>OX376653.1:21317165-22634330 GCA_947386135.1 Melanchra persicariae
CCAAAACGTCGGCTGCGCAGTCATCGAAACGTCGGCTGTACAGCCAACATCTTAACTTAAAAAGGAGGCCGTTGCGTTGCATAAAGTATACTGCGAGCTGTACTATAAATATTATCTTGTCGCCCACAGATCTTGGAACGCACTACCATGGGCGAACTTGCCAACTGGGAACCCCCTCCTGATGAGGAGTCTGTATACACCCAATTTGTTAACAAAATTGATGAGATATACCCAGAAGATAGGAGAACATGGGTTGTAAACTGCGTCGACTACGAGGATCTCTTCGGGAGCAAGATATCGTCGGATGACGAGTGGCGACTTCGTTTTGCAATGCCCACAGTTCAGCTTGCCTACATTTTTTGTGATAGGACCTCAACATCTCTAAGTGAGCGAAAGTAAAGAGCGAAAGTAAAGAGGAAGCTGACAAACTGGCCTATAGGCCGCGCTCTTATTTATGCTCCTCTCGCCACAATGAAAATGATTCACCCTCATCATCCACACAAAATTATCGCAAAAGGTCTCATAGCCCAAAGTTGGACCAAAATCCCAGGATAGAGAGACTGGAACGGTTAATGGAGCAGCAAACTGAAATTCTACAGCAGGTCCTGCAAACTACTTGTAAAACTCACCCTCATCAGAATTCATTGGTGGATGAGCCAGAATCTTCAAACGATAGTGAAGACGGAAAGTTGGGTTGCACCACCATTAACATTAGAAGAAAGGGACCTACATCAAAATCTCACGTCTTGTGAGACGACTACACCAGGGCAAGCAAGTACCTCTGACTGTGTAGAAGAACAATATTTCAACAACTTCTATCCTGAAACCAAAGAATCAGAGGCAAAAGTTGGTGACGCAGACGAATCTCTCGCGAAACAAGGCATACAAATTCAGAGATTAAATAGCGAGAAGTGGAAGAACATCCGATATGCAGATGTTCAAAAACACTTTACCGCAACCCCAGTTTTTACTTCCCTAAAAGTTAATAGTATTCTTGCAAGCACAACGCCTTCCTGGCAAATGATTACGTTGTTAGAAAATATGGATCAATGTTTAGCTGCAGTCTTCCACGGTCTCCTTCAACAGAGGCAATGTTTCATGGAAACTTTTAAAAATGCTTCTCTGGAAGTGAAATCTCACATTAGCAAGAATTTCCTGGAACCAGAATGTCATTTCCGGAAAACATCTGATGCACTCCTTCAATACACGTGTGAAAAAGAGCTGAGATATTACAGTATAGGCGAAGTGTTTATAAACCCGTCAATAAGACTTTAAATGATCTCCTACACTCAATTCCACCTACAGCGACTCACCTTTTTTCGGAACCTCAATTGTCGGACCTAATCAAGGAGCAAGGAGGCCCTCACAAGTTTTTTCCTGCAAAACAACGAAACAATAGAAACTCTTATAAACCCAGGCCTCTTAAGTCGCCTGTCCGGAAACCAGGACAAAGACACGAACCGGAGATGAAGCCAGAAGATCTAACTTTAGACAAGAAAGATTCTCGGGCCGATTCTCAGGAAAACGCCCTTCTACAACACCTACCGCGAAAGCGAAGAAAACTAAATTTGAAGGAAGAAAATACTAATTTCATGGCAGGACAGGTAAAGAATAAATTGCTAGTTTAGCAAAACCTAGGCGCCTCAAAAAATCTCCTGTCTATATTATTTGGCTACAGAATCCTTTCCTTTCACATGCACCCCACCGTTAAAAGTGTTCAATGCTGATATTTGTACTCGATTAGCGCCTAAACCCTCTACGGACATAGCACAAGAAGTCGAAAAAATGTTAGTGTGTGGTGCAATTGAAATATGCAAGTCCTTCCGGATTCTTATCCCCCATGTTTTTACGAAAGAAATCCGATGGCTCGAACCGGCCAATATTGAATCTAAAGCTGTTAAATGAATATCTAAATACCCCTAAATTTCGCTTAATAAATCACCACAAAATTCCACTTTGTTTAGACGAATCAGATTACATGATTAAAATAGACCTTTCGCAGGCCTATTTTCACATTCCGATCATAGAATCTCACCGTAGATTTTTAGCCTTCTATTATGATAGAACAATATTTCAAATGACCTGTCTGCCTTTTGGCCTTGCAACAGCCCCTTACATATTTGCGAAGGTAACTAATTGGATTGCAAACATTTTCAGGGAAAGAGGAATAAGATTGGTAGTCTACTTAGACGATTTCATGATAATGCATCACGACCCTGCCATCCTTCTACAACAGAGCAAACTGGTTCAGGAATATCTCACAAAAATGGGTTGATAAATTTTCAGAAATCAGTTCTCGTCTGTTTCTGTCAAAGCGTGGAATACCTCGGAATTCTGTGGAATACAAAGGCAAATATAAAACAGCTACCGAACCCCAAAATTCTAAAAATAATACAATTGATTCAAGGAACCCTTCGAAATCAAACGTGGTCTTGGTGGACAGCCAAAGTCTTACTTGGGAATCTAAACTTCGCAACCTTTGTCTTCCCACTCGGGAGGCTACATTCTCGTCGCATTCAAATAGAAGCCAACCGACTTTCGAGAGAAGACAAATACACAAAATTCCCTCTCCCAAAAATAGTTGCTCAGAAGCTTCAATGGTGGCTCCGAAACATAGGGCAACCATCACCTATCCATCAAAAGTCTGCCACAATCTTTATCACCACCGATGCTGCCCAGACAGGTTGGCGTGCAACAATCAACAATCGAAAACTACAGGGCCGGTCGGTGGAACAGTTCTCAGAAATCTTGGCACAGCAACAGAAAAGAGCTGTGGGCTGTCTTGGAGGCACTCCGAAGAACTGGATCCCAAATGAAAAATCAAACCATTATGATTCAGTCAGACAACCGCTCAGTCGTCGCTTATATCACCAAAGAAGGCGGAACCAAGTCCCCAAAGCTATTGGAAATTACCGAAGAAATCCTACAATTGTCCAAACGTCATCGGATAGACTTGATAGCCCGTTATCTCCCCGGAAGATACAACGCGATGTCCGACAGCCTGTCAAGAGCAAAGACAATGCCGGAGTGGACCCTGAGCGAGTCAATCCTTCGGTCAGTATTCCGGAAGTGGGGTGCTCCGACAGTCGATCTCTTTGCAAGCGCCCGGTCAGCAATCATGAACGACTATGTGAGCGAGGATGCCAGAGACCCCAATTGCCTATTCGTGGATGCATTCAGCTGGCCGTGGAACTTCAAGCTGGGTTGGATATTTCCCCCTCCATGTCTTATACCACGTGTTCTTCAGCATCTCAAGAAGTGCTCAGGAACCTACTATCTTGTGACGCCACAATGGAAGCGAACCTTTTGGAAAATCGAGGTCAAGAAACGAGCACTGGGCCAAGCATTCAAGATTCCGAATTTGCGCAGGAACCTAGTAGACCTGAGATCGGGACACCCCCCCTCCCGAGATAAAGGACCTGTGTTTGCAGGTCTGGAGGGTACGGGCTGGTCTCGTTTAGTAGAATCTTGGTCAAACGAAAGCCGAGAACTTCTGGAAACGTCTGGGCGGAAATCAACGTTAAAAACCTATCGTTCCGCTTGGGAGCGCTGGAAGTCCTGGGCTTTGAGTAATAATTACCAAATGGATAACCCAAAACCTCAAGAGGTAGCGAAATACATCCATTTTCTGCACAAAGAAGTAAAACTAGCAGCTAAAACCATCGCAGTCCACAAATCCGTAGTTACCACGTTCGCAAATCCGGAGATGAGCAATAAACTTAGCAGTCACCCACTCGTACAACAGATGATGAAAGCAGTTTTCCTTACACGACCGCCATCACCAAAACCAAAAACATGGAATGTCTCGCAATTAGTTGATGTCTTGAAGACATGTGAGATTGACAATAATAGTATTTTTCAAATATCGCGGCACGTAGCTGCATTGCTTCTTTTATCATCGGGGAGAAGAATTCATGACCTGACGCTTCTGGATATAGGACCAGAACTGTTTGAGTCCCATAATAATTATATTGTATTTTGACCATTTTCTTTTATTAGTACTACTTACGTATGATGTACAATATTTCCCTGTTTTATCACAATACGTCTAGCCATCGCCGGCAGATTATAAACACATCTCACAGTGGGTCGAGCGTAGGCTCGAACACCTAAATAGAACCGTTTTCCCCCCGAAGGGAAGAAAACGAATATTTAGGTTTCAGGCGTAGCTCGACCCACTATTTGCCGTTCTTGCCGGCATGATTGTGAGAGTACTGACATAACAAGCTAACCGGCGCTGGCGCCTTGGCACGTACCTGTCACCATCGTAAATGTGAGGGAAATAGAGGGTAGATACACACTGCAAACGCACAAAGTTCAAGGGGGTAATCTCACAGTGGGTCGAGCTACGGCTGAAACCTAAATATTCGTTTTCTCCCCTTCGGGAGGAAAACGGTTCTATTTTCGCAATTTTATAAAAATGGTTTTTAGTTCGTCCAATTAAATCTTGTATTTTTTACTATTGATAGTTGACCACAATCTCACCTGATAGAAAGCCACGATGTGATCGAAGACGTGTCCGTGTGTAGTGCCCGTTCCCACTTAGACGGTGCGTCTGGTTTTTCGGTCCGTCTAAAGAGACGGATATGACTGTGGTATACTGTTCACATTTAGACGGATCCGGGAAAAAAGAACGTTTCCGGATTTTTAGACAGACAATTTGACACTGCGAAGAGCCATATAAAAGCCCGGTCTCTAAACCGGGCTTTTAGACGGCTCTTCTGGCCATCTCGACTGGCTTATTGTGAATTTTTTAACGTACTCGATCTCGTTAACGTAAACGTTCGCTTATGTCAAATGGTACCTACCAGAAAAACACAAGTTGTCCATGAGTGTTACCAGACGGCGCTTAATCAGTTTCAATACAAATTGAAGTTACGCTAACTTGATCGAGAACGTTAAAAAACTCGCACTAAGGCCACTGATGTAGTGTGAATGAATCTGCCGATCGTCGGTCACCGTCTTCTGTTTAAACAGACGGTCCGTCTATGTATGAACACGCACGTCCGGCCGCCGTACAGATGGTCCGTCGAAGTGGGAACGGGTCTTTATATAACCCATAGTTCTAGCTATCAGGAAACACAGACTAATAAATCTGAACTTGAATTACCTGAACAGGGTTGCCGTAATGTCCGGGCAGGCACCGCTCGCAGTGCGGGCCCGTAGTGTTGTGCTGACATGGCCCACACGGTCCGTCCACTGTACAACACAATATCAAAAATCAGTATAATTATTTACATAAAATAACGCCTTGAACGCCTTGAACTTGAATCGGTTAAAAAAAACGACTTCAGAAAAGGAGGAGGTTATCAATTCAGATGTTTATTTATACAGGATGTTCCAGATGAGCTTGGCCATATTTAAGGGTGGTGTTCTGTAGCTGCTTTAAGGTAAACAAACAATGTCACAATACAAAAATATTGACTTTTTAGTAGTTTATTGCGGCCGGGTATTTTGAAAAAAGAAACAATAAGTAGGTACTAATTTCTTTATTTCGATATTTTCAGATATATTGCCACCCTTAAATATGACCTTAAAGAAAAATTATCAAAACCAAAAAATATGGACTTTTAAAAAAATCTCTATCCCAAAAATATTCTAAAAAGTTCCAAACAAAGTAGTTTCAAGCAGTTTCATGCAGTTGGCACGAAATGCATCAGACATCTGACTCTCCCTTCTGCACCGCCCAGAGAGCACAGTTAAATTAAACTGTGGCGGGTGAAATCATTTGATGATTTCCCACACAAAAAAGGTTTCTATTTTCCTGTGTCTATTTTTGTAAATATAATACACGAAGCAATAACTAAAAAGTTTCTGTTTCCTAAAAACACCGTCAAAATCGTTTGTTAATTAAATGAAGCAGCAATAAGCATTTAAAATACGGCGTGGTCGAAACTTATCGCCATCTCTTCTCTACGTGTAATTTAATGACGGTGACGTCACATGTCAGTACGTGTATACTTTTTCTGCTAAAGTCCTGTCGCGGAGCAGGAAGAATTCCGTACAATGACCTCTTTGCCTACTGACAGTGGTCACAAACATTTTTATATTAAGTGCGGCCGCTCGAACGCGCAAGGTGACTTTTGTCACCCATATTTAGTTTATGCAATTAGATACCCTACTTCAAAATCACAAAGAACTAAATGATGTATTATTTATTGGTACTAAGTTGTTCGTAAATAATCACGTCATTTTATTATAGCTGTGTCCGAAAACTGAGCGATCACTAACGCATTCCATGATGGAATGTCGTTGGTGCGTTATCTAAAAATTATTAACTATGTCAAGCAAGCCGTCGGTTTTTGTTGTAACTCAAGGCCAACTAAAACCACATGCAAACAAGAACAAACCTTAGATACGGTAAAAGGTTTACAATCCACGAGGACGGCCGTCATTGCATCTGTGCGAGCGTGACGCATTATATGTACGTGGGAGTGAAGGAGACAGGTAATAAGAGGTCATTGTACGAAATTCTTTCTGCTCCGTGACCGGACTTTACTTGACCGTTTCCCCTTTCCACCAGATTTGAAAGGTGCATAAGTAACTTACCTACTTCATTTTGATACCATTAAAGAAACTCTTCCTATTTTCGAATTTGGATAAGTTCAAATAATAATAACAAAAATAGAGTCAAATACTTTCAAATGACACTTTTCTTAACATAGATACAAACCAGCGCCTCGAAAAAATATAACATAAGTAATTAATTTATAAACTACCGTAAAGTCGGGTTTCTTTAGCTCTGGAGTACAACTTTGGCTCAAACTTTTAACCAATAGGTTTACAGTAAACACAGTGTGCTGTGTTCCTATTGGTTAACGAGTTATTGCCAAAGTTACCCTCAAGGGCCAAAGTAACCCGACTTTACCGGTATTTATTTATACCTACACTTAAATTAAAACTCTTAACTACTTAACTAAAAATAATCTAAAATATGGCGTCGAAAAATTCCTCCTCATCGCTTTTTTATTAATATTATTAATTTCGATTAGAATAAACGTCACGAAACGTAAAAGTCATTGTCATGGTTAACTATTTGTTTGGAACATAGCGTGTTATCGAGTAAAAGGCAATCGATTCGACTCGTTATCCAAACCCTTATCAGTTAAGGATGAAAATAATGTGCTGACGACAGTCACGCGTTGTAATATATCTACATAATTAGAAATGTATTTCATCACTAGTGATTTAATAGATGCGCAATATTTTATATTCTAAGGTGTCCTATAAGCAGTGATCACCCGTACTATACCAGCATGTCGCTACGGCTCGTCCCGTAGTAGCTGTAGTCCAATGTTAGCGGTATCCCAATGTGGTGTACCTATATGTCGTGACCATAAACTAGAATTGGCTATTTCATGATGTGGTTGAGGTTAGTTTTGGTAAGGATTGAAGGAACTTAGGGCACCCCGACTCGGATAGGTTAGGTTCGAAAGGGATGACGGAGCGAACTTAGCTTTTATCATACAATTCATGTTTCCTTTAGACCGTGCAGACAGAAATAGGAGACCCAAACAACGGGGTCCATCGTCGAAGTTAGGACTGAAGTTGCTATTTCATGAAGTGTCCAGACATTGTCCAAATTCTACGATATAGCCACGACAATATGAACTGACCGGTTTCGCAGGAGGCGTGCTCGTTGCAGGCGCAGGGCAGGCACTGCAGGCGCGGCTCGGGGCGCGCGTGGTGCCAGGCGCAGCGCTGGCAGTGCGCGCCCGTGTGGCCGCGCGGGCACAAGCACTGCTCGCGCGCCGCCGGCCCGCCGCGCACTCCCGCGCCCTCCAGCCGGACCTGGCGGAGACGAAGAGGCACAAGTAAGCCTCGAATCCACTAGGCAGCATTTGACGTGCGACATGTTGCTCATCATGTTGAACGGCAACGAGCAACTTCTTTTCAGGTACATTGTCAATGTTGCGCGCCTGTTGGCAGCGTCGCGCGATACTGTGCAACGTTGCTGACCATTTTGAGCGTCAAATGTTAAGCCTTAAATGTTGCCAAGTGAATACGAAACTTAAAAGTGCTATTGTATTAGCGAATGCGATTGTCAAAGAATGTCAAAATATAAGGGACTTGCTTCTGCCAACGGCTTCGCTCGCGTATTGGAAACTATCCCAAGGGAACCTACTCCCGGAATAAAAACTAGCCTATGTGCTATTCCAGACTGTATCCTATATCTGTACCAAATTTCATTCAGATCCGTCTACCCGTTCCAGCGTGATTGAGTAACAAACATCCATTCATCTGAGCTTTCGCATTTTTAACACTTAAAGTACTAAGATTGGTCATTTTGACAGTTTTTGTCAACCCCATACATTTTTGATGTTTTGACAATCGCCTCCACCACGCTACCGTTGACAGCTTAAAATGTTGCTAGACACTATTTTATTTTTACCACGTCTTTCAGAATTTGTTCCCAATTAACCCCTTCATCATCATCATCATCATATGAGCCTGCAGACGTCTACTGCTGGACTTAGGCCTCAACGCGCGTGTCGCCATAACAACCGGACCTATGCGTCTCGCATCCATCGGCAACCCGCGAGCCCCCATATTAACCCCTTACGATGCTGAAACAATTTTATTCTACTCTAGAATTGTCACCTTAAAAACTAGCAACAAGTAAAAACTCATACCTCATCCTGGTCAAAATGGTAGTGTGCCTTCAGCATGATGCCCTTAAGGTCTCGCAGCACGTCCATGAGCTGCGTCCTGGAGGCGAGCTGGTCGTCCGCCAGCACGCGCCAGGCGCCCTCCACGAGCGGCGCGGAGATCTGCAGCTGTCCCGGCGTCTCGTGGCTCGTGTTTGTGTATGCCAGCATGGTGCCGTCTGTTAACATGCCATAAATGTAGCATTATTATGACATCAGGAACTGAAATCTAGTTGCATATTCGAAACTAATAAGTAATCCAATGATACAGGTTTGATTTTCATTATAATCGGGCTCAGAATCCTTTCAGCGGCCCTGGAACGCAAAGGCCAATGGAAGGAACACGGATAGGTTTCAGTCAGTAAGAGTCTGACACTCCCTTCCGCTCCACTCAGAGCGGAAGAAGTCATTTGATGATTTTAAAGGTGGAAATATTATATTGAACTGCCAGCTTCTGCACAGGGCTTTGCCCGCGCGAAAAAAAATTCATGGGATTTACATCAGCTATCTGACTTTGAAAGTCCCGTCAAAATCGGTCCGCCCGTTTTGGAGATTAGCCAGAACAGATTGACAGACAGACAAAATATACCTATTTTAAAAATTGTGTTTTTGTTATAAGTTTGGTAAGGTTCTTCTGCATTTAGTAAAAAGCTATTATTTTGACATTGCAAACAGCTATACTTCAATTTAATTGATATGTATGTACTGGCTGTCGCCCGCGGCTCCACCCGCGTGAATATCGAAAATTATCCCAAGGGAACATACTCCGAGGATAAAAGTATCCTATGTGTTGTTCCAGACTATAATCTACATCTGTGCCAAATTTCATGAAGATCCATTCAGTCGTGTTTGCGTGAAAGAGTAACAAACATCCATACATACAAACTTTCGCGTTTATAATATTAGTAAGAATTTGTACCAGTATGTAGAATACAGTTATTTATAGATGAAACACGGTTATTTGACTCACTGACCTGCCCCAAGAAGCATAACATCAGGTCCAAAGGTAGGATTCCCGCCGGTGTCTCCCCGCACGATGCCCCAGTACACGGAGGCCCGGACTTCGCCCCCGTAGGCCGACAGCTGCTCCCCGCTGAACGAGCTGCTCATCCAGTAGAAGTACTCCCACCCTTCTACCTGGAACACACGTATTTTGCACACTGCATTTTCAACGTTCGTTCTCGTGGTTTGGGTAATACAATATTGACCTTCTTGTATTTAAATTTAAATATAGTCAGTTATGAATAAACAAAATAATGTGAATAAGCATTGTGTAACTTTACAAATAAGTATTTAGCTTTTCAAATCTCGTCTCACGAAGCTTATTCAGTTTTACAAAAAATTGTCGTTATAATGTTGAGAGCGTTACGACGTTCGCGCATTTCATACAAACTTTCAAGTTTGTATGAAATGCGCGCGCTTATTTTTCGAAATGAATGCACCGATTTTATTGAACTTCCTACGCATTAGCAGTATACCTACATACAAGGTCTAAAAAGTTATCAAAGAACATTTCCAATAAATAATTCGACGATTTTAAATTTTGCATAGAAACAGAGATTTTCAATTTCCTTTTTTTAAATAAGACTATTTTTTAACTGCGAATTCCATTTATATTTTGGATTTTTCGACAAGCCTTTGTGTTATCAGCGCTAGCGACTGTCGCGAAAGTTACAATATTTGGAACTGACAACGTGACATTTCCATAGCTGAGGGCCAATAATTCTACTACTGCGTCTGGCATGTGAATGCGAATTTGTTTTAAAATCTGTAGGATTGTCCCTCCAAAATGAGTCTATTTGGCACTCAGAGGGTCAAACCTACAAATTTTAAAACAAAATTTGCATTCAGATCTCCATTCCATAAATTTATGACTTTTCGACAATCGTCATCATCGCTGATATTATATTGTCACATGGCTGAGGCTCTGAGGCGCTTGACAAGGGACATCATGACAGCGGTAGCGTGGCGAGTGCGATTATCAAAACGTCAGAAATGTATGGGGTTGACAGACGATGTCGAAATGTCACGTGATCGATATATGGTATTTTGGCATTTCGGCAATAATAATTGCATTCGTTAGTATAATAGCAGCATGAATGGATATCACTGGAAAATTGCAGAATCCGTAAGATTGTAATTAATAAATCTTTTTTAGATTAAATCTTCTCAATAGGTATATTATGAAAAACTCGTTTTGTCATCCAAATTCAATAGTTTCCAATATATCCGTGTCTTATTAAGAAAAAAATAGTTTACATTTTCACGCGATATTTTACAATCTCCGGAAATCTATCTATCTCTATCCGGAAAATTGCAAACGCCCCACATTTGCAATTTTCCGGTGACAGATTTAAAGGATACACTCACCTCATAACTAATAACGAAAGGGTTCCCTTGCTCGTCGATAGAGGGCTCTAGCGTTGCGTTTCCTTGGGAATCCGAGATCAGCCATGCTTCTCCTAGCGGTAATATCACCTGCAAAGAGTGAAATACAGGGTGAAAAAAAGACCCGCAACATAGCCGAAAGGTATTTTGAACATAGAACAAAAATAATTGCTGGGAAACTATGTAGGTAAGTTTTATTTCTAGGCATAAAAATCGACGATGTTCCGTATGGTGCCGGACGTAAAAGAATAGCACCATCCCATCACTTCCCGTGGATGTCGTAAGAGGCTACTAAGGGACTCACCAGAGAATGGGCAGCAGCATTCTCTGTAGGTACACTACACTGTGATCGCCAATCCGCCTGCCAAGCGTGGCGATTATGGGGAGGCCTATGTTCAGCAGTGGACGTCTTTCGGTTGATATGATGATGATGATGATGATAAAAATGTGTAGTGTGCTGTATTGTGTAGCGTGCAATGTAGGTAATGCAGGCAATGAGGCAACCGATAGGTGGCGATAACCATGCCTACACAGGGCGGCGGCGCGCGGACGGCGGCGTCGCGTCGTTCGACTTCAAATGCGTAATTTGTTACGAAACATTGAAAGTTTTGATTATGTTTTTTTGGAAGACAGTTATGTAACATTTGGAATTCGTTTTTTAAAAAAAAATCTAAAAAATATCTTCACAACCGATATTCATCAAAGTACCTAAGTCAATTATGTTTTCGAATCATCATGATTAAGTATATAAATACTTACATTTAAATTCTAATCTTATCTCATACTTTTTTAGTCTGAACAGGTACCTATAATTGTTTATTTGTTTGTAAGAGGTTATCTATGGAAATATTTATCCGATTACAAAAATTCACCTACAAACATTTTGCAAGTAGGTAAGTTGCATTATATTGCGAACTGCCGAGGTATAATGAGATCAATCGCTCGATCGGAATTAAACACGTCTTAACAAAGTGTTATGTTATTATGAATATATCACTAATTACTCTTTATTAGCTTTAACATAAGCAGACAGTACATGTTAAATTCTGCTGTATGCGGTTTGACTGGAAGCCGTCTACAACATGGAAAAAAGGGACAACAAGGGATCATTCCCTTCCTGCCTTCCTGCTGGCAGAAGCTATGATAAAGTATTATAGAAAGACTCTCAGAGAATTTTTGCCACTTCACTTTGTAGATTGGGTTTCACTTACATCTCTGGGCGGCTCCAAGTCCTCGGGAGCTGCCAGGCTGCAGGAGTCGGTGATGTGCGAACAGTAGCAGGGTCTGCAGCCGTCGGGCAGCTCCGCGCTCAGCCCGAAGTGGCCCGGCGCGCACGTGTCGCAGCGCTCACCCACCACGTTACTCTGGAATTTTTCCACAAATATTGATCAAAACCTCTTATTCAAAAACTTGCAATCCATCTGCGCAGATTTAGTACAAACAATTTTCTCCCATTTCACCCCCTTAAAGGTTAAACTTCCAAAAATCCCTTAGGTCTCACCTACTCATACATCATAAAATAAAGCATTGTGCAAAATTTCATGTTCCTAGGCGGAAAGTCTCGACATATTTACCGATCGGCTACCGACCGAATTCGATCGATAAGTCCTAAGGCCGCCCATGCAGTCAATGATCTGATCCTGTGATCCGTGGATCCTGTGTACGGGTCTACGGGACTGGTCCCAGTAGTTTGGCTATCCCTTGATGTATCCACCCTTGGCCACCCAGGCATGGTGGGATGTAACAGGTTGAAAACGAGAAAGGATCTAACGTTGGCATTGTATGTCCTTGTGAGTGAAAAGAGGCAAATGCTAGTTTCAAAAGTTCACTCACTTTACACTCGCAGACGTCACCGCAGAGCCGGTCAGGGTCGCGCACGCCCCGCGGGTCACACCCGCAGGCCGGGCCGCTCGGCAGCTCGGCGCGCGGCTCCGAGCAGGAGTCGCACAAGTGCCCGGCGAACCCAGGCAAGCAGGCGCAGGCTATCTGACGGTGCTTCTTATCCCATTTGCAAGAGCCTGGAATTTTTAAAAGGAATATCAGGCTTCTGATTTAGGATTAACTGTCTCGATGGTTTAGGAGGAGCTTGAAGATCAACCCGTGCGTTTTTTAAGCGTGATTTAACAAACGTACAGATCTCTCTTTTGATCTCCAGGTTTAAGCAACGCTAACCGAGGTCGGTCCAAGGATAGTTGACCATCTTAGCATACCAAGATTCCTCCGGCCTCGGAAAGCACGTTAAGCTATTGCTTATAGATCTTTGGCAGTCGTTACGGGTACCAAATGACTACCCATCGAAAAAAAAGCCTTGGGTTTAACCTACCGTCGGAACCCTGAGGGTCACAGTTGCAAGGCACGCAAGGCCCGTCTGGCAGTGCGTTGTAGTACCCGAACAGGCAACGGTCACACAGCGGTCCTGCTCGATTCTCCTGCAACAAATTTGAATATTTAGCTAGTGAAGAATATTGATAACCACCTTCGGCGGATCCAGGGCTAAGGGAATCAAGCCCCCTCCCAAAAAACCGAGATATGTTTGGTAGTCTACAAGCTAACGAAATCATTGACGAATTTACGAAAACTAATCAAAGGCTGGTTATGCGTTGAGCAAAATAAAATGTTTTGTGCCTTTTTAGTGTTTCTTTTTGTAAAACTACCCTCAGCGGGGTCAAGCCCCCCCCGCAAACGACATTCCTGGATCCGCCACTGATAACTACTAAATCTTTGGATAAATCCAGCGCCCTTTGTGAATAAACACTTACTAACTAACTACTACGGTACGGTACGGGTACGGTACTTTATAATTTTATTTGAATTTTATTTGTGCTGCCATGAGCGACTCATATACTTGTTTAATGAAAGGGTGATCCACACACATACTCAAAGGTCGTGCCCGGGTAGAGGACGGACCGTAATCCGACACGAATTCTCGAGTTCATATAAAATGTACGCACCGATGTGTTTCTGGGGCTCTTAACGGACCGCGGTCCGTCCACCACCCGAGTGTGGATGAACCTTTAAGCTTTTAAATAGGAATCGACGCATCATGAACAGAAAATTTTCATATTAAGTCATTATAATTCATTAGGAAAAGACGTAATCACATCGTGCTCGCATTTTACCACCGCAACTGCCAGCGGGAGACAAATAGTAGATTATGCACCCAGGGGATAAAGCAGTGTCTTGTGTCACGGGCGTCATATTGAATCTCGAACGCAATGAAGGATTCGGGAGTTAACTCCCGAGCGCAGCGAGGGAGTTTAGAGTTTAACTCACGAGCGAAGCGAGGGAGTTAATACAAGAATCCTGAATGCAGCGAGGGATTCAAGCTAGCCCAAGGCAAAGACACCTTTATCCCCGAGGAGGATACTCTACTTTTCACAGCTCCTGTGAGAAAATAAGAAGCCATTATACGATAAACAAAGTATTTTAAATTTACAAACACTAAGTAGAGATATGTATTTAGAACTATACTGTATGTATATATGGGCGCAAAACCATAATTTGCAATGATTTAGTTTGTTCTGATTATCTTGTGGTTGATTTGACTTCCGTGTTAAATTGGATCAGTCTTCCGTCTTATTTAAAAAAATATTGTAAGGATTTAAGTTGACCACTTCCTTTTATTTCTTTTAAATTTAATATTGCTATAGCCTGTTATATATCCTGGTATATTTATATAGATTTAATTTGACTAGTTCCTTTCAAATTATTTAAAAAGATTGTAACATCCTGTGTGATTTTTATAAGGATTTAATTTGATTACTTCAGTTTCATTTCCTGTTTAAATTAAATAGATTCAATTTGACTAGTTCCTTTAGAATTATTTTAAAAGATTGTGACATCCTGTATGGTTTTTATAAGGATTTACTTTGATTACTTTTCCTGTTAAAATTGTATAGATTTAATTTGACAACTTCCTTTCTAAATTATTTAAAGAAATATTAACTTACTGTTGGACTTTTATAAGGATTCAATATGACTTCCGTTCTACTTATTTATTTTAAATGTTAATCTACCGCCTGAGTGAATATTATAAGGATTTATTCCTCTTTAATGTTTCCCACCATATTTTTATTCCGCTGTCAACTTCATGCTTGTAATTTTGTGTATAAAAACCGATGTAATACGAATTTAAGGGCATTCTTTGGCTGCTCGTGAAGTAAACACCTTGGACTCAAGTAAAGTATTTCTTTATTGTTTCTTGAAACATTTCCCTGCTATATTAACTGTCTGTGTGTGTATTGCTGAACATTATGTGTGACTTCAACAACGATGGCGACAATGCGCCGACATATACCTACTTAAAAAAAAGTTAGTATACCATACGGATTTGCAATATCCGCGCCTTTTTTGCGTTCCACTCGGTATACCTACCACATAGCGGCCACGACCAACTCGATTTTAATTTTTTTTTTACTTCTCTGTGGGTAAGTAAATATGTGCAGGCCTATTGTTAGCAACCTAATACAATTTATGTGTACACAAAGCTTTATACAGAGCTTTATATCAGCTGGTAGAATGGGTTCGGATGCTTGGCTGTATGCAATTTGAATTTAGAACGTCATAGGAGATGCTCGAGAAAATAGTTTTAAATTAATAAATCGACTATAAATGGGTTTTAAGTGTTATTATTATCCTTTTATACAATACATAACCAATTATTTTTATAATATTGTCTTCAATCCTGGTCAATCCTTATGATTCTGGAGAAATTCGAGAATATCATCCCTAAGTAGTAAGAGTATCGAGAATATCTTTCCTCTTTCTGGAACAGAAAGAGAGAGACAGAGACAGAAGGCGTTGTAAGTACCTAATATACCGCCAATTGAGCAGACAGATGAGCTTCCAAATTTAAATCACATTATTGACTAGCGGGTTATAATGAAATCCAGTACAATATTATTGCCCGGCTGTGCCACCGGCCAAAAATGACTCACTTTAGGTTAGGTTGGCATGACATATAATTTGACGTTTTCGATCAGGTGGTGTGAAAAATACTGTAAGTATCTGGAATCACGTGTACAATATCTACAACTATCCGATTAAACGCGATTTGCTCCTAAATTATCGATCAGTATAATGAGATCGATAACAGAAACAAAACACATGAGTACCATCTACATACCTACCTACTTAATATTATAATTCATGATTATTCTGTAAATAGTTTACAGTTGCAATCAGCGATTATTTTCTTTGGTACTAAAAAAGATAATCGCTATGGAACGCGTGATACGTTTGTACCTATAGGTAATTTCCAACGGCGGTATCGCTGCGTAGAAGCAAATTCATCTGACAGCGCCACAGCGGGGGTGAGAGCTAGGGTACTGGACATTGCAAAGCGACTTAACAGCCACCATAAAGTTTGAATCGATGAGCCTATTCTAAATCATCTTTCAACTCATCTGCTAGTTAGCTACACTCTCGAAAGTTACGGAAGATAGGAGCGAAAAGTGGTTGCTTGGGAACTACTAGGTATAATGCTGAATGATATCTTCATTTTAAAAGTCGTTTCTCAGCACCATTATCCTTTATCTTTTTAGGGTTCCGTACCCAAAGGGTAAAACGGGACTCTATTACTAAGACTCCGCTGTCAGTCCGTCTGTCCGTCCGTCTGTCACCAGGCTGTATCTGATGAACCGTGATAGTTAGACAGTTGAAATTTTCACAGATGATGTATTTCTGTTGCCGCTATAACAAAAAATACTAAAAAACAATATAATAAATATTTAAGGGGCAAAAAAATCAAGTTTGTTGTATGGGAGCCCTCATACAACAAACTTGATTTTTTTGCCGTCCATACCAAACCCTGTGTACGAACCGTGCAATTGACGCACAGTATGGCGCCGGTGTCATCGTAAGAGCACGCTCCTCGCTCCCCACAGGAGCACTCGGTCCTGTCCACCTCGACACACGGCTGCTGAGGGGCCCAGGGTCCCCCGGCACAGCAGCGCTGGCAGTGGGCCCCGCAGGTGCCGTGCTCACACTCGCATTTTGCACCCTGAAACATGCATAATATGGCTTCTTTAATGTAATTTATGGCTTTAAATTTTAAAAAGGCTGAAATGGGTCAAGCATATGCATCAGGGTTGGCCAGGACCTTCCCAAATTGAATGGAGACGGATTTCCGCTCATCGAGGTAGGCCTAAAAATAGCTCTTGGCTTGAAATTAGGCAACTCAATTGATGATTCGAGAAAGTATTTTAAGGAATAATGGAAAAGTGTGGCAACGCTGTTGACCAGCATTGAGACTATGAGAAAATACTATCGCCTATGTCCGTGGAAGTAACTTTGGAGTTTCTTGTCCGTTTTACTCCATAAAAATCCACCTTTGCGAATGGAAAGTATTCATTTTTTTTATAAGTACCTACTACTACTAGACTACATATTATTTTAACTGTAAATAATGACATCCAAAAGTGACGTTTAATGGCCACATTGAAATAAACATTTTGACTTTAACTCTGACTTTGAAGGGTGATCATCCTCTGCCAGGGTTGTGGATTCTGTTCGAAAGAGTTACCGCGGCCCTGGAAAGCAAAGGCCACTAGGAGGAGCACGGATGGGTTTTAGTCAGTAAGAGTGACACTCCCATGGATGCCAAAAAAAGAAAGGACACCAGTCTTGCCAAAGTGGTACCTATCCAGTTACTGTAAGTTATGGAGGTAAGCTGGTAAGCTTGAGACATTATTACAAACCTGAGCGTTCACATGGCACTTGTCAGCGTGTCCGTGGCACTGGCAGCGCGCGGCCAGGGTGAGCGCGCGCACGGTGTAGTACTGGTGGCGCGCGGGGGCCGCGTGCGGCGCGCGGAACGCCACGCGCACGCGCCGCGCCAGCACGCCCTCGCCGATACCCACGTGCATCTGCCATAAGCAATACATGTACAGAGACCAAATCAACTCAATCAAGAACATTTCAAACTATACCTACAAACGGGGTAAATAGGAATGCAGGGGTGAAACGGCACACAACTTTGTGTCTTGTTTGCAGCATTTGCGGTCCCCAATTTTAATGAATTGATAAAAACAAAAAAAGAAACCGACTTCCAAAAAACACTACAAAGTTCGAAATAACTTTAATTTCGGTAGTCGGTGTTTTTGGTTGCTTCTTCGTTATTTGACACCGACTTCCGAAATTAAAGTTATTTCGAACTTTGTAGTGTTTTTTGGAAGTCGGTTTCTTTTTTTTGTGAAAATATTTTTTTTTTTCACTTTTTAGTGGTACCCCACACCTAACAACTCCACAAGAAAGCAAAAATACGCAATTTCGTATACATGGATGATTTTTCCACATATTTTTTCCAGCTATTTGGATTTAAAAAACCAAACCGATTTTGATAAAATTTCATTGGGACCATTTGGGAAGTATACCCTTTCCAACAAAAAAAGAATTTTTTAAATCGGTTGGCAAGCGACGATGATGCCCGAATAAACATACAAAAAAAAAATACAAACATCCGAATTGAGAACCTCCACCATTTTTAGAAGTCGATTAAAAATAAAGTTGTCTTTCTAGACAACCAATATTAAAGTGAAAAACCTTATCAAAGTTTTGTTATTCACCCCTTCGGTCCTATCCACCCCCGGCAATGTTTTGGAGACCAGCACTTTGTTTTTCTACTTCTTAGCGAATCCATAGCAAGCTAGATTTGGTCTGCTCAAAACTGAACTATGAGTTGCCAGCGCTTCTGTATTTGAAACTCGAATATAATTTACCTCTGAAATGTCATCTGTACACCCGTGTGTGCAGATCTACATACATACAAAGATCATTGCATTGGACGGATTAAAAGATATTTATTATAATAACGTGTCATACCTCTCCATTTTCCAGTGGTCTTGGACTAGCAAACTGTGTCGAACAAGCAGGTTTATCAGCTCTGTTCATTCTCTTTGCTGCCCTGGCCTTGCGCCGCCTTCTCTCAGGCCTCAGGTCCCACAGCTTGCGGCAGTGGTCTCTGTCTCCGAATGCCCTCACCATCCTCCAGTCCTCGCCGTCCTCGGAGGATGAGACCTCCAGAGACCAGGCCAGGGGACGGGGGGATGGACCCGACTTGATTATCACGTGGAGCAGCTCCATTTTCTGTAACAATTGGGTTCTGTTAATATAGGATATTGGATAGGAGAAGGTCGTAGGAGGTCTAAGTCGTCAAAACGTTTATTTCAATAAGGCACTTTTGAACATCATCATTGCAGTTAAAAGAATTATAATAATATAAGTAAAATAAAGGGACTTTAATGTCATGACACACTGATGTAATCCAGAAAATCTGACACCAGTCTCGAGGTCTGGTAGGCAGCCGTAAAGAACTCTTCGGTATTCAGCTGAATCCGGTTTGACTGGAAACCGACCCCAATATAGTTTTTTTTTTTATTAGTGATGGGTTTGCTCTTGACTCTAGTCAAAAGGTTAGGCAGATGATGAGTACCTAGTTGTAGCAGGTGCTAAAGGCACGTTATTATAGTTAGATAAGTAACTCGATTATACCGGGTAGGTAAATCTTCCACTTCTTAGCGTGTCGCTGGCAAAAAAAGTATTTTATGTTTTGCCCAGTATTCAGCAATGGTACCACCATTAGCTGACGCAGCCCAAGGTCCTCATATGCACAGGTGACAGGACACAAAGCTTAAGACGAAAGATGGATCATAGACTGCGGGGAGATGCCACATAAACACTGAAGGTTGGAGCCATCCGAGAACTATCCTTACTGCGGCAGATCCGAGTACGGAGTCTATTATGAGATAATTTTTGTTCTTATATTAAAACCAGATTTAAATTAAGAAAAAAAATTAGGGTTCCGTACCCGGTCCAAACACTGCCCTATTGCTGTCACACATGTGTCCGTTTGTCCGTAGTCTGTCAGACTGGTTTTACAGCAAAACGATTGGAGTCTTCAAATTTTCACAGTAAAAGCATCTAATTGACCCAAAGCCTATAGACGAAAATTTCAAAAATGCCATTTTTGCGTTTTTACCTTTTTCCTAACATTTCTCAGTTATTTTTATGCAAAAATATTCAATGTACAGACACGGCAAGTCTACGATTTCATTATGTGTATCTAATAGATGCTTCAAGGCGCGAAAAAAACTTTGAACTGCCCATCGAGTGGGGTTTCGATGTTTATAGCTGCTATTTTTGTTTTTAAAATATTGGAAAACAAAGATAATGAGAAGCCACCAGTCAGTTTTGTTTATTTACAAAATTTTATTCTGAATTTATTTTTAACTTCATTGATCTATGAACTTGAAAGGTGATGTTTCTTGTTACGTATATTTTACTAACAAAATACCAGAATATTGATAAATCAGATTTATTGCTTTGAAATGCCATTCGGACTGCTTATAATATTATCATACCTACTTCATTTGGTACGGAACCCTAAATGTGCAGTCTTGCACTTGGCCAGTTTTGTTATCTAGGCCTCGCTGTCCCATTGCTGGCTAAAGGCTTCTCCAAGTCCCACCAAGCACTCTTCAATTTCTACTTTAAACCAATATTTAAGTATTTAGAACAATAATAAATAAATTGTAGCTATTTGTATAAATGTAGCTATCATTACTCATTTAATCATTTGTATGTACAATCCTTTGTGATATTGTCAAAGATACGGTTTGCGGTATTCTCATAATCTAATCTCTGAGATAACTAGGATGGCTGACGTTTGTACGTCGTAGGTAAGTACTCTTACTTTCAATTACTAATGCCGAAGTAGTTGGCACTGTATTATCTTTATCAGTTGCTTATTGTTCACTAAAATATTTTTTACTATTTGCTTAGATTAAGTGATTTAGTGGACAATGGTGGTCTCGTGGTAAAGGCCACGAGACTGAGACAGGGACATTGCTTTGTTGCGGAATTGTTCAAAATAGTCACCGCGGCCCTGAAACGCAAAGGAGAGGAGCACGGATGGGATTTAGTCAGTAAGAGTCTGACAGTACTCCATTCCGCTCCAACCAGAGCGGAAGAAGACATTTGATGATTTCCCATTAATAAAAGAGGCACTTTGCTTTGTGTAATTGATTTCATCACCACTGCTGTCAAAACAGTAAAGGAAAACATCGTCAGGTAACCTGCATGTCCTAGACCCAAGATTGGAAGATAGGTGACTTCCACAAACCTGTACTGTGCCTCTCACAGGAGGCCTGAGATCCGGCTATTGGAATGTGTGATTGAGTAGCTCTTGTCCGCGACTTCATTCGCATTGATATAGATTATGGCACAAAAAGGAGCATTTAACCTTCTGTTGGATCTACCTTTTTTATTTGGGATGGGTTTGCTCTTGTCTCTAGTTTAGGTCAGGGGTAACAGAGACAAAGTCGACGATGTAGTGACCCAGAAGAAGCCTGTTCGCTCTAACTTCAAGAGATTAGGGTTGAATGCGTTCGGAAATACAGACGCAGGCAATGAGTTCCACTCCTTTGAAAGACGTTTGGTAACGTTTAGTGCAAATTGGTGACCAAAACTGTTTACTACCCGTAGGTTCCGATGCTAGTTTGGCTACGTCCGACATGGTCAAAACGTGCCCTCCGTAGAGCCCGCTTGCAGAACTTGGCGGTAGAATTAAAGGTTCATTTCTTCGCGCGAACCTTTCATGCTCTAACTTTTCGGTCGCAGGCCTTGATTCAGACTTGGTAGGCAGAGAGGAGATATGGTAGATCAGTACCAAAATTCCTTCGTTCACAAACACTAAGTTCATCATAAGCTCGATTTGGCATGTAGAATAATAATATTAGGTTAGGATTAGTTAGAGGATTCTTAGTGAATCAAATCTCTCAAAGTATCACCTCTCCCCAAGGATCCTATGTCAAGATAATGAGAGGTTGTTACCGAGAATCATCAGTCAGTGGCCTCTAGACTTTATTAAAAGGGTTTTTTCCGTAAACAGAGACTATAAAATAAGAGTCAAACAAGGCTTTCAATCTTTTCAAGGAAAAATACGGTAAGCTAGCAGCATTTTTGACCACTTTCATGGCAACAAAGTGAACAAAAACTTCTTGGCGGGATGGTTGCGCCTGCGCCTCATTAGTGCCCCCGTACAAGGCAACCGCTACTGCTACCGGTTGCGTCATTGTGCAATTAACGAGATATTTTTCTAATTAGCCCTTATGGCATCCAGGTATAATAATACAAAGGTCTTTTATGGACCTGTTTCGCCTTTATTGGACAACGAGTTTAGAAATACTTCGCTTATATATTGTGCAACATATTAGAGAGTAGTTTTTCTGTTTTGAAATTCTACAAAAAATATCGTTTCGACCAGGGCCTGAGAGAACAAATCCTGTTTGAAAAAAACAACTTATGAATATCGTCATGCACGCTGATGCACAAAGTTTAAACCAGCGAGAACCTCCTTGGAAGATAAACGCTGTGAAGTCCATTTGACATAATGTTTCAAATAAATAATATACTAGCTATTACCCGCGGGTCAGCCCGCGTAGATGTCAGTTATCGCGTAAAAAAGTAGCCTTTGTCCTTCTGCATAGACTCGAACTAATTTTGCCCTGGCTGTTGGGAGTGTCATGCTCACTCAAGTCTCTCTGATGGTGCAGTTTGTGTTTCATTCATCATTTGGCTCCGTCAGCTAGGACTGGTCATCTCTCAACTGCCACGGTTTGTTTTAATTTGTTAGTATTTTGAATTGCTCCTTTTTGGCTTTTGTCGTGCACGTCTTTTTACATCGTTCTCACATGTCTATGAATAATTTCAACAAGAACAATGTAACCACAACTTTGTAATAATTAATTGATTTAAAAGAGTGTCTATGGAGTTTCTTGTACGTTCTTCTCCATAGAGATCTACGCTTTGGAACGTGCAAATAGCTTCACCTCTTTGACTGACCGACCTTGACAATTCAAAAGTGCCTGTAAATGGTTTAATTGAAATAAATGCTTTGACTTTGACTTTGACTTTGCATATTCCAGGCTCGTGACGATCCGTTCAGTCGTTTTGGCGTGAAAACCTAACAGACAGACAGAGTTACTTTCGCATTTAGAATATTAGTAGGGATCTATAATCCCTTCATCATCATCATCATCCACAGCCCCGCTGCGTCCACAGCTCCTCCCTTCTGTGCTAAGCACCTACTTCTAATCAACAGAAGTGCGTACAGTAGTGACCTGGTTCTGGATGTTTGTAAAACGATTTGCGACGAGATAACACACTGATAAGATGCTCCTCATTTGATTATTTTTAAAAGATTTTTTGTTTGTCATAAACACACAGACAGGCGTGACTTTGAACAGAATATCTGACTCTTTTTATTTATACATAAACTAGGTAGCAGTTTATATATCATGCTAGCTGTTCCAAGATTACAATCTAGTACCCGATTGCAATGCCACCGGGTCCAATCGCGAATTTAAACCAATCAGGGGCACACTCACGCACAAAATTGTCGTCAAAATCGGTCCAGGCGTTTAAGAGTTCAGTGACATAAACACGCATAGCATATAATTTTCCTAGCCTGTGGGAATTTTAAAAATTCGGCCGTATTCCTAGACAAGATTCAACTTTAGATAGAGTTCTTGGAGTCTAGGCAAAACTTTAGCTTTGTAGATCTAAGGGTTTGGGCTAGGCGTTGATGATTCAGTAAGTGAGTCACAACTATTATTTATGTATTGTTATTATATTTTATTACTATTACCATTCATTTCATACTATTATTATTATTGAATAAATTATTATTATTATTCGATTTGCTGCAAGCCGTTCCTGCACCATTCGTATATAACCTTCCACTGACCCACCCTAAAACCCTGAGTATCTCCGTAGATAAGGGTGACTCACATCACGTCACACAGTAACATTGACGCGATACGATCAGCGTTTCTTGTTTTTTTTTTTTTATGAATGAGCTAGCTCTTGACCTCGATCACGCCTGATGGAAAGCGATAGATGAGGTCCATGATGAAGCCAGTGTGCCCAAAAGATGCCTTGAGGCACTGGTACTCCCACGCGTCGGCGAAACACAGCAGGCTGCTTGACGCCGAACTCCGGTGGGAGGGTGGTCGCGAACCAGGCGGGCGTTAGCCCTACCACCGCAAGGGAAGGATTGGCCAGTCTTATAAGGTGTTAGGTGAGACTGTCCAGGATGCGCCGAGCGCTCGGTTCAGTTGAGCCTTGTAGGGTTTGATGTCAATTAGTCACCGTGAATACTCTCCTGATCAGAAAGTTTGTTGGCTTTTCAGTTCCTGAAATTCGATCTAGTCTTCGAGTGGTATTATACTTGAATATAACTTAAACACACATAACACGCTATCACACTTGTATTGCTAGTTTTATTGATGCCGCCATAATCAAGCAAGTTACATAGTGGGACATAAACAAACTGGAAATATGGTGAAAGAGGGAATCAGCGTATTGCCAACCAAGACTAAATAACAATACAGGAGTCGGAAAAGTGGGTGCTCTCCATCAGCCTAGCCTTTTCCCAACTATATTGGGGTCGGCTCTCAGTCAAAACAGAATTCAGCTGAATACCAGTATTTTACGAGGAGCAGCTGCCTACCAGACCTACAGAACCCATTAACTGGGTAACACGGTTGGTACTTCTTAGCAAGACTAGTGTCAGTTTTTTTTTGGCAATCCGTAACGACCGCAAAAGATCTATAAATGACAGCCGGGACCAACGGCTTACCGTGCTTACCGACGCACGGAGGATTCTTGAAATGTAAAGATCCACCCACAATGGGCCTCATCAGAAGGCTTAAAGTCACCCAAAGGGCAATGGAGAGGGCAATGCTCGGAGTTTCCTTGAAAGAGAACCAAGGTTACCGACATAGCCCGAAGGACCGCCAAATTGAAGTGGCAGTGGGCAGGGCACATTGCTTGCAGAACAGATGGTCGATGGGGCCGAAAAGTTTTGGAGTGGCGACCGCGTACCGGAAGACGCAGCGTTGGAAGGCCTCCCACAAGGTGGACCGATGACCTGGTGAGGGTCGCGGGTAACCAATGGATGCGAGACGCACAGGACCGGTGGTTGTGGCGACACTTGGGGGAGGCCTATGTCCAGCAGTGGACGTCTTTCGGCTGATATGATGATGATGATGATGAAAGATCCACCCATCCACAGACCATCCTTGGCAAGCGTTGCTTTACCTTGAAGATCGATCCGTGCGGCTGTTATTATTTAGCCACGGGCTCCTCTCGAAAGGTGTGTGCTCTTGCTAATTCAAAATTGTATAATGTGTCCCAAAAGTACAGGATCTGCCATTACTTGTACGTAGGTAAACTGCCACTCCATATCGCAACACTGATATCAGATAAAGACAAAACCTTTTTTATAAATCGCAAAACAGTCTAAAAAGTATCCAATAAAAATATCGGAACACACCTGTCTACCTATGTGATAACACTATCACGAACGATAACAAAGTACGCTCAGTGACTCGATGCCAGCGCACATTAGCGCCCGTGCTCGATAATGTCGAAGAAAAAAGTCCCAAGCGATGAAGAGCTAAGTGACGTGACAGTGGAAGTGCCGCGACAAAAGAAGCACAGACGTGAAGCAGAGGGTAGTGAGGTGGTTAGACATAAGCATCGGAGGGATGTGGAGCTTAGTGATATAAAAGTGGAAGGTGTTAAACGCAAGCCACGCAGGGAAGCTGACCCTAGTGAAGTGAAAACGCACCGACATAGGCAACGCCGGGACGCTGAGCTCGGTGAAGTTAGGCACAAGAGACGCGAAGCTGAGCCTAATGACGTGAAAGAAGAAGCAGGTAGACAGAAGCAGCGACGGAACACACACACTGCGGTTGACAGTGTTCCCTATGACGAAGGAAGGAGAGGCGTAGCCAAAATATCAAGCAAATCCAATGACTTTGTATACGACAACAAAGCGTATGTTGGAAGCCTGAATAGTGTTAATGAAGCAAGGAATGAGAGGATACTCGAGCCACCTACAAGGTTTGTATAATCATTACTTATTTTTTTGTAAATTATCGATCTTGATTCGCTATCTGCAATCGAATCCCAAGTAAGCGATTGTGATTGGTTTATAAAATTTTCAAAAACTAATCAAATGAGTTCACGAAGTGATTTAATGGATCTAAGAAGAATACAGCCCATATGAGCGAATTCTTATATTATACAAACAAAGACTATCGTTAGCCCAGGGATTATTATCCTTAATTTAAGTCGTTTTACAATAGAACCTGTTGACATCAGGGCGTTTGCTAGATTATTTTTTAAATTTGCGCGATGTGGGCTGTAAAGTTTCTTTGTCGGGCGACGTACTTCAGTGTTGTTATCTTCTTAATATCTTTTTGATCGGCTAAACTGCGTTCACGTCAGCGAGTGTGGGGATTCCCACGTTTATTTGGGGAAATTTTGTAAACAACTTAACATCACGGCTAGTTTGCTTCTGTCTACCCCTTCGTGTAGGATACACGAAGGGGTAGACAGAAGCAAAAAGAACCCCCGCATTTCGCCAGCAGTGCTTTTGTTCCAATTTTGAGCCAGGTACACAGAATAACCACCACCAAATCCGAGTCCAATGCTCACCAGAGAATGGGCAGCAGCATTCTCGATCTGTAGGTATATTGCTACAGTTACACTGCGATGGCCAACCCGCCTACCAAACGTGGCGATTATCGCAAACCGCCCCCACCCCATGTGATGGCCTATGTCCAACAGTGGATGTCTTTCGGCTGATGATGATGATACTGATACAGAATGACACATACCATTATAGTACGATATTCTTTATTGGTGGTAGTAACTATAACACAAATGTTTGCAAGCTACTTTTAGCGAAACTTATGCAAGTTACTGGCATCTGTATGACAAAGATAATATGACACTGGCATGCCAGTACGATGCCTCGTTTAGTAAGCGTGAAGTTCCGCATCCGCAAGCTATTTGATGTCCGTCCCAAATATCGATGACCAATAGGTATTATGCGATAGTTACTAGATAAACACACTTATCTACTGTGACGTAACAGTAATATGATTGGGCGTTAGTATCTAATGACTTCAGGAACAACATTAATTAATTACATACTTTTATTCTTATTATAGTAGTATATTAATCAGTGTCGATTATAGAATTAGCTACATTTTTGCTAGAACGTTGCAATGAACTTGACTGATGATGATAGATTTTGTTTAATGTTATTAAAATTAAGTTTATGTTCCTGAAACATCGAAACTTAAATGAAAGTGTACTGGTTTAAGATTAGGTATGTTAAAGATTAATTCAAACTTTCTCATACATGGGTAAATTCAACTTGCTATTTAGTGAAACAGGCACTTGTAATGTTATGATTTTAGAAATTCTTTTTCGTGTTGTCATCATCCTACTGGTTTATTTTTTAATGACCAGCCAATTTTTTCCCGGGCATCAGAGGGCCAATTTTACTAGTTTTTGAGAAACCTTCGCATTCTCAGTCATCTTAGTCGCAATTTGTCAAAAATTTAGGGAAATTGAGGCTTTTGAATGCGAACGCTTCTCGAAAATGAGTAGAAATAGCACTCTAATATCAATCAAAGACAAGATTTACTCAAAAATACACTCACGAAAATGAGTTGTTCAGTATGTTTTTTTCTCATAGCTTTTTTTTATTATTATTGATAGGCACGCGCTTGACCACTATCTCACCTGATGGCAAGCGACGATGTGGTCGAAGATGGAGCACGCTTGCCTAGAAATAACCTATTCACTCTTGACTTAAAGACTCCCAGGTTGTAGCTATCAGGAAACACAGACTCTGGTACGGAATTCCACTCCTTAGCTGTACGCACAATGAATGTATTCCCAAAACGTTTTGTGCGTGTGGGTGGGATGTCCACCATGTACCGGTGGCTATATGTACGTAGCTCGGCAATATGTACTGAACAGTCGATTTTTTATTTAAATTTTGGTTGGTTCTATAACCCTGTATATCCTAATCCTGCCGGTTGCCAGTCTGCGAGTTACATTAGGTACAGTATAAGTCAGATGGAGAGAGAAATGCTCGGAGTTTCCTTGCGTAATCGAATCAGGAAAGATGATATCCGCAAAAGAACCAAGGTTACCGACATAGCCCGAAAGATCGCCAAACTGAAGTGGCAGTGGGCAGGGCACATTGCTCGCAGAACATCTGCTCTGCCCCAAACTTTTCGGCCTCATCGACCATGGGGGAGGCCTATGTCCAGCAGTGGACGTGTTGCGACTGATATGATGATGATGATGAGGCGTGATGTGATCCTCGCAACTTTGCCCACCGCTGGGCATAGGCTCTCTCTTCTAGTACGTTCCCCAGTTCTCCACTCTTCGGTGATACCAGCTTCTGTCAGCGGCTTCGCCCACGTTAATTTCACAAATTATCCCAAAAGAACATACTCCCGGAATATTGCTATTCCAGACTATAATCTATCTCTGTGCCAATTTTCATCCGGATCCTTTCAGCCGTTTTGGCGTAATTGGATAATAAACATACATCCATCCATCCAATGATCTACCCTGTTAATTAATCTTACCGCTTTAATTAACCCACCACCATTACCTCATAATAAAGGTCTTCAGAGGATTTTGATCATTTCAGAAAACAGGATTTCTGGTCTGAGGCGGGTCGGAGTTAGCTACATTCTAGACAAACGGTTTTTTGTCTAGAATGTAGCTAGCTCAACGTGAATCTCTTTCGTATCATTAAAAATATGGGTTACGTCTACCTGCCCCCTTGGGAGTAAGGCGTGAGTATCTACGTATGTAGGTACCAATAAGCCAGTTTAAAAAAGTTTCCGATCAATATTTTGTGATACTGAGGATGACTCATACGTAGGTAACATGCATTTATCTTATCGATTAGTCCGAGATAAAGCGGCTCTGCAAAACAACAAAGCAGCTTTAGTCACCATGCTTTCTTCCTCGTCCTCATCACACAGCAATGAATGACCCCTCATCTGTATTTTTGCCAAAGTGGAATAAACTTGGACGATGTTGGCACAGGACCGTACGGATTGATTATTATTCTGATGGCTCGCGTTAGACCAATCTCACCTGATGGAAAGCGACGATGTAGTCGACGATGGAGCACGCTTCATCATATCAGCCGAAAGACGTCCACTGCTGGACACAGGCCTCCCCCAAATGGTTTGCCGTAATCGGCGGGCGGGTTGGCGATCGCAGTGTAGCTGTAGCAATGTACCTACAGAGAATGGTACTGCCCATTCTCTGGTGAGTCCCTTAGTTACGATACCCACTGGAAGTGATGAGATGGTGCTATTCTTTTACGTCCGACACCATACGTAACCCAGCATGCTTGCCTAGAAGTAACCTGTTCACTCTTGACTTAAAGACCCAAAGGTTGTAGTATCAGGAAACATAGACTCTGGCAGGGAATTCCACTCCTTAGCTGTTCACAATAGAAGTATTCCCATAACGTTTTGTGCGTGTGGGTGGGATGTCTACCGTGTACCGGTGTGCATTGCCGTACGTTTTGTAGTCCGATGGTGAAACGGCCTAGGTGGAACGTAATTTTACAATTCTGACGAACACTCCCCGAAGTGTAACCGACATTTGGTCCTAGAAAGCTGTAATTTGCCTTGATAGATAATAATATTTAAAAAAAAATTGTAGGGCACCTCCCACACAATAGGGATTTGTATTTCAAAAATATTTAGGGTATGTCTAGACCATTTTACGATTCGGAGGACCATTTGCGAAACATTAAGCTTTAAAGTCAGTCACAAACTCAAAATTATAACGACGTTAAAAGTAAAACCATAACTGCTAACTAGGCACTAATTAATGAGTAATAGGCGAGAAACTTACAAAATGTAATTAGAAAAAGTAAAAATTTCGTAAGTGCATTTGTAACGTTATAGTAAAATTTGCTAGTTTTAAGTTCGGCTATATGAGACGGGTAAATACGGAACCTCTGTACGTGGCCTGACACACACTTTGATGGTTTTTAATGCAATTAGTCACTTAAAGATTAATACACAGCTTAATTCGGTTAGTCTGGAAGCAGACCCCAACATGAGGAAATGCTAGGCATCCTCTAACAACTTACTACGACTCACATCATCTGCTAGAGGTCAAAGTAGACGCTGAATCAGCTGCCCACGTCATCCTGGAATGCGAAAACACATCGTCGGGACGGTGAGGTCACTACACGAAGCTGTGAAGGCCCCAGGAGGCTTCTGGGCAGAGCTAGGCTGGCTGACTTAGCCAGGACACCCAAGCGCAACGGACCGAATGAGAGTCTTAGTGCGTATTTGTTTTAAAGAGTTACCGAGGCCCTGGAACGCAAAGGGCATTTAGAGGAACTCGGATGGGTTTTATTCATAAAGAGTCTGACACTTCCTTCCGCTCTGCCCAGAGTGGAAGGTGTCATTTGACGATTAACCATCCAAAAAAAAAGAAAAGTGTGGATTACGGTGTCCCTACTCCAGAGATTTACAACTGCAATGTTTGTAATATTAATCCGAAGACTAATGTAAATCCTGTGGCCGTTATATTGGCTATCTCGCTCAGCTGTAGGTACATAAGTACCTACGTAATGGTTGATTAGATATCCGCTTTATTTGCCGCCTACACAAAATTGTTGTAAAATTTGTATTTGACACTGGAAGACGAGCCAAATATAGTTCGGAAAAGGCTAAACAGGTTTATTGAATTTGTAGGTCAGAATATTGTAGTACCTACATAAGTCGCATAGGGAGACCGATGACCTGGTGAGGGTCGCTGGTAGCCGATGAATGCGAGAAGCACAGGATCGGTTGTTGTGGCGACACGCGCGGGGAGGCCTATGTCCAGCAGTGGACGTCTTTCGGCTGATATGATGATGATGAACAGGGAGTGTCGCTTTGTCTTGTTTGTAGACGTATGTGGAACAGGGTGAAAATTCCATAAAATATCTATTGAAAAGGACCTCTGAACAGACGGATGTTGTGGGCAACTGCCTGATGGTAGATGTTTTGCTGTTCAAATAGCGCGAAGAACTTTGAAAGCGCGATGTAGGATGCGTGTGACGTAAGGTCTGCTTTTGTAGTTCGTATGTGGTGGGTTAGATGCCGCTTGTCTACGCGGACAAATGCGTCCTAAATCTCTAGGTATATCAGCTGCCGAAACTCTTATTCTTGAACATGAAAACACTTCTGAAAAGCATAAAAATGCTCCAATATTTGCAGATCACCGTCTAAAACATTAACTATGGGTGTCAGATAAGATAACAGCTTTCATAACAGTTTGCGTGTTAGCTAAACCATGGCCAATTTAGACATATTATAATGTATCTTTTTTTTTTCCATAACACTGCCTGTCTTTTTACTAAAAATACAACAAACTTAAAATTCTCAACTAACGATTACTATAATATACACTTAATAAACTCTTGACTAACTAAAACTAAAATATTGCCCCGAAAAATTCCTCACACAAACCTCAATTCGTCACAATATCCTTAAACATAAAACTGTTTGGAAGTTAAGCTTCGACTTGATTTGGGTGTCTTTTTCTTTTAAGAGGGCGCCACTGCGCGCTCGGCGCCCTCTTAATAATTCTTTGGAATATAAAAAACCGGCCAAATGCAATTCTGACTCGCTCATGAAGGTATTTGATTACCTATTATTTTCTTTAAAAAATATAGCAATACAAACTCTGTGAGCATTTCAAGTTTCCTGTTGACATTATTTATATTGAGCAAACAACACCAAAAAAATCACGTTTCTAGTAGGGCTCCCCAATTACCCTGAAACCCTGTGAAAATTTCAACTGTCTACCTATTACGGTTCATGAGATACAGCCCACTGACTGACAGACGGACGGACAGACAGCGGAGGCTTAGTAATAGGGTCCCGTTGGTTACCCTTCGGCTACGGAACTCTAAAAACGGATTCCTAATAGGATCAATCGTGTGACTATCTGTTACAGCCAATTTTTGTCCGAATCTACTGAACCGATTCAGTTGAAAGGGAATTGCTCAGTTTGTAGGCCATTTTTATTTTATTTTTTTATGGATCATCATATGATCTCTTTTGCTCTGGGTGGAGCGGGAGGGAGTGTCAGACTCTTACTGACTAAAACCCATCCGTGCCTTCTCCTAGTGCCCTTTGCTTGCCAGGGCCGCGGTAACTCTTTCGAACAAAATCCGCAACCCTGGCAGGCTCTGGCCCTAACGGGTCCAGCGCACTCTGACCCTGACGGGCCCAGCGCACTCTGGCCCTGACGGGCCCAGCGCACTCTGGCCTGGCGTGAACATTAACTATAGTAACAATAAGAAATGATTTCCGATTTTATTATTTTGTACCATATAGAAACAAAAAAACACACAAGGTTGCAGCAAGTTGCAAAAATGAGCCCTAGCTAGTATGCAAAACATCTTGATCTGAATGAACAGATTTAGATGAAACGCGTGGCAGCCTAGACCATGTCCTGGGGCCCTACCATGACGTGTTAAAGCGTGAGTAGTTCGAGCAAGAAGGAGGGATGGAGCTATATAGGGTGTATAGCTCCATCCCTCCTTCTCGATCGAACAACTCACGCTTTAACACGTCATGGTAGGGCCGCTGGTATTGGACATAGACTGTTTATCCCGGGAGTCTGTTCCGTTGGGATGTTTTTTAATTTTCACGCAGGATTAGCTGCTGGCAGAAGTAAGGTTTAAATAGATGCTCTGGCATTATCGATAAACTATGTTTCCTGTAACTAACCCGCGTTTTTTATACTTTCTAGTGTATACCGCGAGCAGTACTGGGCGTGTTCAAAGTGGTCTTTCGCGAAGAAGGTCCTGGCCATCGCTGTAGGAGTGGCCCTGGGTGCTGGCATAGGCCTGGCCGTTATCTTGGTCGTCACTGGAAAAGACGCCGATGAAGTCATTGGAGGCATCTTCCTGGCTTCAGCTCCAGACTAAAGAAGTGAACGGTCATCCTTCTTTTGATCGTCACGGCCGTGTGGTTGATACAGTGATCTTGTAACGGAATATGGACTGAATACTGGCGTGCCTTGGTCCTAAGTTTGAATACGAACTTTTTCATTTGTGATAGTGATTATGTACAGTAGTTATTGTGTACTTACTTATAGAGAATTATGGGTAAAGTCAGGGAACTAAGGTAGGCGCCAGATAAACTTGCAATAAAGTACATTGACCTTTCCGCAAAATCTCTTCGTAAATACCCGAACAATAAATCACTAGAGAACGTAAAGGATCATGATAGAAGTCCATTTAGGACAGCTTTGTCTTTATTTCTGTTTTTGATATTAAGAATATCAATAAATCAATGTAGATCAATGACCGTTATTGCACATTTATCTAGTGTCTGCCATAGATCGTTAAGCAAATCGATTAATCTCCGTGTCGCTGCAATCAAAATTCATTGGTCAATCTTCTTTGTCAGCAGAAATAACACGGCATTATGAATTATTGTTAATTTGCTCAACAATTAAGCTCCCTGACTGCAGGTTTGACATATTAGTTAGTTAGTAAGAGTTTATCAAAACGAATGCTTTCACTTTTTCTAGAAAAGTCAAAGAATATTGTAATGATGTCATTTAGACTGACAGTAATTTCGAAGGTAATACACTACAATGTATCGTTAGATAGATTTGGGGTCAAACATAAAGATGAAGGGTTACGAAAAAATGAGGGATTCCAATCAGATAATTTTGGTATATCCTCGCTTCCTGACGATACGTTGGAAGGAGTATGGAGGTGTTTGAAATAATACTAAGTTTAACTAATTAATTCAATTGTAATTAAATTCCTTAGGGCTTCGACAAGAACGCATTGCCGAATTAAGTCAGCACAGTGTAAATATGTATAGCTATGTTTTCAATAGAAATTATTTGTATTACACGACATATATTAAATTAGGTAACTAAAAACAAGGTAAAATGTCCTACCAAATGTATTTTATTATAATCTGAAGAAGGACGTCGTCGTTGAGTTCGACCGCGGCGAAGGTGGTGTGACGATCTCATCATGTTTGCGGGGAAAGCATGACCAGAGATCGCCAAAGACAGAGAGATTTGGAAGGAGAAAGGAGAGGCCTTTGCCCAGTAGTGGGACACAAAAGTAGCCTTACAAAAAAAAACCTAGAACATAATATTCCACCAATCAAAAACACAAATCATAAACTAATTTATACTAGTTGGTACAGAAATAAACATTTTTGTATTTGTATATTATTTTGATAGTCACCTGGATGTTTGTTGATCAATCACTCAACTCAACGACTGAACAACCGGTCGATTCTATCAACACCTCACCGTGTACACTTGGGTGAAGCGAGCATGAAGTGAACTGTCATTCCATCTTGTTTGTATGGATTGACAACTCATTTCATGTTCACCTCACCCAAGCTTACACGGTGAAATGTTTCCAGAATCGCACTGCAGATTACAAAAACAATTGGCTCACCGGTAACACCATGACTTGAATAAGGACTTAGAATCGTTACGTTTAATCCCCATTGTACAGACGCCAGCATCAATATCAAGCTACCCGAAACTGTCCCAATCAACCTTGAACCTAATACTTTGACGATAACGTTGAAAATCTATTAAAGAAATTTGACAGATTGTAGTAGCTTGATGTGCTGGCTACTGAACAATCCGTTTATTAAAACATGCATTTATGTTCCCTATTACGATAGAAAACTTTCGAGGATATTTTTATCATCACTGATTGGTATCGATGACTCAGTTATTCTTTTTTTGATTCGGATTCGAATTTTAAATAGTCGCCCCACAAGTTTCGCCCCAATTTTAAAGTATAAGGATTTTTCCTGGTTTGCCGAAACTGGGGCAAAAAAGGCGATTGCGAAACATAATCTTGGATTTATATCTAACCATTTAGGTTATCTTTTAAGGGTTCCTCTTACATAAAACAAAGGGGGCATTTGTACTTACCAAAGTTTAGGATGTGGAGACCTACCACGAAAAAATAGTTTTCTGTTACCGTAAACGCTGAAAAGAGGTTTTCCTATTGTATGAAACATAATTTGCGTTCCTCGCTTAAACCAATGGACCTGCAAGCTTGTGTCTTCACCTTCCATGGTTGACTGGTAATTCTCTACCAGTCAGCTGCCTAGGGCATTAAGTTCTCGTCCTTACGTCAGTTTTAATTGATAAATAAATAAAGTACTTGTTTTGTGTGGCTACATCCCTGATTCTGTCGCTGGCGACATTATTATTATTAAATGTGTAACCAATTCTACCAAAATTGAGAAATGTATACTCTGTGGAGCGCTGCTGCGAACACAGGCACTTTTGAATTGTCAAGGGCGGTCAGCCAAGCAAATGAAACTAGTTGCACGTTCAAAAACGTAGATCTCTATGGAGAAGAACGTGTAAGAAAGATTAATCAATTGTTGTATGGAATGTATTAATATTTGACAGTGATACCTCTGTGTTGCCACCTATATTTCTTGCACGTTCCATATTGCCTTAAAAGACATTTTAATAAGCCATTTACGGCCAAAGAAAACGTTGCATATTGGTACTTGACATTGTCTAATGTCAAGTACCGATATAAGAGGTAAAGGTGCTGCCACCTATATATAGTTCATCCACGCTTCCCATAGACCGTTACATAACGACTTATTTAATTTTTCATCAAAATCTTTATGACTTATTGTGAGTACAACAGCACACTAGTTTTAAGCATTATTATTAATATTATTGTTGTATATTAATTATCATTTTCTCGGCCCAAAGCCGGAAGAATGGAAGGAAGAAAATGAAGTATTTTGCCCTGCAGTGGGACACAACAGCTAAAAATAAAATAATGATAATAAACATTTTATAAGGCCGTGTGTACTTTTTGTAAATAAATAGTTTTCAAGCATTTTTTGTGTTAATATTTCAAATAATTGTTACTTCAAAGATTGTTATTATAACTTCGATTTTAGAATTAGAAGGCTTTCAAACGCTTTGATTTTAGTAAGAAAATAGTATGGTTGGAGGTTTGGGCAGGAATTACTAGGTAGGTAATCTGATAAATTCTGACAAGAAAAAATAAGATGAGGTAAGTACGTCAAGTTTACTTGTTCCAAAATGAATTTGCGCCTGGTTTGGTGCGTTTCATTGTGTATCACATTCAATATTGTGTGACTTTGTGCTAACCTAATTTCGGTAGGCACGCAGTGGTTTTTTTATTTTTTTTTATGTATGGCCACTTACAGATAACGCACGCTAGGGCTATCAACTGCTGAACCAAGCAATCCTGTGGTGACCTCAAATGAATTTAAGCCCCCCAACCAGGGCAATAGGCGCGCAGTGTGTGTTCTGTTACCTTACCTACTGTTAGAGCGTTTACGGTACACAGCGCGTATATGCTCCACCAGTAAGATATCTTAAGACGCTGGCAGAAGCTACCTAGAATAGGACCAAACCCGAAATCAAGAAAAAAAATGGCTGTCTCTATACATTTGTGTCCGTAATTATACAAAATGCAACACCACAACAACAACACAGAACAGCTGATATTTTTTTCAAGTTTTCAGAATTGGTCACTCCCTAAAAGGTTGTTAGTAATAATAATAATAGCCTCGAGCCTCGACCAACACCTCAGGAGGCTCTCGTTAGGCAGCTGGATCAAGGGCTTGATTCAGAAAGCAGTAAGTACTTCTGGGGGGAAACCTTAAAAATGAGCCTGTTCTTTTGAGCTCGTATGCCTACCAAAGGTCCGTGACAAGGTCTCGAGATTCAGAGAGACAACGTCTGTCAAGAAAAATCTAAAACAATAAACATTTCAAGTGCTTACGTGAGTAAAGTGCTGATTCTCCACCATCAACCATTTATGAACGTAAAACATCCGAGTACGTCAGCTTATTTTAAAAATATCCAACATAAACAGGCTTGCCGGAGTGTGTTGAAACAAGGCTGAATGTAAACATTCATTAGCTACTTGCTCTCAGTTTAAAAAAAAGGAAAGAAGACGCCATATTGATTTTTTAAGCGGGGACTACAGAGATTTGTTGTTTTACATAATTAAATTATGTAAAATATGTTGTTTTAATAAATGGAATTAAATTGATTAATGCGTATTTTCGTTCATTTAATAAGGAAATTAAATGGTGTAATGCTATAATTGGACAGGAAAAATAATAATACTCGTGGGCAAAATGTACAATTCCATAACAAAACGATGCACTATTATTAATCATGGCAATAATAGTTACCTACCTACTTATTATTCCAACGTCATATATTTACCTTGTTGTGAATATGTACATAGAAGTGTTAATTAATGCCAACATATATGAATCATTTAAATTATTGAATATGATAAAAAGAAGCTTATACAATGTGATATTCCAGACTACGAGTATAATCTACTTATATGTCTATTCCAAATGCCAAAATTTAATCCTGATCCGTTCAGCCGTTCCCGCGTGTTTTTTTTTTTTTTTTGGGTTGACCACTAGCAAGTTAACACACTTGGGATATCAACTGCTTAACCGGACTAAGTTCCCGCATGATTTAGTAACAAACGCTTTTATACTCGTAATAGTAAGTAGGTAAGTTATGAAAAAGGAAAAGACATCGCCCCCTGGAAAGATGGGAAGACAAACTTATAAAGTTCGCAAACAACGAATGAGAACAGCCCAAGATAGGAAAAAGTGGAGTGAGATGGTGGAGGCATAGACTCGTCGAGAGGTCCTTTTTTAGTTTAAAAAAAATGTATAATATTATTGCTAAGCAATCAAAGAGAAAGAGAAGATACCTACACCTACTAAATAAAAATGTTTCATTCAGAGAAGAGAAATAAAAACAGTCGCCATTTTTCTATGTTGGCTGCGTCTATGGCTGATTTATGTTCGTCGTAAGCAATGACTTATGCCGCGGTGCTCCATTCCTCCATTATATCGTCGGTCGACCATACGATAAACTTGTAGATACCAATCTTAACCATTAGGTGCACGGGCTATTCGCCTACAGAATGAAGGGCTAGCGGAGGCGGGCGCTGGCGTGATGTATCAAACGTCAGAAACCAGCGCTTGTGGCCAGAGAGGGCGCGACGAGCGACGGCACCGAGTGTCGGCGTCGGAGCGCGCGGGAATAAAATGATAATTATTTATTTTCACTGTTACTTTTACACGTCAATCTTTTTTTTTGGTAATTTTAAACTAGACGAGCCAGTATATCAAAATCATACGATCCTATTTTATTTTATTTTTTATTTCGGGTTAAAAAACAGTAGTAGGTACAATGCCATGTTATAAAAATTCCTTGATCTTATTATAAAAATACTTATTGTATATTACTACTAACAGCATCATCCACCAGGAGCATCAGTTCCTGTGCCGCGCAGTGGCCGTTGTTCGCCTGGAGGAGGCGAAATGGGGCCGATATTGACACTCCATTTCAGCCCCCTCCGGCAGCGGCGGCGGCACCGGCGATGGTAGCAGCGGTGCCGAAAGTGGCGGCGGCTGCGGCGGAAGCGGCGGTGGAGGAGGGTTTCCTCTTGCTCCCGGCCTTGGCGAGTGGAGCGCAGGCTTTGCCCCCAGCCCAGTGATCGGCCGGCTTGATAGCTGCCGCACATACGACGCAGTGCGGCGCACGGTGGGCTGAAATCGCGAAGTTGGGACTTAAGGATTTTTAAATATATATTTGCATTGTATATACTTATACCATACTTTTATGTTTTGGAACTTTTTTTTTAAAGTAGGTTATTACCCTAAAATTTCAGAGATTTAATTTGTATGAATAAAACAAAGAATTCGATGCATGGTGCATATTATTAGGATTATTATTATTAGTTTGTTGTAAATATTTTGTGCAACTGCATTCCACACCACTCTTTCCACAACACCAAAACCGGTTTTCTTATCAGTAGACGAGTCGTCATTAGTGACGTGCGCCAATCAGAGGGCAGTAAATTTGCAGGTAAAAAATATTTGGGGTAGCAAGTTGAAAACAATGATATCAGTTCGTTGTAACCACCCTTTACATACGGACTACCCGCTCGTTACTTGATTTTTGTTAAAAGTTGATTTTCGAGAATTTTGTGAAAATGTTTAGTGATTTAGTTACTAATGTTGATATGTTTGTGAAATTGAAATCAAGTGGTAGTATTAAGGATCATAACTTTTTATACAGTGCTATCAAGTCAAAATTGTGTGATTTAAATCAAGATAATGATAATTTGCTAAAGGAATTCTGCGCAAAGTATTGTTATAATACTTATAAAAAATGGGAAAATGCTAAACGAAAAGAACATACATTTAGAAGTAAATACAGTGATTGGTTGGCATCGGAGATAGTTTGGCCTGAGTTTATGAAAGATTTTGCAAAAAACGACGACGATCCAGTTCCTAGCACATCAACTACATCTCATGAAAAGGTGTCTGTTGGTACATCAACTCAAGTAAGTCCGAGAAAACCATTTACAGAATTAGGTCCTAAACAAAAAAAGAGACGTACGGAACTTACTACGCAAACTATTGCTTCAGAGGAGTTGTCACATGCCCATGTTTTTAACTTAAAAGCAGAAGGAAAGGAAGATGTTGCTGACATATTACAGCATCTGCTCAAGCATCCACAGGACGTGCAAAAAGTAAAAGATTGTCTTTTTGGAAATAAAAAGAAATCAGTATTCTCTCCAGATGAAGCTTTAGGCTTGTTTTTGTCTTTGAAATTGTCAAAATGGCAATATAATACGCTACGAAAAAGTATCGCAGAAGTAACTGGTACCAACGTATATCCCTCTTACTACGCACTGCAAAATGAAAAAATTAAATGTTATCCACCTAAAACTGCTATTGTAGTAACAGATAAAACGGCTACGATAGAATTGCAGGCACTATTGGATATTACTGTGAAGAGAATTATAATGTCAAACGAAATTAGTGAAACTTGTAAAGATTTGACACTGATTAGTAAATGGGGATTTGACGGAGCTTCGAATCAAGCCAATTATAAGCAGAAAGTTGGAAGAGAAAATGAAGAAGATGAGGACTTTGACGATTCTAGCGTATTTATGGGTAGTTTGATTCCTATCAAATTAGTGTCTAGTGACAGAGTTATATGGGAAAATGATTCCCCAAATTCCTCATTATGGTGTCGTCCGCTGTTTTTTAAATTCATGAAGGAAAACAAATTCAGCATTTTGCAAGAAAAAAATGCGATTGAGGCAGAGATTAACAATTTAGTTAAGACAGTGGTTGATGATTTGACCATCTCGCACAACCTAATACTAACCATGATAGATGGTAAAGCGACTGCAGTTCTTTGCGATACATCAACACAAAGATGTGACATATGTAAAGCTACTCCAAAGGAAATGAATGATTTGTCCTTGGTTTTGGCAAAAGAAATTGATGTCGATTTATATAAATATGGTTTATCGTCGTTACACATCTGGATACGATTCATGGAATGCATTCTTCATATAGCGTACAGATTAGATTTGAAGACATGGATGGTGAAAGGTGACAGTAAAGCTATTATGGAGAGCAAAAAGAGAAATATTCAGGAAGCATTTAAATCCGAAACAGGACTTTTAATTGATGTTGTGAAACAGGGTCATGGTACAACAAATGATGGGAATACTGCGAGGAGATTTTTCGAAAACCCCGATATTGCAGCTTCGATCACAGGAGTAAATGAAGAATTAATAAAAAGATTTAAAACTATATTAGAAGCAATTTCGTCGGGTCACCGTATTGATATATTGAAGTTTAAAGATTATACCGAAACCACCATGGAACTATACATTGAATTATATAATTGGTTTTACATGCCTGCAAGTGTTCACAAAGTTTTAGCTCACGGAGCAGCTATTATTGAAAGCTTGGGTATAGTGCCCATTGGAAAATTATCCGAAGAAGCAGCTGAAGCACGCAACAAAGATTTTCGGAGATATCGTGCTCATAATTCGAGGAAATTCTGTAGAAAAGCTACTAATGAAGATATTTTGAACAATTTGTTAATCAGCTCTGATCCACATATTTCAAAGATACGACACAAACTGGTGCGAAAACACAAAGCCTTTTCAGAAGAAGCAACAGCTTTGTTGATCGTTAAGGATACATTTGTTGACGATGATGATCAAGAAAATTTAGGGGTTTTAACTGAAGACCCGTTATTGTCAGAGCATGGTGTTGAGCATGGTGCAGGCCCCTCCTAAAAATATTGGTAAATGATTTGAATTTTGAATTTGTCTTTGTAAGTCTCACACATACAGAACACAGATTTGTAGTCGTGGATTAGGCCTATTGGGGAGACCACTGATAAAAAAAACGCGCCTAGTTCTCTACCTCTGGGGTGGTGTGGAATAGAGAATACAATAATTATCACTGCTAAGTATTCTGAGATTTAGGTGACTTTTAAGATATTTTCGTTCAAAAAAATCTAAAAAAGTCTAACTACCTACTAAGTCACAGTAAACTACAGTAGACGATTAGATGCAAATAAATTGTACTATTAAAATACTTATCCAACAATTGGAAGAAATTTGAGATTTTGTAGACTTAAATGCGATTTTAATAAGAAAAAAAATAAAAAAAAAAATTTCTCCTAAATCGCAGCAAAGCGCAGTAGCTGACTAGTTGTAAAAATAAGCTAATAAATAGTACTATTTTAATATATACATCGCAGTTGGAGATGTTTTCAGATTTTTGAGATTCTTTAGATTTTATGATTTTTTCTATACAAAAAAATATTTAAAAAATTGTAGTACTAAAAATAATGCGTAAAATAAAAAGTCATAGAACAATAATTTACTGTATTAGATAGTAGAACAAATTTGCATCATTAATCAGTAAAAATAAGATGACTTTTTTTTTAATGTCCTAAGTCCACTACGTATATAAATCAACCCACCGTGCGGCGCGGCGGCGGGGCGATGCACGAGCCGGCCCTGTGACCCGGCTAACCACAGCGGAAGCAAAGACCGCTGCGGTCCACCTCCGAGGTGCAGAGAGCTCCCACATGGTTGCCCACTTGGTAGCGGAAGCACCTCAGAGGTCTAACCCAACCCAACAAGAGCCTCGCATGCCCGTGTGGTCAGGACGTATGGTACTTGCCTTCACCTCTTAAGCAGAGCAACCCCCCGTCCTGACGACGGCGGCTACCACCTCCTCCTCCTCCGTAACGGAGTCGTCCAAGCCCAGAATGCGCATGACTATTCACTTCGTGGGCCTGGACACTCGGGCATCGTCCGAATTCAGGGACGCTCTGAGTCTTTCGGCTGGAGCGTCAGCGGTCGGGCCGCTGGCTGCCCTGGGGATCTCAACCATCCGAGCACCAGTCATGGTAACCCTTAGCCGGAAGCCCCCGACGATGCCGAGCTCCCAAAGGTTCACCGCCTCCTTCGCCTGAGCACGTTAACATACGTCACGCCCCTCTTCACTGCGTCCGGCTGTAGTGTAACCACTACAGCTGCGGTCTTCAGGGCGCGGGGTGCCGCATACCGCCGCGATAAGCAACTTAAGCCTACACATTATTAGTAACACTTAATAGAATAATAAAAATTATAAAACAATATTTCTTCAAAATATAGGTAAGTTAGCACTTACAAAAAAAAATAAACAAAGATTCCAACTAAAAAACAACTACATTGGACACCTGTGACGAAAACACATCAGAAACTTGGTAAAACATAATTATAAATCTTAGATATAATGTAGGTGCGTATAATGTTCATAATAATTACTTTATGTGTGTATTATTATATCCACAGTCATAATATCATTTATTTAATTAACCTACTCTACTCAAACAGACGGAACTTAACACTTAATTATAAAGGTAAAAACTCTGAAAAAAAACTCATGTAACATTACATCCACTATTTAAAATGGGATGTCTGTCTTTCTATTTGTTAGTTAGCGTACATCTCCGCAACTATTGAACGGATGTTCATGTAAAAAAAAAACGTTATCTGTTACCACAGATAACGTTTTTTTTTCCCAAATCCGATTATAATGAAACAAAGCATATAATATTCTGCTCCCAATTATACTCTGTGCACCAGTAAAAACTACATGAATATCCGTCTGTCGCTACTGTAAGCTACAATAATAATTAGTGCAAGATTATACTAAACACTACCTACTTAATTAGTTATTTCCTTGTTTCTAGAATAGTAACTATGCAGAAACAACATTTTATCAATATTTACATAATCCATGGATGTTCTGCGTTCATTATAGTTTATACTATCGTTTTCTTGCCACGGAAACTGACCAGCAATCGTTTCTACCGGTTTAGCAGTCGCAGGAATACATAAATATTTTTGAGACATAATATACAAATTGACTGGGCTATCTTTATGGGTATGATTAAACTCTTGCCAGTACTGGAAAGGATTGTTTTGATTCAGTGCAGGTTGATTAATGTAATTTCTCACCTCTAGTCGTGCCAGCGTCATCATATCCTCTCGTGAAATATGAGTATAGTTACTAGCCGCCGGGGTCGCTGGATTTCCATTATCTTCTTCATGACTGTCGGAAGTCGAAGCAACTGAATTCGGTTGATCGCATGTTAAATTTAAACATTTCTTAAATTCGTTAACGATATCTTTCTGCACGGAATCTGCTACATTCTCAGTAAAATAAGCCATTTTAAATCTGGGATCCATAAATGTCGCTTTTTTTACCATAAAATCATCTTCGTATTGTCCGAAATGTTTCTCAATTAATGCCATAAGTTTTTTCATAATTTCTGCTGCTAAAACTGTTAGTGTAGAGCACTTGGTTAAATTCAATCTCAAATCGGAAATGAGAGGGATAATACGTGATAAGGTGAGATATTGCTGACCAGCTAACGTGTCATTCAAATCTTCAAATGGTTTTAAAAATTGAGTGCATTCACCGAAAACTCTTCTTTCATCTTCATTAAAATTACCAGCGTTGTTTTCACTTATATTTTTTAACATAATGTACAAGTTATGCCAATTGAAAGGAGCATCTTTCCTTTTTTCAAACCTCGATGATTCTGAATTGTCCTTTTGGTACTTCTTAATATTTTCTTTAAATATTAAATCCTCGAAACTTTCTGCTATTATCAAGTTTATTGTGGCAGCTACACAATAAACGTGTGGTACTCGGAGTTCATTAATCGCTGCGTTTCTTATAGACTCTTCTTCCTTACCATCTTTATTCGTAATGAAACACACTACTTTTTTCAAAATCTCCCATTCGACTAACTTCTTCTGTATTGCAATGGCTATGTTTTTTTCTGTTTTCGGCTTTGCCTCGATTGTAAACAAGTTCTGAGAGACGAGTTGTCCTTGATCAACAAAATGTATTGTTGTAGACCATAATTTCCGCGCATATCTTCTGTTCCCGTCCGGGAACTTCCAGGTTTCTATTGAGATGGCTATATGACGGACCGATTTCAAGTTTTCCATAAAGGTCGATCTTACCCTGTTGTATTGATCAGGAATTAGTTCTCCGGAGAATTTCTTCATGGATGGCAAGATACAGTTTGGTATGTTGTTTTTAATAAATTCCCGGAACCCGTAACTTTCAAGGATGTAATAAGGTCCTAAATCCACACAAAACATTTTTACCAATTGTTGATCTTTATTGGTTTCTTCCGTTAAATCCGTTTTTGTGCTAATCTTTGCCTTTTTACGACTTGACACCGTAACATTTAGAAATTCGTCAGAATCTTCAAACATTTTAGTGTTTCCTGGGATGTTTTTAAAATAGGTACTTATTATGATTTTCGGATTCAAATTATTTTAAGGGTTCCGTATTTTATTATAAGTCCAGAATTCCAGATTATTTATTGAAACACACTGCACTAAATATTTCACTTAGGTACGTTATGATTGAAACAATAGACAACCCACATTGCTGTGACACTAACAACTGAAATGTAGTCGCATATTGAATATGTATAAACGTCTGATAAGCAACTATAGTGACTACTTCCCGTTTCGTCATATTCGCGATTCGTCATATCATTAGGTACTTATAATAATACTAGCTTATGCCCGCGACTTGATGCGTTCTGACGACCAATTTAGCGTACAGGGCGGGTAGTCTCGACATAGTTACCGATCGCCTACGGACCGAATTCGGTCGATAAGTCTTAAGGCCACCCGTACATAGTCAATCGCACGATCAAAATCAATGTTCTGATCATAGCCTTCTCTATTGTTCGAAGGCTATGATCTGATCCGTGGATCGTGTTCAAGATTGGTTGTGTACGGGCGGCCTGAGGCCTTATCGACCGAACTCGGTCGCTAGGCAATTGGTAACTATGTCGAGACTGAGCCTAGGTCTACATTTTATTTATTTTCATATGCTGGTAAAATTGGAAACAGACCAATGGAAAATCGGAAAATTATCCGGTGACGTAGGTATACGTTTTTGTAATAAACTTTCAGGCCACATTCAAGAATTTATAAAACGTAAACTATAAAATAAATCTTTTTACACAGTTCAAGACTGAAGGATTTTAATATTCTGCTGTCATGAACACTTTGTAAAATATTATAGTTTTTTTAAATTTATTTAAATTCATTACCTATATGTATAAACTATCTAATTCTTACTTATATAATTACGCTAAAGTGTTTGTTTGTTTGAACGCGATAATCTCTGGAACTACCGACCGGATTTGGAAAATTCTTTTTGTATATAATATTATTATGACAGCCACATTCATGAGAAAGATAATAAATAGGCTACGGGACTACTTTATGGGAACGGCACATTCCTACAGGAACGAGAAAAACGGGACATGTGCGTACGAAGTCGAAGACAAAAGCTAGTCGTGGATATGAGGACTATACCTGGCAGTTTGAGTACTTTTACGGCCTATCCAAATGTCCTTTCTTTCGAGTCGTTGAGCTCCTTATTGGTTTTAAGTTGAGCTACTCGACTACTGACAAAGGCTTGCACTAACTCAATAGGTCCACTCAAATCTATGTGGTTTCTTCTTCAAAAAATCTTTTCAGAGACAGATCTACATGGTCCGAGTTTTTAATGTGGTATTGTTTGTCAAATTGTTGAGCTCCTTAAATTTTAAGTTTGTGCTACACGATAGCTGACAAATGCTTGCACTGTCTGGACAGGTCCACCACATTAAATAGCATGGTTCTCATATAATTTGACCAGTAGGTACGAATTGTATGGACGTTAAAAGAGACGTTGAATTCGGAGTTTGTTTCAGTGGTTCTTCTCAGGGTAGTCAACTAGGAAGCACTAAGAAGTGTAGTTTAAAATTACCAAAAAAACACAACCGACTTCTAAATAAAAACAACTACAAATTACAAAATAAGTAATTTATCTACTTACGGTGTTTCTGGTGTGGTTTTCGTCGTTTTTTGACACCGACTTCCAAAATTAAAGTTATTTTTAACTGACTTCCTTTGAAAGGAGGAGGTTCTATGTTCGACTGTGACTTCTTTTAAAAGTAGGAGTGTCTATATTCGACTGTGGCTACTGATGGTAACATCATAAACCCTATTCCGAACGAATCTTATTTTTTAGGGTGCGTTTTAACGCAGACTTCTTATAGGTTTTGATGTGAAACATCTATTGGCGGCCTAGGCAGTAAAATCGACCAGTTTACCGTCACGCATGCCTCATTATTTTTTTCTTTCGAACAATTCCGCAGCCCTGGCAGGATGTACTTACGTGTGGCAGCGTGATGAGCAGTGCCACGTGCTGGAAGTCGCCGGCCGCGAGTGAGGGGCTCTGCCACCAGGTGGCGGGGTCGTCGTCCAGCGCGTGCGCAGCGGGGTGGCGCCGCCGCGCCGACCCGCCCTCTCCCTCGCATACGTCGCACGCCACGCCTCGCCTGACAAATAAAACATGTCACGTAAATGTTGAAAGAAAACAAGAAAGTTAGTATACAATACATCAAAAATGTATAGGATTGACAGATACTGTCGAAATGTCACGTGATCAAATTCCTAAATTTTGGCATTTCGACAGTCGCATTCGATAATTGAATGGCACATTTTCTAGGGCCTCTAGTCGCTTTTGCCGCCACAAAAAATCAACCTAGCAGTCGAATCATCATCACAATAAATGAGACTCGCAGCGCCATCTATCTCGACAGCTGAGAACTAACTTGACAAAATCCTAAATCGCGATATCAGAGTTTACCATGCGATTAGAACATATACAAAGCCCGAATTTCATCTGTCGGGCAGTTGCCCACCAGGCACAACAACCGCCTGGTCGGAGGATCCTCCCTTTTCAATGGAGGTATGCGGGACTTTACTCTCTGTTCCGCTACCATTAAAGACTAAATCGTTATCGCTGATTCAATGTCACAGTGTCTAGAGCAAGGAGTGGACAATTGCCGACGCTTAGGGAAGGCCGCCGTCGTGGACAACTTTGGGCTGAAATGATGATGATGATGACTTACTTCCCTGGAGTGTCGCGGCAGTACTCCTCGGCGCCTGCGTCGCCACAGCTGGCGTTGGCGATCACGGTGGAGTAGGGCGCGACGTCTAGCGGAGCGGGCAAGAGCCCGCCCGTCGCTCCGCTCGTGAGGACCTCGCTCACTGTCGAACTCGACAGGCGGTCCAGGAGCGCTCGACCTGGCAACAAGCCGTGAATTATTATTAGTATTTCTTCGTCAATTAACGATTCTTAAATGGAAGGTCACCTAAAACATATTATGTAGTCATTTAATTGCTGCGACAGATGATGTCGCAACATAAAAATGTTATTTTACACCCCCTCCCCACCGGATAGCTTCACCCTCATCCTCCAATACTTTTAGTATGTCGTTTAAAACACCAGTCCCTATAACTATGCTTAAATTCGCTACACAACTTTCAAAGAAATGACTTTTCAAGCAATTTGTAACAGTTTGTGGCATTTAGACTGTGTGTTCATTATAGGCTGATAATGCTAATGCAAGGTCAAATTCTCAATTCAGATATCGAGGGTATGTCTACCGGAAACCACTCAAACGGAAAGAGTGCATATGTGATACGTATAAATATAGCAAGAACCTCAGTTATCAGACGAACATTCTCTTCAGGTAAATAAATAATCACTCACGTTGTGTAACATAACTAAAACAAAATTGTTTATACGTGAGGTACAGTCGCCAGCACATCAAGCTACCTGAAACTGTCAAATTTTCCCAATCAACCTTGAACCTAATGCTGTAGCTATAAATTTGAAAGTCTATTAAATAAAATTTGACAGATGGTTGTAGTTTGATGTGCTGGCGACTGTACTAACAGCGAAGAGGATTGGTTGTCAGCTACAAACCTAAAAGTTATCAGTCAATAAGAGTACTTAGTTGAGATTGGTCATCTCATCTGTCGCTGGCTTATTTTGCATCATTTTATTTTATTGCCAAATTGAAGTGGAACTGGGCGGGCCATATCTGCCGCATGCCACATGGGAACTGGGCAAAAGTAACCACTGATTGGGTCCCGAACATCAGGAACCGGCGACGCGGTAGACCCAAAAGGAGGTGACGAGACGAACTGGACTCCTACCTAAAGGATTGGACTCAGATTGCTCAAGACAGATTGAAGTGGAAAGAAAGAAGGGAGGCCTTTGCCCTCCAGTGGGACACTACGGGCTTATAATAATAATAATATTTTATTTACATACGTTCTCATAAGTTGAAGCAACAAGAATACTATAACCAGAGTTTTTGTAATTGGTAGATATTGCGCAGCCAATTAGCTTAATCAGCCGTTTAATTGGTGGCCTAGCTTTTCATTTAAATACGCCGATTTTTCAGCGATGTAAGCATCTTTGGTTCAATATCGTTTAATGCCCGTATCACTGATGTCAAAGTCAAAGATTTATTTAAAAGGCTAGGCTTTTAGTGAAACGGCTGATTAAGCTAATTAGCTGCGGCAGATACCTACATAACATCATTTAAAAGAGTGTCCGTACAGTTATTGCACTTTCTTCTTTTCGGGTTTTTGTTTGTTTGTTTGTTTGAAATGAATGGTTTGAGCTTGAAAACCTCAATTAATTTAACGTTGACTATTTCCGCCCGAGCAGCTAACTGTTTTGCTGACTATACTTGGGGTAGCCCATCCCCTTTGTTTACACTCTGCCACCTGCACTGTGACGACAGATACTACACTTGAGTTAACTATCTACTGCAATTAAAACGGTACTAAACCAGAGGTTCTAAAACTTATTTTCTCTACCGCCTTCGCTGAGAATCAATTATTTTTAGCGCCACGAATATGTTTAACTTAACCACATGTTCAAAATCAAAATGTCATAAGTATAATACCTACAAGTCATGATAAATTATTTAACACTCGACATAGTTGATAGCAGACCACTCTATCTGATATTCTTTGTTCAACCAACCACTTGAATATAAACAGCTCCAATGATACAGTTAACACTAGTTTAGGAACCAGGGGATTCCTATCAAACTGGACAGAAATAAGACCTAAAAATGAATGTAGGTCGGTAATGTCTCAGTTCCCCCATTTTTGGTGGGCCCTTAACCACCTCCCTGTAGGCTTCCAGCACCGACAAGGGGGCGTTATCGAACACTTTGAGAAACACTGATCTAAACTAATATTATACAACGTGTAAGAACAGCGTATTGCGTTTTATGCAATCCATGTGACCATCTTAACATACCGAGATTCCTCCGTGCCTCGGAAAGCATGTTAAGCCGTTGGTCCCGGCTGTCATTTGTAGACCTGGCAGTCGTTACGGATTGTCAGAAGCCAGAAAATCTGGGTTGTGAAAGCAGCTGCTCCACGTAAAATACTGGGGTATTTAGCTGAATCCGGCTTGACTGGAAGCCGACCCCAATAAAAGAAAACCCTTTTATTAACAAACCACTACCACCACAACTCCACCTCTGGCAACGCCAACTCTGGCAGGAGCCACGGATTGACCTGACTTTCAAGTCCCTTTTAAGGCGACAAGCGGCAGTGACCTTGAAGAAGTAAGAAGGACACGCGCTTCACACCTGAGCGGTCCAAAGTTTAGTCAAATTTAGAGAAAACCACCGCTGTCAGGCCACACACAGTGAAGGGTTCGAAGTTACCCGTTGCGTAAACCATGACAAAAAAGAAGCAAATACTATGTGTAGTAAGTTTCAAAATTCTAAATTATGTATACTATGGAGTTTGTTTGTATTTTTTTTGTTTGATCGCGCTAATCTCTGGTACTACCAGTCGTATTTGGAAAATTATGTTTGTACATTCATGAGGAAGGTATAGGCTATACGGGAACGAGAAATGCCTACGGGATCGGAAACAACGGGACGTGCGCGGTGCGTGTACGAAGTCGTGGGCAATAGTAGTTGCAACGACCATATAAAAGGGATTACTAAAACACGAGTGTGATAATAGCATCGCACGAGTGGTTTAATACCTAATTATATGCCGTTGCATACACTATTTTATCTTCACTCATACAGTTTAAATAAAATAAGTGGAAAAATAGTTTATTCCAATATGGCGGATATTCTCATTGCGTATTTGAACGACAGCGCAGCGCGCGCATTCATAGACAAAGATAAAAGCTGGCTCACTGCCTTAAGTCAATGAGCCCGCCTCAGACCAACAAAAAAAGGTAGACGGCGCACTGCGAACATCAAAGATGAAGCCATCTTTTTATCTATGTGTGTCTCGAAGGGTTGCCTATTTTTAATTTTTTTTCCCTATAACTTGGGAAATAATATTTTATGGGCAAGCTAATGTTGTACGGGTCAGCAAAAGTAAGATATTGTTGAGTGTGGTATTGTAACTTAATTTTTTAGAAAGATCAATACCTAAAAAACAATTTTTTACATCACACATACCTACATTCAATTAAGTAAGTTAAGTTATAAAAGGTTGTCGAAGCGTAACAAGCGTAAGTCATTATGTAATTTTTTTTAAATAAAATAGGTAATTATATCTTTAATCAACTTTAATAAATTAAAAAAGACCACCAAAACAATAGAACAATGACGTGTAAATGTTATGTTTATCATGCTTACAAAAGAAATATTATTTATCATGAACAAATAAAGACTTTTTCAACACATTTGCTCAAAAAAATGCATTTACGAAGACTGTATACATTATTCGAAAGTTAAATATAACACACACACAATGGAACGTGCGGTAAAATAAGTACTCTCACCTAAGTACATATTTTACCGCATACTCCGTTGAATAGTGCGGTACGTATCCTTTACAGTTTTTTTAAATTTATTTATAGGAGTATAAATAAGTACGAGAATAAAATATAAGCTGAATGATTGAACCTACTTGGAAGCGCTTTTGCACAATACGTTCGTCTCAATTTAATACTAAAGAGAAAATGAGACGAAAGATGTAGTTCCATTTGCAAATTCACGCTATTTTCATACGTCAAAGATTGTTGTTACTTTCCGACTATCTAAAAACAAAAAGTTTTTTTCATTACCTATTGTACTGTTTTCTCGCAAATGTGTTGAAAAACTTCAAATCTAAAATATTTTATACATTAAAAAAAAAAGAAATAGCAATATAACTCGAAAAAAGAAATCATATATTGTTTAATCGAATGGGGAAATATTAAATCGTATTATGGCAGCCCTCACACTTAATGTCACTGCTTTCGTTTGTTGACGTTTTTGTTCCAAGTAACCTAAAATTCATAGTTAATTTATAATAAAAACGATGTTATTTCAAGTACTTACAAGTGAAAAGTGATTCCGTGAGACTTATTATGTGTTTTGCTATTGTTTTTACAAATTGTGACTACACAGGAAGGCATAATTATAGTTTTCTATTAATGTTTTCTAGACGACGGCTCGTGACGTACTAAGAGCGATGAGCATGGTTTTAGTGTAGGTGTGTGAGTGAGCTTGTGTATTTACTTGAAGGAGCACGGTTTTGTGGTTTCACTTTTGATGTTCGCGGTGCGCTGTCTACCTTTTTTTGTTGGTCTGAGGAGCCCGCGCCAAAAATTAAGAAGAAAAAGTGTGCTATAAAAATTAAAAATTTATTTTATGATGCAGTCGTTTAAAAATCGAAGGAAAATGTTGACCTGTAATGGTTTTTTTTTTTATTTTTACCTATTCACGAGAATAAAAGTACGTGTTAATGCATTCGTTTTTGAACTCATATTTGGAACATTACGTTGTGAGTGTAGATAAAAGTTAGTACTTATCAATATATACAAAGGAAGTGGTATAACTAAATATTTTTGTCACAAAATAACGACAAGCTCAGACGTGATGTTCAATTCAAAATAATTTAAAAGTAAAAAATAACTGCCATTAATGATGAATTAAAATAAATGAATTGACATACTTATCAGTGTTATCACTAAGTACATAATACCTAATGCAATATATAGACTTTATGCCTACGTCCTACGTACACATGGTTGTTGAAAAAATGATAAAAAATAATGGTAGAGTTGTCAATGTCTCCTACACCGCGGTCTGCGGTCGAACCTGGGACCACACGCAACGACAGTCAATCTTACGTCTTAGTAGCTCTTGCTATCTACAATAGTACAGAACAGAGACAGCTAAAATAATAACCCTTCTTTTTGGCGTTGCCGTAGTCGGGTAAACATATATCACTTGTTCCATTTTGGTTGTAGTACAGCCGGTCGATTCTGTCGACATCTCACGGTGTTCACTTAGGCGGAGTGAACGACAACTGAGCTGTCATTCCATCTTATTTGTATGGTTTGACAACTCACATGTCGTGCGCCCTAGTGTTCACTTCGACATGTTTACAGAATCGCACTGCAGGTACAGTCAGGGCAATTAACTGTAAATTACCTTTAGAAGAATAGGATATAATAGAAACATTTTTATTCGGCACAGACAAACTTACAGGAACAAAAACAAAGTAAAAGATATAATAAATAGTAGGCACAGAATAAGGTAGATGACAAAAAAATCTAATTAGTCCGTCAGATAGATTTTCAAAAAATATTAGACTCGTTTTTTTTCTTTTTTCACGCAAACAAAAAATGAAAACGATACAGTACGCTGAAAACTAGTGTCCGACTGAAGCTCCGGCTTCGGCTTCGGCTTCGGCCACCTTCGGCCAAAAAAGCACCTTCGGCCAAATCTTCGGCTTCGGCCAAAAATTTGCCGAAGGTTTGGCCGAAGCCGAAGGTTTGCTAGTTGTCAAAATTTGAAATTTACTGAACGATGCTAGAGCGAGACCTTACCTTTAAGTAAATAAATATTTAATTAACATTGTATATTTGAAAGGGATATTTTTAAATGCACATCTGTATAATTTTAATGCATACCAGAAAAAATAATGCTGTGCAAAAAATCCCAATTGATTAGAAAACATGTCTTACAAAAAAAACTAAAAAAATCATCCAAAACGAGATGACCTTTTTATCGAATTCACACCAAAAATGTGGTTCATACATCGGATTTATGATTTATAAAACAAAAATACGAATTGTTTATCAAAAATACTAACTTGCACTTCCCTGAAATAGCAGGTGGTTATCATGGTTACAATAGTAGCCGGTCATTGGGCACCCCGACTCGGACAGGTTAGGTTAGAAGGGGATGGCGGGGTCAAGTGAGCGAGCGAAGCGAGCGAACAGACCCCGCCATCCCCTTCGTGGTTATTTTTTTTTAAACCACCCAGAACTATCATTAGCCAAATATTCGTTCAGTAAAACAGTTCTGCAAATACCATTAAACAGTATATCTAATATGATTTATTTAGTGTGCATAATTTGTGTGCAAGTCAGTATTTTTGATTTAACTTTGAAATATTTTGTTCGAAAAAAGGGAAAATACAGATATCGATTTAATTACATGCCTATTTGAAACTTTTATTTTAGACAATATTTTATTACCTACTTGTATATGTTGGTCATTCGGCTCGTTATTGGGCTAAATCTCTAAAGCTCTCACAATATGTATCTAGTATATTCTGAGATCAAAGTAACTATCGTATTTCTCAAGGTCAATGACACCTTCGGCTTCGGCTTCGGCTTCGGCTTCGGCCGAAGGTTTTGGTGAATACCGATTAATCGGCTTCGGCTTCGGCTTCGGCCAGAGTTGCACCTTCGGTCGGACACTACTGAAAACTCGTGTGACGTCACTTGTATGTACACTTGTACACTTTTTACATACACGTGACGACACCAGCCCCCACTCCTGGTCTTTGATGCGTTTTATCTTCGTAATTTTTTATTGATTTGATAAAGCAAAAAATACGTGTCCAATACCTATTTATCGATAATCTAACTGACGGACTAAATAGAATCATATATTTTTTACCAGGAATCATCCATATTATGGCGATCGTGCCCATACTGAAAGGGTTAACATCTCAGCATTTGCTGGGCGTCAGACACCCAGCGCTGGTTTTCAGTTGGCACATTCGCAAGGGTCTCAAGTATTTTTCCTACCCACCCCCTCTTATCTCCGAAGCTACTGACCTCTTTTTCAAATAAATATGGAAAATATTTCTTTGCATCTAGATTACTAAAAAATATAGGTATGATTCGTTCGGAAGTCTGAGCGCGAGTCCGAATCTCACACTAGGCTAGCCGGTAGCTACTCATAGCTAGAACAAGAACAAGTCAAAATTATCATTACGGCTGTCGTAGCCAGGAACTCGGTGTGCTACCTAGGGACTTAATAATTAATTCTCGAAATAACCATCAAGTACAGTGTGATTGCCATCAAGTGCTGACTCGCAAATGATTATGCTTATAACAAGTACCTACTACGTAAGGAATGCAGATTCTATTTTGGAGCTGACGATATTTTTGGGATGCATGAAGGAGCCTCCTCGTGTAGCGCAATTTGTTCCATCAGACACTCAACTGAACCGAGCGCTCGGCGCATCCTGGACAGTCTCACCTAACACCTTATAAGACTGGCCAATCCTTCCCTTGCGGTGGTAGGGCTAACACCCGCCTGGTTCGCGACCACCCTCCCACCGGAGTTCGGCGTCAAGCAGCCTGCTGTGTTTCGTCGACGCGTGGGAGTACCAGTGCCTCAAGGCATCTTCTGGGCACGCTCGCTTTCATCATGGACCTCATCTATCGCTTACCATCAGGCGTGATCGAGGTCAAGAGCTAGCCCATTCATAAATAATAAAAAAAAATATATATAATTATCTCCTATTTCCAAAAAGAGAAACATACTAAACAGACTAACTCTTTAGTGATTCACCAATCCAGTTAACCACAAAAGATTTTTAGAAATTCTGACCAGAGGCCCTAATAGACAATGTGCCATTCAATTGGCGATTCATGCGACTGTCAAAATGCCAAAATGTAGGAATTTGTTCACGTGACACTTCAATAGCATCTGTCAATCCCAAACATTTTTGACGTATTGACAATCGCCTTCGCCACGCTACCATTGACAGAATCTCACTGGTCTCGAGCCACAACAACATCGCTGACGCACTGGCTAGCTTTAGCTAACTTTTTATAGTTTAACTGTCAGTGACTTCGCCCGCGCGATTGTCGTAAAGATCCCAAAGGAACATAGCGGGTTAAATCAATAAAAAGTAGGTACCTACTCAATGTCCTAACTCAGAACATGCTCTACCCGTGTGCCGAATCCGGTAAGCCGCTAAAACGTGAAAACTTGACAAACAGACAGACAGATACACTTTCTCATAAAAAAATAGTATTAGTAAGTTTGGATTAGGTAACATGTTAGACTTTGTGTTTGAATGTCTGGTAATCACGTCTCAAGGGCTTTTGATGAAATTTACGAAACGGGTAAGCCGGGACATTTGTTAGGTTAAAGCATGCTTTGCATCTCGTTTGAATGTTCGTGTGATCTATTTTCCTGTGGGTAAAACCGCGGTCAAAATCTCATCATCATCATTATCCGCAGCCAGACTTCTCACACTTCTTCTGTTTTCTTGTGTCAGCCAAATCCAGGTTCTACCGGTGATATACCCGACCGACCTTCTTCCAGTCCACGGTCGCCTCTCGTTCACTGTCCTAACTCCACATGTCATCACCGTGCCTTGCCAGGTGCCCTGCCTAGCTGCATTTCAGTTCCAATTCTACGTGTACCTTGTGCATACCTACGTAGACAGACCCCACCTACTGGCCACACCAGTGGTGAGAACTTCGTACGGACAAAACTCGTATTTGATAAGAGCGAGTCGTGCTTGTTGACATCTTTATCACACTGGAATTTGTAAACTAAAAAGATCTCTTTGCAATAATTTCTTCACGAGCATTTCTTGTTGAACTCTAACATAGTAAATTATTCTTTGGTGCTTGTTACTTTATTCATCTTATTTTTTCATTTTAAATGTTTCTTTTTTCTCGTTTTTGGATGTGCATATACTATAAGGTACTTATAAGTAAGTACTATAGACGGAATCTGTTTACTCGTTTGTACTATAAGTGGAAACCGCGGTTTTACCCACAGGAAAATGATCACACGAACAGACAACCGAGATGCATAGCATGCCTAACCTAACATATGTCCCGGCTTACCCGTGTCGTAAATTTCATCAAAATTCGTGCAGCCCTTGCAGATGTGATTACCAGACATCCTAACCACTTACTAATACTATTTTTTTAATGAGAAAGTGCATCTGTCTGTCTGTTTGTCAAGTTTTCACGTTTTAGCGGCTTACCGGATTCGGCACACGGCCTTCATTTTATTAGAATAATTAAGCATGCATTTTAATTAGCTGTAAGTTTTCCAAACAATAAAATAAAATAAAATAATTCGTTTTCCGAAGTCGAAAATATCGTACGTCTTCGAATCTCGACGTTTGGTCAAGAACTAGTTCGTATTTATTTGTTCTGTAATAGCTAACTATTTCCGAACAAAAAAATGCGAGCACTTGCATCTACGAAACACATTCGAGCGCTGCGTTTAGTCGAATGCAATTTTTTTTTTCTTCGTCAGATAAACCTGTAGAAGGTGCTTTTATTCAAATGAGTGTCGATATCTGCGACTGAGCGTACATTTGCATTCTTGAAGCGTTGGGACAGACACTCGAGCGACTAATTGGCATGACAAGTGTAGCGATAGAGATAGGCGCAGATGCAGCCACCTCTGACGTCAGCAATCGTGCTTTTTCACGGGCCTTTTCAAGTTACTAGGTATTTAGTAGATTAAGGTTCTGTACTGTGGTACTTGACCTGTCTGAAATGAGTTTAGTGTAGCGACATTCCATCTGTTTCAAACTGGCATCGCGTTGTAGTTCGTGAGGTAACTTAACTTGATAATATTCTAGGTACCCAGGTATGTGCAAGACCTAAGGAAGACATAGGTACTGTTAACGATATCGGTCTGTTTTTTTAGTACAATACTTTGGTACCATTGCTTATAGCGACTGAACAATTTCGACACCAAAAATACAAGTGTTGGCACAATAATAAATTATGTAATCCTATAAATACCATACGAGTATCAGTTATATTACAACAAAGACGACAAAGTGCTATTCGGGTTCCCGTGGAAAGAGAACAACTTATTCTATAGGTTTTCCATTAATCTCTATAACGAACTACTTAGTTCTTAATTTTTTGCTCATTACTTACTTTCGGAGACAAGAGGAGTATTCAACGTTCATCTATTTTCTTAAAAACTTTACATCAAAAGTTTTATTAATATAATAAAAAATACTTCAGACCCGAAACGGAATTTCGGAAAAATATGTTTTTTGTTATTTAATAGAATAAAAGGGCGGCGCTGTTTAAACGAATGAACACTAACACATGCGTGGACGCATCTTTGAGCGCGCCGCGACGCCTGCGCACGCATACACTACCTTTACTGCCTACCCCATTGTTCCACATATTTATAGCTCGTTATTAATTCTCATACTCATGGATAGGCACGAACAGTAATTATATTTCGTATCGTTATATTGTTTTCGATGGAGAAATGCTAGAACCTCCGCGCTTGTTTTCCCTGAATACGATTATTCATGATGAAACAAGTTTCCTGCGTATTTTCTACATATCGACCATCACAACAAATAGTCGGAACTTACAACCAAACACGACAACTAACCTTAGTTTTTTATGACAAAAAAAAAACGTAAAATCAACGGCATATTACAAGAACTCATCCTCAAAAGGGATAGTTATCCTCCAAAAAGGAGCGCAATGTAAAAAGGCGACTGGTCCGTGGGAGCGCGATGTCCTCCGGCCATTCGAGGACCATTGAGCTCATTAGGCCTCTCCTAATATGGGCAGGGGACGCGTTTTTGTGGGGACACTCCAGACGGACTGATGCGGACTACCGATGTTAAAACGGTACGATAGAATGCCAGGATTAACTTGATTCGAAGAAATACCGAGCTACTGCTGTTAGTGTGTAATGAGTCTGTGACCATCAAAATCCTAACTTTGTAATATTATAAATGCAAAAGTCAGTTTGTTTGTTTGTAACGCTTCCGTGCCTAAATTGCTGAACCGGTATCGATGAAGTTTGGTATAGAGGAGATGTGACCCTGGAAACGGATATAGGGCTTGTCCACATCACCACGTCACGACGTCGTTAACGTGAAACAGTGCGGTGTCGCAGCGCGGCGTCGGACGTCGTCGGATGCGGTACGTGGCTACGATGCGCTCGCTCTTGTGTCGATGTTTCAGTCTCAGCGATTAGTTCTGCAGAAAATATGTCAGAAATGATTGATACTAAATTGATATCACTTGTTAACAATAACAGGAGCTGAATATGTCTTGTGCTATCCATATCTAGAAAGAGACAGTAGGTTCGTGAGTGAAAAATATACTTACCGGAATTATATACTTACGAAATGCACGACACAGTGTAACGTTGCGGCATCGTGACGTGCATTTTTACGACGCGGTAACGTAAATTAGCACGTCACACGAACGTGCCGTGCCGCGACACCGCACATTTCACGTTAACGACGACGTCGTGACGTGGTGATGTGGACAAGCCCGTATGCCCTTTATTTTCGAAAATCTATAATTAATGCGAGCGAAGCCCGGACAAAACCTAATTCATGATAGTTTTGTGGTAGTATTTCGTGACCTATGAAACGTTGACTAGTGCTCCCTTGCTTCAAGACAACCGGGGACCCACGCAAATTGGATCTAAGTACATATTTGTTGCAAACTGCAGCTGAATTAGTGCCGTCATTGTTAATGATGATCACTGAAGTTTTGGACATCAAAGGATCCAAAATTATGGACTTGAAAGCTATACAAGCTTTAAGTAGAAAGTAACACCGTGAGGAGTGAAAGCTCTTAATCATCGAGATCGAATAGTATCACAGGAGAACAGCTCAGCATACATCGAGCGTGGAGTCCATCGCTCGGAGAATGCAATGAACGACGACGCTGGACGGAATGCCCCGACGTTGGTGAACAGGGCTGTCGGTCTAAGCGGGGTCAAATTTAAACTCAAAAATCTATTTTAAAAATCGCTAAAACCACCAAAAATTCGCATTAGCTCCATTCCCGCCTTATTTGATGAAATAAAAAAATGATTAACGCCTTATTGAATGAATTTTTTTTCCCACTTACAATTTAAATTGGACTAAGAATCAACACTTTTTGAACGTCAATATTTACAAAATAGGTACCCCAAAACTCTTGGCCCTTCGAATCGGAACACAATAAAATTACAATATCATTAATTTGACAATTCAAAAATAACGTTATAACTTAGTTGACCAGTCTTTTGAAATCTGGGATTGAAAGCTTTTACGCAATCGGGGTGCAGATTTTTTTTTTGTAAAAATCGTTGACGACTAGTGATTGTTGTCATGATTTTGTAAATACATAAATGTAGAATAGAATAGAATAGAATTATTTATTTGTCAAACATAGGTATTTACTTAAAAAGATCTTAAAAATTAGGATGGTACGCTGTTTTGCCAATAATGACTTATGACATACAATTATTAAAAAGTAGTTATTTAAGTGCCTATTATTAAGTTCGACAGTAAGATGTTATATTAATGTTCCGCTAAAGCGGAATAGATGGCACCTGAAGATCAGAAAATCCACCCCGTGTAAAGAAAAGGATAGGGTGATCATAAAGAAAAAGTAACGTTAACTACATATCAAAGCTTATGTCCTGAAAGTTAAACAGCACTTATTATGGCCGAAAAAATCAATTTATCGACTATGGTAGGCGCCAGATAAACTTGCAATAAAGTACATTGACCTTTCCTAGTATCCCCTTCGGGACCCGAACAATAAATAATATGAACCATTTCTCATTACTAGAGAACGTAAAGGATCACGCACGATAGAAATCGATTCAGGACAGCTTTATGTCTTTATTTACAAAACTATGGTAGGCGCTAGATAAATGTGCAATTACGGTCATTGACCCACATACATTTATTGACTTTCTTAATATCTATTTTCTATCCGAGAGAAGCTACCTCCAACATGACATTCTACTATGTATATTACAAAACAATTGTCAAGTAATATAGTTGAGATATTTGAGCACTACTTAATCAAATTTAAGTATCCGTTCATGTCCCCACACCCCTACACACCAAGGATCAACGGCTTCCCGTTATCCTGTTTTAGATCTAATTCCATACAAGCGGTCGACTCTTGCGCATCTATTCACTCGTATAAGGCTAGCCACTCACCTGAGTGGCTCGAGTAACTCCATTGGGCCTGATTTATCACCTGATAAATCAGGCTCAATGGAGTTACTCGTGTCCGGGATGGGTAATGTGAGGTTTAGGCCTAAATTCCATGTCAGTTTGGAGGACCTCCACTAGACGAAGCCACGACAAAACCCCCAATTACGATATATACGATAGTAAATAACAAGCTGTAACTGTCAAGTTGATGATTCCAGGTGGAGTCTATTTGGATTGGCTCATGACTTGGTAAATAGACTACCTTTCTAGATAATTTAGCCCAGTAGCTGATCAGCGGGAGTGGTGTTAATAAGGTCCTCAAAAGTGTAGGTGTATGGGTATGGTGCTTGCTGAAAAATCGATCCAAAGAGATGTTTGAATCGTGTCGCTTTACTTGATCTGTAGTTTGTTGATATGCAAGGTTAAGCCGGTATAATTCTTCGGATGGGTCATCATTTCCAAATGAGGTGACTTCTAGGCAAGTGCGCATAGGCTAGTCTGGTGTTTACAGACCGACGAAGACAAAAAAAATGGTCTAAAATGGGAAAAAATAGTTTAAAATTGCCTTAATCATTACGTTTTATAGCCTTGAGTGAGTCTCAAGAAACCAAAGAAGGCCTCATTCGAGTCGCCTCATTATAAAATGAGGTGAATCAGCGGAAGTAATTGGCGTGGACGAGAACACGTTAGCGCAGGATCGTCGTACGCAGACAGTCTGTGCGACCACGCGTTCGATAGAGCGGAACAAATTACTATTCCTTACGGCCTGAATACAATGAGCTTTTTTTTACAGTTGATAGGCTCACGTTTCACCATAATCTCACCTGATGGAAAGCGACGATGTTGTCGACGATGGAGAACGCTTGCCTAGAAGTCAACTGAGGCCCTAGACAATGTGCCATTCAATTAGCAAATGCGACTGTCGAAATGCCAAAATGTAGGGATTTGGTCACGTGACATTTCGATGGAATCTGTCAATCCCATACATTTTTGACGTATCGCCAATCGCCTGCGCCACGCTACCGTTGACAGAATGTCACTTGCCTAGAGCCCCTGTTCACTCTTGACTTAACGACCCCCAGGTTGTAGCCATCAGAAAACACAGGGAATTCTACTCCTTAGCTGTACGCACAAAGAAAGTCTTCCCACACCCTTTTGTTACGCGGCCGATTTTACACATTTCCTCGGGCGATTTTCTGACACGGTGTTCGAAATCGCGGTTGTAACTGCGCGAATTTTCAATTCTCGAAGCCAAAACAAGCGTGGAGCGCGTATAAAAAAGCGCCCGTATATACGTGGACTTTATAGTCCGGTTAAGGCGAGCCTGACTTGAGCGCGTAGGCATCTAACGCTTACCCCAGGCCCCGCAAGGAGTAGCAATACGTAATAAGTTACGATGCGCGGGAGACGCGCGCACCAAGCGCACCGCTCGCTCATGAGTTCACGGACTCGGGTAGGTACTAAGTTCCGTCACAGGATAAAGTAATGCACTAGATCAACTTGAATTGATTAGTATAAGTTTATTTTGTTTTATTTTTCTATTAAGTATTTTTTAAGGTTATAGATGGATTAAGTACGTATTGTACAAACTTGAATCCAATTACTAATCATTAAAAATCAGTAATAATACTTATTTATTTTAGATTATATGGTGGATTTAAAATCTGACTGACACGAAAATTATGAATACGAGTACGATACAAAAATACGCGTCGCGCGCTATTTGGCTTTGGTGCGATACCTTCGTAAAAATCAAGTAGTAGGTAGGCACACTTACTTTAGGAAAATTATGTTACAATTCTTGAATATTATAATTCAAGAAAGCTTAGAAGTATAAATGGTTTGGAATTTGCCTAGATGCTATTTAAAAAAAAACAAAAACGTTTTTATATTTTTTAATCAAATAGTTAACATAATAAAAGTTACCAATGCAACTGGCTAAAATTCGTTGAACTGTAGCTGTCTCGGTTTGCATGGACCTAGCTGAGTAGATTGACACGGAATATGGTCCTTGGATTTGCTTGGACCTGGCTGCACAGGCTTATCATTAACATTTTCTTTGTTTTCTTTCAATATTATGTCTCGTATTGGCATACCGCGATTTTGGCGCGGATCCACATCCATCTCTGGCAATATACATTTCAAATAAAAATCTATAATTTTTTTCTCCATATGCACCCGCCAAAATTCGTCATCTCTTGAAATATTTTCTACTACTAGTTTTCACCGGACCATATTCCAAAAATGCATTGGTTCCTTTCTGTTACGTGAAGTTGACCCTGCACTTGGTAATACCAATTACTTTTTTTGTTTATAACCCTGGTATGTTTTATTCTATCGAATTTAAATATATGTATTTTACTTTCTTCAATAGCAGCATTTCCCTTTTCTAAATGCCGTTATTGGACATTTAATTTCAACAATGGTGTCGTTCCCAACTATACCGTCGGGGGTAACCCCAATAAATGAGTATTATTTTGGAGACAAGTCACGCCCTTCCGCATGCTCTATTGCCCTGTAACGCAAATTTTGATTTTGATTTGTTGGTAATTAACAAGTAAAATTTTAAAAACTTACAAAATATCCCTGTTCAATAAAGATAACGGAGCTACAGTGCCAAAGACAGATACACAGGCACACAGACGCACGTACACAGAAACATAGATAGCAAACCGTTATAAATAAATAGGATAGAATTGTAATATGGTGTGTGTTTAATTTCTTTATATATTTTATGGTGTTACAAAAATGATAATGAGATACTACTTTATTCAAATCTATACTAAATAATATTATAAAGTGGAAGTGCGCTAAGTGCGCTGTGGTAATAGCTAATTATACGTAAGTACCATGTACAACAAAGATATTGTTTTTCATTCGATCTAAAAAAAAGTCCGCGACGTTACACCTATATCTATCTCTTATAAATATGCCACACTAAGGCATTTTATGTCAAATAATTTATTTAAAAATTAAAGGTGGTTTTTCAGCATTAATATTAGGCAGGCATATTAATCCTTACTAGCGAAAGTTACTTCATCATCAAGATAATTTTATGAAGATAAACTTTGTCTTTTACAGCATGTTATTTGAACTCACCGTTTAGGAGATAATGTAAAATTAAAATAATTCAACAATATTATTAAATCGAACGGGCGGTGCGCGAGACGCGGCCACCAAACGAGAACGCATCGAGCCTGCGTGACTGCGTGCGACGCGGTGCAAGAAATTCTTTTTTGTATTATGATTATGAATTTATGATAGTTACATTCATGGGGAAGGCTGTACGGCTATACGGGAACGGGAATTCCTACGGGAATGAAGAGTTCCGTTACCTGTCTCCGAAGTTCTTCATCAGATCTTCACCAAATTGAAATGGGATCAGTCCGGGAAGATACACTTCCAAAAAAAATAGAATCATCAAAATCGATTGACAATTGGCGAAAATATCGCTGAGCAAACATACAACAAAAAAAAACAGTCGATTTGAGAACCTCTTCTTTTTTGGAAGTCGGTTAATAATATACAATACAATAGTCAATTAAAAACAGTTTAGTGTATGTAATTTATAATTTCTATACATTTTTCCTCTTGCCAATAAACACCGATAAAGTAACGCATTGGATTGGAAAAACTATCCAAACTGACCACATAGTTTTTTGTATGTCTTGTCATAACTTGATACATTGTTAGTAATTAGTAAGAGGATGGACTCTAGTGTACAGCGCATAAATGAGCTGGTCCGGTAGCCTAAACGTTACCAAAAGTATGTTATTATAATATTTTCATAGGAAATGGTCATACTGTAACACTTTTACACTATGGCACGCGACTCACGAGTGCGCTGCGCGTATTGTTTGGCATAGACGAGACCTACACAAACGTTGCGGACACCATAAATATTATTATTTGTTGTGTTGTGGTGGCTGTGAGTAGGTACCCACCTAGCGTATAACTACACTTATATTTCTTCTCTACATGAACACCACAACATTATTGCACCGATATTCAACTCTCATGTAGGAAATACGAGCTATTATTTTTGCATTTGTTTAGGAGTAAGATAAGTGAAAACGGACATTTCTAATAAATAACAAATATTATAAGACTTATACAAACTCTTCGAAACCATGAAGACTAACGTAGCGGGGTGAACTACCTATTTGACATTTGAAAACAGTAAATCATTGTATCATGTGCGCGCGAGGTGGCTTTATGCACTCTGAAATAGGGTTCAAATTCAATTGTTTTACATACTCGATGCGGTTGGTAAATCTATTCCGCGAGAAAACTAAACCACTAAAGCGCACGTCTTTATGCGTACTGAAATAAGATTTAAATTAAACTGTTTACACACATGTTTGCGGTGTGGAAATTTATCTGTTTCGTGTCGGTACTTACCTAGTTAGTAAAGTAAATTATGTATATACCTATATACCTTTTTGTTTATTCAGCCAAAGTTTATAAAAAAAAAGTAGTCACCGCTGCAACGAAGAGCCGTGACAACTTTTTTTTCCCCCATTTCTTTTTACAAAATTATAGCTACATCTAATAAAAACTAACTATATTACAACTGTTTGAACACTAAATTGTATACAAGTATTATTATTTAACCACTCGACACGTGAAAATTCCAAAATAAAAAATAAATCTTACGTAAATAAACATAAACATTAAATTCGCGGCACACTGGTGTGCCGGCAGTGCTAGAGCGGTAATCAATTTAGGCTTAGCCAGTAACAGAACTTAGCGGGGGTGGCGGGATCGCAAAAATTTGGCACACGTCCGACCTCCAACACGTTCCGCTCGGGACTAAATGACACGGGGCGCGCTCATGAAACGACAAAATCACTTGATTTTGGAATTAGTGGGATACGTATTTTCATATTTCACATTATGACGGCCGATTTATATCACATTTTTTACGACCTTTATTGTGGTATAAGTTTTATTACTCAAAACCTTATATAACTCAAATGAAATGATAATTACATCTTGATTTTGACTTGTCTTTGCGATTTAATTGGATGCAGTAAAGTGCAAGTAATCGTGTATCGCACGGCCGAAATCGCAAGATCGAAGTGTGAAATATGTAATATATTTTTCATTCATTCAAAATTTAAATCCGTGTTGTTTACGAATAAAACACAATTTTACACAATGCAAAACAACGTTTTTCCGGAAAACCTGGCCTTAAGCAGTAACCAACCCTAGCGTGTTGAACTGCGAGTGCCACGTAAAAAACGTGGGCATTATATTTCTGTACAGCCTAAGATACCGAATTTCGATGTTCTGATTTTCCAAAGTCAGAATTTCATAATACCTAAGAATTGTAATGTAAATTTATTTTACCCGAAGTCGTAAATGCTATTTGTTTGTTTTCCTATTTTCATATTGTCGATGGTGTGATACCGCGCGCGCAGTGCACGCAGCATTTTGTAACTACAAAAACATCAACAGCAACGCTTGTCTAATCACGAAATATATTATGTTCATCGACCAACTCAGACAATAGATCAGACGCCGCTCTCAGTGTGTGTCCGGCCTTACCTGCGCGCGCGCATACATCGCCACGAGCGCCGGCGCCGGCGGCCTGCGCTGACAAGGGTGAAATTGAACAAAGGGATGGTACTATTAGTAAATGTGATGCTTTTTTAGTTTTCAATGTGCGATGGGTGAGACACGGACAGTCAGACAGTAATGAAAGTCGAATAACACAACTATGTATGTATTGGACACAATAGTATTATAAAGAAAAAGCTGAAAATAATAAATTTTACTTTTAAAACTGAATGGTTGCCGAGAGGCTGAGACACGATAGAACAAGCGTTGGCAGACCAATAACCAGATGATGACCGATCAAATAATTATAACAGGGAAGACATGTGGAAAAACTAATAAATTAATAATACAAGGTCAATAGCAATTGCCATCAATTAATTAATTCAACGACAATCATTGCGTTCTTTAAGTTGTCGAGAAGGCAACTTTTTCGAACATACGAAAAATGATTGTAATAGGAAGCATCGATGCAATCCAGCTGGGTGAGACTCGCACGGACAAAATGGAGAAGGCTCAGCAGACGGTCGAAAAAATCATTACCCCCTTTAGCTTCGCCGAAGGCGGGTAAAATGGCTGCCTAACCAACGATGATGATGTTGACACATTCGTTGCTGACCGCACAACAACCGTTTTAGAATATTGTTATGTAGCGACACATACTCACTGGGTACTATAACATAGTATTTTACACACATCAATTTACCGTATTATTTATTTCATCACTAGGGATCGGATGCACAATGCCTAAAGATCAGATACTTAATGGTTGTTATGGAATCCACATTTTAGAGAAAGAACTCGCAAACTCGTGATAAGTTGATAACCGAATTGTAGTGTATACTCCGTAAGATGTAATAAACCCGATTGGACACACTTGTAGCAGTTCATTCATCTCACAAATACAAAGTCAGGATCTCGGGCGAGTTTTAGTTATCTGTGGTCAAAGACATGATTGAACTTCTTATTCGTTTTGTTTGTGAACTTTGTAATACATTATTCCCTGCCAGAGTCTGTTTCCTGATAGCTACAACCTGAGAGTCTTTGAGTCAAGAGTGAATAGGTTAAGTCTAGGCATCTTCCACCACATCATAGCTTACCATCAGGTGAGATAGTGGTTAAGCGCGTGCTTATCAACAATAAAAAAAACGAAATAACTGTAACTATATCCGTGAGTGAATGAGTTTTGGGTGTTTTGAATAGCTTTTGGAATGAAACAGAAGTTCAAAGATTTTCATTCCGCCACCCGACCTACACGATCATCGGAGACAAGGCAAGATAAGCCCAAACTATACTCACAGTTACAATTGTATTGATTTGAAGGCTGACAAAGGGAGACAGTCGCTACACCACAATGCGACAACACGTTTTCGTAGAAATTTTTCGTTTCGACAACAGACATAACAATTGTAAAAACGCACTGTCGCATCGCGCCTGTCTCAGGTGCCTTAATGCCGTTATGTTGTACTCGCAGATATAATAAGAATTTGTCTGCTACTACACGCTGGTATTCAGGCATCATTCACCATTACAGACTTTGCTCACAACAATCACAGATTAAAAGCCTTTGCTCGCAGTGCCGGCCGCGCCACTCTGGGCAATACCCCGCTGCGTTTGGGCAATAAAATGCGCCTTTAAATGACACTTCATTAAAATTATACAGCTGCTTTTGTTGTCCTGTGACAAACGTGTAACTCCTTAAATTATTTCTGATTTCTATGGGTTCTTGACATGGTGCGTAAGGGCCGAAGCGACGCGGTGTTTCTTTTATGCGTCTTGCGCAACGCTAAAAGGACTGTTTTTTTCAAATTTTGTGTGTAAATTGCTCTCCAGTGTGTGAAATTATAGGCTAGGTACTAGCTGCTTCTTAATTCTAATTAACTGGTGCGGGACCGAACTGTCAAACGTCAACATCCTATAAAATATACCTTTCTATAGTATTAATAGCGTTTTAAAACGCGTGAATCGGATGGCACACCGTTGTGCCTGAAGCGTTGCAATGGGCGAAAAGTTTTTGCCAGCTGCTACGCACGCGCAAAGTCGAAAATTATCTCAAGAGAAAGTTACTTACTACCCGAATGAAAATTTTCCTTTGTTCTTTTACAGGACTTGATCTACGCGTATGCTTAGTTTCATCCGAACCCGTTCAACTGTTAAGATGAGGTGTTGTGAGCTCTGAGTGCCAATTTTACTATTTTTAACAGACTTCTTTTAAACAACGCTTGCATTATCATCTCATTCGCAATCTGTCAAAAATGTATGGAAATTAAGGCTTTATTGACAGATTGCGACAGAGATGCGACTGCACTTTGCTTAAAAGGTAGTAGAATTTGCCCTCTGATGTTGATGCATCACGCGTCCACACATTATGTAAGTACTGTAATACGTCATTGCTGACAGGTACGAAAAACACCGAAACCGTAGTAAGCGGAAGGAGTAATTTGATGATATCACATCCAAAAAAAAAGACGTTTTCTTGAAACTCTTGCAGTTTTGAAATATTCATTTCGATTCCTACCAAAGGGTTCACTAATGACGGATTTTTGAAAATTTTTCACCCACAGGGATTTGAAACAAGTGAAAATTTGTGTGGAATTGTGGAAGTTCGTCATTTTTTGTCGAAAGAAAATCAGTCAATTTTGATATAAAACTTTCCACCCCTTGACTAGGGACTCCACTTAGTGATAAAATATAAAGTGTCCAAGTGTCGTTGGCGCGACAAACAACGCAGTATTTGATAATAGTGCGTTCCCAATCAGCTGTGAGTGACGTCACTAGAGATATCAGAAGCTATGGTGGTCGCAGCGTGAGAACTCCTTTCTCCAATAACTTATCGTTAAAGCGATAGATTTTATTGCCACTTCAATGATTTTTTTTTTATTAGCTCAACTTGCTTTACTTTAGATTTTCGCAAAAAAGTAGCCAGTAAACGTCTCCAGGGTCTCCCATCTGTCTCTGTAACAATATTCGTCCAAATAAATCTATTTCAGCAATATAGGCGTTAAAGCGTAAAAACAAACAAACTTACATTCACTTTTATAATGCTAGCTAGGATATACTTCAGGCAAACTGTAATTGGTTTTTCCCCATCTGGAATTTCTCAGTGGCGGCCTAGAGTAAGCTTTGCCCAACCAGAGATGTGCGAGGATTCGTGGCAAAGGGCACTACGAGGAGCACGGATGGGTTTTAGTCAGTAAGAGACTGACACTCCCTCCCGCTCCACCCAGAGCGGCAGGAGTCATTGATGATTTCCCTTAAAAAAAGGGCAGGACGATGATGATGACAAGTCGGAGGCATCGTATCCTAGCCGTCAAAAGTTTACGAAAAACGTAGTCGCGATCCTCAACAGTGAGGGAACGACGTATATTATCATCTGCCTAGCTTTTTCCAACTATACTGGGGTCTTGGGGTCGGCTTCCAGTCAAACCGGATTTAACTTTTCATTCCAACTTCCACCCCTTTTCAGGAGGAGTTTCCAAAAATTATTTCTTAGCTGACGTCTCCTACTCATTATCTACCTCCGTGCCAAATTGCATCTTCATAGGTCAAGCAGTTTTCGAGTTCGTGATTTATCAATAGGTGAATGAATGCATATTAACCTCTATCTTTTATACATTTATAGATCTAGATATGAAGACAGAAAAAATAATTCTGGTCAAGTTCGGTGTATGTCAATATTGTACTGTATTTCTAACAAATTAGATAGGTAAGTAATTCAAAAGCATGACAGATATGATTTGAATTTATCGATGCCAATATATCGTTTTTAAGGGTCATTTCTGCATTATTGGTAAATGTCACTTATGTTAATTGCTGTAAGGTATATTTTGGCATTTTGGGTACATACCTATAACATACACGGACAACTAAGTTGGTATCTCGTTAACTTGCTGAACTATCATAACATTACAAGTACATGAACAATTTTGGTCTGTCTGACTTTCTAGTTACCAAATCCTTTTCTACCGCTACTGCCACACAACAGAATGCGGTAACAATAACTTTATTCCTACATCTGTATATGGTGGTACACGTTAGGGTTTCCTTTTGTGAACTCCTCTCATTATAAGTTCCAAACTGGTGCTGATCAATGCACAGTAAAGCGTTGCCCTTTCATGTGTGGCGACCCTTAAAGCCGTTTTACACCGTACGAGGTACAAGTTCCAACTGATTTATCGTCTAGCTTTACAGGAGGAATAAAACACGAAATTAGGTATGGAATTAGGGATTTTAGCAATTATAATTCTGAAAATCCCGTTGGTTCCTATTGCAGTATTTCTTTGTGAAGCTTTCCTATTGTTCAGGAAGCAGGTTTTCGAGCATGGCATTTCTAGCGTTTTAGATTTTTATTGAGGCTTGCTCTTGACCTTGATGATATACTTAGGCCCACATTTCAAAACAAGCAAGCAAGGGAATGCTTTAGGCATTTTCTACCAGTCAACCTTTTGGTGATGCAGATAATAATACATATGTAGTGGTAGGTACAATGTGAGCCGCCCAGGAACTGATACTCCTGAGCATGGCGCAGTTATTGATGCCTGCGGACGGCGAGCAATGGGTAGCTCGCTGTCCGATCAGAACAGGCCCGGGTCGACGGCGCGTCGAATCAGCAGCAGTCAGCAATAAGATTGGCCCGTTAGGGCAAGAGCCTGCCAGGGTTGCGGATTTTGTTCGAAAGAGTTACCGTGGCCCTGGAACGCAAAAGGCACTAGGAGGAGCATAGATGGGTTTTAGTCGGTAAGAGCCTGACACTCCCTCCCACTCCACCTAGAAAGGAAGGGGTCATTTGATGATTTCCCATCCTTAAAAAAAGGTACAGTGTGAGAAAAAAAAACAAAACGCGATTAATATTTAATTAATGCAAAAATAAATCTAAATTATACATACATCTATCAAAATGAAACAGTACCTACATACGATTCATTTTTTTTATGAATGCCGAGAGAAACAAAACACCGACCCATCCTAACACGTCAACAGTAAATGACTGTATATTTTACTTCACACTTCGCTACAAAAAACTAACCACTTAATTCGTTTGAACAAAAACATCGTGCGGTGTAAATGGGCCCTGCGCTTGCGCCGGCTCCTAATATGGCAGCGGTAACGAGCGGCCCATACACGGTCGGGACCTGCCGTCTCACTTATACGCTCACTGTTGAATCATTCTAGTTAAAATAGAATTTTCGTAATGATTTAGGTAAAAAATCTACCCATAGTAATGAATTATGAATATCATTAAAAATGGGTAGGCCTTTAGTGTGAGACGCAACCTATGTCAATACTCTTGCACCATCCCATCTTCCTAGTTCATCGGGTTGTGCTGGCGCTGCCGCTGCGGCTGCGGAAAACCTCATGCGGCGTAAATATAGCAACCTTATTGGTTACTATATTTTCGAGCTGTTTGGGGTGGAAACCTTCAGGCTGTGGGGCCCTTGTGCTCATAGCCTTTTCAAAGAAATTTCGAAACGGCTGGTTGACACTTCCCGTGACCCAAGAGCTGGCTTTTACTTTGGGCAGAGACTAAGAATTGTCATTCAACGTGGCAATGCGACCAGTCTCTTGGGCACATTACAGCGTTGGTTAACATCTTACGGTGTGAACAAGGTGACATATTGAACTAAATCGCAATTTCAATTATGTTTCCAAATGCTTACAAATCCTAATCTCTTCAAAGTTAGAGTGAACAGGCTCCTTCTGGGTAAGCTCGCTTCATCGTAGACTTTGTCTCTGTCATCTCTGACATTGACTAGAGCCAAGAGCAAACCCATCCCTAATAAAAAAAAATAAAAAAATATTCAGTACACCCACCAACATTGGCCTGACTCCGATTGAGATGCAGCGGCTAAAGTGGCTCAACAGGTGTTTTTTTTTTCTTAATCTTTGCCTCACACTAGGAATGTCTGTATTGTGGGTGCGTTTACAAACATACAAAGTCACATACACAAACGTACATTTGCGTGTATTTTTATGGTGTGCGTCATGCTTGGGGAAAACAAACTCTTTTTATATTCTTTTCAAACAACCAGACCCGGAACAACTATCTGTAGGCCATACAAATATTCGTTCCGTGCGGGAATCGAACCCACGACACGCAGCGCAGCAGTCAACTGCTCAACCACTGCGCCAACCGTGTGTGTGTCGTGTTAGAGTGGCCTTGAGGCTAAAGTGGCTCATTTATAGTCCCTTAGTCCTCGTTTTCGGGGATGTTATAAAAACATGTCGTAATCGTAACGTGTCTCATTTAATATTATATTCCGCCCGTATCCAACAATTTTATATGGGATTTGGTTACGGAGCTCCTCCACAGTCCTGCAGTGCGATGACAGTCCTGCAGTGCAATGACAGTTCACTTCACGCTCGCTCCACCCAAGTAAGTTATTGCACGGTGTGATGTTGACTGAATAGACCCGGCAGTTTAGCTATAAAACTGTTAGATAACTTTAAAAAATAAATTGATTTCTTACATCGGTTTTGCATCCATACTATTATTAGAGGTAACTGTGATATGGTAGGCATTAACTCTGTCTGTAGGTATGTCTAATTGTTACGTTTTTAAGCTGACACGGCTGAACCAACTTTGTCAAAATTTGGTATAGAGATAGATTGCCTCCAAGGACATAAGATACATTTCATCGGAGGTAAGTTCCTTTGGGATACTTAATTTTCAAGAAGAAGAATGGACAAGAAAATCTATAGTTAAACAGTTACTCTTCTAGCCGCATTTTCAACTACAATACTAAGAGAAAATAAAAAAAAAATCCACTTAACATCATTTAAAAAGAGGTCATTACTAGCAGCATTAGCTCCCACGGAATGAAAAGAACAAAACCCAAAACGGGTGCGAATGAAATAGGTTTGATAAAGAGAAGCGTTGATGGACAGCCCCTTATGTTGGCGGCTCCTGCTATTCATTTCCCACACTGTACATAAATACATATAATTATAATTATGTGTATGCATAAATACGATACGCCCTCTGTGGCACTGTTCAATGAAGAATGTGCACAAACAGTATTTAGTCACAACGATACGATTTCGTCACTCACGACATTGAAATTTGACAAGTTCGCAATGAAATCTATACTATTAATCAAGACACGAAGTCTTGTTCAGAACACATAGATTTCCTTGCCGGTGGTGGTGTGAAAAATGTCTGTATTTGTGATAGTTTCCTTTTGAAAATTGGATACTTACTTACATTATGCTTTACCTAAATATGAGTGATTTAGTTGACATTATTTGCATCCAATCCAATCCTCTCTTACTCCGTAAAAAAAAAGGAGTCTCACGAAAACCTTTCTCAGTAGCAGGGGCGCCGGCTTTTAGAAGATGCTTGCATCGGCATCATTTTGATAACGGATACCATCAGTACCTAACTGGCATCCGTTGCCCGCATCGTTAATAAACAATAATAAATTGAGACAACATTGTCCTGGTCCCAAACTAAGGTTTTACCTTGTACTATGGAAACCAGGAACAACGAAGGTACCACAAACACCCAGGCCCAACACAAATGTATCTGTTGCATCAACAAACATTTGTGTTGGTGCGGGAATCGAGAACCCGCGACCCTTGCGTCTCAACCGGGCGCGGCGCTTTAAACCACTGCGCTAAACGGGTGGTCGGGTAATGAAAAAACGCCCATCAGTAAAACGATTCAATATCGTATCCGTATCGTTACATGTAAGCGTCAAATTTAAACATTGGGGCTTTTATAAAGAGCGGGAATATTTAACGTCTTCATAGCTCACAATATACCAGTTCTTAAATAATAAAACAAGTTGTAATGGCGTTGATTGAAACCTCCGACCTTTTTACTGCTTTCCTTGTTATTCGGTGCAACTAATGGCCTGCGGCACTTCCTTTTGATATCCTGGCTAATAAATCTGGTATTATAATTGTTTAATAATAAAATTACAAGTCAACAAATTGTGTTCTAATAGTATCTAGAATGTATCTGGCAGTCGTAAAACAGGCCATAAAGAAAAACGTGGCTGCATCAGTTCCACTCATGATTAATTTGTGAGACCCACTTGAAAAAGGAACGCACAAGTAGATCACTTTGTAAGCTGACTAAAAAAAAACAAATTAATGACGATACATTAACAAGTATTTTGGGGTGGCAACACACGACGTACTCAAGCTCTACAATCTGTGGTGTGCACAGGTCTTTGTCCGACTTTTACGATTATTTTACGATCGGTCTTATATTTGAAAACGCCGACTGACTAATACCCTGTGGCATAATAAATCAATGGGTTTGGGGGGCCGTAAATAATAATGTCGGGATGTTGAAAGCACATTTAGGCACTATGGAGAATGGAAGTGTTACAAAGCTACGCTTCCGGATTGCGTTTGCTAGATGAGCCACTTTAGCTGCAAGGCCACACTCGGTCTAAGGCCACGTTTCTAACTGCAACCAGCTCGCATGCACGCTGCATTATATTGCGGGCTACCGAGTTATATGTGGTCAATGGCACAATCATGCTCCGAAATGTAATTGAACTTGCATACGATTTTCTTAGAGGTGGAAAAGAGGAGACGGTCTATTTTGTCAACATCTCACCTCATACTTAGGTGGAGTAAGTGTGAAGTGAACTGTTATTCTGTAGCAGAATTCATGCCGCCACAAAAAAAAAATCAACGTAGCAGAATCAACAAATGAGACTCGCAGCGCCATCTATCTCGACAGCTGCGAACGACAGAGTTTACCGTGCGATTACAACATATACAAAGCCCGAATATCAACTTTCGGGCAGTTGCCCAGCAGACACAATATCCGTCTGGTCGGAGGATCCTCCCTTTTCAATGGAGGTATGTGGGACTTTACTCTCTGTTCCGCTACCTCCAAAATTCCATCTTGTTTGTCTAGATTGACAGCTCACTTCATGTGCACCTCACTCAAGCTTACACGGTGAGATGTTTTCAGAATCGTACTGCAGCACTGTTGAGGAGCTCCGTAACCGAATCCGATATAAAAATTTCGGATTCGGGCGGAGTATATAAATGAGACACGTTACTACGACACCGGCCTCATCTAGCTTAAAATGACCAAAAAACATTGACGTGTAAAAGTGTTATGTTTAACCTACTTACGAAATAATTTGTCATTTATCATGTTTTCATGACATCGCCGGAAACGAGGATTGAGGAACTATATGAGCCTCTTTAGCCGCAAGGCCACTCTCGTCAAAAAAATCCCTGATGAGCTACTTTAGCCGCTGCATCTCAATCGGAGTCCAATTTTGGTGGTTGTACTGAAATTGCAATTTAGTTCAATATGTCAACTTGTTTGTGAAAAGATTGTAAAAAAACATGGACACCATTTTAAAAAGTTAAAAAAATGTTTTGACCATGAAATCCTATGCTAAGTATTTTAATTTATTTCTACATTCTGTATTATTAATAAGGTATAATAAACCAAAACAACATTTTTTCATTTTGTTCAATTTCACAAAAAATATTGATCAATGTAATTTTTAACTTACCTAACCTACTGAATGCCGAATAGATCATAGACGATAGGTGGGTTCAGTTTTTTTTTACAAATTAAAACTAATGAGTAGAAAGTAGGAATCCATGTTAGCCATTAAAATGTTTCTGGAGACATTCTTGTCAGCCCCATACCAACGCTGTCTCATTTCATAAGAAAAATGTGATTCATGCCGTAACCAGGAAAAATCTCGCGAATAACAACCTTATTTTGAAACTCTTAAGGTTGATTAAATGGAGAGGCGAGTTATCAAATGTTTTCAAGAATATCTAATAGGAGAAATTTACGACATTGCTTTGTGGTAACTGTCGTAAAGTAAGAATTGGTTATGGTGTGGTGTGGTCCTTATGTCTGCGATAAATAATAGGTAGTTAGCTAGAAATATCAATTAATCGTCATCTCACTAGTGAAATCGTGACAAATAAGTACTCATAGTAAGTAGGTAAATCGCAGCTGTCTAAAGACTCTCATAAAATAACTAAAATTAATAAATAAACTCAACTTATAAAAAACTAAGTACAAAATAATTTTCAAAAAATTCGTACTCAACGCTGTCAGCTGGTAATGAGTCCAAAAGACTGGTGGCATTGCCATGTTGAATGGCAATGCTTAACCTCTGGCGAAAGTAAAAGCCAGCTCTTGGGTCACGGGAAGTGTCAACCAATGAATGAAATAAATGCTATTATTTCATTCATTGGTTGACTATACAGTATGTTAACTAACAGAGGGCGTTCCCGTTAAACCGCAATAGTATAGCATCCATACATGCTAAAAAAAATAGTACCATTTGAAAACAAAATGTTTTTATTTTTTTTCAATATTAAAATATTGACTAAAAATGTTAAACTAACACGTAAAAGAAACACTCTATACATTATGCGTACTCGAAGAACGGCAACGTCACGCTTCTTCGAGTACGCATAATGTATAGAGTGTTTCTTTTACGTGTTAGTTTAACATTTTTAGTCAATATTTTAATATTGAAAAAAAATAAAAACATTTTGTTTTCAAATGGTACTATTTTTTTTAGCATGTATGGATGCTATACTATTGCGGTTTAACGGGAACGCCCTCTGTTAGTTAACATACTGTATATATACTTTGACTTTTGACTTTGACAATCGAAATCAAAATTTCTTTGAACAGCCCGTGAGCACAAAGGCCCCACGGCCCGAGCGTTTCAACCCCAAACGGCTCGAAAATGAAGTTGTCACCGCCAATTAGCTTAATCAGCCTTTTAATTGGTAGCCTAGCCTTTTCAAAGACAAAGACATTTATTCGCAAATATGGGTAAGTAATAATGTAGATGTTGTACAATTATGTAACAGTGGTATATTACAGTTTTTGTATCACCATGTTTTACCTTTCGGGATGCAAATATAAAAATGAGTTTTTTATGCCCAATGATCAATTTGTTTTTTACACTTTTTGTACATAATTCGCAATTTTCAATATAAAAACACATTACAATTAAATATAAAAATAAACAGCTGTATATCAGAGATATTTTCATTCAAATGCGCCGATTTATCCGCAACCCAAGCGTCATCTTTTGTTCAATATCGTTTAGTGACTTGCTCATATCACTTACGTTGCTGATTAAACGGCGCATTTCAACGAAAAAGCTAGGCTTTTAATGAAACGGCTGATTTAGCTAGTTGGCGGCGACATAGTTACTATATTTATGCTTGAGGTTTTCCGCTTTCGCATCTAAAATATAATTGATGGAAACAGATTTTATAAGTTTCAAACCAAAATGTTGTGTTTTCTAAAACAATGCTCTTTACTTTTGATTACAAAGAATAATCGTCGTACTTTGAATAAATGACATTACAGGAATATTTTTAGATTAAAATATTTTAATTTTATTCTTGTGTTCTGGTCCCTGCCAGCAACAAAGAAGTCAAAGTGGTCCCTTCTCAAATAAAGGTTGGGACTGTTGGGAGCCACTGCTTTAGACAAAGCGATAATCGATTAGGGAAAACGATTGTCAGAAATCCTTATTCTGACTAATATCATGAATTTGTTTATTTTTTACTTCTCCACCGTCCGTGAGTAGACCATGATCTGGAATAGAATGGAACTTTTTTCGTTCCCTTGGGATAATTTCCGACATTTGCAGAAACAAGTACATCATAATTAATCTGGTATTCATTAAAACATGAGAGCATTATAGTTATGATTACCATTGTCATTGCTCACCCATGCACAACAGTATCCATGTATGAAATCATTCATCCGTTAGCCACAACTGGTTTCATCTTCATTTCAACATCTCCTTTTTTTTGAAGTCGGTTAGGGTTCGTAATATTAATCACGTGAGCCTCGAAAGGGGGAGGGGGTTCCTAAGAAATCATAAGGGTAGTACCTAAGTATTTATTTTTTCGTAGAACGAGCGATTTCTGATCTGTAGGTTCTTAATTTTCCAGAATTAAATTTGATTGTATTTCAAGATAATAGGTATTGTGATTTTTTTCACAATACGTGAGACCAAAAAATGAGTACCAAAAATACATGAGACGTTGGGTAGGAGGGGGATAATCTAAAACCTCACCACATATCATAAGAGGGGAGAGGAGGGTCAAAAGTCTCTTTAATACTTCTTATTTATTTGTGTATAATACTGGTCATCCCGATGTTGTATTATTATTATCTTTATTTAGTTTTCCTTACATATTATTTAAATTTTTAAACATTTCAATAAAAAGGCAATAAAAAAACGTTTAAAAATATAAAAATAGGCGGCGGGCGTGGCGTGTCGGGAGCAGGGTCCAAGCTACCGGTGGTTAGGGCTCCAGAGAAAGGAACCTCCTTATTATTATTATCAAGCACGTTTTATGACTGAATAATTGGGCTATAGTCATACTGACTACCCCAAAGAAAGATCGTCAAAGTGGGGGAAAAACTGCAACATTTTTTTCTTAAACAAAAACAGATTTATCAAAAATTAAAAACAAACGAGTACTTAAGTTATGAGATTTGGCTGCCAAAGACATGTCAGTCACACTCACAGGGAACCAGGAAATTGTAAGTCATCCTTGCACACCGCAGACAACACAGTAAGTAATAATAATCCTGTACAGTTCGCGTCAAATAACTGTGCCCCTCTGAAGTTGGCTGCGAGTGGCTGCGTTGTAGTCAAAATTACAAAACTGCAACTGCGCATGAGCGGGGCGGGGATTATGGCGGCGCGATGTTATGTCTCAGTCGCTCGTTTACGTTCGATGCATGCTTGCATCCCGCTTGCTCCCGTCTACGTGAATGCAACTGCGCGATCTTTGCAAATGGCTAACTTCAGAGGGGCACAGTTATTTGACGCGAACTGTAACCGAGTACCTACTTGAAAAGCCCCTATATTTATTTTATTTTATTACTAGCTGACCCGCGCAACTTCGTCTACGTCACATGTTTTTCATTAATGCCCCGCTCTTGTTGGTTGTAGCGTGATGTCCTATAGCTTTCTTCGATAGATGGGCTTTCCAACAGTAAGAATTTTTCAATTCGAACCAGTAGTTCTTGAGAGTAGCGCGTTCAACCAAACAAACTTTTCTGCTTTATAATAATGATTAAATAGATTTTTAATTTTATATTAAAAATATTCGACGCTTGAGAAATTACCAAACGACATACGTCTAACATGTCGCTTGGTAATTTTTGCCTTTCAAGCGTCGATTTATATGAATGAAACATAAATTAACTGTTTTAAGTATCTATTTTACTTTTCAATCAACAGCATTCATTTAGAAGTGGAAGTGCGGTTCTCACGACGTATCTTGCATTGGGCAATATCGCAGGAAACACACAACTTCCCCGTTGTCAAACGCAGTCGGTTCACTCTCCGTAGCATACCAATGTTGTTGAGTGGGAAAAGTCATAAGCGCAAGCGAGTTGATGGTTAACGCGGCTCCTTTGACGCAAATCGAAATATTCTAGCTTCGAAATGACTTTTATTTTGCAAATTGGTTTTGAATTATTAAAAAGATTTTTTTGTATACTTAGTCTCTTTATACACAGTACACCATATGAATAACAGAAAAGATTACTGAAATGTAATGAAGAAAACATTATCGGCCTTATCGTTAAAATCGATCGTTTAAAGACAACCTTTGGATGGATTTTAAAGAGAGAAAGAAACAAATTACTGTGGGTAGTCTTAGATGTACTATATAAATATATAAAATAACATAATAGATACTAAGAGAGGTTAGATTTTGTTTAGAATTCTATAAATATGTTTGTTGTATCAACAATCAATCATTTAATTTGTTTTTTTTTTTATTGATTCCTTGTGAAATTATAAAAATAAAACCTTTACATGACGTTAATTTTTTTTAATATAAACTAAATGAGGCTACACTGTGACTCGTTGTTAGAAATGAATAAACTATTTTTGACGAATCTGACTAATGAAATGTTTTAGATTACATTAGCGATTAAGAATAGGTACATTTACAAAAAAATCAGCAGCGCGACCGATAATTGAGTTGCAATTACTTCATTTTTATGCTGCATTTGCATCGAAGTCCCAATTATCAAAAACTCCTTTGAATTCTATACATTTTTTTTTAAATTGATTGCCACTTCAATATTCTGAACGTTTTAAATACGAGAATTGACTTTCTTGTGGACACCTCAGCTACGCACCTTAACTACTACTAAATAAAGGCGATCCCTTGTCTGTCATTGATCTTTGGCAGTCGTTACAGATTATCAGAAGCTATAGAATCTGACACCACACTTGCCAAAGAAGTACGTTACCCATTCAATAGGTTGTGGAGCTCTGGTAGGTAGCCGCTCTACGTAAAATATTGTTACTCAGCCGAACCCGGTTTGGCAGGAAGCCGATCCCAATAAAGTTGAGTAAAGGCTAGGCAGATGAGTTAGATCGATCCTTAAACGCCACCGCTTATGAGTTAGGGCACACGCTACTAACCGGCTAGTGTTTGTAAAGTAAACAGAGTCCGAAGCTTTCGTGACGGTATCGACGCCGCGACGCCTGCACTTCACTAATTAACGATGCGTGTGGCCAGGCCTGCCTCTAATGCCATAATGTTATGGTGTTTCCCTACACTTAAACCAACCTGCCATCGTTCACACGGGTACAGGTACAGGTAGAACGCGTTTAACCAGTCGTACATGACATAAGATTTAACAGTCGGCACCTACAAAAGTGCATAATCTGAAATCTATAGTCAGCTAGTCCAGAACCGAGGGCCTAGCGCAGCCCATAAACCTGTTTGTTTTTGCCAAAACATTACCTTTAACTTCGCCCCATACTATCCCGAATATTAACGAACAAAAAACTAGGCAAGCCAGTCTTAAAGAATCTTAAGCTTAGAACTTAAGCATTCAAGGAATCTCTAATGTCCCCAAAGCACACACGGAAAGAAACGAGCGTGTAAAAAACTCTACACCGTGCCATATTCCTGATACAATAATCACACCGTATTTTTGTAGTTGGAAAACAACGTCCTCACATTCGCAGTCCACCAGTATAGAATCGAGACACCGTGTGCCACTCCCGAACAAAAATTACTCAATAAAGTTCACACGGTGGCTGTAAATGGAAAACGGAGAGCTTGCAGTAGCGGTCTTATCAACCCTTCGAGAGTTAGACACAGTGTCGTCCCCCGAACGTACTATGTTCCGAGAAGTGACACAGTGTTCATACATGGAATACGGCAGGTTCAACAGCAGTCCAATTAGTGTTGGGAGGGAGGAGGTAATTGGGGTAGAACCGGTTCTAAGGTCGGTTTACTCGACGCCCGGGTCCATAGCTGCGACCGTACTCTCGGGTACTGCTCAATGGAATTTGTATGTATAATTGAGTGTTAATAGGAAAGCTGTGTAATGTGAGAAGGGCGTGGTCGGGATACGAGCTCACAAGCGATACCACTTTTTCTCTAGAGAACTCTGAAGTAATCGTGTCCATTATTGTACTGTGAAGACACACATCTGCATATCTATTTGTTTGTGTGTGCCTGTTTTGTTTTAATATGGAGTGTCTTTATGATCGAAAGCATTGATAAAGATATCTTTGAAGCAGCGGTAAACAATTGCTAGGACCCTTGTTTTACTGGAGAACAATAATAATATACTCTATTTAGCTCATTCAATCCAACATAGGTTCTAGTCAATGATCTCTGCCCTGTCAGAGATAAATGAGCAGTAAAAATGACGAATAAGCAAACTGTTCACAAAAATCAAGGAAGAAATTGACGCACCGTTTGTGAGGGGTCTGAATCTCCAACCAGACTACTTTAATAAATTATGGGTTCTCTACTCAGTCAATCTTTGGATCAAAAATACTACAGTTGGTCCAATTCAGTCAATGTTTGACCCAAAGCAAGCTGTAGCTAAGAATGACGTACACTTAGTCACATTCGCGTGGTGACAGTGACTCATATTGCCCCGGTTTTAGATAAATATAGATTGGCACACGAGTGCACGTACGACCGCGAGACGGACCGTCGTCTACGTACCAAAATATACGTAAGTTCGGTAGTTTGTCCACCAGGGTACGTCATGGACTCTCATGGGGTTATACACAAGTCCAAAACATTAGCGATTGACCACTTGATATTCCGATATAGATTGTTAGGCATTTCCTCATATATAATTTATAACAGAGCCTGTTATGTTTTAGAGCTGTATTTTTTAAGAAATATTTAAAATTTTACAAATAAGTAAGAATGATGAATAAAGAGATAAATCACGCGCATGTAAATATGCATCCAGAGTAGACACGGGCGAATTCAGTAATCGAAGTGAATTCGCCAATGTTCCGGAGATCAAACCCCGAATTCCAGTCAGCAATAGACTTTGCAACGAGCATATAGAGTAATAGTCTTTGGCAACGAGGTTTTAAGAGATTTTCATACCTTGAATATTACGAAGCTTAATTTCCAGTCTAATATATTTTTGGAAAAATTTTAATTCGAGGGTTCTATAATGTTCATGAGCTTTCAGAAAAGTATCAGTTTACCACACAAAAATATTTTCCGTTTATCGCTCTTTCTGTAGTGTTAACCGTATTAAAATCCGTTGCGTGGTTTAGAAGATTTACACCTTCTAAGCGGAGTTCAGAAACAGACAAGGGGCTCGAGACAAGCGAGATTCTGTCAACGGTAGCGCAAAAATGTATGGGATTGACAGATCCTATCGAAATGTCACGTGTTCAAATTCCTTCATTTTGGGATTTCGACAGTCGCATTCGCTAATTGAATGGAACGACATGTTTTATACTAGGTACCTACCTATTTGGAGATAGGCCACGACAAGACTCATCCAGCAAACATTACTCAAGACAAAACGTTACAACCACAGCAAATTGCGAATGAATTGTCTCGACCGTAAACTGAGTTTGATTTGCATCTAACAATGGCTCGAAATGAAGCTGTTTGTTTATTGATAGGTTCCTCTACTGATTGATAAACGATGGATACATAAACATGGTGTTTGTAACAAGTTATTTTCAAATTCAGTGAATGTAATGCATCATTTCCTTGACCAATGCAAACATTTGGATTTAGAGCTTTTGTACTTCAGTATACATCCGGGGAATTTCCAAAATATGATATTGTTCAATATTGTTAATAGGATTTTGTTCGAAAAAGTTCGCGGCCCTGGAAAGCAAAGGGCACTAGGAGGAGCACGGATGGGTTTTAGTCAGTAAGTGTCGCCGCACACGAGCCACTCGCCACAGCCACAAACGCCGCCACTAGAAGCTAGAAGCGGCCACAAAAGTAGCTGAAGCGCGCGACAGCCACATGTAGCCGGTGGTCGACACTTGCGGTCGGTGGCTGCTACTTTTTTAACCCATACGCGCAGTATCATAATGGACTCTGACGACGAAGGTTTAGGGTGGGGAATCGCGCGAGTGGCGTGTGGCGGCTTTTTGTGTCGGCGTTTAGTGGCCGGTGCGGGCCACAAGAAGCAAGCTGCGACGATTTGTAGCGTGTGGCCGCCACCGGCGCCAACCGTGTGCGGCGAGTCCATATAAAATGTATGAAAATTACAGGAAATATGCCAGTGGCGGCGTTTTGTGGTTGTGGCCGGTGGCCCGTGTGCGGGAGCCCTAAGAGTCTGACACTCCCTTCCGCTCCACCCAGAGCGGCAGGAGTCATTTGGTGATTTCTCATCCATAAAAAAGGCCCATTTACGCCACCATGAAAACGGAAAGAAGCCTTCGATTATCCCTACTAATATTATAAATGCAAAAGTAACTCTGTCTGTCTACACTTTCACTCTAAAACGGCTGAACAGATCGTCATGAAATTTGGCAGATATATAGCCTGGGATATGGAGAAGGAGATATGCTACTTTTTTACGCGATAACCGACATCGACGCATGCGAAGCCGCGGACGAAAGCTAGTTGTCGATAAATAACAAGAGAACTGCCAATTTGATGATTCGAGATGGACTCGAGTTGGATGACATGGCTTAGATTGAGGGCCATAATCTAACAGGAGGATGCTAATTGCAGAGACGCCAGAGTTCAGACTTCAGATACATGTACATACATTTGTCGACGGTGAAACTGCTGGACCCCGGAATAACACGTCGAGGAAGAACATAGCTTATATTCTTTTATCAGCTTTAGTTCTTGGTACTGTTTGTGTATGACAAGAGAGAGCTGTCTGGGGAACCGCGTCACTAGGACAGGTGGATGCGTCTACTATAGTAAAAGCGATCTCCAACTTGGCTCTCTCTCCGCTTGACTTGTGTCTTATTGATTTCACGATAATTTTCGTTCCAGAAACAGGGGGATACTTTAGAAATACAGTGTCTGAGGCAAGCTGTGTCAGCGTGTGTTTAAAAGACATCAATTTGTACCAGACGCCTCTGTTTATCCCTTCGTAGAACTCAGATGTAGGTAGTTATACCTGAGTTATGATTTCCACGCAGATTTGCTCAATGGGCTGCTAAAACTGGGGGCGCAGAATAAATATATATTATACTCAACGACATGAGAAGGGGGACTCACTACCAATATAGACTGCCTGACCCATCACCAAAACAACCTACTCCTCACATCATGCCAATTACAATCAACTTTAGTGATTAAGATATACGATTCAAATTCATTTGGCAGAATTTTGTGACATATATGACGGGGTTCTAAACAGTTCGAGCTGAATCATCGGTCACTTACCCCCGCGTAGTTAGAAAATAAATTTTCTAGATAAAACTGTTTTGTAGTGACATTGTTTATGTTTCCGATTTGTGATATTGTGTCTAGGCACACATTTTATTTTTGGTATTATTGTTGTCATTGGGAATTGGCAACAGATGGGAAATACCTCGTCGGGATTTGCTGCAAGATTTTGCCAAATGTGCCTGACCTGATTTTATTGCATTATGACGAGAAAAATTGTTCTAAAATGTCATGTCGTGAGTCGTGAGTGTACTGGCCACTAGTGGCATGACTTTCTTATTTCTATGGCAAGGTATTTAATAGATTTATCTCACGTCGAGTAGCACCCTCAGGCTACTACGTACGTGCCCTTGCTATCATGAAACCGTCATGCAAAAAGAGATAAGCAGTCAGTAGTATTCGTCCAGTATCGTCTTGTATAGGTAGCTCGGTCTCCGGTCCGGAATCATGATGATTTTAAAATGTCATACTACCCTGGGCAGAACGACAAGGGCCCATATTCCAAAATGTAAACTCCAAATCAACTCGAACTCCATCGGAGCTTGTTATAATAAATTGATGTTTTTGCATTTGTTTGCTCATCTCTCGAGTACGAAAACGTCAACTAGACAAGCTTTCATAGACATTTTCGTGCTCATGTTGGAGTCGGAGTCCGAGTTGAGTTAGAGTTTACGTTGTGGGCCAAAGTGTATTTAAATAAGGGATTGATCACGTGACATAATCGACAGCGTTTGTCAAGCCCATGGAAGTATTTTTGAAATTTTGTCAATCGCCATGGCCATGTCTAGAGCCTAAGATGCAGGAAGATCAAATATCTAAGAGGAATAGCACAACTTTGGACACACCAACACATCGGGAAATCAACTGACCCTTATAAATATGGATATTGTGAACCGGTAACGAGCTCAAGTTCCTGCTGAATTGGGTGTCATCGACCTACCCCAATCACATTTTTTTTTATATGGCCACTTGCAGATCTAGGGCTGTCAACTGTTGCCAGGGTCGCGGAATATGTTCGAAAGAGTTACTGCGGCCCTGAAGTAAAAGGTAATAGGAGGAGCATGGATGGGTTTTTTTCAGTAAGAGTCTGACACTCCCTCCCGCTCCACCCAGAGCGCTAAGCACGAAGTCAGTAGTTTCGGCCTTAGTGTCGGGCGTTTTCTACTCCGTATCTATCGGACGATAAGTCCCGAACTCGAACTAAGAACAACTGTCAAATCGTATTGTCATTCATTCTCAGTTCGGGTTCGGGAACAATCTTTAGTCCGTAGGTGATACGGCGTAGAAACGCCCGAAGTCCGTAGTTTTGGCCTAAGGGTCGGGCCCTTAGGCCAAAACTACGGACTTCGGGCTTAGAGAGTAGACCCCCAGTATTGACGTAACTTCTTCCCTGCAGCATGCTTATAACCTTCAAAAATTAACCTCACAATACCTATAGGTAAGTTTAATAGAAAGCTCAAATTTTCTTTTGTCTCCTTCTTGTCTTACCTGGAGGATGCAAAGGTGGGTAAGAAAAAGAAACAGACAGCAATATTACGTTTTTTTTTGGTCTAAATCCTCAAAAATCGGTCCAATAGAATTCGTTCTTGTCTCCGGTAATCGGTGGTGATCGTGACAAATCTTGTTTATTGATTCTTATATCTTTGTTCGTGGGCGAGCTTGTCTACCATGCTTCGCTTAGTGATTCAGAATACAAAATAAACAATTTCATCGGCTTAAGTAACATTATATTTAAAGCTTTTAATAACATAAGCAGTCGTTTATTTCAATGATTTCAACGGGATCATAGCGGGACCAATGTCTGGTTTGGTCGCATTGTTGATTCACATGGAAATTTAAAGCTTTCCCAGAGTTCTATTGGGTTCTCAATTTTTTTTCGAAGATTGTTGCAGTGAGAAGTTAATTGCAGCATCGGTGGTGATTGTTCCCAAGTTGTGAACTATGGCTCAAAACAAAGTGACTTTACATCAGCAGTAACGATTGTCGAAAAGTCTAAAATGGCGCTACGAAATGGACACGTGGTCAATCTCTTGCATTTTGGCATTTCGAAAACCGCCATCGGTGTGATAGATAGGTGTCATTTTGTCTATGGCCCGAGGTGTTGATTTACATACTTTAGTTTTTAGTCTAGATCAGCATTTCATAACCTCTGATCGTGACCCAAAATCGGGTTGTGGGCAGTATTGGGATGGGTCATGGGAGTACAAGAAGAATTGTTGGAATTGCCAGGTGATGGAGTACTAAAAGAAAGATTTTCCAGAATGTGTCTCACGAAATTTAGGCTCTGCTATCATTTCCAACTACTTATTTAAGTGAAGTAGGATTTTCATGCCTTGCTTGAAAAAAATTGTTTTATAATGACATCAATTTTAGCAAATCACGGGCTTATAGCTTGTTATTTTATTACCACAGGAAGTTAAGTAGAACATTATTTATTTATTTACACAAATGTACAGAGGCAGACTTAATGCCTTAGGCATTTTCTACCAGTCAACCTTTGGGTGACGCAGAGACAAATAGTGGTAGGTGCAATGTGGAAAGCTGATTATATTTTGGGTCATCAGCCAAAAAGGTTAAGAGCTTCGTCTTGATATTTTGGAGTTCTGGGTATGGCCTTGATTCCTTGTATAATACTTACACTCAGACAGTCGGAAGTTAACAAAAGCTTTTGCAAATTAGGGTTCAGTTTACGAGTCTGTTTAGTCACTTGCTTCTCACTGGACAAATATAAATAGGTACTTACAAAAGTAAGTTTGTGTGTTTGTTTGATGAATTTTGGTTCAGAGGTAGATGGAATTTTGGAAACGGGTATAAGCAATGTACTGGTTTGCGGTGATCCATAACAACGCGAGTGAAGTCACGAGCAAAAGATCCTACTGACGCTCTATTTTGTCAACACCGCGTAAATTTATCGTCATTCCATCATGTTTATGGATTGTCAGCTCACTTCTTGTTCACTTCACCTTAGCTTTCACGGTGAGAGGTTTACATTATCGCATTCTTGCTTCTTGGTAAATAGGTTCGAACTAGTTAGCGCAGAAGACTCTAAACTGACTGACAAAAAAATCAGTTGCAAGATGTTTTATCAACGAAACTAATTAAGAACCACTTCAGTTGAGCTCCCAAAAGGTCCTCGTGGCACGGTAGGTAAATAATTACCCGCTCGGCTAGTTGGCCGCATAATAGAGCCTAATCACACAAGACAATAGCCTTCCCCGAAGGGACTACCTGCCCTTGCGCACCCAACAATGCGTTTGACTAGTCACGGGTACAGCCAAGTGTGAAATACCGTTAAAACTTTTAGTTTTTGGTGGTGTTAAAATTATGGACTTCAGAGATTTGTTCGTAGTGTTTATTTTTGACACATTACAATTATGATGAAAGTAAACCTAAAGAAAACAATGAAAACATCTCTTTTAAATATGAAATGAAGAGCCGTTTGTTTTAGACCGATATTATGATAAATGGAGAAGCGTACCTACTTGATAGTGATAAAAAATAACCTAGAAAATAAAACCTTTCCGCTACACAATATTGTTCAATTTCTGACTACGGAACCTTTGCTACTTAATTTTCTCCTCTCAAACCACTATCACTGAATGAGTTACATTTCAACGCGGAAATGCAAGAAAATGATTCATATTTAGTCAATATTGCACGTCGTTGCAGTTCATTTAATTAATTAGGTCATAAACTGGAGACGCTCCAGCCGTTCATGCAGTGGGCGAGTCTGCGCGCGCGCATATTTATAGCAGACAGATAGTAACGCGACGATGTGACCGTAAAATAATAATTATTGGTGATGTATGGACAGACATTGTTATCGTAGGTATATTGTATGAATGCGCTCCGCGATAAGATATGGCCGTGGTTGCTGGTCAAGTAGCTAGTGTTGTTGGCCGAGGATTTGATTCTTGTACAAACAAATTGAGAGATAACATAACATCAAGCGTGTATTTTGTAAAGGGTTTTGCAGGGTCCCTCTCTTTCCTGCCTGGGTTATGGAATTGTTCGAAAGAGTTACCGCGGCCCTGGAATGCAAAGGACATGTGGAACATGGATGGGATTCCGCGGGAGGAGTCATTTGATGATTACCCATCCAGAAAAAAGTGTCTTACTTTGGAATCTTCGCGGCATGTCTACCTGGAGGTCATTTTTCTTTGCCGTCATTTATTTATTTTGTCATTCCCATAACATATCTTACTAAGTATAGGTAGCCTGGTGGTCTACTACCTATTATAAAACGAGAAAATTATACATAACTGCAATATTGCAATAACATGACCTTTAAGTATTGTTCCGAGTTGTATTATACTGATACAGCGAGCTGTATACTGTATAAGTACCTACTGATAATATAATAATTAAAAAAGATCTGTCTTTTTACCTGACTGCGTCAGAAGGAGGGTCATGTTTTTCGAGCGTATGTATGTATGTATGTCCATTTCTTTGGCACGCCCTACAGCTCAAACGGCTGAAAGGATTTTGACATATGAGGTGTCGTTGAATTCGTCAGAATTGTGGTAGGTAGTAACATAGGCTATATAAATTTTCAAAACTCACTAAAATGACTAAAAAGTTCCAAACAAGTCGTTTTTCAAGCAGTCTGATGCAGCTCATTCACAGATCTGAGGCCACAACCTGCATCAGACTGCTTAAAAAGCGACTTGTTTGGAACTTTTTAGTCGTTTTTAGCAGTCGGGTTTTTTGACAGTCATTTTTTTTATTTTTTTTTATTTGCGATGGGTTTGCTCTTGACTCTAGTCTAGGACAGAAGTGACACAGACAAAGTCGACGATGGAGTGAGCTTTCCCTGTTTACTCTAACTTTGGAGAGATTAGGGTTGAATGCGTTCGGAAATAATGTTCAACTGACATTTTATACAGGTAGAGTTTATTTCTCTCGAGATATTTTAGGTATAATCTGTCAGAGTTTGCAATTATTCGGTGTCAGATACAGCATGAACTTGTATCAACTTACTGAGATAGCGGAACTCAGAGCACTAAGAGTTGACGATCGCTTTACAATTTTTCTTCAACTACTACTAATTCTTTATAGCAATAGATTTTCAATTCACAGCTATGTCCTTTACTCCTATCATGTCTACATGATTTCATATTGTATCAATGATTTAATCGCTGGTATCTGGGTGCGTACCACTTGTACTAGGTCCACTTATGTTCCGTGCCAACCTGTTTGGTCGACAGGGTTCTGTCGGCGTGGTTATGACATGATCTCCTCGATGCATTGCCTCATCTAGCTGCTAACGATTTATGTATGTACCTACTAGCCGATGCCATAGAAAGCATTTAGTAGAAATGCGAGAAGTTTTTGTGCATGGAAAGAGATGATCGTCTTGTCTCTCCTTCGATTCTAAGCATGTTTTCTGACGTCATTGCTCTTAGCCGTCTTCTCACTGCTCACCCCTTTTGCTAGCCATTTCATTTATCTTGCATACACCTAGACAAAGTGAAGAATTTTATATGCTAACGATAACGATTGGTATAAGGTCCAAAAATGGGATTGACTAGCGCTGCTAAAATGTTGTGGTCAGTCAAAAGTTGAATACATATTGATGATCCAATTCTGGCTGGATAGAGGCTGGATGATCGAGTTTTTTTCGCAGAGCATTAGAAGATCCAATAAGTATTTAGTATGATCTAGAACAAGAAATCCATGATGATTATTGACTTTTCAAAAAATGACACGATGTTTCTTTTCGTCCATCACAAACCCAACTGATTACTACAGAACTTATCACAGGCCGGCTGTATTTGTACGGATCCTGATTAGGTTTTGCGATTACGAATTCAGATTCGGAATTCTATGAGACGTACGATGTTGATGGTGTTCGTTGTTGTTTTGACCCGAACACATGGCTTGTTTTCGAAAGGAACGTCACGTTCTTTTTCCATTTGCAAAATAAACAAACGAACGTGTACGCCCAGTTGAACATTTTGTTTGTAAGGCAAGCATTCAGGTCTCCGAATCTGAATTCCTAATCAGGAAACCGTACATTATGCTGCTGGCCTATCAAACCCGGGACCTCTTTTGACTTCTTCCTACCTGCGGCATTGTTAATTAATGGAGCTCCTTGAAGCGTATCGTAGAGAAGAATAGCAAAGCACAGATAATTTGACATTCCTGAATTTACGATGTCGGATAAAATCTAAAGTGGACATGGATGGGCACATGTTCTTAAGTAGCAATCAAAGTCAATGGCGCAGAACTTTCTTCCGACAGAGCCTTTTCTGTTCAACGAAACAAAGATTAATCTATCGTGGACTTTATTTTATTACCAACAGAGACAACCACTTTCTTTGTTAGAAGTAGCTATTAAAGTAACCATTTCATTCTGGCTAGAAAGTCTTCCAAGTCAATGATGCGTTTTTACCGTCTATACCCGTGTTTTACGCAGAGCATTAGAAGATCCAGCTAGTATTTAGTATGATCTAGAAACAAGAAATCCATGATCATCACTAGCCTGTACAACCCCATTGATGAGAAACGGTCTGCTCTTATTTTAACCATAGCAATTAAGTATGAATACCAAAAATTTCATAATTTTGAGATTTAATCTTCTTGTTACGTTCGCGTTTAACCCCAAGCACGGAAAGCTGAACACACTACATACTCACTCTAGGGAGACCTACTAAAATGACCCGTTTTCAAGTACAGTTTTCGTCAAATAACTTTGCCCCTCTGAAGTTAGCCATTTGCAAAAATCGCGCAGGTTCAGTCACGTACACGGGAGCAAGCGGGACGCAAGCATACATCGAACGTAAACGTAACACTGAGACATGAAATCGCGCCCCGCCCCCATGTCTCTTACGCATGCGCAGTTGCAGTGTGTTCGTAATTTTGACTACTACGCAGCCACTCGACACAACTTCAGAGGGGCAAAGCTATTTGACGAGAACTGTATTGAGTTGATTTTGTTACACGTTGTATAGACGCGTCATGCACCAATATCACAGCTAATTAAATACAGCGCAAGCATATAATGGTAGCCAGATAGATTCGCACGCAGAGTGAATATATAGGATTGCGGCAGTTGCCTTCATTAGGGTTCTGTACACGAATTGTAACCAACGGACCCCTATCTAAAGCTCCGCTGTTCATCCGTCTGTCTTTCAGCGGGTTGTATCTCAAAAACCGTAATAGAAAGACAGTTGAAATTTTCACAGCGTGTGTATTGCTTTTGCCGCTATAACAATCATAATAAAACTTTAATTAAATTAAAAATTAAAGGGGACTCTCTTATATTTTAAACGTATAACGATAACGTATTCTGTTTATGGTACGGAAACCTTCGTGTGAGGGTCCGACTCGAACTTAGCCGTTTTTTTTTCTCGTTTTCGAGTGCGGGTATCGCATCTATACCTAGTTTATATATCAGTGTTTGTCTATGAATAAACAGATAGGCATCGCTTCCAAGAAGGGCACGCTCACCCGACTGACATTGAAACTGACACCGCTGCCGGCAGCCCCAATTAATTGACGTTTAATTAGTGAACCGCTGACGTTTACGAGAAGCTGTCATCATTGTCAGTTGGGAATCAGGATTGAGTTTTATGGGAGTAGGTTGCTTAGTAGGAATCATGCTGAGTGAATTTTTGATCGATCAAGCAGTTATCATCATGTGCCTAGCCTTTTCTTTGAGGTCGGCTTTCATTCAGACCGGATTCAGTTTAATACCAGTATTTTACGTGGAGCAGCTGCCTACCAGACCTCCACAACCCATTAATTGGGTAACCAATAGGTACTTCTTGGCAAAACTGTCAATGTCAAATTTTCTGGCTTCTGAAAATCCGTAACGACTGCCAAAGATCTACAAATGACAGCCAGGACCAACGGCTGAACGTACTTTGTGAGGCACGGAGGAGTCGACATGTTAAGATGGTCACCCATCCACTAACTGACCTCGGCAAGAGTTGCTTAACCTTGAAGATTGACCCGTGCAGCTGTTATTCTTTAGTCATGAGCTCTGGCCAGTAAGGGTAAGTAAATCATTGTGTTGTTGTTGATGGAAATCCACATTTTCTCTACAAATTGCTAATCTTTCTTGGAAATTAAGTACCTAATGAACCGAGTTGAGAGAGATGTACCTAGCTACGAGCAATTTTAAGTTTTATAAATGTCACCGGAAAATTGCAAACGCCGTAAGATTGTAAAATATCGCGTGAAATTGTAAACAATTCTTTCTTAATAATGCACGGAACTACTTGAATGGAATTAAGTATTGTTTACAAAACGATTTTTTCTTAATATGTCGAGAAAATAATAATTTAATCTAATAAATATTTAATACAATCCCACGGAGTCTACAATTTTCCAGCGACATAGACACTATTATATCATTCTCTCTTTCGACAAAAAAAGTTCTCGGTCACTCAAAAATCGAAATTCCTAGTTAGTTTCTCATTATTTTCGAATGTAGGAAAGTTATCCACGCGTGATATCACTCGCTACATGTTTGAAAAGTTTTAAATTAACTCATCTTACCTGGTTTATGATGTCGATGTTTCTTCCCTTTGGCGGAGACTGCCACCACCAGCAGCGCCAACCGGAGCCAACCCCACCGCATCCTAAGTCCCTACCATCACACTACACAACAGAACACGAAGATTTTGTTTCAAACAACAACTTTTTATCTTATATTCACGATCAAGCACTTATTTCTAACTAACTATTAAAAAACAACACTTTTTTCGTCGAATTCTACATAACCAACAAAGCTCACACACGTAAAACACAGTTTTGTAGAAAAGCACAAAAGTTTTTACGCACGAAATAAAATACGAGAGGGCGCGCAAAAGCTTACGCGTAACACCACAGACTCCGAAAGCTTGTGGTCGACTGACAGACGACTGCGACGCCGAGAGAAGACGGCCGAACCGAATCCGACTTCTTGACACGAACCGGTAACAGGCAGCGGCAAGCCGATGAGAACATTAAAACAACACAACAATAATAAATACCCTTTTTAAATACCAAACAACTGATAATAGAGATTAATTAATTGAATTGAGCCCGAATTAAGTAACAGTAACACACGGTATGCTTGTTTTAATTCATCAAATTGAAAATAATGAGAGCGAGCTTTTTCTTAAAAATGTTATGTTCAAAGTTCAAAGCTCTTTTTGCGAGGTGTCCGAATCAGACAGAGAACTAGTTTTACTGTCCAATATCGCTACTCGTCGCAAGGTGGCGCTGGTACCAATTATCATGTCTCATTTCCGTCAAATTTATTAGGCAAATAATTCGACAGTCACGTTCTAAAAATAACAATAGAAATTATTTAATTTAGCAATATTAAATAAAATAATTATAACTGTCTTTTTTGTTTAAATTAGCGCCATCTTGCAGATAATAAGTTGGCTAGAGGAGTTACTTTAGAACAACCACAACAGATGGCGCTCAAAGTTACTGTTTCGTTTTGTAAAATTTTGCTGCATTGGATCTTGGCAAAGTTTCGCCAAATAATAAAAATTCTGGCCAATTGTGAGTTGGACTCATGCATTAAGGGTTCCGTAACATATAAAATAGAGTAAATAAAATTGTGTGGTGTGTGTGTGGTAGTGGTGAGGTGTTCAGCAAAATCCCACCAAGAAGGTAGGGTGTCAAATTAAAAAAAACCGAGGAGTTTATTCCCCTTACAAGCACTTTTAAATGAGGCTTTCCAGGAAATTTTACCACACAGGCAAGAGATCTTCTTACTTGAAATTAATGTGTCTGACGTTAACATGAGGTTGATATCAATTTAACAAAATGTCAGAAAATGATAGCGTTCTGAAAACTGCGTAGACCTGATGCCTCAGTGCTGCCGCCTGTTGCTCGTCATTTCAAGAAACCCCCATTCTCAAGGAGAGCTAGTGTGACCTTCATTGGTGCCACAGTAACCAACCACCAAGCTATAGGTAAGTGGTCCGTTTTCACCTTTACATTCAAAACGTTCATGTTTGGACATAATATAGCCATAGATACCAACTTATGGATCGTTCAGCACCGAGCAGTTAGCCTCGCAACTACCTTTATCATGAGTCGTGTGTAGTGTTCTTTTTTAAAATCATCATCATCTGCTAAGCCTTTTCCCAACTAAACTGGGATCGGCTCCCGGATTCAGCTGAATACCAGTATTTTACGTGCAGCGATTGCCTATCTGACCGTGACCCAAACCCAGTAACTGAAAACACGATAGTTCTTGGCAAAACTCGGTATGTTAAGATGGTTACAAATCCATAGACCGACCTACAAATAAACCTTAAAAATACTTGGACCATTAAATCAACGCTCAACGTTTGTCTTCTTCAAGTTGTGCCACCATCATGTGCCATATATATGAACCACCAGACCATCACTACCAAAGGTCTTGTGCAGTCGTGAACGAACTAGGTCGTTAGAACCTCGATCCGTCACTCACTTGTTGTCAGTTCATTCGATATAACCGAAGTAATAATGAGACTGACCGCAGCGTCTCATCATTCATTCATTCAGTTGTCTGGTCAGTGGAGTGTATGATCTATGGTTAGAAGTAGCAATCCATGAAAGTTCCAAAGCTAATAACCGATCTGCCTTTCCCTGGTTCGAGACGGGAGCTGACGAACTAAACGAGCGATCTACATAGTTAGCTAAGGAGCAGCGAACTAAAATGAGCGCTCCAGGTCGCGAAGTACTACACGCAAGACTATAAAGTACCGAACACGGAGGTACTTCAAGTTCCTCCTCCAACTATCTGTCTATACCAATCATCATTATCATCATATCAGCCGATAGACGTCCACTGTTGGACATAGGCCTCTCTCAAATGCGGTTTGCCATAATCTCCATGCTTGACAGACTATCTATAATACTAATACTCAACAATAATTTTCATTTCAGCCGAAACAACCATTGCTTAAGCGACACATGGGCCGGTCCGTCTGATATGCGTCTCGCATCTGGCAGACTTCCGCAGCCAGGTCATCGGTCCACCTTGTGCGAGCCCTTCAAACGCTGCGTCTTCCGGTACTCGTTCGCCACTCCAGACTCTTCTTTCCCTACTAATCTATATCTTACAAGTGCTTCTGTTCTGTCCGATACGAATTCCGATCTTCAAGACTCCCTCATATGAGTCTACTGCCCAAGGTGCTGTCCCCTCTGCAACTCTTGTCTCACTGTACCCAGGTTTAGTAGATATATATGTGAATAGTGTTCTAAACATTGTGAACTCCTTGGCTGCAGGTCACTGGCAGACAAGTCGTTAGAACTTTGGAAGCGTCTAGCAGAAGAATAAAGAGTATTTGAGTTCTGAATGTAAAACTATGGATTATTTTTGTATGTATGTGAGTCATGTATTGGCTACATTTCAAGCCAGATGGCTTAAATTAGTATTCGTTAAATCATACTCAGTCTTCTATTTATCAATATTAGTAGATAGTACCATAGGTGCTATAGCCCTGTGGTGCTACAGTATATAGAGTACCTTCAGACAGTAGGTAAAGTAGCTCTTTCACGGGGGTTTGCCCCCGTGGGCTATGCCAAGGAACCTTCCATTTTTGCCCATAAAAGCCCCATCCATCCCCATAGCCTGCATATATAGCACTGAGCGAATGCGTAGATTTCCATCAGCGAAAGAAATTTCTATTCGGTTCAGTACTTCCACGAAATTACCCTTTGAAGCATCGTACCGCCCCGGCGCAACACTGTCACTTTTGCAAAAACGCATTTATAAAGGAGAAGTATTAAAGTTTTGGTGTACAAAACAGTAACGATACTTACAGGGTTGAAACTATGTGCTATATTAGTGACATTATTGCATCAAGTGCAGAAATAATTTCAGCTCACTCATGTCTTATTTAGTTAATTTTTCTTAATATTGCAATAGTGACGGTGATGCAATGTAACAAACAATGTTTAATCTACAGGGAGTTCCAGAAGTGCGTCGTCATACAAGGTTGATGTTTTGTAGGTATTTGCTACAGTAAAGAAACTACTCATACCAAAGTATAAACATTTAGAAGTTATTAAAAAATCTCGACCGCAGAAAACGACCATAAAATGATGAGAACAATAATTTACTCAGCCAATAAAATACAATGTTATCATAAAATAAAATAAAGTCCCATAATAATCAGTTTTCAAGCAATCTAATGTAGTTGGTGGGCTTTATTTTAATTCAATCACAGTTTCGATGCCACCAAACTGCATCAGACTGAATGAAAAATGATTTTTCTTAAGATTTTTGGTCGTATAAGGCGGTCGTGTTTTTGTAAAAAGCCAAAAAAAATAATAATTTTGATATTGTTTCTGTACTGAATAGTAGATAGGTACAGAACACCAAATAAATAAACATAAAGGAACAGCCTGTATAATGTAGGTATTGGTTTATAACTTTAGTTGATGTGTCTGGACTCTGGTTCTGGTATCTACTGCCATGTGCCATGCAGTGTTCCTTAAAACCAAACCTGCTGTTTGTGATGTACTTAGTGGTAATGCTACAGCAGGTTTCTAATAACGTATTTTTTATTCAGACCAGCGCTGCAGAAGCCGTTGGTAGTCAACATCTTCAATAGCAACAAACGTACCTACTTGTCGGTACATTTTAACTAAAATGTCTGACACTTAACTGCCCTCATAAAAAAAGGACGTATCGACACTAAACGAAGTAACAGATTTCCGAACTTAATTTATTTTCTTAATGTCGGAATTCGGTTAATTCGTTTTGTGCGGATTCGTCCTTTTTTTCTTATGACGGAAGACTATACCAATATGAGCATCCAGTGCAGCGCATTAAAATGTGCCGTAGATCTGGGTGCAGCCTTGGGCCCATTAATTCACTGACTATTGACACAATATACTGTGCTATTGATACGCCAACCGTTGAAGAGCGGTTCACGAAGGTGGGTGCCGTGCTTACAGCATTTAAGGTGCAGTGCAGATGACGTCAGTGATTATTTATCTACACGACTAAAAAGGGTAGGAATAACATCAATTTTCAAAACTCATACCAAAAAACTTATTTATTTGACGATTACAATTATTCTATAATATCTATGAATAGTCGCAGAATTACAACGTGTATACAAACAAAGGATGAGGATTGGGGCCGGCGAATTCGACCCAATAACATACGAACGATAAGCCAAAAATGTTTAATGTCATATCGATAAATTTACATCGCGTAACAGTGGCCTGGGGCGGGCGGGCCCCCCCCTGCGGGCCCCGGGCCGCTAGACGAACCACTCGTCCTTGTGCGGGGGGGCGCTCAGGCCGCCCGCCGCAGGCGGCCCGCCCGCGCCGCCCCGCACGGGCCCGCAGGGGGCTGCGGGTTTCCCGGCAGCCGCGTCGCGCCCGCCTCGCCGCCCGCGCAGCCGCCGCCGCCATTACTGCTCGCCAACTCTTGCACTGCAACCAAATTAATACAGACATAAGACTCTGAACGGTTGAATTTGCACTTTTCTTGCCTACAAAGCTGTTAAACTGCTATGTAGGTCATTGTGGGTTTCTATAAGCCGCGGGAGGGACCTCTAATTCAGGTTCTTATTTGCAGTCTGTATCTATTAGAAAGTTAAAAACTATCTGTTAACTGTAAAACTGAGTATTAAGTAACGTTGTGATGAGGAAATAAACATTTTATATTTTATTTTTCCTGGGATGGCAACTCATCTTCGATTCCGGTGATTATTGAAAATCCGGAGATCCATCGGCTTGTATGCCATCAAATAAATCAAAATCAAAGGAAAAGAGCCCTTTTGAATCTTTTTAAACACAGGTTGGTCGAACAGGACCTTTCCAGCCGGGGAGCATATCATGGGACTGGGCATAGTATCCTCTTAAGTTTTACATGGAGTTAAACAACTGTGGATCACCCGAACGGAAACCCTCACCGTCAGAGTTTACGCCGTTTTTTTTTATGAATGGGAAATCATCAAATGACTCTTGCCGCTCTGGGTGGGGCGGGAGGGAGTGTCAGTGTCTTACTGACTTAAACCCATCCGTGCTCCTCGTGCTCTTTGCTTTGCCGCGGTAACTCTTTCGAACAAAATCCGCAACCCTGGCAGGGAGTTTACGCCCTGCATCCGATCCAAATCAGAAAAATGTGATGGGCCACGCTTCAATACAACAACATCTTTTCATTCCTTTGATCCAAGTTTACCTACTACTTATTCTCTTGGATTCGAATCGCACGCATAGCGTTTAACACTTAAGGTTCAATGGACAGAACTAACAGCAGTAAGGCGGTACACTCACTATGTAGCCGTGTCCGCTGGTTGGCGGCACGGCGACGGCAAGCGCAGAATGTGATAGCTGCCGCCACTGTCGCCACCAGCGCCACTGCGCCGGCGCAGACCGCCAGCCACGCGCCGCCCGCGCCCGGCCCGCCGCTCTCTGACACATTCACATAACATTTTATTTTATTTTTCAACAACTGAAGTACAGGGGCACTAAACAAAGTGACCATCCATCGGCCATAGCGATGCCTAAATGTATTTTTTTTGGACTATTGAAATAGTACCCAAGCGGTGATATAAATGTCATTTTGTTTAGGCCTCTGAAATCTCAAAAAAATTATGCACTATGGTAATCATCGTCTATGGAAAAGCGAACTGATACAGTTGTTATATCAACGGGAGTACTTGTCAATTTAATATACCATAATCCAATATTTTCTTGATAAAAACTCATGGCGTATCCAAGAAGATTTCATAACTTGAGTCACAGTCAAAGACGACGATTACCAAAGCTTATGTATTTTCAAAAATAAAAAGGAACAAAAAACAAAAAAAATACTCAGCAAGTATGCCCACTGGTACGGGAACGGGGTTTAACCATCCTGGTTTCCAGAGAGTGGAACCTCTTAACAATACGCACCTTGCCCAGAAGTACTGCTTTCTGAAGCCTCTGGTTCTACCCAGAGAGATCCTCCTCAGATGCTGGTCGAGGCTCTTGGCCACAACTTCATTAGCAAACCCAAACATATCGGCACAGTGATGAAAAAAAATAAACAAAACAAAACAGAAAGAAAACACATTTAATTACGCAAAAATGCACTAGAAGCAGAAATAAAACACACAAAAAAAGATAGCTGTCTAATCTACAATACTTAGGTCCAGTCCAATCTTGGAGACAGACCATCCACTACCACCAGACGAGTTGGAAGAGGCATAACGTTATCATGAATGAATTCGGTAACAGTTGTAAAGCATGGTTCTGTCCGAATGCTGTTGTGATGTCGTCCATGGTCTGTCGATCGATGCCTACTGCTGTGGTGTTTGTGAATGGGCTGTCGGCCTAGGGGGCAGCCTGACCTGGGCAGAGCGCAGCAGTGTCCTCGTCGGAGCCGTCGGCGCAGTGATCGACGCCGTCACACATGAGGTCTGCGCTCACGCAGAACTCGCGCTGCTTACAGCGGAACTCTTTGCACCCGTGTTCTGGAACAACGGTGCGAAAAGACATCAAAAATAGAGTGAACTCATTGAATGTGCGGGTGACGCAGGATGTGGTGTAACGTAAAATGTGGATGTCGCATGTGATTGATTTGATTCTGCTACTTTGACAATGAGGCATCACCATCCTACTATCCTTATCTTAATTTATTAGAGTCTACTAGAGTTCACAGGATCCCTTTTTTCATAGTTGCTTAAATGTGTGAACGTCCTCTTAGAATTTAATTACTTTTTTTAACAATATGACTTAAGAGCCATACGGCGTAAACGCCGAACGAAAAGAAGGAAGTGCAATACTTCAATCTTTCACATATTTTTACCCGAAGCAAAAAGGATGGTTGTGATTTTGCCCGGTAAATGTACATATGAATGTGTATGTATGTTTATCTGTAACCTCATAACTTCTAAACTACTCAAGTATACTTGATGCGTCTTGATCGTCCGCTGGTTACTGTGTGTGACGTAACATTAGGTAAAACTCAATATGAATATGGCGCCCTCTAGAGGACATAAACTCATGAACTCATTTTTGTTAGCTAAGTGGCACAGTGTTTACCACGGCTAGCCACAACACCACTGTGAACATTATGTAATAAATACATTGAAATATATAACGTGTAACTTGTTTATTTAGACGATAAATATTTAATTACCTATTTGTACATAAAAAAATTAGCTGAGAATATTTTCTGCTTTCTTCATTTTAGTACATAATATTTGCAGTCTCAGGTTTTAGTTTATGAGCTCACTTTTTATAGTCATCCACATTTATGTCTTCATATAAGACATAATTTGGCTTTGGCGTGACAAGCCATTGTCACTTCCAAAGCAAAGGACTTTTCTGCCATAAGTAAACAAGTATGATCTCATTCATTGAATCATAGCCGCAGATCAAACACCGACCATGTTTGCTCAGTCATCAAACGCAAGGAGAAACCAGAAATCCGTTTAATATATTATAAAGAGAGAGAAAAATACATCTGTATTTCTTTGTAACCGATAAAATACAAGAAGCCGGCACTCCGGTACCGCCAACCAAGCGAACTGACCCAAAATCTTGGTTCTGATTGAAAAAGGAAAACATATATTTATAAATGGCGGTGCGCCTTGAGAAAATTGTACGCTGCCGTACGTTGAGACCGCAGATAATATCTAGAATAAGATTTTCGATAAGATTTATTCTTAACAAGCATCGGAAGGAAAAATTCCCTTAATGTCGGATAAAGTAAGTAGACTTACAAGCGTTAAGAACTTAATTACGATGACAAGAAAGGAGCACTGATGATGCCTGCATTATTTCAAATAGTTACCAGATAATTAAAATTACATTCATAATCTGCTATTTCCAAAAGGCAGAGGCAAAATAGCAAAATTAAAAAAAAATAGAGTTTCTCTTTAACCTAAAATCATTCAATGAACAATTATTTAATACAATTTAACCTAAACTAACCCGACCCATATTCTAATAAAAATACAACTAGATCATTTTGTTCGCTAAAGTTAAAAATCATTTAAAACTGTTAACATAAAAAAACATCCCTTATCAATTAAAAAAAGCCTGTCACAACCGGACAATCAAACTGCTGCCGCTGTACCCGGGAAAATTGGGCTTTCATCGTCGAAAAAATCCGCCCAAAGGACTCGAACAATACCCCCAGCTTAACGAGCCGCCAACCAGACGCAACGATGTGGTGAAACCGCTAATCGCCTCTCTCAACCAACCTTTAATTGTGTCCTTCATAGCTAAAAAAATATTTTAAGCGAAGCAAAACAGAGTCGCGGTGGAGATGCTCACCGAAACATTGCTTTTGATCTCCAAAGGGGGATTGTTCCTCCCTGCCGCGTATACACCGCGCTCGGAACAGGTAGTGATAAGGGGGGTGTCTGTATAGCACGCCATGTATGAAATGCATTGTTTAAAATGTTATTCCGGCGTCTCATGCCGTGTCGCCGAGCGCGTTTTTGTTGCATAATTCAATGGCATGAGCGCTTAACATATCCTGCTTTGTGAGACCAGTCAGTTACGCTCACTGGAATTTTAAACTCCCAGCACAGTTTCAAACGCATTGTTTGTTAGTTAAAGATGATATTTAATGAAGAATTTGTGTAGGAATAGCGGTTTGTGGGCACAAAGGGGAGATAGCTGCTCAAATGGCAAGGATTGTTGTTTTGTATATTTAAAGATGGAAAACATAATCTAGAAGAGCTAAAGTTTCATTGATTCAAGATATTACTGTGCCTTTGGATCTACCGACACAGATGGTCGATGAAAGACCCGTACGTAGTATAAAAACTATAAACAAGGCAATAATCGTAACAAAACCCATCTCGAAAGATCTTAAAACAACAACCGAATCGTACTTAAAACTTTCCCAAAGAGTCTGGTCGAATAATCTTGGGAAGTATGCAAGTTGAGGTGCAAAGTCGTCCAGCAGCTGTCCAGAGGGGTCCCCAGGGGTCGCTTACCAACTATATCTTAATAGGGCAAAGTTGGGAAGTTCCCACACTTCATTATCGAGCGACGAGCGATATGAACTAAGTTGCATCGATAGTTGACACATTTGCGCAACTTTCAGTGTATCAATGTCGCTTGCCGTTAAAGATCCTGATATTTTGTTTCTCTACTTTTAAGTTTGCAATATTTTTTTCGTCTTAGAATGTATCAAAATTTTAATCTGTTTTTCCTCTGTCAACTATCTCATCGATTTTACGAGTAGGCCGTTACCGTTTCAGTTTACCCTTACATTAATGGTCCATAACTTCTTTAAGCGCCAAGACTTTTTCAATGTTCGCACAGAAGGCTCTGCATCTACAGGTTTAATGTCCGAGACATAAAAATGATACGAGATCTCATCCACGATGGATCAGCTTAATGGTGGCACTTTATAGCTTTGATAAATGCCACTCGATACAGTCATATTGTTTTTAGTGTTTTTGCTAAGATAATTAATGGTAGTCAACTTCTTATATTTCTGCTTCAAAGCTCATTAGAATTCCAAATTACAAACTAACAACTATCTACTTCTTAGTACAGAAAAAGGAAAACCATGATAATCGTTTGTTAATTGATATTTGAAAATGATAGTATTAGTTTAGATTTATTAGGATAGATTAGTCAAGATCTGTTTGTTTAAATCCTTTTCAGTCTATAGTTTTTTTTCTATCGTTGTCGTGTTTGCAGAAGACCGGACAAGAGATATTTTGACACAATCGGAAATTCCTGACGATGGAAGATACACTGGACAAAGGAAAGTTATTTTTCACCTTTACAAAAGCATTCAGTAAATTGAGTCGTATCTTGCAGGATTTCGCTTGATTAAATAATGCTGAGATTAAAGATTTCGAGTACAAGAACCCTTGAAATACGCAAACAAAATGATTTAAGTAGTTCTTTTTTAAACAAATACAGATCAATAGGCACAAATTAAACCCACATTCCTGGTATAAGGACACGTTCCGTAGTTGAATGAACAAAGGATTCCTCAAGGACCTATAATTGGACCACTTTTATTTCGGTCGCTAATAATAAAACTTGATCAACTAAATAACTATTTCTTCAAAGGCATACTATCACCTTACATCAAACAAGTAACCATTCTTTATTTATAGGACTACAAAGACTCTCATTCATCCAGCAAATCGTCCAAAAAATGTCTACAAGCAATAAAATTCCCATTAAAATTGTATCGTGTCGTATCTCCGTGGCTCCTGTTCGCAGTTTCTTTCTCTGATCCTTCCAAGTCCCCGTCGTGTGTTTCTAAATCCTTTGGAGTATGTTTTTCCACGCGGCCAAGCGGAAAATCTAATTGGTGTTATATACGGCTCAAAGGTGAAGACGAAACAAACGGTTCTGCTCCAGTAATGTTTTTGGACAATTTAATTGCTTCCTTTGTGAGCCTCATTGTAATTTCATATGCATACTTGAGTGAAAGAGATGCGTCCTTAGATATAATTATATTGTGAGGCTTTGCGACTTCTGCCTCAAATGTTAGTATGATAACAAAGTTTTTTTGTTGGTTTGCTTCAGAGAGGCAAATTACAACATTTTTCTGTTAGGTTAGTATGAATAAAATAATGTATGTAGTTAGCACAGGTAATTTTATGTTCTCTAAAAAAATATTGAAATACATATTAAACACCGAACAACAATAACGATTTTCAAAGGCCGTAAGGTAAATTGAAAAGCAATAATGACGATTACAACCATTAGGGAGGCAGAACATAGTAATGATAATGAAAAAATTGGCTGACCCGCACGTCCATGCAAGAGTATGAGCATTTGTGGGTGATTATGGGCCACGTAATGACTTAAAACGATCGTTTTGAAGTAAAAAGTGACCGAATAAAAGAGAGTTATTGAAGGTATGAAAGTGTGGCTGTGCTATATTTTTAGGAGTATTGAAAGATTTTAATTTTTAGCATATTGATGATGAAAATGAAACACTTGATGCAGATAATAGTTAAATGTTAAAGATGTGAAGTTGGTGGATACGATACGACAAATGGAAATATCAAAGCAACAGGTCAATATTGTGTACAGACGGACCTAGAAACCTTAGGGAACACAGTAAAAATATCAGTATACACACATATATAAAAGAAGAGGAATGTGTAAACGAACTGCCCTGTCGACTGTTTGTTCGAATAAATAAACATTTGGTGAAATTAAAGAGGGTGACGGCGCGGAGGGTCGTGGGCGTGCTTCGAGTTTTTATATAAAATCGCTCAGATCCTCGTATTTATTGGGACAAACAGATGGTTATTGCTTCATTCCGGTGTAGTTTTATCCTTTATGTACTTTTAACAAGGATTATCTTTTATTTGATTGAAAAGAGTTATTGTGATGGAATCTTGGTATGAACAATAATCCCATTGCAGTACAATATTACTTTCTTTTTACAATTTTACGCTTGGCAGACCATTTAGAGACCTTGGTATATCCATAAACAAGTTAAAGCTCGGATAATTATGAGCACTTTTATGTCCCAAATACTTTACCACAGTGTGGATAAATTGAAGTAATAAATAGGTGCTTTCAGATGAATTGATAAATGATATTTATTTTGTGAATAGGTTGAAAATAACACTTCAATCATTCTTGGTCATTATAAACTAGATGAAGCCGGTGTTTCTTAGCTGACTACCCTGAGAAGAAACACCGAAACAAACTCAGACGTTAAAGTATGTTATAGAGTCCATACAGTCCGTACTGGTAAAATCATAAGAGAAGCATGTACGTTCAGATTTAGGATTCCCAGTGTGTGTTGATGATAGTAAGTTTTAAAATGGAAGGGTTGTCGAATAGATGAGTGTACTCACTGGGGTCTTTGACGGAGGTGATGACGAGCCGGAAGCCGTTGGCGTCGGTGCCCCAGTTGTCGGTGACGTACTTGAGCGTCACGAAGTTGCTGCGCGTGAACAGGGCGCCGACCTGCTGCTTGGTGTTACGGCAGGAGAGGTCAGCCTGGAAAATAACAACAAAACTAAGCATATCTTTAAGTAAAATATTGATTCAATACCTAAGTATACAGTTGTTACAGATTGTCAGAAGCCAGACTAAGAAGTACCGTATTACCCACTTACTGGGTTGTGTATGCAGATAGGCAGCCGCTCCACGTAAAATATTGGTATTTAAAATAAACTGTAAAAAAAAACATAAAGATAATATTTTTTTTTTTACATTTATAGTTTTAATTAATGGAACCAATTGGTTCCACCCGGTAGCCCTAACTTGCTTTCCGAGGCACGGAGGAGTCTCGTTATGTTAATATGGTCACCCATCCATAGAGAGACCTCGGCAAGCTTTGCTTAGCCTTGAAGATCGACCAGTTTTTTTTATCGATGGGAAATCATCAAATGGCTCCTTCCACTCTGGGTGGAGCGGGAGGGAGTGTCAGACTCTTACTAACGAAAAACTCATCCTTGTTCCTCCTGATGTAATTTGCGTTCCAGGGCTGTGGTGAGTCTTTAGAACAAAATCCGCGCGGATTTTGTTATTGTTGTTGGATATTAATAAAAGCAAAGTGATAACCAGATTTACATAAGCTTTTTTGACAGATTGCGACTAAGACACGAATGCGAACATTGCTTAAAAATTAGTAGAATTGGTACTCACATCGCTAAACAATCGCATCTGTGTATCTCAAGATCGAATTGTTGCTCCATTTGTCAGTCGACGTGAGCTATTGTCGAGACACACTACACTCATACGTCGAGAACTGAAGAGCTAGACACTGTGAGTGGTGACACTATTGATACATTACAATGGCGCAATAGCTCTGACATTTGGCGGATTACTCTAGATTGGGATTGCACATTCAGCTGTGTTTAATACTGACAGTTAGTTACAAGTGTCTACTAATAATTCTACTAATTTTCAAGCAACCTGTCTTTGTATGGAAAATTGTGTTTTTTTGGCAGATTTCGACTGAGATGCGAACTCAAATGTTGTTTAACTATTAGTAGAATAGGGTACTTAGATGATTTAAAAAAATCAAAGTCGTCCGTCAGATGATTTACAAAAAATATTGGCCACGTATTTTTATTTTTTCACGTAAACATAAAATTAAGACGAAAACTCGTGTGATTCAACACTCTTACATAAACTTGACGTCACAATTTTTATTAATTTGATTAAGCAAAAAATATGTGTTCGCACTATAACTGACGAACTAAATCTATAATCATATTTTTTTACTCAGGAATTATCCCTATTGGCTCTGAGATTGCAATTGGTAAGTGAATAGATAAAAGGTTTTGTGTTGTTTTTTAATCGATTTCACTAGCTTATAATTGGTATTAATTTAACAACAGCCGCATCGGTTGATCTTCGAGGTTAAGCAAAGCGTGCCGAGGTCGGTCTGTGGATGGGTGAACATCCATTATGTAACGAAACTCCTTAGAGAATCGGAAAGCACGTGAAACTGTTGGTCACGTCTGTCTTTCGTTTTTGACAGTCGTTACGGGTAGTCAGGAGTTCCTGGGTTTCTGGAGTTTTCATCCTCGTATCAGCCGAAAGATGTCCACTGCTGGACATAGGCCTCCCCCAAGTGCCGCCATAAAAACCGCCCCTGTGCCTCTCGCATCCATCGGCTACGCGCGACCCTAACCAGGTCATCGGTCCATCTTGTGGGAGACCTTCTAACGCTGCATCTTGCGGGACGCGGTCACCTCCAGAACTTTTCGGCTCATAACTATCTGTTCTGCGAGCAGCGATCTGTTCTGTGATGACTTCTTTAATTGAATCGTGGTCGCTCACAAAGCCGCTTAACAGAACGCTTAAAGTCACCCAAAGGGCAATGGAGAGGGCAATGTTAGTTTCATTGCGTGATCGAATCAGGAATGATGATATCCGCAAGAGAACCAAGGTTACCGACATAGCCCGAAGGATCGCCAATCTGAAGTGGCACAGACAGAACAGACAGTTAATGGGGCTGAAAAGTTCTGGACTGGCGACCGCGTACCGGAAGACCCAGCGTTGGGAGGAATCTCACAAGGTGGACCGATGTCCTGGTGAGGGTCGCGGGTAGCAGATGGATGCGAAACGCACAGGACCGGTTGTTGTGGCGACACTTGGGGGAGGCCTATGTCCAGCAGTGGACGTCTTTCAGCTGATACGATGATGATGAAATAGGCAGTCGCTGGATTGCTTGCTATCCGATTAAACTAAAAGCCGACACTTATACTATAGTTTGGAAAGGGGTAGGCAGATTGATTGATACATTTAATTACCAGCTTTCGCCCGCGGATTCATTCGCGTTCATTTTTATTTTCGGAAAAAGTAGCGTATAACCTGTAAATAAGAATCCTGTAATAAGGATGCACACAAAACACTTAATCGAGAAAAGAATACAATGTGGAGACATCGATACGACACTAAATGAAAACACTGACAATACTGGTTACATGGAAATATTTTGAAACTATTATAAATCCAGTCACTAAAATTTAAAAAAAAACTAAGTATCTAATTACATAAAACGTCTAAAAAACTCAAACTTATCAAGGACTACTGATGACTACTGTTTTGACGAAATATTCCAAGCGGTCTGTTGCAGTTAGTGACATCAAATCTGTGATAAAAGACAACATATTCGTATGAACTTTTGCCAGTATTTTGATATTGTCATCTCGTGGTCTCCACCTTGTATAATATACCTACAGATAGAAGAGCACACTCTTGTAATATGTTCTATTCTATTATTCGGAGAAGTATAGGCACTTGAACTAAATATCACACGGAGTTTCTTTCAGTCAGTTTGTATCTTATTGTATTGTCTTACTGTATTTTATTTCATACAGTTTGTACCTACTACAATATTCCCACAGTCCCCTGCCAAACTACCATGGACGTCGCGGAATTGTTCGAAAGAAAGTTACCGCGGCCCTGGAACGCAAAGGGCATTTTTAGGAATACGGGTGATTTTTAGTCAGTAGGAGTGTTAGGTCATTTGATGATTACCCATACAAAAAAAAGCTACCATCACGATAAAATAATCAATTAACTGAATAATTATACTTTGAAAACTGAAACCATTATCTTAAGAGTATTTTTTTTTATCTATAATAATTACGACAGAATGAAAAATTGAACCAAAAGTCGGAAGCAATTAATAAAACATTATCATCAATTCAGTTGAAAGGTATGCTTAATGCGTATACCGTTTTATAAATTTCATAAATCTAATCAATCGATCTATACAAAAATAGAGACAATATGTTGGTACTTCGATATAGGTAAGGTGTTAATAAGATAAGCAATAAAGTTTAATACGGAGGTAGCGGAACAGAGAGTAAAGTCCCACATACCTCCATTGAAAAGGGAGAATCCTCTGACCGGACGGTTGTTGTGTCCGGTGGGCAACTGCCCGATAGTTGATATTCGGGCTGTTAAATCTGTTCGAATCGCACGGTAGACTCTGATATCGCGATTTGGGATTTCGTTGTTAGTTCGCAGCTGTCAAGATAGATGGCGCTGCTAGTCTCATTGTTGCGATGTAGATTCTGCTACGTTGATTTTTGTGGCGGTATTGATGCCAATACAAAGTCATCCAAATAAACTAGGAAATAAAAATTTTGTCATGATAATTATACGAATATCCAGAACAATCACAAAAACTTTACTTATGTTTCGAAGCCGACCCTACACTTGAAAATATCCCGAAGTGATATTTAGTACCTAGTACCACTCACACATTTTACCCCACGACGGCAATACGAATATAGCATCGAACAACAGTTCCCACGGTGTTCAATCATAGCTTTAGGAGAGTCTATATAAATCGCTGGCAGTCGCTTGATCGCTCATGCGCCAGCAATATTTTCTTCATCGAGGCGGGCTTACTGACGATGTCCGGGCTATATCGCTGTCATATTTCAGGGAGAACGATAGCGAAGACGTGACGACCCCCGGATTTGAACAGCCCCCTCCCCCGCCGCCCCATACGTCACGTCTCGCCGGACACCCAAGCCCCCAACCCCCAACCCCCTTGCATTTCAAAGGCACTAGTGGACTTGCATTTATTCTTATATACTGCGTTTAATAAAGCTCTTGGGTTGATATTAAAAATTCTTCCTTAGCTCCAGATTACGGCGAGGAATGAATTAAGAAGGGTTTTGTTATGCTAACTATGCCTCGGGTGGCTGTATTAAAGACTGTAATAGCTATAGCTAGCCTAAAACATGGTTTTAATTAGTCGGCTTGGAGAGTATCAGTTGGAACACTTGGAAGTTTGAGCAAAATGAGTTAACGAGTTCTCTTTCTGTGAAACTACAAAGTTTGCGACGGCACTTGTTTGTGACTGTCTAGTTAGTTGTACGAGTACAATCACAGGACGTTCTCAAAAGGACTTTTTTACAGTGATTTAGCAGTTTCCGTGTAAATCGGAAAAGGAAATGGTGATTGTATTTTTTTTCTTTTCGAGTTTGGTGGAAATGTTTTGACTCAAGAACAGAACATACTAAAACAAGTTGGTATGTTTTTACTAACACTCAACAAAAAAAAGTACCTAAGAAGTAAGAATTTACTATAAAATTACGTTTTTTTGAGGTGATAAACCAGCTATTATTTTCTAATATTTAAAAGATAATCATATATAAACCTATATTTAGATGTGACAATCTCCGGACTCTATGGGCCCGGGCCTTTGGCAGGCGTTTTTTTTATGGATGGGAAATCATCAAATGACTTCTTCCGCTCTAGGCGGAGCGGAGGGGAGTGTCAGACTCTTACTAACTAAAACCCATCCGTGTTCCTCCTCATGCCCTTTGCGTTCCAGGGCCGCGGTGATTCTTTCGAACAAATTACTAGGGTCTGTAGCCAGCACGCAGAGGCCCCGTTGGACATTTTTCTTGAAGGAGGCACGAGGCACCATTACATGTTTTTTTTTAATATTACAGCCACTACCATTATTTTACATTATTTCACATAGGTTTTTATACATTGTACATGATTGTGTACATGATGATTTGAAGAAGGTGGCTGGCAGGGGATGGATGCGGACTGCTGAACCGGGATGGTTGGCGCGCTTTTTTTTACGTTCAGCAATGGACGGCAATTGGCTGATACGATGATTATACGTGCGATCCGGCCAATATTTATCAGAAATTTTTATTTTCGTCGCATGCTTAAGGGTCCGGACTCCCAAACACCTCCCTTATAAACGCCTAAGGAAAGGAGCACGCGAACCTAATTCCTCGCAGCCAGTGGTAAATACAACCAAATCCTTTCCATAATTATAAAATATGACAATCACAAGCAACCTCTTTATTACGCCCCCGTTTCTTAACAAAAGGAGTACAAAACTTGTATTCTTAGCTCACAATGCAGCGACGATTGCACCTACTTGCTATTCAGGGCCCGCGCCACTGAGCCGCGCCCCTGAGCCGCGCCACTGAGCCTGCTTCAGAGGGAGACAGAAGTTTACGTGATGCAGCTCTCAGGTCTTACAACTCACTCACTCTAACTTAATAGGGGGCTTTAAACTAGTTAGCGTGAGTTATGTTGAGGAATCTGTTACTTTGAAGGTTCTTTTGTTACTAGGCTTTGTCTTTGAAATTGCGACGAGGAATTTGGAACATCGAAAGAGCGGCGCTCATTTTCTACAAAGTAATATATATGTCGCTGCCAACAAGCTTAATCAGCCGTATCATTAAAAGCTAGCAATCAGCGACATTAGTGACATAGGCAAATCTTTAAAAGACATTGAACAAAAAATGTCACCTAAGTCGGCGCATTTAATGAAAAGGCTAGGCTGATTAAGATAATTGGCTGCGACATACACATCATGTTCATTGAATTGGGTTGGATTTTTTTCTAAGCATCATTGTGACATTAATTATAGTAGCTATGTTATAATTTCTGACTCATATTATATTTTAATTACCTACTCATATTATTCAGTTTAAATGAGAAAATAGGTAAGTTTGTTACGCAATCACGCATAAATTGCTAAAGCAATTTTGATGAGTTTTGATGCAGAAATAGATGTAACCCTGGAGACGGTTAGAGGCTTCCTTGTTTTTTAACCGACTTCCCAAAAAGGAGGAGGTTCTCAATTCGACTGTATTTTTTTTTTGTGTTTGTTACCTATATACATATCTCCGTCATTTATGAACCGATTTGATAAATTCTTGTTTTATGTGAAAGGATATACTTCTCGATTGGTCCCATTTAAATTTTATCAAAATTGGTTCAGCAGTTTGGTTTTTAAATCCAAATAGCTGGAAAAAATATGTGGAAAAATCATACAAAATTGCATATTTTTGCTTTCCTGTGACTTTTCAGTGGTGTTTTTAGCTGTGGGGTACCACTAAAAAGTGAAAAATAAAAAACTTTTTTACAAAAAAAAACCGACTCCCAAAAAAAACACTACAAAGTACAAAATAACTTTAATTCGAAAATCTATAAAATGGTAGCGAAGCCGCGGGAAAAAGCTAATCATAATTTAGTGAAAGCCTAAACAACAGAATAAGCCCAGAGCCTAAACCACCAACTCTTAAAACAGTATTAATTCAATATTACTTCCAGTGGGAAAGAGACGGAGCTATACAAGGACGTATAGCTCCGTCTTTTTCCCACTGGAAGTAATACTGCTTTAAGAGTTGGTGGTTAGGCCCCAGCTCTATACCAAGCCAGCCACACAGTACACATTTGGAGCCATTACCAACAATAACGTGCTAAAAGGCAGCAATATCGTTAAAGTATTGATAGATTGTTAGCCCATCGCCCTCCAGAACATTACTCATTTATTTCTCTAAATCGTTTCGTGCTACGTGCTCCGAGATACAAGCAGCTTCACTATATTTCGTGCCATTCTCAAATCAGAAACTGTAGCAGTAATATTATTCGGAAGTAGTTCATTTTATATAAGTGGAAACGTGTAATTGGCTTTCTTCTAAATATAATAACTGACTACTTGAATGTATTAGCTGTAAGTTTTCTTAAAAATAATAAAATTAAAAATAAAAATAAAGTAATTATTTCGATAGCGTTGAGGACGAATTTTTTGTTGCTTTAAATTAGTTTGTTGTTAGTTTAGTGTCATTATTAATTAAATAAATATTATTCAACGTCAGAGTCGAAATAATTTCTATAGAAGAAATGTGGAAAATGAGCTATTTAATGACAAATTACTCTCAGGTGAGCAAACTCAGATAGGATGAGCAGCATTGGATCGTAAGAAAAATGTGACATTATATTTACTTTCTAGCTCCTTATTTATAGAATCAGTAGTTAAGGCGCTACAGTGGAACATACATACATACATACATAGACAGCTATAAATAACCCTTCCTTTTGGCTTTGCCGTGGTCAGGTAAAAAACATATTTCTACTACATACCTTCAAGAATTTAATGAATTTTGTTGAACCAATCTAAACTTTCATTCCTTGACGTACACTGTAGTGGTCACAGGAGCATGTCGACACCCGCATAGCTGCGAAACTATTCCAAACATGGCCGGCGATCATCAAAGTGTTTGTTACTTACTGTCTCAAACTGTCGCAGATAGTTGGCAACTCCACAGCCACACAGCCACACAGGTGGCCCGGCTCATCCTTTGTGCGTAATATATCCACGAATAGTTCCACCGACCAACGAACAAATTTATTCCATTTAAGTTCAGCCATGTTTCGTTTTGTTTCGCGGCTTCGCGTGAATTTTTACGAAATATTCCAAACGGTATGCTAAAGTTAGGCCAGCGTTTCAAATGTTTCATGTGATGTGGTGTTTGTTGTAATATATTATGTGTACAAACCATTTCGGAATTTTCGTTTCCTTTATACTTAAATTGTTAAAACATATTTTTGTTTTCTTTTTTCTGGTGATTAACATAACAATCATGGAATGCTTCTAATTTAAGAATGTAGACTCTTTTTTTATTTATTTTAATGAGCACAGCAATTGATTTATTCTCATCTAATCCTTCATCTGAATTCATCCATGATAAACTTATTTCAAAACCTCATTGTCACCGAGCAGTGAACATTTCCATTGCTGCTTGATATTTAAATTCCGTTAACCGCTGTTTACATTTCACTTAGCATTTAATTACACACATCGCAGGCTATCGCGACTTCATATCCGACGCCGAGCACAGTTTCCTCATTAAAACTTCCATTTGAATGTAACCGTCAAAGTTTCTGTGACAAGCACATATTGCTAAGAATAGCCCTCGCTGCTGCAGGTTGGAGCCCACAAGTTGGAGCCTGGTAATCCAAGTTGGAAGGTCCTAACTTCGGCTTTTGTCAAATGTCCGACTACTGAATACGGGATATATTTTACGTATGAAAGTTAGGATTGCCAAGTTTGAATGTCAGAAATTGCTTCGCTGAAATATGATGGGATGATCGCAGTTTAAATTTTATTGTGGACGCTCTTTTGACAATGCGACGGAAGAGTTTTAGATTAAAATTGGTGCAAATTCAAAATACACTGACTCTGGTTCATTTATTAAGTCTATTGATCATTTAATTAAGTTTATGTATTGTGTTCTTGGGCGATAGAGAGCTTTTTTTTTTTGTTTTTTTTTTTTTTTCTTTCTTCTTTATGTCCAAAAAAACACTACAAAGTTCAAAATAACTTTAATTTCGGAAGTCGTTGTTTTTGGTTGCTTCTTCGTTAGGTATTTGACACCGACTTCCGAAATTAAAGTTATTTTGAACTTTGTAGTGTTTTTTGTAAGTCGGTTTCTTTTTTTTCTGAAAAAGTTTTTTATTTTTCACTTTTTAATGGTACCCCACACCTAACAACACTACTGGAAAGTCACAGGAAGCAAAAATACGCAATTTCGTGTACATGGATGATTTTTCCACATATTTTTTCCACCTACTTGGATTTAATAACCATACTAATGAACCGATTTTGATAAAAATTCAATGGGATCATTTGGGAAGTATACCATTTCAGAACTTTTCAAGTCGGTTGGCAAGCGACGGAGTTATGCGCAAAGAAACATTAAAAAAAAAAATACAAACATCCGAATTGAGAACCTCCTCCTTTTTTAGAAGTCGGTTAAAAAAGCGTAAAATGCATATTTAAATCTATGGATTTTGGCAATACCATTTTTTTATTGCATCAATTGCATGTTTCATGTACTTATGTGCTAAATAATTTTATTCTTCCGTTCCTTTATCTTAGATATTTTCTTCTTGTCAATTCAAAACAGTTGACTAATCATAATATTCACCGATAATATTAATTCACAATCTACACAAAGTATAAACAGGCAAGCTGAACAAAATAAACACCTTGGCACAAAACTTGGCAAGTCTACAATGGAAGCTAAAACTTGGGCGTCCTTTGTTCCATGAGTCGTTGCCAGGCAAACTTGGCGAATTTAAATTTAAAATTGACAAAAGTTGCATTACAATTCGTTTGTTAATTATTTGGGTTTCCATTCAACATCTGGCGTCTTTGGCATTTTTTATATTTCAATACGAATTAAATCTTATGAAGTTCGCGGAATTTATTTAGACGCAAGTGACCCTATTATATTGCAATTCATATGAGACTCTTCTTCTATAATCTAAACTTTTTAGTAAAAGAGGCGACAGACATAATTATGGTACTCGAAATAGGGACCAATTAGTTCAACCAGGTTTCAGACTGGCTAAAGTAGCCTCATCTTTTATGGGGTACTGTTTAAAATGTTATAATAAAATACCTCCCCATATATTAGTACTAAATGAGACAAAATTTAAATCTTGTATTAAACGCACACTATGCAGGCAAGCATATTATAAGTTAGGGGAGTATATTGAAGATAAAAATGCTTGGCTCAATGCTGGTCCTGCTCCACAGCCACTAGGGCGTACAAAGTAATCTGTTAGCATTTGGAAATATTGTTGGACCGGATAAAGATTGTAAGAATGCAATATTTTTCATTGTATAGACTCAATTTATTTAGCATTGTATAATTTCATGCATTAACGGCACATGTGTGAGTACTATGTACCTTAAATTTAAACTATAATGATCATTTTGGGTAGGTCTTTGACTTGAATGTACCCTGGCGATTGGGGATGTCATGCTCACTCAAAAGTCTGGCTGACGGTGGCGTATGCGTTGGATTATGTGGCTCCCTTAAAAATGGTCGAGCCGAATGGTGCTGGCGTATGCGTCATGTTCGTGAACGGGCGTCGTCAGCTGAGACTGGTCATCTCTCGGCTGCCATGGTCTATTTTAATTATTTCTTTGAATTGTTTCTTTTTTACTCCGGACTCTTTTATCCTGCACGTCTTTTACATCGTTCTCACATATATGTATAATTTCAATATGAATGATGTTACCATAATTTTGTAACAAAATATTATTTTTAAAGGAGTGTCCGTGGAGTTTCTTGCACGTTCTTCTCCATAGAGATTTACGCTTTGGAACGTGCAAATAGCTTCATCTTGTTTTGACCGACCGACCTTGACAATTCAAAAGTGCCTGTAAATGGTCTAATTGAAATAATTGCTTTGACTTTGACTTTGACTTGTACAGAAACTTTAAAACTCAACGGACTTATGTGGTCGTCAAAATCTATAGAAGACATTTTCAATAAATATTCTTATAATAAATACATTCTTCATGGAATTTCATATTAATAACCTATTAGAGAAGGTAATGTAAACGCCAGGGAATGTAGGAACTGGAAATTGGCGTTCCATTTAATCCCACTTCGGCGCGGGACATAGCATGAATCTATAATGACTTTGGGAACTGACTGAAATTATACTAATTACTTTAATCAACTCTGCTAACTGACAAAGAAATGGAAAAATATGTAGATGTGGCATGGTATGCCAATAGCAGCTTACGCATATCGTCTTAAGTAGGATCATATTTAGTGCACAGATTCAAGACTAATAAAATTATAATCATTACAGTTTCAGGTAAGTATGACAAATAGGAAATGTCAAAGATTGCGGGCGAAAGAAATATAAGGGCCAATTCTACTAATTTTACATTCGCATTGACATGTCAGTCGCAAACTGTAAAAAAGGTCTTAATACATTTTTCACAGTTTGCGATTGAGATGCGAATGCGTTCGTTGTTTGAAAATTAGTAGAATAAATTGGTAGTCTGGTATCCACAATCTTCACACTAAATTAGAAATGTAAAGGGAACAAAATAAACTTGAAGCTCGTCTAAAAGGTTTCGATTAGTGAAGCAGGCGCATATTAGCAGTTAGTTAATCGTCGACGCCTCTGGCATCCATTTCCATTCCGTGGAGGCATCAATAAGTGATGCAATGGCACGACGAGGGAGCGAGACGAATAAATTTGAACGGAAATTTTCAAAATACTTTGCTCATTGAGAATGTACCTACGTACTAATGTTTATATGGGACTTTAAATACTATGGGTAATATTGCTCTGCTTTAAACAACAGTGAGTAAGAGGGAGCGGGTTGTAATTACCGGACCCAGTGAGGTTTTGTGAATTGAAAAATAATGGTGACTTAAACTTTTGTTGGAATTACGAAATATATCATGGTCAAAATTTAAAAGTTTCCCAGTGCACACGGGACAGTGAACATGGGATCCTATAGCATGAAGGATCAAATGCCTACTTCTCATCCAAGTCTCCTGTCGCAGGTCTGCTGGAAGATTTTGTTTTAACTAAGCTGCGAGTTTGTGCTCTTCTATCTTTATTTGTTCTTTTCACTTGTATTAAAGTGTTTTGTGTGGACAAGCCCGCTAGACCACATTTCCAAGCCACTGCAACTTCTGAAAGCCAGAATCAACATTGGCAAACACCAGAAAAAACGACGAGTCAATGAAGCTCGACGAGTCCCAGAGAAATGATTCAACTGTCTTGGAACCCACAACGAAACTAATCAGAAAATAACAGCGGAGGAGTAGAAAAAAAAATAATTTCGACTTCCCTTCTTAATAAGCAGGAGACAGAACAGAGCTAGGCGAAATAGGCACCAAGGGACATATACAACTCAAATGATGTAATAGAACATGCTGGTTATTTCCCAACTAAAACAGGTGTAAACAATAAGCAGCCCATACCTTCGGCGGCGCCGTAGCATGTGCCCCATCATACACATACAGATGATCGTTGCAGTCGAGCTGCAATAGGTCAAAGTGCAGCATGAACCGCTGCAGGATGCTGTGCGTCTGAAACGTCACCGTGCAGTCCAGGTTGCGCTCGTTGCGGGACCACAGCACGCCGCCGTCCACCTTGCGATACTGACGCTGTAAGAAGTGGTCCTTGCATAGGGAATCCATGTAATCTGCGGACAAGAGAAACTAACATTAGCAAAGAATTAAAAATAGATGTTAATGACATCAAAACTAAAGAAATTAGGACACATTTTATGAAAGATCAAGTTACAGGTAATCAATCAATATGTACTATGTGTGTATATAATGACACTGCACTTGACGAATAACGAAGCATTAACCGCAGTAAAACAAAACCTTTCTGAACTTAATTCGCTTGCGATAGCCAATATCAACGGGGTCTGGATCAAGTACGCAGAGATTAGAACTAAAATTTGCAAATAATGTAAAAAACATACTGTTTAAGAAGAAGCTGACGTTGAACCTAATATCAACGTAAAAATATACACTGCAGTAGACGACAAATAACTCATTAATCTACTTAATAAAGCCGATGATATAGAGAGAGCTTGAGCATCGATCGATACGTAGTCTTAAGACGAGACGACAATAAATTATTACCCTGCCAAACTGAACGAGGAGGATAGGACGCAAGACAAACATTCACCTTAAGTCTGCAATGACGGACATTCGATTAACCTTACCCTTCGGAGGGTGACAGGGGACCCCAAGACTTAACATGCACTGTATCTGTAAAGTAAATTACAAAGCATACTACCTATGTTATGGTTAGATAAAACAGTAGAGAGAAAGACGATTTCAAAATCTTATGTACGAGTATGTACGTGAAAAGTAAATGACTTAAGTTAATATAATATGAAAACAATTTGAAATATCTTTTACAATAACCCTCATAAATATATACTCTGCTGTGCCATGTCTATATTTTGTCAAAATTTACGAATTGACATTAAGTTATAATGTTGCATATTACTCAGCCATATTATAACTTAATGAATCTTTTTCATCTAAGTGAGGAACTATCGCATTCCTTTTATTTATCTCATGTTATGACTAAGTTGAAATACTTTCATACGTCGCTCCATCACTCCGATATATATTTAACTCTTTCCTCCAAATTTAAGGTTTAAAATTGCGTTGATGTTGTTTCAGATATTAAAGAGATAAAGATTAGATATCTGAGGCAGCTTATCTGTTGGTTTCGTGCCAGTCCTCAAGAAGCTACCAAGCGTTGAGAACAAGTGCTAAACGCAGACTTTTGTCTGCATCTGTAGATATAATGTGAGTTCATTTTGTCAGTTTATTAGAGCTTTTAATTTCAGATGTTTTAAAATACATTAATTGTATTTTTCAACTAATTTACTTCTCTGAAGACTTGTTGATCTATCTTGTTATCCAGAAAGTCGTTATCTACAAAAATGGTTAACATTCTGACCATCTTTGACTTTGTAATATTTCAATTCCAGGTCCAACTGCACTATAGTTCTGATGCTGCTGGTCCTGGTAGCCAGTACATCATCAGCACCGGCCTTTCGACTCCTCAGGACTATGGTATCAGGAGTGACCACTGGCCTCGAGGTACCTACCGACGCCATAGCTGGGACTGGAGTGGGAACTGGTTCATTACAGTTTGTAGTAAATGTGCATACGGATAGTAATGGAAATATAGAAGTGTATACGAATTAAAGTGCTGAAGTTGAAGAAAAGTGTTTTGTGACAGGTGTGACGTGTGTGTAATTGACCAATTTATTAAGTGCAGAAAGTAACGTTCATTTATCACTCAAATGAGTGCGAGGTAGAATCTAAGATTAAACCTTTTATAAAAGAATAGGGCAACAAAATGGATGATGCTGTCCCAGCAGGTTTTAAAATGTCAAGCGATACAGATAATTGAAAAGAAAGTAAGTGAAGTGAAAAACACTAAAGCCAGGAAAATAAATATCACACGATAATCAACTCCAATTTGGAGATAACCGAGATATAACTCCGTGAGATCACAACGAAAGTGTGTGAAAGATAAAAGACAAGATAACAGAATCGTAAACGCAATACAGTTTTATATTTCAGTTATCACAATATACAAACATTACTATTAAACTGACGGATATGATATGTGGAAAGAAACGGAACGCTTTGACTTATTAAAAGAATATGAGTGTTTGGAATATTTTGAGCAGGAGTAAAACGGTTCATGAATAGACAGAATTTGTTAAAGAACTAGGAGTGAGATATGAACACAAAATTGTATAAATTCCAATGAAATACTAAAACTTATGACTAAAGAAAAATTCAGGTCAGTCGAATTAAAAGAAAGAACTATATTTTAAAGAAAATAGTGGCACTGAAGAAGCGTGTAATATACTGAGACTTCAGCAAGTATTTAATACTGAAGCTGTTTTAACTGAAGGAATTCAGATCAAAGGAATAGCATTAAAACAGATCCAGTGTTGAATTTGAGAACATGAAACAAGATGAACTGCATGAAATTCAGGAATCTGGCGTTTAAGCAAATACTGAAGTGTTTTACTCCAAGAGATATCGTTTTATCACAGAGATAAATATAATAGGAAATAACTGTAGATACGTTTTAGCTATGATGGATATAAGTTAGTGGGTTATGAGAACTGGATAGTGCAGTATACATGAATATGTGACTAAATAAGATGATGATAATTCTCTGTGAATAATCAGGGAAAATGTATCAATTTAGGTATCGAATGTGACTTTTTATTTTTTTATTGATGAATAGGCTAGCTCTTGACCTCGATCACGCCTGATGTAAAGCAAAAAATGAGGTCTATGATGGAGCGAGCGTGCCCAGAAGATGCCTTTAGGCACTGGTAGTCTCACGCGTCGACGAAACACAGCAGGCTGCTTGACGCCGGACTCCGGTGGGAGGGTGGTCGCGAACCAGGCGAGCGTTAGCCCTATCACCGCAAGGGAAGGATTGTCCAGTCTTTTATGATGTTAGGTGAGACTGTTTAGCATGCACCGAGCGCTCGGTTAAGTTGAGTGCCTGATGGAACAATTGCGCTACACGAGGAGGCTTCTTCATGCATCCCTAAAACTAACTATTAAAGAAAGATCAGATCAGGGGGACATTTAATTTAAACTCTGCTATTCTTCTGCAAGAAAGAAAAAGTAGCAAGAATATTTAAAAGTTAAAACTGACCGGCACATTTTTGTTTGCTAATCAAACACAGTTCGCAAAATTTAAGCGAATTATGTATTGAAAAATGACACGCCTACCATGAACTCTGTCACTAAATATGACTTTGTTGGAGAACTCTGTTTGAACAATGAATTGTCTGTTTCGTAATTGTTTGGAAACTACATAATTGACAAGGATAAAAATAGGTTTCGAATATACTACGATGTTTTTTGAAATAGTAGCAATTGGATTGAAAACTATTTGTTTCATACGGTGAGGACGCACGTATGAAACGAATATACTTAATGAAAAATTGTACTTGGATCACACGTAGTTTATTCTAGGTAGTGCTTTATTTAGCAGAATTGTATGGGTATACGGTAAACAGTATTTTTTCATTTAGGTCAAGTGAACAAATAATAGTGCGTATTGATTACTGACAGTGGTTGGGGAATTCATTTGTTTTAAAGCCAGATTATGCTCAATTTCATAGTGTCAGCATGACCTATTTTTGGAAACTAAATCCTTCTACTGTGTGTTACATGATGTTGAAATACAGATGTGTTCTTAAAGTTAAGCTTATTGTCTCTTTTTATATTTTTATTAAAATAATGTTATTTTATGAGTTGTGTCTTTTTCACTCACTTGTTTCCTCGCGTAGTTTCGCTCCTGTACCGCTGAATGATTGTTTTACGTAAACATATGGTCATTTCTACTATTTTTTAAACAACGCATGTCAGTAGCAAACTATCAAAAAAGCCTTAATGTTCATACATTTTTGACAGTTTGAGATTGAGATGTGAATGCGATCGTTGCTTGAAAATTAGTAGAATTTGCGCTCAGTTATGTATGTTACTTTCTGTCAGTGAAGTGTAACTTTTTACAGAGAATATTCATCAGTTAACCAATGGTGGATAATCTCTGGTCTTACCTAAGAATAGCCTGAATGTCGGTTTTGCCCATCAGTGTAAAATATTTATATTTAGCCATGTCAGGTTAGACACACCCAAACATGCATCCAGGCAAATGATAATGGGAACAATGAACAGCCCTTACCCCAGTCCCAAGAACCATTTATTAGAAACCGAAGATTGGCGGAGTCAGCCGACGTCAGCCGATGCGGTCACGTAGAATGGTAGATTGGCAAGGCCGATGAGGAACCACTAAGCACTGTTACTACTAGTCGATCAAATCAACAGTAATGTTGGTTAGGAGGAAAAACGTAAAAACAAACTCTGGTAACATAGGCTGTGGCTTTTTTTTCACAATCGTTTCATTTTTTTTATACAGGGTATTAAATTGCCCACTTATTTTTGTAAATGTTTGTCCTGTTCTTGTAATGAGGTGTACAATAAAGTATAAAATAAATAATAATAATAAATTATCTTTTTCTCATTCAAACTTTTTAAACACTGTCATTTCAATGGTTAGGTTATGTTTTAACGGAAAAGGCTGTAACACGCATACTTTTTGATTTGTCGATTCAACACACTTTATTGAGTCATAAACATTATCTGGCTAACGTATTGTCAAACTTAAGAGCGTTTACGCCGAACGGCATTTCAAGTCCATTTCGAAATTAATTAACCGTTTTTAATTAAACTTCCTACGCATAAGCAGGATACATTTGATTATAAATATATTCAAAAGTTTTCAGAGAACATTTTCGAAAAATATTGTTACAGCTAAATTCGACCGATTTTAAACCATAGAAACAAGGATCTCCTATATCTTTTTTTAAATGAAAATTTTGAAAATATTCTCTGATAACTTTTGAGAGTCCTTAATAGGTATTGCGTTTATTCTGTTACACGTTTTAATTTAGTCATGGCGTCGCCGAGCGAACAACTTACATTACTTCAAGCTGTGATTGAACATGTTTAATTTTGGATGCAGAAGGTAGCAATAGTTTTCTTTCTCAGAAAACCCATAACAACGGGCTATGTCCATCAGGTGGGCAATAAACGCTACAAGTGTAATAACCCCAAGCAGACATAACTTCACGTAATATTTACTGCCCATCCACCCTTCATCCCTCGCGGTAAATTATAATGAGCCTATCCCACTTGTGATATGCAGTTGGGCTGTAGACTCGTTATATTTTTATTTACTTCAGGATTTAGTGTTAACGGTGTCCATTAAAAATGATTGAAGTGCAGTTATAATTAAAATGAATAATGTTGTCAGCCGAGGGGTCGTGATGACATGCAATTATATTTCCGTTGTGAAAAGGTATAGTACTATTCGTCCTTAATAGCATTGTCTCTCTCTTACACTGGATCAATGATGTCTTTAAAACGTCATAGTAATTCCCCCACTCAAACTTACATGATTTCCTAAAACTAAATTTAAGCCTTGGTTCGGAAAAACCCAAGCATTTATAGGTAATCAGAAAGACAAGTAATACATAATCATCGTTATCAGCACAATTTACGTCATTTTACAGACACTAAAATAAGTAAATCACTTTCATTACTATTTAAATTAAAAACATAGTATAAATGTCATATTATATTGTTTGAAATTTAAAGCCATTGAAGTAGTTAGTCAGTAACAAGACCACGGACACATTTCCACCCTGTATATTTGAACAAAACCAAAATGTATGGGAAGCGTCGCATCTGACACACATAATATCTACGTCCCCTCCCTTCCTGAGATCAAAGGGACCTTTCCACCTCCGTATACCTACTCCGTATACATACCTACCCTACAGGCCTACATTAATCTATTTAATAAGCGAGGGCCACAATCTTGGGGCTCTCCCCTGTACCAAACATCGACCAACACATTGACCCATATACGAAATCAGACAGGCACTTGACGTACATTACTCGCTCGGTACTACTACTAACCTCGAACGACTCGACTTCGAGTCAGCGATGGAATGAGAACAATTACGACAAATGATTACCGCCTGGCAATCGGTTGGGTTTATAGTTACAGAGCTAGTTAAGTGTAGTTCAATTTGAACAATTATACGTACTGTTATGGCTCTTTTCTGACGTAAGTTTACACATGGTTTTCCCTAAGGGTTTGGTAGAGGTGTGTTTTCATAGGTTAGTCATATATGCAAATTCTGACCCCAAGGAAATCCCTTATTATTTTAATTGCGAAAATGAATGCCACTATTCGTCCTGCATAGCTGTACCCGTTTTCGGTGATGGGTGGCAACTGTCATTAGAGCTATAAAGGTGCTTTATCAAACGTAGAACAGTGAAAGAAAATAATGTAATCCATATCTATTTCGTTCAGCGGAATTTTTTTTTGTTCGCTGAAGCCACATAAATGGTAATATTTTTGACTGAGCAGTACTAAATAATCAAAAGATTAGATAGAATGTCTCAACACTCTCAACAGATTACCGTTTTAATTCAACTGTACATATTACTTAAGTGTTTTTTTTAATATTTTTTTTTTAACAGTGTAATAATAGGTACAGAGGAATACAATAAGAACCCTAACGAAGTAAATCTCACTCACAAACATCTACGAGCACCTCTCAGGACTCAGCTATTCAACAAACCTCACTAAATATTACATTATAACAAAAAGCCGGGTATGGCCCAACCCTGGCTCGTCCTCCTAATTTGCTCAGGCTTTTTGTCTAACCCTCCACCCAAATAACCCAGTTTTTACACAAGCCCACCTTTATACCGTTGCCGGACGAAAGGGTTATTTGCAGAGTCTTTGAATGATGTGAAAATATAATGAAGTCAAAAATTGACGCTTGTATTTAAAAGGGTCTGTGTACGTGCTTCGGGTGTCAGTATGTATGTGTGGATTTAAGAGCAGACGTATCTCAGGAATGGGTCTAAGTGTAAGTGCGGCGGTGAAAATACGTGACAAGTGAGAACCACTTGACGGAATACGTTGCCACACCTTTTATACATCTTGAAAGTTGACAATAGTTGTTCATGAATTTCAGTGATATAGAATATACTGTTCTCAAAAATGCTTGGAAATTTGAGCATTATTTTGACAACCTTCTTAGAGATAAATCGAAATTGCTGTACTGGCCAAATACATGCGAGCAGCAGCCGGTAAAAGTTGTATGGAAATTCATATCTGTCGTAGTTTAGCGGCCAAATAACTTACCTGCATAGTAAACTTATATCTGGCTGAAATATTCACAGAATATTCACTTTAAAAATAAATAATTAAATTAAAATAAAACAAATATTTAAGAGACCACAAACGTGATTTTATTGCCGTTTTTTTGTAGATAATGGTACGGAACCCTTCGTGCGTGAGTCCAACTCGCACTTGGTCGGTTTTTTTAAATAATCAAATGACTCCATCTGTTCTGGGTGGAGCGGGAGAGAGTGACATATTCTTACTGACTAAAACCCATCCGTGTTCCAAGGCCGCGGTGACTCTTTCGAACAAAATAAGTAACCTTATGCTAGCAAAAAGTTGTCACAGTTTTGTAGAACTTAAAAGATGTAAATTATTCCAGCTGTACACTTGTTTAGCAGACCGTATTATACAAGGTCTGTCCGAATTATGATTACTCTGTTTTTACGGCTCATAAACCAGCGTCCCTCGTAAATAGCGTTTAATAGAGAATTTTTAATTTAACAAAGTAAAGCTGCCTACTATTTTCCTTTTATAATAATTTATTACTCTCTCCCTGTGGCAATGAAGTTTACTTTTAATTTATGCTTTTGTCTCTCGAATTTAGTCTTAAGTAGGTACTTTTACAATTGTAACTAGTGAAAGTGAGTTTGTTTGTATGTTTCGCGTTCACACTATATAGCTGAAACGATTTTGATGTATTTTGTTATAGATATAGATGAGACACTGGAAACGGTTATAGGATACTTTATTTTTGCGAAAATCTATAGTAACTCGGGCGGAGCCGCGGGCAAAAGCTAGTTAACAAATTAATACAGTTTTGTCCTGTAATCTGCCAAAGCTGTTTAGTATAAAACATCACGGTTTCAACAGTTCCACTCTAATCTACTTTTCTATAGAATGATCTTGAATCCACGATCATTCTATAGAAAGAAAGAAAGAAATCACGTTTATTCTGCCAGAGTTGACGCACAAGAACACAAAATTAAAAGAAAATAACTTAAGGATTAACTTTTGCCCGCGACTTCGTAAGCACAGATCCTGTTGTTCCCGTTCCCGTATAGTCTATAGCCTTCCTCATGAATGTGGCTATCATATTATACAAAAATAATTTCACAAATCCGACAGGTAGTTCCAGAGATTTTTGAGTTCAAACAAACAATGGGATTGGGATGCATGAAGGAGCCTCCTCGTGTAGCGCAATTTGTTCCATTAGACACTCAACTGAACCGAGCGCTCGGCGCATCCTGGCAACTCAAGCTATGTCTATTGCACTTATTCTAATTTATTTCAAAGTCGGAACAATATGTATCCTTCATCTACACTTCTCTATTAGTCGTCATCACCATCACAATAGCCACTGATAATAACATATATACTAATATTATATAGGGGAAAGTTAGCTCTGTCTGTCTGTTACCTCCGGCTAAACGGATTTGGATGAGATAGATTAGACATTGGAGAAGGACATAAGCTACTTTTTTTATTTTGTAACGGGTTTTCTGAGTTCTGACTTTTACGCAGGCGAAGCCGCTGGCAGAGTTAGTCGATAATCATTAAGAGCGGATTTCAACAATGAAACTGATCGCGATCAGTACACCTAAACTGCGTTCAAGAGCTGTCAGCGTCAATATTCCATAGAAAAATAGTGACACTGACAGCTCATAAACGTGGTTATACGCTGATCGCCATCAGTTTGGATTGGTGAAAATGGCCCTTAGTGATCTACAATCAGGCTTATTCATACAAATAATGCTATGTATAAATTATGTTCAATTTAAATACTGATTAGAAGATAATTCTCCATAGAAAATATGAATAAAGAATCTTCTAATAGCATTTAAACTGCACTGCGATATTGTAAATATCTCACGGTGTAAGCTTAGGTGAGGTGAACATGGGGGAGTTGTCAATCCGTACAAACAAGATGGAATGACAGTTCACTTCACGCTCGTTCCACGAAAGTGAACACGGTGAGGTGTGGACCGAATAGACCGTCTGAACATGTGGTGAAAACGTTTTATGAATAGGGCTGAATATGTTTAATGTCTTCTGATTATTTGTAAGAAACCAAAAATATCTTAAGTAATGGTACACACTCCATATCGAGTCAATTACGCGTAAGAGTCGCTGAGGCGTAAAATCTGCAGTGTCACCGCAACCCTTGCGAGTGAAGACGCGTGACGCGCATATACACGTTATATGTATGTGTGATGTATGATAAGTCGCATTAATGTTGGCTCCAGTAATTCTGAAAAGGTAAGAGTGTAAGTAAAATAGCCTTAAAAGGCGATGTCAATGCTAAAACTGACATATATATAATATATCTTAGGAATCACGCAGACTGTTAATCTGTTTCGAGCATTTTAAACTATTGAAGGTAGCTAGTTGAAAATTATTCAGAATGCTTAGTTAACTTTCGCCTGTATCCTGGCAAATAATTAAAATTTGTTCAAATACAATGAGCTTCGGACTTCGGACAAGCTGACTGACGTAAACAACGAGAAATGCGCCGAGAAAATGTACAAATGATACAACTATCTCATTTCCCAGTATTTTAACGAAACACAAAATTAATTAGCATTGCCGGAATTGCTACTAAATGTAAGCTGTCCAAATACGGGCGCCGACATCCCAAATGTAATAAAAACAGTGCAGATGTAAAGCAAGGTACACAACACACGCGTCGCCACAAAATCGCTTCAAAAACCCGTGTGTGCACCCCTTAGCACTACAGACAACACTCGAAACTAAAACTCTCGAGGAGGGAAAGAGAGCGAGAACATAAGTGCCTAAGTTAGAGCAGATAAAAAAGTTTCCAACTTGCAATAATGCACTAAGTTGTTGTGGCCGCTACCGACACGAGCGACTGTTACAGAGCTGTGCTGAGTGTGCCAGCAGCGTATACACAGCTTTACAATTGTTTGTTTGTTTTAGCAATTAATAGCTACACTTTTAATTACAATTTTGAGGTCAATTTTTTGAAAGAAGCAAATGTATGATACTCAAGACTTTCGTAAGATAATATGTTTAAGGTTTTATATGAAACCTTTTAGTCTATCGGATAATGGTCTGGAAAGCACTTCACTCATCCTAAACGAAGTCGGGAGTACACCCTCTTTAGAAGTAGGGGGTGTGCGGGAGGTGAGGCGGGGGTGAGGCGAGGGTATCGACCCGGCTCCGGGCCGCTGGGTCGTTCACCCCGCGCCCCGCGTAGCCCGTAGCCGTACCGTAGGCGGCTAAGCGTAGCGTCGTAGCAAAGGCATTTTTTTCCCTTTTTTCCTCTGTTTTGCTCCAATATTGAGGCTGTTTGTTATTTGTTTTTAGGACAATGTAAGTATTAGAGTAGAACGTTTGTCGTTATGGGTTTTCGTTACAAATTCAACAGGGCTTAGTATTGCGGAGGAGAATATTTTTATGGGTCTTTGATGAGTGCCGCCGCTTACGGGAAATCTGAATGAAAGATATAGCTACGTTAGTGTAATGATATTTGTACGCATGTTTAATTTTTATTTATTAAAGATATCAGCATCGTATAGGTCTGTACTTTTTGATTTTAATGGACTTGCCTTGTCTTGTGTCGGTAAATACAGGCTGTTTTTTTTGTAAAAACTTAACGTGCTGTAATGTCTCCTAGCGGAAATCCAATCAACAGTGCAGACAGCCAGGGTGCCACCCGGAGCGGTGCGAGTTACTCGCACTTCATCAATCTAAGCGGTGGACCCGTTTGGGCACGCCATTTTATATTCATCGCGCACGGAATGTTAAACATCTTTGATACTTGAAATGGAAGAAATTATGTGTTGTCACTATAGTAAAAACATAGTACTTTATAGGTACAGACCTAACTGCAGAACCTGTAATAATATAGGTAGGAATGAACTAACAACTACAACTACAACTTGTAGGAACTTATTCTGTGACATAATGATAATCTTGAAATTCTAGCGAAAAACATCAGAACTTCATTTACAAAATCTATTTTTATTCTTTCTAAATTAAAGTTACTCTGACGCACTTTGAACCTTTCTAAGATCTAGCTGTAAGTTACTACAAATTAAAAAAATACGGTTTTGTAAAACGTATCAAATCTATGACAAGTATAGCGACATCTATTTACAAGTATGGTAAAAAATATCTTATATTTCCGTCAAATTAAATTAAATTCGTTAGTGAATAAACCACTTAGAATCAACAGTACTTTAACTAACCAGAAAAATGATAATAATATCAGTTTCTCCCAACCAAACTTGGTGTCCGCCAGCCCATCTCTAGCAAAGGGCGCACAAGTACATTCAAAAGCATAAGTGTCCGCGGGACATCACTGTTCTCGTGTCCGTGCCGTCATTAAATGGGCACGACATGCCCGCGCTTGTAAACACAACGTTACTGCACTATTCAACGCTTTATGTCCGCGCTGAACGCGAATACTGGCCATTTAACGAGGGAATAGAATAGAACACGTTTTGTGCACGGTTTGAGAAGTTATTTAAATAATTGATTTTAGTTACAAACCCACTATGTCTGTTTTGCGGATTTTTTTCTAAAGAGTCACCGCGGCTCATGCATGGGGTCTTCTCTCAGCCCGAAGTCCGTAGTTTCGCCCTTGGTAACGGGCGTTTCGTGTTGTTGTCGCCAGTCCGTAGGTGATATGGAGTAGAAAACACCCATCACTAAGGCCGAAACTCCGGACTTCGGGCTTGTAGAGTAGACCCACTGGTACGCAAAGGACATTTAGAAGAATACGGGAACACGGATGGGTTTTGTCAGTAAGAGTTTGACACTCCCTCCCACTCACAGAGCGGGTGGAGTCATTTGATGATTTCCCATCCTTAAAAAAAACCATGTCTATCTTATATGACTGTATATCCTACATCTCTAGTACAATGAATGAATATCCATTTCAGCCGAATGACTTCCACTGCTGGACTTAGACCTCCTTAGAGAACGGCCTGCTTCTCGCATCCAGCAGATACCCGCGACCTTCACCAGGTCATCGATCCACCTCGTGGGAAGCCTTTCACTACAGCTACGATGAAATTGAAACGGGCACTTAACACAGACGGAGAGCCGGCACACGGCAGACAGTATGGCACCCGGTAGAACAGACGAATTGGCGCGAACAGATACGAATTGGCGCGAACGGATCACAGACATTTGTTGCTGTAGAACTTACGTGTACATCACCAGACAGACTGGCACTTAGCTACGTATTGGGCTTTCCCTATGCGTAGGTGTCAGTAGCAAGTCGTATGGTTCTATGGTCTAGAATAGCACATGGGGTACTTTTTCTACCGGCAGTGTATTCTCATAGCTAGCACATAATATTCTATTCTTCAAAATCAAAAGTCATTTATTCAAACTAGGCTTGATATCAGCACTTTTTGAACGTCAAAATGTACATTTAGACAGTCCCCCAAAAACACCCGCCCGTCACCACTTCCTAGTGTTTTAGCTGGGAAGAAGAAGGGGCGCAACAAACTCCTCAGCAACACATCTGTCTGTTAAGATTGAAGAACTTGAATTTAAAATAATGATATAGTTAAACATGTTATGATAGCACTGGACTGATGATGATGTGTCATTTAATTAAATTAAATGACACATTACAGCTAGCACACTTTATTATACCAACAACTAAATCTGACATAATAATAAAAAAATAAATAAATAAATAAACAAACTCAAGCATACAAAAAACAATAATAAATGAGCTTCCAGGCAGCCCGCTTACGTCATGTGCAACGCTGAAATTAAACCATTAGTTGTGACGCAAATTCACAGTTGATAAACTAAGACTATCGTAGTAAAATTATCTTCTTCTTGTATCTAATAGGTCTGCAATTATATAGCTTCTGGAATTAACCTAATTTGAATACACACATATCGAAAACACCTAAATTGCCGATCAAAACTTACGAACGACATCTTACTTACAAATTCAAGCTAACCCTCCCACTTAGAGCGCCTGGGGTGTCCAATAATACGCCAATAATGTACCGGGAGGCGCGTATTGCGTATTTCGAGCACGTTCCTATATTACTAGACGGTATTTACAATATACGTGCGGCTTTGCGTGTCTATCAAGGCCGTTATTATTATGTGCATGAAATATTAAATGACTTATCATTTAAATTCATTATTTTTATTCAAATCGAGCGAGGCGTGATGAGTTTTGGTAAATTATAAAGAATTTTGTCAATTTTGATTAACAAAAGATTATACTCTGCCAATTGCAATTTCTGAATATATTACTGTTAGCCTAGGATTAAAAATTTTGCCTAACGAAAAACATTATTACTTATATGTAACTCCTGTAACTGACTTTATATTTAAAACTGACCAATATTTAATAGTCTTCATAATTAAAGAATCCGTCACGTATCTGTCATACAAATATCAAGGACGGCAACCAATAAAAAACCCGTAAATCGTTGGTTATAAAATAACATGTTTAAAATCATAAATAATAACAGCCGCACGGGTCGATCTTCAAGGTTAAGCAACGCTTGCCGAGGTCGGTCTGTAGATGGGTGACCATCTAACATACCGAGACTCCGCCGTGCCTCGGAAAGCACGTTAAGCCGTTGGTCACGGCTGTCACTTATAGATATTTGGCAGTCGTTACGGATTGTCAGAAGCCAGAAAATCTGACACCAGTCTTGCCAAGAAGCCGTGTTACACAGTTTATGGGTTGTGGAGGTCTGGTAGGCAGCTGCTCCACGTAAAATACTGGTATCCAGCTGAATATGGTTTGACTGGGAGCCGACCCCAATATAGTTGGGAGATGAATAGGCAGATGATGTAAAAAATCATGATTCGTTCGGAAATCTTCGTCGCGCTAGGCCAACTCGCACTTGGCTGGCTTCTTTAGTTGTGTTGTGTATAATGTAAAATCTTCCGAGACTTCAATGACCCATCTTGATGGAACAAAGCAATCTGCTAAAAAGGTCGTATTGCGTAAATGTAGCCTGAAAACTTATGGGACACTGTCATAAACTTTTAGCTTGTACTTGTCTTAAAGTATGTAAGCAGTAAGTAGGTATCTATGCCAGAAGTAATCAACCGCTGGTTTTACAATTCCTACCATTATCGTCATCATCATATCAACCGAAAGACGTCCACTGTTGGGCATAGGCCTCCCCCAAATGTAGGGGGATCGCCATAACCGCCACGCTTGGCAGGTGGGCTGGGTATCGCAGTGTAGCTGTAGCAATGTACCTACAGAGAATGCTGCTGCCCATTCTCTGGTGAGTCCCTTGGTCGCCTCTTACGACACCCACGGGTAGTGATGGGATTCCTACCATACGTAATTAATCATTTAATTTACTACATTTGACCACTATCTCACCTGCCCCCCTAGACAAAAAACTTTTCTGTAGCGTTAACGTCAGACGCTCACGACAAAATGTATGGGAATGACTTTAGGTGTGGAAGGGAAACGTCATCACCTAATGTCATTCCCATACATTTTGTCGTCAGCGTCTGACGTTAACGCTACAGAAAAGTGTTTTGTCTAGGCCCCCTGATGGGAAGCGATGATGTGGTCGACGATGGAGCACGCTTGCCTAGAAGTAACCTACTCACTCTTGACTTAAAGAGCCTTAAGTTGTAACCGTCACCGAAAAATTGCAGACTCCGTAAGATCGTAATACATTTTGATATTATATTTAATTTCGTTTTGTAGGTATACAATAAATCACAACCAAATTCAATATTTTCCAATATTTCCGTGTCTTATTTATTTGCAATTGCAATTTTCCGTTGACATAGTCATCAGGAAAATACGAAATCGGGCAGGGAGCTACTTATACATTAAATACTACAATACTATTGACAACGGCCACAGATTTTCGGAGAGTAATCATTGATCAGTCAGAGCCTAAAGTTGAATACTGACCTGACACCTGACTGCGAATTCTAATAATTATTAAAGGCGCAATCTGTCAAAAAAGCCTCAAATTCCATAAACTGTTAGTGTTGCTTAAAAATAGTAAAACTGGCTCTCTGCTTTGTAGATCTTACCACTTATTGGCAGTAAAAGGAAGCTGCCAGTAATCATTATCCCCGAGTGCTGTATTGCGTATTTCGGGCACGTATCTGCGTATCATGCGTATTTACATTTGATGAGACGCAGTGTTATCCCACAGTTTCTGTCTGTCAACGACAGTGGGCATAATGGTGATTACGTGGATTGGTTTAGTTTATAGTGAACTATATCCTTTATCAAGAAGTAGTCAAGAAGGTTTTAAACTTCAATTGCGAGCTACGAAGCTAGAGAATGCTTTGCACATTTAATTTTATACAACGTGCTATCGCAAATTGCGATTTGCTGATACCTATCTACCAAACTACTTTAGGATAGAAAAGAAGATAATATTGAGAATGAGAAAGACGGTGGACTACGTTCAATTATTAAATATTATTAGACACAAGGAAAAATGGACCCTTGTGTCATGACATCTTATTTCTTAACACTATCAGAAATTCAGTGAAGGCCAATACGAGCAGATGCTCTCTAAACAAGATTGACATTCGTACAGGGGCTCGATTCTGCTATTGCAATCGTGTCTCAATGACCGGTCAGTGATCGAATATTTGACAACTTTGACAGTTTTTGTATGGGAAATGTGTCATAAGTTTGACGTTATACGTCAAAAATCGATCATTGACCGGTCATTGAGACACGATTGCAATAGCAGAATCGACCCCCTGATGTCATCTAATATCATCTCACAAAATTATATTCAACACATAGGAGTCGAAAAACAAACCGAGGCTATGAATAAAAAACTACACAAGAAACGTCCCAAATTAAGGCAACGACGGGTCAAAAGTACGAGTACTTCGGGGTATTTTTATATTTGGGGCGGGGCGGTGGGGCGAGAGTGGTATCGACAGCCATCTTTTTGCCCCAACGAGATTAATTACAAACGTCCCACCGTGATTAATGTTCCGCGCTAAAAATGTTTGGAAACTGAAACCAATTTAGTCTCGAAAACATCGTTGGTGTGTTAGACTTGTTGATGAGAATGTGGTTTTAAATTAAAGTGTTAAATAAGCGACTTGGGGTCCTAGGTTGAGCTGCTTTTCTATGGTCTTTGGCGTGGGTAGGATCAGTTCATGGAGTATCGTGATACACAATGTAGGGTTAATCGCAAAACAGTTCCATAAACTGCAAATCAGTAGATATTTACTTTTTCAAGTTTTTGGGATTCAGCAGAATACCAGCGTTGGGTATATAACCAGGCATATGTTGAGCTGGACTCCCATTTGGTGCAACTTAGTCACCTTGCACGTTGGTTTCCCGTTTTTAAATGCATTTTATGTAGATGGTTTAGGCACTTGTGCCATAATTTTTTTTATTTTTTTATAATTTTTTGAACATGAACAATATTACAGATAGTGACATCTGAAGCGTTATGGAATGCAAAATTAAAAAAAAAACTTTAAAAAAAATTGTTGAAAGTGAGTAAAACCAATACAATATAAACACACGTTAATGTGTTTTTTATGTTTATATTTTCTAGTTGAAGCGGTGATATATCATTATAGAAGCAGGGCACTCAGGATATCTTAAACCAACAAATAACAGCAAGGTGAGAATGAAATTAAAGTCTTAGTAGGTACTTCAAGAGTATCATTGTAAACACATTATACCTATTCTATAAAAGGCAACATGTATTTGTCCTCGTAGTCATCCTTAGTGCGAGCATAAAAATAAGCACCAATTTCACCGATCTAACCCTGACGGATTCATACAATGCTATAACATCAGTCATTATGTCTTTTGTTGCTCCGTTCTCGTTCAAACTACTCATTCTCTGACCGAACAGCTAACCGAGCTAACCTAACTGTTGAAAACTGATTCGATTTTCAAATCTGTTTTGTTTTCTAGTTTTTTTTATTTTATTTGAAACGAAATTAAATTTCAACAACGAAAACCTTTAAGCTGTGCGCGTTTTATATTTTTAAAAAGTGATCTGTCACAAGTTTGAATTGAACATTCTGGACAGTTGTGTTAGTGGCCAGTTTGTGATATTACTATTGCAATAAAGTTAAGTAAATGGATTTAACTTTATGAGTATTTCAAAATATTTATCTCATATATTATAGATTTTTCAGACTTACCCGACTACGGTGAAGCAAAAGGAGGTTAATGTGTTTGTTGACCGATACGTATGAACATTATGTATGTTCATCTGTATTCTTATATCTTCTAAACTCCTTATCATAATTGGATAAATGAGGTATCATTGGAAGCGTCTTGATTGTTCGCTGGTTAAAGGCAAATGACGTCACATTAAATTGAATGTGGCGCCCTCTAGAGGACATAAAATCACGAACAATTTTCTTTGGATAGTTGAAAAAAGTAAGTTCAAAAACTAGAACCCGATTGCTGAAAATTTGTTTATTAGTTGTAGTATTAGTGTAAATATCAGAGGCCCTATTCTGCTCATTTTTAAGCAATGTTCGCATTCGCATATTACTGATAGAATAGGCCCTCCGATGTCATCATCTGTCAATGTCTGCTACTAAGAAACTGTTTTCATCTGTCTGCTGCATGGGTAACCATAAAGCAACACGTAATAGGACATATTGATCACGCGTTCTAAAGGACAAACCAGTTTTTTCCATTCGATTTGACATGAGCCAGTACTTATATTATAATGTACTCTGTGACATTAGCGAATGTTAACCTTAAAACGATCAAGTACGTTAAAAACTCTTACTAGGCCTTCTGTAATTCCAGAGATTATATCAATATAAACAATAGATGTTTAACTCCTACCTTTAATTTCATCATAGATTACGGTTTTTTAATTTCATGCCATGACCTCACCTTATTTTTTTTACAAATTAAACAATAATTTGAACAAGTAATTACAAATCGTGATATCGCCTACACAGCTACTAAGCCTTGAAATTATCATAATCAGCATGTTTGGCAGACAAAACAATATTGTTATCTTTTAAATGTACGAAAACGTATTCATTTTCGACCAACCTAACGTTTTATATCGCACTTAGATCGGTTCGATCATAGGGCCCCTTGCTTAGTCGATATCGGTTCGATAAAAATGGCTAAGTGCAAGTTTTACCTCTGCAGTAGAGTTCCGTACAGAAACCAATAAAAATAACAGCCTGATATTAGCCCTCTGCAATTCAAAGCCTCTTGTCACAGGGATGGGACCACCATCGTCTTCAAGCATGTTGGCGATTTCAAACATATTATATTAAAAAAAAAAAAATCCACAGCTTCACTTCTTTCATCTCACTTTTGCTATCACATGAGAGTTTTGTGTATTTTTGCAATACGGCTATGTCAATCGACGATTTTCCATATAACTATCAGTAAAAATATTAATAGTTTATAACTGGGCTGATAACATGTGACAAATCGACAGACATCGGCGTCATGTGTGTTTCGTTTTTCAAAATATATCACGGAACCCTTAAATGAGGGATAAAAAGGTATCGGTGATTTAGATACGCTGTATTATAATCCTAGATATCAGCGCCGCTGACCAGCAGTCGAGCAGCGCTGCCTTGAACATGAAGACGTTGCATATCATCCTTCTGACCGTGGGGTCAGTGGCCCTGCTGGGCGCAATTGGAGGTAAACATTTATTTTATATGTCGTCAAATTTTCTTATAAATTTGTTAGGGTTTATTAAATTTTTCCTCGATTCCAAATTTTATTCGTTCTTTCCATCTGGAAACTTATAGCAGATAGGTTTTTCATTTCGACACAAAATTTAAAACTACATGCGTGCAAGTTAAGTAACGTAAACATTAATTTAGCAGCTTGACGCTACTGACCCAGTCCAATTAACTTACTATTACTGCCGCATTTTATTTGCTTCCCTCAATTAGTGAATGTTCAGCAAACATTCGCTAAAACTATGACAAATCTATTTAATAAGGGGGAACTAACCTTTTTATTAAGCCTACACTGTCCCACTGTTGGGCTAAAGCATCCCCAAATTCATCCAGGTATTATTTCAGGATGTTTTGAGGCATCTCAAACCAGTCCTTGCGGTAGGCGTCTATGTTGTCTTGCGAGGTGGCAAGACAACATAGACGCCTACCGTAAGGACTGGTTTTGAAAAGTTTAGAATTGCCCGTTTTATTAGTCAATTAGTAATTCTTAACATTCCTAAACCTAAAGGAGATACAGTAGTAGAAGTGCCAGTGCCACTGTTCAATCATGAAAGGCGAATTAAAAAAAGCGACAGATGACAGACCAACACACCGCAACTTATTTTTACTTTCAGGTCTGATCGCGTGGGGCGTGATAGCCTCCAACAACTGCTTGGTTCCCAAGATCACCACGGAGATCCCACCGACAACGCCAACTACTGAAGAGGCTACATCGCCGATCACCGTGCCGGGTCCGCAGACCCTACCGACTACGGAGGGAACCCCAACTCCTGTACCCCCAGTCCTAGCCAACTTGGACTGGTGGGAACACTGCGCATTGTATCAAATTTATCCACGATCCTTTAAAGACAGCGATGGAAATGGCATTGGAGATTTGAAGGGTACGTTTCTGATTTATAATTCTTACAAACAGCTCACTTGTTTGAGTCTTTAAATGAACATGCATCCGGCGACATGCTGATGCATTATTATTATTATACGTATGTACGCAAATAGTAAAAAAAACATTATGCTTGTAACCCATGGAGGATTGGAACTGTCACTCCTTCATACAGGTTATACTGTAACCTAGTTATTAGATCAAAACTGCACCCATACCATTATATTATACCCATGTGGTGCAAATAATTGAAATTAATTAATAAACATTATTATAGATTATTATCATTGAAACCGGCCATTTTTAAATGAATGACGCTGGACAAGTACACTTATTCGGATCACATACTTAAGTATGCTTGTTGTTGTACCTTCAAACTCTGTATCGACTTTAATTACAGCGTTGTGTAGGTAATAATTGTCTCAAAATTACGACTGTAGATACTACGGTGTCATTAGCAATTAGCGAATGATGATCGACGCTGTTAACTATGGGCATTTATGAACAGCCGAGGCTCATGTTTCATACAATTTTAGGATTGTATAATGGTATAAACTTGTAGCTACAAGCTGGAATAGTTTGGAGTCACCCTAATTATTAAGTTAGAAACTGAAAAAGAAATGTCCTGCTTCAGTTGCAGTTCAAAAGATTCGATCTTCAAAGTTAAGAACAGTTCGCGCTAATATTAATATTTGAATGTAGTCTCATTTGTAACAGTTCTTACATTCATTCGAACAGGGCTCAACTTCAAGCCAGAGCCCTTACAAATCACTTGAAAGACCACTTTTAAGTTTCTGTAATGCTGGTATAGAAAAATCTCGTATTTAGTTGTGTTCATGTGGTTTAAAAGGTGAAATATAACAGAAAGGAAACCTCAATATTTTCACGTGCTTTATATCGGAATAGGTAGAGTATATTTCCCTGAAGTTCGAAGAAGTAAGTAACATAGAGTTGATAATACCTCCTCTAAAATCCCGGAATCATAAACATTAACCATTGAATCCTGGGATTTAAATTGATGGCAAAATAGAGGAGTTACAAGCTTTTGAAGTTATTCTTCTATCCTTGTCATGCAAAATATCGTTTGTACTGGATGGCGCAAATTCACAATGGCGATGCTAGTGAGTGACGTCATTGGCAATTAGTACTGTCTCTGTTTATCACACATATTTTAAAACACTCACAACTCAGTAATTTTTTAAGTTTTTTAAATATATATCTTTTACAGCGCCTGATCATTTCTGTAGGTTTTTGAAAATATACTTTAAAAAAAAACCAGTCAAGTTACGGACATGCGCTAGGTACCGAAATGATACATGTTGATGTTTTCTTTTAAAACTTTCTGACAATCGTGACACTTTTTAACCGACTTCTAAAAAAGGAGGAAGTTCTCAATTAGGATGTTTGTATTTTTTTTTAATGGTTGTTCACGTCGCTTGCCAACCGATTTGAAAAATTCTTAATTTGTTGGAAAGGGTATACTTCCAGAATGGTCCCATTGAAATTTTATCAAAATCGGTTCAGTAGTTTGGTTTTTAAATCCAAATAGCTGGAAAAATATGTGGAAAAATCATCCATGTACACGAAATTGCGTATTTTTGCTTTCCTGTGACTTTCCAGTGGTGTTGATAGGTGTGGGGTACCACTAAAAAGTGAAAAATAAAAAACTTTTTCACAAAAAAAAGAAACCGACTTCCAAAAAACACTACAAAGATCAAAATAACTTTAATTTCGGAAATCGGTGTCAAATAACGAAGAAGCAACCAAAAACAAGACTGCTCAAGACCGGGATGGTTGGCGCTCTTTGAGGGAGGCTTACGTCCAGCAGTGGACGGCAATTGGCTGACATGATGATGATGATGAACCAAAAACACCGACTACCGAAATTAAAGTTATTCTGAACTTTGTAGTGTTTTTTGGAAGTCGGTTTCTTTTTTTTGTGAAAAAGTTTTTTATTGTAGGCCCTCTTGTTTTGAACCAGTTAAATATGACCAAAGGCTTCCACCACCACTACAAGTAAACTCACTTTTATGGTGTAACTCTCTTTACAGGTATTATGGACCACATGGAGCACTTCAAAGATGCTGGAGTCGACGCGATATGGATGTCTCCGATCTTCGAATCCCCTATGATTGACTTCGGCTACGACATCAGTAACTTCTTTGACATACATCATGAATACGGCACCATGGAGGACTTTGAAAACTTGCTGAACAGGGCGCATGAAATTGGTAAAATAATGTTAATAATGTTAACTTATTTATTTATAAAAAGCATGTGATTTGGATCCATGCCTCTTTTCTCTGAGGGTTTCTAAACGCCATGCCTATTTTAGCTAGACCCTCAAAGACCTGTCATGGATAATGGTCCACCCTTTCTCTCATGGAGGGGAGAATTTGAGTTTCAGCAGACGAAACATTATTGGCATAGGTTTTCGAAATTCTTGTATTTTTTATTAGGCTGGCCGGTCTTTACTATTGCCAGTTCAAGCATTGCCTACCGATAGTTGTCACTTTCCGAGCTTGAGTTCACGTGTGTCTTTAGGATCTTTTCAAAGTATCAAGAAAATTTAAAAATTATGAAAGGTCAAATCGATACGCTACCTATAAATAAACAAAATGCTACATTATCTTGACGTACATTGTAATTAAGAGATTAACTCAGTAATTTATACGTGCTCGAACATGGTAGCTAATTTTATCAGATTATTCGATAAGAATCGGAAATTAGTGCACTACGGTTTTTTTAAATTAAAATTAAGGAATGCCTCGGTCGATGGCGCCACCTCTCATTCGCCTCTGTATTTAATGAAACGGCCATAAGATATCAAACTCAAAAAACATTTACAAAGACTTTAACTATCTAGGAATCGGTCAGTCAGAAAGACGAAAATAGTGGCCTACGTTCTCCCAGAATTCAGCTAACGCGTTCAGCTTTACAGTAACTTTGGCTTATGAAGCATCACAATTTACACCACAAAACTTTGTGTGTGGAATGACTAAGCACACGTCCGTTTGTTCCAATGTTAAAGGTGGTTCGGCTAATTCTGAACTCATCCAAACATGCGCATAAAGGAATAAAGTGTGCATATATATACAACAGAGACGACTAATTTAAAAAAACCGTCTTCTCGAGACAACTTGGAAAATCTGCAGGGTATGGGCAAAGATAGTCAGTGAGAACCACGTGGTACAATACACTCTGTGCTTAAGATAACAAAAAAGATGTAGACTCCGCCTGCCATTGTCTTGGTGCACCAATATAGAAAGACAACCAAAGGAGAAGCAAAACCACTTAGCGCAGGAGACCGAGGACACCCCAATAATGAGACCAGGGAAGTAACAAGATCTGCATTCATGCACACTACAAAGTATGGAGGCCGAAAGTTTGCTAGTTCTTCATCCTTTTCCCAAAGATATTGCGGGTCGGCATCCAGTCAGACCAGATTCAGCTGATTACCAGTATTTTACGTGGAGTGGTGGCCTACCAGATCTCCACAACCCATTAACTGGGTAACACAGTACTTTTTGGCAAGGCTGGAGTCAGATTTTCTGGCTTCTGACAATCTGTAACGACTGCCAAAGATCTAAAAATGAAATCTGAAACCAACGGCTTAACGAGCTTTCCGAGGCACGGAGGAATCAGCCAGTTCTGAGTATAAGCGTAAATTACGCAGTAAGTAATACACAAAATCTGTCAGATCGCTATTAACGTAGGTATTGTGTGATAGCAATACAATAACAACAGTGATTTACCTAAACGATACAGTGACGCGTGCGGAGTTTTCAGGGTCGCGATTATTAATTACGACACAGTCGGCGCAGTGGTTGAGCGATTGACTGCTGCGCTGCTTGTCGCGGGTTCGATTCCCGCACGGAACTAATATTTGTATGGCCTACAGATAATCGGTATGACTCGTGAAAAATAGTGATGCATAAGTAGACTTAATGCAACAAGGCATTAAATTGTAATGGCATTAGTTTTCGGAACCGTATCGCTAACTATGTCTCATATATCTATTTCTTTGTCATGGTCTAGTAGTTGCTGGTCGTGGTCGTCATTGATGCTCTCAAGCTCTTATTCAAGGAGACTAGCGCAAAAGAGTCAACATCACAAGAGTCTACATTTAAATTTCGTCTTAGATGTATGTTTTGTCGACCCACGGAAAAAATAAAACTGTTTTACCCCAAAACTAAAATGAAATAAAAATCATCACTGTACAGGTTATCTATTGTGTGAAGGCAGTAAGTACGAGTACTAGGAAGCTCTTGCCGACTCATTCCTCCGGGGATTCACTGACTTCTTAGCAATCAACTATTTTATGAAAGTGTAGATCTTTCTAGATTAGATATTATACCTCAACAGGATATGAACATATTATAATTATTAAAGATACAATCAGCTTCATTGGTATTTTTTTCATTGTACCGATATTATCCGGCTTTGGGCGAAGATAATCTCCTTAGATGTCATTATTAATTATTGTTTGTAGTTTCACAATGATAAGAAGTTGTCAAACGCTTTTTTGGTAAAAAGTGACTAATTTATTGTGTAATTCATGTTATTTCAGTTGAACGGTCAGCAACAGCATTGTATCTTGATTATTTTTTCTATTTCAGGAATCAAAGTATTGCTTGACTTCGTACCAAACCATGCCAGTACAGAATCTGAGTACTTCAAGTTGTCTGAAGAAGGTGACCCTGAGTACAAGGACTTCTTCGTGTGGGCTGACGGGATCACGGACCCTGCCGATACCACCAAGAAGTTGCCTCCTTCCAACTGGGTGAGTAAGATGCCTAATTTTTGGTAAACGTGGTTATTTTTGCATACAGATTATTACGACAATGCGAAAGATACGGAACGGTTGAAGAAGAGAGAGAAATTATGAATAGATTGAGTAACAGATGAATAGCTAGGAAGTAGTTAAGTACCTACGGCTAAAAGAGATGGATGCATGGAAGAAAAAGACATTGCTTAAAACCCAATTAAATTGGAAAATGTTCTGGAAGATGATGATGATGATGATGAAAAAAATACTACCAAAAAACTAAACATCAGCGGTTTACAACTTTTAGCCAAAACTTGATTACTTTTTAATGCGAAATGGGGATCTTCCATTAACATAACATTTACGTTGTTAAACGTCCTTAAATATATACAGTAAATACCTTCAAGATAGACCGTGAGGTTTAGCTTACAATTTATTCTCATAGCGTACTCGTTTACGAGTACTTTGCTAAGATGGATGGATATTTTCTAGGTGAGTCAATTCGGAGGATCAGCGTGGGAATGGAGTGAGAAGAGACAACAGTACTACCTCCACCAGTTTGCTATCCAGCAGGCAGACTTTAACTTCAGGAACCCCGCCGTCAAGCAGGAGATGTTCAAAATCATGAAGTTCTGGCTAGACAAAGGAGCTGATGGCTTCAGGGTTGATGCATTACCGTACATGATTGAAGCAGATCCCGCTGACCATGAGGACAGGTATCCTGATGATCCCTTGAGTGGCCTGTCTCAGTTTGAATCCCATCAACTTGGGTATACCATTCCTCTGTACACCAAGGATTTGATTGAGCTGTATGATGTCGTGTACGAGTGGAGGGAGTTCATTGACGAATATAATAAAGAGCATGATGGAGACACAAGGTTAGTTAACTTTACTTGAAAATTTACCAATTACTAGAATACTAAAGATCCTTAAAATTTACGAGTCCATAATGGTCTTTAAATTTTTATAATTAAATTTAGTATAAGCTAAATATAATGACCACCATAAAATGCTTTGATACCCTTAGTTCTTTTACCAAAAATATATATTTGACACCAGAAAAATGAAGTCTAAAATTACTATAGTACTAGCTATTTTAGTCACGACTGCACCTCAAATTGTATTCGAACACCAAATGTAGTAAATGATCACCAAATCTTAGCGAGCAAATTAATGCGCTATTTTTGCCTAAATAATCTACTGTGATTGCCATAAAATGTAGGCTTGGGGTTACAAACTGGATAAAATAGGTTAGGTTAGGTTAGAATTGTGACCAACCGTGCGCGAGCCGAGCGAGCGAAGCGAGCGGTGCCGCGGCAGCGGCCGGCGAGCGCTACTTCTCGAATATTTTTTTGGAAAATGTTATGTATTTCACACTTTTTTAACTCCAAACACCAAACAATAGCTGCCAATAAAAATGAAAGAAAGCTTATAAATTAAAATAAAGCTTTATATTTAAAAGTAAAAGTAAAGTTTTGGATTAACAATGATTTGTTTGACATTAGTTTGCTTAAACAGGATAGCAAGATGTAAAAACTTTGATTTTAATTTTACATTAAAATGCTGGTATGATTTTGGTGATCATTTACTACTTTTGGGTTAACAATGATTTATTTGGAGTCATTTTGCTTAAATAGGATAGCGAGACGTTAAAATTTTGGTTATAATTTTAAATTAAAATGCGTGTTTAATTTTGGTGATCATTTACTATTTTTGTCTCCTAAATGTTACTATATCTGGTGGTAAGTTAAACATAAGCCTAAGCTAAATTTAAGAAATGGTGTTCATTTGTGCTTTTATTTGAATAAAAATAGATATTAACGATGATTTAGATTTAGACGAATATTTTCAATTGTTCTCCAAGTAACTAAACTCTTTTATGATTCCGTTCTTACATAAGTATTCAATCTTCTAAGCCTCAAATCATTTTACTTCAGTTAACATCAAATTGAATCTTGGAAACTTTCAAATTTTAATATTTAATACTTTGTTATTTTCGTTCTTTAATACTGCTTTATAGATACTTGAAAAAAGTTCGTGATAGGCCTATGCGATTTTTATGAATTGTTTTCTTTTAGCGCTTCATGAACATATGTATGTAAATCGGGTAGTTTCTGCAACTCCACGACTAAGCGCGTATTTTGCGTGCAGTTAAGACAAATGTGTCATTCGATCTACCCCAGCTACCCAGGGAAGGCCAACAATGACTTGGTGTTACTAACTATCTCATAGAATGTACCTGGGTATCTGAAGTACTCAGCCCTGAAATCAGCGTCTACCGGGCAGGCTAAAAGCAGATGTGCTGCTGTCTCATCCTCCTCCATGCAGGCTCTGGAGTCTTTGAGTGGCTGTCTGTTACTCAGTTTTTCGCCACTGTCTATAATGCTCCCTATTTCCACCTTCTTGTGTTATGGCTACCTATATTATTTTGGTAAGAAGGTAAAATTCTCTGCTTTCAGGGTTATCTTCTCCGAAGGTTATGCCAACATTACCATGACGATGCTGTACTATGGGAACGAAAAGGGAGCCATCGGCGCGCATTTCCCCTTCAACTTCGACTTTATCACCGACGTATCGGCCAAGTCTAATGCCAGAGACTTCGTGTATACCATCCTGAAGTGGCTGACATACATGCCGTATGGTGCTGTGGCTAACTGGCAGGTAATAAAATCGACTTTGAGAAATGTTCAATTACAATAAAGTGTGCCAGTGTGAATAAACTTTATCATGTCCTCATTTCGTGAATATGTTTTGAAATCTGAATGAAAGTACTGTTTTGAAAGATATTTCTTATCTTCAATAAAAAGTTCAACTACCGACACATATTTTTAAAACTTACTAAAATTGACATTTCTTCAAAAATCGAAAGAAAATCACATAGTACAACTTCAGTTCCTTTGGAATTAATCTTATCAATTTTGAATCAAGGCAAATTTATCTTAAGTCACAAATGAGTTCTAATCGATTGCAGTTCGGTAACCACGACAACAACAGGATGCCGACCCGCTTCCGCCACGACATGGTGGACGGTCTCAACTCCTTGAACATGATGCTGCCTGGCACCTCAGTTACCTACCAAGGCGAGGAGATAGGCATGAGAGACGGCTACGTCAGCTGGGAAGATACCGTCGACGTGGAAGCTTGCAACCGAGGAGACGAAGACACCTACCACCTGTACTCCCGCGACCCTGCGAGGACCCCCTATCATTGGGATGACTCCATCAACGCTGGCTTCTCTACCGGCGAGAGGACTTGGCTACCAGTCGCTAAAGATTACAAGGAAATTAATCTGGCTAAACAAAAGGCGGACGACAAGAGTCATTTTAAGGTTGGAAATTGAACTGATTGTAACTGGGCCTTCCAATGGCTAGTATGGTGAAGTAATTATTGATGTTATCATGTACTCAAAAGTTAATATTTTCCCTAATGAACACTTCTTCTACAGGTGTATCAAGCCCTCACAGCCCTTCGTAAGGAGAGGACACTCTCCCACGGGGAGTACGATATCAGGGCACTGACAGACAGTTCCTTCTACTTGGTCAGAAGCCTCAGGACCTATGACACCCTGGTGTTCCTGTTCAATGTTGGAGAGGCTCCAGACACGATTGTTTTGAGCAGGGTACCGCATTTGAAGACACCAGCTACTGTATATGTTTCGAGTATTCATTCTAGCAGAGTCGCTGGGTAAGTCCTTTCGGTATTTTTATAGGAATAGTACTTTTTTGTACACGAAATTAGTTTCTCAATTCTTTAAAACATGCAGTATTTTCGCTAACAGCGATATCTAACAAAGATCAAATGTTTTATTCAACATACTATTTTGTAGACCCTTTGTTTTGGAAGCTCTGACTTGAATGAGCTGCGGAATATTGTACAAACTAGAATACGGCTTCCAACAAGTCCACTGAATTTTGATCCAATAGCTCCATCAAGTGTTGTAAAGAACTGTCATCTGTCCGCAGTCCATCGCCGACTTGGCCTCTGCCATGTCTGATGACTGATGAGACTAGATTCACGAACTCACGAGCAAATCCATCGCAAATAAACAAAAAATAAACTTCCTGATGGTGGTTCAACTCCAAATGCAAAAACATAAGGGTTGCATTTTACGTTCCTGATCCTAATCTTAATAACTTTTTGTTTTTCAGAGATATCATTGATGGTGAAAGTCTTACCCTGGTCGCAGGAGAAGCTTTGATACTAAGGGCTCCACCAGTTTAATAAATTATTATTTATTATAGAGATGTACATAGACAACTATTTATTAATAAGTTTTAAATTATAACATTAAAAAAAAACAAAATATTTTTGTGTTTTGGTTTTTATTTCTTTTACTGTGTGTCCTGAGATGACATAAGAAATACCCGAAATGGTTGCAATAAAACCTGTTTTTGTTAGGAACAGCTACAGGAACTTACTACAAATATAATAATAATATCTCTAATCTTGACTGATCTGATCACTAGTACCTATATGGGTAGAGGATACTTAAATAAACAAAAAAAAAAAAAAACAACGGGTTGCACTCCGGGAGTGCCGGCAGGAGTGAAAATTTGAACACTAACGTTGTGCATTTTTGAATATTTTGAAATGGTTAGGGAATAATTTCGCACGAATTGCTATATTTATCAGTATAAAAGAACTATCATTTATGTGGTTAAATACAATATTCATTTATTGCGCTGTCGTACACAAACATGACAATTTATATTACATTATCTTACGAATTTTCGATTAGGTGTCCTGACGCGAGTAATATATTTTACCCAACCCAAAAAGTGCACAACGCCGCTAAAGAAGTTTTCACTTCAAAAATATGAGCAATATGGTGCCACTTTGCTGAGATATTTGGAGGTAAGTTAGAGAAAGAAAGTCAGAATTAAATTTATTTAGTAATGTACGAAACACCGCACGGTACATAGAAACAATAAAATAATGAAAATAAACCAGTCATCATGACAGCAATGACAATCATTAAAAGTAAATTAATTAGTGCTTAAAAGCAGAATAAATTCAAATAACAGTTTCCAACTTGATATAACCATTTATTGAAAGAAAAAATTAAAACACGTGAAAACCATTCTTTACTTAGAACTTGGCGAAATATTAATGGTTAAATCGAGCAGAGAACATTATTAGAATGCAATCCACATGATTAGTATATATTACAATACAAGCACGTGATTGGTTCATATTTAATGATTTTCATTATTCTCACATGGTGACTTATCCAAATATCTCGACAACGTCACAGTTTAGAGCACCTTTTTTTTGTTTTTTAAAGTGTTTTCTACCCATAATATAACATTTTTCATCGTGCGACGCGATTTTGAAAAAAAAAACAAAATGGCGGCTGATGGTAATGTCAGCTCCCATACAAAAATGTTCCAACCCCTTTGTTGATCCCAGAATCGCGGGATTTTTTCGCCAAAAAGTGATATAATAGCCAACATCTGTAGGCAAATAATTATAGGTACTGACGCTTGAAAGGCAAAAAATACCAAACGACATTCGTCCAACATTTCGCTTGGTAATTTTTGATCTATACTGATCACTGATCGAATGAAAGATTCAGCAGGAAATAAAATTTAACAACGATATTACCATACTAATATGCGTAGCAAAACTACTTATAGATTTGATAAAAAAAAACTAATTTCACTATGAGTGTTGTTAGTGCCTGTTTTTAAATCGATGTATAATTATTGAATTAGATGGATAATTGGTAAAAGTTTGATATTAAATACCGCTCCGGCCCCGGCAACACACCGGTGTGTCGCGAATTAATCGCGAATTTAATGCTTAATTTACCAATTACATAAGATTTATTTTTTATTTGGGAATTTTCACATGTCGCGCCTGGAGCGGTTAAAACCATCATGGATGGAAAGATTGGTACCATCGCATTATACCCATATTTCTAGGTATGAGCAAAGCTACAATCATCAAAGGGTGCCCAAAATGGTGCCATTTTTTTCTTTGTTGGCACATTAACACCAAGTTGTTAGATGTACTGCCAAACAAACAATAGTTAATATGTCAACTCAGCACTAAAGTACATCCGTCTTGAGTTATGCGTCCTAATCGATAACGCGTATGTATTTAATTAGGAAATCTGAAAATGACATCCTCATGTTATTGTTACGACGAAGTCACACTATGCCACTTACGTCAATATGATACAAGTTGCATCATATTGACGTAAGTGGCATAGTGGTATAGTTTGATATAGTTCGATTGAGTTTGTATTATGAAATATGGAGCATTATAAGAACCTAACTCATATTTCCTATAAGAATGCCTGTGTCTACTCTATTTTCAATACCTCTTGCGCATAACGATACTCTATGAACTGTACTTACTTATGGAAAGACTCAACGTTTTATCATACACATAACCTCAAAATTACCTCATTATACAGGGTTATTTGTGAAACACTAACAAGCTTTCAGTGGGTGAAAGTACTCATGATTAAACAACTTTTACTATGGGACCAACTCTGAAATATCAAAAAATAAATCGGCTGTTTCATACAAAATGCAATATTCACCCGATGAAAATGTATGAAACAGTCGATTTTTTTTTTCGATTTTTAGTCGTATGGATTTTAAGTTTGGTCAGTAAGAGTCTGCACTCCCTTCCGCTCCGTCCAGAGCAGAATTAGAATTTGCGGCATTTGATGATTTCCCATCCTTAAAAAAATCACTTTATGTAGGTACCTCTATATTTAAGTTGTTTTAGTGTTCAATTAAGAACCCGCTTTTTTTAATTAAAGGATTCACCTATGCCATCCTTATGTTCGACTGATTATGTATTCAATGAACAAGAATGACTGGTTTTTTTTTCTTTGTGTATTTTTTAAAACTGTTATCTATATATCTTCTTCTATACATATAATAAAATCGTAGACTTGCCGATTCTGTACATTGAATATTTTTGCATAAAAATAACTGAGAAATATTAGGAAAAAGGTATAAAACGCAAAAATGCCATTTTTGAAATATTTGTCTGTTTGTCTATTTGTCGGTTTATCTGTTTGTCTGTTTGTCCATATGTTTGTGTTCACAGCATCAAAACACAAAACTTAAAAAATAAAAAATAAACTTTGTTTTCATTTCCTTTTCCACAAGTTTCGCGAGTTTTGAGTAATTATGTGTTAAATTGTATTAAAGTGTTATAATTAATTGTTTTGGGCACATTTCACTTTTTTTTTAGTGATTGAAACAAATAATATAACGATTTACTGGATCGATTCATTCAGTACTAAAAATATCATCGCCTGCCTAGCGTTTCACCAATATGATGCTGGGGTCGGTTTCCATTCAAACTGGATTCAGCTGAATACCATTATTTTAGGTACGTGAAGCGACTGCCTGTTTGACCTTCACAACCTAATTACTGGGAAATACGGCCTCTTGGCAAGATCGGTGTCAGATTTTCTAGCTTCTGGCAATCCGTAACGTCTGCCAAAGACCTACAAATGACAGCCGGACCAACGACTTAACATGTTATCCAAGGCACGAAGGAATCTCGGTATGTTAAAATGGTCAGCCATCTACAGGCCGACCTCGGCAAGCAATTGCTTAACCTTAATATCAACCCTTGCGGCTGTTATTATTAAGTCATGAGCAACCAGTCTCCTCATTCCTCTGTACGTACAATTTTTTCCGACATCCATGCGAACGAAGTCGCGGGCACAGCTAGTTTTTTTATTAATTCTATTTTTGTAGTCACGGTTGACCTATCTATGTGACCTTTGCTAGCTGAGGACAAATGTATCTCAAGCTTCAGCCGGCGGCTTCGCCCATTTCAAAGTTGGAAATCATCCCTAGTGAACATACTGCGGGGATAAAAACATCATAGTAGGTATGTCCTATTTCAGGATATAGTCTACGCGAGTGCCAAGTTTTATTCACATCCGTTGAGCCGTAAAGGAGAATTAACAAAGAGACAGACAAACTGACAATTTAAATAATAATAATCTGGATATTTTACACATTACACAGATTGGATTGCTTTCATTTTGATCATTATTTTTTTATTTTTAGTAAAACTTGTCTCGGTCAGTTGAATTAGATATTTAGTGCGCGAAGAACTGCTAGGAGATACGCTGTATATTAATCCTAGATATGGGTGCAGGTGATGAGGAGTCGGGCAGTGCTACCCTGGACATGAAGACGTTGCATATCATCTTTTTGAGCGTGGTGTCAGTAGCCCTGCTGGCTGCAATTGGAGGTAAACATTAACTTTGTATACTTACAGACAAAAGTCTGTATTCAAAAACGTAAACTCCAACTCCATCGGAGCTTCATCATCATCATCATCATCATATCAGCCGAAAGACGTCCACTGCTGGACATAGGCCTCCCCCAAGTTTCGCCACAACAACCGGTCCTGTGCGTCTCGCATCCATCGGTTACCCGCGACCCTCACCAGGTCATCGGTCCACCATGTGGGAGGCCGGAGCTTGTCATAAATAAATTGTAATGATTTGATTATGGATTTATTTCATTTTTAATAAGTTAAAGAAATTCAGACACGATGTAAAAATCGTTATTGAATAAATGAAATGACAAAGCGGCAGATGACAGACCAATACACCGCAACTTATTTTAACTTTCAGGTCTGATCGCGTGGGGCGTGATAGCCAACAACAACAATACAACAACAAACTACAACTACAACTACAACTACAACTGCTTGGTTCCCGAGATCTCAAAGGATCTCCCACCGACAACACCCGTGGTGACCACGCCAACTACAAGCCTCTTCAAGGCTGCATCACCGTTGGTCACTGCATTGGGTCAAAGGAATCTGACGGCTGAGGAGACTTCGCTCGGGGACGCAGCAGCCCCAGTCCTGGCCAACTTGGACTGGTGGCAGCACTGCGTGATTTACGAGCTCTATCCACTTTCCTTTAAAGACAGCGATGGAGATGGATTTGGAGATTTGGATGGTACGTTGTAACTAACTGTTTTTAAATAATGCAGAGCGGGAACTGTCAACCTAGTTACCGATTGGCTACCGATCGAATTCGGTCGTAAAGACCTAAGGCCGCCCATACACAGTCAATCTCGAACGCGATTCACGATCATAATCAATGATCACCGTGAGTCGTTCGAGCGAGAAGGAGGGATGGAGCTATACAGGGTGTATAGCTCCATCCCTCCTTCTCACTCAAACGACTCACGCTTTAACACGTCATGGTAATGTCGCTGAACCGTATTCAAAAATACATCTTCCCATGGACACATGATGCCAAACAGATTACTCCTGTCATATTTTTCCGTCGTGTCTACTACATCTGTTTGGTTCCACACAATAATATACAATAGCTTTTGTGAAATAATCGTCATATTTGATGAATTTATTTACCATTAGCGAATTGCGAATGATGATCGTCTATGACAAATTCATTAACGTCTGTTTTTTTTTTTAATTTTATGAAAACTGGCCAAGTACTTACGAGTCGGACTTGCGTTCATTGGTTCCGAACGATTTTCATTTTTAACCGACTTCAAAAAAAGGACAAGGTTCTCAATTCGGTTGTTATTTTTTTACGTTCGTTATCTCATAACTCCGTCATTTATGAACCGATTTGATTTTTTTTTAATGTGTAAGGCTATACTTCCCGATTGGTCCCATTCATCATCAAAATTGGTTCAGTAGTTAGGTTTAAAATCCAAATAGGTGGAAAAATATGTCAACCGGTGTTTGTCAACTAAGTCGGTATTTTTGGCTGTTCGTTTTTGGTTATTACGGTTACTCATACTTTGTAGGGTTTTTGTTTTTATTTGGAAGTCGGTTGTATTTTTTTTACTGTTTAGTGGTACCACACCTAACAACACCACTGGAAAGTCACAGGAAAGCAGAATACGGAATTTCGTTTACTTGGTTGACATATTTTTCCATTGGATTTACAGTCGGTTGTTTCTTTTTTTGTAAAAAGTTAAAACTTTATACTTTAAAATTATGAAAAAAATAATTCGAAACCTTCACAATCATCTAGCTCATTTGATTTGATATGTCACTCGGTACATTTTTTTTTTATTTTGTGTCCCCCAAAAGTAAACCCCAAACTCAAAAATTATTAATATACGTAATGCAATCGTGTTTGGGTCGTAAAAGTATGTGTACCAAGCGACAGATTCGGTCCAGTCAATTCGTAGAAAATTAACTTTTGTAGATTCTATGACACAGACGAAGTGCTCACAAACATTAGAGCTCTTTTTGTAGTAGACATATTTTTAGCAATAACGATTGTTTAAGGACGCGTTTCCAAATGGGTAGTCAAATCATTACTTTTTAACACAAAAGTAAGTTTATTAAATAAAATGTTTTGCATTCTTAAAATGTTTTTCCCATGAATTGTTGATAGATGTACATGGTACGATTCTGAACTATAAATATAATTTTAGATAGGTACATTTTCTCAATAAATGTACCGAAGTAAAAAAAATCACTTCGGTGCATTTATTGAGAAACTGTACCTAGGTATCTAAAATTAATTATTATCTAAATAAATTAAAAAGTAATGATTTGACTACCCATTTGGAAACGCGTCCTTAAATTCAAAACTTTGTGTCTGTCAAGCTCGTGAAACGGTAGCGCTTGTCATCCCATACATTTGGAGCTTTTTGACGAACACTGAATGTCACTTTGTCCAGTATTACTGATGTTTCCGTTTTGTCACTTGTATTGCAGTGGCTTTGACCATTATAACTTCGAACGGCTTAACCTTTTAATATTTGCATAAATAAACTTATTATATTTGATAGTTATGTGGTGTTACCCTCTTCACAGGTATTATTGACCATTTGAATCACTTCAAAGACGCGGGAGTAGACACGATAATTATGAATCCTATCTTCGAGTCCCCTATGAGAGACTTCGGGTACGACATCAGTAACGTCTATGACATACACCAAGTATTCGGCACAATGGAGGACTTTGAAAAGATGCTGAGCAAAGCTCATGATATTGGTAAGATTGGTTTATTTTTGTTGGTTATATAGAAAAAATCTACAAGTCAGTCACCTGCGGCCCTACCATGACGTGACTATATAGGGTGTATAGCTCCATCCCTCCTTCTCGCTCGAACGACTCATGCTTTAACACGTCATGGTAGGGCCGCTGCTCACACGAAGACCTAATGACTGCGTCAGAGACGGAGATGCCGCTCATTTATACTCTATTTTCAAAACCTATAACGCTCAAATGGCATAGCGTTTGCTTCATCTAACAACCCTTTATATCATTTTTATTTAATATACCTAACGTTCAGTTTATATAGGTATAACAACATATGTTATAACAACACTTTCTCTAACGTGCGTTTAGTATATTCTTATCGTTCTTTTGATCTAATTATCATCTTGAATAATTGACATTTGATCTGACCGCTGAACAATGAGCGATCGCGCCAGCTCGGGGACGATGAACTTGGTGATAATTGTGATAAATGATAAATTATGTCAATCTTTTTGGTCGTTTTAAACTGGATGAGGCCGATGTTTCCTAGCTGACTACCCTGAGAAGAAACACCGAAACAAACTCAGAGGTCAAAGTTTCTTTTGAAGTCCAAACAATCGTACAGGTCAACTCATATGATAGTGATCATTGTATCTGTGGCACATTTTATGGTTAGTGTTATATAGCTTTATACCAAGAATATACAACTGAGTTGTCAGCAACATTATTTTTCGGTTTTAGGAATCAAAGTATTGATTAACTTCGTGCCGAACCACGGCAGTATAGATTCTGAGTCCTTCGAGAAGTCGGAAAAAAGGGACCCTCAGTACAAGGACTTCTACGTGTGGGCTGACGGGATCACGGATCCTGACAATCTTACCGAGAAGTTGCCTCCTTCCAACTGGGTGAGAACGTTTTCTTAATTTGAACAAACATAACTGGTTCGTTACAAACAACCAATCTTGTGACGACAAGATGGAACAATTTGTTTTCAATCTGCGCAAATATGATCATGTCACTGCGCATCGGTTGCTTCTAAAGCGTTTGCTCATACGCCAGCGCAGAGAACAAAGGGCGCTTACTATCTTGTTATAATTTCTTCAATTCTCCTAGTTATCCAGCCACTCGCTTCAATACATTTGCACCAACCACAATAGACATTCACGCTCATCGCATAACCGTCTTCGTCATTTTCCCTCTCACCATACTGACTTCATTCACTTCTTTATTCATAATAAATTAATTAATAGATAAATTACCTCAACTGAATTTTTACATTGTGCTCTTTTTGCGTTACTAAGTAAAGATGTCGGTAACTTCCCCCAAGTCATAATTTAACTTGCAAAGTATGAAAAAAAAGACCATAAAATCAGCGGTTACCAACTTATACCGAAACTTCGATTTTTTAACCGACGAAAAAACGGAGGAGGTTCTCAAGTCGACGCGTATATTTTTTTAAATGCATGTTTTTATTCTAGCTGAGTAATTTCGGAGGCTCAGCATGGACGTGGAGTGAGAAGAGACGGCAGTACTACTTTCACCAGTTTGACGAAGTGATGCCAGACTTCAACTTCAGGAACCCCGCCGTCCAGCAAGAGAAGTTCAAAATCATGAAGTTCTGGCTAGACAAGGGATGTGATGGCTTCTGGCTCGATTCCGTTCACTTGCTGTTGGAGGCAGACCCCGCTGACCATGGAGGCCGGTACCCTGATAATCCCAAAGTGACAGTTCCTCTGTATAATGCGAATCTGATTGAGCTGTACGACATTGTGTATGAGTGGCGGCAGTTCATTGATAAATATAATGAGGAGCATGGAGGAGACACAAGGTTAGTAAAACTTTTATGTTAATTATAATATAGCCTCTTTAATTCCATTCACAAATACATCATAGGATTATTAGTAGTGCATGCATTAAATGAGCATGCTTGACGGCACGGTTGGCGCAGTGGTTGAGCGATTAGCTGCTGCGCTGCGTGACGCACGATGACGACATCGTTCGATTCCCGCACGGAACAAATATTTGGATGGCCTACAGATAGTTGTTCCGGGTTTGGCTGTTTGTGTATGTGAGTACGCTCTCACGATTCAGGACTTGATAGTCAGAAAGATCACTTAAGCCTAGGTATTCTTTATATATATAATAATATTTCTTACTTCCAGGGTCTTGTTCACCACAAGTTTAAATACCAACATTATTAGGACGATGCTGTTCTATGGGAACGAGACTGAAGCCATCGGCGCGCACTTCCCCTTCAACTTTGACTTTACCCATCTTAATGCCAATTCTAATGCCAGAAACTTCGTGTATACCACCCTGAAGTGGCTGACTTACATGCCGCATGCTGCTGTGGCTAACTGGCAGGTAATAAGATTGACTTTAAGAAATGTTCGATAACAATGGAGTGTGTCAGTGTGTCCTGAATATGTTTTGATACCTAGTTGGAATATATTTCATGTCTAGCTTCAATACCAAGTTTAATTACCTAGGTACTTACTTAGATAGGTATGTTTTAAAAACTTACTAAAATTATCATTTCTTCACAAATCGAATGGATATTTTAAACAACTTCAATTCCTTTGGAATAAACTTATCGTTAACATAAAAGTACCTAATTTAAAAAAATAAACGGAATTCAAAACTTTATTAATTAATAACTAAACAGGGAGATGAAAAATATTATCTTAAAAAAAAATCTAAAGTTCATGTCCAACTAAAAAGATTTTTTGCTAACCAACTCATAGTTTTTGAGATATACGCGGACAAACATACAGACATACAAACTTACAATTATACAAACATTCATACATACATTTATATAGCACACATGTTTAGAAGCTGGTATAGATTGACATTTATACAAAAACAGTGCAATTCGGACAATTTACACATACGGTCGACCCGTATGTGTAAATTGTCCGAATTGCACTGTAAAACTTTTTGTTTTTAAGTCGATTAAAAATCATTCCGATTTTCAAACTAGACAAGTAAATCCTAAGTCAACAACGAGTCCTTATCGATTGCAGTTCGGTAACCATGACAACAACAGGATGGCGTCGCGCTGGTCGCGCGTCGACATGGTGGACGGCCTCAACTCCTTTATGATGATGCTGCCCGGCACCTCAATCACCTACCAAGGCGAGGAAATTGGCATGAGGGACGGCTACGTCAGCTGGGAAGACACCCTCGACGTGTATGCAAGGAAGCAGGGAAACGAAACCTACTACCTGTACTCCCGCGATTCTGCGAGAACCCCCTACCATTGGGATAACTCTACCAGCGCTGGTTTCTCCACCAGTGAGAGGACTTGGCTACCAGTCGCTGAAGATTATAAGGAAATTAATCTGGCTAAACAAAAGGCGGACGAGAGGAGTCATTTTAAGGTTAGAAATTGAACTGATAGTAACTGGGCCTTCCAATGACTATAGTTTGGCGAAGTTATTATTGATGTCACCATATACTCAAAAGTTACTACATTCCCTAAGTGAACACTTCTTCTACAGGTGTACCAAGCTCTCACAACCCTTCGTAAGGAGAAGACACTCTCCCACGGGGAGTACGATATCAGAGCACTGACAGGCAGTTCCTTCTACCTGGTCAGAAGCCTCAGGACCTATGACACCCTGGTGTTCCTGTTCAATGTTGGAGAGCTTCCAGACACGATTGTTTTGAGCAGGGTACCGCATTTGAAGACACCAGCTACTGTATATGTTTCGAGTATTCATTCTAGCAGAGTTGCTGGGTAAGTCCTTTGGTATTTTTTATAGGATTATTACTTTTTTGTTCACCGAATTAGTTTCTAAACTCTTTTAAAACATGCAGTCTTATAGCTCAGCGATAAATTTACCAGACAAACGTAGGATGGACTGAACGATTTATATAAATGTTCTGGAGGCTCTGACTTGAATGAGCTGCGGAATATTGTAAACTAGAATACGACTTCCAACAAGTCCACTGAATATTGATAACCAATTGCCCCATTAAGTGTTGTAAAGAACTGTCATCTGTCCGCAGTCCATCGTCGATTTTGCCTCTGTCATGTCTGACCTAGACTAGAGTCACGAACTCACGAGCAAACCCATCGCAAATAAACAAAAAATAAACTTCCTGATGGTGGTTCAACTCCAAATGCAAAAACACAAGGGTTGTATTTTTTTACGTTCCTGATCCTAATCTTAATAACTTTTCCTTTTTCAGAGATATCATTGATGGTGAAAGACTTACCCTGGCCGCAGGAGAAGCTTTGATACTAAGGGCTCCACCAGTTTAATAAATTATTATTTACTAACTGTTGCCCGCGACTTCGTTCGCGATTAAGTCGGAAAAAAATAAAGTTGCTTAAAAGATGGCTAAAATAAGATATACGAAAGGTCCTGAAGGATATTTGTTAAAAATAATTTTCTAATTGTCTAGTTTCCACTTGAATGTTACAAATTAAATATAGTGATTTAAAGTATGTTTTTTATTGTATTTTGGCATTTCTTCACGATTAAAGAATTACGAAAAAACTGGCCGCTGAGCTACTACAGAAAAAAAACCCTATATAGTCATCATCTTATCAAAATTTGCACTGAAGGTATTTGAAAACTTGAATATTGATATTGTTTTAAGATTGTTTGGTTATCCAAACAGAAACAAACACAAAAGAAATAAACAAAAATATAGAGTAAAGGCAGGGAATCGAACTTACGCTCCACTAATAAAACTCCGATCATAAACCGCGTGGGCTAAATTCTGTTAGACAATTTTTTTTTAAATATCCGTTCCCAATTATTGGTATAGGTCACCAATGGGTACGATTATATATCATGTCGTAAAATTATCTTTAAATGACCATATCTTTTTTTCCTGGTCACCAATTTAAATGAAACAAAGACTTAATATTGCTCAGAACTAACCCACATTTAACTGTAAACTCCAAATAGGTAAATCTGTTCAGTATTTTCTTTAAAGACAAACAGACACAAAAATCTTAACAATTTTTTTTTGTGCAGTAGGTTATGTTCTTTTTTTAACGCGCCCAATCCATTTTTGCTAAATTTGTTTAATACGAGTACAGACACAACGGTTCCTACTGTTTAATTTTATGTATAGTACATAGACAACTATTTATTAAAAAGAAAACAATTATATAAATAAATATAAAAATTACATTTTTGTGTTTTGTGTTTTGGTTTTAATTTTTTTTTTACTGTGTGTCCTGAACTCCTGAGGTGAAGAAATATAAGAAATACCCGAAATTAAATATAACGTCTTTTCAATATGAACAGCTACAGGAACTTCAAAGGTTCTATCCCCTTTAAATTTATACTAAGTGAGATATAATAAACTCGATATAACACAAAATTGATAGTTAATAAGGCTGCTTTTCGCTAATTTAGACTCGGCGCCATAATGAGTCTTTTCCAACAACGTTTTATTTAACTCTCGACTCAGACCGCGGCATGACCGCGGAACCCCTGTGACCTTTCTACGGAACACCAGAGTTCCGCAGACCACCTTTTAGGAATCGCTGCTATGTAAACTGAACTTACCCTTGGCAATACTTAGGCACGTCAACCAAATACGTAACCTCAAAAACATTATTTAGATTAAAATCACATTATCATCAACAAGTCTAACACACCAACGATGTTTTCGTCTGGCATGTGAATCAAAGTGGGACTTTGGTAATTAATCTGGTTGGAGCAAAAAGATGGCTGTCGATACCACTCTCGTTTCTTCATTTCCTCGCCCCGAATCTAAAAACAAAATAGGTATCCCTTACTTTTGACTCGTCGGCGTCGGCGCCGTCGTTTCCTGGTAGATAGATTATGATTTTTCGACTCGTTTTTTGACGCTGAATTTGTTGGGTATAATTATATAAATAATTTAGTCAGATGACATCAGCGCCAAAGATACTAATGTCAAACTTGTTTTATTCTGCTCTCATGATTCATTCTGCTTTCAATGATTTTGATAGTATTATCCTCATATTATTATAATTTTTTAACCGACTTTGTGAAAAGGAGGAGGTTCTCAAATCGGCTGTATTTTTTATATTTGTTACCTCAACCGTTTTGTTTTTTTTTTAAATGTGAAATATATACTTTCCGAACCGATTTTCATGAAATTTCAATGGAATCGGTTCAGTAGTTTGATTTTAAATCCAAATAGCTGGAAAACATATGTCATACATACATATACCCAAAGACTAATAACTCTATGGTGGTACCCCACTTAACAACACTACTGGAACGTCACAGGAGACGGCTGTAATTTTTTGTATCCAACTAAATAATTACAAACAATTTATATTTTTATCTACCAATCTGGAGCTCTGGTGATCCAGTATGAATGCATCGAACCACGTACTTTTATACTGTCTTTGTCTGTCCCCCTCCTGCCCTTAACGGTTGGTGTAGATGGACCCTCAACTTCTTCCATACATCTTGTGTAAGCGGTTGTCACCGAAGTTACGGGATGCCTGAAGGAGCCTCCTCGTGTAGCGCAATTTGTTCCATCAGACACTCAACTGAACCGAGCGCTCGGCGCATCCTGGACAGTCTCACCTAACACCTTATAAGACTGGCCAATCCATCCCTTGCTGTGGTAGGGCTAACACCCGCCTGGTTCGCGACCACCCTCCCACCGGAGTTCGGCGTCAAGCAGCCTACTATGTTTCGTCGACGATTGGGAGTACCAGTGCCTCAAGGCATCTTCTGGGCCCGCTCGCTTCATCATGGACCTCATCCAGGCGTGATCGAGGTCAAGAGCTAGCCCATTCATAAAACTTCTCTCCAGCCAGTTTATCTTTCACACAATGGTCGTAACGCATTACACATAGAAGTGAGGCGTGCTCGTGTTGCGTTTAAAAAATGGTGAAGAAGCATTGCTTTTCATTCTCATTTTTCCGCTCCTTTCTCAATTTATTTATTTGCATATTAATTGGTATTGTATGTTATATTATTATGTCTAATTAGTATTATTTAGAACGTTTGTACAGTGACAGCCCTAAATCTATCTAAGTATTTTGTTTCCGCTTTGTCCTACTATAAATTCCTACCACGGCCCATTTTTTTGTATGTGCCAAACTTACTTGTTTGTACATACAATCAGCAAAAAAGGCCATGTATTATTAAATATTTAAAATCAAATACGTATTTAAAACAACCGCTCCTCTGTCTAATCTGCGATAGAAAAACCTGCCAATTATTTTTTTTTTTCAATTTTTTTATTTGCCTGGCGCAAATATACTCTTTTTCTTTTTTTCTTTAGAAAACATCGCATTGTTATAATAACACTCTTTATTCGCGTTTAGTTAGCCAGTAATACGTATACGGCTGACGTCACTGGAATCTGTTTAAAAAAAAATGTTTTTTTAAACCTTTTGTTTTTGATACTCTCATTTAGTTGTTGGTCGGTAATTTTTTCAGTAATTAAAATGATAATGTCTTAATTATATTGTTTACTTAATATCTAACTGTTCTGTATATTTAATTAAACTGTGGTAATGTTGTAAGATGATTATTATATCATTTATGTGATTTTGATTGTGATACAGGGTAATAAAGATGATTTATACCTTAAGAATTGTTTTATGATTGAATTATTCTTAAAAAAATCAAATAACTACTTTATTTTTTTATTGACTGTACCTTTGTAGTAGGTACTTGTAATTTGGGACGAAGCACAACTTCAATAGTGATATGGGACAATGTAAGAATTTTGTGGAATGTGGGACAAAATTTTAGGACGATCGAAGAATAAATCTTTTCTACCTATCTTTGTTTCATTACTCGTTAATTTAAGAGATATAAAAGCAAAACTATTGTGTGATACTTTTCACCGTCTCTCTTAAAACCAACAGAGTGCAAGCTCTTAATACATTTCTGCAATTGAAGAGTATTTTTTTTTAATTTGTTTATCTAAGACCTTCATTCCATTCGTTGACATGAATAAATTAGACTCGTGTTTAGCAATGGTTCCTAAGCTCAGCGGTTATATATCAATAAATCGTGAATTAGATTCGACCCTCAATTGTGATCTCTCAAAGGTTTGCTGGAACTTTGAGTTAAGCTCGCTTTTGTACATGAACTTTATTAACGCTGTATCTGCCAGGGTGGCGGAACCTGCCAGGGTTGCGGAATTTGTTCGAAAGAGTTACCGCGACCTGGAACGCAAAGGGCATTAAAAGGAGCACGGATGAGTTTTGCGAAAAATATACACCCATAGCACAGCTGCCATCAAACTAGAGAGATTAGGTCCTAAGTTTGAAATTCTTAAGGGAGTCAAACAGGGCGACCCGCTGTCCCCGAAGTTGTTCACCAGTACCCTGGAAGAAGTATTTCAGACACTGGCAGCCAAATGGGAGGAGAAGGGTATTGTCGTCGGTCGAGCGAGGTTAACTAATCTACGCTTCGCTGATGATATTGTCCTTTTCTCTCCCACAGCCACAGGACTAGAGCAAATGCTACAAGACCTTAGCGATGCAAGCCTTGAGGTTGGACTGAAGATGAACATGTCGAAGACCAAAATTATGACCAACAGCTCCAAAAGGAACATACACATAGGCGGGGAGAATATACAATATGTTCAAGAATACATCTACTTGGGCCAAGTAGTCTCTTTCCAGGCAAGGCAAGATAAGGAAATTGCAAGACGAACGGAAAATGCCTGGAAAAGCTACTGGTCCATGAAGGAGCTATTTAAGGGCACTTTGCCCATGTCACTGAAGCGTAAGCTGATGGATATGTGTATTCTCCCCATCTTGACCTATGGTGCACAGACTTGGTCTTTGACTAACATCCAAAAGTCCAAACTCAAGGTTTGCCAACGTGCTATGGAGCGCAGTATACTGGGTGTTAAATTAACAGAACACGTTCGAAACACTACACTGCGCTCCAAAACGAAAATCATTGATGTGGCTCGAAAGGCTGCCCAACTTAAATGGGACTGGGCAGGACATGTCTGCCGCATGCCGTACAATCTGTGGGCCCGTAAATTACAGGATTGGTGCCCTGAAACAGCGAGACGAGGCCGCGGCAGACCACGAAGGAGATGGCGGGATGACCTGGATGTCTTCCTTAAGAATTGGAATGATGAAGCACAACATCGTGAGCATTGGAAGGAATGGAGGGAGGCCTTTGCCCAGCAGTGGGACAGTACGGGCTAGTAATAATAAAATAAATGAGTTTTAGTCAGTAAGAGTCTGAAACTCCCTTCCGCTCCCCCCAAAGCGTAAGAAGTCATTTGATGATTTCCCAACCTTATAAAGAAAAAAAAACATTGTAAGTACTTCTTTCTATATGTAAGTTGTTTTGGTGTACAATTAAGAATTCGACTTGTTTATTAAAGGATCCGCCTATCCGTCATTCGTCCGTTTATGAATTCAATCTGTAACTGGTTTTTTTTTCTTCACGTTTTTTTTAAAACTCTTAATTTTTACGAATCCTGTTTTTTTAGTCACGGGTGACCACTTATGTGACCTTTGCTAGCTGAGAACATATCGATACCAGAAGTATCAATTAACGTAAGCGACATTTTAGAATTTTTGATAAATGCCCTTGTAGTAATCGCTGTAAGGTTCATTTTGGCATTTTGGGTAAATGTGGTTACGTGAACTGATAGTTCAGGTATCGATATATACGAGCTTCATCCTGCGGCTTCGCCATTTAAAAGTTAGAAATCATCCCAAGTGAACATACTGCGAGGATAAAAATATATTATGTCCTATTCCAGGATATGGTCTACTCGAGTGCCAAGTTTCATTCATATCCGTTGAGCCGTTAAGAAGCCGTGAAGGAGAGTTTACAAAGAAACAGACAAACTGACTTCAACAATTAAAATGATAATAGTATGTATATTATACAGATTGGATTCCCATCAATTTGTTTTTGAATTTTTAGTAGATCTAGTCTCAGTCAGTTGAATTAGATATTTAGTGCGTGGTGAACTGCTAGTTCACAGTAAATATTACATTTGATTAACGAATTAAACAATTTAATAACTAATTATTGGAGCTGTGTAAATCCTGGATATGGGCGCAGGTGATGAGGAGTCTGGCAGCGCTGCCCTGGACATGAAGACGTTGCATATCATCTTTTTGACCGTTGGGTCAGTAGCCCTGCTGGGTGCAATTGGAGGTAAACATTAACTTCTTATGCTGTAGAAATTTTATATCAAGATCCTATATTACAAATTTGATTTTGAACATAGAAGAAAGAGTTACTAGATCCTTTTTTTATGGATGGGGAACCATCAAATGACTCCTTTCGCTCTGGGTGGAGCGGGAGGAAGTGTCAGACTCATACTGACTAAAACCCATCCGTGCTCCTCTTAATGCCCTTTGCGTTCCAGGGCCGCGGTGACTCTTTCGAACAAGGGATGGCTAAAGTGTTATTGGGTTTTCTATCTTGAATTTCCTGAAAGCAGCTCGGTGTTTGTGAGCGGTTGATGGCATTGGCTTGCCTGGTACATTTGAAGGTCAGACCAATTCTTGAATATTCTACATTTATAATGATAGTATTATTTTATTTTTATTTTATTTATTAAGGACAAAAAAACAGTTACATGTTAATACGATACAATATACATAGAATTCTGATAAATGGTTTAACATTATAACCCACACTATTGTCCACGGATTAATCAAATATGTGAAATACGGAAGCTGATTTAAAAATATTGTTTTAAGTTATTTGAATGAAGTGCTACTTAAAAATTTTGTTTTAGCGAATGTATTGGAACATTCACTAACTGAGGGAACCATATGAAATGCCGCTGCATTTAATTCATTAACAAGATGTTACTGCTGTAACCGTTTATTAATTGGACTGGCTCTGTTGAGTCTAGCTGCTAAATGTTTACATTGCGCAACTTGCTGGTAGTCTAAAAATTATTACTTTTATTTTATTTTTTTATTAGTGATGGGTTTGCTCTTGACTCTAGTCAATGTCAGATATTATGACAGAGACAAAGTCTACGATGGAGCGAGCTTACCCACAAGGAGCCTGTTCACTCTAACTTTGAAGAGATTAGGGATTAGATTATGTGTGTAGTTTTCGCTTGTTTAGTATAATAACTAATTCATCATCCTCTGCATAACATATTTGTATTAATTAGAATACCGAAAATCCATTTCCACGAATGACCAACTTTTTTATTTCGTACAAGTGGCCCGCCCCGGCTTCACCTTACCTGGACTTCCACAAATATTTCAAAAACAAAATTAGCCAAATCGGTCCTACCGTTCTCGAGCTTTAGTGATACGAACGAACAGCAATTGATTTTCATACTTAGGTACACTAGCTGTCCCCCGCGGCTTCGCTCCCGTCAACTGGCTACCTACCTACTGTAGCGTAAAGAAAAAAAAAGAAATGAAGAACACTATCTTTACGCAGAATACGTATAATTTTGTAAGTAAATAAAAAAAAGCCTAAATTAAATAATTAACACAAAATAGAAAACACAGGTAAACAAAGCATGATAAAAAAATGTTGAAAGTATCTGAGGAAATTTGTAAAACATACAGAACCTATTGCACGGAAACCATTACGTAAATTTATGTGAATTATTAATCAAACTTGTTCGGACCAATTTAAGCAGACCAATTAAAACTGGTAGGTCGTTTCTTAAAAGAATAAAAATCTGTAATGGTTGGTTCGCTCACAAGAAATTATGAAACCTTATAAAAAAACTACGTAAATGTCTATAAAACAAAACTACGTAACTGTCTATAAAACAAAACTACGTAACTGTCTATAAAACAAAACTACGTAACTGTCTTTACACGCGCGAATTGGAGACGACCGACGTAATTCCAAATAGGAACCGCACAGGGATAGAACGAACTTCCGAATTTGCAAAAGAATAAACCTCCACGCCCCGCCTCTACCCCCACCGCTGTCTGGAACAGTGTCCGGGGAACCTCTCTGTCACTGGCCTCCTGGGTATGAGGCCGCTGGCGCAAGCACCTCTACTCCCCCGCGTAACTAGGTAGGTAATCCCGATTTTTAGTAGTCAGACCAAGGACCACTTCCGGGGGGTATACCGGTAACCGGTTTCAAAAGTTAGTTGATAAACTGCACGAGAATAACTCCAGTTGGTGCACAATGTACCTTACAGAGTAATTTCAAAATAATTCTGGTTCCGAAAAAATAACAACCGTCTCTTGGCCACCAAAACTTTCAACCTATGTCAATAGGTTCAGACAGGGCACTCTCATAGAGTAAAATCGTCTCGTCTTAAGGTTCACATATCATGAATGACAGTTTTTTTTTTTAATATAGCATTGCATCCCGTACAGAACTTTAGGCAAAGGCGTGGTACGGCTTCAGCCTAAAAGGGTTTTCTTGCTAGGAATTGCTAATTTTAGTTTTACTTTACGAGCGTATTGCAATGTTAATGCAATTATTCCAATATATTTTATGAAAAAGTTAGAAAAGGAAGGTTAGGGAAGAAAAAACTTTTCTTATTACTTACGTTTCTTTTTATTTTTATATTTTGACAGACTTTCACAGTTCACTTCACTTCACCCCCAGTCACGGCTTCACAGTACCCAGTTTTTGAGTCCTCACTTTTTGAAAACTGATGCCTTTTCGTTTATAAGCTCAGGTCATAACACAGCACTTATTGTACATATAGCACGATAATATTACAGCTTCAGAAATTGGGAGGATAAGTTACGGAAATAAATCGATGTAGAACTTCATCAACTTTGAAACTGAAACTTCTTCAACAAAGGTTTTGACAGATCAACAAACATGGCGTCATACAGACAGAAATATGGAAGGCGGGAGGGGTGGGAACTGTCAAATGAGATATGTGAACTATAGACATAAGGTTGAGATATTTTACTTGAAGATTACCTGACCTGCTACCTATGTCACAAAACAAATCTAGTTTTTTTTTTGTCAAATATTATCGATTGTCATTCTAACAAATAACCAAAAAGATTCGCGTCACAAACAGAAAAATAAAAAAGCATTGAGAACCTCCACCTATTTATTGAGTGATTTTTAAAGAATTATGTGGTGACCACACTGCACTACCTACCCTACACCTACCCTACATCTACCCTACACCTACCCTACCCTACACCTACCCTACACCTACCCTACACCTACCCTACACCTAAACTACAAAAAAATAAGCTAAGTCCCCACCAATTTTCAGCCAAATCGGTTCAGCCGTTCTTGAGTTATAAAATTACAAAAATTATAAGATAGAAGATAAGAAAATTCCCCGAAGGTTTAGGTAGAGTAGGGGAACATTCACATTTACGTTTAAAATAGAGGGAATTAACTTTTTTATTTAGCCTACACTGGGACTGTGTGCTAGACAGCATGCTGGCCAAAAGTCTTACTCAAATTCTCTCAAGTATATCCTGAGCCATCTCAAACCAGCCCTCGCGGTAGGCGTCTGTGTAGTCTCGCCACCTGCTCCTGGGCCGCCCCGACAAAGCCTTAGTCTAACATCTTCCTTGCTGATATGATGATTATCAGCCAAAAGACGTCCACTGCTGGACAAAGGCTTTCCCAAGTGTCGCCACAACAACCGGTCCTGTGCGTTTCGCATCCATCGGCTACCAGCGACCCTCACCAGGTCATCAGTGAAGGTAACAAAAAGTTAGGTATTGCCACTTACACCTTCAGCGGCCATACTAGCAGACACAATAGTAAAACAATGGCGTCACACCCATTATGCTGTCAAGGAGATGTCAGTTAGCAGTGACACCGTAAAACCGTGGAAGGCGAACCCAAAAAAGTGGCAATTGACAGACCAATACACCGTAACATATTTTTACTTTCAGGTCTGATCGCGTGGGGCGTGATAGCCTCCAACAACTGCTTGGTTCCCGAGATCACCACGTATCTCCCACCGACAACACCCGTAGTGACCACGCCAACTACAAGCCTCTTCAAGGCTGCATCACCGTTGGTCAAAGCGCCGTGTCCAAGGAACCTGACGGCTGAGGAGACTTCGCACGGGGACGCAGCACCCCCGGTCTTGGCCAAGTTGGACTGGTGGCAGCACTGCGTGATTTACGCGCTCTATCCACTTTCCTTTAAAGACAGCGATGGAGATGGCATTGGAGATTTGGATGGTACGTTTTTTACTAAAACTACTTTTAAATAATGCAGAGCTGGTTTACTCTGAGTAACTTCACGACATCTGACCACGTCATCGTTTACCATCAGGTGAGATAGTGGTCAAGCAAAACAAAAAAACATGACGCTAAATAGATTACTCCTCTCATATTTTGTCGTCGTGTCTACTACGTCTATTTGATTCCACAACATAATAGCTGTTGTGAAATAATCGTCGTATAATGTTTAAATTATTTACCATAGTAGCATTAGGGAATTGCGAATGATGTACGTCTGTCAACTCTCGCGTTCAAAGGGTTCCAAACGAATCTCATTTTTGTAACATGTTTCTTATAGGTTTTCATCTAATTTCGTGAATAGCTTCAAAACATTTATATTTAATTATGAAAAAAAATTGAAACCCTCACAATTAGCTCTTTCATTAGATATGTCACACTTTTTCTCGAGCGAAGCCGTGGGTGAAAGCTAGACCTACCTATTTTTGCATTATAAACTTATTAGATTTGATACTTATTTGGTGTTACCCTCTTCACAGGTATAATGGACCATTTGAATCACTTCAAAGACGCGGGAGTAGACACGATAATAATGAGTCCCATCTTCGAGTCCCCTATGAGAGACTTCGGGTACGACATCAGTAACATCTATGACATACACCAAATTTTCGGCACAATGGAGGACTTTGAAAAGTTTCTGAACAAAGCTCATGATATTGGTAAGATTGCCTTATTTTTGAAGGTTATATAGAAAAAATCTACCAGTCAGTTACCTGCACACATAAAAACCTACGACCGCGTCAGAGAACGGCGATGCCGAAGCTGAATATTGGGCTAGAGTCTAGCCCAATATTCAGCTTCGGCTTCGGCTGCGGCTCCCGGTTAGTCTAGCCGCTAGACTACAACATTGCTCTGTTTTCAAAAGCTATAAGGCTCAAATGACAAAACGTTTGCTTTATCTTACAACCCTTTTCGTAATTTTCATTTAAGGGCGCGTTTACAAATGGGTAGTCAAATCATTACTTTTTTACACAAAGATATGTTTATTAAATAAAATTTTAGAAAGGTGCATTTTCTCAATAAATGTACCGAAGTAAAAAAAATCACTTCGGTACATTTATTGAGAAACTGTACCTATCTAAAATTATATTTATAGTTCAGAATCGTACCATGCACATCTATCAACAATTCTTGGGAAAAACATTTTAAGAATGCAAAGCATTTTATTTAATAAACATACTTTTGTGTAAAAAAGTAATGATTTGACTACCCATTTGTAGACGCTTCCTTATTATAACGTTTAGTATATGTAACAACATATGTTATAACAATACTTGCTCTAATTTTCGTTTAGTGTGTGTATTCTTATTTAGTATACGTTTTTTTATCTAATTTTCATCTTGAATAATTTACATAATAATCGCTGAACAAAGAGCGACCGCGCTAGCTCGGGAACTTAGGGCACCCCGACACGGATAGGATTCATGTTACAATAGGAGCCCCGCAGCGGGGCTCCGTTAACTTCCCTTGATCACGACCGTATTTTAAGCCGAATGTACATTCGATAAAATTAGTGATAATTGTATATGTGGCACTTTTTATGGTTAGTTTTATAACAGAAATATACAACTGAGTGGTCATCAACATTTTGCTCGTGCAATTCGGGTTATTAACGATCTTCACATCAAGATCGATGTATTTACATGTAATTTGAGTGAATTCGCAAAAATACTGCTGTTTATTTTATGTTATAGTGTCAGATTAGAGTAGGCTTTTATATTTCAAATATTTTGTTTTTGTATGTATAATGAACCTAGGGTAGAAGTAATGATTAGATTGATTTAAGTTTTTATTTTATTTTATTAAATTGCAATGTATTTAAAAGTTAATTTTAAGACCGCGCTATCGCATTAGGTATACACCTGTAATGATAGTTGTAAGGGATATTTTAATAAATATATATTTTTTTTTTTCGATTTCAGGATTAAAAGTATTGATTAACTTCGTGCCGAATCACAGCAGTATAGAATCTGAGCACTTTAAGAAGTCGGAAAAAATGGACCCTGTGTACAAGGACTTTTACGTGTGGGCTGACGGGATCACGGACCCTAACAATCATACCAAGAGGTTGCCTCCTTCCAACTGGGTGAGAACGTTATCTTAGTTTGAACAAACATGACTGGTTCGTTGTGCAAATAACCAATCTTGTGACGGCAAGAAGGAACGGTGGAAGATGCTTAGTGTTACACGAAGGATGTGTTAAACAGATTGAGTCAAAATATGGTACAGCTAGTAAGGGGCTGACTACAGAGATGATGGCTTAATGAAAGAGATGCACGGAAGAAAAGGACATGTTGCACCCCAATTTAATGTTCTGGAAGATGACGATGATCAGATGCTTCCATAAAGATTTATTTATAAGGTTTACTTGCTTTCCTCACCGACATCCTACTAATATTGAATGGGTAGGCCACCAGCTAGTTTAGCCAAGATGTTAGTGGTACCCCGGTAGCACGATCCCTTTTACGCAGGCGCAGCTGCTGGCTTAAACTAGTAAGGAAATGCGGTGCGCCATATTTGCTAAAAAACATTGTGTAAAACTTTAGTATTAAGTAAAATGACAACCGTGAATGAATTCGCATCCAATTTGGTTGGTTAAGTTTAAATTAGCCTTAACCACGGGAGCGTAGCGGCAGATTAATCTGCAATTCCATTATTTTCTGCTTGATAATCCCTTCTGTTTGCGCCATCCGTGTAAGTGACTGGCGAAATAAGAACAGGACCAAATATGCTGCTACGTCCAGCGATACCTACGACGTTGCTGTATGTGTCCCGCCCCCGCCCGACTACACAAATTCACAAAGGTTGAGAAGATCAAGGAGTACATGAAGATGAAGACCAACTGGGTCTTCAGGGTCGAGAAAAGAAAGAAAAACTGGAAGTTGGAGCAGCGTCACAACACCAACTTCAAGTCGTTTGTGGTGCGGGTTCCGACACAACATCTCGACACGGTCCTAAAGGAAGCGTTTCGGCCGAAGGTTTTAGTTTTCACAACAGGCGCCGCGCAGCGTAACTCTTGCGAATGTTTGGAAGGTAACGATTCCGTCAACTCTCAACCCAGTTGATTAATTTGACCAAATTTCATTGAAAATGATCCATCCTCCTTTGGCCGACTTCTTAATTACTGCATTCGATTAGTTTTCAATCTGCGAAAATATGACCATATCATTGCGCATCGGTTGCTCCTACAGTCGTTGCCTGTACGCCAGCGCAGAGAAACAAGGGCGCTAACTACCTTGTTCTCATTTCTTGACTCTTCCAATTCGCCTACCTATCAAATAATGAGGATTATATTATTTGACATTTACTTTATAATGTTCTGAGGAGATAGGAAGTGCTTACAATTAATGGCGAATTTTGGTGTAATGACTCTTACCTTCTAATTACGAATTATCCTCTAACCTCTTAGTACCCACCTAATTAGTTCATCGAGCCTTCAGAGAACCTTCCACCCAGTTGCGCGTCACCGAGGCCGACCTGAAAAACTCTAAACAGACTCCGCACTCAGGTCGACCACACTAACGACAACCTCTTCTGGTGTGGGTTCTCGGACGCCTTCGAACTACATCGTTTGTGTGGCATCGCTCCGCAGTCCATGGCTCACATTTCGTCTTGTGCCGCATGCCCTGTTACCTGTATATGAGAGGACATTACGGCTGCGTATGCGAATGGTGGTACCGTTGGCTGTGTACTGGGCCAAACATCAAATATAATAACTCAATTTGCCATCGACACGCTAAGAAGAAGGAGATTTCTACGACTACCTTGCATTGATTTATGTTTTTATTCTAGCTGAGTCAATTCGGTGGATCAGCATGGACATGGAGTGAGAAGAGACAGCAGTACTACTTGCACCAGTTTGCTGACATGATGCCAGACTTAAACTTCAGGAATCCTGCTGTCAAGCAAGAGCAGCTCAACATCATGAATTTCTTTCTAGACAAGGGAGTTGATGGCTTCTGGCTCGATAACTTTAAATTGCTGTTGGAAGCAGACCCTGCTGACCATGGAGGCCGGTACCCTGATAATCCCAAACAGACAGTTCCTCTGTACAATGCGAATCTGATTGAGCTGTACGACATTGTGTATGAGTGGCGGCAGTTCATTGATAAATATAATGAGGAGCATGGAGGAGACACAAGGTTAGTTAAACTTAGATATAAGATATAAGTACTTGAAAAATGTTCACTTACTAGATCAGTCAAGATCTATGTTTATAACGGTTTCTAAATAAATATCATCTTATACGTCATCATCATATCAGCCGAAAGACGTCCACTGCTGGACATAGGGTTCCCCTTATGAGGGGGGTTTGCCATAATCGCCACGCTTGGCAGGCGGGTTGGCGATCGCAGTATACCTACAGAGAATGCTGCTGCCCATTCTCTGATGAGTCCCTTACGGCCGCTTTCTATAACATATCTCAATCCCAATCTTGATCCCGATCCTTGTCTGTAACCAATCAACTGCCGAGTTTGTGTCCTTCACCACACAATCCTCACCTTTGATTGGTTACAGACAAGGATCGGGATCAAGATTGGGATTGAGATATATTATAGAAAGCGGCCGTTAGTCACCTCTTACGACACCCACGGGAAGTGGTGGAATGGTGCTATTCTTTTACGTCCGACAATCAAGTAAATTGTTGCTGCATTTTTTTTAATTTCTATAAAAATCGAAAAAAACATTCAATCATTCGAAAGACTAATTTGTGTAGTATGCCTAATAAGTTCCTAAATCGGAAATTTTCTTGCATTTTATAATATTTATAAATATTTTTATATTCATTATTTTTCTTGCTTAGGTATGTGTTCCTTCCAAGTAAGACACTCATCCGTGTGAAATCTAAGGTTTTTAGCAACAATTGGTCTGAGGAAATTCAGACTGTGTTTTGGACAAAGCCTCAAATGATTGTACTTTTTATGTTATGACACTCTCAATTGTACGATATATGCGAGTGATTTATATTTTATTATTTTTTTTAGACTGATCTGCAATTAGCTATTAACTTTGCGACTAGTTAATTATTGTTTTGGTTATATTATTATTATTAAATTCAAATCCAATATTTTGCATAAGGTAAAATGTATCGGGGCAATCTACTAATTATTCCAACCTATATGTATACCTACATTATCAGCAAATAAATGATTATTCTTTCTTTTAGTTAACATCAAATTGAAGATTGGAAACTTTCAAACAATATTAAATGCTTAGTTATTTTCGTTCTTTAATACTTACTGTTCTTTTTAATACTTGTAAGAAACATTTTAAAAATCCCCTGAGTGATCTTTATGGCTTGATTTCTTCTTATTTCCAGGGTATTTTTATCCACATGTTATACCAACATTACCATGACGATGCTGTACTACGGGAACACGCAGGGAGCCATCGGTGCGCACTTCCCCTTCAACTTCGAATTCATCCATCTTAATGGCAAAGCTAATGCCAGAGACTTCGTGTACACCACCCTGAAGTGGCTGACTTACATGCCGCATGGTGCTGTGGCTAACTGGCAGGTAATAAGATTGACTTTGAGAAATGTTCAATAACAATGGAGTGTGTCAGTGAGTCTGTGAATATGCTTTGAAGGTTGGAAGATATTTCATCAATAGCTTCAATACTAATTAAATTACATGACCTACATATACAGGGTCTTGCAGAATAATGTGTTCATATTAAAGGGTGATGTTAGGTAGCTGATATAAATTAATTCGACTAAAAAAACCACTAAAAAGTTACGAAGAAATGATTTGATTTGATGAATCACAGATTTGATGTCACTAACTGCATCTGATTGCTTGAAAGTCTTTCCTTTGGAAGTTTAAAGTTGTTTTTTCTGGTAAATTGTTTGAAAAACATCATTTTTTTATGTTTTGACATTTTTTCCTTAATGTATATCAGCTGCCCAACATCACCCTTAAATATGACCACATCTTTCTAGAACAGCCTGTATTTTGAAAACTTATTAAAATTATTATTTCTTCACAATACGATAATTACTAAAAAGGGAGAAATATAAATTTATATGTCACTTGGTAGTCGTAGTCGTAGCATACGGTACGAGTGCGTACGAGTTCCTGTTGAACACCAACTTCTTTTTAATTTTTTTTTTATGACGGTTAAAAATCATTCCGATTTTCAAACTAGGCAAGTACATCATAAGTATGATCGTAAGTCACCAACGAGTCCTAATCGATTGCAGTTCGGTAACCATGACAACAACAGGATGGCGTCGCGCTTCCGCGTCGACATGGTGGACGGTCTCAACTCCTTGATGATGATGCTGCCCGGCACCTCAATCACCTACCAAGGCGAGGAGATTGGCATGAGGGACGGCTACGTCAGCTGGGAAGACACCCTCGACTTGGATGCTAGGAGGCAGGGAAACGAAAACACCTACCACCATTACTCCCGCGACTTTGCGAGAACCCCCTACCATTGGGATAACTCCACCAGCGCTGGCTTCTCCACCGGTGAGAGGACTTGGCTACCAGTCGCTGAAGATTACAAGGAAATTAATCTGGCTAAACAAAAGGAGGACGAGAGGAGTCATTTTAAGGTTAGAAATTAAACTATTAGTAACTGGGCCTTCCAATGACTATAGTTTGGCAAAGTTATTATTGATGTCTTCAAATACTCAAAAGTACATATACATTCCCTAAGTGAACACTTCTTCTACAGGTGTACCAAGCTCTCACAACCCTTCGTAAGGAGAAGACGCTCTCCCACGGGGAGTACGATATCAGGGCACTGACAGACAGTTCCTTCTACGTAGTCAGAAGCCTCAGGACGTATGACACCCTGGTGTTCCTGTTCAATGTTGGAGAGGCTCCAGACACGATTGTTTTGAGCTGGATACCACATTTGAAGACACCAGCTACTGTATATATTTCGAGTATTCATTCTAGCAGAGTCGCTGGGTAAGGGATGTTCTGGTGTTTTTTAAGAATTTTTTTGTTATTTTTGATTTAGGTATGGTATTCGCCAGGTAAACTTGCAATAAACTACATTGACCTTTCCCTAATAATCCTAATTATGTAGATACCCGAACAATAAACTATGAACCGTTTTTCATTACTAGAGAGCGTAAAGGCAGAATGAAAGTATGAAAGTCAATAATTGTATGTGGGTCAATGACCGTCATTGCACATTTATCTGGCGCCTACCATATGTACATAGTAAGTTAAACAAGCTCTCAGTGAGTTAATTTATATTGTATAGCGTAATTTGGGAACTGTTACTATACAAAGAATTAGAATATACCTACATATATCGTACATACTCCTAAATCGTATAAAATTTCCCTATCTCATACGAAATGTAAACAGAATGAAACTTTCGAAGTAACCAGTAACATTTAACGTATGCTTGATGATTTTCACCCGAAGGTTCAAGGGAAAAGTCCCTACTTTTCCCTTGAACCTTTAGTGTTTTTAGCCCTCATCATAACCACTTTTTGTTTTTCAGAGATATCATCGATGGTGAAAGACTAACCCTGGTCGCTGGAGAAGCGTTGATTTTACGAGCTCCACCAGTTTGAGAAATATTTGAGAAATATCACCACTCTATCAACCGGATGGATGTAGAAAACTATTCATTCATAAATTTTAAATCATATAATGAACTGAAATATAATGACATAGGATGGTTAGGCATCGCTGTTTCGTTTCAAGGCGCTATGATCCGAGAAAGATCTGATAGGTACCTATTTTAACATAGTAATTATTGTAATTATTTTTTTTCACGATAAACTCAGCGAATTGCGCAATTTTAATACTTTTTCATTTATATAAAAAGTAAGAAAAAAATGCCTGTTTTGTAGCTATGAGATTGATTAAACATTACGAAAAGGGGTAACTTCGGGATTTTTTTCTACCCAGCAAAGTTTATCTAAACGTGTTACTAAAAGCGATTTTGGGTCCGCCAGATCCTTAAGGACGCGTTTACAAGTGGGTAGTCAAATCATTACTTTTTTACACAAAAGTATGTTTATTAAATAAAATACTTTGCATTTCCCAAGAACAGTTGATAGATGGGCATGGTACGATTTTGAACTATAAATATAATTTTAGATAGGTACAGTTTCTCGAAAAATGTACCGAAGTGAAATTTTTTCCTTCAGAATTTAATAAACATACTTTTGTGTAAAAATGTAATGATTTGACTACCCATTTGTAAACGTGTCCTTAAATAAGATTATATATCTTATTTTCAGAAATTTTCAACACTGTTTTTTATGTTTCTGTCGGATCATTTATTCTATATGGCATTTTAATACGGCTTGTGTTTAAACGCCTGCCAGAAATTCTGCTAATTTACTACCAATAAATTCGAAATACCTGCCAGAATGGTTAATGTTCACCAAATTGTGTGTAACCTAACCTCTAAACACTTTAAAGTGGCCTAAAAGAATAGTCGGGGTGCCCTAAGTCCAGAGATCGCTTCGCTCGCTCTCGCATCCTAAGTTCTCCTAGTAACAGTAATTATATTGCATTATATAATTTTTCTGTAATTTTCGGTATTAATGTTACTGTTCCAGTAAAACGATACTTGGTTAGCATATATCCATATTAGTAAGAAAAAGAATTTATATGAAGCTAATATATTTAACTTGTTATTTTTGGTAGTGGTATAAAATTTTTTTGGTGAGCATTTAAATTGTACCCTTTTAATATTCTTTTCGGCCCACAATCACGTCCCACCGCATGTCATAAATTAATTAGAAAAATATTTATAAAGCAATTCAAAACTTTCCGATAGAAAAGCTATAATCCTTTTTTTGTGATTCTTACAGATTAAGTCTTGTTAAACATTTTTTTTTATTTATTAATTGTTTTAATCTGTTGTAGTATTATTTACATTAATTTTAACCATTACTTAGTTTCAGACTTTTTTATTCATGTTTGATGATGACGTTATGTGAAACTGCTTGTTTATGCTAATTACCTATTATTACAAAATATTTTAAATTCATTTGTATTTTTTTTAAATCTTGCAGCCCGAATATCAACTATCGGGCAGTTGCCCACCTGACACAACAACCGTCCGGTCGGAGGATCCTCCCTTTTCAACGGAGGTATGCGGGACTTTACTCTCTGTACCGCTCCCTACATAAATTTAAAGATCGACCCGTGCAGCTGTTATGTTTAGCCACGAGCTCCTCGAAAATTAACTTTGTAGACTTGAAAATAAAAATAGGTCTTCGTATTTTAAAGTCTTAACATAGTTTCATTCCAACCTTCTGTCCTTCAAAAGTACTACATATGAATGATTCGAGGACCTCTGAATAAATGATCTTCATTGACTGTGACTATGTTGCGAGACGGTCGTATTGTTCCAAAGATATTGATTTCAGCTAGCTTCGTGTTTCTTGAAACCTATTATTATTATTTTCTAATGATAGCACCCAACCGACCAGTCCTAGGATTTGACGACTACGGATTATATGGAGCTATGAGTTTGTTTCGGTGTTTCTTATCAGTGTAGTCAGCTAGGAAACACCGGTCTCATCTAGTTAAGGCTGACCAAAAAATATTGAAATGTAATATCATGTATCTAATATAATATCTAAGACCAGCAGCGGGACAGAATAGGCTAAAAGAAATAGTAATATACCTACTCGTAAATCTTTAGCTCTGCTTGCTGTCGTAGTTATATACTACGACAGCAAGCAGAGCTAAAGATATAGTATACCACAAAAACTGCTTTTTTATGTAATACGTAACCTATGTCACCCAGCCGTATGCCGCTTGCCATCAGTGGCATTTAATTTATATTAACAATATTATAAAGCTGGAGAGTGCATTTGTTTGTTTTATTGAACGCGCTAATCTCAGAAACTACTATTAGATAATATTGGACGAAACATTGTATGGCTAGAAAGGAGGTAACTTTGTAGATAAACTAATAGAAAAGAAATAAGGAAGACCTGCTTCACCAACCCCAAATAAATGGAAATAAGGGTTGAGCGGAGGAGAATAAGTGTCAAACGCCATCTTAAAGTGGATCAAATTATTTGTATTAGCTAGTGTACAACTAGTTAATAAGAGAAAAACAATAACGAACACATTCTGGCTAATATTGTTTATTATTATTCAGTTGGATATCAAGATAATAATACTATTATAACGGGATTAGAAAAATTGGCAAGAGGCATTTGTTTTCGAAGGGAACAACATCGTCATGAAAACTAATACGATAAAAAGAGGTCGGTATTATTGTTTGTTAGAATATGTTTGTAAAAGAAAATAATCTCTGGAATCGAATAAAAATAATTTACAATGCTTTGCCTAAGTCAATTACTCAACTACCCTCCAATAAGTTTTGTGTTGCGTTGCGGAAGTGGTGGTTACAAGAGTGTTTTTATTCGATATATGAGTTCTTTCTAAAGTGTCCCTGTAAATTTTATTCATTAAAGCACAGATATATATTAATATTAACTGTTAAGTAGACACAAAAATTGACAAAATGTAGATTATTACTATTGCATGCTATTTATTGGCCAAAAGTGTGTTACTAAATATTTTATTTAAGAACTTCATGTACCTACCATATTTGATGCAATAAATGAATTGAAATGAATTTAAAAAAATACATTACACATTGAAAGCCCATAACTAATACCGGAAACTGCACGGGTTTGATGATAAGCAATGGAAGCGCTGCTGGAAAATATTGGTCATAATACAGTGTTCCAGCCTGTATTATAAACCAATTCAGCAGTCCTCTCAGTGACTGACAGAATGAAACAGATTACATATTTTCAGATTCAATTCGTAATCGTAATGGAACAAACAATGGAGTACCTACTAAGGTAATTGCTTGGTGGTCTCATATCACGACAGGATTGGACTATAATTTGTATAAAGGCGGCTTGTCTGCTGAACCGAGGGTAATTGCTGGCTCCACATCCGCTGGCTCTAGTGATGTAGACTGTAGCTTAGGTATGGAAAGGTTTCTAATGTAAAAAATTATAATTATTATGAGCTGGCTAAACTGTTTGTTTGTTTGCTGAAGGTAGTACTGATCTAAATCTTTCATCAGTAGAAAACTACACTTTCTAAAGGGTGTCTTAAGCCATTTTTAATTCCGGTAAATGGTCCTGAGATATATCTAGACTTCCTGACCGATTTTGGCCATGACGGCCAATCTCAACGGAGATTAGCCATCGGCGCGGTGCACTCTCTTCCATCACTCTTATAATCCGAAAGGACGGAGACCTGACACGACCGGAGAGATCTGGTGCAGGGCCAACGGCTTAGCGTGCTCTCCGAGGCACGGGGGTGTCACACAACCAACTTCCAAACTCCGGGCTGTCACAGTGAAATTCCTATTGGAAAAACCCAATACCAGTTTTTGCCCGACTTGGGAAACGAACCCACGCTCTGCAGTCGCTCTTGCGAGCGCAAGACCAACGGAGCAGCTAATAGACCTGACCTGACAGATCAAAATAAGCAAGCATGAGGGAGCAAACTACTTTGGATGAAGATAACAATCACAACTGCACAAAGAACTTTGTACTTGCATCAGACGTACACGTGATTTAATAAAAAATTTCATGTGCTTAGATACAAGATAGGATATCAGTACCTCCCCATGATTAAATAAATTATATTATCAGACCATAGGTAAACATTATCTTAATAACAAACAGTAATCAAATATTATAGATAAGTTTATGACACGAGCCGATAAGGGGTCTTTAAATTCAAGTCCCATAATCTAAGGCAGCTAAAGCCAAGATGTCGTGGAAGCAGACCGTGGGGGTGGCGATACTAACCGCTGTAGTGGTCGGGGTGGTCGTGGGGGTGGTGGTATGGGCAGTGATGAGGGAGGAAGAGGTAGCACCACCGGAGCTGAGGGAACTGGACTGGTGGGAGCACACAGTGATATACCAGATCTATCCCAGGTCGTTTAAAGATTACGATGGAGATGGTATCGGGGATCTGAAAGGTGAGTTTTTGGAAACTGATCATAACAGTGCTGGTCAAAAGCTTCTCGATTTTACACTCACTTTACTTCCAGTGGGAAAGAGACGGAGCTATACAGGACGTATAGCTCCGTCTCTATCCCACTGGAAGTAATATTAAAGTAATACTGCTTTAAGAGTTCGTGGTATAGGCCCAGAGCTGCCAATGACCAATCTTTTAAAAAATGAGTCCAGCTCATTCCGCTATCTCCGCCTGTGTCGCTTTTAATTACTTATTTCATGTTATTTGCTGACAATGCTTTCAATTATTCACATGTTCCCTCTGTAGTCATTTTCAAAGGTAAATTAAAACCTTTATAATGTTTTTGCAAATCCTGTGAGGCCGTTAATTAATTTTCTATTTAGCCTAAAAGGGTTGACATTTGTGAAAGACGAGACAACTCAGACCTAGCTAACCCTGTCTGTATTGGATTTGAGATCCAATTAAAGCTGTTTTTAAACTTAGTAATTTACGAGTATTGTTGTTATAACGTTTAGATTTTAGAATAATAAGTAACTCGGAATAACTTTCAATTTAATTATGCTCTGATTCATCACTCGTTTGTTATGTGCGATAAAATCAATAAATTAATACTACCTTTACGTTTTGGCTCACATGGGTGGCCCTAAAATGCTTCCATGGGGCACACCAAGTTTTATTGTTTAGGTTTTCGTTGGTAATCTTAGTTAGTGATACTAAAAAGTGTTAAGTATGAAAAGCGTTTCAATGTTTTTAGAAAATAAATGATAAAATGACCTACTAATGATATCAGTTCGATAAATGCCACTGACATAACTCTTCAAAAGGCTTATCACTAATCCTAAATGACTTCTTTCAACCTAATTCCTTTTAATTATAAAACATAGAGAAGTTCAGAAACGCTTCGACACATGTACCTACTATTTATATTTTTCCAGGTATTACTGAGCAACTAGAACATCTAGTGGATGCTGGAGTTGGCGCACTCTGGATGTCTCCGATCTTCCAGTCACCTATGATTGACTTTGGGTATGATGTTAGTGACTTTTACGCTATACATGACGAGTACGGAACCATGGAAGATTTTGATGACCTGGTGAATAAAGCACGTGAATTAGGTAAGACTTGAAAAAAAAATTTTTGAAGAATTCTGTTATTTTTATTAACAGGATTGGTTAAAACACCTACCAGCTTCCTCAGAGTTAATGTACTTTTTTATTTCAGGCTTAAAAGTGATATTAGATTACGTTCCCAACCACGCTAGTACATTTTCCGATTACTTCATCAAATCGGAAGCCAGGGAGCCAGGATATGAAGACTTCTTCGTATGGGCTGATCCACGAGTAGATCCAGAAAGTCCCAATTCAAGATTACCTTCAAACTGGGCAAGTCCTTCTTATGTCATTAAAAAACCTACAGAAGCTTAACTTGCAAGAGTTTTATTATGTCTTTTTTGGTACAGATCAGTCAATTTGGTGGCTCGGTCTGGGAATGGAGCAACCGTCGCCAGCAGTTTTACCTCCACCAGTTTGCCATCGAGCAAGCTGACTTTAACTTCCGAAATCAGGCCGTAAAAGACGAAATGGTCAAAATCATGCTGTTCTGGATAGCCAGAGGAGCTGACGGCTTTCGGGTGGATGCTATCCCTCATTTATTCGAAACAGCTCCTGATGCAAACGGCAATTACCCTGATGAACCTTTATCCGGGAACATGTTTTTGAGCCCAGACCAGGCTGGGTACACCACGCAGATCCATGTTCGGGACCTGATAGAACTGTACGATGTTGTGTATGATTGGAGGAAAGCTGTTGACGAGTGGGCGGTGGAGAATGACGCGGAGACTAAGTAAGGGACAATTATTGTCTTTTTTTGCTGAATATTAGTGTTGAGAAATTCTAAAATTAGTCAACATAAGTTTTTTAAAGTAGTATTTATAGCTTGGTTTTCTTTTGTGAATCCAGGGTACTCCTGGCAGAGGCCTATGCCAACATCAGCATGACGATGTTATACTACGGAGACGAGAGAGGAAGGATCGGAGCTCATTTCCCCTTCAACTTTGACTTCATTACGACTCTGTCTGCTAAGTCTTCTGCCAGAGACTTCGCCTACGTCATCAGGCACTGGCTTACTTACATGCCGCAGGGGAATGTAGCGAACTGGGTGGTAAGTTAATTCTAACTAGTTAAACAAATAATTGACAAAATCTATTGGCTTAATTGTTGAGCTTATATCCTTGTTTGTATATTTCTAGTTCGGAAACCACGACCAAAGCCGAATGCCATCCAGATTCAGAGACGACATGGTGGATGGTCTGAACGGTCTCAACATGTTACTCCCAGGAGTAGCCATCACTTACCAAGGCGAGGAGATCGGAATGAGGGATGGCTTCGTCAGCTGGAATGACACCGTCGACGTCGCAGCCCTGAACCAGGGCAACGAATCAAACTATTTGGAGTTCTCCAGGGATCCCTGTAGGACACCGTACCACTGGAATAACTCGACTAGTGCTGGATTCTCTACCAATCTTACTACTTGGCTACCAATAGCTGAAGATTACATGGAAATCAATCTCCAGGCTCAGAAAGATGTTTCTGTTAGTCATTTTAAGGTAACATTTCAAGTTAGTCTTACTTTTGGAGTGAACACTAGCAATAGCCTTAAAGATGTACTTAGTAGCAAAATCATAAGATTTTTTCCAAAACTAACCATTATTAACAACTACACAGTCTACAGTCTATACTAAGAGTGGAATTTTCTTTTCCAGATATACCAGTCTCTAACAAAACTGCGCAAGGAGGTGGCCCTCTCACATGGAGACTATGACGTGCAAGCCCTGACGGAGAACACCCTGATCCTGATCAGGTACCTCAGGACCTATGACACGTATGCCTTGGTCTTCAACGTGGGCACCTCAGTGGACACAGTCAACCTGAGTGGAATATCACTGTTGTCAGAGCCGTTGACAGTCTATACTGCCAGTGTCCATAGTAACCGCGTTGCAGGGTGAGGAAATTTTGTCTCATTTTATGTTTCTTGCTATTTTTAGGGTTCTGTACCTCAGTCGGCAAAAACGGAACCCTTACCAGGATCTTTGTTATCCACCTGTCCGTCTTTCCGTCTGTCAAGACCCTTTTTCTCAGGCACGTGTGGAGGAATCAAGCTGAAATTAATATCAAATACTCAGGTCTGCTACCCCTTGGAGCCGTGAAATCAAATATCTAAGTCAACGCAATCTTAAGATAAGACCGTTTATGCTCCGTTTATGGCGCATGTTTTGACGCCGCAAGGGAATCAAAACCTATACTTCCCGTTGGGCTAGGATAATGAAATTAGGCAAGAAGATAGATCTTACAGTACAAGTAAACCCTCTGTACGCGAGTTAGACTTGCACTTGTCCGGTTTTTTATTTATCAAGAAGAAGATTTCTCTATGATTAGAGTGAGAATAGGTCTCTTTTATCATTTAAGTAGATGACTGTCTACGATTAAATATAACCTGAACCAAAGACTGACGAAGTTGCATTTTTAGTGAAATTTTAGCTAGGTATGTACAATTGTTTATTTGACTTCAGTTATCCTTGATTTTCCAGTCTAGAATAATTTCTTAATTTGTTGATAATAAATATAGGTATACCATCAAGGCCAAATATGTATCAAGTTATAAATATAATCTTAAATATTTAGGTATCTATAAATATTTATAATAACGTATTATAGCTTAATTTTATCTTTATTGCCCCGATTTGTTCTTTGTGGGTAATTTTGCGAATAGAACATTCTACTTTTTTATAACTACCGAAATCTTTATATATTTTTATGTAAGTACCTACCTAATGTATCATATCGTTACTTAGGAGAGGCTTTAATACGGCAGTTGAATCGCTAGAGCTTATTTATCAAATATCTTATTTGTCAAACAGGAAAAAACGCGACAAAAACACGAAATTCTTTCTAATATCTACGATCAGTGAAGTCTTTTCATTTAATATGATTTATTTCTTTTTATTTGAAGAGAATATTTTCCCCTAAACGGGAAAGACGATATAATCCTGCCAGGTCAATGACTTAGGCATAATTATATACCTACCCGGTCTACTAAATGTTTTTTCCAATGGCAAAAGTCAAATAAAAATATTATCTGAGTTTTGCCATATTGCCATATAGTACTGTGTGACTCAGTTACTGCCGCTCAATGTAAACTCTTTTTCTGTCTTTCGAAAATAATGGTGTTCAGCGGCATAAGTTAGACTCAAAGCCGACCTTAACATTGGTAAGAGGCAGGCAGATCGATTAATGCTTATTAGTGTTTGTGGCTATCACCGGATAATTGCAAACTCCGTAAGATTGTTATAAATCTTTTTTAGATTATAATCTTTCGCTACAATGTGAGCATATCATTTTGAATACAACAAATCGCATCCAAATTCAATAGTTTCCAATAAAAATATTCGTGCCTCATTGAGAAAAATGTGTTTACAATTTCACACGATGTTTTACAATCTTACGGCGTCTGTAATTATCCGGTGACATGGCCACTCTTACAATATGATCGACGGACTTCCGCAAGTTCTATTTAAGATCTCGACGATTTCTCACAAAATGATGATAACTCGGAGCTGCACTTATTTTTAAGTCTCTTTTCATAGATACTAATTTTACTTTTATTTTCTGTTTCAGGAGTGAGCTGCCCTTTGATAATTTGACTCTGCAGCCCGGAGAAGCGATCGTATTTCGCGCACCACCTACATGAATAACTCGGATTATGTATTAGACTTTAAGACTTATTATTTTTAGATCTCCTAGTTATTTAAAATTAAGCTGTGCCTGTTATGGTCCTTTATTGTTTCTGTTTATTAATATTTAGCGACCTGCATGTGTATCTATACTGGATGAGTTTTTTTCCAGTGCGCAAACTTTAAGAACCACTTCTGCCCATGTAAATGAACAACTTTAAACAAGAAGCCAAAGTCAATTACTAAAAAAAAATTGAGTCTCTCATACAAATTGTGAACAGTTGATAACAATTTTGCATAGAAAGTTCAAATTTTATTTTAGGAATTGACTATGGCTTCGGGAAAGTTGTTCATTTACATGGGCAGAAGTGGTTCTTAAAGTTTGCGCACTGGAAAAAAACTCACCCAGTATATTACGGATCACAATGAACATTTTGAGATTTGAGGTTTGAAATAAACCTGATTTCAGAGAGCCAATTCTACTAATTTAAAAAAAAACGTTCGCATTCGCATGTCAGTCGCAATCTGTCAAAAATGTATAGAAATTGAGGCTTTTTGACAGATTGCGACTGAGATACGAATGTGTACGCGAACATCATTTAAAAAATTGTAGATTTGGCCTCCGGAATGTGAAGTTAAATGTCTGTCAAACAAAACTTTAGCCTGAAAACCTGTCAAAGTATTCCATTAAAGTAGAGTTTAATTCGAATTCTTAATTCTCAAGAACCGGTTCTAAGATATCGGCCCATTCATACACATGATGGTTTTAAAACGGGGAGAAACTGTCTTTCGTTTGTGCGGACTGCAGTTCCGCTTCGGGTGTACAGTACCCGGTCATGTAACATTATAGCTTTAGAAAGAGAGGCATAGGGATGTGTGACAGAGATGACGCTCTGTAAAACTGAACTTTTTCTAAGACTAGATGTACCATATACGGCGGCGTACTATAATCTTCAGTTTTGCTAGACAAAACTGCTTCATCTAAACGTGGCACTCCACTTGGCGTATTTGTCAAAATATTCACGTTACTTGGATAAAAAAATAAACCGAAAATCATCGAGATATAGTTTATTTTTAACAAATAAGTAAAGCGAATATTTATTCTAGGCTCTTATTGCATATGCGTATTGATAATAATTTACTTTATAACAAACAAATAAACATTGCGTAACTATTACACATTTGTTTTAATTAGTACAATGGCTTGTTTAGAAAACAAGGTCTTCCTAGTTCCTGGGGTTTAGTGTTGTGTATGATGCGGTACTAGGTATGCGATGAAGTAATGATTTTTCGTTATTTCTATGAAATTACGATGAATTCGGCACCACACAGTTAGGTTGGTACCTGTAATTTGCCGCAGCTAAAAACCTAAACAAATAATTAAACTATTTTAAGCTTTAAGTGTTATTAATTATTCTCAATTTTAGTATTTATTTCTCGCAACTAAATACCAAATTCTTAGAACTTCAACTCTGCAGGTACCTCACCGAACCTTTCAGCTTAAAACCGAAACCAATCAATACACAACATTAATAATTCCCGTGACACCTGTGAACTTTAAACCCACTAATCCATCAGAACAGAACTCCGTCCAAACTCAAAGCTTCTAAACCTGGTACATTCGAACTTAATCCTGGGAAATACTACGTACGGACTCCAAATCAAATTTTTGTTGGGTGTACAATATATAGTATTCTATTCTTCTCTATTCAACACAGGGATTTAAACCTACAAACGGCTTAACACATTATATTTAATAAAATAAACCTGGTACGGATTTAAACCTGTTACTTAAGAATGTCACATCACTATTCGACAAGGACGTTCGTATAGTAATTGTAGTTAGATGATGGTTCCTATGCTTATTAGTATTCAAGATGTGGTGGTTGTTCGTCGTGGTTGTGGTCAGCAGGGTGGCAGGTGACGTGCCCCCCTCGTGGTGGGACACTGCCGTGTACTACCGGATGCTGGTGGACAGCTTCAAGGATGGAGACGGGGACGGACTTGGCGACCTGAGAGGTGAGGATAACGCAATTGTGTTTTTTAGTCTAGCTTTTGAGAGCTGTTATATTGGGTAACTGTTTACGATACCATTTAATACTTTTTAGAACTTAAAACAGTTTCAAGACATTTGCAAAGTATACCGAACTTGTTTAAGGTATTAACCAGCATGTGCCCTAACTCTTTTGACGAAGAGCTGAAACTAGGTATGGGAAAAACCAGTTTTCCACAAAATTGTGAAGGCCAGAGGTTTTCAAACTCACAGTCTTTGGATGTTTCTAAATACTTAACCAATCATTCATCTGCATGAATTTTTAACTACAACTACCTAAAAAGCGCCTTTCAAATTAAATCCACTATTCATATATTTTAGTTTACCGAAAGCAATTTTTCTTTCAGGCGCATTGAAACAAATGAGTTACGTGCGTGCTCTGGGATCTGATGCTATCATACTATCACCGTTAGTGCCCAGGAGTGCTGACTGTACCAAGCCTGGAACCATGGACTTTGATGATATAGACCCTCGATATGGAAACCAGGAAGATTTTGGCAATTTGGTGGCAAAAGCCAAGAAACTGGGTGAGATCATTTTTCTAACTATTGAATTTATAATACTAGGTTTTGCCCGCGACTTTGAACGAGCATATTAAATATACTTTACGATCTATTCTCTCAACTATCAAATATACACAAGAAAAAACATGAAAATCAGTCGAGCGAGCCGTTCGGAGCAGTGCGACCTCAAACACAATGACACGAGATTTTTAAATATACCTATAGATTAGTTAGCTTACAATGTTCTCACTACTGGCATACACAGTGGGCCGACGACCACGAGACCGCATGTTTTCGAATATTTGGTTCTTGGACATTCCTCACCACGCTTTAGCTCACAGTAAAATAGGTAATTTAATGCTGACAAACATAACTGAAGGCTGGCTATTATTGAGTGCTCTAACGTTATATAATTGCTGTGTACAAGTCAATAAGTACAGGTTTATGTATGCAATGTATCATGAAATTATGACAAGGAAAAATTTATGCTAAAACAATCAAAATTCAACGGTCGGATTTGCAAAATTCTATAAAACTAATCTACTCTTTTTCCCACAGAACTGAAAGTCGTGATCACGCTGCCGTTGCAAACTGTCAGTACAGACTCCGAATGGTTCAAATCGAGTGCGGATCGCATCCTGGGGTACGAACACAGGATCGTGTGGAAGGAAGGCACCATTGATGATGTTCCACCCGTAAGTGCTTACGTTTATTTATTTGTATCCTGATGAGAGACACATTCAAAAAGAGGAGCTAAATGAAGAATCATTTACAGGCCAAACTTTTTCTATTTTTATGGATGGGAAATCATCAAATTACTTCTTCCGCTCTGGGTGGAGCGGAAGGGAGTGTCAGACTCTTACTGACTAAAACCCTACTTATGTTCCTACTTATGCCGATGCCCTTTGCGTTCCAGGGCTGCGGTGACTCTATCGAACAAATTCCCCAACCCTGGACCCCTAACCCCTAACTAGTTAATTTTAAGTCGATGATCTTGAAAAAAAAAATTAAATACACCCACCATTGATATCTTTTCAGGTCGAACACGGCATCAAATGGTCCTGGCATGCGACCCGCTTCGCATATTTTGGCACCTTCAATGGCGAAGCACTCCTGAACCTTTGCTGCAAGAATGTGGCAGCAGCCCTATCAGCAGCCCAGTGTGCCTGGTTGAAGCGAGGAGCGGCTGGGGTCCTCCTCAATCCTGACTTCCCTAGGGACCTGGTCTGTGGGGAACAGCTGCTGAAGAAACTGGCTGCAGATGCCATGAGTTGCGCGCGAAGTAACGGATTGGATACCCCGTGAGTTAAGAATGTTGGCTCTTCTTACGCCTTTGTTGTAAAACTTCTGGTTTGTCTTTTATAAACAACATAATGATCGGGTTCCAGACTTCTAGTGCAAGTACTGGGACGTAATATCCGATATCTTGGCCATAACTCGGAAATATGGCTTAATTAGCCCGAGATGCGGTTAGGTACAAGCGGCTTTTTAGTTAAGTTAGGTAGAGACAGTAATTACTTTGCTTAAAATAGTATATGCTTAGTTACTTGGTATTATTACAATATTTAAGAGGATGGAGTTACTTGTGATATCAACTATTAAATTTTTTTTCGAAGACATTAGAAGGGGTCTTACACCGCAAGAACCACACCACCGGCTTTGGGTGAGAACATTCTTATGTCTTAAGAGCGTTGCTCACTCTCACCCTCTAAACTCTTTTTCAAAAATGTTCTGTAAATATTCAGACCTAGATATCTAGCGTATGCATGCCAAGTTTCATTAAAATCGGTTCATTAACACGTTTATCCCGAAGTTACCCGTCGAATCACAATCAGTGGCCATCATACTTGCTACATAATATTTTGTAGTTGACACCAGAGATACCAATTTATAGAAGGATGCCAGGGTACGTAATATTGCGAATTCGCAATATTGCCTAAGTGAGCATCCTAGATAAAATAAATGTTGTGGTTTCTACACTTTCTACGTATTGGAAGAAGGAAGCCTACTACGAAATGATACGTAGTCGGCCTCTGCCATTATAACTAGCTACGTAATATTGCGTAGTAGGCATTCAATGCGTTAATTTAAAAAAATAAGGTCTTGAAAATTTGTATGAAATGCCGTAGTGCGTAAACGCTCCTAAGAAGGTTGCGGTGTACCTTCTTGATCCATTCCTTAAATTTTCATTTGTTTTTTTTTTCTAATATTAATTTTTTTTTACTACTGATGGGTTTGCTCTTGACTCTAGTCTATGCCAGAGATGACAGAGACAAAGTTTACGATGGAGCGAGCTTACCCAGAAGGAGCCTCTTCACTCTAACTTTGAAGAGATTAGGGTTGTTAATAATTACGATATTTTTTTTTTGTTCTCAGGGTGATCCTAGTAGACTCGTCTCTAAAACCAGAGCAAGCTGCCATGTACTATGGAGACGGAGGAGTGGGAGCCAACAGCATCCTCAGCAAGGCGCTGACGCTTCCCTCCAGGTCTACTTCCGAGATGGTGCTAGGCTTCCATGCCTCCATTCTGACTTCACCTCTAGAATCTGCTGCATGGGTCGTGAGTTATCAGCATCTAAGTCTCTACAGCTTTTTCTAAGGACTGAATGGCAAAAGAAATAATAAATAGTAGATCCCGTTTCATGTTTTCATATTGTGGTTAATTTAAAAATAGGGTTATGATTGTGTCGTAATAATTTTTTTTTATCATCAGTTTTACTCTCGATTGTTCTATTTACGTATCCTTCAACAAAATTATCTAAAACTCTTTGAAAAATGGAATCCATTGGAAGTTTATGTTTCATTGTTTAAACGAGACCAATGTTCAGAATTTGCGTTTTTTTCAATTGAAACTATTAGGAGTTATATAAGAGTGCTTACATAATACTATCTGCCATTTTTGCCACCTTATAGTTTAGTTTTTGCAGCCACATCTATATCTTATTAACTTGTGATGTGACTGAGGTAATAAAAGCCCAATTGGATGCCCTTGTAATGAAGGGTCCCGAAAGAAATGTAGACTTCAAGAGCATTGTCTAGGGAGTCTGCGACCTCAGTCAGTGATAAACTTTATTTATTTCTCATGGGACATCGCGTATTAGCCGCCCAGAAGAATTTACTCGTGAAAATAGCAAGTAAATTGAATTTCGGGCATATTTTCAACGTCACTGTGTAATTATTTGGCTGGCTGACCATACTATTTCAATATTCTGCTTTTTTTCAGACCAGCAGCACAAACGACAGTCGTACAGCATCACGCTACGGGAGCGAAATGGTGGACACAGTGAACCTCCTAGCACTAAACCTGCCAGGATCAGCAGTCATCCAGCAGGGAGACGAACTGGCGGCTGCGGACACCATGCTCGAATGGATGTCTGGCAACACCTGCTGGCCCAACTTAGCCTTGCCGTGGGCTGCCCCCTTTCCCTGGGACGATTCCACTACAGCCGGGTTCAGTACCGGAGAACCCTGGATGCCGCTGGCACCAAACTTTAGATATGCGAACGCTAAAACGGAATTCGCGAATGATTTCAGTCATGTTGGTGTTTTGAGGATCGCTGCTGCGCTGAGGAGGTCGCCGGCTTTTGGACCTCATGTGGAGGTAGATTTTGTTTTTTTTTGTTTAATCTTTATGCAAATTAGTGTTACTTAGGTGGACTTAATGCAACAAGGCATCCTCTACCAGTCAAGCTTTGACTTAAAGAAACTACTACTGTCTGATTGTCTAGTAATATGTTTTTTTGTAGGTGGAAATCTCTGAAATTACTAATCCGATTATGAAAGTTCACTGATAGAAAGCTAAATTGCCACGGAAGCGAATCGTTTGTCAAAAGCTCGATTCTTTCATGATTTGTATGTGGGAGACAGCGAGTTGAAAACAAATACAACTCATACCATAAAATCCTCACATAATAAAACAAAAGCACATCAAAATAATATAGAGCGACAAATCAATTCTATTTGGACTGATATCGGGGAAATAAAACTCAATGAACGCGCGTTAAATGACTCAACTATCACTGGTTTTGAGGCAAACGCGTGTGCAATTGAAATACGCCATTTCCACGATTGCCAAGCGGGAGATAAGCAGCCGTTATAGCGAACATTTCTCCATCGTACGGAGATGATGCTCCTCTTCATGGGGTGATAGATAAATATTGAGCGTAAGCGACCGTAATTCATTAAGAATATCCGCATCATATTCGGAGATATGGCTGTATTACTTTATAAGCGTTTATGAAGCACAGCTTCAGGGAAACTTTAAGCATAATTATAATAGCATTTGTTTCTGTATAGCAGAGAATGTAACGTGGTTTTGGTTGGCCGAAAATACGTTTTAATAGCTTCTAGTTTAAGATACAAAGCAAGGTTTTAAAAAACAAGACGCTAACGACAAATAAGCGGTAAAGGTTCCATGTCTAGTCAAACTTCTAGTCAGAAAAAGTTTTGCTAAAAACAAATTGCTTTGAAACTTTAAACCCAGAAAGTGTTAATGATTTTATTGACCATAAAAACTTCGCCACTCCATTAAAGTAGACCAAAATGTTTAGCACTAATGAGTTTTTCTAATGCATTTAGTTGAAAAACGTCAGCACAAATAAATTGTCCTCGGTTTGACATAAGGTATTAGCTTCGCAATAAAAAGAGCCGAGGTTTTCAACCCTTGTCTCTTTTAAAAAGTACACGAAGAGACTCAAAAAAAATGTCAATCAACGTAATTAGTTCTCGACCCTCGATGTGCTTTTTGCAGATAAAGCGGCAAAACGGAGCTGTGGTGGTTCTGAGGTGGGGTTCAACTGGATCCTTGCTACTCATCTCTAATCTAGCCAAAGAACCAACTGAAGTGGACCCTTCCAGGGTTCCAGGGATCCCGCATGAGATGACGGTAGCCACTAGTTCTACAGGCTCGAATTTTTCTCCTGCTTCTCATTTGCCGATGGATAAGACGATAAAGTTGGCGCCAGGTCAGACGGTGCTTCTAGCAGGGGGGCCCAGGCATTGTGGGGGCCCGGGCCCCGTGGACAAGATAGCCAGCAAACTGTCAGAAGGCTGGCAGAAGATCAACAAGTACTTTAGCCAATAGTTCCAAGTTTTTGGAACAAAGTATAAGAAAGTTTAAGAAATAGTTTTCGTAGCATCGTCTGCTATATGCAAAGGTGGCCTATCGCCAAATATTTACGTGTTATATGATATTTTACGAGATATTTCGTTTTTCTCTTTTTGTTAATTAGTAATTAAGTACTTAATATCTGTCAAATGCTTGTCATGTTTTTAACAGTATTTTAACACAAATTGTGTTTTTATGCTGTACTATTATTGCACATGCGACGTTTTAGTGATAACAAGGTTATCGCAAAGTTTAGTTTTGTTGTAAGTACTCCGAGTACTAAATCTAAATCTGTTTTTAATAAAACTATTGCTGCAACAAGTGAGTTTTAATTTAGTATAAAACCGTTTTAAATTTATTTAGTTACAACTTTAATAAGTCAGGTTTAGTAAAAGCAGCTAATGTGCAAGTAAGGTTTGAAAGCTGGTCGGTACACCGAAGAATAATACCTATCAAATAAGTAAAATGTGTAACAGGTAGGTACTTCACGTATATCCTAAAGAGTCGCAATTTTTTATCCACAAAACGAAGAGCAACATCGAAATTAAATCAATAAAGCCGCCATCAAAACACAAAACCTCAACACGAACAATATCAAACAGATTACACATTTATGAAGTATAATTTAGACGTAACGACACGTCGCCGTAACGACCTAATATCGTTAAGGATACGTACGATATATAAAGAAAGTCGTACGCCCAAACTAGAGGTAATGAATCGCCTAGTATATTAGAGACGTACGACAACGGACGCAGGCGGGACGACGCGCGCCGCTTTTACATTTCAGGGGCTATTGTCTTGGTGACCTATTTCCGGACAATATAAGAGAAACGTAATTTTACATAACTAACCTGAACGTTATTCCCGCAAGGAAGGCTTAACTCCAATTTATTATGTAAGGATATTAGACTTTTGGAAGTTTACGAGTACCTACTTATGAGTTACCGACGTCGGTTGGTGAGTTGCCGCCAAACTTCGACTGAAAGTTACCGCTACTTAAAATTAGTGAAAAACATGCATCAAACGTAAATTAAGCTTCTCCTGAAATTGATAAGACGCTGGAACTTGAGACTTCGCTCAAGAAATACAAACCGGGGAAAATCGCCCGCCCTAACACACAAAAATGGGAAAATTTTAAAGGTATAAAAGGAGTTATAATGTTGAAAAGACTTACAGAATTTGCTCTTCTCGGCATGGCTGTAGGTAGCATAAACCACGAGGAGGAAAAGTAGCGCGCGCGCCCTCATGGCGGGGCGGCGCGGGCTCACTGGGGCCCGGCGCGGCGCGGACTGAGCGGGCCCTATCGACCCAGCGACCTGCGCGCATGCGCCCCCCGCGCCCGCACGCCACACCCCCGTACGACACCACTACCTACCCAGGGTTGCTGAACGCGAAAATTCGGAAAATGTGGAAAATTTTCAGGCTGAAATTGAAAATTTTGTAGGTGCTATGGGAGGACTTGTGAAGGTTTCGTTTAAGCTTCCATAGCACTATCTACTGCAGGTTTCAATAATGTACGATTAATTAGAAGTATCTCGTCTAACGCCTTATGAGTAACGAAATAAATAATGAGAAGTTTTCGAGAAAATGCGCCAATTAATAGAAAGATACTATTGCGACCTCAAGATTTCCATAGCTATCATTGTCATGCTGATCTCGAAACTATCTCATAGTAGACGGCTCTGAAGTCTCACAGACAAGACACGAACGGTTCACCATCAAATAAAGACACACCCTCCCTTCCTTATTTTCACCTGAGCCTAATAGGAGCATTGCATTTCCTTACATCTCTACAAGGCCCTACAAAACTCCATGGTAAGTATAGAATTGCCAGTCAAATGCATGTCCATGCTCATTCACATCTTCTTTCACCACATATCACCGCTTGCTTAGCTAAAATGATTTATTAATCGTCCCTAACAAACAACACCGGTCAAGTCGAAAACGGTTTTTAACTTTTTAATGTCATTTGATAGAACTGTTAGTCGCTGATATCCGAGCAGGAGAAGTCATTTGATGATTTCCCATCCAAAAAATGGGCTAAATTCAAATAGTTGTCACAGCTCGCAAGTTTATGAACACAAAACCTGAATCCGTGTTTTCTCTCTCCTGTTAAGGTACCTTAGTCAAAATTACTTGAGCGGTGTTGGGTGTGTCGTGCTCACTCAAAAGTCTACTGATGGTGGCGTTTGTGTTTCATTCATCATTTGGCTCCGTCAGCTGGAACTGGTCACTTCTCAACTGCCATGGTTTATTTTAAATATTTGTACTTTGAATTATTCCTTTTTTACTCCGGACGCTTTTGTCGTGCACGTCTTTCTACATCGTTCTCACATAATTATATGAATAATTTCATCAAGAACAATGTAACCACAACTGTATACGTAACAATTTATTGAGTGAAAAGAGTGTCCATGGATATTCTTGCACGTTCTTCTCCATAGAGATATACGCTTTGGAACGTGCAAATAGCTTCACCTCTTTGACTGACCGACCTTAACAATTCAAAAGCCTGTAAATGGTTTAATTGAAATAAATGCTTTGAGTTGAGTTTTGAGTTGTATGCTAAAGGACGAAACGCAATCTTCTATACCGTTCCTTGCAAATTAACCTAACCAAAAAATGGTACAACTGCCTAAATCAGCGTTGTAACTCGCATCTGGCAACCCTGCTGTGCTCAGGCATCGTACGGCGTCCCGCGGGCTCGCGCGCCCTATGACTCACAGAGTGAATGAACGACGAACGAGGACCGATGCTGAGGACGAGCGGACGCGCCAATCAATGCAGCATTACTACTCTATTTACTAACACTCATACGGCCAAGGGGATTAACAACTAGTGTTTTCTGTAGAGAGTCGAAAGACTGGAGGCAGGCTTGCAGTCTGGGAAAATGTAGACCTTTTGGGGGAAGGGGTGCTTGCCCGTTCGAGAAGAGTGGAGACTTCGCCCGGGCAAGACAGGCTTTCCTTACTTCAGCTGAAAAGCGTCTCAGTGGCGGCTTTCTTCCAGGTATTAAGAGCCCCCACATAGGGCCTTTTCCCTGAAAGTTTCGGTTACAAATGACATAATTATAATTATGCTCTCTTACAACTTTATCTCGAATTGCAATGCAACGCAATCTCGTGGTTATTTCAAAATTAGGTAGACTAGTTTGCTGAAATATTTATATTAAATTTACAAATACCACGATTTCGGCAATTGACAACTGTTATCTTCTGTAAAGAGCCGATAGATGGGGAAAAAAAATCAGTAACAACTACCGGTTGTGACCTTTTGTTGGTACAAAGCTTGCTCGTTTGAGAGTTCGCACGGGCAGGAAAGGTTCTTCAAATTTCGACTGAAGAGACTTTATTCCTAACTGGGGCCTACCATTTCCTCGGCTGAGGGAAGGTTGTATGCAAGGCAGGTCATGGCGACATGATTCACACTATTCCTAGTGGTGGAATATGAGCAAAACAATAATAAATACACGATTGCAACTTCGAAATGCCAAAAAATTGGATGCCATAGCGTCTTCTACGTTGTCCCTCACACCGCTCTGGGTTTATCCGCTCCTCTTTTTTTGTTCAGGGGATCTTCCTTTGGAATGCGCTCCCTCTGAACATCAGGATGGCAACCAGTCGGCTGTCTTTAAGGGCACGTGAGCACATTCGCAAGAAGTTGGTAGAATCATCACAGCGTTAATTCTTTTGATTCGTTTTTTCTTAATAACTTTGTTTATGTGTATGTATGTATATTATGTATCTATGATTGTATATTTTTTTTTCCTCTCTCTGTTTGTCTTTCCTTTAAGTTGCACCTGCCATGTTTTCTCTGCACCACCCTAAGGTCGACTGGTAGAAAATGCCTATGGCATTAAGTCCGCTTTTGTACAGTGTTTTTTTACTTGTGCATAAAGTTTTAATAAATAATAGATAAATAAATAATAATTAGAAATAACCATCACCTTTGTACCTGTTTTTCTGTCTCCTTATTATTATCTATTTGTTAAATGTGTGTATAAAAACTGTTAAATAAATAATTAATTTCCAATTAAGCTGACAGTTTATAGCAAGTTGAATTTAAAGCTAACGTGGGTACAATTTAAGATGAACCTAAATACCGATGTAATATTGGGTACTCTCAACTTTGTTCCCTGTAGTATTGTAACGCATTGCAACCAAATCCCGTTGGTACTCCAGACAGAATCTAGTGATCTGATATTTTTATATACTTAATACTAGGTCTGAATTTCCTTATAATAATAATTTATTTATTGGCACACACACAAGTTACTTCACGTTAACAATTCACACACAAATGAGGAAAAAAATAAAACTAATATCAGATTCAACAGAGGTGGCCACGGGCCCCAAACTAGGAACAGCCTGTATCTTGGTGGCCCAGGATTACCGAACAGACATATTAAAATATTATTGTGTGTCAGCACGATGTTAGGTAGTTACTATAAGAATGTGTCAAAATTAGGAATTAAATATTGAGACCCAAAAACAAGCAAATAAAACTACATTAAAAAAAAACAATAATATCACTTATATGGGGACCTTCGGTATTCCAAGAACAAGCATTTATGGATCTTTCGGCAAAATCCGTAAAAAGAGTTCAGGGGAAAAGATAAAGTGATTTTTCACTTTCTACAGAAAACTTAAAATCTCTCTACCTCTGAACTTTTTTCGAAAATGTTCTCAACTAACTAATAAGACCTGAATATGCGTAATGCGATGCTATGGTAATATGCGTATGCATACCAAGTTTTTCATTTCGAAAAATAAGGACTTGAAAGTTTGTATGAAATACCGTAGAACGTAAACGCACTTAAGTCAGTAAGGGTCTGATACTCCCTTCCGCTCCGGCCAGAGCGGAAAGAGTCATTTGTCGGAAGGCCCAGGTTTTCCCAGCTACGTTTGATTCGGCTTCCAGTCTGACCAGATGCAGCTGAGTACCGTACAGTGTTGACACGGTATAAATGCCTATATGACCTCCATAACCCAGTGGTCGATACCCTTGGCAACACACGTGATAGGTTTCTCGGTTTCTGACTACTTGTAACGACTGCCAAAGATCTACAAACGACAGCCGGGACCAACAGCTTAACGTGCTTTCCGAGGCACAGAAATCTTGGTAAGATAAAATTATCACCCATCCACGGTCCGACCTTGGCAAACGTTGCTTACCCTTGAAGATCGACCCGTAACAATGAATATTGGTTGGGAAAGGCTAGTATTAGTGTCTCCTCTAGTTGATTTCGCAACTCTGCCATATCCTAATCAACGTTGGCCAGTAAACTGCACTTCATGCACGGATAGAGGGAGGATTGCAGATTGAATGATTGCATGAATTGGTAATGGTTCAGATCCTGTGAGGATGAAGAGAGTTAGAGATCATTATCTTTAAGTCGTTTATCTTATCAATCAAAATATGTCGGTGAGGGGTGCTTTGCCTGGAAAAATACAGGAATCCGGATAAGCGTTTACCTTATTGAGGAAGAGTAACAAGACAGTAGAAAAGGCTAGACAAATTTAATATACCAAGTAAGTACAAAAGTCGTCAACAAATATCCTACAAAAAAAAATAAAAAGAAACTTTAAAAAAATTAACTTTCGAGAACAAAGAAACAGCAATAAAAAAAATTACCAAAATCGACAACCAAATCAAAATAACCAATCGGCAAAATAATACAAATCATTATCAGTTCATGCGACTCCTACAAACAACATTCACACAACTCATAACAATATAACTTGTCGAAAACCTTGAAAAACAAAAAAAAAAGAAAGAATGAATATAGATAACGAGGCCGGAACCCCCTAAAGTTGGTATTAGTCTCGAACCAGCTCCTGTCAGGTCCTTAGACCAACGCCGACTTGTCAAGTTGACGCTAGAAGGGTACCCTTACTGACTGCCTCCCCTCTCCCCCACCCGTCTCCTGCGCAGGCACTCCTCATAAGAGCCACTCGAGTGGAGGACCCTCCACACAAAGGTATCTTTTTGACAAGTTTTGAGTATATGGAATCATGAAACCGTGTCAAGATTAGCTTACGAGTAACGTTACGCAATGGACGACTCCCTTGAAATTTTCCAGTTTCGAAATAATTCTTGAAGACGAAATAATTCATTGGTTGTCAACGTCAGGGAAATATCAGCTCTCCGACAGAATAACATAAAACCCCACAAGGTACAGGGCTGCAAGCGTATGACACCGAATTGACTTCATAGGTTTAACAAGACGATCCCTGTATTAAGTATTCCGTTTGCATCTTTTTATGATAAGGTCACGGCAGCTGCAAAGCTGGCACTTGACTACTGGATCCTGAATTCGCTGTGGTCATGAATAAAATTAGGGCTCCCTGTTTATGAGCCCTGTTAATGTTGACAGGATCGCACCATATGGACATGTCTTGCAAAATATATGTGTACTAAAAAACATACCGTAGAAATTACATAACAGCATAGTATTAAATGCTCAGCGGCCTCTAACTATATTGGGGTCGGCTTCCAGTCAAACCGGGTTCAGCTGAATACCAGTATTTTACATGGAGCGGCTGCCTACCAGACCTCCACAACCCATTGGGTAACACGGTACTTCTTGGAAAAACTGGAGTCTGGGTTCTGACAATCCGTAACGACTGCTAAAGATCTACAAATGACAGCCGCGATCAACGGCTTAACGTGCTTTACGAGGCGCGGAAGAGTCTCGATATTTTAAGCTGGCCACCCATCCACAGACCGACCTTGGCAAGCATTGCTTAACCTTGAAGATCGACCGTTATATTATTTTTTACTTAATAAAATGCGAAAGTATCTGTCGGTCCGTTTGTTACCTTTTCACTTTTTAGCATCTAAACGGATTTAAATGAAAATTGCTTGGAAGATATATTTTTTTTATTAAAAAAAGAAAAACAATTTACTTATTAATTATTTTCTTTCGGGATCAGTTTAGATTTTAGTTTTATAAACTTATTCAAATATCCATATTGCATGATCGTACTACCTTAGATCATAAAGGAGACGATTCATGTTCCTACAAATTCCAGCTTCAGCGCAAACGTAAAATAACATCCCAATACCATCGCTTTATCTATCTATAGTATGCGCCAGATAAATGAAGAATAACGGTCATTGACCCACCTACATTTATTGACACACTTTATTTCAAAAACAGAAATAATGACATAAAGCTGTCCTGAATCGACATCTATCGTGATCCTTACTGTTCTGGTAATGAAAAACGATTCATTATTTACTGTCCGGGGGTACCTACGAAGAGATATTAAGCAAAGGTCAGTAACCGTTATTCTTCATTTATCTGGCGTCCACTATAGCGCTATCAAGAAGTAATTTATTAAATATATTAACTCATTACCAATATATTTGAGGATTTGTTTTTATCTACTTAATCGTAATGCAACTTTGAATATTATGTTTGACTTCTAAGTTAATTAATGCTTGTAGGTATGTATTTAGTTAACAAAACTTATAGGGAATATGCATGAATTTTTTATTTGCAAAATAAAATAAACTTTAGTAAACAATTATGAAATATTTGTTAAAATGCCTTCATCAGCAATGAAGTTATTTAAAGCTTCAAAGTTGATTAGAAAGAAAATTCAAACTCTGACGTCAAATACGCCTGCCGTAGCTGCCATAGTAAACGGCAAAAACAGTATATGTATATATTTGTTTAAAACAATTACAACTCGTTTGTTTTGTTAACAATTTTGATTCTATTTTCATTGTAAGTTTTATATTTCTAGATACACTGTTTATATAATTCGCTATTAGGAATATTTTGAACGAAAGTGAGTTTTTGTGAAGCCTAACCAACTTCTTCCGGCAAAATAAAATAAATTGGCCACGCGATAGAGAAACAGTGGTAGTATATTCTATTACTTATCTTTAGCTCGGTTAATTTTGTACCGTGTCCTTTATTATGAAAATGTAATAGACTGATTTCAGACGCATAGAAACATACGAGTCAATTATCAAATCAAAATCTACCATCTTATACATAGGCTATCCCTCCCCCTTCTCCCTTCTCTCCGTGTTCTTACTCTTGCCTTCTTTGGTCGTGAATTCTTCAACCTGAAATATATCCACCTGTCTATAAAATTTATCGTCATCATATCAGCCGAAAGACGTCCACTGGTGGATATAGGCCTTCCTCAAAATGGGAGGGGTTTGCCATAATCGCCACGCTTGGCAGGCGGGTTGGCGATCGCAGTGTAGCTGTAGCAATGTACCTACAGAGAATGCTGCTGCCCATTCTCTGGTGAGTCCCTTAGTCGCCTCTTACGGCACCCACGGGAAGAGATGGGATGGTGCTATTCTTTTACGTCCGACACTATATACAGAACAAAGTCTATAAAATTAGATTAAATTAAAGATAACAAAAGATAGTGAAATGAGTGTCACATTAGTCACATCTTTATCTTGAAGGAGCTGTAACAAGCTAACATGTAAGTCATCAAATATGCAAGAATCAAATAAATTTCTTATCAGGAATTCGAACTAATCCTATAAGTGTATGTTAATGTCACCGGGCAGACTCCGTAAGATTGTCGATTGTAATAAATCTTTAAGTATTAGATTATAATTTTTCGAAATATTATGAAAAACTCGTTTTGTATACTTACAATAAATCCCATCCAAATTTAAAAGCTTCCAATATTTATCCTTGTCTTAATACGAAAAAATAGTTTACAATTTCACGAGATGTTTTACAATCTTACGGCGTTTGCAATTTTCCGGTGACATTAGTATGCTATTAACGCGATTTTTGTATTAATATGAGAAATATAAAAAACCTATTATTTCATGAAATAAAAGACATCTTTCAAAACTGCTATTCATAAAAACTTTTATTATCAATATTATAAAATCAAATAGGTACTGTTTTAATTGTATGGATTGAGACTTATTTATTTATTTCACAATTATAGTAGGAATGGAGGCCCGTGCGCTTTGTGGGACAGTTCAGGCTGACAAAAAAAGTATGCACACATACCTATAACAAACAGACAAGAAGGAACAGAAAATTAGGTACACAGGGGATGCTTATTGTTAAACACATCTCTTTCAACAAATACCTTGGCATAACTCTCGACGCCAAGTTGCGTTGGAAAGCTCATGTCAAAAAGAAAAGACAGGAACTCGAAATACGATATAAAAGTATGTATTGGTTACTAGGAAGGAAATCCTGTCTATCAATACATAATAAAATAACCTTATACAAGCATATTCTCATGCCAATTTGGACGTATGGTATCCAACTTTGGGGGTGTACTAAACAAAGCAACGTCAAAATAATCCAACAATTCCAAAATAAAGTACTCAGGGATGCTGTCAATGCACCCTGGTACATAAGAAATGACGACCTTCACCGTGACCTTAAAATAGAATTCGTCACCAACATTATTCAAAAATTTGCTGAAGCCTATGAACACAGACTTCGCCGACACGTGAATGTTGAGGCAATTCAGCTTCTAGACAACACAGACTTAGTGCGTAGGCTAAAAAGAACTAAACCTTTTGAATTAGTGTAGTGTATAAAGTGATTAAATAATAGTAACAATGATACATATAACACATGAACTTAGTGTTTTTATAAATTTATCAGACTCTAAGAAAGTGCTACAGCTACTTATGTAAAAGTGCAAATGGACACTATTCTTAGTTTTAAAATAATCTATCACGTAACATATTAAGTTAGAGTTAAATCAAAAATCAAAAATCATCTCTTTCAAACAATGCATAACCGGAGTGTGACTTGTTTGCTGGGAGATGGATAGATGTGTGTCGTGCATGTTTAAGATTTTGTGAGAAGATGGATTAGAGATGAGAAGTAATTTTTACCTATTGAATATGATTGAATTTTTATATTATTATATTTGTTTTTTTTTTTGTTGTGTTTTATTTTTTTTATTTTGATGTTAGTTTCTTTTTATTTTTCATTTCTATCTGTGTTTATATACTTATCTTTAGTTCTAAGTAGGTACTAATTTTTAAACTTGATTTTTTTTTATTTGCGCTGTACAACGCCTTAGTTAATATTAAGCTGTAATGTTGTGCATGTTCTCATAAATAAATAAATAACTGCGACAGGAAAGTCAAAAAAACGAGATTTAAATACAATGTGTAAGATGTTATTGGTATTAAAATTTCTGAATAGAGAATTTACAGAACAACAGCTAACCAAACCCTAATGCTAAAGTAAAGTTTGACTAGTTCTCAATTTCGAAGCCGAGAGATGGCCCATGTTCATGATGAATTTCACACTTAACCAATCGGTTTTCTAGCAAAACTTAAATAGCAGAATAAACTGAACTGATTCTATTTGCTCTCCACCATTGTCATTTTACAATCCAATAACCATGATTTTACAGGGCGTAAATAAAATGGCATTCAACCAGCGATAGGAATTGTCGAAATGCCAAAATTAAGCGCATATAAATCTCATCTCAACATTTGACACAAACCTAACCGAACATTCTTTCTTACAGGATAAAACTTTTTTAAGTCTAGAAATCCAGACTCCTAAAAATAATATAAAGCCACGTTCCTACGGACTGGCGATCGCGATACGCGCCTGACAGAGTGTCGGATAGGAAATTGCCAACGTAAACAGTGAGATGGTCATATCGCTACATTTGACGCTGGCGGCTATTCCACCGCGCGATTTCCTGCTCGTGTGTACACGCTCTTATTTTGTGTTCGACGTTTAAAAGAGCTTAACGCCTGTATTTCCCGAAGTGGCAGGCAGTGACATTGAGTACAGTACACCTGTATGTTGCCAGATACTTAGGTATGTAATGAAGACAAGTATAATGCCATCAAAACCTCACTGTGTGTCACATTGTGTGTATAGACAGAGGCTATATTCCTATAAAAAAAAAACGTTTTGTTCAAACAGTGGGATCATGTTCCGTATGGTGTCGGACGTAAAAGAATAGCACCGTCCCATCACTTCCCGTGGGTGTCGTAAGAAGCAACTAAGGGACTCACTGGTGAATGGTCAGCATCATTCTCTGTAGGTACATTGCTACAGCTACACTGCGATCGCCAACCCCCGCCTCCCAAGCGTGGCGATTATGGCAAACCATTTGGGAGAGACCTATGTTCAGCAGTGGACGTCTATCGGCTGATATGATAATGATGATGATGAGTGGAATCATTGTATTGTATGTGAGGCTCATGTCAAAACATTCGCATTGTTTTCTTATCATGGTGGGAGGGTATTTTTAATTTTTTTATGGATGGGAAATAGTCAAATAACTCCTTCCGCTCTGGGTGCAGCGGGACACTCCCTGTCAGACTTTTAGGTACTGACTAAAACCCATCCGTGCTCCTCCTAGTACCCTTTGCGTTCCAGGGCCGCGGTGACTGTTTCGAGAAAAATCCTGTAAGTACCTACTCTGACAAGCTCTGGCTCTGGCGGGCCCCATCTACTATGCTGACATCTCTTTGAGGCGCGCGTAGAACAAAACACGCCGTCGACACATATTTCATATGCCTACATTATGGCGTAGGTATAACAAAAATAGTCAATGTTGTATTTTTCTTGTTGTTATATATACTTATATAACAACAAGAAAAACAATACAACAATTTCTAATAATAGTTTCTAAGTAGTTTGTATACTAACCAATTAGTGGACTTTTTCTGAATTACAGGCTTTATTCATTACAGTTTGATTATGTAAATGCAGCTGTCACTGAAAAAAATACTATTGGAAAAACGCAATAGCACACCGCCCGATCGCAATTAATAAAAATTGAAACGTGGACCTCACGCACAAAATGTGGTGCCAATATAAACCAACGGGACTCGAGGTCCACACTGTTCCATAGCCTCGAGCCCTTTGTCGAAAGTATCGATTACTCCCGCAAATAATGTTTTGGCAGCAAGACGAAGCTGTTCAATGGATCTTCATCAGACTTAATTGGAACGCTCGACTGTTGCATTGTTAGCGTAATACAATACACAATCAATACTTGAGTCCACTCTGTGAATTTAGGGACGTAACTCCCTGCGTTGTCCTTTCCGGTGAGTAAGTGGGCAATGACAAAAGGCATCATTGTCAAGCAAAGACTATAATACTCTATGTTGTCAAGCAAGAGTGTGTTTCACTCATTTGTTTTTCGGCCAGAAGGCCTGAGTTCAACTTTCGCATTCGCTTCTCAGTGGCAATCCGTCAAAAAAGCCTCATTCTCCAGACCATTTTTGACAGATTGCGACTGACACGCGAATTGGCACTCTGGGTTTCGAAATATCAACATTATGAATTGCGTCACTTTATTTTGCGTCGATTCCTCTATTTCATATTTGGCTAAAATATAACAGCCGCATGGACCAATCTTCAAAGTTAAGCGACGCCTGCCGAGTTTAGTCTGTGGATGGGTGACCATCTTAACATACCGATACTCCTCTGTGCCTCAGAAAGCACGTGAAGCCGTTGGTCCCGGCTGTCATTTGTAGATCTTTGGCAGTCGTTACGAATTGTCAGAAGCCAGAAAATCTGACACCAGTCTTGCCAAGAAGTACCGTGTTACCCAGTTAATGGATTGTTGGAGGCTTGGTAGGTAACCGCTCCACGTAAAATACTGGTATTCAGCAGAATCCGGTTTGACTGGAAGCCGACCCCAATATACATAGTAGGGAGAAGGCTAGGCAGGCAGACCTCTATTTCATATTTCTTGGGTGGGAGTGGTGGTGCTCTTTAGATCATTTAAAAACGAATGTGTAAGTGGACGAGTCTTGAGATACATTTAGAGCGGATTTCACCAATGAAACTGAACGCGATCAACATTATGAACCACGTTTATGAGCTGTCAGTGTCATTATTTTCTGTGGAATATTGACACTGACAGCTAATAAACGCGGATTCTAATGTATTCATCGGGTTCAGTTTCATTGATAAAATCCGCTCTAAATGGAGTATTTCAAGACTCGTCCACAACATTTCAGTGGTGAAATTTGCCCTTAGTAGGATATGGTCTGTATGATTGATTCTGGTCCATTTCATGCTTCAGAAACGCGACCGAACTACCTAGGTAAAACTTTTGAAGGGTCGCCTGTTTTCATGTAGCAACGATTACGCATAGATGCGTGGTTCAATGACGTCATGGCCTGCAAAAAACTGCAGCCCACTCAGCACAACCTTGAGGCTACAGCAAAGAGCTGCTGCATTCCAGAGACCAATAAGTATGTCAACAAACAAAACATCAGTCGGTGTTCTGTCTATGCTTCAAACGCAATTAATAAAAATCACGATACACTATCGTTACACGTACACAAATTATCGCAGATAAGCTGATATCACCCAAACAATCGTAGATACGAACCACGAGTAGAGGCAGAGCCTAAATTCGGCATGTTATTATCATCAGCGGTGGCCTGGGGTACCTAATAGCGGCCTCTCTTCCTAACCACGGCCGGTTGGTATTCGAGACCTCTGCTGATCCTGGCAATTGTTTTTTTTTATCTTGTAACCTTTTTTTTTTTGGTAATCTTGATTGATTCATGTAATTAATCGATAGATTGAGGACTATGCCTTATTTTTTTTTCCTTTGCATTGTTCCTAATCTTTTTTTTAGGAGATTATGCACGGGCTTATAAAAAGATATTGGTTTATTTAATATGCACGTATTGTTTGGAAAATTTTAGATCTATTTTGTGACTTTTGAACTGAGTTGAAAACCTAGTAAGTAATCCATTTCTAGACGGAAACGGATTGATTTAAATACTCAGTCTAACAAGACTAGAATAAGAAGTACATAGAGCTATTGTTAAACTGTGGAAAGCTTGCGCTACCGAAATGTCACTTTGGCATTTTGACAATCGCTATATTCGACAGAATCTCATTTTGCCTAGAGTCCTATGACAACGAGCCAACCCTTCAAGGGCTCTGATGAGCAAAGAACGTTCATTCTTTCAAGGATCACCCGCCGCTACAGCTTGTTCGATATACATCAGTTAACTAGTCGAGCACGGCTAGTAAATTAACTAAAATGTTTAACTACACACACAGAGACAAGCGCCACAGTAGTTACCACTACGGTGCGCGGGCGCACGCGATTACTGGAGCGTTCCACATAAAGAACAGCGGCCTCGGCTGCTGTCTACCCTGATTGCTGCACGCACGTTGAACATACTAGTACGAATATAGCGCTAGTACTCGCTTAAAGAGTAGGTAGAGACAGTAGTTACTAGAACTGTTGCTGTTTTCAGGCTTCTTCAACTGTTTGGCATACATATGGACTACTATGACCCAAACGCGGACTCGTAACCTAAATAAATACATTATGAGTATGGGGACAGTTATGGGGGACAAACCAGAAAATAAAAAAACTTTTTCACAAAAAAAAAACCGACTTCCAAAAAAAACACTACAAAGTACAAAATAACTTTAATTTCGGAAGTCGGTGTTTTTGGTTGCTTTTTCGTTATTTGAAACACAATACACAGGAAATTAAAAATATGCAATTTCGTATGATTTTTCCACATATTTTTTCCAGCTATTTGGATTTAATAAACAAACTGCTGAACCAATTTTGATAAAATTATACGAGACTAGCACTTCGCCCGCGACTTCGTCCGCGTGGGGATAATAGGTACTCCACAAACTGCGACGCCCCTATACATATCCCCTTATAACGGTTAGTTTTGGAAAATTAAGCACAACGATTCTCATTATTGGTTCAGCGCAACTGTTCACCCCGTTCAGCCCGTCAGGGGTTGATTATGCAAAAATTGTTAGGTACATGATCTGTTTCAATTATCCCACTTTTAGTTTGTTCATAGAATTCCGACGTAAATTGAAGCAAGCTATAATTTCCTCCCCTAAAAACTTATTCACCCCTGCTTCACCCCTTATTATGTATGTACCTAGTTGATTTTCGAAAAATCCAAACATTTGTTATTCTTATTGTTTTATCGAAAACATTTAAATGCCGTGGGGTTTCAACTTCATCGGACCAAGCATTGATACGATTCTCCCCAGTTCGCTCAAGCCGCGACATTTTTCTTACTCCGAGCATGTTTATTACCGTCGTAACTTTTGAACGAAAGGTCCGATTTGAATGATTTAAAGTGTAATTTACACGGACATAATCAACCTTAATTATCAAACCATTTAAATGGATAAGGATTAATGTCATGGTACTATAATCACCATTTTTTATTTCACCATGGGATTTGCTTGACTAATATTAACAAAAAGCGGTCATGGTGACTTATCCATAATAGTTAGACATATGGTATCGCGGATTTTTTTGTAGATATTGATGACCTCTTTAAAACTGTAGTACATCACTTTGCTCTATTGTCAATAGATTCCGCAGCGTACGCGATATAAGGATTTTTTCTCACACCTTGGGTCACATTATCGAAGTTTTCATACGGATCCCTAACTTTTCTGAAAATATTCTATAGCCTATGACCATCACCGATAATGTAGGATTCTACTGGTGAAAGAATTTTTCAAATCGGTCCAGTGGTTTCGGAGCCTATTCATTTCAAACAAACAAACAAACAAACAAATCTTTCCTCTTTATAATATTATTATTATTATTATTATATTATTATTATTATAGTGTAGATAAAGAATATACGAGTGTGTATTTGAGACCCCTGGAGTCATCATCGTCATCATCAGATGATGATGATGACTCCGAGGGTCTCAAATACATATACTATTGTAACAGAATAAACGCAATTCAGAATAAATGAAAAGGGGTGATTGTACTCATCATTATGAACAACTTTTAGGATGGGATCAACACCGAAATCGCGAGAAAAAACCAGATGTTCAGTACATTTGGTCGAGTATGCGCAAATTTAAAATGTATGGGGAAGTCGATCTTTTGGAAGCCCGCAGGGTAAAATAAGGGTAAGGTAAAGTGTCAGTAATGTTTACATCCTATCGAATAGGGAGCTTATTTCCACCAACCAGGCCCAAAACTAGCCTCCAGACTAAATAGAAATGAAAGAAAGAAGGAATAAAAAATTATTTAGCCCATAAATGAAACCAAAGAAATTCTGGACGGTTAAAATTTAAGCTGCTAGTACTACCAACGAGGTAGTCTTAGATGAATCTTGATAAATAACTTTTCCCATGTTCATTAGTTCATTATAACTGCCTTAAGTGATACCTCAATAGCCAATACAAAGTTTAAATTATCGCCCACTGTATAGGGGAGCGGGGAGCGGGGAGCGGAGAGGGTTTTCGACCAACCATATTCAGTGCGAAAACTTGATAGTTCAGTAAACTGTGCGGCTTGCACAGAGAATACTGAGAACACATCTGAAAAGTTTCAAATACGAGCCTGTGGTCAGGCCCAGTTTTAGATTCCCGGAAAGGGTACTTTGTAACGTGATCTTCAGAGCTGTTCATTTTCATTTTATCGAGAGCAGCTTGACGCAAAATTACATACTCGTAAATATGCAAATCTGACTAAGGCTCTAGACAGACGGACCGCATTTCAACTGCAATCTAACCGCAAATTGCAGTTCGGATGCAGTTGACACGACTGCAATAGAACTGCACGGTTGGTTTGCAGTTCTATTGCAGTCGTGTCAACTGCATTCAATATGCATCCGAACTGCGCCAAACCCACCCACCCGCACTCTCCCCCGCGCATAGAATCAGTGGTAGAAACAAGGTTAGAGTTCGATTGCAGTCGGTGTGCAGTTCACACGATTGCACGCCGACTGCAAATTGAACTGCAATCGGACTGCACGTTTGGTTTGCAGTTCTATTGCAGTCGTGTCAACTGCAATTTGCGGTTAGATTGCAGTTGAAATGCGGTCCGTCTGTCTAGAGCCGATATTCTGGGCTTTCCCCAATCTGACGACTTTCAAAATCCCGTATTGGGTCTTTTTTAAAGGACTCCTGAGGATTCAGGGTAAATTTAATTTAATTTGTGAAATAGTGTTAAGTTTCCAAATTTCTGAATTTATTTAGTAATATCAGAAGGGATGGTGGAGCCTTTTGGAAACTTTTCGCCTTGGATATGGCGCCTTGATTGCTCAGGAACCGGAGGTAGATTTATTTACGAGCTCTCATAGATCAATGATCAAAATAAATAGATATTTTTTTCTTGTTTATAAGATGAATTCTATGTTGTTGGCTTGTTATACGCTTTGGTGCAAGCTGTAAGTATTAGTAAGCAAGTAACCGGGCAAGTGCGAGTCAAACTCGCGCACCGAGGGTTCCGATCGAGTCTTCATTTTTTCCGAGTACCTATACATTGCCTACGGAAGTTTATAAAATTTTAAAGCAGTCTTATTAATATGGCAAAAATATAGCAAGTAACATTGAAGGACAAACTTAACTTTGTTGTTGAAAAAAATCTCAATGTAGCAGCAGTCAATCCTTCAACCGAAAATATAAGTTTGTAACAGCAAAAAATGTTTTTTTTGTATGATAATTCAACAAATTCCCATTTTTTAGCCTTTTTCCTTTACTTGTACATTGATCTAGGTCAACGAGAAGTACTCTATCGGTTTTGATTCCCTTGCGAGCGTCAAAACATACGCCATAAACGGCCTTAATTTTACATGGCGTTGCCTTAGAATTCTGACTTTGTCACTGCTCAAATGGGTAGCAGACCTGAGTATTAATTTCAGCTTGATTGCTTTACGCGTTCCTGAGAAAAAAGGGTCTTGATAGACGGACAGACGAACAACAAAGTGATCCTTTAAAGGTTCCGTTTTTGCCGACTGATGCATGTACGGAACCCTAAAAATGGTTGATCAAAAACCCTCTCAGGTCCCCCTCTACTGTTGTTGTATTGCGCAACAGTGGGAAAATATTCAAGCATTATATATACCTAAGAATCGCCGAGTTTCAATGAAAGACAAGTACAGAACCCGGTTTTGCTTCGGATGCGTAGTCCCAACACACAGAGGCCTATTAGAAGTGTTTTGAATAAAATAGAACCCAAACCAGTTGTCTTTATTATAGTTTCAGAATGTTGATTGTATTGTTATAATAGTCGACCCACTTATTTATAAGCACACACTTAATCAATTTGTTTGAATATCACTAGGCTAGATTACAACTAAGATAGTTTGTGTCGGTCATCTATTAGTAATTCAATATTTTAATTAGGTAAGGCAATTATCATATTTTATCACATATTTAGATGACGAGCCTCTGTTATTTTTAACTTATAAAATAACATTCCATAATGTGACAAAACCGCGATTAGCATGCGGTTCACATTAACTGAACCAGTTTGTTACGCCATATTATTTAAATTAAATAACTAATGTCTACTCAGTTGTACCACCCACCATATTATTGCTCTTAAAGAAAGAAAACTAGTTTATTTGGCACACACAATGTACCTTACAATTAAAAAGAAACTTAAATTTTAAAACAATAACATTGTGTGCCCCGCGGCTGCTCCAAATAGGTCCATAGTCTGATGTGTTGAAATTGAAACCAATTGATATATCAACGGATGGTAAAATATAAGGATCAATTTATTTAACCTGACTTTGTTCCTTTAATAAATAATATTGAACCAACAAAAAAACATACAAGTTTTTGATGGCCCCGTCGTACCATCTATTGAAAACTGATTCCATCTATTATCTAGATCGACGACAAGGTTGGCGCAGTGGTTGAGCGATTGACTGCTGCGCTGCGTGTCGCGAGTTCGATTCCCGCATGGAACAAAATATTTGTATGGCCTACAGATAATTGTTCCGGGCCTGACTGTTTGCGTATGTGAGTTTATAAAAATAAAAAAACCTCTTCATTTCCTGCAACCATAAAAGAAACCAATTGAAAAATTACATGCATGCAAATTGAGTTAAACACGTTTAATTATGATGTTTTGGTTGCTGCTTCTAAAATTAATACAATTAAAACTGATTCATTGAATGTAAATACAAATTTCTGATTGAATTAGATGTATGTGAGTTTATATGTTTACAAACGCACACACGGTACAAGATAAATTGCTAGTGGGGCAACGATTTTAAAAAAAAACTATTGTAAAATTCAAAAAATCTCTGTTTTTCCATAAAAGTTAACATTTCAGTTTTAAAAACCTGTTTTTCCAAATAATCTTTAAAAAAATTCAGTGTAACGAAAAACTACTTGTGAACATCGTATGAGTACCTACCTACCTACCTACCAATAAACTGTAACAAAAGTGAAATATCTAGCCACGCCACTGCTTCGAGAAAACGCAGCACAACACGCCAGCACGGATTATAAAGACACTGAAAATGTGCGCATTCCGTGGTACGGAATGCGCACATTTTCAAGTGTCTTTCTATTAAAGTTGTTTAGTATTTGAGGCACACAGCGTTAAACTTTTTATAACTATACTGCCAAATAATTGTGTTTTAAATAAAAGTAGCGATGCGTAGGGTGTTGGGGTTGCAGTTGCATGGTGTTTAGGTACGCACGCTACCGTCCGCTAGGTCGGCCTGTCCTTGCGCATGCGCCCCCGCCTCGCGCTTCAAGCGCAGCGCGCACGGGCAGCGCGTGCTCACGCTCAGTGGTCGCGCGCGCGCCGCCCGGGCGCGACATGAACGTGTTCACGCAGACGCCGCGCGACGAGCCGCGCGCCACGCACTACATCGAGATCGTGGAGCCCGACCCCGCCGCCTGCGAGCCCAGCGCCCTCCCTGCGGAGGGCCACTACCGCCTGCTCAGCGAGAACCTCTGCGCCTACGCCCCCGCCAGCGATGACCACAAGGGCGCGCTGTTGCGCTACGACCTGAGCGCCACCATGTCTCCGCCCCGCTCCCGCATCCTAGAGCTGCTGCGCCCCGAGGACCCGGGCCGCGATGCGCTCGAGGCCATCGTGCGGCCCATCCCACGTCGAGGCCTCACCAGGCCTCTCGATGAAGACACAAGGAGGTTCCTCCAGCGAGCTCTCCAGTCCCCCAGTACTCTCTATTCCACGTCAGCCACATCACAGCCTCATCACAGGCCGCCAGAGCCATCAGAATCAGACAATGAGCCAGAGTTAGGTTCACCCACGGATGAAACTAGTCACAGAGCCAAGAGCTCAGCGCTGGAGCGCTCGCTGGCGGACGAGCTGCGGGAGGCGGAGGAGCAGGCTGAAGGGGGCGCGCGGCGCTCGCTGCTGGGGAACGCGCGTGGAGGGGGCGGCGGTGCGGTGGAGCGCGAGCGCCTGGGTCGCCTGGCGCTGGCCGTGGAGGACGACGAGGAGGATGGCGCGCTGGGTGCCACGGCGCGGCGCCTGGACGCGCTGCTGGCCACGTCGCGTGACCTGCACGCCGAGCTGGCCGACATCCACGCGGACCTGCAGGTGCTGGCCCGGCGCGTGGCGAGCCGCGACATCTGACGCGTTCGTACCGTTCTGCGCCTGCGCTAGCGCACGCTTCGCACTCGCCTTATTGCACCTTCCGCACCGAGCACCTCCTGATAGGAAACTCATTTCCTTTTGTTCAATTATTCCTTGTCGCGGCTCACTCGAGCGGAATATTAGCTGGCTCATGAGTATGTCTCCCTGGACGCGGGAGTATCGCTAGCGGATGCATCGATATAATGAAATCGGTTGAGTTCGGGAGCAGTCGGCGCACATCGGTCACTTGCTCGCTATCTGCGTGCACCCAAACAAACCGATCTAGTTTACTGCATCATTAAGTAATACATTATCTTGTGTTTCGCGCTACTTTCACTTTGTTTGTTGTCTCTGTCTATCGCCGCATAACTTGGGTGTTAGTGATACGTAAATATAATTGTGTACATCGCTAATTAGGATTTTACCCCGAGTTCCGCTGAAGTGAGTTTATTGTGAAAATCTTTACAGCGTAAGTTGTAAGGTATTGGGTTTATTATTTCCGATGCAGTTACCAATTCTTTGGCAGCAATGAGGCACTACATTATTTTCAGTAAAAATGTTTAGTTCTTAATCATGATCAATATTAACTGCCAATAGCTAAGTAAACTAGTAATCTGGCTATAAGTAGCAACGAAACGCGATTTCATAATTCTATAATCCTCTGCACCAATGCGGAACGCTCCGCTTCACTGGCCACATTAGCAGCAGTCTGCGCCAGTGTGGGCGCACACTATTATCGCAGGCCACACTTGGTTATGAAGTTTCATGCGCTTGCGATACTCCCGATCAGATACTCCACTGAAATAATGAGCAGCTAAATAATCCAGTACAAAAATTGGAATATAGTTTCATATGACATACTATTCTGTGTAAGGCAGGATGTTCATAAGTAAGATTCAGCGAGGATCTTCACAGGGTGGCTGGAAGAGTGTAGCCAAAGAGGCGTGCGATTGAAGAGGCCTGTGTCCCGCAGTGGCCACCTCATTATCTTCTGACTTTGTCCCACGTTATTTAGGGTCGGCGCAATACGTTTTCTTATTCCATTCTGTCCTGTTTACCGTAACGCTATATCTTCATTTCTTTTCATATTGCTCCACACACAAACCATCCAATTTTTCTTTTGTAGACAAAGGTCTCTCACTCCACAACCATCCAAATTTATATTCTAACTCTTTTAGCAGCTTCAGCGGTCACCTTAGGTATATGATGAAAATTGGAATAAAATGAATCATTTATTCTAAAGTTGAATTAGTAGAATATTTAAAACATGAATCTTAGAGAACTATTTGTTTACATTACTTAAGTACTTTATTTTATTTATTTTTCCTTTTTTTTTTTGAAAGCCGATCTCAAATTTATTATAGTTGTAAAAATGCTAGGCAGATGGTAGAACTACTTTATTTTTATTGCAAGCTATAGATGTTAAAAGACACTTTCGAAAAACGTGATAATGACCATGAGAAACTCAAGTTAATTATAATAATTGTTATCTGTAAATAATTGAGAGTCAAACAATAACAAATGATAAGCATCGTCTGACCAAACATCAGTAATACAATAATAATTAAAATGTGTTTTATAATCTCTGCTTCTGATAACATAATAAGATGTATAATACTTCAATGTTTGATATTATGACATTGGGGAAAGTCATCTTTTGGCAAAACATTTTTTTTTAATTTATTTTATTTATTAGTGATGAGTTTGCTCTTGACTCTAGTCAATGTCAGATATGACAGAGACAAAGTCTACGATGGAGCGAGCTTACCCAGAAGGAGCCTGTTCACTCTAACCAAAGACTACAATAGTATACTGGCTAACTCTAACTTTGAAGAGATTAGGGCTGTAAGCTTATTTATTCTTTATTTTTAAATTATCTACTTTCTTCCTTAAACGGTGGTCATTTCCACGGCCAGCAACAGTTTTTAAATACATTTAGCTATACCTTTCCGTAACACCCGGTTATATCAAATACAGTTCGCGTCAAATAACTTTGATATACGCGAACTGTATTTGATATAACCCCGGTTATATCAAATACAGTTCGCGTCAAATAACTTTGCCCCTCTGAAGTTAGCCATTTGCAAAGATCGCGCAGGTGCAGTCACGTAGACGGGAGCAAGCGGGACGCAAGCATGCATCGAACGTAAACGTAAGACTGAGACATAAAATCGCGCCGCCATAATCCCCGCCCCCATATCTCTTGCGCATGCGCAGTTGCAGTTTGTTCGTAATTTTGACTACTACGCAGCCACTCGTAGCCAACTTCAGAGGGGCACAGTTATTTGACGCGAACTTGTACTAGTTATTTCAGTAGTCTCCCCCTTTCTAGACATAATATCACCTTTTACTTACTCCTTTCATCGTCTGTTTGGCCTTTTTAATTGCAGACTCCGTAAGATTTCTCGATATATTATATGAAGAAATCGTTTTTTATACAACAAATACCATCCAAATGAAATAGTTTCCAATATATCTGTCTCATTTAAAAAAAATAGTTTACAACTTCACGCGATATTTTACAATCTTACGGCGTTTGCAATTTTCCAGTGACATAATATTTCTATTATTTATTCATTCATATCATTAGACTACTAATGAGATCCACTGAGTTTGTCTCAGTAGTAGTTACTGTAGTTAGGCAGTCACATCCACAGTCTAAACTAATTAAAATTGTAACATCGAGTCAACTCATTTACTCTTTTCCTATAGTATTTTTCAACTCACTTTCCTGTTATTTTAAGTACCTTCTCGTAGTTATTTCTGATTTATATACAAGGAAATAATTCACTAAATAACAATTAACAGAACATATAATTTACTACGACTTGTTATAAATAGATTAGGTACTTAGCTAGTCAATATTTTTTGTTGTGAATGTTTAAAGTATTAAGACATGCGATCAGTTAGGAAGGATCCAACAGTCGTTCGTGAAATAATTATTATAATTAGTTCATCATCCCAAGGTTCTCGATCATATCCGGATGTTCTATAGTAGGTAATGTTTTGACCGTACAGTCCAGTAGAAGGTATATTGGTTGTAGAGTGGAGAGTATTTTTTAGGGTTCCGTACCTGAAAACGAAAAACGGAACCCTTATGTGATTTGTTGTCCATCTGTCTGTAACCAAACTAAAAAAAATAGCGGAGACACTTAAGTAACGAGTTCTTTTAGTTTTTTAACACATACACACACCATCACAAACTTTTGTGTATCCATTGACTTATAGGTACCTAAGTATAGTAAGCACAGGGCAGTACAGTATAATATGTGTTTCGCACAATTTGTTGCTTAATGAACATATAGTAGGTAAAGAAGCCTTAGCTAAGATCCCTTCTCTCTTCTCCCATTGCAGGAGTCGTCAGTGCGCGCGCGACGCTGCACGGCGGCCGCGCGGGAGCTCGGGGCGGAGGCCCGGGCGCTTCGCTACCTGGACGACGTGGTAGCGCTGCTGAAAGGGGACGTGGCGGCAGCCGCGCGCGCCCGCGCCTGGCCCTTCGCCCTCGGCAATCGGCAGCCCGGCAGGAACTATGTTATATGATCTCAGGTAGGACTGAATTTACATATTACCGTGTGTCCGCGCGGATTTGGTTCTTACCTTAACACCCCCTCTGATCCTTCCTATTTCTATAGGAGATTAGGAAATACAGCCTATGTCACTCAGGAATAATGTAGCTTTCTACTTTCTGGTGAAAGAGTTTTCAGGTTCAGTAGTTCAGAGATTACAAACTTAGTATACTTAAGCAAACTTAAATAAGAACGAAATGAACGAACTTTAATAGGTATTAGTGTAGACAACATCGGGGTTGCCACTAGTGGCCTCAGAACCGTGCTATTCCGTGATGAAGAGTAACCTATATCACTTACTAAACTATAGGTACTTATGCAGAAAACATCTAGAATTCTAGATATATAAATGTATGTATTTACTAACTTTAGCCTGTTGCTTCAATCTAGTTTTATTTCCACAGAAAAAAGTAGCCTAATGTCTGCCTATGTTCCATATATATTTATCTCAGTACTAAATTCATTAAGTTAGGAGGTAAATATAAGTTCTATTGTGCAATATGGTAGAAAAAAATGTTCACTTCGCTTTTTTAATAATAAGTACTTATCAGTCCCCAACTGAATTGTATATCGTCATGTATGGATGTCACCGGAAAAATTGCAGACTCCGTAAGACTGTAGTAAATCTTTATTAGATTATAATTTCTCGATATATTATGAAAAAATCGTTTTGTATACAATAAATCCCATACAAATTCAATAGTTTGCAATACTTATATCCGTGTCTTATTTCGAAAAAATAGTTAACAATTTCACGCGATATTTTACAATCTTACGGCGTTCGCCATATTCCGGTGACATGGAAACTCGAATGGTCACGGTCACAGCGATAACTGACAATAATTAATTACCTACTGTATTGATATTATATCAATACAGTAGGTACCTAATTAATTGCCGTTTATTAAAACAAACAATAACCGGCTTCCGCTAAAAGGAATGTTCATAAATAGACTATAGTCTATACGCTTCAGAACTGTCACAAAATTTAGCGATAACATCAATAAACTGTAGGTACCTATATCATGTACTTCACAATATACTTGTCATAATTAAATGTTTCCCGAATCATATCGTTATATTTACAGATAATGCAACTAGGTATTCGTTATCAAGGAATCTAGTTCCTTCTCCATTCTCAAGTACCTACTTACTGATAATAACTTATTATTAAATAAATCTTATTATCTACACGTGACTAATACTGTTATTATAACAATATTTGAGGAATCTTCAAATCTTGTTCTATTTAAATTATAATAACTATGTGGGTTTTTGTTGACAAGAAAAAAATATAAAACATAGGTAGGAATTTCATTAAAAAAAACTAGATTGTATAATGTTGTGTAACTTTTGTCAATAGAAAAACTTGCTTTTTGCCGGTTTGCTCCATTAACGAAAAAAAAAACTATTTGCAGTATAAATTAATATAAATAATAGATTCCAATCGAGTTTGAGCCGTCCACCTTGGAAGGTAAAACTACTGTTTTGGCAAAATCCTAGCCCACGGGCCACGGAGTTATGGTATTTATTAGCATATAGATACCATCGTACTAATAGCAATGTACTTATACAATGACATATACTAAAATACATAATATCAATGTTAGTTATCTATAGGTATTATAAATGCGGAACTGAGTTTTTTTGTTTCTTTTTTAATACGTTTTCACGCCTTATTCGCTGAACCGATTTTGATAAACTTTCGCGCAGAGATAGATGAGGGGTCTCATCTATCTCTGCGCGAAAGTTTATCAAAATCGGTTTTATTTTAGTTAAGTGATGATTATAGGCGAATTGCGAAATTAAAACAAGAGCGAAGCCAAGGGCCTTCTAAGACGACAACATTTTTATAAATGTTGTCGTCTTAGAAGGCCTTTTACTCATAACAGTCAACTCTAACTGACTTATCATCATCTGCCTAGCCCCTGCCCAATCTGACCTCCAAAACGAAGTAACACGGTAGGTACTTCTTGGCAAGACCAGTGTCAGATTTATTGCTTCTTTCAATCCATAGCAACTGCCAAAGATCTACAAATGATGGTCAGGCGTACGGCTTAACATGCTTTCCAATTTAGGGATTGGTCCCATAGTAAAAGTTGTTCATAATAATGAGTACAATGACCCCTTAAGAGGTATTGCGTTTGTTACACGTTGTAGGTATATGTGGCCGGAAAATGAAAACTATTTTTTCTCACTAAGGCATCAATCTGGATGGGTCTTGTTGTATTCAAAATGATACGCTCACATCATAACGAAAAATTGTAATCTAAAAAAGATTTATTACAATCTTGCGGAGTTTGCAATTATCCGGTGACTTATACAAATCTATTTCATATTTCAGCCAGTCTTGGCATACATCATGTTTATCAATCAAAGTTAATTAATATTAAAGTAAACATTGTTGTGACCCATTAAGGATAAGCAGTTAATCGAACTGATAGTGATCGTTAACATCTCGTAAACATACTAATATACTACGGTAGTTATGTAGAGTAGGTATCTACATATTTATCTAATGACCATTACAATAAGCGGGAAAAGAATGATATTTCTCCTTTTTAAGGTTCCGTACCCCAAGGGTAACCAACGAAACCTCGCCTCCGATGTCCGTCCGTCCGTCTGTCTGTCAGCGGGCTGTACCTCAAGAACCGTAATAGGTTAGACTGTTGAAATTTTCACAGAGTGAGTAATTCTATTGCCGCTATAAAAACAAATACATTAAATTAAAGGGACTCTCATACAAGAATCCTGTTTTTCGGTGTATGGTACGGAACCCTTCTTGTAAGAGTCTGACTCGCACTTGGCCGGTTTTTGGACACCACACTGACTACTGACTGACAAAGTATAATGATCAGAGGGCCAATTCATATCTCTCTGTCAAAAAAGCCTCACATTCCATACATTTTTGACAGATAGCAACTGACATGCGAATGCGAACGTTGCTTAAAAATGGAATGAAATGAAATGAAATAATTTATTTGCTATGAATGTAGGTACAAAAATATGGTGTTAACCTGTCCGGCCCCGGCGACACATCGGTGTGTCGCGAATTAATCGCGAATTTAATGTTTATTTACCTATTACATAAGATTTATTTTATTTTAGGGAATTTTCACATGTTGGGCCTGAGCGGTGTAAGAGAAGGATCCAATACATTCTACCGTGAGGCATGCAATTTTTTTTTTTTATATATATTTAGTAGAATAAATTGGCACTCAGCTATGTTGTGAAGTAAAATTAATGACGGATGAAGCTTTGAATGTTTATACGGTAACGCATCCATGATTCTCCGGTGTTGTTGTAGGAAAAACAAGGGATACTGTATGCTGTCCCTCTCAGATCACAGGGCAAACCTTGGGTTCTAAACGAAGACTATGGGCTCCAAGTGACATTCTCACAAATTCTTGACGATAGAGCTGGCTTATTTTGAATTTTTTGACAGTCATTTGGTACCGCTCTGATAGAATATATCTTCACTGTGTCCTGGCCCTTATGATGGTTATTAGCATGGTTTTAAGATTATCTATTTATTAATCATCGTAGTTGCAAGCGCAAAACTGAGCGTGGGAGTTCGATTTCTAGAACGAAGAAAAAAAATATTACTGGGCTTTTTCATCAGGAGCCTGAAGTTTGGAGTTAGGTAATCTGATAACCCCGTAAAAGAATGCAAGTAGCTTGCATACCATTTTGATATACATATATCAGTTAGAAGTACCGTGTTACCCAGTTAATAGGTTGTGGAGGTCTGGTAGGCAGCCGCTCCACGTAAAATACTGATATTCAGCTGAATCCGGTTTGACTGGTAGCCGACCCCAATATAGTTGGGAAAAAGGCTAGGCAGATGATGAATCAGAAGTTTTCATGGCATATTTGTAGCTTTACCTACATTGGCTTCAATTAGATTTTTACTCATGTGCCTTTCTGTTACCCATCAATTTATTAGTCAAATTGATGAAAATTTCGTATCAAATTGCCGTGAATTTGATGGCGTGGTAATGACAAAACTTCCTCCTTATTTCAGTAACAAAAATATTCAAAATTCTTTCGATCCTAAATGACTTGCTAAGGTATAAATCGTGCACAAAGTCAGTTAGAAAAACCAACGAAATTGAAAGTTTTTGTGCCTTGAAACGAGAATAGAAGACACGCGAAACTATATTCCACAGGATCGCGGTACTAGGTATGTAGCGGCTGGGTTGCCAGTGTCGAGGAATTTACCGGTAGACGGGCATTGGCGATCGAAAATGGAAATTCGAAACAGCCAAAATTAATAATTCCTTTAGATCTAAACAAAACTTTTAAGAGAGTCACTACACTCTATTTTGAAATCATGGGCAAAGTTAAAAGATATTGCTGTTTTTTTTTTAAAGGTTTTTAGCGCCTTTTGGCCATGGCCTCCGGGGTTAGATCCCCAAAACCTTTGACTTTGACTTTGAAGATTTGGCCCGGTTCAGTTTTCCATGAAGTAACATAGGGTCTTGATGTGTCTATTATTACACAGGTTGACAGGTCCTGAAGCGCTGGACAAAGTGCCTTTCTATTAGCGAATGCGTTTGTCGAAATGACAAAATATAAGGCATTGATCACGTGACATTTCGGCAGGGTTTCTTAATCCCAAAATAATAGCTAAAGTACGCACATCTTTCATGGGGTACTGTGTTAAATTTTACAACAAAATACCTTGTGACATATTAGAATTAAATGAAAGAAAATTTAAAACGTATGTAAAAAGCACACTTTGTAAACAAGCATATTACAAGTTGGAGGATTACATTCAAGATAAGAATGCTTGGAAACATGCTGGTCCTGCTCCATAGGACAATCAAGGGTGTAGTGTAGGCAAAATCAAACTGGTCAATTTATATATTAACTTTACAGATGTAAAAGAGTTTTTATTTTTCTGTTAACACACTCTGTTTTATTAATGGTTCCAAGATTTGTAAATATGTGAGTACCATGTACTATGATCCTATAAGTAGTATACTCTAAGTCCATCGACCTCACATATTAAAATTAATTTTTGTACTCAAAATATTGTAAAACATTGATTTGAAAAGAGTAACTATGGAGTTTCTTGTCCGTTCTTCTCCATAAGAATCCCTTGCGAACGGACAGTAGAGCCACTTTATATTATTTTTAATGTAAATGATGACGTTCAAAAGTGCCGTTTAATGGCCTAATTGAAATAAACGTTTTGACTTTGACTTTGACTTTGACAAAAGTGTTTGACGTTTTGACAATCGCTTTCGCCACGCTACCGCTGACAGAATGTCATTTATCTAACCTCTTAGGGACTTGTATACCTACAAAGCGGACAGGGTGCTGACAAGATAAAATGTATGACGTCAAAGGAACGAAATATACATATATGGCGAGGCCAAACTCCATACATTTTCATCGCCCGGAGCGCTTTAAATTGTATATCAAGTCCCAGGGACAAGTTGTAATCAACATATCCGTCTCCTGTGGGGAACACTTCAAAGATCGACCTGTACCTAACTGTCCCACTACTGGGCAAAGGCCTTTTCTGATGCGAGCATTAAAACCCACGCTTTCTTCACGGATTGGATTCACACTTATTCTCTAAACAGTATAAAACAAAGGCGCTGCCTGTTCTCTGCTTACTTCTTCTAAACCACGAAACGGATTTAACTTATACCTACATGTCACCGGAAAGTTGCAAACGCCGTAATATTATAAAATGTCGCCTGAAATTATAAACTATTTTTTCCAAATAAGGCGCGGACAAATTGGAAAGTATTGAATTTGGATGGGATTTGTTGTATTCAAAATGATATGCTCACATTATAATATATTACAATGTTACGGATTCTGCAATTTTCTGGTGACATACAAATACACAAACATTTCTCTGCAAACGTGAAATGTTTTGTATTTGTCAAAGTTGCACCCGGGTCGCTAGTTCCACTATACGTCCAGGGTTACGAGCCCGTAGTTTTATGTCAGAAAATGTCCAACACTCATGTTACAAAAATATAGAAGTGGTAACATTGCTGATTGTAGCTGGCAACCCTGCGTGGAAGCTAATTACCGTCGGCGGGTGCTGGTACCGATCGCGCCGCAACCGAAGCCGTACTACACGTACTCACGAGTCACAGGCAAGCTAGGGAAATCGTACTTTTCACCAGTTTACCGGGCCGTTATGACAGAAGGAAGATTTTTCTGGGAGAATATCTAGACAGAAGAAATCATTCTCTCAACTCGTATGTGTTTCTATCTATATTTTTGATACAATTATGGTTTTAACCATTTTTAGGAATATATTCATCGGGCGTACAGATAAGGAGTGGAATTCCCTGCCCGGGTCTGTGTTTCCTGATAGTTACAACCTAAGAGTCTTTAAGTCTAGAGTGAATAAGTTCCTTCTAGGCAAGCATGCTTGATCTTCGACCACATCATCGCTTACAGTTCTCGTCAAATAACTTTGCCCCTCTGAAGTTGTCGAGTGGCTGCGTAGTAGTCAAAATTACGAACACACTGCAACTGCGCATGCGTAAGAGACATGGGGGCGGGGCGCGATTTTATGTCTCAGTCGCTCGTTTACGTTCGATGCATGCTTGCGTCCCGCTGGCTCCCGTCTACGTGACTGAACCTGCGCGATCTTTCCAAATGGCCAACTTCAGAGGGGCAAAGTTATTTGACAAGAACTGTACCATAAGGTAAGACAGTGCTTAAACGCGTGCCTACCAAAAATTTTAAAAAAAATGTACCAGAAATGCTTATGCGATTGTTGTTAATGTTTTGTGCACATTATTATCATCATAACGGAGTACCTACTGATTACAGACATCAGTAAAAAAAAACCTGAAAAAATACGTGTCCAATATATTTTGAAAATCTAACGGACGGACTAAATAGAATTATGTTTATTCTATATCTAGTAGAATACCCTTTTGTGTTGAAGAATTTGCAGATAGATAGTAAAATACTGGTATTCAGCTGCGTTTGGTTAGACTAGAAGCTGACCCCAACATAGTTGTGAATGCTCAGGTTGCGGATTTTATTCGAAAGAGTTACCGTAGCCCCGGAACGCAAAAGGCACTAAGAGGAGCATGGATGGGTTTTAGTCATTAAGAGTCTGAGACTCCCTCCCGCTCCACCCAGAGCGGCAGGAGTCATTTAATGATTTCCCTTCTACGATTTCCGCGTCTTTTCTGGCGGAGTAAACGCTTTTTCTTTCGTCGTTTGTCGCTGATCACATAAGGTATAAGGTCTGCCATTTCTTCAACTATGAATCTGCCGTCTCCCAACTATATTTTTTATCATTAAATGACTCCTTCCGCTCTGAGTGCAGCGGGATCGAGTGTCAGACTCTTACTGACTAAAACCCGCCCGAGCTCCTCCTGGTGCCCTTTGCGTTCGGCCGCGGTGACTCTTTCAAACAAAATCCGCAACCCGGGCATTCCCAACTATGTTAGGGTCAGCTTCTAGTCTAACCAAATGCAGCTGAATACCAGTATTTTACTATCTATCTGCAATTTCTTCAACACAAAAGGGTATTCTACTAGATATAGAAAAAGCATAATTCTATTTAGTCCGTCCGTTAGATTTTCAAAATGTATTGGTCACGTATTTTTTGCCATTTCAGATCGCAAAAAAATGATAAAGATAAAGCGCATCAAAGCTCAAGACAGGGGCGTCACGTCGCTAGTAAAAATTGTAGTGACGTCACGCGAGTTTTATCACTGTATCTTCACAATTTTTTGCTTACGTGAAAAGAAAAAATACGTTTCCAATATTTTCTGGAAATCTATCTGACGGGCTAATTAGATTTTTTCATTAGAATACCGTATTGTTTCATTCTTAACAATTTAGTACTAAGTTTCCGATGCAACAGATTAGGAACTTCATCGATAATCTGTTTCAGCAATCTTCCTGCAACACTTGCACGGTATTACACGATACACGATCATGAGTTTTTAGTAGGACGCAAACAATGCAGTACTAATTACTTGGATATAAATTCTCGATTTTGCTAACTGATTTGAAGCATATACCTATACATCAATTAGGTAACAATGTTTTGCACATGCCATAAACATTAAAGACAGTTGTACCTATATCCCTGACGTAATTTTTTAACAACGTTCGTATGAATCACATGTCAGTCGCATTTGTCAAAAAGCCTCAATTTCCATACATATATTTTTGACAGATTGCGACTGATATGTCAATGCGAACTTTGCTTAAAATTTGTAGAATTGGCTCTCTGGTTTTAAGCTGTATAATAATATGTTTTTTGTAGACCAGTTAGTGCTAGTTCAGATTATTATTTTGCGAACTACGAGTTACTGTGTACTTTGACTTTAAACTCTTTTTCTGTCTTTCTCTCTAGTCTAGTGGGCTTTTTTCAGGCTGTCAAAAGAACCACCGTTCCAGAATTGATGAAACTCATAAATAACTCAAAAAAAATTCTTTAACGACGAATTTATATTGATGAATTATTTTTAATCAGCGCGGACATCCTAGTAACTGGTTGACTTGACTAATCCACTGTAGTGAACGCTTGTTTAATGTAAACACTTAGGTAAATTCCAGTCCAGCATCCAGCATCCACTCTGGATTCAAATAGAACATTTTTGCTAGCACTACGTTACAGTTTTGGAGTGTTCAATGTTATTCTTAAACCTAGAAAGATTCCGTTCTAAAACTAATTAGTTAATTGCCAATAATAATCACACGGTCGATCTGCTAAAACGGAAGACCAAGCCGTTTCCTCACTAGTTTAAAATCCGCAGCAAAAACTGTAACATTTATTTATTTATTGAATCTTCATGCACACAAATGAACCTACAGAGTTGGACTTAATGCCTTAAGCATTTCCTGCCAGTCTCCGTGCCTTTGGGTGATGCAGGAAAAATAGTGGTAGGTGCAATTTTGTCCTGCCAGGGTTGCGGATTCTATTCGAAAGAGTCACCGCGGCCCTGGAAAGCAATAGGGCACTACGAGGAGCACGACAGACAGAGTCTAGACAGTAAGAGTCTGACACTCCCTCTCGCTCCGCCCAGAGCGGAAGGAGACATTTGATGATTTCCCATCCATAAATAAGTTCCAATGTTTTAAAAGAAACGCGATTAACAGATATTTAATAATACAAAGATATACTTAAACAATTGGTACGAACAGAAATTGAGTATAAGAAATATTAGCACTGTGAATATGTCGATACAAAGCCGGTCCGGCTGTGTTTACTCGGGACCTATTGCATAAGCTCTGGCTACCTTGGCCAGTAGCTGGCGTGCATATGAATGACTCAGAGATAAGGTCATGCACCATTTGTTTTGATAACTTGATAGGCAAGCCAGATAAAATTAACTGTATCCACAAGTTTAGGAATATGAGTAATACAGGTTGTTTCATGATGCAGTTGATGACATTTATTTTAGTTCAATCACAGATTTGATGACACCGAATTGTGACCGAATTTTCATACTGTTTCGGTTTTTTTGTACCTAAGTGTTTCTTTATTGAGTAAACATTATATTGTATTTATGGTTAATTTTTTGTATACTCCTTTTCCTTTCTAACCGACTTCAAAAAAAGGAGGAGGTTCTTAATTCGGTTGTCTATTAATTAATTTTTTTTTCATGATTGTTACCTCATATCTTTATGAACCGATTTGAAAAGTTCTCGTTTACGTGAAAGGATATTATACTTCTCGATTGGTCCCATTGAAATTTTATCAAAATCGGTTCAGCAGTTTGGTTTTTAAATCCAAATAGCTGGAAAAAAAAGTGAGGAAAAATTTGCGTATCCTGCTTTCCTGTGACTTTCCAGTGGTGTTATTAGGTGTAGGGTACCACTAAAAAGTGAAAAAAAAAACTCACAAAAAAAACCGACTTCCAGAAAAAACACTACAAAGTACAAAATAAGTTTAATTTCGGAAGTCGATGTTAAATTACGAAAAAACAACCGAAAACACCGATAAAAATGCTAAAGTCCGCCTATCTTGTTTGGAAAGCGTAAAGTAGGTAAATAATAAAAAAATACAAAGTTCTAAGAATTGTTTGTTTGCTTAATATTTTTATGATAAATAATTACAAGAAATCAAGATCCCATTAAGAACATTCCCGACTGATAGAAAGCTACTAAGTGCCATAAGCTTCTTTTTAACCTCAAATATTGACTTATAGAAAGCGACATTATTACTGACTGCCAAAGGCTTTTAAAGAACCTGAAAAATTAAGGGTTCCTGTGGATAAAATACGGGAGCAAAGCTCTTTAATAATAAATTCGTGTGACACATGACTCGCTCACTATTATCAATACATTTGAACCCTACCGCAATCGCATTGGCCCACACAACCACAGTGGTATTCCGCATAATTACATCATATTAACAGACAAACATACTAAACTATCACATATTTAGTCATCGCTGGCTACCGCGACGGCTCGTCCGCAAACATGGAGTCTAGAAACTAGAATGGTGCCAAAAATACAATTTTTTGTCGCTTCAATATGGTCATAATTTGCATAATAACTTGGTACATCCCGGCTTCTTCTTCTTTTGCTTTTCGTGTCGATTGACTCATATTATATTTGGTATGACCAGTATTAAGCAACCTGGGGCCTAACCACCAACTCTTAAAGCAGTATTACTTCAATATTACTTCCAGCGGGAAAGAGACGGAGCTATAAAGGACGTATAGCTCCGTCTCTTTCCCACTGGAAGCAATGTTAAAGTAATACTGCTTTAAGAGTTGGTGGTTTAGGCCCTGTACAGCTTTATCATTGGCCTCGATCAAATCTTGGATGGGGCAGGAGGTTGTGCATGAAGGAGGTGATGCATGTCGTGTGAAGGGGCTCTGCACTGGCACTGCGTTTGGGATGGATGAAGAATGCACCACTTGGCCAGATTATTTTTACAGCGAAAACTGCTTACCTTCATAAAAAGTACTAAAAACTATAATACTAAATTAACAGTAATGAAAACTTTCAAAAAACCTTAGCCTATGTTAGTAGTTAGAACCCAAGCAAAGATGTCGAAAAATCAAAACGTGAATCTAGCCCCCGCAATCTCAACCACGCCTATCCGTATCGTCATCGACTGAAAAGTGATAGTTTCAGCATTTTCAGTGACATAGCTTTTACGTATATTCCTCCGTGTCTCGGAAAGGGGTCGTCCATAAATAACGTGATGTTTTTTAGCCCTCTCCCACCTGGTGTTACATGGTGAGGTTTATAGGTACTAAAGAAAATCACGTGGATCTTTATGACCCAAAATATTTAAAAAAATCTGAATATTATCTTTAAATAGTACATACTTTAATGAAAAAATAAACACACGTGATATTTCACTACACCTCTCTCGAGCCTCACATAATTTTATTAATGGACGACTCTAAACCACGCTAAGCCGTTTGTCCCGATTGACAATTTTAGATCAGACATTCGTAAAGAGTAGTCAGAGGCCAAGAAATCTGACATCAGCATTTCCACTGGGTATCACGTTACCCAGTTACTGGGTTGTGAAGGTCAGATAGGCAGTCGCTCCACGTAAAATACTGGTATTCAGCTGCTACCGGCCAGACTGGTAGCCGCCCCGTTGTGGGGATAAGGCTGGGCAGACAGATGGATGGCTAACTAGCTTTTGCCCGCGACTTCGTACGCGCAGATCCCTGTTATTCCCGTTCCCGTATAGTCTATAGCTTTCCTCATGAATGTGGCTATCATATTATACAAAAAGAATTTCACAAATCCGACTGGTAGTTCCAGAGATTAGCGCGTTTAAACAAGAAATAAACTCTTCAGCTTTATTATATTAGTGTTAATATAGATTGAGCCAAAAGGCAGTTGAATATCGCCATTTCTTCTAGGCTCATGGTCAAACAATATTTAACGATATAAACACGAACGTTCTGATTGTGCTGCCCTCTGTAGGAGCAATTGGGAACCACAATGAGCTCGCTACACGCTGTGCTTTGGACGCGGGACGCCAAATTACGCTATTGTCAATAATTAATACGCTGTGGCTTTCATTAGTATTGTTTTCATTTGCGATTGTTTATTGTGTTCGCCTATAATTTGTAAGTCGGTAAATATGCCACATAAATTATAGACTAGGCTTGCACACTAATGATAAAACGTGAAAACGTAAACCTATTATTTATCGAACATATTTGTTTTGTTTTTTTTAAACATTGCCCCACACTAGGAATTACTCCTGTATCGTGGGTGCGTTTACAAACATACAAACTCACATACACAAACAGCCAGACCCGGAACAACTATCTGTAGGCCATACAAATATTTGCTCCGTGCGGGAATCGAACCCGCGACACGCAGCGCAGCAGCCGATCGCTCAACCACCGCGCCAGCCGTCAACTAGCTTGTATAATTATGCGACTTGGCCTGCGTGAATTTCGGATAGTATACCTAGTGAACATACTTCCCGGAATAAATTCTAGACTATAATATATCTCATCGAAATACGTTCAGCGTTCAGACGTGATTAAGTTACCAAACATCCAACCATTCAAATTATTGAAATTATAATAGCAGTAAGAAGTATGATGCACGTTGCTGTAGCAGCATTTTCCAGTTTTCAAATAAAAAATCACTCTTGAGCTATGCTTCTAATTAAAAAAAATACTTACATATCATAAACTATCTTTTGGATGTCGGTTATCGCGTAAAAAGTAGCCTATGTCCTTCTGCATATCCCAGGCTAAATATCTGCAAAATGTCGTGATGATCCGTTCAGCCGTTTTAGCATAAAAGCGTAACATATAGACAGAGTTAGTTTCGCATTTATAATATTAGTAGGGATCACACATACAGTACTAGTTTCGTAGTGTCTATACACTACGACACTAGTACTGTATGTGTGATCCCTGATTGTGATTTATTTTCCTAGAGTAGGTCTATACCTACTCTAGGAAAATAAATCAATGTAAATCGCTTTATTGAACTCTCGCTCGTGATTGCAAGTCATTTACTTTTTAAGCATTGCCAGCAACTGATAATGTTTCTAATGAATGTTTCAGAACTGGAGACATCGCTGACAATCCACCCGGCTGCACTCTCGAATATTCGACGCACCAAAGGCATAAGACACCAAAGGACATGACTAGTGTTATTTATCATTCTTATGCCAGGATACGAACAAGTTGCGGGATTGTAAGTTTATAATCGCCGTATCCACAGACGTTAATTAATCATTAAGTAACGATATCTTTGCAATTAGTTATCTGGATATTTACACTGGTAAAACGCGACGCGAGCAAAAAGGGGCATTTATTTATTATTTTGTTTTATTTAATAAAACTTTTGTGTCTAATGACATCAAATAAATAAAAATCATTAAAATATGCATTTAATTTAAAAATTAAAATGTTATAAATTGTTTACTTTTTCATAGAGAATGAAAACGTTTTGTGAAATCATAAAAATATTGTATAACATTTTTTTTTTGCTTGCGTTAGTTAATGATTTATTAATAACTGTCTCTGCGATAGTCTATAATTATTTTTTAATAGTATAGAACAAAAAACAACAAAACAGACTTGTGAAAAGTTAAAAATAACACGAATTATTTCTCAGTACATAGAGAAGTATAATTATTACTTCAGGGATAACTTTCAGAAAAACTCATGCCTTTTAGAAATAAGTTAAAATAGGTGTTGTAATCTATTTTTTACATTTTTATTTCATTAAAATTAATGGTGTTAGTTTTTATTTGCTGTGGTTTAGGAGGACTTTGTTACAAGACTATTTAAATGTTTTTACAAAGAAAATAAGATTATTAAAAATATTAACCACATGTTTTGTTTTTAAGTTTTGTTTTAGTGTTGTGGTAAAAGTAATTAATACATACTTAATGAGATAGTCACATTTGTTATGACAGTCACAGGGTAGTTAATATTCTTACGTGGTACTTAAAAAGCTCATTAAGAAGTAACGATATTAATAACTATACCTATCTAGTAATTACGGAACTTGTCATTATTTATTTATTGTTTTTAAATGATTACTATTTCATGATGTTTTGTGGAATTTTCAAACTAAACAAGAAAACATTGAAATGTTAACATACAAACACTGTAGAATAAAACTGTTTGGTTTTTTAATTTTTACAAAAATAATTAATATCTTTCAGAAGTATCCGTGTACATAATTTATTTTGTTTTTTTTTACAAAACCAGTACTGCGGAAAAAAAACTAAAAGAAAAATAACTATAATTGTTATAAAATGCAAATTCTACAAGAACTGCGGCAGAAATGAGAATAAAATAGTTTGAATGAATATTAAACATGATAGTTAAGTGAATAAATTAAATTAAAAATACTCGTTTTTGGATCTCTTATACTGAACTTGCGTGGTTAGTGATTGATCTAAGTATATGGTGTAAGCTAAGAAGATAATGTCTTGTGCTGGCACGGTGGCACCTCACATAGCATATTTGTGCAAATATTCGCCTCCGATGAAATTAGGTTCAAAGGGAAATTAGGCCTATACAAGTAAAGTGAATATTTTGACAACTACGCCAAGTGAAGTGCCTTCTTTGAATACAAGTTTTTGTTATACTTATACGTTTTTTTACACAACCCTTAACATTACTTACGACGGGGCTTTTAAAAGGAAATAAAAATAATTAAATCTACTTGCATCTTTCATGTTCATCCAATTAATGACAGAATTATTTGGGCCTTTTAAAAGCCGTGTCGTAGTATCTGGATTAAAATTTGATTTCAATAGAAATACAATTTTTAACAGAAAATTTTACGAGTATCTTCAGAGCTTTCCAGTGTCGTTTAGAGTGTACGCATAACTTAGTGCAAGCGCCACGCTACAGGATTCTGAGCACTTAACTCACTAATGCCCACATTATCGTTAACTGACGTCTCGGTGTGCGGCCGTAAGTTCCACGACTTGCTAAATTTGAATTTAGCATTTTGTTAAAAGCATTTTCACCCAAAAAAAAATATCAATGAACTGCAAATTAATTCTGTCAACATCTCACCGTGTACACTTGGGTGAAGCGAGCATGAAGGGAACTGTCATTCCATCTTGTTTGTATGGATTAACAGCTCACTTCATATTCCCTTCACCTTAATTTTCGCGGTGATATTTTTCACAGAATACTACGTTTTATTGGTAAGTTTTTTATAGTGAAATCGGAAAATGGAATTTTGTGATATGTGATATGTTATAAATTCACTATCTACCGCTTTGAACTAAGTTCTGTTACCTAGTCGCGAACACAGTTGAGTCACAGTGTAACCTATCTACCAAATGAAGTAGTCATGAAACATGATACTACATAATAATATTAAGATTTTTGTATTGTTTTGTCTCAGCTCAATATAAACTGCGGAACATACTTACTTCTTTTATTTGAGTGTTGTTAATTTGGCTTCGATCCCGCCTGATGGCAAGTGATGGATGAAGTGGACTGTAATAGGAACAAGCCCAGTCTTGATAGGTACCTCGCTTTAAAGGTCTTTGGGTTGAGAAAGTAGAAAATACACACGCCGACAGAGAGGGCCTTTTTTAATGTATGGGAAATCATCAAATGACTCCTTCCGCTCTAGTGGAGCGGGAGGGAGGGTCAGACTCTTACTGACTAAAACCCATCCGTGCTTCTCCTAATGCCCTTTGAGTTTCAGGACCGCGGTGACTCTTTCGAACAAAATCCGCAACCCTGGCTGGCTCTGGTGGCAGAGAGTGCCTACACTGTTGTTGCGCATTATAAATGTGGATGAAATGCTTAGTACTAGTCTGGACATCATCCACCAAGTGCGCCCGAGATCTTGTTTTTTTTAATGATGGGAAATCATCAAATGACTTCTACCGCTCTGGGCGGAGCGGAAGGGAGTGTCAGACTCTTATTGAATAAAACCTATCCGTGTTGCTCCAAATGCCCTTTGCGTTCCAGGGCCGCGGTGACTCTTTCGAGCAAATTCCGCAACTGAACCTTGCCGTACGTCTGGTAGTCTGGTAGTGAAAGGGGAATGTTTTGATCAGGCTGTGGAGCTCCTACGCACACACTCCGGAATGTATAGAAAAAGATAAGAGACTATATTTATTATACAAAAATAACACATCTCTTTAACACAGACTTACTTCAATGGGTAAATGTACAATTTCACAATGGACATGTACAAGTTTCGATTCTCGAACCAAAATAGTTATCCGACAACCAATAAGTAGGCCTTTTGATAGATCTATACGATATATATATCCTGGGAAATAATTTGAATATTAATATTCGTTTGAAGTTTTAGAAACCTAATATAGCACTGTTGTAGACGAAACCCAGTGGCTCGGAAATCCAGCCGAGTGTGTTTGTCTGCTACCACGAAATACGTCATCATTCTGTTGCTATATATATATACACGGATGTTCTGTTCTTATTATATTCCTATCATAAGCCTTTAAATCTACGCATATTGAACACTAAAAAAGGAATGTTTGTTTGTTGAATTTTCGCAAAAACTACTAAAATATATATATTTTTTAACAGCCTATTCTGTCCCACTCCTGGGCAAAGGCCTCCCCCAACTCCTTCCATATCTTTTTGTCCTGAGCCACCTCGAACCAACCCTCACATTAGGTGTCCAGGTCGTCTCGCCACAATTTAACACATTCAGTTTTCTTTCCGCTAGGATTGGTATCGCGATAGAAAGTTCGATCCTGAGTTTGTTATCAAAACAAAGTTACACTGGGTTTGGTAACAAGTTATTACGTAAAGCGATTTCCTGAAAAATTGGTAATATATATAGTGTATGAACATCCCATGTCATAGGATGCGAGATTCAACACAAATATAAACCCGGCGAACCTGGAACACTTCGGGAACGTAGTAGACAGGTTTTATGATTATTATTTCGAGTAAATAGATATTTGACAGGAACCGCTTCTGATGACCTCGCAGCCGCTGGTACTCTGTCTGCAAGGACCCGTTGCAGTCACTAGCCTCAGCATAGGTACAGAACAAACCAAAAAGAGTGTTCAATCACAATTTTGTTATACGCGGCGCATTGTGTTCAAAATAACTCTCCACCCGTGTAGTATAAGTACAATTTTTGGGGTGCATGATGGAGCCTCCTCGTGTAGCGCAATTTGTTCCATCAGACACTCAACTGAACCTCTCGCTCGGCACATCCTGGACAGTCTCACCTAACACCTTATTAGACTGGTCAATCCTTCCCTTGCGGTGGTAGGGCTAACGCCCGCCTGGTTCGCGACCACCCTCCCACCGGAGTTCGGCGTCAAGCAGCCTGTTGTGTTTCGTCGACGCGTGGGAGTACCAGTGCCTCAAGGCATCTTCTGGGCACGCTCGCTTCATCATGGACCTCATCTATCGCTTTCCATCAGGCGTGATCCAGGTCAAGAGCTAGCACATTGATAAATTAAAAAATTAAAACAACTATTTAGCTGGCTATACAGCTACACTCTTGAATATAACACACGCGTCGGCCATTGACTATTTGACAATTTAACACTGGTGGTTTACACTGCCTCACATTTGAGCGCGTTGACGGTTTCTAGTTTGTTCTGTATTGAGTCACAAGCCTAACAAGCATCTTTCAGCTATCACCAGCAAGCAATCACCGGGTCAGGCTGACACGTCCTTCAGAAAGCCTGACTCCTAAACACTCGGCTCGGAGGACCAAGTTGTTTTAGAAGAACTATTCTCGTACTTCAGAAAAAAACACACTTACTCGTAAGTCGCAAATTCGCAATATCATGAGATGACAATCAATGTCAAGATTTGGCAATGTAAATTTCACCGGAAAATTGCAAACGCCCGCCGTAAGGTTGTAAAATATCGCGTGAAATTGTAAACTATTGAATTTGGATGGGATTATTGTGTTCAAAACGATTTTTGCATATTAGGTATATCGAGAAATTACAATCTAATTAAGATTTATTACAATCTTTACGGAATCTGCAATTTTCCGGTGACTTATATTTAATAAGGAAATTAGAGGAGTTTTTGACAGCGAATGTGAATAACTAATTTCTATGAGTGTTAGTGGTGTTAGTCTTCAATTGAATCTCAACGTATAAAGGTCCAGAAAAGTCTAAACTTGTAAATTATCTAACGGTTTATTTGTGAAAATCAAATGCGTGATGCCAGACTCCCGGTTAGCGCATACAATGAAGGCGGGAATTATTTTGATGAAAACTTCTCAAATGATCAGAAACAGGTGCGAAGGTGTTTTTATTCAAAGTAGTATGTCTTCAGATCACGATAAATCGACTACGGGCTGCTAGCCAAGAGTACTGTTAAGATAATAACAATTAACAAAATTCTAAAACCCCCATTTATTGCAACATTGTCTTAACCTACAGAAATTACGCACAATATCATCTCACTCAAACCGAAAACATTCTGAAAAATTGCTGAATAATCTGTTCACGAGCAATTAACTTCAAGCTTGCCTGTAAGGGGGCCGGCAGGGCGGCAGGCGGCCGCCCAGGGGCGACGGCCCCCCGTCACACTGTCAGGGACAGAGATTACGGCCCGTCTGCCCGCCCCTAGCCCCGCGGTGTTGCCAACACATGGCAATTTGGCACCGCGCACCGGCTCGCAGCTAAATAACTATGACGAATAATAATATCTTTAACAGTTGCGCTGTTTGTTAATTTTCATAATGCTGGATTGTTTCGTTTTGATTTCTAATTATTTTTTAAGAAATATTAGAGTTGGTGGTTTTGGATGGTTACTGGTTTCGGTGGTCAGTTAGGCAGTCGCTATAGGAAAAATACTACTTCTCAGCTGCATCCGGTAACTCCGGTAAGACTAGTAGCCAACTACAAGATGGATACAAGGGAAGTAAGTATAACCATACACTTTTGTTTGGGGTTTTTTCCTTAGTCATGTTTTATGCCATAGAGTGGCCAACGGTGCGTTGCCTACCTCTAAGAAAAGGTAAGCACTTTGATTATATAAGATTTAGCTGCAATAACGCTATTCCTGAAACCATTGATACTTATTCCTAATATTCTGAACAACTTTTGTATTTAAAAAATCAGCTGTGCGGTACATTTTGTCGTTGTTAACAACGAAATATGTATGTATTGGGCAGTTCATTTTTTTTTCCCGACTTCGGGGTTTTACTCTGTATATACTCAATTTCACAAGCAACCTGAAGGAATTTTACATAGTTTTAAAGCCTCAAAACTGTTTCTTACTTAGAGATTCTCTACTTAATATTCCATGGATGCAAACTCTCCCATCATCGACCAAAATCTTCCAAACGTCAGTCCCGTGTCACTGTGTCATATTCCGTGAAGGGGCGATATTTTCCGCGGAGGCTGGCAACACCGGAACATTAATCACTCTGTTTAGGCGGCTGCCGCGTAATGAACTATTGTTACAATCAATAACCCTGCATGCTGAGTGCCGGGATTAGGGCTTCGGGAGCTCCTCGATTTATGCAACCGCGTTTTAGTGTTAATTTGTGGCGAAGAAAAGTGGATGGTGTTAAATTGATTTAAGAGAGAAAACTGAGATACTATACCTACCATTATACTTTTTAAACATTTATACTTAAGTATAGAAAACGATTCAATTATTTAATCTGTATGCATAGTCAGACTGAATGCAACAAGGCATTTTCTATCAGTTATCCTTCGGGTTAAAAAGACTAAACTGTAGTAGGTGTGCAAGAAATAAGCGATAAGTGAGCGCGCCGGTAGTCCTTCGAGCCGGATATTTGAGAATTAGGGATTTCTGAAGAACGTGGCTGCATCTGCAGTGTTTGCTTGCTGCCGATAGTTCAGTCAGTGATGCTTAGGACTCGGCTACGGTCGCGTATTGCGGCCACAGCATGAGCGGCAACGAGGACGTGGAGTACGACTCGAAATAATAACCATATTCAGCCTATATTATTATCCCACCGCTGGGACACAGGCCTTTTCTCTGCGAGTTGTGTGGAGGTGGTCATATTATTAATTTTCTTCTTTGAAGTGCTATGATTGTTACTATTATCAATTTTAATCAAAAGTAATATACGTAAGTATACATAAGAATAATGGAAGAATTGAAGGGGTATCAATAGGAATTATCGTTCTTCTTCCGAAAATTCTAGATTTCAAATCCAATAACTGTGCCATTCACATGAACAACACATAAACAGACCTCTAAACAACTGATACAAGTCATAACTTCCTTACCGAAGCATAAGAAGCGAACATACATTAATAATTCTGCCATAAAACTTTATACAACCAAATTATTTCCAAATTACCCCCAAAGCGAGTTTAAATTACTTATGTAAATGTGGCCGATACCTGGCGAGCTTGGATCGCGTGTTGGCCCAACTTATAATTGGGGAGGCTTGGCGGTGGGGCGCAGTGGAGCCCGGGCCAGCTCGCGGCGAGGTTCACCAGTCACCAGCGCGCTGCCACCAGACCGCGGTCACGAGACCCGCGGGAGACAACCTAACTAATTGTCTGATAAAACCAGTGCCTACATTTTTAAAATTGACAGTGATTTATCAAGAAAACGTCTTTTTAACTCAGGCTTCATACAAGTTTAGTGTCTAATATGAATTTGTTCGTGCAAGAAGTTTGAAGACCACTCCCGCCATGAGACTAGCCCGTCAGTAACCTTGGCCTTACTATGGCCAACGTTGGTCACACTTCCATGTCCATCGCTGACTAATTACCTACTTTGATAACTTTGCTCTACGGCCAGCGTTGGACGTTGAAATGTGTCCAATTTATGTATTTAGGACTGGAGATATTGGGAGCTTTGCACTAGATAGCATATGGCTTGAAATAGTTATTGCAAAGTTGCACCGTATCAATTACAAGTATAAGTTCACTGTTTAAGTTCACTGAGTAGAATCATCTTCTTGATCTCAAAGACATGTTCACAAAACGCTTTCAGTTCTCACATATGCGTTTACTTGCTAAAGGATAGTTGACCTTTAGCTGTCGACTTAAGAGCTGTATTAATTGCAAACCGCTTGACCACTTGTACCATTTTGGCTTTAACAAGACAAGAAAGAAACTTCAATAAAAGTAGATTTGCATTTAACTGGAAGATGTTTAGGCAATAAAGCGATTGTATCCAGCAGCTATAATGGACAGCATGACTGTTGAGACAGAAAAAACACATAAGTACAGTCGAATCTAGAACCTCCTCCTTTCTAGGGTTCCGTACCCAAAGGGTAAAAACGGGACTTTATTACTAAGACTCCGCTGTCCGTCTGTCTGTCCGTCTGGCCGTCTGTCTGTCACTAGGCTGTATCTCATGAAGTGATAGCTAGACAGTTGAAATTTACACAGATATGTATTTCTGTTGCCGAAATAACAACAAATACTAAAAACAGAATAAAATAAAGCTCCCATTCAACAAACGTAATTTTTTTGCCGTTTTTTTTAAGTCGGCTTGGATGTGGTGTTTGGGTGGTGTTAGGTTTAGGTAGGTAAAAAATTGTGCAGTTCTGACAATATTAGATACGAGTCGAATTGATAACCTCCTTTTATGAAGTCGGTTAAAAAAGAGAACAATAAATAATAACAATGATCCAGTAAAATTCACACACATAATTATTCAGTCAGTGCTAAAAAATTCTGCTAGTTAACCAGGCTAAGCGACAGTGCTAAAATAATAATTTACCGAGTAGCTACCGAGGCATACAGCCTATGTTTAGAATCCCACAAATGTGTGCAGTAGCTGCGTTGCTCTGTAATTGCATTCCCGACTGACCTCCTCATCATTAATCAAGATACCACTCAAGCTTCACTAATTTCTCATTCGTTATTGGACGAAAACGATTTTAGCCAATTATGAAGATAATTTTTTGGAGCTTGTGGCTATATAGCCGCACTGTTCGGGCTTCGAGGTTAAGCACCGCTTGCGGAGGTCCGCACGTGGATTCGTGACCCTCGAAAGCGCCGTTGATCCCGGCCGTCATTTGTCAGAAGGAAAAATCTGACGACAGTCTTTCCAAGGGGTAGCGTTATACCCAGTTACTGGGTGATAGACATTTATTTTATTTTATTTATATCTTTTGTGAAAAGACAGTTCCTACCATTAGCCTTATCGTATCACTGTAATCATGGGGTACAATACTTACACCTATGTATGTCAATATTATTGGCTATGTTGAAAATATTAATAATTATACAATTAAAAATTATAACGGTCATACAATTCACAGGCAGTCGCTCCATGTCAAATACTGGTAAAACTCAAAATACTGGTACCTACTCATCTGCATGCGTTATACTGGAATCCGACCCCAACATGGCTGGGAAAAGGCTAGGCAGATAGATTTACTGTAGATACTACTATATTTCAGATTTCATTTGAGTTCCTAAACTGCGGTAACAATAAAACTTTTTAATACTTTGAAGCAGGTTTTCACAAGCGGTTTAGTTTGTATGAATGTAGAAAGTTGTCCCAAAGGAATGTACTCCCGGGACAAAAAATATCCTATGCCTCATAAGGACTGGGATATAGGTTATACAGATTGGCAATAACGGTCAGTTTGAAACATACAGACACATTCAATACTTGGAAAGGTTTTTGTGACGCTTTTGAATACAAAACACTGAAATTATTGATTAGCTTTCAAACAATAATTATGCGAAATTAATAAAAATAGGAAGGTTTGTTAATTCTGAACAAATTAAAATCCCAGTTTGCATGCAAAATTGCAAAGGTTTAAATTACATACAAGAATAATTATCTGAATACCTAATTAAAACTCGATCAATATTACATAATAGTTTTCCTCAATCACGCAGCAGCCACCAAAAACTGCCGTTCCCAAATCTAAATAACCTAAAAACATAACCGAAAAAATTCAACACAATTTTCCATGAAAAATTCAACTGAACAACATCGTCCTGAATTCACGGAAAACCGCGAAGGAAGTAATATAATATTTACAAATGCCCCGGTCCAGAACGATCAGCGTCGACATGATAAAATTATGCTTTTTGAATAGCTTTGATAATATTAAATGAATACCGTTGCGTGTACACATGGCTGCTTGGTTGCTTTTAGTATCTACATCTACACACCATTTTGACAGACGATTAAAAACTTATGTGACATCTTATGTAAAATATCACATGAAACCAGATATAAATAAAACAGTCAGTAACTGCTGGCCAATTCTCGTTCGCATCTCAGTTGCAAAATTGACAAAAACACATAAAATTTTCCTACATGCGAAAGTAATTCTGTCTGTTTGTTTTAACGGCTGAACGGATTTGTATGAAACTTGGCACACGGATAGAACATGGCCTGAATTGTACATAGGAATATATAATGTTTCCTTAGAATCATTTTCGTGTTTTGCGCAGGCCATGCTGGTAGCAAGTAGACTGAAAAAAGAAGATTGTTTGATTCGGCAAAAAGTAATAGATCAGTTTTCCACTTTATTGCCAAGTTTCTAGAAGCCAATAAGATGAACTTCACAATACGGAACCCATAAGCACTACCGCGTATGAAAATAGAATATTAACATTTTAATGTAGCTCAGGATCCCTACATCCGGCCTCCTCCGTACATAATTAAGGTTCGCATTAGCTTTGTGATGAGCCGCTTACGCAAAGCTCCGCAAACGAGCCCCCGGGACCAGGGGGCTACTCCCGAGCCCCACGCCGAGCACGTGGCTAAAACTTTGGACAGGGCTTCATTCTTTATTAATACTGTTTTGATGGTGTCATTAGGTCAGATGAGTGAGGGATATGATCAACTTTGATAACGTTGACTCTGGATTTGAGATAAATTTTGCTGCGTTTCCTCGCTCTGTTTTCCCCTCGCCTAATTCCGTTTACTGAGATACTTTATCGGTCGTTTATCTATCCGTTAACGGTATTTTTCATAACGCCATTGGTTGGTTAGTGGTTAACAGACAGATAAACGACCTATAAAGTACCTAAGAAAGCTTGCATAAGTCGGTAAAAGTTAATAGTACTACGCTCTCGTGGTGTATCCTAGAACCAGGCGTAGACCTCCCGTCACACTTTATTTGGACACATTTTTCTGTTGGCTAAGCCGTTAATCTTCTTGGTATATGTCTCAGTCCATTCCGTATTTAATTAACATTAAGTTTTAAAATAAAATGGCGAGGATTTAGTTAAAGCTTGGTCTAGAAATCATAATCTTAAGCGAATGTTGGTAGTGGAAACTGTGATGGTACCTAAAATAACAGCTGTCTGAGCCTCCTCTATGTGAGCGGGAGTAGGCTGGAAAACAATACTACGCGATCGCAGTGCCTATTGGTAGATGTCAAATGTCTTGGATTTTTTTAAGTCATTTTTTTTCTAGGATATGCCAACAATCCTTGAAATATGAATTCTTTCCCTCTCTTCACTTAGTTAACTGCCTCTACGTATTATGTATATAATCCCCGACCTAAATCCATGATTTCTTTTTACGTAACGCCGTCTCAAGTTACAGTTAAAATTAATCTATTTCTGTCGATAAACGATATCTAACGTAGTTGGGGTTTATTTCTTAGCCATTACGCTGATGAAAGTTCGTTTCGTGGAAGAATCAGGTCAAACCGTGAAACCAGATACACGTTGATTCTAATTTATTTGTGTAGGAACATATTTATGGCATTTCTTCATCAGTCACAATTGATCACGAACTTGATAAGTCCATCTAAATGGAAACGTGGCTTTAGTGCGAGCTTTTATACGTACTAGGTTGCGTTAACGTAGACGTTAATTTACTTATATTGAAACTCGCGTTAAGGGCTGAACATTTCGACTAGGTATTACAATGATATCAAACAGGTTAATCTTCAAAATCGTCTTCCATTCATTATACCCTGTGATTCTACAACGTATACTAATTTACCCTTTTTTTTGGTTGTGAATTCATCAGATGACTCCTCCCGCTCTGGGCGGAGCGGAAGGGAGTGTCAGACTCTTACTGACTAAAACCCAGCCGTGCTCCTCGTAGTTCCCTTTGCTTTCCAGGACCGCGGTAACTCTTTCGAACAACATGCGCAACCCTGGCAGATGCTAATTTACCCTAGTTAAAAATCTTCAGCAAAGCCTGATTACAGGTGTATCAGTCTTCAGCACGCTTACAAGTTTAATAGAACTTTAAAAATTAAACTATCTTTCGCTATGATGATAAACTTAACTTATCACTTCTTCAATGAAAGAAGACCTTCTCAAACAGATGTATACTGTCCAGGTGTAGCTTGCTATATCTGAATGGTCTTTGGTACCGAGGAAATTACAGGCACTTGAAACTTGTCAACTATTCTTTACACAGTCCCCTCAAAGATTATAATCTCTTTAACAAATATTGACACACCACGACAACCACCAAACCAGGACGACCCACTTTTCACCTTCCCATATATCCTCCACCTCATAAACGTAAAATTTCATTAGGACCACCATCGATAATTCAAAGTAAAATAACACTCGAACAGTCAAACTTAACCGCCATCGGAACCACAACAAACAGTGTCACGTGCTCCTTGCGTGTCTACGAAGCCATGAATTAAAGGCTGCCATAAAATTAGCCAACTTCATAACCAACCACGGTCTGACGGAGTAACCCCAGGGTATCTTTGATTTACGACAAGGGGTAAACGCAAATAGTTGGCATTATTTAGCTACGATTCTTTCTGCATTCATTTTTAATGGTAACGGAATATGTCATGTTCGACGGTGTAGCTGAATGGATGGCTGTTTAGGAGTCAGTGGAAAGAGCTGGGAACGTGGGTTCTATATGGGTTATATATTCTTCTAGTATTTGTAATTTTTGAAATCTAAACCTACGTTCTAGCAAATAAATAATTTGATTTATTGTATCTTGAATTCGAAGGGTGCCGTCGTGTAGGTTTTGCATTCAAGGTCTTATCAAGATAATTCCTTTCCCGATAAACTAGTGTCTGTGGGGATGATATCCATAGTGTGTAGAAGTGGCCTTGAGAGGGCACATTGCTTGCAGAACAGATGGTCGATGGGGCCGAATAGTTCTGGAGTAGCGACCGCGTACCGGAAGACGCAGCGTTGGAAGGCCTCCCACAAGGTGGACCGATGACCTGGTGAGGGTCGCGGGTAGCCGATGGATGCGAGACGCACAGGACCGGTTGTTGTGGCGACACGCGCGGGGAGGCCAATGTCCAGCAGTGGATGTCTTTCGGCTGATATGATGATGATGATGAGACTAGTGTCAGATTCTTCAGCTTCGGACTACCCACGACCATCAAAGATCTACAAATATAAGCCGGGAGCAACAGATTAACGTGCTTTCCGAGGTACGGAAGAATCTGGGTATGCTAAGAGGGTTAGGTACCCTCCACGGATCGACATCAGTAAGTGCAGCTAAACCTCTCGTGCGGGTTTTATGCCACGAGCTCCTCGCAGTGCACAATAAATACCAGATATTTAATTAATTCGCCAAGTTTTGACATTGCGCCGTTATTTATGTACGAGTCGGTCGCGGTCCATGTCATGCAATGCTTGCATTGTTCTGACTTTAAAGACCTTCGCAATTTGATGGCTGATTAAATTAGCTTTACGATTTGACTTTGCAGATACGGATCATATCAGCAACCTTTGTACTATTTCGGTTTTATTACTGTCAACTTTATTCCCCATACATAAAAAGGGTTTGAATTTAAACCATATGTTGGAAACTAAATTACTATGTTACACGATATGTGAGAGCCCTAAATTGGTAGGCCTGAAGTTTTATAGGTTCCGGTATTCGGTAAACGTAAAACCACAGCAGTTGTTTTCATATCTTCATTAAAATATATATAATTCATGAAACAACATTTTCGTGTGTATCGTATCATAAGTGAATCAAAGCTCGGCAGCCCACATTAGCGACTTAGGCTGTATGTAGTACCTAATAGTCATACTAATACCTACTAAACACAAAATATACCAAGACATCATGCGAGTGTAATCTATCTACCCCACTAAAATGAATGACTGGGCTTTTGCAAGAATGAAAGTAAATAAAGACTAGGTATAGAATGTGGCTTTTGTTCGAAAGAGTTACTGCGGCCCTGGAAAGCAAAGGAGGAGCACGGATGGGTTTTAGCACAATATAAATATGGATTTTAGTCAGTAAGAATCTGACACTCCCTTCTGTTTCGCCCAAAGCGGAAGGAGTCATTTGCTGATTTCCCATACATAAAAATAAAAAAAGTTCAATCACAGATTTGAGGCCACAAACTGTACCAGACTGCGTGAAAAGCGACTTGTTTAGAATTTTTGAGCCGTTTTTAGCGGTCGGGTTTTTTGACAAAGCCATTTTTTTTAATTTCCTACATTTTAGTGACTTTTAAATAGCCTATGTCACTACAAGTTGTTTTATCTCACGAGTGTGGGCGAGCCATAGTTGTGTATGTAAATGTACGTGCACATTGTTTTAGTGTGTGTAAGCTTGTGAGCGACTGACACAAGCTGACACACACTAAGACAATGTGCACGTACATTTACCTACACAACTATGGCTCGCCCGCACTCGTGAGATAAAACAACTATACCACAATTCTGACGAATGTCAAAAATGACGAAAATCAACGACACCTACATACATACATCATACGCTTCAAAAACATTACCCTCCTTCTGACGTAGGAAGTCGGGTAAAAAAGGTTCTTAAATCTAAAAATAGTAAAACTTTATTTGCTTGTAAATATTTCCATTTCAAAGGCACAATCTCGAATCCTCAACATGAAACCGATTTGTCTCTGACGGTTTTTAGTAAATATTCATAGAATAACATAGGTACCTGAAAACACAACGTTTCTTTTAGTCCACAGATATTAATGTCTTTCCATAAAGAGGAGGTACTGCTCTATTATACAGAAGTATCAACTAATAGTGTGTCGTAAATTTTGTTTTTCGGTAAACTGACATTACCTATATAGCTAGCTAACAGTAACTACTTGGCCTTGAATACTGGAGTTTGTTACAAATGTTACAATACACACAATACAAAATCCTTTATTTCAAATAGACCAGTTAGGTACAAGCACTTTTGAATTATCAAGGTCTGTCAGTAAAATAGATAAAGCTAGTTCTGCCGCGCTAGCGACAAGAGCAGCAAGTTGTTCTGCAGCAAAACACGCTCACCGACCCTATCTCCAGCGCGGTAGTTGGTCGTTCCAAAGAGTAGATCCTATGGAGAAGAACGTGCAAGAAACTCCCATGGATAATGATACTAGTTAAATTAGTCTTTAGATAGAACCAGCTCTATTTGTCATTGTTTTTTAGAGTGTCCCAGACAGGTAACATTGAAATTCAGTTCTATTAGACATTGACAAAACCAGCTATTTTGTATGTTTTATAAATGCCGACTATGGAGTCTTCAGTGACCGCTACAGTGGACACTCAAATGAACCTCCTTCATTGTGGCAGTCGCTGAGGAGTCCATATTCGGCAGTAACTATGAGATAATTGTATGACTCTGTTACACAGATTATAAGACTCTCTGAAGAATTATAACTAGCAATAGTCATTTTTTGGGGTCCGCACGTCCGTATGAAAAACGGAAGCCTAATAGGATCACTCGTGTTTCTTTCTGGCTGAATGTCACAGTAGGTATCCTCCTTTCCTTTAAATCTACTGAAGGGATTCATTTGAATTTTAGCACACATATGCACTAACCCAAGTGACTCAAACACGGACGTGTAACGTACCTAAGTACCTATTAGGTAGGTACTTACTTCTTGGTAATTTCCTAAATAAATTTTCTTGCTTACGAGTCCGACACTCAATTTGCCGGTGGGTTGAAGCAGGGATGTTAAGGACCGAAACCGATTTAAAAGTTTCGGATATTTTCGGATACCTATAGGTTTTACTACCCGGCCAAGCTGACACACTAGCTGCGCGCGTCACTTGCATGTTTGTATAATTATTAAACATCTTATATCCGTAGCCGAAACTGTCCGAGTAGGTATCCGAAACCTATCCGTATCCAGATCTGAAACTTCTTCCATATCATCCCTGGTTTGGAGCATGTTTTTATATTTAAGATTACTAAAATATGTACCTACTTATACTAAGTCTAGAGACACGGTCCCTGAAAAGCTTATTTCAGCAACATTATCTATGAATGTAATCTTATTTATTTGTCCACCACATAAAAAGCACAGGAAAAAACTCTTAAACAATGAGTCACCAATTCATTTGTGTTTATAACGTTAAAAGTGCCATGTTTCTAGTGCGTACTGAACGCTCCCACATTTCTATATTTCCTGTAGGCTAAGTACGCGCCTGTTAAGGCCGGGGGAGGTTCAGTTAAAATATTGCATTAATGCATTAACCAGATGGTGACAGATTGCGAACCCGACGTTACGACCAGCGGGTAATCCATTACCCGCTGACGGTTAAACTTGCCAAGTAATTGATTACGACGCGTTATCCGATTAACTGAAGACTCGATAATTGGATACGGCTGTTTACAGGATTTAGAAATATTTTGACAGATTTAATAACATAGGAATTTATTTATATTAAATATATTATTCATAACGTTTTTTTTTTACTAATAAGTAAAAAAAAAACTCTGTTTCAATTTCCTAAAAATCCATAACGATTTTCCAAAAGCGTGATAAGTACCTATTATAGTAGATTCCAGATAAATGCGCAATAACGGTCATTGACCCACATACATTTTATTGACTTTCTTAAAATCAAAAACAGAAATAAAGACTTAGAGCAGTCCTGAATCTACTTCTATCGTGATACTTTATGTTCTCTAGTAATGTAAAATGGTTCATAATGTATTGTTCGGGTATCTACGAAGGGATATTAGGGAAAGGTCAATGTACTTGGTTGCAAGTTTATCTGGCACAAAGTATAGTTTCTTATGGGAACACTGCATGAAAAAAATATTTGTTATTTAGGTAGGTACAAAGTTTATCTCAAAACATACAAATACAATACTAACAGTGAAAATAGAATCAAAATTGATCGAAACCCCAACGAGGTATAACTATTTTAAAATTATATCTGTCCCTCTGGCGAAAACGCTGTTTTGTACGGCAGCTGTAGGTACCTCGTCAAAGTCCATCGTACTTCTTTCTAATTGTCAACTTAGTAGCTTTATAACTTCGTCGCCGATGATGTTATTTTAAAAATTATTTCTTATGTGCTTTCTAAAGCTAATAACTATTACGTTTTGCAAATAAAAAATTTCATGCTTATTGCGTTACATTCTAGGAACTTTATTGATGCTCTGTTTCAGCAATATTCCTGCAATACTTGCACGGTAATAAACACGATCATAAGTTTTTAGTAGGCGCGAACAATGCAGTACCTACTAATTCAGTTCCACAAGTTTTACAGGTTTTTAAATCTGATATTGTTGGAAGCGCCATCTGGTATCGAATCTCTATACAATTAAGGGAACCTTGCAATGACATTGCCATCTAGCGGCGAGTAGTACGACATAATACACAAAATGATACTATTCCCCACTAGATGTCGTCTAAAATGTTTTTAGTTCTTAAAAGGTTAACAGAGGGCGTTATATGTTATTTGATTTGGTGTTTATTTAGGCGGAATATATGCAATTTTACATGAGATTTATTTTGTATCGCTTCCCCTTTCTCCTACCAAACTAGACCTGACACTTCTAGATCGTTTTCCTACCTGGCCATGTTTACCTGCTAAAGATAGTCTATATCCTACCTATTTTTATATGGATGTGAAATCATCAAATGACTCCTTCCGCTCTGGATGGAGTGGAAGAGAGTGTCAGACTTTTATTGACTAAAACCCATCCGTGTTCCTCCATAAGCCCTTAGCGTTCCAGGGCAACTCTGGCAGGCTCCGCAACCCTGGCAGGAGATATATCTACCTTACAGGTCGTAAGGTTGACGCGATACATAGAAAATTGACAAAACTTAGATTCTTTCCTACAATAAATCGATGCGACATGTTCGTAAAAGTTGGTGTTTACGGCCGCGAGCACTGATAGCTATCGGACCACGGACTATAAAATGTACTTTTTGCTACTTTTCGTCTGACATGCGAGGAACATAGAGCTATGAGCAATGGCGCTGTTCATACTAGAAAGTTTTTTTTTTTTTAAGTACGTAAGTACCTACCTAGTTATTCTTACTAGGTACTGATGCAGGTTATTTTGGATTAATCAAAGCACTGGTTAATTTTTTTCTTATCTTCTTGTCGGTCTTGTCGTATTTCAGTATATCTCTTACGTTGCACCCAAAGTATTTAGTCTTTACCTATCAACACCTAAACACCGCATATCCTACCTGTTCCAAAATGCAGATCGCTTCTGCTGTAAGTGCACATACCTCTACCATTTCACCTCTCATATATTCATCGTCACCGTCACTTCTTCCACCCTCGCGCCTACCACACGGCGACACCCCACAAGAATGCCGCCTCTACACCCGCCACACTTCGCTCACATCGCTTACATCGCACCTCCCTCTGTCTCCGACCCTCCGGCTCCGCACTCACTCGAGTGCATGGCTCTCACGAGTGCGGTCGCCAACGCTGCCGCTGCGGCTGCCGCGGCTGGCGCAGGCAAGAAGAACGCGCAGGTCCAGTTGCAAGCTGAGCTGAATACTGATGATGAGTGGCAGAAGTTTCTGGCGAGAGATGGACTGCTGGGTGAGTTAAATGGTGATAAAAAATCTTCTAGTGTCCCAGAGCTGGACAAAAGATTCCCACACTTTATTTTTTTTTACGTATTTTGCACGTTGCCATCTCCCATAAACACTTCCAAAGCTCCTTACACTTTCAGATCCTTACTTGTGTCTTCATTAATGGGATCTACAATAAGCCACATTTCGGCTAAGTACTTGCCTTCCTTTGTTTTTTTGAGTTCATTAAACAAACACTGGTTCAGGATATTTATTAGAAGTTTACAATCACTTTCCGCTGGTCTTTGGTTATTGATTTCCCTCAAATTCACCATCATCTCAGCAAATATTATACAGTCTCAATGTTATCGTATTTGTGGACTATTCGTGTTGTACCTACTTACTCATATGTGTGACATGTTCCATTTGTGATGGGCAGTGGTGGATGTGTACTCGGAGTGGTGTGGGCCCTGCATCGGCATGGTGGGCAACCTCAAGAAGATCAAGGTGGAACTGGGGGGAGACAACCTTCATCTGGCCGTGGTAAGACTTTGCATGCCATCGGAACTAGTATTTAAATACAACAATCTAACAAATTTCTTTAATAGATTTTCAACGTTATCTCTAAAGCGTTAGATTCAAGGGGGATTGGGAAATTTTGGCAGTTTCGGGTAGGGTAGCTTAATTTGCTGGCCTCTGTACGCTATTGCTGAGTGACACACTCTTTAACAGGGAAAAATGCGCGGTATATGGGTAACAGACAGCTAAAGTCAATAAATTAATTGAATGAATAAACTACTTACAACGTTCGTGTCCACAGGCTAAATCAGACACGATAGAAGATCTAAAGAGGTTTAGGAAACGCAGCGAGCCCACCTGGATGTTTATCGCGGTAAGTTCTGCTTTCAACACAATACAAAACAAAAGGTTTGTGTTTCTATTCCATATTCAGAGATAGCAAAAAGTTCTAAAAAACATAATCCTCCTTCTAGCGCAGTCGTGTAAAAAAATACGGACAAAATCTTCGAATTGCATAGGTGGGAGGAGAACTTTAGTAGATTATTTCTAAAAAAGGGGCGAGTTAATGACGAATCACAAGTACACTACCATTTGAAACGATAGATTCGAACAATGAATGAGTCTGACACGTGCCTTGTACGACCCTGTACGAAGTATATCAGTCTATACACGTGTCTTCAACATACATAGGTGTTTCCAGCTGTCTATATCCCCATATGTACAAAACAGTGATTTGTTGGGAGCTGGCACGGATGTGAGTATCGACCAAACGCCTGAAAAAACTACCGTCATATATACATTTACATATCTGCCGCTGGTAAAGAAAGTTTTGCTTGAAAACTTTGTTTTATCATTGGTTTTAAGGTTTTGTGAGTTAAATGGTGCTTTAAACGTAGGGAGATACAACGCTAATGGGTGTCGCAAAGCGGTCGTACTAAAACAAAACAAAATCAACAGAACATAAAGGTGTAAAATAATTTCTGAGTCTCAAAAAATATTATCTACCACCAAATGAAAATATGTCTTATTGGTTCTGTTTTTAAATTATCCATTCGTCTAATAAGATGTTCGTATTCAGCTACATCCAGTCTTGAAGCCGACCACGATTGGGAAAATGCTAGGCAGATTCATTGACTGTTAAAATTGTATAACCCCTAAAATTAATTATCTTTCTGAATCTGTAAAATCTAATTCCAGTCTGGTCAACTCCTGAATGTGGTGTTTGGTGCAGATGCACCTCGCATCGCTCGCACTATTGAACAAGAGTTGCGAAATGAAGAGCTGGCCAAGAAAGGAGAGCTGGAGCGACCCAAGAGAGCTCCGCATGAGCTGACTACTCCAGAACAGGTAAGCGGGTTAATAAACAATACCAAAAAATAGGTAAAATTGGAAGAAGGGTTCGAGAAGACAGAGGCAGGGCGTGTACTCTCTAAGCCCGAAGTCCGTAGTTTCGGCCTTAGTGTCAGGCGTTGAGGGAGAGAGAGCCCTTTGCCCAGCAGTGGTACAATATAGGTTGGATAAATAGATAGAAGGTAAACCTACCTACCTATTCACCTCATTTTTCTCTCTCTCTACATCTTCAGGAGGTTGCAACAGCTCAACAGAAGATTGAAGAAGAGAAAAAAGTGAAAGAGGCGGCCGCAGTGGAGGCAGCGAGGTTCGCGCGGCGAGAGGCACGGGCCAAACGCCTGGAGATGCACTTCAACGACATCTGTCCCGCGCTCATGTTGCCGCACGCGCAGAAACACTTGAGGAAGATCACGGACACTATAGAACCTTTCGGTATGGTTTTCTAATTTATCAATTGGTTGGTTCGACCCAACCTGGCTTTAACCTTGGTTAGAGGATAGGTATTGCCATTCAACGTGGCAATGCTTCCAGTCTTTTGGATACACTTAAAGTCGACAGCGATGTGGGCGAATTTTTTGACGCCATATTTAAGATTTACTTGAGTTTTTATTTTTAAGTGTATGTTGATAGTTGAATATTGAAAATATAATATTTACAGACAATACATATGTACTTATACTTATCAACTTTTCCATAAGAAAAGAGAAGCATGATGCCATGGGATTGTTGGGATCAAGGATTAGGCAATAATTTTAAGCAAGAGCTTCCCGCTGCAGACGGTTGCTGCCAATCTTAATTTTATTACTTAACTTAAAAAAAAATACGTTCATCCGATCGTGGAACTGGCAGGCTTTCCCAAGGAAAAATATCTTCGTATTTTAAAACCTAGTATCTCGAAATTTCAGGAGTGCTTTTAGCAGACAAGTGCCCGATTGTAGTGGGCAAGGAAGGCGCCAAGATCTTGGCTGTGGAGGAACCGGAGCTTAGCGAACCCAACGCAGCGGGGGCGCTCATTGAACGACCCTCACTGGCTCTACTGTTCAAGAAGATGCCCGATAAAGAGGGAGATATCATTGGTAAATGAAAATTGAGCTTTATTCTTCTTTCAACGCATACTTAATAAAAAGGTGCGGTTGAGTAACTTGTAGTTGCTTCTGTCGCCAAAACAAGAAGACATAGAAATCATTGGTAGGTATAGTTTCCACTACTCACCAAGTTTAATAACTGTTACGCAATAACTTGTCTTTTATCTAAAATGTTCCCGTCTGTCTTTGTTTAGTCATTCTAAAGTTGTGCGACAAACGGAGTTACTGATTCATTGTTCCCGGATTCTCGACTTACCCATTTTGAACAAGAAATTAATACCCTGTTCTACTTTCATACAGAGCTGACTCGCCGAGCACTCTGCGGAGACGGGCTAGCTGAGGATGACGACGCGAGGAAAAAGCTGCCCACAACAGAGCTGCGTGACGGCAACACAATTGGGCTGTTCGTGCCCAAAGACCGGCATGAAAGAGCTGCTGTATTGGATGTGTTGTTTCCTAAGGTAAAACTTTAAACCGGACTTGGTTTAACTGTCTTATCTGAATGGAAACCTGAAGTGAACGAAAGTTGAAGAAACAAGGTTTGAACACAGACAATTATACAGGCTGGCTTGTTGCATGTTGTGTTTTGCATTGTAAATTTAACTCAAAGAGGACTCGGCCGATATCATGTCATCTCTTTTTTTCTATTTCACTCTTTATAGAGTATCAGGTTCAAAGGGTAGTGAGTTAGTGAACACCGGCCCTACATATATAGTTTAAATCAACGAAAATTGGCGTTGAAATTTTATTTATTGGCAAAAAAAATAGGTATCATTTATCGAACCCGAAGTCGGGTAGTGTGTTATTGTGTGTAGTGTGTCAGTACCCGTCGGGGATCGCTTGCTCTTGTGCTATACCAAAAAGCTTACCTTTCCCGATCCGTAGATGGTGAGCTCAGTGGTGGAGCCGGCGCCGGCCGCGGAGCCGCCGCACATCCTCATCGTGTTCGGCGCGTGGCAGCGGCGCGCCGTGCTGAGCATGGCCGGCCTGCCCACCGTGGCCTCGCGGCTGCTGCGCTACGGCTTCTTCGCAGACGCCAACATCGACGAGCCCAAGTTGTTGTGCAAGAATGTTGACCAGTATGATCAGAGGCCGGAGAAGGAATAGTAGGTTTTGTTGGAGATCTGTTACGTTCTGTGCGAATGGTTCGGTTTAAAAACCGAGACTAGTCGAGCCATAACGTGCGGCTTATCCCGCCGAACCAATATCAACTTTGCGATTGTTAAAATAATGCCAAAAATAGGTTTGTGATCAAACTTTTCTTTATTTCTTTTTTTCAAATGGAAGTTAATTTATCTTTATTTTATTTCATCGACGGCAAGAAGCAGTCTGCACACCCATAGCTTCATCAATCAGCTAATCAATTATCACACACCACCTCCACAGCTGCGAGACCATAGTCCTGATGATCGCAGTGGGGCTTGCGGAGCCCGAGCTAGCAGAACCCGAGGAGCTGTTCCCGGAGGGCCCTCCCGAGGACCTGCTGACCCTGGGCCCGCTGCACGTCAGCGCCGACTATGTGGTGGGCAAGGAGGAGTGCGCGCGCTTCTTCCCGCCAGGGTATAGTGAGCCGGAGAAGAAACCCAAGTCCAAGAGTAAGAAGAAGAAGAAGGTAAGACCAGACCAAGACTTGCGTTTTATCGTAGTCACATTTTTTTAAATATGTTCGTAATTAAAGAGTTTCATTTTCTTGTGAAGTTAGCCAAAGAGCGATCTTCGAAAAATTTATCCTGAAGCCGATTGATGTGTGATTATAGCAACCATTGTAGCAATGAAAGCGGGATAAACCTAAGCATAAGTATATTCGAATAGCAATATCTCTATTATACGACGGAAAATAGAAGGTATTTTAAATACGACTGATGAAAATATCAATAATCTTAGCCACCAAATCTTGACTAGAATACTATTGGAAATACAGCTAGTTATTTGTTATTCCCTTCAACCAATCACTACTCTCACTACACATTTACTGATCATGAGATTTGATGACCAACAAAACACCATATGCCTTTTACAAAACAATTCTTCTTTGCTCTCCAGAGACGCCACGCCAGCAAAGAAGAGAACGCAGAAGAAGCTCCGGAGCGCACTCAGAGCACAGAGAACCCAGACGCCGAGGCCAACGGGGACGCGGAGAACGGAGACGACGCCGAGGAGAACGGGGACGGCGAGGAGAACGGCGACGATGGGGACGACAGCGAGGAGAATGGGGAACAGCACGCCGATAAGGCCACGTCTCCTCCGCCTCCCACGCCGCATTAGGCCTACCGCGTAATACTATTGTCAAATCGATCAAACAGTTGTGTGCTTGTGATTATTTCATGATTCATGAAGATTAGTTTATTCGACGCTAGTGCGCATTTCTAAATCTACGTAATTTTCTATTCTGGCGCGAATTGAGGATTGACTGTTTAATTGAGCATAATTACGCTCCTTACGTGACGAAACTTCGTGCGCGCGAGACCCTAAGCTATCTTTTTTTTTTAAAGATTGGAAATCTCAACAAATGACTCCTTCCGCTTCCGTATTCGATTAAAAATGTACGTATGCGGCAGGCCTTAGGTGCTTAGAAGTATTAATGTGTGGATGACGGCCAGAGGGATCATTACCGTATTTTTGTGAGGAATATTCCCACTAATCTCAGTCGAAGACATCAGTTTCTCTCCCACATTTTGTTCTCTCACAACGTATTTTGTGTAATTGATTGTCTTTGGGATGGTATGAAGACATGAATTTGAACTATTGTTAAGTACGACAATTGGACTTCAGAAATTATAGATCTCTATCATTTTTAAAGTCCAATTCTCTGGGATGAGGAAGATTATACAGTTTTTTTGATACATAGATATCAAGAAAACTTTGTTTTACCGATGCAGGCTTGCATCGGTAAAATAATGCGCAATCAGGTTTTTTTAACTAGGTACCAAGTATTGCATTTGTTGAAGTAACCTTCGATATTCTTAGTAACAATTTGATGTTGAATATTTTTGTCAAACTCTAATTTAGCCTGAAAAATACTTTGGCATTAAAGTAGGATTTGTCATGTTTCTTAACTCCAAATACTTAATTCAGAAATCGGCAAATATTAAAGTTTGATGTGATCATAAAATAATAGTGTCTACGATTCTGGAGACAAATAAAATAAAATATGAGCATTCATTTGTTTTTGAGAGTTTGAAGAGAACTAGTTAGAATTATTATTGTGCATAATTATGTAAGTAATAAAGAATATTCCTATTCAAGGCAAGGTTCTTTTTACCAAATTAGTTGGATTCTTTTGAAACAACTCTAAGTAAACTTAATTAAAACTATATTGGCAAATTCACTACAGTACGCTATAAGAAGAATGTAAAGTAAGTATAATATCGAAATCTGTAAAACAGTAAAATAAAACAATGTTTATATAATATTCTAAAATTTGTATTTTCATTTATTTATAAATAGTCAATTATAATATATTTGTATTAACAATAAAGTAAATGAGTAACGACTTAACTGATAGGTGGAGGGGGAATATCTTACAGTGCGGGGGCGCCTCACACTACTGAGTCTTTTCGGTTCCTGCAACAACAAGAATATAGTTTATACTTCAACATACATACGTACATATACTCACGCCTTCCCTCATGGGGGGATAGGCAGAAAATATAGAACGCCTAACTCCACGATCCTTACATATTAATTTTACTTCGTTCATCTGAGGGCCTAGTACGAGTTTTTTAACGTACGCTTTCGACAAATCGTATTTGCAACCAGGCAGTGCTTATTCAGCTGCAATACAAATTGAAGTTTACGCTAACGTGATCGAGTGCGTTAGTAAACTCGCACTAAGGCCACTCGTCATACTCGCACGCCTGTTGTGAGGTGTCACTGACTCTGGCATGGCCATCATCAGGGATTCTAATTTTGATAATGTAAAAAAATTGTCCCTAATTAGTCGAAATTAGTCGCCAAATATCAGAATCTGCCGGACACTGGTTCAAAAGTTATAAACGTTTCTAGGTGGCCGACCTGGGGAGAATCTCCCAACTTGGCCACCTTTAAATAATCACAAATGTGGTCAATCTAGGGAGATTCTCCCCGGTCGGCCACCGGTCGGCCACCGGTCGGCCACCGGTCGGCCACCTAGAAAAGCTTATAACTTTTGAACCAGTAACCGATTAATTCTGATATTTGGCGATTGACTCCGACTAATTAGCGACAAAATTTGGGAGAAAACAGATCATCGCTAGGTGCCCTAGATTTTGAGATTCAAATTGGGCCAAACTGGGGAGACTCTCTCCAGATCTGCCACCTATAAACCCTTAAACTTTTGACGCAGTGACCGATTAATTCTGTCATTTTGCGACTAATTTCGAATAATTAGCGACAATTTTGTTAGATATAAAAATTAAAATCCCTGATGATGTCCATGCCAGTGTCAGGGACACTGTTGTGAGTAGTACACACCTGGCCCTTCTGAAACACATCACCAATAAGATCTGTGTATGTCTTCCTAGGGCATCCCCTCAGGGTGTTTTCACTTACGTCTGCCTTATAAAAACCCTTTGTTAGCCGTCTTTCATTTATCCTCTCAACATGCTTAAACCATCTAAGCATAATCTTTGCAAATTTAGTCACTACATGTTCTTTAAAACCACAACTTTGTCTTATCACATCATTCTTCAATCTATCATTCAGTGACATCAAATACTACGTGTTACAGAATAAACGCCATACCTCTTAAGGGGTCATTGTACTTTTTATTTTGAACAACTTTCACTATGTGTTAGTGAAAGTTGTTCATAATTCTGACTTTAGAGAATTTGCATTCAGACGTCAGGGACTTCAAATCTTGCCATTGATTGTCTTATTAACTTCTACATCTATCTCAAGAATGAAAAAATAATCTTTTAACATCAGGTGGGATTCTAACTCGTAACCTCTCGCTCGACATTAAGCAGCCTTTGGACATTTAGGCTTTTAGAATTTTATTTTAGGTCACAAATATTCAGACAAAAGTCCATCACAGTTAAGATGTATTTTGATTCGTGTTGTTGTAACTACCTTTTGGTCCAGTGCTCGTGGGCGCTACTGTAGAGCATGAGGTATTGGGTTCGATTCCCAGGTAGGGCATAGATGATGTGTGTTTTCTATCAGGTATTGTTCAGTAGCAGCCCAGAATCGTAGTGAGTCATTGGGCGAGGCCAATGCTTGGGGGAGGCCTGTGTGCAGCAGTGGACGTCTTTCGGCTGAAATGATGATGATATTGATGAACCTAGAGTTTGTACTCGGTTATGGGCAATAAGCTCGCCCTCATTTTTGAAAATTACTAGGTCATATAGTAGGTTTATTTTTATTATTTTTTTTAATAACAGGTACACGGGTCAATCTTCAAGGTTAAGCAATGCTAGCCGAAGTCAATTCTTGGATGGGTGACCACCTCAACATACCAAGATTCCTCCATGCCTCGGATAGCACGGTAAGCTGTTGGTCCCGGCTGTTATTTGCAGATATTTAACAGTCGCAACAGATAGTCAGAAGCTGGGAAATCTGGCACCAGTCTTACCAAGGGGTACCCTTTCACCTGGTGACTTGGTGGTGAAGGTCAAGTAGACATTCACTAAAGGAAAATTACTGGAACTCAGCTGCATCATAAGGCTAGGCAGATTGAGGGTCTGGACCTCTGGTTATGCCTTCGAAGAATATGTGTTATGTTTTGTTAGAATTTAGAAAAGTCCTCCAAGATACGTTAAGGGAAAATCCTAATTAATATTATAAATCCGAAAGTCAGTTTGTTTGATAATTATATGATTTTATAAAGATAATGACGAATCTAGGGGTCGCCGATGCTGCCGCCTAGCTCTCGATATTTCGTCGTGAATGGACTGTAACGTGAAACGAATAGAGGTAATGTTCGCTCGTACCATATGTAATGGTTGTCGTGGTGCTCAGTCGTCGGTAGCTAGTCGTAAATGGACTGTAACGTGTAACAAATAGAGGTAATGTTCGCTCGTACCATATGTAATGGTTGTCGTGGTGCCCAGTCGTCGGTAGCTAGTCGTAAATGGACTGTAACGTGTAACAAATAGAGGTAATGTTCGCTCGTACCATATGTAATGGTTGTCGTGGTGCTCAGTCGTCGGTAGCTAGTCGTAAATGGACTGTAACGTGTAACAAATAGAGGTAATGTTCGCTCGTACCATATGTAATGGTTGTCGTGGTGCTCAGTCGTCGGTAGCTAGTCGTAAATGGACTGTAACGTGTAACAAATAGAGGTAATGTTCGCTCGTACCATATGTAATGGTTGTCGTGGTGCTCAGTCGTCGGTAGCTAGTCGTAAATGGACTGTAACGTGTAACAAATAGAGGTAATGTTCGCTCGTACCATATGTAATGGTTGTCGTGGTGCTCAGTCGTCGGTAGCTAGTCGTAAATGGACTGTAACGTGTAACAAATAGAGGTAATGTTCGCTCGTACCATATGTAATGGTTGTCGTGGTGCGGCGCTCGCATGACGCCGACGCCGCCGCCCAGCCGTCGGTAGTTCATCGCGCCGCATAAGCGCCACTGGTTTGATTCTGGGTCGAACACCTGTAACAAAAAACAATTTTAATATTATAGCTGTGGTAGACAGAATATTGTACAGTATGTACTTGTGTAGCGTCACCTCTGTGTTTAAAACCTCACCTCTGGGGCTTTATTCCTTTCAAATAATGAATCGTTGTTAAAAACCAGAAGTTGTATTTTGACATGACAAGTAAGACAGATTTGATGAAGTAAATTGAGGAGTAACTGGAGGTTGGTTGGCTAGATTTTAAGATAAATTAAAGATTCGCGAGGCCTAGTCCCCCTGCACACCGCGTGCCCGTGCGCGCACTACTAGTCCTCACCTCTATAGACTTGAGGTAGGCGGTGCCGTCGAAGCCGCCGACGGCGTACAGCTGCCCGTTCACCACGGCCAGCCCCACGCCGCTGCGTCGTGACGTCATCGCCACCACCGGCGACCACGTGTCCGTGTGCGGCTCGTATCTGTACACACATACTATGAAATTACATATCAATTAGAAACCGTGAAGTGAATCGTGATGTTCTCACTATTGCTGACTCACTATTAACGTTGACACAGGCGTTAGGCAAGTATTTATATGATGTAGTTCGACTTTTAATAGCGCTCCACGGAGTTGTATACTCACCGCTCAGCAGAGGACAGCTCCGTACAGTCATCGCGTCCGCCGACCGCATAGATCTGTCCGTCGAACACGGCGCAGCCGAGGTGCTTGCGGCGCGTGGACATGGGCGCCACGGGCGTCCACTTGTTGGTGCGCGGGTCGTAGCGCTCCACGGAGTTGTATACTCACCGCTCAGCAGAGGACAGCTCCGTACAGTCATCGCGTCCGCCGACCGCATAGATCTGTCCGTCGAACACGGCGCAGCCGAGGTGCTTGCGGCGCGTGGACATGGGCGCCACGGGCGTCCACTTGTTGGTGCGCGGGTCGTAGCGCTCCACGGAGTTGTATACTCACCGCTCAGCAGAGGACAGCTCCGTACAGTCATCGCGTCCGCCGACCGCATAGATCTGTCCGTCGAACACGGCGCAGCCGAGGTGCTTGCGGCGCGTGGACATGGGCGCCACGGGCGTCCACTTGTTGGTGCGCGGGTCGTAGCGCTCCACGGAGTTGTATACTCACCGCTCAGCAGAGGACAGCTCCGTACAGTCATCGCGTCCGCCGACCGCATAGATCTGTCCGTCGAACACGGCGCAGCCGAGGTGCTTGCGGCGCGTGGACATGGGCGCCACGGGCGTCCACTTGTTGGTGCGCGGGTCGTAGCGCTCCACGGAGTTGTATACTCACCGCTCAGCAGAGGACAGCTCCGTACAGTCATCGCGTCCGCCGACCGCATAGATCTGTCCGTCGAACACGGCGCAGCCGAGGTGCTTGCGGCGCGTGGACATGGGCGCCACGGGCGTCCACTTGTTGGTGCGCGGGTCGTAGCGCTCCACGGAGTTGTATACTCACCGCTCAGCAGAGGACAGCTCCGTACAGTCATCGCGTCCGCCGACCGCATAGATCTGTCCGTCGAACACGGCGCAGCCGAGGTGCTTGCGGCGCGTGGACATGGGCGCCACGGGCGTCCACTTGTTGGTGCGCGGGTCGTAGCGCTCCACGGAGTTGTATACTCACCGCTCAGCAGAGGACAGCTCCGTACAGTCATCGCGTCCGCCGACCGCATAGATCTGTCCGTCGAACACGGCGCAGCCGAGGTGCTTGCGGCGCGTGGACATGGGCGCCACGGGCGTCCACTTGTTGGTGCGCGGGTCGTAGCGCTCCACGGAGTTGTATACTCACCGCTCAGCAGAGGACAGCTCCGTACAGTCATCGCGTCCGCCGACCGCATAGATCTGTCCGTCGAACACGGCGCAGCCGAGGTGCTTGCGGCGCGTGGACATGGGCGCCACGGGCGTCCACTTGTTGGTGCGCGGGTCGTAGCGCTCCACGGAGTTGTATACTCACCGCTCAGCAGAGGACAGCTCCGTACAGTCATCGCGTCCGCCGACCGCATAGATCTGTCCGTCGAACACGGCGCAGCCGAGGTGCTTGCGGCGCGTGGACATGGGCGCCACGGGCGTCCACTTGTTGGTGCGCGGGTCGTAGCGCTCCACGGAGTTGTATACTCACCGCTCAGCAGAGGACAGCTCCGTACAGTCATCGCGTCCGCCGACCGCATAGATCTGTCCGTCGAACACGGCGCAGCCGAGGTGCTTGCGGCGCGTGGACATGGGCGCCACGGGCGTCCACTTGTTGGTGCGCGGGTCGTAGCGCTCCACGGAGTTGTATACTCACCGCTCAGCAGAGGACAGCTCCGTACAGTCATCGCGTCCGCCGACCGCATAGATCTGTCCGTCGAACACGGCGCAGCCGAGGTGCTTGCGGCGCGTGGACATGGGCGCCACGGGCGTCCACTTGTTGGTGCGCGGGTCGTAGCGCTCCACGGAGTTGTATACTCACCGCTCAGCAGAGGACAGCTCCGTACAGTCATCGCGTCCGCCGACCGCATAGATCTGTCCGTCGAACACGGCGCAGCCGAGGTGCTTGCGGCGCGTGGACATGGGCGCCACGGGCGTCCACTTGTTGGTGCGCGGGTCGTAGCGCTCCACGGAGTTGTATACTCACCGCTCAGCAGAGGACAGCTCCGTACAGTCATCGCGTCCGCCGACCGCATAGATCTGTCCGTCGAACACGGCGCAGCCGAGGTGCTTGCGGCGCGTGGACATGGGCGCCACGGGCGTCCACTTGTTGGTGCGCGGGTCGTAGCGCTCCACGGAGTTGTATACTCACCGCTCAGCAGAGGACAGCTCCGTACAGTCATCGCGTCCGCCGACCGCATAGATCTGTCCGTCGAACACGGCGCAGCCGAGGTGCTTGCGGCGCGTGGACATGGGCGCCACGGGCGTCCACTTGTTGGTGCGCGGGTCGTAGCGCTCCACGGAGTTGTATACTCACCGCTCAGCAGAGGACAGCTCCGTACAGTCATCGCGTCCGCCGACCGCATAGATCTGTCCGTCGAACACGGCGCAGCCGAGGTGCTTGCGGCGCGTGGACATGGGCGCCACGGGCGTCCACTTGTTGGTGCGCGGGTCGTAGCGCTCCACGGAGTTGTATACTCACCGCTCAGCAGAGGACAGCTCCGTACAGTCATCGCGTCCGCCGACCGCATAGATCTGTCCGTCGAACACGGCGCAGCCGAGGTGCTTGCGGCGCGTGGACATGGGCGCCACGGGCGTCCACTTGTTGGTGCGCGGGTCGTAGCGCTCCACGGAGTTGTATACTCACCGCTCAGCAGAGGACAGCTCCGTACAGTCATCGCGTCCGCCGACCGCATAGATCTGTCCGTCGAACACGGCGCAGCCGAGGTGCTTGCGGCGCGTGGACATGGGCGCCACGGGCGTCCACTTGTTGGTGCGCGGGTCGTAGCGCTCCACGGAGTTGTATACTCACCGCTCAGCAGAGGACAGCTCCGTACAGTCATCGCGTCCGCCGACCGCATAGATCTGTCCGTCGAACACGGCGCAGCCGAGGTGCTTGCGGCGCGTGGACATGGGCGCCACGGGCGTCCACTTGTTGGTGCGCGGGTCGTAGCGCTCCACGGAGTTGAGCGGCGCCTGGCCGTCCGAGCCGCCCACCGCGTACAGCTGTCCGCCCAGCACGGCCACCGCCACGCCTAGGCGCCGCGTGGTCATTGCAGCCACCTGGGACAGAGGCGCCATTATTAACCTGATGTTTGAAAACTAGTAAGCCCTTTTTAGATAGGAAATCATGTAGTAACTCCTCCTGGGAGGAGTGGAGGGGATTAAAATCTATTCGCGTTCCTTTAATTGCCCTTTGATTCCCAGGGCCGCGGTAACTCTTTTGAAAAATCACGCAACTGAGAAGAGCATGTCGAATGTTTAATAAGGTTTGCCAGGATGTTGAGCTTGATTTATTTACGAATAGTGTCCAGAAATTAAAAAAAATGTTAAGTAACTGTTTCTTTGAAGAGTAACATTATTGCATGATGTATTTATCTTTGTGTGTTCTCTTCAGTTGTTTCTACGTTTCAACGTTTAACTCTCATGCTGTTTTAACATTTTGTCAATTTTATACCTAAGTTTTTATATAAGTGGAAACTTGTAATTGGCTTTCTTCTACATATAGCTACTGACTACTCGAATGTATTAGCTGTAAGTTTTCCTAAAAATAATAAAATAAAATAAAATAAAAATAAACTTTGGCAAATTAATTTTCTGAAACATAAATATTGTTCTTCTTGAACTAAAATGATAACTTGTCTCCCTACCGAATTTCAGTTATGCACATACACATGCAGGAATTATGGTGCACAAGTATGTGTGCCTTTAATATCATAGTCTGATGGGACGGCAAACCGACATGGAATTTAGGGATGCCTTGCATGAGTGGTACAGGCTAGTCAGTGACCTTGGTCCAGCGGTTCTCCTTGGGGTCGTAGCGCTCCACGTGGTTGAGGCACTGCACGCCGTCCTGGCCGCCCACGGCGTACAGCGCGGCCTCCAGCACGGCCACGCCCACCGACGTGCGGCACGACGACGTCGGCGCCACGGAGCCGCACCACTGCCACACACACATCACATCACTATCACTAATACAATCAATTTACACTGGTCTGCGGTGGAACGGAATAGGCTAAAAATAAATTAAATTTAACACGACAAAAGATTAACAATGAGGAAGATCGACGAAGGATGCTGGTGAAAAATGGATAAGGAGAAATTATGGAAAACCCTATAACAGTCATCATCATCATCATCATCATATCAGCCGAAAGACGTCCACTGCTGGACATAGGCCTCCCCCAAGTGTCGCCACAACAACCGGTCCTGTGCGTCTCGCATCCATCGGTTACCCGCGACCCTCACCAGATCATCGGTCCACCTTGTGGGAGGCCTTCCAACGCTGCGTCTTCCGGTACGCGGTCGCCACTCCAAAACTTTTCGGCCCCATCGACCATCTGTTCTGCGAGCAATGTGCCCTGCCCACTGCCACTTCAATTTGGCGATCCTTCGGGCTATGTCGGTAACCTTGGTTCTCTTGCGGATATCATCATTCCTAATTCGATCACGCAAAGAAACTCCGAGCATTGCCCTCTCCATTGCCCTTTGGGTGACTTTAAGCTTTCTGATGAGGCCCATTGTGAGCGACCACGTTTCGAGTCCATAGGTCATCACTGGCAACACGCACTGGTCATAGACTTTCGTCTTGAGACACTGTGGTATGTGAGACGAGAAGATACCGCGCAACTTCCCGAACGCCGCCCATCCGAGTCGGATTCGACGGTTGACTTCCTTCTCGAAGTTAGCCCTACCTAGCCGGATCGTTTGTCCCAGGTAGACGTACTCATCAACAACTTCGAGTGCAGAGCCTCCAATATTGATAGGAGTGGGTGCTACATGGGTATTTACCATGACCTTGGTTTTGTCCATGTTCATTTTAAGACCCACTCTTTCGGAAGCTCTACTGAGGTCATCGAGCATTGTACTGAGGTCCTCCGTGGTCTCAGCCATGACGACTATATCGTCGGCAAATCGAAGATGAGTGATGTACTCGCCATTGACATTAATGCCTAGCCTTTTCCAGTCCAAAACCTTGAAGACGTCCTCCATTGCGGCCGTGAACAGTTTCGGAGATATTACGTCTCCCTGCCTCACACCCCGCTGCAGGAGGATAGGTTCTGATGTCTGATCCTGAAGTCGGACTGACATGGTGGCGTTTTCATACAAACACTTCAGCACCTCGATGTACCGATAGTCGATCTGGCACCGTTGGAGAGACTGCAGCACAGCCCAAGTCTCGATCGAATCGAAGGCTTTCTCGTAGTCCACAAACGCTAAGCAGAGGGGCAGATTATACTCTTCGGTCTTCTGTATAACCTGCCGCAGCGTGTGTATATGGTCTACGGTGCTGAAGCCTTTTCGGAATCCGGCTTGTTCGGGAGGCTGGAAGTCGTCAAACCTGCGTGCGAGACGGTTTGTGATGACTCTGGAAAACAGCTTGTAGACATGGCTCAGAAGTGAGATGGGCCTGTAATTCTTAAGTAGGGCATTGTCGCCCTTCTTAAAGAAGAGTACCACCACACCTCTGCTCCAAGCTTGTGGCGTTTTCCCCTCGAGTATGACGGAATCGAACAGTTTCTGAAGGGCCTTAAGGACTGGTTTTCCACCCGCCTTCAGGAGTTCGGCCGTAATTCCGTCCTCACCCGACGCCTTGTTGTTTTTAAGCTGCTTCAGAGCCATCCTAATCTCATACAGGCTGACGTCCGGGATGTCTTCGGTATAATGCCGGGTCAATCTAGCTCTTGGGTCGTTCGCTAGATTTGCTGCGGGTTTGGTCATTGACGTGTATAACTGTCCATAGAATGTCTCGATCTCCCTCAGAAGCTCCGATTTGGCGGATATGGTTCTGCCATCGTCGGTCTTCAGTTTTGTGAGCTGGCTCTGCCCAATAGACAAATCTCTTGCAAAGACCTTGGAGCCCTTATTCCGCTCTATCGCGTCTTTAATTTTTTCAGTATTAAAGCGGCGGAGGTCGCTTTTCAAGGACTTGGAGATCCGTCTATTGAGCTGCCGGTATTTGCACGCATCGTCTGAAGACTGCAGAATCATCTCCCGCCTCTCCTTCATGAGCTTGAGAGTCGGATCAGAGAGCCTCTTGGTCTTATCTATACGGCGAGTCTTGAAGAACTTAGACCCGACCGTATGAACAGTTTCCACGAACCCATCGTTGTATTCGTCCACGGAGCTCCCTAGGCACTCGAAACGATTTTGAAGTTCGAGCTGAAAGCTTTCGGAGTTTTGGATCTGGATCTGTGCTGGACGGAGCGTAGACTTCATCAGTCGAGACCTTTCCAGCTTGATATTTAGATTCAATGTGCCTCTGACCATGCGGTGATCACTTCCGGTTTTCACCGGCGCACCTATAACAGTAATGAAAGCTTTATGGGGATTGTCTATCAAAGTTTGTACCTCAATTATTGAGACTACAGCGCCTTACTTAGCTTTAATATTTAATTTGTGTGTCGATCAAGGTGTCTTTCCGGACCTAATGAAATTCAGTAAGGTGATACCACTTTTCTAATCCGGGGACAGTAAAGACACAAACAATTATAGACCAGTATCCGTGTTGCCAGTGTTCAGCAAGGTATTTGAAAAAGTGATGCTCAATCAGATGCTTTATCATTTTAACACCAATAACATCTTGCATGATAAACAGTATGGTTTCACCAGAGGACGTTGTACGACTGACGCTGGTGTTACCTTATTGAAGCACATCTGTAATGCGTGGGAAGAGGCACAAGATGCCATAGGCATCTTCTGCGACCTATCTAAGGCGTTTCACTGTGTAAATCACGAAACATTACTTCTGAAACTTGGGCATTATGGGCTGGACAAAACAGCTTTAAGCCTTGTTAAATCTTATTTAAACGATAGACAGCAGTTAGTTCAAGTAAACGGTGTCAATTCGTCGGGATTAAACGTGAAAATGGGGGTTCCCCAGGGCTCAATTTTAGGTCCTTTTTTATTTTTAGTATATATAAATGATTTGTCCCATTTATTGCAACAAAAACTTAATATGGTGTTGTTTGCCGACGATACCTCTTTGATTTTTAAGATAAATAGACGGACCAATAATCTTGACGTCATAAATAACGCCCTAATGCAAATCCAAAATTGGTTTACTGCCAATAATCTAGTTCTTAATGAAAAGGAAACGAAATGCATAAGATTTGCGTTACCAAATGTCAAAGGCAGTGATTGTGACATGTATTAAACGGGGAAAAACTTGAATTCGTCGATAAAACAGTTTTCTTGGGAATTACGCTTGATTTAAGGCTACAATGGGGTCCTCATTTAACAGCTCTTGCAGGACGGCTAAGTTCAGCAGCATATGCTGTTAGAAAAATCCGCCAATTTACGGATGTTGATACCGCGAGACTGGTCTATTTTAGTTACTTTCATAGTATCATGTCTTACGGTATTTTACTTTGGGGACGGGCTGCAGACATCGAGTCTATTTTTATTCTGCAGAAAAGAGCCATTAAAGCCATATACAAACTCGGCCGGCGCGATTCTCTAAGGGAACTGTTTAAGAATATTAACATCATGACGGTACTTTGTCAATACAGTTACGAAAACATCATGTATGTTAAAAAGGATTTACATATTTTTAGTAAAAGAAGCAACAGACATAATTATGGTACTTGAAATAGGGACCAATTAGTTCAACCAGGTTTCAGACTGGCTAAAGTTGCCTCTTATGGGGTACTGTTTAAAATTTTATAATAAAATACCTCCCCATATATTAGAACTAAATGAGACAAAATTTAAATCTTGTATTAAACGCACACTATGCAGGCAAGCATATTATAAGTTAGGGGAGTATATTGAAGATAAAAATGCTTAGCTCAATGCTGGTCCTGCTCCACAGCCACTAGGGCGCACAAAGTAATCTGCTGGCATTTGGAAATATTGTTGGTCCGGATGAAGATTGTAAGAATGCAATATTTTTCATAGTATAGACTCAACTTATTTAGCATTGTATAATTTCATGCATTAATGGCACAAATGTGTGAGTACTATCTACCTCAAATTTAAACTATAATGATCATTTTGGGTAGGTCTTTGACTTGAATGTACCCTGGCGATTGGGGATGTCATGCTCACTCAAAAGCCTGGCTGATGGTAGCGTATGCGTTGGATCATTTGGCTCCCTTAAAAATGGTTGAGCCGAATGGTGCTAGCGTATGCGTCATGTTCGTGAACGGGCGCCGTCAGCTGAGACTGCTCATCTCTCGGCTGCCATGGTTTATTTTAATTATTTCTTTGAATTGTTTCTTTTTTACTCCGGATTCTTTTATCCTGCACGTCTTTTACATCGTTCTCACATATATGTATAATTTCAATATGAATGATGTAACCATAATTTTGTAACAATATATTATTGTTAAAAGAGTGTCCGTGGAGTTTCTTGCATGTTTTTCTCCATAGATCTACGCTTTGGAACGTGCAAATAGCTTCATCTTTTTTTGATCGACTGACCTTGTAAATGGTCTAATTGAATTAAATGCTTTGATTTTGAATAGCGAGTTTTATTCCCGCCATTTCCGTATACAACACATCCATGTAAGTTGATGCAGTTTCTTTGAGCAGCAGTGTACAATTACAATATGCTGGTGTACAGTGGTCCTACCGGTTGGTCTGCGGGTCGTACCGCTCGATGCTGTTGAGGTAGGACTGCCCGTCATGGCCACCCACAGCATACAGCAGGTCGTGCTGGTGTACAGTGGTCCTACCTGGTTGGTCTGCGGGTCGTACCGCTCGATGCTGTTGAGGTAGGACTGCCCGTCATGGCCACCCACAGCATACAGCAGGTCGTGCTGGTGTACAGTGGTCCTACCTGGTTGGTCTGCGGGTCGTACCGCTCGATGCTGTTGAGGTAGGACTGCCCGTCATGGCCACCCACAGCATACAGCAGGTCGTGCTGGTGTACAGTGGTCCTACCTGGTTGGTCTGCGGGTCGTACCGCTCGATGCTGTTGAGGTAGGACTGCCCGTCATGGCCACCCACAGCATACAGCAGGTCGTGCTGGTGTACAGTGGTCCTACCTGGTTGGTCTGCGGGTCGTACCGCTCGATGCTGTTGAGGTAGGACTGCCCGTCATGGCCACCCACAGCATACAGCAGGTCGTGCTGGTGTACAGTGGTCCTACCTGGTTGGTCTGCGGGTCGTACCGCTCGATGCTGTTGAGGTAGGACTGCCCGTCATGGCCACCCACAGCATACAGCAGGTCGTGCTGGTGTACAGTGGTCCTACCTGGTTGGTCTGCGGGTCGTACCGCTCGATGCTGTTGAGGTAGGACTGCCCGTCATGGCCACCCACAGCATACAGCAGGTCGTGCTGGTGTACAGTGGTCTTACCTGGTTGGTCTGCGGGTCGTACCGCTCGATGCTGTTGAGGTAGGACTGCCCATCATGGCCACCCACAGCATACAGCAGGTCGTGCAGCACAGCCACACCGACACCACAGCGCCGCTTGGACATGGGAGCCACCATCTTCCACTCCGACGTCTGCGGGTCGAAGCGCTCCACGGATGCTATGGCGTCGCCGGAACACCAGCCTCCCACGGCGAATAGGACTTCTCCTGAAACGACACAACACCTCATTTGAGTATTGATTATTCAACATCATCATCATTTAACCAAGAGTGGACTAAACGTAAGGTCTGTCGTTATATTTTCCAACACAAAGTGACAACGATTAAATCATCGAGCACATACTCGCGTCTTTTGCGAGAACCTAGCAAAATTACAACAATATCTCTTTAAAGCACAATCAACCCACAATATGTGGATAGCAATGGTAACTAGGCTCACTGCACAAAGATCCAGACTTACATTTAAAGACCACTGCCGTATGTCCTTCTCAACGAGTTGAGTTGGTATGGGTTTTATGAACTTTGACTTTGTGGCCTCTGTCTAGCCAATCCTTGTTTCAACCAACACACCTCTTTCGTGGGCTGTTTGGGCTGGAAGCACGGAGGACTGGGCCCATCTGATCTGCTGAGCAGTTCTCACTATAAGCTACGACTCACCTCTTCTCGTAGGCTTCCTGGGCCTCGTCCTGGGCCCCTGCATGAGCGGCCTCTCCTGCGGCAGTAGGAGGTAGTTCTTGGCCTCGTCCAGCAGGTCGCGGCAGGCGTCGTCTGATCTGATGAGCAGTTCTGAGGACACGGTGCCCACCAGGAACTTGGGGCTGAGGAGGGGTAGGCGGACGTGTTGGAGGACCTAGAATTTTAAACATGATACATGTTATTTGAAGTTGTTCCTAGTACGACAGTCGGCCGTGCCGTCTACTTGGGCCAGGTCCTTATCGGACAGGCTGCGGAAAGGGAGAGGGAGATGTCGAGTGCTCTCCCGGCCCGCAGCAGGCGCACCGGGCGTCGGAGGAGGGCATACGCTGCCCTCCTTCTGCCCCCCTAACTGGGTCCAGGGGCGGCGGACTTGGGGATGTCCGTTGCCTCCCATTCATCCGGTCCCGAGGTGGCGGCGCGTGGTGTTCCCGTGCGCCCCTCTGACGTCGCGGGGGGAGTTAAACACCTCACTCCCCCCGCGTACGAGATGTGGCCCGCAGAGGCGGGCCGGCACCAGCCGGGGATTACGGAAGTCGCATACGTTCCCGCGATCCCCGGCGTAGGTGGAAGATGGAACACCGGGGTGGTTTTAGTCAGTAAGAGTCTGACAGACCCCTCCGCCCGCCCCAGGGCGGAGGACATCCATGAGGATTTCCCCCGTAAAAAAAAAAAAAAGGTCCTTATCGGACGGCGAGCCACCAGCGCTCTATGTGTCCTTGTCCCGCACCAACGGTGGCTGGGAACCGCCCTGCTCGTCCCTCCACCGGGGCGTCTCCCTCCCTCCCTCACGCGCCTCCTCCGCGCACCAGCACTACTGAGAGCAGGAGGAGGTGACGGCTTCCCAGGTCGCCGTCAGATCGCCGCCACGAGGAAACGGCGGTGATCCGCCCAGGGCAGGCCTCCCCCGCCGAAACCGATACAGGTACCTCCCGAAACAACAGTGTCCGGTGAGGACCTGTATCAGGCGGAAGGTGAGGGGAGGTCTGACGCATCTCTAGCCACTACTCAAAGAGGAACCTTATCCCTGGAGGCAGTTTAAGGCTACTTTAACGCGCCGCGGGCAAAGGACACTTAACAATATTATAATTATTTCACCTGTGCCAGGTGCTGTCTTCTCTCGGCCACGTTGTACTTGACCCAGGACATGACAGCCTGGAAGGTCTGTTCCTCGGAGCGCACGTTGAGCTCGTCTGAGGACACTATGTCGATCAGCTGCGCGGCTGGCAGCAGTAGGAACTCTTCGCTTTCCATTACCTGAAATATATGTCCCACATATGAGGATCTGTATGGAGAGACACTACATCTATACTTATAAAATCATTTGTCCTGACTCATCAACATGTCATGAACAACCAACTACTGAGACTAAAAATCTGACATTTGTGGAAAGGATTTTGTAAAATTGTAACTTTGTTTTAAGTGCAACTAACGTGAATAGACTAGACGAAAAATATTCCATACCTCTGGAAAGTTCTGTTGTGTGAATTTGTCAGCGATCCGGAGCAGTTCCCTGCAGGAGTGCGTGTCGGCGAAGGCGCGGATGCCGAGGCAGTTGGAGCAGTCCAGCTGCCGCTTGAGGAACTCGCAGCACACGTCCTGGATCTCCTGCAGCTGCAGCAGGCAGGCAGCCGGGAGCAACGCCTGCAAGGTCACGGGTTACTACGTTGAGAAATGCTAACAACAATTAATAAGCAGAATCTTTTATAATTACTTGTCGAAACTTCATAGACACATTAGTTCACGTCTGTGGTTTGTAATTATAGAATAAATTTTATAAGTTCCCTTGATCGATCTATCAGGGTGAAAGGTAAGTCAGAAAGTCCTGAAGGTCACTGCTGCACGGACCTGCACATTGCCCTCCTCCACCACGATGTGCGCGGTGTAGCAGAACTCCACCAGCTGCTCCATGGCCTGCTCGTCCACGTCGCGGATGGTGACCTCGGTGGCGCGCGACTCCGCCAGCTCGCCCGTGAACATCGCGCGGAAGTACGGGCTGCATGCTGACAGGATCACCCTGGACAACACACGGAAATGCTTCTGAGAAAACATGACGGGACCACACAACGGGAGTTCGCTTGCACCACGCAGACTCATTGAATGAGAGTCCTGTTGGACCTACCTGGTGGATTGCGTCCTACACTCACGGGAAAGAGGCCCGAGTCCCTGTGTGTGTTATAGACTGATTAGGATGCTTGCACTGGGTGTATGTACGTACATAGACGTGGGTCGAGGGGAAAACCAACCATAACACTAAAAGCAGGATAATTTAGGAAAAACGAAGATTTTATCAGCCTGGGATATTTAAGTATGAATGTGTTTCGCTCGCTGTATAAAGTCGACCATCTATGCCTACTCGGTGACGGTTCGCCTACGAACTGGCACAGAAGGTATCTTAGGAGTATTTTCAAAAAGTCAGATTATTCGCAGTTAGTTTCCGCCGGGGTGAGGCTATGTGACTCGTCTCATTGTTCTCTCTGGACGACAAGACATTACAAAGCATTACACATCATTCAAGAATTTCACACGCCACGTCGATTGAGATAATATTATCATTAAAATATTCAAACAAAGATAAAATTGGGTCAAATTAAAAAGTGGATATTTAATGATAAGATACTAAAAACCTTGCGGAGATAACAGTGTTGTGTTTACACACTGTTTGTAAATAGTACCGAGCATTATATACAACTGATCTAGTATTCACTAGCTTAATTTGTTTCTTTTTCTTCGTGTCGCTGACACGGCGCAGTCGATGGCAGCCAACAGGTCACTTTAGCTGCATGTTTTGAGACACAGCGGGCAGGATAGGAGGTAGGGTATAGTTTGCGACACATCCTGCTACCGTTGCGCGTTGTTGAGTTTTTAATAGTTACCTACTAATTGAATGACTATTAGATACTTAGCTTCGCACGGTGTTCTGTAGATTTTATATATGAGTAAGTTTCTAGGTGCTCTTGACTATCGTTTTTTCCGTGATAATAGTTTTAATACGATTATAAATGCGAAAGTTTAGATACTCAATCACGCTGGAACAGCTGAACAGAACTGGGTGCAATTGGGCACAGAGATAGATTACAGTCTGGATAGCCACATAGGTTTTTTATCCCGGGAGTAGGTTCCCTTAGAATAATTTGTAACACTCACGTGGGCGAGTCCGCTGGCCGAAGCTAATCCTAATATTACAAATGCGAAAGTGAGTTTGTTTGTTTGTATGTTACGCTTTCACACTAAAACGGGTGAACGGATCGTCATGAAATTTGACAGATATATAGCCTGGGATATGGAGAAGGACATAGGCTACTTTTTTACGCGATAACCGACATGCACGCGGGCGGAGCCGCGGTCAAAAGCAAATAGATAAATAAAATGATTGGTTACCGGTGTGCAAACAGCTTCCTGTTGGCCACGTTGAGCACCACATCGCAGAGCTCGCGGTGGCGGCGCAGCGCGGACAGCTCGCCGAGGATGGCGCGCGGGTGCTTCTCCGAGGTGTGCGACAGCCGCGCGCCGCCGCCCCCGGGCGACCCGCCCTCGCCCATCCTGAGGACACACCCGGCCAGGCCTGTAGCCACTGGACACAAGCAAACGGGACTCTGCCCCGAACGCTCATGTTTTAGTTGGAGGATTAAAAGCGAAAACAAAAAGCACCTAAAGCATTCTGGCCTCTTTTTCACACAAGTTTTTTCGCCGTAGGTATGACACGTTTCCAGTAACGTTGTTTAGACCACCAGAGGTTTGTTGACCAGAGCGGCGTTTCAGTGGCTCCCATAGATTATCGTGACGAAAAATCATGTGTGAATAAGTAGCCTTAAACTTAAAATACAGCAACTTAGATTACATTCTAGCACAATCACTTAACGAGTAAGACATGGAAGGCGGGAGATTCAATATGACAGGCCTGACTACAGATACCTGTAGGTACACAGTTTTACCTTTGATCAAGAAATACTTATTCAAATAACATGTAACTTAATGTAATTTTGTAAGTTTAAGTTTTAAGTTAATTACTTCATGTTCCGGGCCTCAAACAATATGGCGTCGGGCCGGACGGAAAGCCCAAAGGGCAGCATGCGGCCCGCGAGATTCAGCTTGTGTATCGCTGAAATAGAACATAGGTTGTGCTTTTTAACAAGCTCTCGCTAGAAACAAATGTGGACATATACAGGGGAAAAAGATTATTCTTGGTCAAAAATATAAACACAGTAAATGAAGTACCTACTTATAAGTATATCTACTAAGTACTTATTAGTAGTTACGTTATACGTTATTTGGTAATGAATAGATACCGAAATTGTTTTACTTTTAAATAGAATTTTACACAACTGCACCAGAGGAGTCTGAATCAGACTACTCCTTGTGGGTCGTCCAATCCCATCAGACTGTCTGATGGAGTTGGATGCTTCAAATCTGAGATTGGACTCTAATAGCTGCCACCAACTGCAACTGACTGCTGGAAAAGTGATGTTGTTTACAACTTTTAAGTTGTTTTTTGAGCCTTTTGATACAAGATTTTTTCATTCGTAATTATTGTCAGTAGCGTAGCAAGGCGGGGGAGGAGCGGGAGCTACCAGTACTTGAGTACAAATAGTCCATAATTGTCTTTAATAAACAGTGATGTGATGTAAGAACATTCCTGAACAAAATTCAGCGGCTCAAATAAATGGAGCACCAACCACCACCCCCAAAAATGGACGAAAGTCGCCACTCACAATTATTTCGGAAGGGCTCCGTGGGGTGACACCACATTATTCCCCCCGGGTGTCACCCATGCACGCTACTGATTATATTGTATCGTAACTTTCCGTTTCATAACCATATAATGTGTACAAGCTACGTGCTTGTATGTGTTTCTGTGGCCATGGATCGTGCCTTTTACAGACTTAGACAATCCTAGCTAGAAGAACGAAACTATTTAGCGCTCTATCTACAACAAGTATTCAAGCATTTAAAAAAAAATGACTCAAAAAACCCGACCGCTAGTCATTTTTTTTTACCCGACTGCGTCAGAAGGAGGGTAAGGTTTCTTTATTTCCTACATTTTAGTGAGTTACATTTTTATTTATTTGCGGGCGCCTATTTGAAAATTAATAAGCCTGTGTCACTACTACAATTCTGACGAATTCAACGACACCTCAATATCAAAATCCGTCCAGCCGTATGGGCTGTAGGCCGTGCCAAAGAAATGGACATACATTCAAACATCGTAGCAGCGTATGTATACGCTCGAAAAACATGACCCTCCTTCTGACGCAGTCGGGTAAAAAGGCGATAGAATATTCGGAGCTGTGCATGACGGCTCAATGGTATCGAGAAATCGATATTCTCCGTCTGATTGTTGAACATAACTAGGTAACTATCTTAAATTCTAGGAACTATAACTTAATAATTTATGTGTCAACTATCGAACTGGACGTTAAGCCAAGTACCTTTTATCGGATAGTCCAGCTTATCTATGGGGCACTGCAATTTGCTACACTTTTATAATATTGAGTTTATTTCTCGTATATCCGAATGCCTCAATAAATATTTGTTTTTGCACGATAGTTTCATAAAGGACAACAGGGCGAGCTGACCAAGTTTTTGATCGCTCAGTGCTGGTTAAAAGACGTGCGGTAGTCAAGGGACATATATGTGACTACCTACTGAGTATCCCAATGTCTTTTTATGGGGTTTTATGACGCCAATATTTTTTCACCAAAGGTTTGCTTATCGCGAGAGTTCGAATATCGAACGAAACGTAGGTGTGAAGGTGCAGCTGTCAAAACTTATCAAATCTCGTAATAAATTAAATATTTTATTATTTATAAATAAAATCTACTTTTTATTTTAAGCATTCAACTCCTTCCTGCCATCGCGTCCGCCCGTACATTAGTCACAGCAAACAACTAAAAATATCTGCTTTTATCTAATTAGATCATTAGAGAAACTCCACAATTATTATCACAACTTTATAAATAAACCATCGAGTGCCAGTGGACTAGTATAACAATGTGGATTCGCTTCATGACCTAGTTCTGTCCCGCGGTCTCGCCTACTTTATTATGCCCATAATATGGGTCACTACCTGTTCCATCACTTTATTGTTTATTTATAGAGCTCGAAATATTTGATGTGGGATTTGAATTGGTCGACAGGAACAGGCGGACGGAAGAATGATCCAAATGACGTAATCTCACAACACACAGAAATAAACACAATATTGTTAGGTTGAAGCAAAGTTGCCTAAGTTAGGTAAGTAGGTCAGCTTGGTGCTAAAATGTCAACCACCTTGGAGCATGCGAGCTTTGTCAATATTCGTGCATTGTGATGCAGTTTGCGTATTTTGCAATGGTATATATGGGAGTGAACACAAACGTTTTCTTTTTATTTCTTAGCCAGAGATAATAAGACAGAATTAAGAATAAAAGCGAAAGCAAAGCTAAAAGCCAAAACTTTTGATAGCGTTCTGCCGCCAAAATATAGGGTACCTATATTGAACATTTCTATGACCATAGCTGTTTGTCAAACATCTTGGCACATATTGCTCTTCCAATTTTCATGCTTGCACGTCTCTCAAATGCAAAAGACGCAAAGTTAGCGTCGCAATATCTCGTGTTTTGTGGGCAGCAAGAACGATCGTCGGCACTCGCGTTTTGAACCTCAGTTAAGAATGAATCAGGGAGTAGTATTTCATTATTTGATTTATTAAAAAAAACATGACTAATTAATTAAGCAGTGAAATACATATCCATATGTATATACTAGTGACTGACAGACAACGCACAGCGAAACTACTGGTCGTATAAAGCTGAAATTTGGACAAGTAGGTTCCTTGGGGAACCTTTCATGAGGATTTTCCAGAATTCTAGCGGGAACGGTAAAAAACGGGCACGAACGAAGTCGCGTGCAAAAGGTAGTACCTACGTAAAACTGTGTTGATAAATTCTAAAAAGTCACTTTGAACAGTAACTTACTGTTCAAAGTGACTTTTTAGAATTTAATAATATTGGGTTAGATTTGCTTTTGTAGCAGTGTTGCTACAAAAGCAAATCTAACCCAATATTATTCAGTTAACATTCAGCTGACATATCCCACAGGTAGTAAACTATAAAGAAACAGGTCAAGAAAACCTCCCAAAAATGTTTAAAATCCATATTCCATTACTCACATAGAATAAAATGAGGAAGAACAAATCAAATGGTTAACAAGTTTACAGTCAAGGCTACTGGCTCCCTAGCAACTATCACCAACCGTTTAACTAGGAAACTAATTGTACATTCTGTTAATTCACATATTTACACAATCACCTTGTGTAATGTCAGTGGTAGGCGGTAGCGCACATCAACCGTGATGTAACAGAATTGCCGTAAAACATTCTAATGATGTAAAAGCTTAATTCAGATCTGGGTTGATTATGTTTCAATTATGGGTTTATGTTTTTTTTTTATGTGTGTAGGTCGCAATATCTCACTTGCATACTGATCTACTGAATGTGGTTGAAATTCGCTGTAGGAGAACCGAATTCTGGGTTAAGCTTTCCTTTGTACATAAGCTGTCCTGTTGCGTTTGTATTTGTTAAGAAATAATAAATCTTCTTCTTCTTTCAGTTATGTATTTTAACTATCAAGAAATGATTTGGCCCATGTTAACGCAATTCAATTGATAAATTAGATTGGCATTTGTACTTAAATAGCAGAAAGTATCATTCAGAAATGTGGCAGAAGAACCAAGATAATTGAAACACTCTGTTATCTCTTGTAGCACTGATCCATTTACAAAAATTCTTCACTGATAGAAAACTACAATACATTGAGTCATCTGTAGGCTACTGTTTATCCAGGAATAATTCTCAGTTTCTGCGGAATAATTCTCCGTTTCTGCATGGGAGCAGAGCCACAGGAAAAGGTATGTTTATGCCACAGGAAAAGCTAGTACATGTATGTTTATGTCAATTGATTGTTTGTAGGAGATACTGATCTGAAGGAAACTAGGTTATTCATCATCATCATCATATCAGCTGTAAGACGTCCACTGCTGGCCAAAGGCCTCCCCCAAGTGTCGCCACAACATACGGTCATGTGCATCTCGCATCCATCGGCTACCCGCGGTGGAGACCCCTTGTGGGAGGCCTTCCAAAGCTGTGTCTTCCGGTAAGTGGTGGTCGCCACTCCATAACTCTTCAGCACCATCAACTATCTGTTCTGTGACCAATGTGCCCTGCCCACTGCCACTTCAATTTGGCGATCCCTCAGCTATGTTGGTAACCTTGGTTCTCTTGCGGATATTGTCATTCCTGATTCCATCACGCAAGGAAACTCAGCATTGCCCTCTCCATTGCCTTTTATGATTGTATGAACTAGGTTACTATAGATTATATTTTGTTTATGTTATTTGTGGCAAAAATCATAATAAAATACTAATGGTATGTGCACAACTATATTTATGATAGTATGCATTTTCCATTCATCATCAGTGCAGACCCTATTGTTACCTCTTAATTAATCTACTGCACACAATAAAACAATACTCTCTAAGAGTGAACACAATCAAATTTTTAATAGTAGTTCAGTGTTATTTAGGTATGGAAATCAATCTAATTTAGTTTCCACTATGATTTGTAAACACTGTTGACCCAATTTAGAAGTGATATAACTGTTATTTAAGTACACAGAAAAGGACACATTTATTTTGTTTCACAAACAAAACAAATATATTCTGTGCAAGTTTATACACTGAAAACAAGTAGGGAGATAAGCTAATTTGTTATGAATCAAACACTTCATGAGAATAACAGTGCCAATGTTGGCTTATCTGATTGCTACATAAAATCATACTCATGATAACACACAAAGAAGGGATATATTACCTGGGATCTGTGCAACACAAATTACAAAAATCAACCTGAAAAGAAGAACTGATTGAAAAAAAAATCCCTCTCATTCTCACATCAGGTGAGAATGAGAGTAACATGTCAAATGTTAGTTGTTGCTACTAGGCACTATAAACAATCAGCTGTTGCCAGTCCAATATTTACAATACAAACCCCTCAGACACAAAACAATGACTTCATGTTTCATGTTATTATGGCCATCAATTAAAAAAACTATTCAAACTATGTGAAAGAAATATTCGTGCCAATTAATTTTGTCAATGATATGAAAGTTCACTCACCTCTTGTGTCCGCGTGAGTTACCCAGCTGCAACCGCAGCGGGGGCGAAGCCCAGCCCCACACGGAGTCAATCTGCAACACACGAGCCAGTCATAACGTCAAACCACCCCGCTTCACACACAAACCAATCCTGTTTGCCAATACAAACTAATTTATGCAATGTATGCCCTCAGCCTCGTTCAGCACTCACCTTTGACGATTCCTTTTCGACCTCACAAAGAAACCTGCCCTCAAACGAGTGTTATACACTGATTAAACGCCCTGAGGAATGTAAAACAGTTAACGGCACATCGATTTTACGATTTCACAAGTTTTTATGTTTACTAATGTTGCAGCATAGGTATCGTACTTTTGTCCACTAGTCAATTTTTTGAAGGTCTGATCAAAATAACTGACAAGGTAACAAACGGCCTTCAATCAGAAACTTCTTTGCTTACATCTTTTCACATGGATGGAAATAAATCAGAAAAAACTTTACAAAACAGTATCTCAATCATTTTCTAACATTTTTTGAGGTATTATACATTTTATTGATCAAAAATAATATAAAATCTAATAATTCTATCAAGATCACAAATCAAGGTTTCGAATGCACATCAAGTATTGTCATTCTCTGACATTTTTTGTCAAGTTTTTAATTGCCATAATAAAAATGTTTTTTAAAAGATGAGCTTTGTCCTTTTTTCTTGCATACTGATGATAAAACTGCAGGTTAGGGGAACGGTCTCGAAAATTCACAGAAGTTTAGTTCTGGAAGAGTTTTTGTTTAGCTTCGTGAATTTATTTGGACGAATCGGAAATCTATGAATCCGGATGAATGAACTCCACAAACATAGCATATTATATATATTATTATACAAGGGCCACAGCTGATAACAATTGACATATAGGATTTGACATTTAATTGAGGTCTGTTGACGTTTGCTTCTCAGATTTTCTGATTTGTTTCCAAACAGTATCGATGATCGAATGAAATTACTGCTAAATAGTTTAAAAATTAGAATCCAAAAATGTCTCTGGGTCTCCTGTTAGAGAAATATGATGTATCCACTGACGAGGGATTGCAGAAAGCACTCAACGAGATTGAAAAAGAAGAGGTAAGTTGAGTTGTTTTGGTGACGGTGGCATAAGTTTAATATAATAAACGAAGGGTTTTCATAGTCAGAGGTGGATGAAGCCCTCTCGGGAGTGCTATCCAGGGCATGTTCCTTGGAGGGTCGTCTTCGGGCGGCGAGCCAAGCTTACACGAAGCTGACTGAAGTGAAGACGGATGCTCAAATCGCCGCTGATATGGTTGACAAGACAGCCGGTCTTGCGCGAGACGTTAGCGCTAAAGTGCGACAGCTAGACCTGGCCAGGGTAAGTAAGCCGTGTATTTGTTTATTCATTGCTTTGTATACTCTACTGCTGCAAAGCAAATTATCTATGAAGCAAGGCTGATAATGAGTGTTCTTTCTTCCTATAGTCTCGCGTGGCAGAATGTCAGCGTCGTGTCCACGACCTGATTGACTTGCAGTTGTGTAGTGCTGGAGTGGAGGCAGCTATCAAAGCACATGACTATGAAACTGGTATGTTTGGAATTTTCTTAAAGTTCTATCTAAGATCTATCTATATCACTCAAAGGTTTGCTGGGAGAAAACACAACTTTGAGTTAAGCTCACATAAGCTGTGCATAAACTAATTATCACTGTATTTTACACAGTACAGTTGTTTTGACTTACTTGTGTTTGTCAGTCACATACTTTTATAATGGAACCACATAAGTCAGTGTCTTACAATTATAAAGTTAACAGGGTATTTAACTAGTATAAACAAGTAAAAAAAAAGTTTTCATTGTATCTAGAATGAAAACTTTTTTTTTAAACATTGCCCCACACTTAGAAATACATAGATTGATTGATTTGATTTGTGAAAGAATCAATAAAAACTGTGGAAAAATACAGAAGTCACATGCTTTTGTAGTAATTCTTCTATACCTGTCATGCAAAACATTGATTCCTGTTTATCATAGATTTTAAATGTTCACAATGCCATAATTTTTTTAGATTTTCAAACATTTCTTTTTACTGTGTCGTCTTTTCTTGACTTTTCTTGGCTTTGAGATATTTAATTAAAAAATCTCAGCCGAATACCCTATTGTCGACATAGGAACCTTTTGGATTTTGATTATATTTCAGGTGCTGGCCATGTGTCTCGGTTTCTCAGCATGGACCCAGGTTCTGTAGCAGCAGCAAGAGCGCGTGGCGCACCAGACCCGCGTGACGCTATGACCCGCGCCGCAAACACGCTGCGGGAACATCTGGTGCGCAAGTACGTAAGCAATGACTCCGTGATAGAGGAACATTACTTCGAAGACTGTGCGCATTTTTCTTCCAGCAATCAGTATAGTTAATAAAACATATTATACGATATTTTTTTTCAAATAAGCATCACTCATCTTGTTGTCAAAAATTTTAAAGAGTGAATGATTACTGCACTTTTCATTATGTTCGAAACTTGGTTAAACAAATAACTACAGGTCTATTTATTTTTAATGATCTTGCTATTCTTAAAATTTGCATACTGTCTCTGTAATAACCCAGTATATAGATCAAATACCTAACTCAATAACTTTCTGGCTTCACATTGCAGCCATCTGGATAACTTAATATCAGCTCACAAGATTGCAGGAACTAGTCAAGATCAGGTTTTCAGTTCTATTGGGTCAGTCGTTATAATTCAACTAAAATTTATGCAGTTCATTTATGTTAAGCATTTGTTATAGGTTTGAAGAAGCAGCCCGTAAAGAGGATGAGCCAAGTGTAGAGCGTTTATTCAAGCTGTTCCCGCAAATTGGACGCGCAGAGGAAGGCGTGGATCTCCTTGCCAAATATCTTGCTACACAAGTTAGTTATTAAAGGATTATATTATTACACTACAAGCTGTCTATCATGAGCAATTTAAGCCCAATTTCTTTAGGAAGAGGTATACGTTATGGCACGCCGCCGTTTTCTGATGTTTGGGACCCAGTCTGGGGCCAGTTCTCTTGTGGCATGTGGTAGATATGGAGAGAAGTCTTTGCCCTGGAGTGGAACACTACGAGCTTAGAATAATAATAATACTACACTATACTTTCCTTTTTAATATTTGCAGCTGTCTTTCAGATATAAAATTACGCGGACGCCGTCACGCGCGTCGTGGAGGCGATCGTATATGTGATGTTATGTCCCTGTAGACGGAAGCAGCGATCCGGCGCGCGTGCGTGGTGTCGGACGTGAGCTCTGAAGCCGCTGTGTTCGCGGACGCCGTCACGCGCGTCGTGGAGGCGATCGTATATGTGATGTTATGTCCCTGTAGACGGAAGCAGCGATCTGGCGCGCGTGCGTGGTGTCGGACGTGAGCTCTGAAGCCGCTGTGTTCGCGGACGCCGTCACGCGCGTCGTGGAGGCGATCGTATATGTGATGTTATGTCCCTGTAGACGGAAGCAGCGATCTGGCGCGCGTGCGTGGTGTCGGACGTGAGCTCTGAAGCCGCTGTGTTCGCGGACGCCGTCACGCGCGTCGTGGAGGCGATCGTATATGTGATGTTATGTCCCTGTAGACGGAAGCAGCGATCTGGCGCGCGTGCGTGGTGTCGGACGTGAGCTCTGAAGCCGCTGTGTTCGCGGACGCCGTCACGCGCGTCGTGGAGGCGATCGTATATGTGATGTTATGTCCCTGTAGACGGAAGCAGCGATCTGGCGCGCGTGCGTGGTGTCGGACGTGAGCTCTGAAGCCGCTGTGTTCGCGGACGCCGTCACGCGCGTCGTGGAGGCGATCGTATATGTGATGTTATGTCCCTGTAGACGGAAGCAGCGATCTGGCGCGCGTGCGTGGTGTCGGACGTGAGCTCTGAAGCCGCTGTGTTCGCGGACGCCGTCACGCGCGTCGTGGAGGCGATCGTATATGTGATGTTATGTCCCTGTAGACGGAAGCAGCGATCCGGCGCGCGTGCGTGGTGTCGGACGTGAGCTCTGAAGCCGCTGTGTTCGCGGACGCCGTCACGCGCGTCGTGGAGGCGATCGTATATGTGATGTTATGTCCCTGTAGACGGAAGCAGCGATCTGGCGCGCGTGCGTGGTGTCGGACGTGAGCTCTGAAGCCGCTGTGTTCGCGGACGCCGTCACGCGCGTCGTGGAGGCGATCGTATATGTGATGTTATGTCCCTGTAGACGGAAGCAGCGATCTGGCGCGCGTGCGTGGTGTCGGACGTGAGCTCTGAAGCCGCTGTGTTCGCGGACGCCGTCACGCGCGTCGTGGAGGCGATCGTATATGTGATGTTATGTCCCTGTAGACGGAAGCAGCGATCCGGCGCGCGTGCGTGGTGTCGGACGTGAGCTCTGAAGCCGCTGTGTTCGCGGACGCCGTCACGCGCGTCGTGGAGGCGATCGTATATGTGATGTTATGTCCCTGTAGACGGAAGCAGCGATCTGGCGCGCGTGCGTGGTGTCGGACGTGAGCTCTGAAGCCGCTGTGTTCGCGGACGCCGTCACGCGCGTCGTGGAGGCGATCGTATATGTGATGTTATGTCCCTGTAGACGGAAGCAGCGATCTGGCGCGCGTGCGTGGTGTCGGACGTGAGCTCTGAAGCCGCTGTGTTCGCGGACGCCGTCACGCGCGTCGTGGAGGCGATCGTATATGTGATGTTATGTCCCTGTAGACGGAAGCAGCGATCTGGCGCGCGTGCGTGGTGTCGGACGTGAGCTCTGAAGCCGCTGTGTTCGCGGACGCCGTCACGCGCGTCGTGGAGGCGATCGTATATGTGATGTTATGTCCCTGTAGACGGAAGCAGCGATCCGGCGCGCGTGCGTGGTGTCGGACGTGAGCTCTGAAGCCGCTGTGTTCGCGGACGCCGTCACGCGCGTCGTGGAGGCGATCGTATATGTGATGTTATGTCCCTGTAGACGGAAGCAGCGATCTGGCGCGCGTGCGTGGTGTCGGACGTGAGCTCTGAAGCCGCTGTGTTCGCGGACACCGTCACGCGCGTCGTGGAGGCGATCGTATATGTGATGTTATGTCCCTGTAGACGGAAGCAGCGATCCGGCGCGCGTGCGTGGTGTCGGACGTGAGCTCTGAAGCCGCTGTGTTCGCGGACGCCGTCACGCGCGTCGTGGAGGCGATCGTATATGTGATGTTATGTCCCTGTAGACGGAAGCAGCGATCCGGCGCGCGTGCGTGGTGTCGGACGTGAGCTCTGAAGCCGCTGTGTTCGCGGACGCCGTCACGCGCGTCGTGGAGGCGATCTTATATGTGATGTTATGTCCCTGTAGACGGAAGCAGCGATCCGGCGCGCGTGCGTGGTGTCGGACGTGAGCTCTGAAGCCGCTGTGTTCGCGGACGCCGTCACGCGCGTCGTGGAGGCGATCGTATATGTGATGTTATGTCCCTGTAGACGGAAGCAGCGATCCGGCGCGCGTGCGTGGTGTCGGACGTGAGCTCTGAAGCCGCTGTGTTCGCGGACGCCGTCACGCGCGTCGTGGAGGCGATCGTATATGTGATGTTATGTCCCTGTAGACGGAAGCAGCGATCCGGCGCGCGTGCGTGGTGTCGGACGTGAGCTCTGAAGCCGCTGTGTTCGCGGACGCCGTCACGCGCGTCGTGGAGGCGATCGTATATGTGATGTTATGTCCCTGTAGACGGAAGCAGCGATCCGGCGCGCGTGCGTGGTGTCGGACGTGAGCTCTGAAGCCGCTGTGTTCGCGGACGCCGTCACGCGCGTCGTGGAGGCGATCGTATATGTGATGTTATGTCCCTGTAGACGGAAGCAGCGATCCGGCACGCGTGCGTGGTGTCGGACGTGAGCTCTGAAGCCGCTGTGTTCGCGGACGCCGTCACGCGCGTCGTGGAGGCGATCGTATATGTGATGTTATGTCCCTGTAGACGGAAGCAGCGATCCGGCGCGCGTGCGTGGTGTCGGACGTGAGCTCTGAAGCCGCTGTGTTCGCGGACGCCGTCACGCGCGTCGTGGAGGCGATCGTATATGTGATGTTATGTCCCTGTAGACGGAAGCAGCGATCCGGCGCGCGTGCGTGGTGTCGGACGTGAGCTCTGAAGCCGCTGTGTTCGCGGACGCCGTCACGCGCGTCGTGGAGGCGATCGTATATGTGATGTTATGTCCCTGTAGACGGAAGCAGCGATCCGGCGCACGTGCGTGGTGTCGGACGTGAGCTCTGAAGCCGCTGTGTTCGCGGACGCCGTCACGCGCGTCGTGGAGGCGATCGTATATGTGATGTTATGTCCCTGTAGACGGAAGCAGCGATCCGGCGCGCGTGCGTGGTGTCGGACGTGAGCTCTGAAGCCGCTGTGTTCGCGGACGCCGTCACGCGCGTCGTGGAGGCGATCGTATATGTGATGTTATGTCCCTGTAGACGGAAGCAGCGATCCGGCGCGCGTGCGTGGTGTCGGACGTGAGCTCTGAAGCCGCTGTGTTCGCGGACGCCGTCACGCGCGTCGTGGAGGCGATCGTATATGTGATGTTATGTCCCTGTAGACGGAAGCAGCGATCCGGCGCGCGTGCGTGGTGTCGGACGTGAGCTCTGAAGCCGCTGTGTTCGCGGACGCCGTCACGCGCGTCGTGGAGGCGATCGTATATGTGATGTTATGTCCCTGTAGACGGAAGCAGCGATCCGGCGCGCGTGCGTGGTGTCGGACGTGAGCTCTGAAGCCGCTGTGTTCGCGGACGCCGTCACGCGCGTCGTGGAGGCGATCGTATATGTGATGTTATGTCCCTGTAGACGGAAGCAGCGATCCGGCGCGCGTGCGTGGTGTCGGACGTGAGCTCTGAAGCCGCTGTGTTCGCGGACGCCGTCACGCGCGTCGTGGAGGCGATCGTATATGTGATGTTATGTCCCTGTAGACGGAAGCAGCGATCCGGCGCGCGTGCGTGGTGTCGGACGTGAGCTCTGAAGCCGCTGTGTTCGCGGACGCCGTCACGCGCGTCGTGGAGGCGATCGTATATGTGATGTTATGTCCCTGTAGACGGAAGCAGCGATTCGGCGCGCGTGCGTGGTGTCGGACGTGAGCTCTGAAGCCGCTGTGTTCGCGGACGCCGTCACGCGCGTCGTGGAGGCGATCGTATATGTGATGTTATGTCCCTGTAGACGGAAGCAGCGATCCGGCGCGCGTGCGTGGTGTCGGACGTGAGCTCTGAAGCCGCTGTGTTCGCGGATGCCGTCACGCGCGTCGTGGAGGCGATCGTATATGTGATGTTATGTCCCTGTAGACGGAAGCAGCGATCCGGCGCGCGTGCGTGGTGTCGGACGTGAGCTCTGAAGCCGCTGTGTTCGCGGACGCCGTCACGCGCGTCGTGGAGGCGGCCGGCGCCGGCGTGGAGCGCGCTCGGCAGGCGGCTGCGACGCACGCGCCTGGCCTGCTGCACAGAGCGCTGCGTGCTATACAGCCTGCGGTATGTACAAAACCAAACAATTACATAAAACAACACACACAAACAACTTTATCGTAAACTAGCACTTCGCCCGCGACTTCGTCCGCGTGGGTATAGTAGGTACTCCACAAACTGCGACGCCCCTATACATATCCCCTTATAAAGGTTAGTTTTGGAAAATTAAGCACAACGATTCTCATTATTGGTTCAGCGCAACTGTTCACCCCCCCGTTCAGCCCGTCAGGGGTTGATTATGCAAAAATTGTTAGGAACATGATCTGTTTCAATTATCCCACTTTTAGTTTGTTCATAGAATTCCGACGTAAATTGAAGCAAGCTATAATTTCCTCCCCTAAAAACTAATTCACCCCCGCTTCACCCCTTATTATGTATGTAGGTACCTAGTTGATTTTCGAAAAATCCAAACATTTGCTGTTCTTAATGTTTTATCGAAAACATTTAAATGCCGTGCTGTTTCAACTTCATCGGACCAAGCATTGATACGATTCTCCCCAGTTCGCTCAAGCCGCGACATTTTTCTTACTCCGACCATGTTTATTACCGTCGTAACTTTTGAACGAAAGGTCCGATTTGAATGATTTAAAGTGCATTTTACACGGACATAATCAACCTTAATTATCAAACCATTTAAATGGATAAGGATTAATATCATGGTACTATAATCACCATTTTTTATTTCACCATGGGATTTGCTTGACTAATATTAACAAAAAGCGGTCATGGTGACTTATCCATAATAGTTAGACATATGGTATCGCTGACTTTTTTGTAGATATTGATGATTTCTATAAAACTGTAGTGCATCACTTTGCTCTATTGTCAATAGATTCCGCAGCGTACGCGATATAAGGATTTTTTCTCACACCTTGGGTCACATTATCGAAGTTTTCATACGGATCCCTAACTTTTTTGAAAATATTCTATAGCCTATGACCATCGCCGATAATGTAGAATTCTACTGGTGAAAGAATTTTTCAAATCGGTCCAGTAGTTTCGGAGCCTATTCATTTCAAACAAACAAACAAACAAACAAACAAATCTTTCCTCTTTATAATATTAGTGTAGATAATGCTGTCATCACTTCATTCCAGAAAGATGACATGTTCACATCTTCAAACCGAGGCGCGGGGGGCGAGTCGTAAATCGTATCTATTATTTATTTATTTAAACCTTTATGTACAATAGTGGTACATGGGCGGACTTAATGCAACAAGGCATTCTCTACCAGTCCACACACGGTCCACACGCGGTTGTAAGGAACACGATCTATGTTCGCCCCCTCACATACAAGGCCCGTGTCCCGGTGGGACAGAGGACACTTTATATAGATAGATAGATAGATAAAACATTTATTTGATGCAAGTAAAGAAAACACGCCACACAAAAGAGTTACATAAATTATGAAAAACAATACAAAGTAGTGTATGCAAATATTTGAAATAGCAAACAAAAGAAAAGTAAAACAGAGCACTATGATTTGAGTAGTTATGGCAATCTGTGGTAGAAGTTAGAAGTCTTGTGTCCTGACCATGACTGCCCGCGGAGTGATCCTGAGAAAACAATGACGTTTTAATATTTTTGCGGATCAGCGTCATTATTACATTCATTCCACCAATAATTTCCCTGCAGGTGTGTTCAGGCGTCCGTCGCATCTTCACCGAGCTGGTGCTAGCTCGTCGCCTAGAGTCAGACCCTCAAAGAAGCGGCATCTCTCCTCTGAGCGCGGAGCCGATTCTTGCTGAACTGGCTCTGACACACTCCCGCATCTGGCTCTACTTCTCGTTCCTCAGGAGGAAGGCGGAGGTAAGCTGAGGCTAGCTGGAGGAAGACCCTCACAGGAGTGGCATCTGTTCTCTAATATAGCTCATCTACTGAAACATATACATTGTAATTTGAACCTTATGACAATTGTGATAAAAGGTATATAGCAAGACAGAATACATTTCCCTGGTTTAGGTGGATGCAGCGCCTCTAAAGGATGATCAGAAGAAAGCGTGCGTAGACGCAGTGGAGAAGATCATCAACGAGTGTGACCTCATGCGGACTGCGCAAGACATACTCGGACATTATCTAGCTTTGGAGAGGTAAGCCTTCTGTTGATCAAATATCAACTTAGTTTCATAGTAAATTAAGTTGGTTTTAGAATGACCAGTACTGTTGGAAAGGCAAAGTCCTAATATTAAAACTGAACGTAATGTGAAGGAATTAAAGTTCCTTCTCAATATGATATAAATTTTAGACTTGATTGATGTTCTTTTTGATTTAAGAGAATTCAAATCATCTTGAACCTTTAATTAAATACTTTTTCTTTTCTTCTTCTTTTCTTTTTCCCTCTTCTCATCGTCTGCCTAGCCTTTGCCAACGATATTGGGGCGGATTCCAGTTTAACCGGATTCAGCTGAATAACAGTATTTTACGTGGAGCGACTACAATGCCTCCACACACCGTATTACCCAGTAACTGGGTAATACGGTACTTATTGCCAATACTGGTCACATTTTCTGGCCAAATATCTTCAAATGACAGGACCAACAGCTTAACTTGCTTTTCGAGGTACGAAGAAGTCTCGGTATTTTAAGATGGTCTCCCATCCACAGACCGACCTCGGCAAGCGTTACTTAATCTTGAAAATCGACCCATGCGTCAGTCATTATTTAGCCACGAGCTCTTTTTTAGCCACGAGCTCTTTTTTAGCCACGAGCTCTTTTTTAGCTACGAGATCCTCCGAGCTTGATCTTAGGTATGTTTTTTTATATTGTGTAGGTACTTTTTGGAGGAGAGCGTGAACAAGGCGTTGAAGATGGCAACACCGCAGATCGGAGTCACGACGTCCAGTCTGGTGGACGACGTGTTCTTTATAGCTAGGAAGGTTATAAGGTCAGCTTCATTTTATTTGTGATAATGATGGTAATGATTTATTTAGAGTTTATTTTCCCATGAAATTAGACGTTTATTATTTTTTATATGAAATTTCGTTATAATTGTTCGGGTGGGCACGTTTTGCTGGCACCGTTAACGTATGCGTATGTTCAGACGCGCAGTATCATCAGGCAGCGTGGACGGCGCGTGCGCAGTGCTGAACGAAGTGAGCGCGCAACTAGAGCGGGGCGCGGCCGGGGCCCTGCGGCGCTGGCTGCGCGCGCCGCCGCACGAGCCGCTCCCCCTGCCCGGGCCCCGCGCCGCGCGCTACCCGCCCGACCCGCCCGACAGGGACCTGGAGGCGCAGAAGATCTTGTATCTGGTAAGTGCTACTGTAATACTGCGCGCGCCGCCGCACGAGCCGCTCCCCCTGCCCGGGCCCCGCGCCGCGCGCTACCCGCCCGACCCGCCCGACAGGGACCTGGAGGCGCAGAAGATCTTGTATCTGGTAAGTGCTACTGTAATACTGCGCGCGCCGCCGCACGAGCCGCTCCCCCTGCCCGGGCCCCGCGCCGCGCGCTACCCGCCCGACCCGCCCGACAGGGACCTGGAGGCGCAGAAGATCTTGTATCTGGTAAGTGCTACTGTAATACTGCGCGCGCCGCCGCACGAGCCGCTCCCCCTGCCCGGGCCCCGCGCCGCGCGCTACCCGCCCGACCCGCCCGACAGGGACCTGGAGGCGCAGAAGATCTTGTATCTGGTAAGTGCTACTGTAATACTGCGCGCGCCGCCGCACGAGCCGCTCCCCCTGCCCGGGCCCCGCGCCGCGCGCTACCCGCCCGACCCGCCCGACAGGGACCTGGAGGCGCAGAAGATCTTGTATCTGGTAAGTGCTACTGTAATACTGCGCGCGCCGCCGCACGAGCCGCTCCCCCTGCCCGGGCCCCGCGCTGCGTGCTACCCGCCCGACAGGGACCTGGAGTCGCTGAAGATCTATTACTGGGGTGTGGTGTTGGCTTTCAGTCCAACCCAGTACTTTTATTTTACAGCAGCTGCCTATAGCAATTATTAAACATAGAACTGCGACTATTGAATTATTCCAAGTTTCACTTCATAACAGGCACACATGAACGAAGCGGAAGCGGGCGCGGACTGGGCGGAGCGGCTCGCGAGCGAAGCGTGCGCAGCGGCCGGCGCGCTCGCTCGCAGCGGAGCGGAGCGAGACAAGCTCACGTCGTGTGCGGCCGGCCTGGGCACGGCGGCGGCTGCCTTCAGGGCCGCGCATGACCTGGCACTGTCGGCCCTAGCGGCTGCACTGCATCCCAAGATAGTAGCGTGGGCGCAGCGGCTAGTGGACCCGGCGCCGCATACAGGTAACGTGACGAGACTGTAATAATAATAATAATAATAATAATAAAGTTTATTCAAAATAATAAGGTACACAATAAATACAGTTCTGCTTAAATCTATGTCAAGTTCACACGTGTTATGTGCCTGAGCTAGGTAATCCTGTGTTTCAGGCGAGAAGAGATTACATTGTTCAATTGATGGAAGCATAATACTTAACGATCTACGTATATTTATCTTAGGTAATAAGTTAAAAGGCTTATATAAGGTGTAAATAATATTATAAAATACTTATTTCCTAACATCTTAGACTCATACTCTTAAATACATTATTAAAATACTTAGAAATCAAGACAATCTTTATTTTAGAACTATTAATAACTCCTCTGTATCATCATAGGACATACTTTGAAGAGTTTCCTTGACAACTTTCTTGCACTTAATGTAATTTAGGGAAAATATGTCTGCTGTTGCGTTAAGTCTGTTATAGAGCAGTGGTCCAAGGAACACATGAAATTTTGTTGTGAAAGCATGTTTTGTAGGTTTATTAGGGCAAACCATATCTTTCCGTCTTTTTTTAGTAGCTTCAATGCGATAGGGGAGGGCTGCGTGTTGTTTTAGCACCGTGCTCATTATGAATAACTGTCGGACTGTTAGTACATCACAGGATTTATAGAGAAGGTTAGTTGGAAAAAGGAAAGGACGGCTAGTGGACACCTTGAGGATCGCTCTTTGCGCTCTCTCGATGGGTAGTAATAGAGTTTTACCTACTCCACCCCACGAGGTAATGCAATAGGTCAGAATTGATTGACATAGAGCAAAGTATACTTGTCTAATTATTATTGGGTCTGCAATATATCGTAGCTTTTTGAATATGAATATTAGCTTACGTATTCTATTGTTTAAAGCTTCTATATGCTGTTTAAAAGAAAGGGTTTCATCTAAAATTACGCCTAAGTACTTTATTGTGTTAGTTACTTTAATATTTGGACACATACACGCAATATCAGTCGGGGTTGAGCAGCAATGAGCATACAGCGTTGGTGCAATATTTGGGATTTGTTTGCGCATCGAAAACTTAATGTAGTTTGTCTTATCAGCGTTTAGGGTTAATAAATTATGTTGAAGCCAATTATTTACAATATTAAATCCGAGTTGCGCATGTTTGAACACTTCATTTTCTGAGTCAGCTGAAAAAAGTAAGGCAGTGTCGTCAGCGTAAGATACGATTATGCCATGTCCCAGCTTTAGATTGCAAAGGTCATTAATGTAAATTAAAAAAAGGGAAGATGATAAGATACTTCCTTGTGGAACACCAAATGACGTGTTTTTTTTATCAGCGCTGAGAACATTGCCAATCTTTACGCACTGAGTACGATCTTCTAAAAAACTTCTAAATAATTTCAGTTGGGAGCCTCTAACACCTATGGTCTCAAGCTTGCGCAACAGAATGGGAATGGAAACGGAGTCAAAAGCCTTGGCGAGGTCCAGGAAAATACCTACTGTGTGGTTACCCCTGTCAAGTTCTTGTGATAGATAGTCAGTCAAATGATGTACGGCATCGGCTGTTGATAATTTAGGTCTAAATCCAAATTGCCGCTCGGATAAAATTGATTTATTCTCCAGATAGTCGAACAATCTCTTATTAATTATTTTCTCCAATATTTTAGAAATACCAGGCAGTATAGAAATAGGTCTATAATTTGTCACTTGCTCTTTACTGCCTGACTTATAGACAGGAATAACAATTGCTTTTTTTAGGCACTCGGGAAAAAGTCCCGATGATAGACAGATGCGGAAAATATAAGTCAGTGGCGGAATTAAAATATGCCTGAACTGTTTTAGAATCTTATTGGGTATGTTATCCCATCCAACTGCACAGTCGTCTCTCAGGGTCATAATTATATTTTCCACCTCAGTCTCATCAGTAGGTAGCAGCGCAAATGATGTTAGGGTGGTGCTAGATGTGGAAGTGCTTGTCAGGCAATGTGTGGAAAGTGATTGTTTCGGAACATTTTCTGCCAGGCACTTTCCGACATTTGCAAAGAAATTATTTGCCATGTTAGCAGATGTCAGCTGTGACGCGTGTGCTTGTAATAAACCTGAAGATGACTCATTTTGTTTTGACGTACTAAATGTTACATTTTTAATATGTCTCCAAATTTTTTTACTGTCTTTTCCAGCCTTTTCCAGTTCACTTTTATCATAGCTGTGTTTAAGTTTCCTCAGGAGGTCATTGCAAAAATTTCTATATCTTTTGTACGAAAGTTGCAGTATTGCATTGTCTGGATTAGATTTAGCTTTTAAGTGTAGTTTATCCCTATGTATGTGTGTATGAGAAGACTGATAGACCTGTTGCTGAATAGTTCTATATGCCATAACAGCCCGTTTTGACTTACACGAATTGCCATACTTACAAATGATTTTTTATAAATAAATGTCATCATTTTCTTGCCCTAATCCCGTGTTACTTGGGGCCAGCGCAACACGTTTTTTCTTACATTCTGTCCTGTATTTCTGTCAGTCGTCACACTATCACAAACTCCCTTTTCGTTCATGCCACTCATCGTCATCACACAGTTCATCCATCTTTTCTTTGGCTTCCCTCTCCCTCCATCCACATTTATAATCGTAACTCTTTTAGTTACATGCGTTTCATCCCTCCTCCTCACATAATCGTACCAAGACAAGCGGACTTTTCCGTCACTGGCACTGATTTCTCACTTTATAAATTCTCGTTACTCGACACATCCATCTCCACATTTTCATCTCCGCTACATGCAATCTTTTTTATCCGTCTTTTTCACAGCTCAATATTCTGATCCATACAGTACGACAGGTCTTATCTCGGACTTATTAATTTTCCCCTTTAATTGTGACCTGTCGCCATTTCAACCATGCTGCGTTACGACTCGGTCTATATCGCCATCCCCCTGGACAAGCGACCCAAGTTACCGAAAGTCGGAGCAGATCTTGACGACGTGAATAACGCCCTTCTGCAGGTCTAAAATTGTTTTACTGCTAATAATTTAATTTTAAATGTGAGAAAAACTAAGTGCATAAGATTTGCCTTACCAAATGTCAAAAGTAGTGATTGTGACATAGTGTTGAACAAGGAGAAACTGGAATTCGTTGATAGAACAGTTTTTCTGGGGATTACGCTTGACTCAAGGCTACAATGGGGTCCTCATTTAGCATCTCTTGCAGGACGGCTAAGCTCAGTAGCATATGCTATTAGAAAAATCCGCTAATTTACGGATGTTGATACCGTGAGACGAGTATATTTTAGTTACTTTCTTAATATCATGTCTTGCGGTATTTTACTATGGGGACAGGCTGCAGACATCGAGTCTAGTTTTATTCTGCAGAAAACAGCTATAACAGATAGATACAATCTCCGCGATATTCTAACTGTTTAAGAGGAAACGCGGGAGGTCTTTTCTCTATAGAAACGCTCTCGCCTGTTTCTTTCTGGTTAATGACCATATTAAAGCAATGATTTTTTCAGAATGTTTTTAATTAATAGGAATTTTATTGAATCATTATTTTTATGGATGTCTTCCTTACGAATTGGAATGATGAAGCACAACACCGTGAGCATTGGAAGGAATGGAGGGAGGCCTTTGCCCAGCAGTGGGACAGTACGGGCTAATAATAATAATAATTATTATTATTATTTTTATAAGCACTAAAACCCTCAAAAAATGCTCAAATTGCCTATGACCGCTGTTAATAGAGGCCTAGTGTACAATTTTAACAACTATTAATGTAAAAATAAAAACATAGAGACACAGTTTATATCCTTCTTATTCAGTTTATAAAATACTAGCACTTCGCCCGCGACTTCGTCCGCGCGGATTTAGTAGGTACTCCACAAACCTCAACTAATCACCCCGTTCAACCCGTGAGGGTTTGATTATGCAAGAATTGTTAGGTACAACTGTTTCACTTATCTCGCTTTTAGTTTGTTCATAGCATTCCGACGTTAATTGAAGCAAGCAATTATGTCCTCCCCTAAAATCTTAATCACCCCTGCTTCACTCCTTATTATGTCTGTTGTTTATTTTCTAAAAATCCAAACATTTGTTATTCTTATTGTTTTATCGAAAACATTTAAATGCCGTGGTGTTTCAACTTCATCGCACCAAGCATTGATACGATTCTCCCCAGTTCGCTCAAGCCGCGACATTTTTCTAACTCCGAGCATGTTTATTAGCGTCGCGTCGTAACTTTTGAACGAAAGGTCCGATTTGAATAATTTAAAGTGAAATATACACGGAAATAAACCTTAATTATCAAACCATTTAAATGGATAAGGATCAATATCATGATACTAAAATCACCATTTTTAATTTCACCATGGGATTTGCTTGAATAATATGAACAAAAAGCGGTCATGGTGAAGTCACCATGACCGCTTTGTGAAAGTCCGCAGTACCATATGTCTAACTATTATGGATAAGTATCCATAATAGTTAGACATATGGTACTGCGGACTTTTTTGTAGATATTGATGACCTCCACAAAACTGTAGTACATCACTTTGCTCTATTGTCAATAGATTCCGCAGCGTACGCGATATAAGGATTTTTTCTCACACCTGGGGTTACATTATCGAAGTTTTCATACGGATCCCTAACTTTTTTGAAAATATTCTATAGCCTATGTCCATCACCGATAATGTAGGATTCTACTGGTGAAAAAATTTTTCAAATCGGTCCAGTAGTTTCGGAGCCTATTCATTTCAAACAAACAAACAAATAAACAAATCTTTCCTCTTTATAATATTAGTGTAGATATTTTAAATTGGTTTAATATTGGAGGTGAAAATAGGCGAGAGCCAAACCTCGAAATTATGACTTTTTACTCAGGCTATTCAGTCGGATCTGCACTTATCCTTATCGCACGAACCGGACGCCGAGCGCTCGCAGAGCGACAGCTACGAGTATAGTTTCTTCAAATACCTAATTTTCAAGTCTCTCCGCCCGCATTTCCTCTTAAGGATATTAACATCATGATGGACAGTACCTGGTCAATATACAACATGTAACAGAATAAACGCAATACTTCTTAAGGGGTCATTGTACTCACATCATTTCTTTTTTTCGTATTTTTTTGGGTTACTAACTAATCTTTTAGCAATTACAAACATTGTTTGACTGGCCTGTTGGTCTAGTGGTTAGTGACCCTGACTGCAAAGCCGGAGGTCGTGGGTTCGATTCCCACCCAGGACAAACTTTGTGTGATGAGCATTATTGTTTGTTCTGTGTCTGGGTGTAATTTAACTATAATATGTATGTATTTATAAATTATATAAGTATGTATATCAGTTGTCTGGTTACCATAACACTAGCTCTGCTTAGCTTGGGATCAGATGGCCGTGTGTGAGTTGTCCCAAGATATTATTATTATTATTATTGTTGGACCCGCTGAAGACCGAAAGAACATTATATTTTCATTGTATAGACTCAATGTATTATTACCATTGTATAACTTCATGCATTAACGGCACACGTGTGTTTGTACTAGAGTACTGAGAACCTTAAACTACTTTTATTTATTTTTTCCTTTGATTTGATTCTGCCCTGGCGGTTGGGAGTGTCAAGCTCACTCAAAAGTCTAGCTGATGCTGGCGCATGTGTTGGATCACTTGGCTCTCTTCAATATGGTTGAGCCGAATGTTGCTATCGCGTGCGTCATGTTCGTAAACGGACGCCGTCAGTTGGGACTGGTTATCCATTCTCCGACATCCCGCTCGGTCACAAGTCCCGGCCTTGGTATAATGCAGAATGCGCCCACGCAGAGGCCCGTAAAGAGTCTGCTTACCAAGCCTGGATCAAGGCCCGCGACCGAAAGGCTAAAGCACGTAGGGTTCGCGCGAGGAAAAGAGCCTTTAATTCTGCTGCCAAGTTCTGCAAGCGGGTTTTACGTAGGGCACGTTTTGACCATGTCGGACGTATCGGGGCCAAACTAGCATCGCACCCTCCGGGTAGTAAGCAGTTTTGGTCCCTGTCGAAAGCGGTTGAAACGAATTTCTGTCGACCCACTTTGCCTCCAATGCTAAAACCTGATGGTTCCCTGGCTCACTCTGCAAGAGAGAAAGCAAATTTATTTGCCACTCTCTTTGCAAGCAATTCGCGTCTGGACGCTGGCTCCAAGCAACCACCAACTTTACCTCGTTGTGACTCTTCGATGCCGGAGATAGCAGTTCACATTAAAGAGGTCCGAAGAGTATTTTGCAGTCTAGACGTGAATAAGGCCAGCGGACCTGACGGCATTCCAGCGAGATTGTTGAGGCAATGTGCACCTGAACTGTGTCCTGTGTTGACACGCCTGTACCGCCTCTCTCTTGAAAAAAGAACGGTGCCGAAATCATGGAGGCTTGCGAATGTGCAACCGGTGCCCAAAAAGGGAGACCGTGCTGACCCTGCACATTATCGTCCAATCGCCATTACCTCCATCCTATGCAAGGTTATGGAAAGGGTTCTGAACAGTAAGCTGCTGACCTACCTTGAAGACAATGATCTCCTCAGTGACCGTCAATATGGCTTTCGCCAGGGACGGTCAACTGGTGATCTTCTTGTGTATGTCACGCACTGCTGGGGCGAAGCCATCGAGAGACACGGCGAAGCACTTGCTGTGTCGCTCGATATCTCGAAGGCTTTTGACAGGGTCTGGCACGCAGGTCTACTCAACAAGCTTCCTGCTTATGGCATCCCAGCTGGTTTTTGTAGCTGGATATCAGACTTCCTAAGTGAACGGTCGATCCGAGTAGTCGTTGACGGCTGCTCCTCTGACCTCATGGCTATTGATGCCGGAGTTCCTCAGGGGTCTGTTCTCTCTGCAACGCTTTTCCTGCTACACATCAATGACCTACTTCAGCCTGGTCTTGTTGGGTACGCAGATGACAGTACGGTTTCAGAGAGATACTTGTCCAACGCAACAACCGGCGGGGATGAAGTCCGTTCCTTGAGAGAGGCCATGGTAGAGCGGACAATTTTTTTAATTAATTAACTAATATAATTTATTTGCCTCTAGTGTGAACGAGTCCTTATATTTCAAACACAAAAACAAGATAACGAGACACCGCACGTCGACCGCGTTAACGCTTCGCACGGCGGTAGTCAATACGGAGTTCTTGGAAATTACCCTCTTCATTTAATAAAAAAAAAAAAAAAAAAATTTAAGTATTTTAAATTTTCGTAATGTTAACACTAAACCTTTCGTTATTCCTGGACAGCAAAAATGTTTACCTAAATCTGGATAAATTAAGTATTTATTTCTGTACAAGTGATTTGTAATCTTTAGAAATAAATGAATTCAAACCGTTAATTTGACCTTAAGCGTTGTCTCCCAGTGGGGTGATGACAATCTGGTCACTTTTAACGCCACCAAAACACAGGCGTGTCTTTTTACCGCAAAAAGGAGTCGCTATGACCAAACTCCTACTTTTCGGGGTGCATCTGTTCCCGTTACTGATCGGCTCGAGCTCCTAGGCATGGAGTTGACATCCAGTCTCAACTTCGGCGCCACCATCGAGTACAAAGCCCAAATTGCGGCCAAAAAGCTGGGCATCCTAAATAAGGTGAAGCGATACTTCAGGCCTGGACAGCTTTTAACCCTTTACAAAGCACAAGTCCGATCCTGCATGGAGTATTGTAGCCACCTTTGGGATGGCTCAGCTAAGTATCAGCTTGCCGCGCTTGACTCGGTGGAACGCAGAGCTAAGAGGCTCATCGGTGACGCAAAACTGGTGGATGCCAAGCTACATAGCTTGGCTCATCGCCGTAAGGTTGCCTGCTTATCGGTCTTCTACAGATTGTACTTCGGTGAGTGTGCCCAAGAACTCCACGACCTCATCCCACCGGCCCCCTTCTACCATCGGACATCCAGACGCACTGCATCTTACCATCCCTACCTTGTAGCTATTCCACCAATTCGCACTAAGCGTTTCCAAACGTCTTTTATAATGCGCACAGCAAAGGAGTGGAACTCTCTGCCTGCGTCTGTGTTTCCAAAAGCTTACAGCCCTAATCTCTTCAAAGTTAGAGTGAACAGGCTCCTTCTGGGTAAGCTCGCTCCATCGTAGACTTTGTCTCTGTCATATCTGACATTGACTAGAGTCAAGAGCAAACCCATCACTAATAAAAAATAAAAAAAAATAAAATCTTTCAGCGGCCACGGTTTTGGAACGAAGTTCCTTATTTTTTTAAATTTGTTATTTAAATTGTTGTTTTAGGGTTCCCTACCCAAAGGGTAAAAACGGGACCCTATTACTAAGACTGCTGTCCGTCGGTCTGTCACCAGGCTGTATCTCATGAACCGTGATAGCTAGACAGTTGAAATTTTCACAGATGATGTATTTCTGGAGTGTCCGTGGAGTTTCTTGCACGTTCTTCTCCATGGAGATCTACGCTTTGGAACGTGCAAATAGCTTCATCTCTTTGACTGACCGACCCTTGACAATTCAAAAGTGCCTGTGAATAGAAATAAATAATTTAAATTTTGAATAAACTTCCATTTATCATCATCATCATATCAGCCGAAAGACGTCCACAGATGGACATAGGCCTCCCTCAAGGTAGATATTGTATACTCGGAAAAAAAAGACGATCATCGGAACCCTCGGTGCGCGAATCTGACTTGCACTTGTCCGGTTTTTAAACTCTTTTCTCTCCAGACATTTTCCTAATTCTTCCAGTCTTTCAAAGTAGCCCTTCCATCTCTCATTAATCTTTTCAATCTCCGATAGAAGCATTCCAGCTTCATCCCTTACACATCTTATCCGACCAGCACCCTTCGCCTTCCTCTCTCTTGCTCTAGAAAGCCGGTAATAGTTATTTTCAACACATTTGCTCAAAAAATGCATTTACGAAGCCTGTATGCATTGTTCGAAAGTTAAAAATTATGCACCACACAATGGAGCGTGCGGCAAAGTAGGTACTCTCACCTAAGTACATATTTTACCGCAAACTCCGTTGTATAGCGCCGTGCGTATTCTTTACGGTTTTTTTTAATTTCCATAAAAATTAATAAGAATTCCACCAAGGAGTTTCACATCACGAGAATAAATAAGCTGAATGATCGAACCTCCTTGGAAGCGCTTTTGCTGTATACGTTTGTCTCATTTTAATATTATAGAGAAAATGAGAGAAGATAAATAAAAAAAATAAAGTATGTGGTTCTAATTTTCACCACGCGCATGTGGCGCCCTTTACAAATTCGCGCCATTTTCATATTAGAAACGTCAAAGATTGTTGCGACTTTCCGACTGATTTCTAGAGACAAAAAGTTTGTTTCATTACTTATTGTAATGTTTTCTCGCAAATGTGTCGAAAAACGTTGTATGACACACGTGCGGATTTGGTTTTTACAAACTCGTGACTATGGTAAGCCCTCGACTTCGTCTCGTGCTTACATTCGTCTACTCGTTTGTAAAAACCAACTTACCGCACTAATATCATGAAGGTCTTTTTCGCCAGCTGGACTGTCCAGAGTGTCGTAAAATTTGAGCTTTTGCTCTCGCTATTGCCGCGGCTTTCTTAGCTTTTTTCTTTAAAACATTATACTCATTTTTTTTTCAGATTTCCAACTTACGTTTTCCAGTTCCATTCTGCAATTCCTTGAATTCCTTATTTTTTTTTTTCCTTCAACACTTTCTGTATTTATGTCGACCACCACCATTTATCCTCCTCTATTGTGCCCTTTCCTTTTGTCTCTCCCAAAATATCCTTCGCTGCTTGTCTAATACACCGAGCTATCTCATTCCAGCTTTGATTCACACTACGGTCATTCCTGTCTCCCATTACATTTTGTGTAATGGGAGACTCGCTCTCTAAATTTCTTTGCACAATCATTTTTGTCTAGCTTAAGCCATTTTATTTTAGGCCGTCGTTTTTATCGCTGATACCATAACCTCCAGGAGACTGTGCTGTGAGATCAAGTGCCAGGAGAAATCCTGGCAGCACTTTGCAGTTTTTGACGTGCTTAATGTGGTTGCGCCTAACTAGAAAATAAGCAATTTGGGTCTTGTGATTACCGCTTTTTTTTAAATAAATGTGCGCTATTCAATTTTCAATACACGACTCAGCGCCGTGAGTTGACGACTCCGACGCCTCCAACTAATCCAACAGCAATTTAACATGCAATTATATTTAAACATGCATTTAGTGTCATTCAGCGATGTGAAAACAGACATTAAGTTAAAATATAAGGAAAGGGAAAGCGTTTTGGGTGCTGTTTTACTTTTAAGTGACATTTGATGTTCCAAGATATTGATTTTCAGCCTGATTGGAATAGGTAGAAGACTTTTACTTCAATTAAATTTTAAAAGTCATTACGTTCGCTATTGTTTCCACTGCTAACAACTTACTAGTGTATTGCTTGCTTATATTGATACTTTTTATTGATGAGTAATCATCAATTGACTTCTCCCGCTCTGGGCGGAGCGGAAGGGAGTGTCAGTGATATGTTTGTGAAGCAATGAAACGACTAGGTGGCAATCAAGCTAGTTTATTACTAAGGTAATGAACGACGAGTGGCGCGCGCGCGCCGTGCACATATTATTATACGTATGCGTACATGCATATACATACACCACAGTCAGACTCTTACTGACTAAAACCCATCCGTGCTCCTCCTAGTGCCCTTTGCTTTCCAGGGCCGCGGTAACTCTTTCGAACAAAATTAAATAAATAAATAAAAATCTGCAACCCTAGCAGGCTCTGGCCCTAACGGGCCCCTTCTACTATGCTGACATCTCTTTGAGGCGCGCGTGGAACACAATGCGCCGTCGACCCGGGCCTGGCTTTGATCCGACGGCGAGCCACCCAACGCTCGCCGTCTGCAGCCCCGCGCAGTAAGTGGCCGGGCGATGCCCGGGGCGTCTCCCTAATATGTTGATACTTGAATTTAAAATCGCAGATGAGATGGAAGACGACGCGGACGCTCTCCCGCAAGCACTAGAACACCTGACGGAAGCGGCGCGCGCGCACATCTCGGCCCGGGCGGTGGACGCGCTGCTGCTGGCCGCGCTGGCCGAGCTGGCGGCCCGCGCCGAGGCCGCGCTCGCGCACTACAGATACGATAGGGTACGAACTTTAGCTTTGCTAAGTACAGCTCATACTAATATGAACCTTATTTTAACGATAGTGAGGTTCATATTCGTACAAAAATGCCACAGAATGGTTTTTGTTAGTAAAGGCTATTTTTGTGAACATAGGAGGGCGGGTTAGCCGTAGAGCGTCGGGCCCGGCGCCTGGCGGCCTGGGCGGGCTCCAGCGCGGGAGCCGCGCGGGAGCGGTGCGCGCGCTACACGCAGGCCGCCGCGCTGTTAGCGTTGGAGCACCCCGAGCATGCGAAGGATGCCTTGCTGCCCACGCCGCGACTAGCTGCGCCTGAGGCTAAGGAGATACTGGCGCGCAGGTAACACAATACACTGGGCTCCAGCGCGGGAGCCGCGCGGGAGCGGTGCGCGCGCTACACGCAGGCCGCCGCGCTGTTAGCGTTGGAGCACCCCGAGCATGCGAAGGATGCCTTGCTGCCCACGCCGCGACTAGCTGCGCCTGAGGCTAAGGAGATACTGGCGCGCAGGTAACACAATACACTGGGCTCCAGCGCGGGAGCCGCGCGGGAGCGGTGCGCGCGCTACACGCAGGCCGCCGCGCTGTTAGCGTTGGAGCACCCCGAGCATGCGAAGGATGCCTTGCTGCCCACGCCGCGACTAGCTGCGCCTGAGGCTAAGGAGATACTGGCGCGCAGGTAACACAATACACTGGGCTCCAGCGCGGGAGCCGCGCGGGAGCGGTGCGCGCGCTACACGCAGGCCGCCGCGCTGTTAGCGTTGGAGCACCCCGAGCATGCGAAGGATGCCTTGCTGCCCACGCCGCGACTAGCTGCGCCTGAGGCTAAGGAGATACTGGCGCGCAGGTAACACAATACACTGGGCTCCAGCGCGGGAGCCGCGCGGGAGCGGTGCGCGCGCTACACGCAGGCCGCCGCGCTGTTAGCGTTGGAGCACCCCGAGCATGCGAAGGATGCCTTGCTGCCCACGCCGCGACTAGCTGCGCCTGAGGCTAAGGAGATACTGGCGCGCAGGTAACACAATACACTGGGCTCCAGCGCGGGAGCCGCGCGGGAGCGGTGCGCGCGCTACACGCAGGCCGCCGCGCTGTTAGCGTTGGAGCACCCCGAGCATGCGAAGGATGCCTTGCTGCCCACGCCGCGACTAGCTGCGCCTGAGGCTAAGGAGATACTGGCGCGCAGGTAACACAATACACTGGGCTCCAGCGCGGGAGCCGCGCGGGAGCGGTGCGCGCGCTACACGCAGGCCGCCGCGCTGTTAGCGTTGGAGCACCCCGAGCATGCGAAGGATGCCTTGCTGCCCACGCCGCGACTAGCTGCGCCTGAGGCTAAGGAGATACTGGCGCGCAGGTAACACAATACACTGGGCTCCAGCGCGGGAGCCGCGCGGGAGCGGTGCGCGCGCTACACGCAGGCCGCCGCGCTGTTAGCGTTGGAGCACCCCGAGCATGCGAAGGATGCCTTGCTGCCCACGCCGCGACTAGCTGCGCCTGAGGCTAAGGAGATACTGGCGCGCAGGTAACACAATACACTGGGCTCCAGCGCGGGAGCCGCGCGGGAGCGGTGCGCGCGCTACACGCAGGCCGCCGCGCTGTTAGCGTTGGAGCACCCCGAGCATGCGAAGGATGCCTTGCTGCCCACGCCGCGACTAGCTGCGCCTGAGGCTAAGGAGATACTGGCGCGCAGGTAACACAATACACTGGGCTCCAGCGCGGGAGCCGCGCGGGAGCGGTGCGCGCGCTACACGCAGGCCGCCGCGCTGTTAGCGTTGGAGCACCCCGAGCATGCGAAGGATGCCTTGCTGCCCACGCCGCGACTAGCTGCGCCTGAGGCTAAGGAGATACTGGCGCGCAGGTAACACAATACACTGGGCTCCAGCGCGGGAGCCGCGCGGGAGCGGTGCGCGCGCTACACGCAGGCCGCCGCGCTGTTAGCGTTGGAGCACCCCGAGCATGCGAAGGATGCCTTGCTGCCCACGCCGCGACTAGCTGCGCCTGAGGCTAAGGAGATACTGGCGCGCAGGTAACACAATACACTGGGCTCCAGCGCGGGAGCCGCGCGGGAGCGGTGCGCGCGCTACACGCAGGCCGCCGCGCTGTTAGCGTTGGAGCACCCCGAGCATGCGAAGGATGCCTTGCTGCCCACGCCGCGACTAGCTGCGCCTGAGGCTAAGGAGATACTGGCGCGCAGGTAACACAATACACTGGGCTCCAGCGCGGGAGCCGCGCGGGAGCGGTGCGCGCGCTACACGCAGGCCGCCGCGCTGTTAGCGTTGGAGCACCCCGAGCATGCGAAGGATGCCTTGCTGCCCACGCCGCGACTAGCTGCGCCTGAGGCTAAGGAGATACTGGCGCGCAGGTAACACAATACACTGGGCTCCAGCGCGGGAGCCGCGCGGGAGCGGTGCGCGCGCTACACGCAGGCCGCCGCGCTGTTAGCGTTGGAGCACCCCGAGCATGCGAAGGATGCCTTGCTGCCCACGCCGCGACTAGCTGCGCCTGAGGCTAAGGAGATACTGGCGCGCAGGTAACACAATACACTGGGCTCCAGCGCGGGAGCCGCGCGGGAGCGGTGCGCGCGCTACACGCAGGCCGCCGCGCTGTTAGCGTTGGAGCACCCCGAGCATGCGAAGGATGCCTTGCTGCCCACGCCGCGACTAGCTGCGCCTGAGGCTAAGGAGATACTGGCGCGCAGGTAACACAATACACTGGGCTCCAGCGCGGGAGCCGCGCGGGAGCGGTGCGCGCGCTACACGCAGGCCGCCGCGCTGTTAGCGTTGGAGCACCCCGAGCATGCGAAGGATGCCTTGCTGCCCACGCCGCGACTAGCTGCGCCTGAGGCTAAGGAGATACTGGCGCGCAGGTAACACAATACACTGGGCTCCAGCGCGGGAGCCGCGCGGGAGCGGTGCGCGCGCTACACGCAGGCCGCCGCGCTGTTAGCGTTGGAGCACCCCGAGCATGCGAAGGATGCCTTGCTGCCCACGCCGCGACTAGCTGCGCCTGAGGCTAAGGAGATACTGGCGCGCAGGTAACACAATACACTGGGCTCCAGCGCGGGAGCCGCGCGGGAGCGGTGCGCGCGCTACACGCAGGCCGCCGCGCTGTTAGCGTTGGAGCACCCCGAGCATGCGAAGGATGCCTTGCTGCCCACGCCGCGACTAGCTGCGCCTGAGGCTAAGGAGATACTGGCGCGCAGGTAACACAATACACTGGGCTCCAGCGCGGGAGCCGCGCGGGAGCGGTGCGCGCGCTACACGCAGGCCGCCGCGCTGTTAGCGTTGGAGCACCCCGAGCATGCGAAGGATGCCTTGCTGCCCACGCCGCGACTAGCTGCGCCTGAGGCTAAGGAGATACTGGCGCGCAGGTAACACAATACACTGGGCTCCACGGGAGCGGTGCTCGCGCTACGACGATATTATGATACCAAAACCACCACTATCCCATTCCACCCGGGTTTTGTTTGAATAATTTGAACAAAAACGGTCTTTGTGACTTAGTCATAATAGTTTGACATTTACCCTCGTGGATTTTTTTTATAGGTAATAATGAGTACTTTATTCATGTAGTACAATATTTTTATGTATCATCAATAGTTTTCTCAGCGCACGCCAAATAATTAATTTATTAGGCAAAATGTTGCTACTTTGGGTGGCATGATTGCAATTTTCGTAAGAATATCTATTTTTTTTTTCAAAATAATGTAGCTTTATTTAATGGCGAAAGAATTTTAAAATTGATAATTAAGTAGTTTTTGAGCCATACCGTAACAAACAAACATATCTTTTCTCTTTATAATGTAAGTTTAGATATTTATTCGTATATTAGTATTATATTTATGTGTTTGATATCATTTTCTAATTAGAATTATTTAGAACGTTTGTACATTGACAGCCCTAAATCTATCTTCTTTCGTTCAGTCATCCAAAGGTTGTTGGTAATGCTGGGGCCACACTAACAGGAAATGCCGTTAATTATCGCGATGATGGACATTTACCGTAGGTGTAGCCACGACTTAACGCGATAATTTGACAACGGCATTCACATTGCCGTTTGACGTTAGGCGATAGCTCAAGTGGCGGTACATCAAAGAGATAAATGCAAGAATTAATGCGTTGCTGAAGCCACACTACGCTTGTGAGTGTGCACCGTGAGCGCGACGGGATTGCACGTGTTTGTCTCCTACGCACTATAGCAATGGAATGGAGTAACGAGAAAGTAATTGCGTTTCCCGAGATTCTGCAAGCAGAGCCATGTTTGTGGGATTTTTTTTTTCTTTGTTCGATTTATTTATTTATGAATGGAAGCTCTTGACCTCGATCACGCCTGATGGAAAGCGATAGATGAGGTCCATGATGAAAGCGAGCGTGCCCAGAAGATGCCTTGAGGCACTGGTACTCCCACGCGTCAACGAAACACAGCAGGGGCTCGATTCTGCTATTGCAATCGTGTCTCAATGACCGGTCAGTGATCGAATATTTGACAACTTTGACAGTTTTTGTATGGGAAATGTGTCAAAAGTTTGACGTTATACGTCAAAAATCGATCATTGACCGGTCATTGAGACACGATTGCAATAGCAGAATCGACCCCCTGGCTGCTTGACGCCAAACTCCGGTGGGAGGGTGGTCGCGAACCAGGCGGGCGTTAGCCCTACCACCGCAAGGGAAGGATTGGCCAGTCTTATAAGGTGTTAGGTGAGACTGTCCAGGATGCGCCGAGCGTTCGGTTCAGTTGAGTGTCAGATGGAACAAATTGCGCTACACGAGGAGGCTCCTTCATGCATCCCGACGATATGATGAGAATGTATGCTGCATACAAAGAGCACGAAGTGGACATTGACCTCTTCAATTCATCGGTTCCAGCTCTAAAAAAAACCGCTCTTGCCAGTTAATGGTTATCGCTAGTCAAATATTTACCTAATCTTACATAAAAAATAAAATGTTATTTAATTTATTTCAATTTATTTTAATTTAATTCAATTTATTTTAATTTAATTCAATTTATTTTAATTTAATTCAATTTATTTTAATTTAATTCAATTAATTTAATTTAATTAATTTATTTCAATTTATTTTATTCAAATTTTATCTAATCTTATTTATTTTAATCTATTCTAATTTAATTTAATTTCAATTTATTGTACACAATTTAGGTTTCAATTGTTGTTGTTTTTTTTTCTCAAACTGTGTATTACTTTTCAATTATTAATAATTATGGAATTTTCTGCGCATAATACAGGGGGCCTACCACAACCTCTTAAAACAATATTACTTTAATATTACTTTGCGTTCCGCTCTGTTGGATTTTCAACGCTCGGATCAGCGCCGAGAGTTGAAAATGCAACAACAGAAATTACAAAGTAATATTAAAATAATATTGTTTTAAGAGGTTGTGGTAGGCCTCCAGTACACGCTGTGCTTTTCTGTAAGTGATGAGGCGCTTAGATTTAAGTTTGTATCTAATGTATGAGTGATAATGTAATAGTGTACTCATTGTTGAGAAGCCTAAATAAATAAATAAATAAATAAATGATAAAAGGAACATTAGCGCCAATTTTATCGCCAAGAATGGGCATTCACGTTGATCGTTCAAGTGTAGCCTCTCACTTTATCGCGTTAATAATGAATGCAATATTTATCGCGATGATAGGCATTGACGTTTCCCGTTAGTGTGGCCCCAGCTTAAGAGATTGCCTTGTGCGATAAGATCGCCCATTGTACAGTTGTTTTTATAAATGTTTGTCCAGTACAAAAACGCCCCTAAGATGACCCACTGACCCAATAAAGTATATAATAAGTACAATAATAAATAAATATTTATATTATTTAAAGAACAATTTTGTTTCAGGACCGACTTCAAAATGGAAGACATCAAGCGCTTGAAACTATAGTATTTATTCATGTAAATTGCAAATACCTGTTAAACTTATACTTATTTAAACTATAATATATGAAGTTGCATTTAAAATAAATATATTTACCTACAAACAATTATATTATTATTATTTCTTCCATACTAGCTTGTGCCAGCGGCTTTGCTCGCATGTAGGTCGCTCATTCATTATCCTAGCCAACAAAACATAATATATTATATTACCGAACCCAGGCCTCCACGCTCGGCAAACGAGCTTGCGCGCTTGGACGAAGTGTCTTATCTCCTAATCAAGGAACTCCAGGAGCTGGCGCCTGTGTGCCATATATGTTTTATTCAAATCTGTTGTGGCTTGATAAACAAACATACAGATCATTAGGAAATACTTCCATAGTAGGATTATAGGACTCCTACAGAACCCATTAAATTTAAACAAATAAATATTATTAACACTTTTAATGTCTATACATTACCATAAAATTTCCAAATTTTAATACATTTAGTAACAGTGTAACAACTATAATATAAGGCAAATACATTGATAAGATTTAATTAAAATAAAGTTATTCAAATACCATGTAGAAATTATAATGTGCATGACACAATTTAGAAGTGACATGGTAGGTTAACAGTTCTAGAATATTTATAAAAGTCAAGCCACAAGCTTTTTTTTATTATTCGGACAGATGTTTTTTTTTTTAATTTTAATACTTAGTCATTAACTGCCACAAGAATTAAATATCTTTGACCACCTGTAGAAATTTTAACATATTCTTCAATTTAGAACAGAACTGTCTTCTGAAATTTAGATTAAGTTCTTTTTCAACTATCATTTTCACCGAAAAACGTCCACTGGACTTGTCTTTGTAATAAACTGCCATGTCACTTCTATCTTTTATCGACTGTATGTTGATAGTGATATGTTGAGAAAATATTAAAAATACGTGGAATTCTGAAAGGCACCATTAATTGTAGACACACGATAATATAATCTTAAAATATTATTTATATTTAGTAAAGAAGCATTGATAGTTTGTAAAATGCGTAGAGGTAAGTAAATACTTTTTTCTCAAAATCATTCATCATAAAAAAAAACAGTGTAGACTGGATAAAAAAAGCTTAGTGTATAAAGTAAAACATACACAAAAGACAGCACTCATAATATGAAAATATTTATAACAAAAAATATACTTAAATAGGTTAGTACACTTGTTAGCCATAGGTACTTCATTTTTATAATACAAAAAAAAAAACAAGAAAATCATAAATATAATAATTAATTGATTCATACATAAGGAATTAACTTACTTACATCTATTTTGAATATAAGTAGGTAGATATATTAAAAACCTTGATTGGACAATTTGAAACAGTTATAATAATTTTAATATCTGATTATTAAAATTATTATAACTGTTTCAAATTGCTCATTCAAGATTTTTTCAAATTTTGTTATTATGATGATAAAACATCAGCCAGGGCCTAAACCACCAACTCTTAAAGCAGTATTCCTTTAATATTACTTCCAGTGGGAAAGAGACGGAGCTATACATGACGTATAGCTCCGTCTCTCTTATATATATATATATTGAAGTAATACTGCTTTAAGAGTTGGTGGTTAGGCCCCTGTGCTGATTTTTTATCATCATTTAAATACCTTCATCAATCAAAGACAAAATTTATACCAAAAATTGAGACATGAAATTTTTCTAAATAAATTGTCATTTTGCGTGGTCTAAGTCTAACGCATGCATGTGCTTGCGTGTGTCTCGGTATTTTACCACTGAATGATAATAAAACAAAAATCAATTATTTCAATACTTGCATAAAATATCTATAATTTTGGATACTTAGTATAAAAAAGTCAGGCTATGCTTTTAACAATTAATTGCATTAGTGAGTACTAAAACTCCAAGTATCGTACAAAGCCTTAAAAGTACCAGAATGCATTATTTTACCTTCATAACATTATTAGCATAGAAACGAAAAAACAACATTTTACAGTTCTCGTCAAATAACTTTGCCCCTCTGAAGTTGTGTCGAGTGGCTGCGTAGTAGTCAAAATTACGAACACACTGCAACTGCGCATGCGTAAGAGACATGGCGGTGGGGCGCGATTTTATGTCTCAGTCGCTCGTTTACGTTCGATGCATGCTTGCGTCCCGCTTGCTCCCATGTACGTGACTGCGCGATCTTTGCAAATGGCTAACTTCAGAGGGGCAAAGTTATTTGACGAGAACTGTACTTCAATCTTTTATAAAAGTCTAAAATTTTTCTAATATTGTTTTTTCCATATGTTTCAATTGATAAATCTTACAAAGCTACAATACAGTGAATATGTATAAACAAATAGTATACATACGTACCTGATGTGGTAGTTAACACTTAATCAAGACAGGTGGTTAATTACTAGTAACAACTAAACTAACATAATATAGAACAATCGATAGTCATAATAAACTATACAAAACTCTGCAAAGGTACCTTTTAAGATAGTTAATATAGATAGAAACAAGAAAATTGTAAGTTTAAGTAAATGAAGAAATTATGGCAGTAGCAGCCCAAACTAGCAAGAAATCGGTAAATCTTTCACTCGAGCAAGTTAGGCTGCATTCAAGAAAACAGAATGATTTGCATCTACACTAGACTTCTTCCTAAGACGCACTTAAGCATAAAAAGGCTTTACGCGTAGTGAGGGGCGCTACACACTTAGCGCGCATTAATCGGCACAGCAAGGCGGCAAAATCGAATATAATGTAGAATGAATATGTCAACCTGCATATAGCCCGAATGGACCAGCTGAATTAAATAAAACATGTGTAGTAATTGATTCGGGCCTTGTAGTTTAACTAATACTGCCGAACCGATTGTGCAGCGGCGCTAAGCTTGAATGCTATCAGAATTTTTTAACTTAATCTGAGCCACTTATTTGAATTAAGAATTAGAGATAATTATCATATTTTACAACATCAAACTCTAAGTCTTACATGAAAAAGTTCAAATTCCATTGTAATTCATACTGTTCATACGGCATTTATAATATAAGTGGTCATTTAAAAATCAACTTAAAATGCACAATACTAAAGCTGATACTCGCAAAGTTTTGAAATTATCTCGAATCGTAAATTCAAGTCTAGCTTTGACAGACTAGTTTAGTGCTATCATAGCGTAAAGACATGCTTGATAGAGATAGAAAATAACTTAGTTTTGTTCCAAATACTGCTGCCTTTATTTATTACGGCATATAATATGCGTTTAAATAAACTAAAAATATTACCTTCAAATACTTCGTCGGTTTTCGAAAATACTGTAGGTATATACCTAGCTAAGGCAGTTTATATTTTTAATATTGTGTTTATAATTTACATAAGTAGTTTAATACAATATTTGTCAAATTCTTGTGAACACAAGGCACAGTGTAAGGCTCATTTTAAAAGTATATCGTGTGAAATTGGACATTCAGAAATAGTGATACTGCTTTCTAAAGACATACAAAATTTTAGACAGTTATTTCTTAAGTGACATACATATAATTGTCGCGTGAAATAATTGAAATACTGATCTTGAAAATTTAATTTGAAGGAGAGCTTTTTCCAAAAAAATATACAAAAATACAATGTCTGAATAATGTCATGATTTAGTTTCATTCAGATCATGATTTGAGCCATCACACCCTGTAGGTACATAATTCTTTGGTTATACCGTAAGACACCCCATTTTTAATTAATATAATATTTTATCAATAAAAAGTGGGCTTTGATAGCACACTATGATTGTTAAATATTAAATAAGTAGTATGTAATATGTAAAAATAAACAATAGTTGTGAAAAATAAAATTTGATTAATATTATTTAAAAAATATTGTAAATTAGTTCGATGATTAACAATATGGCGGTGATGTGCCAAAAAGTGTAAAATTAAAAAATACTGTAAAACATTAAATAAGTACATGATTTTGTTCGGGCTTAATCTAGATAATGACATTTTACTTAAATTTCTAACATTTAGACCGGCCCCTACTTTTCCGTGCCAATACCATCAAAATTCCGTTGTGAGAGAGAGACGGAACAATACAAGACGAATAGCACTATCCATTTTTCGCAACGGAATCATGATTTCATTGGCTCGTCATTGTGCTGAGCGAGTTATTGAGCTTAAAATTGTCTCCACATTTTCATTAGACATTTCATATAACTTTGCATTACTTAATTAAAAAATGAAAGACATTAACAAATAATTTTAAACACTCTGCAATCTAATACTTCATTATTTTTTTAATCTGGCAAGAAAAAACCAGTCAATGTTTACTGTCAAAATAAAAATCATTTCGTTTTTACATGTGGCAACTTCTCGCTCAATACTATTTACAAATACGCTGTCGCAACACTTAACAACAATATAGTGCATTTATAGTGCCAATGTCTTTTAACTGTCATGAACAAATCTTCGAAGGCGTGAATAAGGACGGAGGTTCTCGTAAAATGTGCTTATGAGCAATTTCAATGACGTCACAGAACGCGAAAGGCAATGATGCATTGTTAATACTTAATATTCGTGCCCGTGCAATGTGAGCACAAGTTTCGGGAGCCATTATAGACATACCCAGAATAGGGAATATGCATGTCATGAAGAAAAAAATATTAACCAGTTTATCGAAAATATCACTAACAGCAAAACAGTGGGTGTCACGGCTTTTGACATCAGAGGCCACGTCGGACCTCTCTTTCTAATTACCAACTTTAAAACTTTTTCGTTGATGAAGATATTTTTAAAATTATTTCATAAATGTTTACTAGACCTAATAAGTATTTAGCAAATTAAAATATTAATGCGTATTCCCTATTGTCGTAAGCCATCAATTTCAATGAGTTACAATGACACGATCGGTTTGTCGAACAATGACGTCACTAGCAATGACTAAGGCAAGACAATCACGGTGCTCTGTGAATAACATTAAGCTTCTACTGTCTTTCCCTCTTGTACGACTAAGGCTCTTCTATGGCTAATTTTCAATAGTCAAATAATTTTTACATACGGAATAAAAATGGCTGTTTCACGGATTTTATCTAGAAAACATGTCAAAAATATAAAAGTTATCTGAACATTAAAAAATTAGCCCTAATAAATAAAGTGTGCCAATTATATCCTCCGTTCCAAAATTTAAGACTAGCGTTTAGTTCCCTTCGCCCCCAGCACGCCCCCCAGCCGACTAGTAGCCCACCCTGGGGGGCGGCGCCTCCACGGCCGAGGTGGTCTGCTTGGACACCACGCGCGTGCCCTGCGCGAGCCCGCCTGCGCGGACCGCCACGAACTTCAAGTAAGCGTCCACTAGGTACGCCAGCATCGCTACGAAGCCGAAGAACTGGAAATAAGGGTTATAGATTTTTATTGTAACATAAATTGGCGAGGACAAAGAAGAATGTATTCGATCTAGGTATTGAACTCAAGATCCCAAGTAACCACGATTGTGACCACTTGACTAGATTATTGACCATCAAAGCGAGAGTACCTAGTATTTTATAAACTCTAGAAATTTGTTACTAAAATGCAAGACCATATTAAGTTCTTACCGCAGCAGCAGAATGAGGGTTATCATGGACGGTCGCGGCCAAAATCGACACCAACAAGTAAAAGAAGGTCCATAGCGCGCAGAATCCGAACTCGAGCTTCAGCCAAGGAATCTTATAGAACTTCTCCAGGATGTGGAACAGGTACAGGCCTAGCAGGATGCCCGTGAACCAGAAGGCGATCATGGATATCCAGCTGAAGAAGGAGCCTTTGGTCTGGCTGCTCACCCAGGAGCATTGGATGCAGATGAACCCGAGGAGACTGCATAGCTGGAATGGAAGGTTGAGTGTGCGTCATTCTCATTATTATTGGCGATGATATTATATTCGTACAACTATGAGTTGTTTAGTATGTGACGGAACAGCTGAACAAACATGGGTCTCATCTGCAGAATAAGTGCAGTCGCATTTTACCAGTCTGAAACTTGTTTGTAGAAGAAGGTCAATGTTTCGTGACTGATTGAATCTATAGCATCGAATAAAAATATCTGTAAACTAAATACTTAGGAACCATTGATTTTCTTCTAGAAATAAATATTAAACACTATTTTGGTGATTCCTGTCGACTGTACAAAAAAGCATTTTAAAATCAGTAAGTACCCCTTTCGACTTTGTCAATCTCGAACGCGATCCACGATCAAAATCAATGATCTGATCCTTGGATCGCCTTCGAGATTGACTGTGTACAGGCAGCCTAAGACTTATCGACCGAATTCGGTCGGTAGGCGATCGCTAACTATGTCAAGACTTCCCGCCCTGCTGGTCATGGTTGAATGGTTGGTCACGCTATTTGAAAAATAAAGAAAATACTATCATCGTCGCGTCATATAGCCCACGGGTCGATTACAACAAGGACGCCGTAAAATAACGACAAAAGCAGGTGTCCAAGAAATAGTTAACACAGTCTTGCAATGTATTGAACCGACTGCGCAAGTTCCGACGTAAAACGTTCGTACATAAATGATTCAATGCAATAAAGGAAACAACGGCGATAATTTCATGTGCTATGACGCTATGACGAATAGATTTCAACGAATTGTATTGTATTTTCATATGAATAAAACGCTGACTAATATTGTGTCTTTTGGGTATTAAGTAATTATGATTATGTAGCGACCCGCCCCGGCTTTGCACATGCACCAGCACAGGTGCAAATTATACCTATGTACACAAACCTTCCTCGTTTATCGCTGTTTCTAGTGAAAAACCGTGGGCACTATAATCCCCATTTACCCCTTTCAGTGGATATTTCCAAATATGCTTTATTAGCCAGTGCTTACGTTATAAAATAAACCAATATTCCTAATTTCAGCTTTCTAAACTTGCAGTTTTGGCTGTGCATTGAACGTAAGAACAAACGATTTTATAAGTATAGACTTGTCCAGCTACCAACTTGGGGATAGACTAGACATTAGTCAATATTTTGCACAACGACCGAGGGCGATGAAAATAGGGAACACAAAAGAGGTTAGCTAGTCACCAAGGCTGATTTTAAAATCACATCTCGCGACCAGCATATCTCTATGCATTTCTGAACGCTGGCTATACGGTCTGCAACCTAATGGCGTAGCGTCGCCGTCGTTAAAATGTATTGTATTGTTTGCATCATGTGACGAGCCGAACCAACCTTTGCATAACTATAGTCGTAAGACTATATATGAGGTAAGTAGTAGCGGAGGTCACAGTTGACTGATGAGTGATGACAACATCTATACCGTCATTGTACCTGTTCTTAGTGTTGACTCACACACAATAGCTATATCTACTATACACAGGCCCTTTGGGCAAAAATAGCACACCTGTCTGTCTGTCTACCCCTTCGGGAGTGGGCGTGACGATGAGATTAAAACAGTTACATAGCATGCCATGTTTGTAAAAGGCTAGCTCCCCCTTTGGGCTATTACTGCGTGACCGACGTCATAACAGCCGGTGATCAACGCGATAACACGACATTGAATTAGGTACCATTTTAGAAGGACTTGACCTTTCACCTTATGAATAAAACATGGTACAAGTGTTTGAACTCAACAAAGCCGTGGTTTGTCTTGTATTGATTATTCAGAAGTGCTGAAAACTTTTTACACAACTTTGATTTAACCTTGAAATATTGATGGAACTTGCCAGACCTTGTTTAGTGCAGGCATACAGGTTTAATACAGACCTTGTTTAGTACAGCCATGTCGCAGCAAATAAGCTTAATAAGCCATTTAATTGGTGCGACCCATGTGGCATCTTTTGTTCAATATCGTTTGGGTGTCTCGGGGTGTGCGCTAGCGCTCGCTATTCAGTTTTAGTCCCCATGAGCAGCCATGACTCACTTTACTACAGGGGAGCAACGCGCGTTCGTTGGGCAAGCGTTTTTGTATTAAAAATACCAACAACTTTGCCATTCATCATTATTAGGTTATAGGTACCTATAGGTTTTTCCCGCTGGGTTTCCTATAGAACCCATGTATTTTTCTGGGATGAAAAATAACCTACAGCACTCAGCTTTATTGTAGCTTTTGTTAAGGACGCGTTTACAGATGGGTAGTCAAATCATTACTTTTTTACCCAATAGTTTATTAAATAAAATGCTTTGCATTCTTAAAATGTTTTTCCCATGAAATGTTGATAGATTGTGCATGGTACGATTCTAAACTATAAATATAATTTTAGATAGGTACAGTTTCTCAATAAATGTACCGAAGTGATTTTTTTACTTCGGTACATTTATTGAGAAAATGACAATTCATGGAAAAAACATTTTAAGAATGCAAAGCATTTTATTAATGATTTGACTACCCATCTGTAAACGCGTCCTTAAGTAAAAGAATTGATTGATTCCATTAGGAAACGAGCCAAAAAGCTCATAGACGAGTCAAAACTCCAAAGCCTTGAACCTCGACGACGAGTTGCCACCCTGACAGTTATCTATCAACTACATTTTAGGGAGTGTGTGGGTGTTGGAATTGCATAATTTTATTCCATCTAACCTGACTACATGGAGGTCATGCCACCCATACGCACTAAACGTTTTCGGAATACTTTCATTGCGGATAGGTACAGCCAAGGAGTGGAATTCCCTGCCGGAGTCTGTATTTCCTGGTAGCTAGAACCAGAGTCAATAGGTTACTTCAAGGCAATCGTCGACCACATCAATGTTTAGAATAAAGTAAAATAGTGGTCAAAGACCCTATCAAAAACAAAAAGAAATCATCACATACGTACACCTTACAAAACTGGTTTACAACCGTACACTTCAACGTAAGGTTCAGTTGAAAATCAGCGTCAGGCAGCGCCTAGTTGTCTGGCATTTTGCTAAACTGGACCTATTTGGCGCAGTCGCGGGGCACACAATGTTATTTCATTTTAAAATTCAAGTTTATTTTTTGTTTGTACCATTGTGTGTATCTGTGTGTGCCAAATAAACTAATTTTCTTTCTTTCTTTCTTTTCTTTTCTTTCAAGTAGGTACTTACTTCGGATATAATATTAGTTTAGTTGAGCTCATGAAAATAACTAAATCTTCAGCTCTAACATAACAAACCAAACAGCAAACTGTTTGATAAACGCCTCATTTACTGAAGTGGCTTTTGTATAGATGTTTACACAGTACTTACGACTTGTACAATCTTCAGTATGCCTGGTATGGTCTTTATGTATGCCGGATCAAACCGTATGTTGGTCTGGACAGCGGTGCTGGATGTGACCGTCGTCGTCGTGGTGTGTTGTCCAGGGAATCCTACTTCTGCCATTATTGATTTTACTAGAAACAAACAAGAAGTGCTAAGTTTTTTCATAGGTACGCGAAAACTGGCAGCTACCCTTGCTTTTAAGCTTGGAATAATGTGGATTTCGCATTTGTGCGGTATAATGCGGTGGCCAGCCCCTACAACAGTTTATTATACATGTTAAACTGGTAGGTGGTGCACGAATAATCTGTAAGCCATTTCTCACAAAAACTTGTTACTAAATAACTACTATGCATACCAAAAAAAAAAAATGTTGAAAATATGCTTTTAATCCTAACATTTTTTATGATACAAAAAAGTCCCTTAAGCCATGTACACATTGATTTTTAACATAAATTTGGTTAATAAAAAGATAAACAATTTGAGTCATCCACCAACCACCAATAACACTATATTAATGATAACGCTGATATCAATTACATTGCCTTTGCATATGCAACATTTGTGGCTTAATAAATCTGTGTTATTTGATACACTCAGATATTTCAACCAGAGCTAGTCAGGCACATGAAGGAAAATGCAGTTTTTAAACTGTCAATGGATCCCTTTTTATGGGTTTTTATTTGATGGGTAACCAGTGGAACCTTATTACTAAGCCTCCGCTGTCCATCTGTCAGCCTGTCTGTCTGTCAGTGGCCCATATCTCATGAATTATAATAGGTACTTGATATTTTCAGTGTGTATTTCCATTGTGACTATAACTTGAAATAATTAAATTGGGAGCCCCCATATAAGAACCAGGTTTTGTTCAGTTTGTGGTTTGAAATCCTTTGTGTGCAAGTCCGACTCACTCTTGCCCAGTTTTTCTATGGTAATGACTGTTTCCAATCTGTTCAGGAAGTCAGGATTGCTATGAGCACAAGATTTTTTTACTACATAAAAATTAATGACCCTAACATGATAGAAGTACCTACCACAATGATGATATTTTTGTTTATTTTCTTCAGTAAACTCACAGTTCATTTGTGAAATACATTATCATAGATCACACTTTCCAAACGGCTTATGATATTATTATTTACCTGCTGATATGTATTGCTGATTTTATCACTTGCTAAGTGACTGAGTAATTCCCCAGGCGGCATAATTGATTACAAATAGATAATATCACTTGTTTTCAAGTTAGGCCTTTACTGGTTGCACAGTAAAAATATTAGTGTGGGTTTTTTTAATTTGCCAAAACTTTGAGCAATGCCTAGCAGTAGTAATTTATCCTTCCGTGCAATATCTGTATTGCAGTAACTTTTTAATAATGATGTAGAACCACAATGTCAAGCAATAGTGGTCAGTATAGCTGTAAAGCACATTGGAGACCATACTTCACACTTATGGGTATGAAAGTGTAACTAGTCAGGCAAACTTGCCATATTTGAGTCAATATTTAAAAGTGAAAGTTGTTAACTTTTACTCTTTCTACAAGGAAACAGATAAATATCATAAAATTGCTGTTTCATTTCAAAAGATAAGGATTTGATAAGAGTATAGCCGTAATTAAACTCGAAATATTACTATTGGTGGGAGGAAAAAATACTGTGAACTGTTGTAGATAAGCTGGAACTAGCCATTATAAAATGGGTGTTAACACCACTGGGTATTCGGCTATTATTTACGTAATTTATGTAGCTCGAAAAGAAGGAAATGTAATGTTACACTATCCATGCAAGTGACTATAGCTTGTGGGTATACCTGTCTAAAATAATGTAAAAAGTTCGTGCAAACTTCGATAATACTAGCGAGCACGTTTAATTCAGTAATATAACCGCCTGTCACCACCTAAAATAGCGAATATTGAGCAACACACACACCACAGAAATAAACACAACCTTACAACTTTGTACAAAATATAAGATTTCTTTTCTTACCTTATTTAAACGCTACGCTTAGCCACATACACTTTTTCTTAGAAGTTACTAAGTTATTCACTTTTACGGAACTTACACTTAACGATTAAAAATAGGTGTAAATTAATATCAGGTGATAAATCGAATACGACCAATTTTATGACCAAACCATGAAACCAAACGTCAGAAATTGATATTTTTCGAAACTTTATATTTGAAATTCTGTTTACATTAGCATCAAAAATAAGAACAACAAAATTCCAGTATCATTTTGTATGTGTCCGAGTAGGACAACAACACTTTTTGGAAGAAAAGATTGACATTCAACAATAATGCATCTGGGCACCGAAACGCTCCCAAAGTGACATTGACAGAGTTCGCTCTAATACTGAATCAGACTAAAACGAACCTAAGACAAAGATCCAATCGAAGTTGCAAAAGAAAATTAAAATAAATGAAAAAAAATACTATTTTACCCTACATCTAATGTATATAAAAGTAAAGGAAAACAATGAAGTTCATTTTTCTAAACACATTACTGCTTTACACTAATAAAGACATTTTATTTGATTGAAACAAAACAAGGTTTTAAACGCACGCGGATGTTTGACATTAGGTTCACGTAGAGATGTGTAGAATTTGTTAAACATCACAAAATCGATTGAGACAAATCGAGAAGTTAACGAGGATTGTGTAATGTTCCTTTTGTGACTAACTCACTGCATCCGCAGCAAGTTTACGTTTTGTGCCAATGAAATGATGAACCATACTCATTGAGAGACCAAGTTGTGAAACATTTCCACAAATATTTGATCATAATATCGCATCTGCAATGCCTGATTTAATTTCTCGTGCGAGTGGCAAGACGAGGCGCGACTGCGCGAGGCGATCTTCAGGACGAGTGAGTAAAGGATGTGTTCGTGACACTGTCCTCGCGTCTCTTCCCTCCACTCACACGTGTAGGTACGCGTCGGGAGCAGTATTTCGGGTTAATTAGTCATCTATATCTACACTAATATCTACACTTCTACACTAATATTATAAAGAGGAAAGATTTATATTTTTGTATGTAACAATGACGAATAAACTTAAAAACTACTGGACCGATTTCAAAAACTCTTTTGTGGTTAGAAAGCTATCTACATTATCACTGAGTAACATAGGCTATAGAGTTTTATCAAAAAAGTTAGGGATCCGTACGAAAACTTCGATAATGTAACCCAAGGTCTGAAAAAATCTTTATATCGCGTACGCCGCGGAAACTATTGACAATAGAGCAAAGTTTTATAGAGGTCATCAATATCTACAAAAAGTCCGCGATATCATATGTCAAACTATTATGGTTAAGTAACCATGACCGCTTTTTGTTCAAATATTCATTATTTGTATTTAATTTTATAAAAAAGTTGATTGTGAACACTTAGGTTGTTTCTATTTCCCTGTAAGTAGAAGAATCGAGCATGCAAGTGAGCATGCAAGCAAGCATGCAGCATGCAACATGCAGCAGGCATGGTTTCTGTCATGGCTTCGGTGCCTAGGCGGTCCCACGCGAGCTTATCGTCGCAGATGGTTTAACGCTCACCACCGCAGCTGCATCTTGTTGGCCTTACTGGCAGACAAGACTACGAGGAGTCGCATCTATAGCGATTCGTTTCTGTCACAAAAACCAAATAGCAAAATAATGTTTAGGACTAACAATTTTGTTATAAATGAACTTTCGGAATGAATAATAAACATTATATTGTACAATACTTAGGACATAATGACTTTATTTCAAGCAAAATTAAGAGATTCAATTCTCATAGCACTCGAAATTATTGTAGAATAGTTTTGGAAGTACGTTAAACATTCATGAGAACGAATGAGTCCATACTGGTAGAACTCAATATCACCAAACGGCATTCTGTAATATGCCAGGAGCGTGCCCTCAGCATTTTCGGACATATTATGTGTACATCCAAGCATAATTTGGAAAGGCTCATGATATTGGGCCGGGTCGACAGAAGACGCGCTTAAGGTAGAGCACCGGCAAGATGGTCCGACGCTATATAGAAGGCTGTTGGAGGCAGCATATATAGAGCGGTCCACATTGCAGAGGACCGCATGGCTTGGAAACTACGCGTCGTATGTGGTCGCTATCCTCGGCAGTGAGGGAACGATAAAGAAGAAGAAGAAGAAAACGATTTTTTGAGCATTATGGTTACTAAATTAGCAAACGTGTTATGGATAATTATTTTCGTACAAACAATTTTAGGAGAAGTTAATTACGTAGATACTGTTAGAATAACCTCTTTTGTAAGAGTTTGACTCTTTGCTGACAAAAGAAACATACTGTTTTAATATATGATTTGAATATCTGACACCTAACTGTCTCTGTAATAAATTTTCATTTTTGTCTGTGTTGCATTGCAAACAATATCAGTGGTTTTATTATATATTTCTTCGTGGTTTTATGCTATTCATTTGTGAACCTAAGTGTAGGTTCATCACAGGTTATGGGCGTATAGCACATATACCAAAATATATTGCAGATATCCTAGATGCGAATACTTATACGTATTACAACCAGATGTAAAAATTATTGTGTGTGAAATATTTATATATTATACAAATATGGCGCATGGAATGTCGACGGAAAATGTATCGTCGGAGAATCTATTTTCATCGAATAATAACATAGTTATTAGTACGGGATCGAATATGGTCATCGAAAAATTGGAAGGAGTAAGCAATTATGGTACGTGGAAATTTCAAATGAAATTATTGCTCATTGACCATGGATTATGGAATTTTGCAAATGGAACACTGCCAGCTTCTTCTGACATTTGTAAGGACCAGAAAACGTATGCTAAAATTTGCTTAAATGTGAAGCCGTTATGTTACCCGCATATAAAGGATGCTAATACAGCAGCGGACGCGTGGCAGAAATTAAGAAAAGCTTATGAAAATAGTGGAATAAGTCGAAGACTTAGTTTAAAAAGAAAATTGTATCAAATTAAATACAAAGATTGTGATTCAATGGATCATTATTTAGGAAATATTATTTCTATAACGCAAGAACTAGCTGACATAGACTGTGCCGTTGATGACGAAGAACTAGCAGAATTAATGCTTATTGGATTGCCTGCTGAATTCGACACATTAATCATGGCAATGGAGGCCACAAATACGAAAATATCATCAGAATTTGTGAAATGCCAGCTTATCCAAAGCGAATTCAAGCGAGAATCATCGAATTTGAATGTGGAACAAAATGACAAAATACTTTTGGCAAAAAACAAATTTACGCCAATCTGTCATAATTGTCATCAGAAAGGACATATTAAGCCCAGATGTCCTAAATTGAAAAAGAATTCGAAGAAGATCGATTTACCTTTAAAGAAGGGAAGTACAAATATTTGTAATCTTTTTTCTACAGAGACTGCCTTAATAAGTAGTGTTTGTGATAAAAATAGCTGGATATTAGATTCAGGTTGCACTAGTCATATGACTAATCGGAAGGACTGGATTAATAATTATACTCCTAGTTCACAATCCGAAATTACTACTGCCAACAATAATAAAATATATAGTGTAGGCGTAGGTGATGTCAATTTGCCATTAGATAATAATGTTGTAAAATCTATTAAAGATACTTTATATGTCCCAAATGTAGCAGTTAATCTTTTGTCTGTTAGCAAGGTCGCAGCAAAAGGCTATACATTAGTATTTGATACTAATAAATGTCATATTTACAGGAAGGATAATGTGTCCGTGACTGGTTCCTGTGATCTGACTGCATCCAATGTGGATGGGATTTATAAAATTGATCAAAAGCAGGGATGTTATTCAGCATTCGTGGATAGCCAAGAGCCTAGTATCAGCACTGCAGGTAAAGCTTTTATGTCCAAATTTGTTCCTTTGGAAATATGGCATCGTCGCCTTGGACATCTAAGTTATAAAGGTATGTTAACCCTTCGTGATTCCTTGGCACACGGTATTGCTTTTCCAAATGGGGATTTAACTCCATGTCATTCTTGCATTGAAGGAAAACAAAAAAGCAAATCGTTTCCTCGTGGTCAGGCACATAGAAGCGTGACTAAATTAGATTTGATCCATACGGATTTATGTGGACCAATGTCAGTCAATAGTTGGGGTGGTAGTCGTTATTTTATTACTTTTACTGATGATTTTACGCGAAAAACTTTTATTTATTTTTTAGATCGCAAAGATCAAACAACAGTTTTTAATACGTTTATTGAATTTAAAACATTAGTTGAGAATCAAACCGATCTAAAGATAAAGCGTGTCAGAAGTGATAATGGTACGGAATATTGTAATAAAAGTTTCGGAAATTATTTTACGCAATGCGGTATTATTCACGAAACAACTGTTCCATACTCACCACAACAGAATGGCGTTGCAGAACGTTTAAATAGAACTTTAATTGAAAAAGCGAGAGCCATGTTACAGGATGCAAAGTTGGAGAAGAAATATTGGGCCGAAGCGGTAAATACTGCTTGTTATTTAAAAAATCGTAGTCCAACTGCTGCTTTGAGTAGTGTTACTCCTGAAGAGCTCTGGACTGGATTCAAAGTGAACCTCAGTCATCTTCGAGTCTTCGGTAGTACAGCTTATTCTCTTACTCCACAATCTCAGCGTTCAAAGCTTGATCCCAAATCAAAACCCTACATTATGTTAGGATACTGTAATCATTCCAAAGGATACAGACTTGGTGATCCAGCTGATGGCCAAACATTTATTAAAGCTCGTTCTGTTGAATTTATTGAAAATCTTCGAGGCATTCAATTTAAAAATGCAAAGTCTAATGATTGTACACAAGATTTAATAAATACTGTTGAAGTTTCTCTTAACAATTTGAGCTCTTCTGAACAAAATGTCGATGATCTTGACAATGACGACTATGCTACACCACCAGATGCTTTATCTACCAATTCTGAAGTTCTTGATATTGTTAACGAACCTAATGTTCAAGAAACATATGATGAACAGGAAGAAGCGGAATCTCAGTTGAATGATATTCAACAAGGTACTGAACAGAATGTATCAATTATTGACCATTCTAGGCCTATACGAGACCGGCGTCCTCCAATTTGGTTTAAGGATTATGAAATCAACTATTTAACCCAACAAGCGTTAACAACACAATGTGAACCAAGAACATTTAATGAAGCCATTAAAAGTGATAAAGCAAAATATTGGTTAGAAGCTATGAAAGAAGAATACAATTCACTTTTACAGCATAATGTATGGAAGCTTGTAGATCGACCTATAAATGAAAACATAGTTAAATGCAAATGGGTTTTCAAGGAGAAAATCGATCCAAGCGGTAATTTTGAAAAGTTTAAAGCTCGTCTAGTAGCAAAAGGTTTCACTCAACAATATGGCGTTGATTACGAAGAAACTTTTGCACCTGTTGTCAGACATTGCACTTTAAGAATATTATTTTCAATTGGTATTGAAAACAATATGGATATAGAACATGTTGATGTAAATACAGCATTTCTTAATGGAGATCTCAATGAACGTATTTACATGGAACAACCTACTGGATTTGAAATTGAGGGGCAGAACAAAGTCTGTTTACTCAAGAAGAGTTTATATGGACTCAAACAAGCCAGTAGAGCATGGAATGAGAAAGTACATAAAGTTTTAATCAGTAATGGTTATACTCAGTTAAAGACTGAAAAATGTGTCTTTTACAAGGACAAGATTATAATAGCGCTTTATGTAGACGATTTTTTCGTATTTAGTTCAGATGAACAACAAAAATTGGCGCTATATAAAATGCTCAGTTCTAACTTTAAAATCAAAGTGCTTGGGCCTGTGACACAAGCATTAGGGATGAAAGTCGAAAGGGACAGGGAGCATGGAACTTTAAAGTTAACGCAGTCAGAGTATGTTAAAACTTTATTAATTAAATTTGGCATGCAAGATTGTCATAAGGTGGCGACTCCTATGGAGGTCAACTTCAATCTGCCAAAAGCTGATAAAATCGACCAGCGATTTCCATATCAGGAACTCATTGGAAGTTTAATGTATCTCGCTGTATGCACACGTCCTGATATAGCATTTGCGTGCAGTAAACTTAGCCAGTTTAATACTTGTTATGATGAATCGCATTGGCTTGCAGCTAAACGTGTACTTCGGTATCTATCAGGTACAATTAGCTATGGACTCAATTTTAAGAGGGGTAGTGATATTATTGAAATTTCATCCGACGCAGATTGGGCGGGGGATACGACTGATAGAAAATCTTATTCAGGTTTTATAAGCAAGTTTGGACATTGCTTAATTAATTGGCATAGTCACAAACAACAAAATGTTGCTTGTTCGAGCACAGAGGCTGAATACTACGCTCTTGGTAGTGCTGTAAAGGAGGCAAAATTTATTAAAAACTTTCTTTTAGAGCTTCATAAGAATCGGTCACGACATAAGGAGCCTATTACTATTTTTAATGATAATCGTAGCACTCTCAAGATGGTTGAAAACGAATGTTTCCGTAGAACAAAACACATCGATGTACATCATCATTTCATACAAGAATGTGTTAATCGTAAAGAAATCTGTTTGGCTTATAAGCCCTCATCAGAACTTGAAGCAGATCTTTTTACTAAAGCCTTACCTAGAGTTAAACACAACTTTTTTGTGAACTGTTTAGGTTTAACTTAGTTTAATTTTAACTTAACTTGTTGTTAGTTACTTATACTGTTTATTGTGAACAAAATTTATTTCTTGGTTGATTTTGTACTCTCACAGTGTAATAACATGATTGCTCGAGTAAGGGGCAGTGTTAGAATAACCTCTTTTGTAAGAGTTTGACTCTTTGCTGACAAAAGAAACATACTGTTTTAATATATGATTTGAATATCTGACACCTAACTGTCTCTGTAATAAATTTTCATTTTTGTCTGTGTTGCATTGCAAACAATATCAGTGGTTTTATTATATATTTCTTCGTGGTTTTATGCTATTCATTTGTGAACCTAAGTGTAGGTTCATCACAGATACTCCCTGCACGTTATAATTATTTAACTTCTGAATCGATTGTTAATAATTTTCACTTCACTTAAATCGATTCCTTAAGAATGTTCGATGCTGTCATCTCTATAGAACCGCAGTTATTTTATTTTTGTGGAGCTGTCAGTTTGTGTTTCGTAGTTTTCTTATAAAAATCTTGTAAGGATTTACAGTTACTGAGTGAATTACTGAATAAAACTAAAATTCTGGCGTTGTACTATAAAAAAAATTACAAGAGTTAAGTCATTAGGCGTGTAGAGTAATAATTACGTGCGAAAACGTTTCGTATGAGTAAACAAACAACACCCGCGAAGATATAATATGACATCGGGGTAACCGCGCCGCGGTATGCTTAGACTAGACGGTATGTTATTTAAAAATATGAGTCATTGATGTTTTACACGGCTCAGTATCGGTTAGTAATATAGTGTCAAGGCGACGGTGACTGAATTGTTACGGAGCTTCCTCGGCCGTTCTTATCGCGATGAGGCTGGCTCAGTTTACGTGATTCGCTCCTTCGTGAAACTACTGTGCTTATAATAAATTATAATAGTGCGCGTCGTGGTCTGTGTGAGTATGAATTTATTTATTGTTTATTAACTTTTTGTTAATCCAAGTCCTATGATCAATCTAAAAATCACAGCGGAGAGCTGTCAATTTGATTTGGACATAAATCTTTACCAAATTACCAACAAGAAATACATTTACAGATTACTACATTTACAAATAATTCATTTGGTTGACCAGAGGCCTTAAATCCTTAGATGACTTTCAGACCAGTTATCCTTATTTAATTTGACCTCTACTAACAATTGGTTATCATCACATTGGTTCTATATGGTAAACAATATATTGTCGTACTGCTGGGCAAAGGTCTCCCCCAATAGCCTTTCATTCTTTTCCCGGTGTGTTGCTCTTTCCCACCAGTCCATCATGAACGTTTCCAAGTAGTGACGCCAGTGCTTCAATAGGCATTAATGAAGTTTTTTTTTACATCACTTCACTACATAGTATAAAACAAAGTCGCTGTCGCTGTCTGTCGTGCGAAGCCGGGGCGGGTCGCTAGTTAAAAATATTCTAAATCTTTCTTGTTAAAATAATTCCCACTTGTATGAGAAAAAAAATCGTTTATTAGCACTTTTGTTTCATTGATCAATTATATGCCTCTCGTTAACAGTTCAAGTTCAATTTCAAGGCTGTTTTTATTTCCTTTAATTTCTGTGGTTTCTCTGTGTTTTATCATTTCCATAATCGCCTTCTTTTCTTTTTTTGTTTAATATCTAAAGTATTTTGTACAATAGGATGAAAGATAATAGTGATATCTCAAATTCACCTCAAGTATCTACAATAACATCTTGTCATTGAATAAAACATACAGTGTAAATTTTATTCTCAAGGTTTAACTGCTCTGAATGTTAATAGTGCATGTTGTCACATCTTTTTTTGTATTATTTTTAAACCTTACATATAACCTTACTGTTTAAGTCATTTAATAACACATTAAAAACAAACTTGTTTGTCCTATAAATTTATTAAGAGGACAAAAAAAATCCCTGAAGGTAACATGAAATTTCTTTCACTTGTAGAAAGCTACTCTATTACCTAGTGCCACAGGGTCCGTTTTATGTTACAACACACAGAAAATTACATGCAGAAGCTATTCCTGTAGGTATCTGTAGCGCGCCTCAAAGAGGTGTCGGCAAAGTAGATGGGGCCCGTTGGGGCTAGAGACTGCCAGGGTTGCAGGATTTGTTTGAAAGAGTCACCACATCCCTGGAATGCAAAGCATAAGGAGGAACACGGATGGGTTTTAGTTTGTAAGAGTTTGACACTCTTCCGCTCTACCCAGAGCGGAAGAAGTAATTTTATGATTTCCCATCCATAATAAAAGGCTATCTGTAATAATTAATTGTAAATAAATATAAATTACCATACCATACCATATTAAATCTGTATGCCCTAATATCGCTCTTGTGGGTGACCTGAACATTGATATAAAACAAAATAATATTAATGAACGAACCCTGGACTATCTCACGCTAAATGCATCTCATGGTCTCATGCCAACACACTTATTCCCCACTCGAGATGAGAACTGTTTGGATCACATATTTTTAAAATCAAATCTAATTACTACTACATTAGTTTTAGAGGCACACGTTACGGACCACAAACCACTCCTGTTAAGAGCGTTTACGCGGTACGGCTTTTCATACAAACTTTTAAATCATAATTCTTCAAAATGAATGAACCGATTTTAACGAAATTTGGTATGCAAACGCAAGATATCCAGGTCTAAATAGTTATCAGAAAACATTTTTGAAAAAGAGTTCAGGGGGAAGGATGTAGTGACTTTTCACTTTCTATAGAAAACTTAAAATCGCTCTCTCTCTCCCTCTGAAATCTTTTTCAAAAATGTTTTCTGATAACTATTTAGACCTGGATATCTAGCGTTTGCATACCAAGTTTCGTTTAAATCGGTTCATTAATTTTGAAGAATAAGGACTTGAAAGTTTGTATGAAATGACATACGGCGTACACGCTCTTAAGTATGAAAAATGCTAAACCTTCACATAAATTATATGAAAAAACTACCCTAAACCACAAAGCCATTGTAGAGGAGTTAGGTAATGTGGATTTCACAGAAATATATGAAGTCAAAAACATAAATGCGGCAGTAAATAAATTCATATGTATAATAAAATCAGTAATGTCAAATCATTCAAAACAAGTTAAAATCCCCAGACGAAAGAGAATCATTAAACCCTGGATAACCCCTGGTCTTTTAAAATGTATTAAAAATAGAGATAAATTGCACATACAATCTAAAAAATTCCCAGATAATATTATTCTGAAAACTACTTACTCTCGTTATCGTAATTTCTGCAATAACTTACTAAGAAAACTAAAAAAGTCTTATGAAATCGGTCAACTTGAAAAAGCCAAAAATAATCCCAAAGCGTTATGGAACACAATTAAACAAATAACTAATACCCATAAAACAAAACTCAGCCCAGTAGAGTTACTTACAATACGAGACAGCCCAAAGTCTGCGATAAATGAGGTAGGCCAATTTTTTACCAACATTGGCAAGAACTTGGCTACGAAAATAACGAATCACACTGCATCATCACCGGCGGGCAGCCATCCCTCACCTTCATCTACGGACACCCGAAACTCACCTGTAAACTCTCTTACCATCCTGGAAGTAGATGAAGCTGATGTTGAGTCCCTAATCCTAGAACTTCGTTCGGACTGTGCAGTTGGCTGGGATGGCATATCATCGCTTATATTGAAAAACTGTAGACATGTACTGGTACCGCCAATTACTTACCTTTTTAATCGTTGCCTACAGGAGGGTGTCTTTCCGGAGGCTTTTAAAAAAGCTGTGGTCCACCCAATATACAAGGGAGGGAACAGAGACTGTGTTAATAACTACAGACCGATATCGGTCCTACCTGCACTCTCTAAAGTTCTTGAAAAAATAATCAATAACTCTCTACGAAAATTTCTTGACCAACACCAACTCATTGCTAATAACCAATACGGATTTCGGACTAGTCTATCTACAGAAGATGCAGTTCTGGATTTCACGCAACAAGTTGCCGCGAACCTAGATAAAAAATCGAAATGCCTAGGTATATTCCTGGACCTTTCGAAGGCTTTTGACACAGTCTCTGTTCCCAAACTCATCATGAAGCTGGAAAATATCGGTGTGCGTGGATTACCTCTAGAAATTTTTAAGGATTACCTAAACAATCGTAAGCAATGTATTAAAATTGATGCTTACTTAAGTGATGAGTTTCTCGTGTCCTATGGTGTTCCCCAGGGAGGGATCCTTTCCCCAACACTATTTCAAATCTACGTGAATGACCTCTGCAGACTGAGTCTCTCAAACGGTAGAATTTATGCTTACGCTGACGACACCGCAATTCTTGTAGACGGAATCACTTGGGACGTTGTGAAAACAAATGCGGAGATGGCCATGGCTAAAGTTATGATGTGGTTAAACTCGAACCTTCTTACATTAAACCTTCAAAAAACGACTTATATTCCTTTTGCTATACGACGTAACGCTAAACCATCTCCTTCTTTTAGTATAAGTGCTCATTCCTGCACAAATCCGCCCACCCACTGCACTTGTCCACCGCTCGCAAGATCCGAAAGTGTTAAATACCTCGGAGTACAGATAGACGACGGACTGAGATGGGACCAACAAATTGACGCCGTCACCACCAGAACATTACGTCTTATACATATATTTAAGTCTCTCAGAGAATCCGCCAACCTAAGCATTCTGAAGATGGTGTACCATGCACTATGCGAATCAGTGATTGGTTATTGCATAGTTGCGTGGGGCGGTGCTACAAAAACTAGCTTTTTGAGGGTGGAGAGAGCACAGAGAGCTATACTTAAAGTCATGACGAAAAAGCCCTATAGATATCCAACAACTGAACTGTTCTGTAACTGTAAAGTACTTACGGTTCGTCAGCTTTTTGTGCTGAAATCCACCCTTAGAAAGCACACGGGCCTTCCACCTCCTATTCCAAATAAACGAACGTACCTTCCTCCAAGTATCCAACACAAGACCTCCTTCGCTAAGCATCAATATTATATACTAAGTACTCATATTTACATAAACATTAACAAACACCTCAATATTATAAATCTAAACTCACATGCACTAAAATCTAAAGTAACAGAGTGGCTGCTTCATAAGGATTACTCTTACACGGAGTCTTTACTCACCTATCTTGTGTAATACACCCACAAACACACCATCACACAACCACACACACACATTTACACACACACCACTCACACATACAAACACAACACACCCACACATACAAACACAACACACCCACACATACAATTTTATTGTTTTTCTAACATACAGTAGAATGACACAGTCCACTTGAGATAAGTTTTTGTTGAGCATTGTAAAGATGGACCGTAAACTACCTCTTAAAATACAGGTATACCCTAGCTTAAGAGGTAGAGTATTTTTTTGTACAGAATTTGCAACAAAACTAAATTATAAAACTGTAAACTGTATTTCAAACTCTGTATGATTTTTGGATAAATAAACTATTATTATTATTATTATTAATAAATCATGACCAGTACCTTGGTAGCCGTAACCCATAAGGTCAATTCATTGTTGACCTCACTCCTGTGACTAACTCAATGATTCAATTGACTAATTAGCAGCTGTAACCTGTACCTCCTGTATCAATACTAATTGGATTGGCTCCACTCAAACATCGCTCGTTCCGAGTTCTACCGCACATAGATCTCGAGGCCAAATTGATTGATCTCTAAGATGGCAGATAACTGCTTCGAACATAGATATCAAATGTCTTAACATGTGATAAGTCTTGTTTTATCAGATCTAATGCCACAGCATGCTCTATAGATGTTCAGTCATACGATAATAATTTGATTATTGAAATCGGTCTGTTTCAGCTAAGCATCCACCATGGCATACCCGAACCAGCTGCCGCCGCCGCCGCCGCCGCAGACCATGGGCTCCACGAACACGGTGTTCATCACCGAGACGCGGTTCGACCCCTCCTACCTGAAGACTGTGCCCGGGATTCTTAAGGCTGTTGTTGTTGTGAGTGTACTATTAAGTATTTTTGACGTCATAACGAATTTCTCTGTGACAGCCTAGAGTCTGGAAGTTGGTGTTTTACAAATCCCGTGTATCGGGAATCACGTTTTAAGCCGTTGGTCCCGTGCCAGATTTCTCTACAGTTTCCGGTCGTGTGGGATTGCCGCTCCACCGAATTATGAAAGCGATGGAACTGGACACTGGACAGATGCACTCGCATCTGTGTTTGCGCAAACATGCGCACTATAGTATCTCCCGCGCCGATGGGTTGAGAATGGCCGCCATGGCCGAAATCGGTCCGGTGGACCATTAGATTTATTACACGTGTTTGTGTCTTTTCCATGTGTTACCCAGAAATTAGGTTGTGGAGGTCGATTCCGGTACAGCCTCTAATCACCAACCTACCTTCCCTGTGTGACTTGGTCTAGTTTCGTCGGACTATTTCTTTTACCTTACCTTTGAACTATTTCTACGTCGGTTGAAGTATTTCTACGCCCGTTGAACTATTTCTACGCCCGTTGAACTATTTCTACGCCCGTTGAACTATTTCTACGCGCGTTGAACTATTTCTACGCCCGTTGAACTATTTCTACGCCCGTTGAACTATTTCTACGCCCGTTGAACTATTTCTACGCCCGTTGAACTATTTCTACGTCCGTTGAACTATTTCTACGCCCGTTGAACTATTTCTACGCCCGTTGAACTATTTCTACGCCCGTTGAACTATTTCTACGTCCGCTAAACTATTTCTACGCCCGCTAAACTATTTCTACGCCCGCTAAACTATTTCTACGCCCGCTTAACTATTTCTATGCCCGCTAAACTATTTCTACGCCCGCTAAACTATTTCTACGCCCATTGAACTATTTCTACGCCCGTTGAACTATTTCTACGCCCGTTGAACTATTTCTACGCCCGTTGAACTATTTCTACGCACGTTGAACTATTTCTACGCCCGTTGAACTATTTCTACGCCCGTTGAACTATTTCTACGCGCGTTGAACTATTTCTACGCCCGTTGAACCATTTCTACGCGCTTTGAACTACTTTTACGCCCGTTGAACTATTTCTACGCCCGCTAAACTATTTCTACGCCCGCTAAACTATTTCTACGCCCGCTAAACTAATTCTACGCCCGTTGAACTATTTTTACGCCCGTTATACTATTTCTACGCCTTGCAAAATAAGCTAATATTCTTTTCCAACATTATAATTATCACCGTCTATTTACTCGTCATGCATTTTCAATTCTCATGTCAGGTAAAACTGTTGTGTTGTAAGTAAGTATAGCTAAAGTAGTTCCGCATTTTTGTAGCAATTTGTTTTGCCTTCACAATCTTTGCATACGGTTTCTACGACACCATCCTAGCGTGAAGCATTTAAATCTCATAGTTTTAATGTCCCACACGCGATTGGCATTAAACAAAAACGAATATTTGTAATGTTAAACGGTCGCAGTCGTTACGTCAATCGGTGATTATTTACACATTACTAATAGGTGACTAATCGCAGGCGCTATCATGATAACGAAACACCTGGCTGGGATCCAGAAACAGGTCTTTGCTCCCAGAATTTATGTATAAAGTAAAAACAAAAAGTTTTATTGATGTAGATAGTCAGCAATAATGATGGAGGTAATTACTGCCTCAGGTGCACTTGGGTGGCTTTTGTGCAGATTTTTAACGCATCTCAAAATGGACGGCTTCTATGGGATGACATTTCGATCCAATCGTACGTAGCATTTTGTTAATCACTCAGTAGCTATACAGGTTTACAATGCAGCTGCCCATCCGCCTAATTAAAATTCCCAATGCCTCCACCAGGTGATTGAAAAGCTCTTTGTTTTGAAAACAAATAGGTTTGGTTTATCTATATTTATGTAACCAATAGTCCATATGATATCTAATACGTAGTACAATCTTATTAGAGCAATACTCGTCGATCTATAAATCAGGCCTACAATGAAAAAAAAATATGACTGCCCCATTTGCTAGGCCTGTGTGTTCAGGTCACTTCACTTAGCGAATTAACTACTCCAGTAAAGTGAATATTTACGCAAATACGCCAAGTGAGTGCGACCTTTTAATATTATAAGCACCTAATCGGAAAAAACTTTAAAGATAACAAAAGTCAAAGTGATGATTTTAAAAGGATGGTAATTAGTATAACAAGCGAATCTCTTCCAGCTTTTCAACCTAATCGGGTTCATCTGCATCCAGTCTTCAGCATTCTGGTCGAACGGCCGAGGAGTGTACTTCAACATAGTGGCCCACCTCGGGTTCTGGTTCTCCGGCATCCTGCTGGTGCTGTACCTGTTCCACGTGGTGGAGAAGTACCACAACGTCAAGTGGCTGAAGATCGAGATGATCGCGTATGTGGTGATGGTGTTCCTGTACCTAATCGCGTCGACTATAGTCGTCGCGTTCGGAGCCGCTGCGTATTCTGCTGCTGGGGTGAGTTCAGAACCTTAACATTGAATAATGTTTTAACTGCATGTCATTGAATATTTGACGCTAATATAGCTCGCAATGGCAGAGGGCAGACTTGTGTGGAAAAGGGAGAGGGAGGCCTTTTCCCAGCAGTGCGACATAACGGGCTTCTCTGGTATCGTGGGTGCATTTACAAACATATAAACTCACATACACAAACAGCCAGACCCGGAACAACAACATCATCATCGAACCCGGGACACGCAGCGCAGCAGTCAATCGCTCAACCACTGCACCAACCGTGCCGGCGAAAATCTTGCCGAGCGATTGTCTGTAGAAAACTTTGTTTTCTCTCTCTCTAAACTTTCTTGAGGAGTCCAATGATTAGAACCTAACTGGGAGTCTACTCTCTAAGCCCGAAGTCCGTAGTTTCGGCCTTAGTGTCGGGCGTTTTCTACCCCGTACTTACGATTAGTCACCTATGGACTTACGATTAGTCCCGAACTAAGAACAACTGTGAAATCGTGTTGTCATTAATTCTTAGTTCGGGTTTCGGGACTAATCGTAAGTAGGTGATACGGAGTAGAAAACGCCCGACACTAAGGCCGAAACTACGGACTTCGGGCTTAGAGAGTAGACCCCCTGTAGTAATAAAACTATTCCTATTCCTTATTTATATTCCATCTCGGCCCATATGGGTATTTGCATGCAAACAAAATACTTGATACTCCTATACTAGTATTTCTTCTTATGGAATGGTAGTTAAAACATGTCATCTAACTTTTTCGTGTCAATAGCTAGGTTACAAGTATTACTACGTCCTACGTCTTTATCACTCTTAGAAATAATAACGTACTCGTAGATAGGTACTAAATCGTTACTTTTAGAACGTAGGTGTGACAATACCTATGTGACTCATTTATCTCACTCATAACTTGATCGCAGCGTTGTTGTAAGATTGTGGGAATGTGTAATCATTGCAAAAAAATTGTATCGCTCAGTAACCTTTTAGAGTTTTGATAGCAGAAGTTCTTTATTTTTCCGAGCCAAAGGAATTTACTTGGAAATCCACAAAATCTCTGTCAGACAGCACGTCTAAGAGCCGGTTTATGATCGAGAATTTGGAGTAAGAACTGTCTCGATTTGGCACCTTTTCAGGTGTAAGTAGAGGTTGCTAAATAATCAGTAACCGGGTAAATCGCTGGGTTCCGAAGCATGCATTTTGGAAGTTTCTTACGTGAGCACTAGGAATGGATTTTCGAAAATTCATTCCGTAAAGGGCATAAGGGACGAAGTTCGTAATTTTTGCCGATGGGACCCATCGGGCCACACTGGCTTAGGTATAATTTTCTACAATATACAGTACCAATTATTAATGTTCTCTTCAAAACAGTTCTAAAGTAAAACAATAACACAAGACAATCGCCAATCGAGCATATCGCCGTGCCCACCTGTCAATATATCATTGAAAACAAAACACTAGCTACTCGTTCGTACTGGCACACATTACGTGTACTATGTGCGTTCTGTACGTGACCCGGCTATTAAATATCTATAAATATGTTTATTATTGCGTTAAACTATGTTTAACTACCAATTAGGATTGAAATGAGGTAAACGGTTAAGTTGGCTCGTTGCTAAATAATAGTTTGAAAGAGTACAAGCTCTTCACATCGGACAAGGGCAAAAAATAAGTCGGAAAAATCTTTTGCTTGCCCATAACAAACAGAGACGAAGGTTTTTTAGAAGGAAAACCGATATAATAACAGTGTCTTTGTGAACCAGTTGTTATTTGGGGACGTTTTCTTCAAAAACGTTCTTTCTCTTTTAAAATTCTAGAGTTTGTAATGAAACAATTTACTGACGGTCTAAAATTTTTCCTCTCCTATATTTCACAAAGGATTTCACAAAAACGCTTTCGCTTTTTTCTTCACCATTAAAAAAGGTTCCTGAACGTGATTTGATGACATTACTGTATTCATGGATACACTTTACGACTCCTGAACCTTTTTAGAGTCCATTACAGAGGGTCATTCGTTCATTATATTTGTGGAACGTGCTTATCAAAAGGCTTCTCTACCGACTAAGGTTTCCCTTTATATCGTCACCCGTCAGTCAAAGAATATTAACTAGCCACAAGTGATTGATATTCCATACAGATGACTGAGAAAATATTTAAAGTGTAACAAAATAAACGCTTCGAATTCTACTCACGATTCGTTCCTTGAGTTTTCTATGTCCTAGATTTTAGATAAGCGAGGATACGATTCGTACCTAGATTCCTTTGCAGAATATGCATAGGAATCTACTACAGTAAAAATCTTCCAATACAAGCATAAATAATAGTTGGTTTGGTATTTATACATGACATCATTGGCATAATCTGTTGATTTGCATGGTCAAGCGACAGACGAACTGAAAACAAAATAATATGATAAATGTCAGTAGGTATACAACTAAAAATTTAAAATAAACTCACTGGACACCCTTTAATTACTTACTGCATGTGCTCCTTTTTGCTAATCGCACAAATCGTATTGTCAGTTCGATATTTTAATTAATGTTACCACACTTAACTTTTTATTTCAAACTTGCTTTTGCCCGCGGCTCGGCCCGCGTGGATGTCGGTTTTCGCGTAAAAAAGTAGCCTATGTCCTCCATATCCCAGGCTATTATCTCTCAAATTTCATGACGATCCCTTCATCCGTTTTATCGTGAAAGCGTAACAGACAGACTCATCGCATTTATAATATTACCTAGTAGGGATTAATATCTGTATCTACCTAATTGTCTGCAATGCACTGCAGGTATAGAGTCTCACTACTATTTAAAGTACTCATAACACTAGAACGGCGGCACGAAGACGGATAGGTCATGCAGTCTTTGTCTATGTATCCTAGGAGTATGTTCCCTAGGGGTAATTTCCGACAGTCACTCGGGCGGAGCCGCTGGTAGAGTTTAAATATGTGCGAAGATATACCTACTTGTTGAATTCGTATACCCCATTTGTTATCCACTCGGCATTTACCTCTACATTGTTCCAACTTCTATCATCCATCTTTTTTTATTTTATATTTTTAACGGGGGAAATCCTCATGGATGTCCTCCGCCCTGGGGCGGGCGGATCTGTCAGGACTTACCTGACTAAAACCACCCCGGTGTTCCATCACCCACCTACGCCGAGGATCGCGGGAACGTACGCGACTGCCGTAATCCCCGGCTGGTGCCAGCACCTCTCGTCAGGGGGGAGTGAAGTGTTTGACTCCCCCCGCGACGTCAGAGGGGCGCACGGGAACACCTCGCGCCGCCACCTCCGTCCACCACAGTCCGGATCAATGGGGGGCGACAGACATTTGTAACATCCACCTAACTTCTAACATTATTTTCCAGTTCTTCGGCTACCTTGCAATGGTGCTGTACGGGCTGGACGCCTTCCTGAAGTACAAGGCTCTCAAGGCAGGTGAGCTGGCCCAGGGTCACAGGGTCCTGGCTAAGCAGACGCACGTGACCACACCGCCGGCGCTTCCATAGCTGGACAGCTGCTAAGCAGTAGGAAGACAAAGGAAATGAGATTAGGTTATCTTGTGTGGCAAGACATGTGTCACTGCTTTTTGTATAAGAGATTATCTGTGACGAAAATATGACTGTTCTATGTTGTTTGTTCTTTAGCAAGTTGATTGATGTGGATAATAACTTGCAGCATCGTGAGTTCCCATTGATTGCGAATTGTCGAGAGTTGAAGAACTTGTTAAAAGACGTCGTTATTAATTTATTTGTTTTAAGTATCTGTAGTGATTTCTGACCGCCTGTGTTACTTATGGCCGATAATGGTCAGTCGCAATGTTTTTAGTGTGAAAAACAAGCGCTAATCGAATGTTTCTGTCGAATGCGTGTGGCTTAGCTTGTAATACTTTATTGGAAAGAAGTTTACAATTTGGTTAGTTGAAATAAAACTCTAAAACTGTATTATTCAAAAATCATTATATTCACAGGAAAACATATAGGTAGGTGCTTATTAAAATCGATAGATAAGGTCTATCGATTTAATGAGTTTCCTATCGGTTATTCCATGTTCGTTTTATTGTATTTTTTTTCGGTTATCGATATCAAAATAGGTAGAAACTAATATTACTTTCTACTACCTACCTGTTAATATTTTTGGTTAGTAACAATGTTTTCTGAAAAGATAAGCCTACGATTTATCTCAGAGTCGCAGAAATTATACAGAGACATGAAGAATATTTGAGAAATCAAAGTCGACCATAATGTCTACATTCTAAGGTCTAAAATCAATATTCGCTATGTACTGTACTGATAGAAGATGATTATATCACAATATATTTACAAAGAGTAGTTGTAAGTGATCTAGGTATTTAGTATTGTATGTAATTCCCACCAAGTTATGTTAGTGGCCCGGTTTCTGTCGTGACATTAGCTAAGTGTGTCAATGACATCAGCTGGACAAAGATAAACTCGGAATAAATCGTCAGAGATAAAATAATGAATCCTGCTCGCAGCCTGCATGCATTCAAATATTGAGCGCATTTATATGATGCTTCTTAATAATTATACGATCAATAATTTCGTCTGGAATTGGAAGTATATACCTATTGTTATAAAAACAGTTAAGTACTAATTTAATTCATGTGTCATACAAAAATTACCTAAAATTAGTCCACATTTGGCGCACACATTTTGCTGTAATTGAAGGACAAACTAAACAACCTATTTGCACATACAATACGAGGAAATAATTAACATATTATTAAAACTAAATGTGATTAAAACATTTATTGGTTCGGAAACCGGGCATTTCTATGTTATTGCACAAGGGCTTCGATTACCTCAGTGTGTACTTATTAAACTTAAAGTTACTTACTCGTTAGTTAAGTACTTGTTTTTGAACATTTTTTACTTCAAAGTAATTTCTCCCAAGACTTTTGCTTTGGGGGTATTTTCAGGCACTAATGATGGCACAATTATTTAAAATTATGTTCAAAAATAATGCATATTGTTTTTTTAGATATTAACTATATATCTATTATTCTTAGAAATTTTGTGATAATATTATAGTAAGTGCTAACTTATTTAATCATGTTTATAAACATTTATTTTTACTGTAAATAAGGATTAAACTTTGTAAAGTATTTACCTACATATTAAGAATAACGTTTTAAACAATTGCTACACTTGTACTTTATATGGCGCAAGAAAAATCTATTCAAAAAAATAGCTTGCATAGGACGTTTTTCAAAAACAGTGAAGTTTTTGCGCGCGACTGCTTACACCAATTTAAGTGTTTTTGAGACCTTATTTTAAATGATATTCTAAAGTACCTACTGTTCAAATTTATAAAGCTTGCACGTACCGGAGTAAATATAAGATATCTGTATAATTGTAATATCTTCCGTCCACTTAAGCTTTGCTCACGTTATGTGTCAAATATATCTTAAGCACGTGATTTTTCGAGTAATGCTCATCCTTGTAAATTTTTCTCTAATTCACATCTATTAGATTATATAAGAAACATATACCTACTATCTTTGTAAAGCTCATTCGCTTCATCTGGAAATCAAGTTTGTAGGACCTTCATAAAATAATCTACTTGAATCATTCTTTGATCATCATTTGACTTTGATTTTTTAAAGGCAAGACCTGCTAAAATAAATGATGTTTTAGCAATAAGCAAGTCAATATAAACCTTAAGTATGCAACTATCGCCTGTGGTGTCCATTCCAATAGTGTATTATTAACCAATGATGCAATTATTGACAGTAAATAATTATTTGTCACCACCAGGAAAAAAGAGTCATTGATATTATTATATAACCGTATTAGATTAATGACCCGTTTGTATTTATAGAGAATATCTATGTGTCATCTACTGCAACGTTTTTATTGGCTTAATAGTGAAAGCGCCAGGGTAGCCCGCGAAATTAAAATTTGCAGGTCAGTATCAGGTTGTATGTTGGTCAAAATATGATTCGCGGCCGTAGCAAGTACGTATTTACATATATACAATACAACTCTCTCAGAATTGATGCCAATGTTATAATTTCATTGAAATACTACATTTGAAATAACTGAACGAGTTACATTGATGATTTAATGATTATAATTCTATAAATACATACTTGCTACGGCCGCGAATCAAATTTTGACCAACATACAACCTGATACTGACCTGCAAATTGCAAAAAACGTAAGAAAAATTTAAATTTCGCGGGCTGCCCTGGCGCTTCTATCTTAATATATTTATTACCCATGTAAATAAATGAATGTAAAAAAAAAAAAACATGAAATGCACTGTTTACAAATATTCCGGTATAACCGACTTTTGTTAATATTTTATATGATCAAAATCATTGATGTATGAAATAAAACATTTGAAAATATTCAGTGGTTTTATTGTGTTAACAGTATTTCAATCAACGTGCACACCCGTACGTACACAATCAACAAATGCCGAGACTCCGACCTAAAAGGGCGTAAGGTACATAAGATAAAATAGCTCTTACGAACTTCTAAATCGAATTATCGACGTATCAAAACTGTTTATATAGATATCTTGGAAGCATAACTTCAACAATATTTCGTCTTAATTTGTGCATATCTTAGATCAGCTACGAAAATAGGTTCTTTTAGTTGGCATCTAAACAGATATAAAAATATTCGATAACTGCTTTTCAGTACCATATTGATCGTCTAAAAAAGATCATGATTATCATCAACAGATAATAAATTAACAATTTACTTTATCTTAGGTATAACTGTAACAAATATATTCTAGTAAAACACTGTGTTTAAAAATTTATGATTGAGATATCTGAGGCAACACTGTTTGACTGTGTTGCCAATTGCTTCTTTTGATAATGACTAAAATTAAAACATAACAAAGTCTGTTGTTACCGTTTTGTTTAACTTATAAGGTATTAGTTATTGTTAAACAGGTACGAATTAATATCCTTTGACATTTGAAAAAAAAAATGAAAATTAATATAAATAATACTAAAAGTCGTAACAAAAATATCTTAATCAATAATCAAAATACGCTATAAACAATGATTATATTATAACTTATTTCTAATAATGAATGCTTCAGAAAAGCAAACTTAATATTCGATTGTAATGACTTACAATTTATAAAAATTCTATTAAAAATGCCCAAATATTTTGGACCCATTGTTGAGAATAATGAATAACTATCAAAAACTATGGTGGGTTAACTTTAAAGTTAGTGAAACACACCAAAATATACATGGCATATTATATACTATTTAATAAGTACATTATAATGTTATGTACAGACTAAAATGTGATAAGTAAGTACCTCAAAATACATTAATACAAAATAGGTATTTTTAATTTTTCAATAATAATTACAAAATGTCTATATCTCGATTGTGCACAATGCTACCATTAAACTGTATCATGTAAAAAACATTACTTATTTTGGTTTTCCTTAATCTAGCATGTTTGAGTTGGACCTGCAGTGTTTTATAGGGTCATTCTTATGAAGTGTTTCCTGCTCTTCAAGTCCAACTCAACACAATCGTGTTCACGTCATACATCATTATTTGATTTATATTTATAGCTTAAGATGCTTATAAACCGCCATTTTTTTTTCTATATAGACACAGAAAAGGCACATACAATAGTTCCTTGCGGTTAAACAAAATTAAGTAGGTATATAGTTATTATAATAAGCACTTTAAAGCACAGTTATATAGACATTAACATGACTATTATATACATTTTATAGATAATGTAAACATTCAAATTAATATGGTTATAAATTCAAAACAAAAATGTCTACTTAATAAGATATTTTTTCAGTAGGTATACACCCACTTGGACATTAGTGTATTTATTGTTATTTTTGCATTGCATGGTTGCTGCCATATTTGTATAAAATATAGTTTTTACAGCATTAATGACCAAAGATTTTTACATAAAACTTACATAGAGATAATACTTACTATAAAAAAATGTGCTAAGCAGCAGTAAACTTAAAACTAACTCAATCCTTTGCTCTTAATTTAAACTTTTAATAATTCACTGAACAACTTGTTACATCTTAAATTAAAAGAAAGACTAAAATGGCTATTTTAACATTGGCAACCATAAAGCTTAGGCACGGAAAATAAATCTAGTTAGCGAAAATCCAAGTTTATATAGCGAAAACTCTTTTCCCTCCTTTAAAACCGTTTGTAAGTCAATTTCTTGTCGATGAGATGAGCCAAATGAATAATGACGGTGAAGATCTAAGTGTTACTGTGGCGGCTGCGGCGGAAGGCCTCGCTTCCACGCCTTGTACTTCAGGTAGCCGTCGAAACCATACGCTATGATTGCGCACAGGCCGAAGAACTGGAATAGAAGATAAAATTTGACTCCCTTGTTGCATGTGGTGCCTAAATGAAGTACTTTACCGTTTGGGCATGAGGTATTATTATGATAAGTATAAGAGATGGGCAGATTCAATGAATCAAATTAGGATGTTTATCGCATCAGTCATCAATAGGCTAGCCTATTTAGGAACAGGCCGACAAGTGACTTATCAATGCTATTGGCATATCAAACATGATTATTCATCACTTATAATATGACATTGCTAAAGTTGGAAATCCCTGTGGCTTATCTATACTTGTTTTTATTCAAGATTGATAATGTTATAGCAAAACTACACAGACATTATTTATTTATTTTAAGACTGTAAAATTTAATATGTTTGATAAACTCACCCCAACAGCGTATCCCACACTTTCACCAATAGTTGTAGCAAATATAGAGCATCCAATGTATGTCAATGATACTAGGACACAGTATGCAAACTCCCATTTTAGCCACGGCCATTTGTCAAACTTCTCTACAAAGTGGAATGTGTACAAGAACAGCAGTAGCCCTGTGACGATGATGCCGAACCAATAGAGTATGTTGTAGAAAATAGCGGACACCCATGACCAGGATATCTTTATACAAATGAAACCCACGAGGTTGCATGTCTGAAAAAAAAAAAATAAGTATACAATGTTGTCTGTCTGACAGCGTATCTATTCTTATCTGTTCAAGGTTTAAAGGAGAAGAAAATAGCTCTTATTGAATCTTACTGCTGTTTACATTGTAATATCTTACAGGGTTATCAAATGAACTAACCTTAAGTTGTACAGAACCAACCAAGTCATGATACCAAAACAACAGGTTACCACATCTTTAGGTTTAAAGAATCTTTATTTCTCAGAACATGATTGAGTTCACTTGCATGAGATTTAAATTTTAATATAAATTTCATCATCATCATCATCATCATATCAGCCGTAAGACGTCCACTGCTGGACATAGGCTGGGTAATTTATTGTCGTCTAATGACGAAGCAAGCAGATGTAGAATAAGTAAAATTTTAATGACAACAAGGTATGAGATCAATAGCAAACAGCAAAAGTGTCGGTAGTTCCATGTAAAACAAGTTAATTTGACACCAAGGTACCCTCATATTTACTGATTATTCAATTTGTTAGGAACCCAACAATGGAAGCGCACTACTGTGTGAATGTGTTTGTGTGCTAGCATAGTGCGTTCACGCGTATGTTTGCTTGTGTATATCAACTATAGTCTCCGAAATCACTGATTATTTATATTTTTATTTGTTACTGTGTATTCTGTTTTATGTGTGCTTAATTTAAAGTATTTAAGTGCAGCAATATACATTTTGCCTTCGGCATAATACATAACTGCGAGCGTTTTCGGAATATCTCATAACTGCGAGCATTTTTAAACTGACGACGCCGTATGTAAACGTCGGAATCATACAAATTGCATGCGACAGTGATTGATGGTGACAACGTTATGATGAATATTAGACATTCTGCGAACTGGACATTTTGCGTATTGGACATTCTACGCCTAAACAGTCTGTCTGTGCTAGTATCAGCAACCAAATTATCAATAAGTTCCTCGACTGTACAAGGTCTAAATTGAGCGAGTGTGTGTTCATGTCCGTCTTTGTACATAAGTGTGTTACCTGAATTTAAATGGTATTCCGATTGTATTTCATTAGAAAGCTCTGTGCCTAAAGCGGCGAAATAAACATTTAGTATATCGCAGATTTCTTCGCCATCAAAGTCAAAGTCAAAACGTTTATTTCAATTAATGTCATCATTTATATTAAAATACTATGTATAAAAAATAAAGTGACTCTACATCTGTTACACTTTGTGAATTTACTATAACTTTTGGAGGTAAAAAAATATTAGTTTTAGCCTCAATTATTGCTAGAGAATTAATCTTTTCATATGACAATCAACATAGTTGGTGCACGTGTGTTTTGTCAGCATGTAAAAATTGGATTTACTATTGAAACAAAAAATCATGAATTGAGACGTGGAACAAGGGCAGGAAGGCAGAGGTGGGAGCAGGTCTCAGCAGTGGGTAAAATTAAATGCTCATATGAGACATTAAGAAAACAGTGATCTTACCAACTGAACTAGTTTGAGTATCCCAGGCACGGTCTGCACATAACCCCTGTCAAACCTCACGATTTTCGTTGGTGTGGGTGCTGCATGATTTATTGGTGCCCTAGGCGGTGGCGGTGGAGGTACCTCCGAGTCGTAGTTCATTGTGAATTAGACACTGAAAATATTAATTAAAAACTTCACATTTTCTGAACATGAGTTTGTTTTTTGCCCGCCTATGGTGAAGCAAAAAGGAGGGTTATGAATTTGACTGGTATGTATGTATGATATATTTATGTGTGTTCATCTGTTGTCTCATAACTATTTGAAAAATGAGGTGTCATTGGAAGCGTCTAAGTTATCCGCTGGATAAAGGCTGGGTTAGGTTGCAATAAATTATATGTAGCGCCTTCTAAGATGCAACGACTCCAGCCCCGACATGTGAAAATTCCCAAATAAAAAATAAATCTTATGTAATTGGTAAATAAACACTAAATTCGCGATTAATTCGGCGCACACCGGTGTGTTGCCGGTGCTTGAGCGGTTAAGACATGAACTAATTTTTTTTTACTGACATGGTGTTGGCTGTCAATCTGAATGCCTTTCAAATATATGTACCTTTATTGTAATAATATTGAAAATATTAAAATGTTTGAAATTTTTTTTTACAAGTCTTTTGACCACCTATTCATGTGATGGTAAACAATGATGTGGTTAACAATGGACCATGCTTTCTTAGGAATAATTTATTACTTTTTCTGTTTTTGTTATTTCAAATTTTGATGCCTAATATGTATAGGTACAATGTAATTATTACAGTAAGGCAATTCTTTTTATTTAATTAATAGGTACCATGAATAATCCAGTCTGTTGAGTAATAATAAAATACCTAAAGCAATCAGTAAACCACTATCCATAGGCCAAACAACATTAATTTACTAACACATTAGTTTTCCTGCAATGGAAGTAACACGCACAGTATGGACAGTTTGTATATTTTGTTGAAAATAGAAAGAGATGGTAGATTGTACTATAGGTAGCATGTATAACAACAATATTGTGGTGATGTAAGCTTATCATCAGTTATTGTGATAAGATTGATACTTATTGAATTTTGGTGCAAAAATTAACAAAACATTTATTTTCAATTTCTAGTTTTATTATCCACATAAAGCGAAAGTTTGCCCCACTTCGTGGATCAGGATCTGAACAAACAAATGAAAAACTTTAGTCGTATACATGTTAACGTCAGTAATCGAATATTTTCTGCTAAATTTCCTCCCTGCTTACCTTATTGGAAAAGAGTAATTAAACGTTTATAATGTATTTTTACTAAAAAGCATGATTGACGCCACGCCCCAAATCACTAATTAAGCTCAATCAATTCCTGACCGCAAGATACGTGCATTGTAAGACTGTAAATTAAAATTAGTTTGATATAGTTACCCTGGGCGTCGTCGGTGCAGTACAAATCCGGTTTTTACGAATCCACTGAGGGAATCTTTTCCGGTAGATGAGTAAATGGTCTATTTGCGATTTGATTAATGAATTGAATTAGTACATCATGAATATAAATAACCCCACTCTGTGTAATACACAAAACCACTTGTTAGGTACTTGTGTTGTGTTCTACAGCAGGAATTTGGCCATTTGGGTACAATAAGTACAATTTGCCACTTGGTGGGTGACAGTGATGACAAGTGACAACTCCATCTACGGATGACAATGACATTGACTTGACGGACACATAGGGTTACGTTCAGAAACTCACCTACTTGGCCACTGAAGTACTGAATCTTGGACTGATGAATGAGGTATGACCAAGGAACTTCTATTACAACCTGGAATGTGCACAGGCTGTCGATACGCGGTCCGAGGGAGATAGCTTCGCGAGAGCCCTCTGTCCCTTTCATTAGGGTGACCAACCAATATAATGTAGGTTGAGACTAATATAATAGGATATAATTTAACCAATAATTTGATTTAATAAAAATTATGCTATAAGGATGGATTAAAGTAAAACGCATTAAACTATGTTTTATTATATCTTGGGGCCTGAAATGAAGACTGCAAATAACGGAATAATTTTTGATATTTGAATGACTTGGAATGACATCAAGCCATTTTTTCTCTCTGATTCTTCTCCAGGCAGTCCGAAATTATATTTTTTAAATTTATTTAAAATATACGAAGTGACACACCTAAATCAGCGATTAATATGGGAAGTTGAAACTTTTTTGCCATTTCCGTACAATGTTCCTCGGGAAATGTGAAATTTCATGATCACGTTTTTTAAGTATTCGGTACCTACACCATTCCATATAAAGTTTTATTATGCTTACGTTGAAGACTACCTCCTATTTATATGCTGCATTGTGTAAATAATCTTATAATTTCGTTCATTATGGGCACCCTACTTCAAGAATTGCAAAATACTTACTTGAAGAAAGAAACACCGCATCCTGCATAGGATTCGCTTTTGCAACCGAACAGCTTTTGAATCGCACACTTTTTAACCATCTTTATTACATCCGAATAAATAAATTGATTGTTTTACAACAAATAAATATGGCTGGTGGGTTACCAGTCTAACTTATATAATTATATATTCTACTAATAATCTTTTCTTTTTTAATTACATTTCAATATAGTATCTAAATTATTGTTAAAAAAATGTTCTCATTCTAACAGATAATTTAAAAATATTAAAAATATATCAGAACGAAAGTTAATGTTTTTTTAATAAGACACGACAAAATTATTTTTTCCTACCATTCCTACTAAATTCGGGAATAATCCTCCTGGCAACACTTTAGAAAGGGACACAGGGCTCTCCAAGCGCTTTCTCCCTCGGACCGGATTTCTTTTTGACCAAGTGATTGTCTGTAATAGAACTTAACTTTATAAACATAAGGTTTATTTTTATATTGGTGTCAAATTGACAATGCTCATTCCAGGTTGTAATAGAAGTTCCTTGGGTATGACACAGATCTATTTTAGGTTGCATTCTATGATGTTTATCAGCAGTCTGATAAGGAGCCTGAATTTCAATTTGAAAATGGATTTAGGACTAATTTCATTGAGTGAAAATAAAAACATTGTATTGTCTGTGGCTATTATTGAGTGAGGGAAGTGTTCTGCAGTGCTGCCAGATTAGGTGACATTTAGGCTACTCGGAAGGGTGCCTGCTACGTAACTTTATCTGGATCTCTGTGGTCTGACCTCTCTTTTTAGTGTAGACAAGACATAATATTGCTTTAGGCTACTCGGAAGGGTGCCATGCCTACTTGAAGCCTAAACCTATCTCGCTCACTCTGGTCTGGCTGTGGTCACAAACTCTCTTTCCACAAGCATCGTTGACAGCAATATTATGTCTTGTCTACACCAAAAAGAGGTTAGACCACAGAGATTGAGATAAAGATACGTAGGTATTTGACTCAAACCGTTGTTCCAAGTGTGGCCTCCATATTTATCTATACCTTCATGGCCGGGGCGACCAATTTTTACGATCAGCGATCACCAAATAGGCTACATCAGAAAAAAAAATTGTCGACTTTAGGCGATTTCAGGATTATACTGTCTAATACAAAATTATGTAAGGAACGATGAACGTGATTGGTAATAAAAATGCGTTTAACAGTGTCGAAAAATGCTTTATACAGAACTAAGAATGATTCTTGTGCCTAACGAAATAAAGATGCCGCTCAGGCCACTACAAGGTTAAGCAGCACTTGCCGAGGTTGGTCTGTGAATGGGTGACCATCTTTACATATCGAGACTCCTCCGTGCCTCGGAAAGCACGTTAAGCTGTTGGTCCCGGTTGCATTTGGAGATCTTTGGCAGTCGTTACGGATTGTCAGAAGCCAGAAAATCTGACACCAGTCTTGCCAAGAAGTACCGTGTTACCCATCTAATGGGTTGTGGAGGTCTGGTAGGCAGCCGCTCCACGTAAAATACTGGTATTCAGATGAAGCCGGTTTGACGGGGAGCCGACCCCAATAAAGTTGGAAAACGAAACGAGGCCAGGCAGATGACTTTTACATTAATAAATTCACTTTATGGAAGTGTGGAATTTGTTTGAAAGAGTCCCCGCGGCCCTGGAACGCAAATGGTATTTGTTTGGAGGAAAACGGATGGGTTTGAGTTAATAAGAGTCTGACACTCCCTCCCGCTCCACCCAGTGTGGAAGGAGTTTTTTGATGATTCCCAATCATTTAAAAAAAAAGGTTAGGTATGAACTCATTTTTTATCTAAATGCAAAAAAGTATTTTATCTAAATGATAAAAAAAGATGTGAGGCTACTTAGGATGCAATTTTCGACGACTTGGGGCTCGACTCTACTGGCAACACTGGTGTTCTGTCACATTGTCAAGGGAGCACGGAGGGAAGAAGGAAGACGACTTCCGCTTGTCAATGTCAAGTCAACTCTTGAGCTTGACCTTTCCTCTTGTCAACGTCAAGTGCGAATTTCAGTCAGCTCTGAAAAAAGTAATCGTTTCGTGCGCAGTGAAGTACTGACGAAATAATAATATTCCGTCTCAAAAGTAATCAAATCTACGCAATTAATAGTTCCGTGTTCAAGTACTTATTGTGAGATAATCGCATAAAGCGTTTACAAACATTTCTGGGAAATTGTGTCGGATATCGAATCACCGGTTACGGAAGTAAACACTTGTTATTCTTGAATATCTTCATGTGTGATGGGAGATAGGGATTGGAGACCGTTTATCTACGGCGGCCTTGCGTCGATCGTCGCCGAATTTGGTAAGGAAACTATCAATTTTCTTCCAGTAGAACATAACCTAAAATGTTATATCACCTGGAATAGAGCTAGACCTTAGGAATTATGAAAAATGTTATTATTTTCAGCATATTATTATGTTGTTTTTGATTAATATGTACTTATCAAGTTCATCATAACAATCTTATTGAGTCGAGTATCCACTTTTGGTTTCAAATTTGAAGAGTTTGCTACCTATTTGTACCAAAAAAACCCTGGCTAAACTCAGGATTTGGTGGCCAATTATCATCAGATATTACAAAAAAGGTAGAACATTCTTAAACCTTACCAGAATATTGGTGGTTATTCCACTGTTTTTCTGTACTCTGCAATTTAAAGCTTATCTCTGCTTTTGAATTGTATTGTATTAAACTCCTTTACTCCAATCTAGAGCTGATTATGTGAAACATTATTAACATACTATACTACTGAAGGGAACAAAAACCTTAAACATTGGTACCTATCAGTAGTAGATAATACACAAACATTTAATGGCAAAATATGTCAATGCCAAACACTATCTTAGCACTAGATAATATAATTATTATTAAAAACTAAGTGGAAAGTACTTTCACAAATAATTACTGACTGTTAAATGTGATGAACAGAGTCAGAGCAATTACACTTACAATTAAAAAAAATACCTACTTACTAACTGGTTTCTCTGTTTACCATCATAGATCTACCAAAATCAAGATTATTCAAGGTCTAATGTCCGTGTAAAATGGTCCCATTCATCTTGCAGCTGCTGATGAGTAAATAACTGTTCCTTTCCAGGTACATTCCCAATAGATACAACTAAGACCCGTCTCCAGATCCAGGGTCAGAAAATAGATCCTCGCCATGTGGAGCTTCGGTACACGGGCATGGTGGACTGCTTCGTCAAGACCTCGCAGCAGGAGGGAGTCAAGGCTCTTTACTGCGGGTGAGCATTTTTCTTTGTTAATCATTGCGTGCTGGACTTAAAAAATAACCAATGATCTATGCTCTAGATCCAAAGAGCTTGAAGTCATGGGGAGGGCCCTTTGCCCAGCAGTGGGATGATGCAGACTTTTTTTATTCAATCCTAGTGTTTAAGTTTTGTTTGATAGATGTCATAAAGTAGTTTTGGCAGCAGTTGTAATTTACAAAAAACCCTCTGAAGCATTTATCTCTCCAAAATGGTTGTGAGCACCATAATTACTATAACATTTAAAATTGAATAGTATAAGGAAAGTCATATATAGGTAATTAACAATAAGGTATTAAATTAATTTATTTTGTATTGGCAATAAAGGCTTAATGAAAACGTATAAGGAAAGTCATGGGTGCAAGGGTACACTTGAACCACCTGGCTTTTAATTAAACATACGAAAACTGGAAGAAATTATAAAAAAAAACATATTATACAAGCAGAATGTAGTAAAAAAGAACCTAGCAAATCCTACTCTATCCTATTAGATATGAGGCAGGGTTTTGAAGATGCACCTCTCTGAAAATAGTCCTGGCGTCACCAATGAGAAAAGTACTAACATTATCTAATTTTCCCTCTAAATCCTACTTTATCATGTAATATCCCTAGTGATAATAGTAAATAATCATATCTCTCACTGACTTATGTTTATGGTCTTATTATTGCTATGTAGTTGATTGCACTGATAATAGGTTGTCTGAGGGCAACCGCACCCACAAAACAACTATGCTTGCATCACCCAGAGTAAACAACTTATATGTTGATGTAGTTTAACAATGACTTTGTTTTCCAATAGTCTATAGATCAATAGGCTAATACATAGTATAGCTATCATTCCATTGTTTCGATCACCTGTGGTCTGTAACTCTGTACTTCCTTAAACAAAGTGCCGTTTTCATTGATACTACATGGCACCAATGAATGTCTAAAATAAAGTGAGATTTCCAAATTTGGAAACCAGTACTAAAGGCCCGTCAGAAGCTGTTTGATTCCGTCATACTCATGAGGAATCACCATAGGATCAAAGGTGTGGTGGTACTCTTCTTTGCAGTAGACGGGCTGCTCAAGAAGGCCCGACTCGTTTCTGAGCTATGTGACAAGCTATTCTAAAGAGTCATCACAAACACGAATCGTCTTGCTCGCATGTTTGTCGATTTCCAGCCTCCCAAACAGACTAGCATTGATGGAGCCAAAGTCTGATAATATCAGTACAAACAATAAAGACTGATTGCGATCTTCCGATGATAAATACCAGTTCATACCAGTGACCCTCCTTGTTTCGATAAGTGGCCATTGATAAACCCGACACACTATTGTAGATGGCTATCGCAGTGCGTGCAAAATCGCGTGCAAACCACTACACTACGCAATTTATTGAATCATGCGATATGCCGATGTGTGCACTGTTTTCAAACTCTCATTATCTTCAGGCAAAAACGCGTAAACATGGTAAATATCTTGAGATGTGTTTACGTTAGAGTTGTGAACTTGTGAGCATTATTATTTACAACTGTCCGTATGTAAATTCTGTGCCAAGATGTCACTTCTTGCGTTTGAAGAATGTCCTTCAATTATAGCAAAAAGTACGGTCTTTAAATAAATTACACGGCGTAATTTTATTTCTTGTACTCAACCATCATTTTCGCAATAGCTACGATTTTTCATTGTCTAGCTATGTAATCATTCGATACGTAGATAATGCTCGGGTTTTATTTCGATCGTATGATGGAAATATTTGGTTGATATGTAAATCTTACGTTATCGTGTTTGTACTTCGTTATCCATGACCTTCATTATTTGCGAACGCTAAAGACCTATGAAAAACGAAGTTAGGTACCCAATTCCGACGATGCCCGTGACATCGCGGTTCATGGACAGAATATCTAAAAATAATTCAGGGCTCGTCTTTAGTTTTAATGATTTCTGGTACAAAAGTTTTAGTTATAGCTAGTATTCATACTCAGAAATTCAGGGATTTTATGTCAATGAACAAAGACTATACACGGTCACTATTTACAGTTGAATCCCGGGCGGAAAATGTTCCAAAAATAAATGGCAAGCTGGCAAAGGAACTCTGCAGATCCGAATTCCCGGAATCTTCCTCATCATAGATTGTGCCCTTCGCTTGACTGAACTACCCACATCCAGACAAACTGTCTCCACGTTTCAAGAGTTATTTTGGACTTGCCAAAATACGATGCGCACTTTTCGTAAAAAAAGAAAGCTGAAAGATGTTGTTTAGCCTTGAATTACTTTAAGAGAAATGCTTATCAGTATAAACCCCAGAGTTGAACATATTGGTTCGTAATTTTATCATTCTGTGGACTGTTGACAGGCTACCAAAGTCTAGTACTTACTTATTAATCAGTTAGATTACTGCGGAACGTCACTGAATTTATCTCATTACTTATCAGAATAATTTTAACTACCTATCTCAAATGCAGTTTACAGATGGTAAACGGTTTTAGTAGGCAGCCGACACACTTACCTTTCATAATAATTAGGTTACTTGCAAACTAGGGCACATATAAATAAAAATAAGTGCGCGAATTTCACTTGTAGGTTAAACAATATTGTAATCTTGGCGAACGTTCAAACAAGCTTATGAGTTCACCGAAATTTATTTTTTATGTCTACTTAAAAGCCTTGATTGCTATTCGTTTTATAATACAAACAATTTATCTTATAAATCATTGCCTGTTTTTTCTGTCAAGTCGACTTACAACTTTTGAAATTCTATTCGATTATCGCGGCGAATTTGTGGGAAACGAAAACTGGAACTATCAGTGCTATTCGGTGATAGAACAGTTCCATGTCCGCGAACAATCGTGAAGCGACATATTACCTACCTAAAATAACACACCCAAAATGTTCACCTTTTTTTTAATTGATGTAATATCATCAAATAACTTCTTCCGCTATGGGTGGTGCCGTAGGGAGTGTCAGACTCTGACTAAACCCCATCCGTGCTCCTCCTCATCCCTTTGCTTTCCAGGGCCGCGGTGACTCTCGAACAAATTCCGCAAAACATGTTTCCCTGCACGTAGGTCATGTCGTGCGTCACTTGTTTAACTTAGCTCGCTCTGCAAACATACGTAGCTATGCTATGACTTTATGCTACGGCTACACTACCGAGATATAGCTATAATTGAAACAACAACTAGGTGTAGCCACGATTTATGACCATAATTTTACAATGTCAATCAATATGGCTTATGACGGTAGGCAATAGCTCCGGTGGCGGTCTTTTATGAAAGAAAGAAAGAAAGAAAGAATAACATTTATTTAGCACATACATGAAACACGCACAGTACACAGAAATAAAAAAATAAAAAATATATAGGTATGCCAAAAACCTGGCGTGTCTCACGGCTGCACTAAAAAGGTCTATTTCAGCGTTGTGTCAGACAGACTGATGCTGTCTGACGCTGGTTTTCTAATGAACCTTTTATAGGACGAGTGACGGCTCATTTGCTTTTTGCTTTTTCGTATATCAAAGACGATTACCGCGGTAATTTTTGCGTGAGTAGCCACACTTGTTCAGTGTGCGACATGAGCTCAACGGAAACGCACGTGCCGCGCGCCGAGCTGCCGACCGACATGGAGTGGTCGAATGAAAAGGTGCACTCGAGTTTTTGGAAGCATTCCAATCGGAACCAAGGGATACCCGACAAAACAATTGTAAACATCGTGGTGTACAAAGTGATGCTTGGCGCCAACTTAAACAATGTTTATCATTTCCATATCATAGATGATTTGAAGCAGAAAAAAGAATCTTTGGTGAATTTTTACTGCCTAATTCTTTGTCATATCTAGGTAAACATTAGTGTAACCACACCACTTCACGCGGTAATTTAATGCCATATTAATAATAATTGTGGTAAACGGGCGGTACATGGTAAGGTAGTGTGGCCGCAGCATTACAGCAGGCCTAGACAAAAAACTTTTCTGTAGCGTTAACATCAGACGCTCACGACAAAATGTATGGGAATGACATTAGGTGATGACGTTTCCTTTCCACACCTAATGTCATTCCCATACATTTTGTCGTCAGCGTCTGACGTTAACGCTACAGAAAAGTTTTTTATCTAGGCCCCCAGGGAAGCCAACATGTAAACAGACAATAAAGGCGAAGCTATACATACTTTCATCACTGTTTCTTGTGAATGATTAAATTGACAGATGACATGTTTAAGATTAGCAATCTGCATTACTTACTACTTTGAAATAATTCTGAAAATGCCAACCGGCACTAGAAACTGGCCATTAGAGCTGCACGCCAACTGCATCCACACTGCAGCTTTACAGCTGACGAGCATTTTGTGCCAACTCCAAGTAGATAAGGGTCAAACTAAACAAAGGAACTGTATACATTTTATGAAAGTCTGTCTATTTAGTTAGAACCTTACATCATCATCTGCCTAGCCTTTTCCCAACTATATCCGGTTGCACTGGAATATTGGTCGGCTCCCAGTGAAACCGGATTCAGCTGAATACCAGTATTTTACGTGGAGCGGCTGCCTACCAGACCTCCATAACCCATTAACTGGGTAACACAGTACTTCTTGGCAAGACTGGTGACCGATTTTCTGGCTTCTGACAATCCGTAACGACTGCCAAAAATCTACAAATGACAGCCGGTATCAATGGCTTAACGTGCTTTCCGAGGCACGGAGGAATCTCGATATGTTAAGATGGTCACCCATCCACAGACCAACCTCGGCAAGCGTTGCTTAACCTTGAAGATCGATCCGTGCGGCTGTTATTATTTAGCCACGAGTTAGAACCTTACATGAAACGTCAAAATCAGTCATCCATACGTTCTTTGGTCTACCAATATTTCCTCGTTTCTTCCCCAGCATCTGGCCAGCGGTTCTCCGACAAGCGACATACGGCACGATAAAGTTTGGCACGTATTACTCGCTCAAGAAGTGGATAGCGCAGCACCGCGCGGACGGGGGCTCCATCGAGCACGTGCCCACCAACACCTTCTGCGCGGCCTTCGCCGGCGGCCTGTCCAGCGCCATCGCCAACCCTACTGACGTGCTCAAAGTGCGGATGCAGGTTAGTTCATACGGTATGTTGGCTGTTCATCAAGTGACATTTTGGGAGAGAGTTCAAACCTCCAATCCTTATGGGCAAAGCTTTTGTTGAAACTATGAAACGTTCTGTCACATTAACTTTAACGCAGAAATAGACCTTCACGTTTTATGGCGTGCCACTGACATTCAATCTTAGGGTTGTAATTGTGGCAAAGCAATAACGAGTCCGACTCATATTTTAATAATCTTTATGTAGCATTCGCTATTGATATAATTCATCTTTTAACCTGACAACATATTGGCCTAGTATAAATTTCCACTTCCACCATATCAAGCAATTCAAATAGGAGACCGTGTTGAGCTTCCTTGCCTCGGCGCATTTCTGGTGGTCGCCATTATTGATTCTGGTTTTGAGGAGTTGCAGTGGTTGGCAAAGTGGCAGACGTCCTATATTTCAAGTACGAGTATGGGACAGTAAGTTCTTTGAACGTAAAGGATGGTAGTCTATTGTAAATTTTTTAGACCTATTGGTCAATTCTACTAGCCAACACTCTGAGTGCCAATTCTACAAATATGCAATGTTCGCTTACGCATGTCAGTGGCAATCTGTCAAATATGTATGGAGATGCGAATGCGGACGATGCTTAAAAATAGTAGAATAGGCCCTCGGAAAAAAAAATTGTGTGATCAATCTCCAGGTAGGCGACGAAAAACGCAACCTTGTCCGGTGCTTCATAGAGATCTACCAGCTGGAGGGAGTGCGCGGGCTGTGGCGCGGCGTGGGCCCCACGTCGCAGCGCGCCGCCCTCATCGCCGCCGTGGAGCTGCCGGTCTACGACGCCGCCAAGAGGCGCCTCACCGCGCCGCTCGGCGACTCGCCGCTCAACCACTTCGCGTCCAGCTTGCTGGCCAGCCTCGGCAGTGCCGTGGCCAGCACGCCGCTTGATGTCATCAGGGTAAGTCTACGACGCCGCCAAGAGGCGCCTCACCGCGCCGCTCGGCGACTCGCCGCTCAACCACTTCGCGTCCAGCTTGCTGGCCAGCCTCGGCAGTGCCGTGGCCAGCACGCCGCTTGATGTCATCAGGGTAAGTCTACGACGCCGCCAAGAGGCGCCTCACCGCGCCGCTCGGCGACTCGCCGCTCAACCACTTCGCGTCCAGCTTGCTGGCCAGCCTCGGCAGTGCCGTGGCCAGCACGCCGCTTGATGTCATCAGGGTAAGTCTACGACGCCGCCAAGAGGCGCCTCACCGCGCCGCTCGGCGACTCGCCGCTCAACCACTTCGCGTCCAGCTTGCTGGCCAGCCTCGGCAGTGCCGTGGCCAGCACGCCGCTTGATGTCATCAGGGTAAGTCTACGACGCCGCCAAGAGGCGCCTCACCGCGCCGCTCGGCGACTCGCCGCTCAACCACTTCGCGTCCAGCTTGCTGGCCAGCCTCGGCAGTGCCGTGGCCAGCACGCCGCTTGATGTCATCAGGGTAAGAAACGGTGGTAGATTCCGAGGTGGTGGTTTCACGCGCGCTCTTCTTAGACGTCGCGAGGGGAGTTAAACACCTCACTCCCCCGCTTGACTAGACGATCAGTCGGGGGTGCGTTGAAGATTGCTTAGTGCCCTCGTAGTCCCCGGTGCAAGTGTGCGAAGGAACACGGGGTGGTTTTAGTCAGTAGAAGTCTGACAGACCCCTCAGTCCTCCCCAGGACGCGGACGGAGGGCATCCATGAGGATTTCCACCCAGATCCAAAAAAAGGATATGGCGCATTATTGAAACTCATATTCCCATATACTACTATTGTACATAAAGTTTAAATAAATAAAATATTTTTAATGTTAAACTGTGGCAAACTTTTTTTTATTATTTTTGATAGTCTCGCGTTTCACCACAAGCTCACCTGGTGGAAAGCGACAATGTGTCTGACGATGAGAGCACGCTAGCATAGAAGTGACCTGCTCGCTCTTGACTTAAAGACCTCCAGGTTGTATCTATCAACTTGATGACAGCCTTCCTGATGATAAAGGGTCACCGCTGTGTAGACGCCATCCGCCAAAGCTGAAATGTCTCGTGTTTGTAATTACACCAGCATCTATCAAATCGGAGCCAAAAACGCTGCTTTACTAGATAAAGTGATAGGACTTCCTCGGCAAAACTTTGTTTGACTGGCGTGACTTAACCTTGAGATTATCTGTTATAGACACGACTAATGAACCAAAGAAAACTGAAGGGCGAGGTAGTGCGGTCGACCGAAAAAATATACAAAGGAACAATAGACTGTTTATTACAGGTATGTATAACCATGTATCGGCTGCCGCTCCATGTAATATACTGGTTTTCAGTTGTTAAGCCGACCCCAACAATGATTGAGAAGAGATTAAGCAGAGATGATGACTTAGAGTCGAATTCGGTGTGTGATATGGCCACAATTGAGTTCGATTTTTAGAAAAGACTGTTTAAGTCGGTCTCATTCATTCATTCGCATTAAACAACTGAAAGAAACCCATCAACTCAATACAACAAAAATGCTCAAATCTCTGTTTGTAGTCGCCCGACATGGCTGCTTTATGCATTACTGGGTTCAAATAAGAATTCCTTCATTGATGTCTCTGTTGTGTGGCCAGACGGTCCGCAGCGAGGGCTTCCTGGCGCTGTACAAGGGCTTCATCCCCACGTGGCTGCGCATGGGACCCTGGAACGTCATCTTCTTCCTCTCGTACGAGCAGCTCAAGCAGATGTACTGAACCCCGCGCTGGGCATGGCTTGAGAATCGTTGAGCTGGTGATTAGGTAGGAGGTACTTTGATTTATCTATTTTAGTATTGTAATTAACTAATAATTGAAAAAAAATAATTGCGAAAAACGTTCTTACTGCTATGAAATAAAGACGATCTTAGTAAAAAATTGTTATCATCCAGAACTTGCGTTGAAACTTACCTAATGGCAGTTATACTAGACAGTCAGAAACTAAAAAACTCATCCGTAGTTTAGTTAATACATACAGTTATTTGACAGAACCCAACAAGGCAAAGATTTGGGACAGACTTCTGATTATATTTATTGCAGTTTAGAATTTTACAAAGACATCTTTCATAATCGCCTTTGGGTTAGGAGGTGCATTGTTATTTTTTGATGCCGTTAAATTCATCTTATGTCTAGATAAATCAAATCTAAAATAACATGTTTATTTTTCAGATCACCTTAGCGCTGATGAATCGAGATCTGGGCAGCATGATAAGATGAGTGAGCTTATATTATGTAGTTAAAGCTACCGTCGATACTTCTACCACTAAAATAATATTATTTGGACAGAACTTTGCCCCCCTACCTTATCAGAAAAACAAATAGAATGGTAAACTGTAGACGCACATTAATAATATTTGTAGGAGTCAATTTGACGATCGTAACGTAGGTACCGAGAATCGTAATTATAAAACAATTTGTTGACAGTATACAACCACGAACCTGTAAGATGTAACCTCTGGTTTCTGGAATGATATTATCGACAATAGATTCGTACGAAGGTCAAGTCAAGCGATTGTCTGATTCGTACCAGACGTTAACGCGTGTTTCATATGTGTCACATTAATTTTGCGATAATGTCCTTCCAGAAACTGGCTTTCTGTGAAGCACCATAGTGCAGCTTATAATTAAGTGTAAATTAAACAAAATAAATGAGCTTTTGTAGGTTATTTTATGTTAAAATCGTGCAGAAACTCTGTTTATTTGATGTAGTTCCTTCTTAGTTTTAAGCGATAAGTTGATTCCTATTATACGATTTGTAAAATACTGGCTAGTTAATTTATTAATGCTGTTTTGTGAAAGTTCAGCTGGTTCTGTTAAAACTAACGGCAGACCTGAGGGTGATGGTGATTACCTATGAGTAGTCAGTATAAAAAACTAAAAATTCTATGTTTAATTTCAAGTAAATAGACTACCAGTGGCCGTTGACCCCGTAATCTGTAATAGTGTCTAGAAATTACGAGTAATTTCTACCCATCACACCTGCGGGGTTCCGCTGCCTTTAATTAGACCTTGAAAAGTAAAGTTTAAAAGTAGTAATATACACTCAACTTATATTCACTAAGTGTAGTTACACTGTATATTTCTAATGTGTTGATGTTGAATAAATCTATTGTTAATAGGAATTTACCTGTGAGTGAATTTCTATCAAAATTATATTTTAGGTTCCATCTTCAAAATTTAACCAACCATGTCACATTTCCTCACAATTTCTGCGTAGCTAGTTTTCCTGCGGCAATACGCAGCACACAGATAAAATGACTGGTGGTTGTCTGCAAGAAAAGATAGTTGCAAGACTACAAAATCATTTTTTCAATATTTTGTGAACTGTCTTTTGATGTTGGATATTATCTTAAAGATTGAACATCGAATATACTTTCTATTTGAAATATTTACTACGCGCGTTGACATACTATGTGTATCATAATTATATCTCATGCAATCGAAATATTTGATTGTTTGTGTAGAGTTGCGCTTGCGGATTCATGTGTGCGCCAACGTTACTGAGGTAACAGAATGGACGCAAAACTTATGTCATTTAATAAAAGCTTTTGTTTTATAAACTAAACAGTGTGCTGGACTGAATGAAAGATGATATGGCTAGAAGGGGGGTGACTGATGAAATGACGGCTAATAGAGAAAGTATGAAAGATGATGACATGTTATTTTTTCTGATCACAAATAAATTGAGATGAGGGCAAGAAAATGACGGTGTGATGGCTGTTAAGGGAGTGTTGTGTATAATTATAGTCATGGCAGAAGGCTGAAAGTCTGAAATCTGGTCGAACCTTATAATACCTTCTTATTTATAAAAAAAAATGTCATTTTTATAATGCTTTATTGATTAGGAGTATTTTTCTTTTTAATTTGTTGTCAATGGGTAAGCAAGATATTATTATACACATCGTAAATATGATGTGAAACTTTTTCTAAAATACTATTTCTCATATTGAAACCCAGATACCTTGTTAGTTATTTTACTTTTAAGTGATAATTTCTAGTAGGTAATTGGAGGTAAGGTGAAGTCACTTATAATTTACTGGTAGCTGCTGTGGTTAGGTTGCAAGCCGACCCCAACACTGGTGGAAGGCTCAGGCCGGTCCTGAATGAGGGTTTTCAGGAAAATTTATGCCACCAGGCGCCATATAGGCCAGAGTTCCTTTTCCTTGAAAAAGTGACTTTGACGAAAAAACATGACGTTGACGTCATTTAAATAAGCGTTTTGACTGGACCTGACAACTCAGTGCTGCCACCTGGTGTACGTCATTTCAGAAAACCTCATTGAGTACTTTGAGTGGAGAATGTGTTAAACCCTACTTTAATGTCATATTTTGACAGGTTGTCAGGCTTTTTTACTTGATGGGAAGTCATCAAATGACTTCTTCTGCTCTGCAGGTTTAGAGAAAAAACTTTTCTGTAGCGTTAACGTCAGACACTCACGACAAAATGTATGGGAATGACATTAGGTGATGCCGTTTCCTTTCCACACCTAATGTCATTCCCATACATTTTGTTGTCAGCGTCTGACGTTAACGCTACAGAAAAGTTTTTTTGTGTAAGCCCCTGGGTGGAGTTGAGTTTCACAAAAACTCAACTTCAAGTTCTTAATTAAGAAATCGGGGTGTATGATGATGATAATGAATTATGGTGACAGCATATGATGACATATCACGTGAGATTGAGATTAAAGCACACAGTGCTAACTTTTAGACGAATATTAATGTTAATCTTTAATCGTTTTTGTACAGTTATTTTTTTATTGTTGTGTTGATCTTCGAGCTATTTCTGCCTTATTCATAGCATAAGTGGTGTCTTCCGCTGGGACATCCATATTATAAGTCCTTTCGAAGGAAACTTCGTCCACTCGACTTGACTCAGTCGCCATGACAATAGGAAAGAAAATCTCGAGCCGAGGTTGTTAATGTCAATATAAAACAAGATATAGCAATTTGTTTGCTGAGTCGAGGTTGATTCGAATAGAAGAAATGACTTGAATTTTACGCCTTGGTCTAACATGCATGTTAGAAAACCGTTTCAAAAACTTGTAGAAGAGTCAGTCACAAGTACTCAGTGTTTGTTCAGATTAAAACAGTATAGTTTTTAGTCCATATTCAATAAAAGAGACTGTAATAAAAAGTTTTTAAACGTCTTAAAATAAATCTATGAATATGGTTGATGGCGCTCAGAAGCTTCTCATTCGTCCCCAAGAGAGGAGCAGGTCTTTGTAAAATGTTGGTTCACGAAGCTATGTAGTCTGTAAGTAGAAAATTTTGTACATATTTATTTATGTAGAATTTATTTTTGAAAGTCACTTTCAATCCTAAATGTATATGCATTTTCTATAAAATATTATACATATAAATGGTTGTTAAAATGTAAATCTTCCTCTGGTCACATGACTTCTGTGTTAGGACGCGTGCGCAGGTCGCTTGGTTGCGTGAGTTTCTTTCATTGTACAGTCAACCGCACATCAGTGGTCACAATTTGACACTGATCTTAATGTCCTAGCACTAAGGGTGATTTTCCAAGTGCGAGAGTTACAACTTAAGTTTGGTTAACGACTGGCTGTGTGTAGGGGAACTGCAGCAGGTACAGTCATCCGCACATCAATGGTAATGGTACATCGGCAGCGCGTCAGGTAGTTGGCGCGAATTTCGTACTGATGTGCTGTTAGCTGTACATTCAGGTTTTATTTCAATTTGTACTAAGTTATTAATAAAAATATCGATTTTTATTCGATATGAACTTCTGTCACAGGATCTTAAGAGCATTTGTTACTGTAAATTAATGTTGTGTGTGTCGCTTAAAAAAGTGTTTGTATGTACATAATTATTTGTCGTGTGAAACACTAGAATTAGAAGCTTACTGTGAATATACACTAGGTACAAAGAATTAGCCAAATTAATATAATCCAAATATACAAACTTGTATAGTGTTCTGTGGTTTTATTTTAACTCTAGTCTACAGATCTACAGCCCATTCATGATTAACCGGTAAAAACTTTACTAAAAACTTTTTCACAAAAAAAAAAACCGACTTCCAAAAAAACACTACAAAGTAAGTACAAAATAACTTTAATTTCGGAGGTCGGTGTCAAATAACTAAGAAGCAACCAAACACCGGTTTTTTTTTGTGAAAAAGTTTTTATTTTTTCTCTTTTTACTTGTACCCACACCTAACAACACCACTAGAAAGTCACAGGAAAGCAAAAATACGCAATTCCGTATACATGGATGATTTTCCACATATTTTTTCCAGCTATTTGGATTTAAAAACCAAATTGCTTGACCGATTTAGATTTTAAATGGGACTATTCGAGAAGTATATCCTTTCACATAAAACAAGAATTTTTGAAATCGGTTCACAAATGACGGAGATATGAGGTAACAAACACAAACACAAAGAAAAAAAATACAATCGAATTGAGAACCTCCTCCTTTTTGGGAAGTCGGTTAAAAAGTGTTTTCTTACATCCGTTTACAATAACTATTTGTTTGGGAATCTAAACCAAAGGTCCAGACTGTGATATCACAGTTTCCACATGGAACCACGAACAAAAAGGTTTTACACCTCTTCCCCAAACATAAAACCTCTTTACTCACAATCCAGCCATAAGCTGTTACAAAAAAAAAAAATCAATCAATGCAAATGCTATCAAAAGTGACGCAGCCTTATTTTCGCACATTTTACAATGCAATTATCAAAATATCTTTACAAAAAGTTTTAATTAGCTGAATCCCGATGGATCACAACGTGGTGGAGAGGGACCCGGGGATGTGCGTGTGCAAGGGAGGCCCCACGCTCGAGATACTGAAGGAAATACAAAGACTTTATGAAGAGAGGATGGAACAAATTAATAAGGCCTCAGGGTCTACTAAGTTGCAGGTGAGTTAATACTCAAATATTACGACAAATAGGAATAGAAAGAATGGAAATGTAAAGGTTAGATGTATTATTTAACTATCTCTGAAGCCATCTAGGTGTATACAATTATATTACCAGGCTTTGCTGCTTCGCTGTGGCTGTTTAAATGTCTACAAAGATGGTAGGTTCGCAATATTAGTTAGGTATACCTACTGATGGTAACATTTCGCAATACTAGTTGTATTGCGAAAGTGAGTTTTTTACGCTTTCACGCGTTAATCGTCGAACCGATATTGGTAGGATATCCATCTCCAGGGCTATCCCTGTGCCCTGAAGATGGATATAGGCTACAGAAAAAGCTAGAAAGTCATAATTAAATGGCCGTTCGTTCTGTGGACATGGAATATATTTTCCATTTCCTCAAATTTACTATTGTGTTTAGACATAAGAATTGTCTTACTATTTCATTGGGTCTGCTTACCACTTCGATCAGTGTATTCTTGATCGAAGGCTACTTTCTATGGATGTGTATTGTGCAGCAGGTATTGTCCTGTCAGTTTATATCCTTAAACTGTGTCTAAATGATAGTGATGATTATCGTAACATCATAAGTCATAAGTTTTAACCTCATGTGTCAGCAACAAGTGGGGCTGCTCCGGTCGTGGGTGGGCGACCTGGTGGGGCAGAACACGCTGCTGGCGCGCGCTGTCGAGGAGCTGGAGACCGCCGCCACCTCCAAGCTGCTGCTGGAGCGGCGGAAGAATGGCGAGGTGAGGCATCCTGGTGATACCGGCGAGAGAGCATTACCTACACTGAAGAATAAACTTTATAGTCAGTGGATTTAAGTCTAAGATTTGTGTTTCCGTAGAAGTTAACAACCACAAAAACTTACGCAGTCAAACTTTCGTCAGAAATGAGAATAGCTATACCTTATTTATCGATTCTCATTTTTTTTGTAACGTTAGCTCTCCACCACCTTTGGTTGGCTGTTAGAGAATGTCTCAGGCATTATGTAGCTGTACGCCTATACCTACCTAGACTTTTGTGTTGCATGGAGTTTTAATAAATCAATAAGTTAATCATTGGTTTTCCGTTTGGTGCAATCGTTTTATTGAAACGCAGGAATCGAACACCACCTGATGTTAGATCTAGTAATGTACTGTCTGATAGAAAATTTAAGTCAGGAGCTTCCGATACTGACAAACTTTCAAGCCGGTGCTAAGTGGTTTCACGTAGGTATGTATGACCAGCAGGAGCCATGCAGATTTAACATGCACATCAATATTTAGGCTCGACCGTTGCCGATGTTGGGTTGGGTTATCTGAGGGGTACTTCTCGTAGTTTTAAGGACCGTTCGCATTCGCAACACAGCCGAAAGCTGTTTTAGACAGCTTTCGGCTGCACCACTAACTTCCATATATTTTGACAAGTTTTTGAAATTGATTGACGTTGATATCAAATTACGACTTGAATTTGAACGCTTTTTAGATACGCGAATTGGCCTTCAGCTAACCGCATGGCATTATTATCACCGGCTTGTTACTAAAGTAGGCAGTTTGATGTAGTCCCTCTTGTAACCTCTAACCCCTGGTCCTCATCAGGTGGTGTCCGAACTCCGCGCGGAGTGCGCGGCGCTGCGGCGGCGGCTCGCGCGCAAGGACTCTGACCTCCGAGGTCTGGTGGAGGTGCTGCGGCGGCTGAGGGAGTTCGACTACTGCACCCTGGATGGCATACACTTCTTTGAAGTCACGGAGTCCGATATATTTGGCTCTGTTGAATGGTGAGTGTGTTTGATGGTATTTTGCAAGTTAACTTTGATTGTCCTTGAAAGCCCCCCCCCGTAGGTACTTTGAAAAAGCACGTTAGACAATTCCCGGCTGTCATTTGTAGATCTTTGACAGTCATCATGGGTAGTCAGAAGCCTGTTAGTCTCATCACCAGTCTTGTCTAGGCTGATGATTGAGAGAAGATTTTTTTTTAATTTTTGTTGTTTCTCCTATGCCCAAATTATTTTGTTAGGTTGGAGTTCCCCTGCCAGGGATGCGGAATTTGTTCGAAAGAGTCACCGTGGCCCTGGAACGCAAATGGCATTAGGAGGTACACGGATGGGTTTTAGACAGTCCCTTCCCCTCCGCCCAGGGCGGAAGAAGTCATTTGATGTCAAAAATAGTCGCGTTCCGGTCTAACTGGATGCGACTGACCTAAGTATTTATAATAGTGAACTTACCTATTTATAATAGAACGACTGCCTAAGTACCTGATCTACATTAGGTACCCTGGAGACTGGATCCCTTAGTAAGACTATGGTTGTCAGAACTTTCTAACTTCTGACCTGTGTCGACAGTAAAAAAATACCGACATATAGGTATATATTAACAAAGTACCAATGAAAATAAGAATCCACTTCCTAGATTATAATGCTTTCCTACCGTTGTGCAGGCGACAAAAGAAGCTGGAGCAGGGAGACTCTGTGAAGACGCGCAGCAACGTCAAACATGACGCGAACAGATACAAAATCAGTCGACATTTCAGAGTTGGATAGAACATTTTCGATGATTTTGTTTTTTTTAAACCGGTTTACATTATTTTGATTACACCTTTACTGTATCTTTTTACATTTATTATAATGGTATCTATATTATTTGTTTGTTATTATTGGTACCAGCAGCTGGTGCCGGGTCGTCAACGCTTGAGAGCGCCGCCCGCGCCGACTCGCATATGAACTCATTTTCATTTTTTTCGGGCACCATCTACTGCAACTTCATCATCATAATATCAGCCGAAAGACGTCCACTGCTGGACATAGGCCTCCCCGCGCGTGTCGCCACAACAACCGGTCCTGTGCGTCTCGCATCCATCGGCTACCCGCGACCCTCACCAGGTCATCGGTGCTGCAGTTTACTTATACGTATATTATAGGATCATACCACAGCCGTCGTTTCCTCCTTATGTGGTGGTGATGTCACCAAAGTTATATTTTATTTAAAAATCTTCTTTATTTGAAAATATCACCACGATTCCGCCAAACAAGCAAGCAATATGTAAGTATTCCAATAAAACGACCATTAATATTAAATTTTAAATAAAAATGAAAACAATGTTCTGTTATTTGTTATATTACAGAGGAACCCGAAGAACACAATATGTGCCAAAGTATCGGAGCTCAAAGTGTTGAACGAGACGCTGACCAAGGAGAACATGGCGAAAGAGAGGTACGAAATCCAAATACTAGCCAACACGCAGTGTGAACTGCGATAGCCGATCTCCTACTACAAAATAATGGCGTTATCGTAGATCATAGTCATCTACCATTGACATGTTGTTGACTGTTGAAGCGAAGCACCAAATACCTACTCTAGGATGTGCGCGCATAAGAGCGTCTTCGCGCGTATGTAAGCAGTAGTGAGGTACCCACTTGCTGATTCCAATAGGATTTTTGTTGCTTTGATCAGCGTAGCTATGCGCTCGCTGTCGGCTGTCGCCTCGCAGACGATAAAAGCTATAAGTAAATCGCTCGATAGAAATGTGTGAAATACCTACTCTATGCAGTGCTAAGTAAATTTTTAGTTTGAGGTTTCTATGCGGTATTATTCAGTTTATTCCTCTCAATATGAAATATTTTGCAGAGAGATAAGACAGCTGAACAAGGACGCCCAAAGCTACGAGCAAACTATCATGAACCTGAGGAAAGAGATGTCTAACTGCAAGTATCATACACCGTAAGTTTAATATTACCTGCTATTCCGGCTTTTAGGGAATTTTCTGTAACTAGCATAGCACTGAGTAATTGCCGTACCGAAATACCTATCATATTAAAAAAAAAAATATATATTTCATAGAATAAAATTAAAAAAATACCTGTTATTTGCCCACCCTGTAGAGACCGGACGGCATGTCGTTATTTCCATGGAAGATTGGTAGGCCATTAGTGTGGGACGCTACTTGTGTCGATACTCTTGCGCCATCCCATCTTCCTAGCTCTTCGTGCTGCGCTGGCGCTGCCGCTGCGGCTGCAGAGAACCTCAAGCGGCGGAAATATAATAACCTTGTTGGTAGTTATATTTTCGAGCCGTTTGGGGTTGAAACTCTCGGGTCGTGGGGTCCGAGTGCTCATTACTTGTTCAAAGATCTGTCAAGACGTTTAGTTGACACTTTGCGTGACCCAAGGGCTGGCTTTTACCTCGGACAAAGCATAAGCATTGCCATACAACGTTGCAATGCTGCCAGCTTTTTGAGTACGTCACCAGTGGCCTGCAATGCGGAGGAATTTTTCGACGACATGTTTTAGATTATTTTTAGTTTTAGTTAGTTAAGAGTTTGTTTTATTTAAGTGTATATACAGGATTATTTGTAAAACACCAACAACCTTTCAGTGGGTGAAAGTACTCATGATTATAAACAACTTTCACTATGGGACCAACTCTGGAATATCAAAAAATAAATCGGCTGTTTCATACAAAATTACAATATTCACCCGATGAAAATGTATGAAACAGTAGATTTTTTTTCGATTTTTCAGGGTTGGTCTTATAACAAAAGTTGTTTATAATCATGAGTAGGTACTTTCACCCACTGAAAGGTTGTTGGTGTTTTACAAATAACCCTGTATATATTGCCCTGTAGTTAGTATACCAGTGCATAAAAAATAATAAAAGTGTAGATAATTTACACAAAAATGTTGATACCAAAACAGAATGATGATTAACACCAAGAAAGTAGGAGCAAAGTGTACCAAAAATGTACGTAATAAAATATATTCGAACATGTTAAACCCGAACAGCATCCTGCGATAGATTAGAAACTGTCGACGGATGAAATCCGCCCGATACAAAAATAAACTATGAGTCTTTTATGCTTCGAAACTTAATGTTATGGTGGAGCACGGCCCATTACAGAGACAGGTTGTAAAACAAATGATTGTGTAACTAATTTCCTGTATGGCACGGCATTTCACGGGGTCCTGGGTTCATTTCCTAGGTCGAGAATGTGTTATTGCGAATTTTTTAGTTATTTGTAATGAGATTTTTTCCGGAGTCTGAAATTGTGCATAGCCTATGGCACCAGGCTAGACACCTTACATGAGAGTGCCCTCTGCCTCTCTGCCGGATACTTGAAAGCGGCGTGATGTGATGTTTCCTGTTGCAGCGAGGTGTCCATGAAGGATGCCGAGGTGATGGCTGGCATGTGCTGCACGGGGAACGAGGTATGCTTAGAGTATGTTGCTGATTTTCTAGTGCTAAGAATTTTTTTATTCTACTTCGGTCCAAACACATGATACTTTCGTTAAAATGAAGCAATTCTTTAAAATGGAAAACTGATGTATTATAACTCCGTTTGTAAAAAAAAATATTCAACAGATCCCAACGGTATTTATTTTTTGTTGGGAGTTCAAGAACTTAACGACAGTCCCTTTTCTACAAAAAATACTTAGCACCATTCTGTTAGTCGACCTCGTGATTGCTTTACCACCCTTTAGGTTGAGTTTCGCTTGCACGTCCACGTGGCAGTTATATAAATTCCAACCTTAATAACTTTTAAATGAACTGGGAATCGTAAAAAGTGGTAAAGCAACGACGAGGTCGACTATAGTGTTGAGTGTGTGTGTGCGGGTGTAGTGTGGCGAATGGGAGCCGGTGAAGGATTTCAGCGAGGTGCTCCGCGACGAGACGCTCAAGTACCAGGAGCGCGTGCACAAGATGGAGGCCAACCTTAAGGTATCCGTTTTTTACTTCAAATAACAACCCTAACCTCTTCAAAGTTAGAGTGAACAGGCTCCTTCTGGGTAAGCTCGTACCATCGTAGACTTTGTCTCTGTCATCTCTGACATTGACTAGAGTCAAGAGCAAACCCATCTCTAAAATAAAAAAATAAATAAAGAACGAAACGAAGTTCCTTAACGTCATGATTTTTGCGTTAAACTCCTTCCATTCACCTTTATCATTCTCTCAGTGTATATTTCTATGGATGCGAGACGCACAGGACCGGTTGTTGTGGCGACACTTGGGGGAGGCCTATGTCCAGCAGTGGACGTCTTTCGAGCAAGCATGTACGCACACTGAGCGCCCTCTCTTTATGATGTGTCTGTGTGTGAAACCTTCGTCCCTGACGAGGGTCCTGACTGAAAAGTTTTTTTAGCAGACATGCCTCTGGACAGTTATTTTATTTCACTGACCAGATATCATATTACTTATGGTCCATAGCCCCTGTTCATCTATGCATGACTTTCGCATCTCTCCATAAGTGAGCTTACGCTTCTACAAGGCAGTTTCTTATGGCGTGGGTGGATCGACCCCGTTCCCCTAACCAGTTGGATGTCGAAATCACCTGGACTGGTCGTTGTGGCGAGGTTCGCGCGAGGCTTTTGTCCAGCAGTAGATGTTTTTGCAGTTTCGTAGCTGATTGATGATGCTTCTACAAGATGAGTTTTCAACTGAGCTCATTGGTGTTGACTAACTAAGTTTGCCACAATCAAGAGACAGACAACCAAGTTACTAACTTGGTTATCTTATTTGTTGGGGCTTGGAAGTTGGAAACTCGTTACAATAGCCTTTAACAGCCGGCCTGCTTGCTTCAAGTGAGCTGTCATACCACCTTCATTGCATAGATTGACAGCTCATGTTCACATCACCTAAGTTTTCACGGTGAGATTTTGCAGAATAGGAGTACAGGAGCTCTGATCTCGCAGGCTAGTGGCGACAGCATCCGCGCGCTGCGCAAGGTGAACGTGACGCTGACGGAGGAAATGCACTCCATGCGGCGCGTGTGCGCAGCGCTGGACGAGCAGTGCCGCGCCGCCAACATGCGTGCGCACTTCAAGGACGACATCATTAAGGAGATGCGTCGCCAGCTCAAGCAGGCCAAGGCAAAGGTAACATTACCTATAGCATTACGCTCGTATTACCCTATTGCCATTGATGCCTAGCCCAGGCAGAGGTGTTAAGTATTACAGCCACCCACATAAGGCCATGTTCAGCATCTTCGCTATGTATAAAAATGCAGGCGGGATCATCTATTGGTTCGGACCGTTCGGATGCACGAAGGCGTGGGTGACTGGAAAACATATTAACCGCGTGGCAATCCTCTTCATGCACATCCTACGTAGCAGTAGACTTCGACTTCAATCATGTTAAAGTCAGCCAGTCCTTTTGCCATTGTCCCGGCACACATTCAGATTTCGGGCCGCTACTTAAGATCTGACTGAAAATAACCTTTAGTATCAGGCAACGGCCTAGAAATAGAGTTTGCTAGAATCTAGGTTGAGCACATGTTTTCAATGGAACGTAGCTCAGTTTCCAATAAAACGTTTTATCGAACGCATTACTACTACAACAAACATTCGCTTTGTTTACGAAATCTTGATTTTTTATCACTTTCTGGTACTGAAACCAGGCTAGCGTCACGAAGTAATTTTTGCCTGCTTTTTAAGGGTAAAGAATTTGTACATTTTGACTGAAACAGATCATCACAGCTTTCAGGACTTGTTCAGAAGCCAGCAAAAGCAGTTGTATCGATTATCTGGGATTCGACAGCTTAATTGCCTCGACATTTTTCTAGAGGTCGGTCATTATTGATTCTGGCATTACCAGTTCACGTTATATTTATTAGCTATAGACGTGTCATGCACCAAAATCACAAATCTAATACAAAAACAGCATGCTCGCGCTTTCGTGTATGGTTGCACTCATCATCATCATCATCATGTCAGCCGAAAGACGTCCACTGCTGGACATAGGCCTCCCCCAAGTGTCGCCACAACAACCGGTCCTGTGCGTCTCGCATCCATGGGCTACCAGCGACCCTCACCAGGTCATCGGTCCATCTTGTGGGAGGCCTCCCACAAGACAACCGATGTCCAACGCTGCGTCTTCCGGTACGCAGTCGCCACTCCAGAAATTTCGGCCCCATCGACCATCACGCCACAACGACCATAGGGATTGAGCTATATAGGGTGTATAGCTCCATCCCTCCTTCTCGCTCGAACTACTCACGCACGCCGCTGTTCTGCGAGCAATGTGCCCGGCCCACTGCCACTTCAGTTTGGCGATCCTTTGGGCTATGTGTGTTACCTTGGTACTTGGTTAGTTTATTATATTATACATATATCATTGCTAACATCACCCCATTCCCTCCACAGCTAAAAGACACAAGCTCAGAGATAACAAGTCTGAAGTCGAAAGATTTCGTGAGCGGCGACGCGGAGTGCGGGCACGGCGCCTCGGTGTCGTACGACTCGGTGACGATCGCGTGCGTGCGCGCACAGCCGCGTCGCAAGCGAGACGTGCCACTGCGCGACACCTCGCTCAAGGCATTTGAATGTCGCACGCCTGTGAACCTGTCCAACGATGATTCTTTAAATATTGATTGATGACTGTTTTTATGGTAATAAAGTTTTATTTTAGTTTTTTTAAATGATGACTTATTGCTAATTAAATTTTTTCTTTGGCTTTTATCCCCATAGAAACCGTGCATTTTCCCGAAGTAAATGGTAGTCGCACTCGGGAATAGCATAGCTTTCTGGTAGTAAAATAATTTCAAAATCCTTTCAGTAATTACAGTGACTATCGTCTACAAACGATATGAGCTCTTTAAACTATATAAATATTAGATAGTTTAGACAGTGTCGTACGACTCTGTGACGATCGCGTGCGGGCGCGCAGAGCAAGCGCGACGTGTCGCCGCGCGACACCTCGCTCAAGGCGTTTGAATGATTCTTTGAGTATTGATTGATGACTGTTTTTTGGTAAGTACTATAGTAATAAAAAATTAGATTTTTCCTTCAGTTCGTACATTTTTCTGAAGTTCATATACTGTTTCTTCAATAGCTTTCTGAGAGTGGATGAAAATTTTCAAAATCGGTTAAGTACCTACCTACCTCCAGTGATGATTACCGTTTACAAACGATTTGACCTCATTATACTATGTAAATATTAGATTAGTTTAGAGTTAGACCGTGTAGTTGACTCGGTGACTATCGTGTGCGTACGCGCACAACCGCGGCAAAAGCGCGACGTTCCTCATTAAAATGCTTCGAGTATCGCCCGCCTATGAAACTGTCTATGTTTCAAATATTCAGTGTATTTGACGATTCACAGAACATTGTTTCCTTAAAATTTGTTCTGGTATTTTATGCTTTATTGACTGTAGAAAGTAAACCTTAAAGGTTAAGGTTCAGGGAACTTATTCCAAAATTAATTATTCCTAGGTGCAGAACCGCGATGTTACATAAGAACTGAATTGCAAGCCTGTAGTATGCGTATATTGAAGCAAAGTCCGTCTTTATCTTAGTACAACGAAATTACAGACATTCTAAATTCCAGTTGGTTACGGTAGGTAACCTTAAAATTAATGCTGAGGAAGTTATTCTACAGAAAAACAAATGATTTCACGAAAAGGCAATCCATACAGGTAAACTTTTAAAACGCTTATTTCTTTTTGTTTTGTATGTAGTTTTTGGCAAGAGGTTATTAAAAAAAGATAGGTAGGCTATATGTATAAGTAACCTTTTTATAGCATACCGTTCGACATTTCGACTCTCAGATGATCGTTTTCCTTCTTCTCGGGTCCAAAGAATGTTTGTGATGTTTGCAATTTATTGTTATTATACTCAGTGACAAATTGGACTTATTATCTATTAAGAAAGGTAAGATACTTCACACCTACTTATGAACTCTTTGATCACTACAATTATATCTAATGAACGCTCGCTAAATTGATGTATTTTAAGTATCTTGTGTTTGGACCAACATGGAAACTACACTCGGTTTCTTTAACGAATATAATTATCGCGAATATTGTTAAGAAAACGTCAAACGTAAGTTGCTTGATTGGTGGACTGATAACAGCCAATCTGTAGTGCTATCCTGAAACACTAAATCACCTAGTATCTGACTTATGTAGGTGATGTGAGCTGCTAATCCCTAGCAGGGATGTTATGGATTATAATATGAAGTTTCGGATCTGGTTAAGGATACGGATATAGAAATAATATTATACCGGTTTCGGATACGGTTACGGATATGAAATTATTTCGGATTATCCCTTAGTTTCGGATAGTTTCGGTTTCGGATATTAGAAATTGTAAAAGTAAAACACAAAATCGGCTAGTGTCCCGGCTCGGCCGCGTAAATAAACCTGTAGTAACTGTCTCATTTGGACTCCGGATTCGGTTACGGTTACGGATAGATTTTTTATTTCGGTTATCCGATAGTTTCGGTTACGGTTACGGAGCTCCATAACATCTCTGATCCCTAGCATCAATGAGGTTTTCAAGGAAAATTCACACCACCAGATGGCGCCACTTAGGCGTGAGGTCTCCTCTTTGGAAACTTAACATTGACGTAAACATGACACTGATGTCAATTTAACTAATGTCAGAAACATAATCGTTTTGACAGGTGCCTGGACCTGACGCCTCAGTGCTGCCACCTGGTGTATACCATTTCAGAAAACCCTCATTGGAATGACTGCTCACTTCACCTTCACACATGTTTTTTTAGATCCGACCGGTTGATGATAACTTTTATTTCGATACTTCGTTGATTTTGTCCTAGAAGCCACGTGTAAGAGTACAATCTACAAAGTTTTTTTAAAATAACTTATGTTATCTGTTTATTTTCCTTTATTTTCCTCAAGAACGAGTCTGTGACGTCGTGCTTCGTGGCGACTACGTCTACTCCCAACGCGAGCGTAGCGCCACCGATCGCGTGCGCCACGTCCATGCCCAACATATCCGTCATAGAGCGAGTGCGTTTCTTTTGTTTTTTTCAATTAGCTTTGATGTGTCGTCTGGTTTGGCACAGTTATACCTACGCTCAATAAATGGACACAGAAGGTCAGGTCCATATAATCAATATGCCAGTATTTTCCCAGACTATGTTGGGTCGGCTTCCAGTACGACTGGATGTCAGTATTTCACATGCAGCGACTGATTATCGGACCTCCATAATCCAGTTAGATACTTCCGGTCTTCACGTACAGTGTCTGCAAGTGCACTCGCGACTGACATTTGTTTTGAGGGCGCCCCGGCGCGCGCAGCGCGTACTCGTCTTTGTGCGCTTGCGCTGGTCTTAAGCTAACCTTCTGTAGGTCTTTCCATTTCGTGGTTAGAATGAGTCAGGTGGTAATTAAGAGTAGCTAATTCGTCATCATGTTGTTTCTGTTGCGGAACTAATTTCTTTACTGAGATTGGTGCAGTAATACACTTGAAGTAAGCAGTTCAAAACACCATTTTTGTGACCTCATTGCATATAAAACTGATCAATGCTAAAAAAAACGGTTTGTTTTTTTTAATCAGCAACATTAATTTTCTTGAATCTTGTTCACAGTCCACATCGGTCCCGGTGCTGGTGTCAGATGCCTCGATAGCCGATCTTCAGAGCCACTTCAGAACACGCGCTCCATCCAAGAACGAAACGTTCCAGATCAATACTCTGCGCTTCATCAGCCCTCCCAAGGAATCTTGTTCCCCATGCGAATCTCCCAGGACCAGCCCTGACAATGGCTCTCTTAATAACTTTCTGCCAAGGGACCCTATTAAGATCTGCCTTCCCAAGAAGCCAGCTAGGATCTGTCTGCCCAAGGAGTCTCCTAGGATCTCTTTCATAAAAGATCCTCCTGAAGATGCTGCTAAAACTTGTCCTCCCTTGGAGAGGTCAGGTTCTAAGAGTTCCCTCAATAACTTTCTTCGCAAGGAGTCTCCTAAGACCTGTCTGCGCAAGGAATCTCCTAGGTCCTGTCTACCGAGGAAGCGGTGTAAGCTCTGTTACAAGCCTAAGAAGACGAGCTTTAGGTGTGGATGCATCAAGTCCTCAGGGTTGGTCTCCAGTGACGAGCCTGATAAGTGTGATTGTGTGGAGGAGTTGTACTTCAACGATGAGGCGAAGAGAAGTGGCGGTTCGAGCCCTAGGTGAGATGTTTTTTTATTCATTTCCATGTAATGTTAAAAGTTTAGGAATAGCGAATACGACTTGCACGATTTGTGGTCGAACTTATAGATTAGTTACCACACAAATAATAGGTCTTTACCTATGAAATTGCCGTTTTGTATGAAAAAATTTAAACGAATTTTTTTCATGTATTTTTTATTTGTATTAATCGAAGTACCCATGCAAACAATGCATCTTTGCCAACGCAGTGGCAGTTTATTGATGCCCTTCTTAAAGAAATCAGCTGGACGGGAGGCAACAAATTCTTCAAAGGCATTTTGCACTGCCTCTCGGGTATTGAATTTTTTTCCCGCCAAGAAGTTATCCAAATTCTGGAAAAAGTAGTAGTCTGTAGACGCAAGGTCTGGTGAGTAGGGCGAATGACGGAGAGCTTCCAACCCCAGTTCTTGCAACTTGGAGACCGTCTGCTGTGCAGTATGAGGTCGCGCGTTGTCGTGCAGGAGCAGCGGAGACGAGCGATTGACCAATGCTGGTTGGAGATGTGCCAGCTTCTCCATCATTGTGTTCAGTTCTTCACAGTACACATCTGCAGTAATGCTCACCCCGTTTGATAAGAAGCTGTGATTAATCACACCGGCGGTAGACCACCAAACAGTGACCATCACTTTTCTAGGGGTAAGTTTTCGTTTAGGGCATTGTTTAGGTGCTGAACCAGGATCCAACCAACTTGCTGAGCGCTTGCGGTTATCAAACAGAATCCATTTTTCATCGCAGGTAACAATGCGGTTCAAAATTCCTTCATTTGTGTGTCTGTTGAGCAGTGCAAGACACGTCTCGACGCGTACTTCGCACTGGCGATCATTGAGTTCGTGGGGCACCCATTTGTCAAGCTTTTTTACCTTGCCAATTTGACGCAAATGGACCAATATTGTTTTGACGCTAACGTCGAAAGCTGCTGCTAATTCAGCCGTAGATTGTGTATCATCAGCTTCCACAATCGCCTTTAATTCGTCATTGTCGACCAAAGTCTTCAGACGACCGCGAGGTTCATTTTTCAGGTCGAAATTTCCAGAACGGATGCGAGCAAACCAATAACAGGTGGTGCGTTGGTTTGTAGTGTTAGCTCCGTAAACGTGGTTGATGTTGCGTGCCGCTTGTGCCGCGTTGCTGCCACGACGGTACTCATATTCCATAATTACTCGAATTTTTAACGTATCCATGATGACGAAAAAGATTGAAATGCGATGAAAATGTAAAACGAATCAATAAACAAATGACTACTTTTGGAAAAAAAAACCATGTTTTTAAAATAAAATTAATTTGAAATTAGAATTCTTAGCCAAACAAAAATTATTTTGATTTGAAATGGCCAGTACTGCAGAACGGCAATTTCATAGGTAAAGACCTAATATATTATCACCTAGCTTATGCTAACTTACCCAAAAGTTGAAAGTACTCGTTACCTACAAGGGGAGATTTACAAGTTTTGAATTTAGACAGTTATAAACATAAATTATACTTTACTGCAGACATTAACAGCGTTCAAAATTTTAATTTTCCCCTGTAATCTAACCCCATAATCAGCTATTCAATATTTAACGTCCATCTAAATATAACTGGCAACATGTTACGTTTGTGGCACAAGTTGACGCTAGTTTACGACTCGCGGACGGTTTTATATCCTCGACCTGCTTTCAGGGGTCATAGCTGTAAGGAGAGGAGCTCTGATTTACTGAAGGTGAGCATCATACTAATTAATTCTTAAAACAATGTTCGCGCTCATTTTTGAGGCACTTACTCTCCTGTACAATTCAGGACTAAGGGAAACTCCGTATTATGATCCCGTAGTCTAGCCTAGTCCGAAACTACTCGTGCTTTGCCTAGACATCGGAGCAAGTTCAACACTAGTCAAAGCTAGTAGTGACTGAAATGTTTGAGTTCGTCTTATTTAAACACTGTCATAAAAAAATCAATGTCCAGTGAATTCTGCTTACAAACTGAATAAGATGTTGTTTGTTTCTTCTTTCAGCTTCAACCAGAGTGTTCTATTGAAGCGTTAAAGTGAGTTTTTTTTTTAAATTAGATAATTGCATCGCCATGTTTAGCAAATAAATATAAAATACCTATCTATGTCTTGTTTCAGGAGAATAATAAAAGAAAAGAAGCGTCGATCTTGTGAAAGGGATCCAAAGGTAATATTTTAAAAAGCATATTTTATTTCAATAACTTGCGTGCGAGACAGGTTTGGTTCTACGCTTCATTGGTCAGCATCTTCTATGTGTTGGTCTTGTTTTACAATTATCTTGTTTCACTGTCCAAATTCGGTTGATCCGTTTAATATTGTTCCTATCTAGGTTTTTCCGCGGCATCGCTTCCATGGCCTGTGTCACAGGAATCGTGTATTTTCTGGGATGAATACTAGCCTATGGCATTCAGCTTTTTATAAATGAAAGAGCTTTCATATCAGTACCTATTTGTAGAGATTTATTCCTACAAACAAAGATTTTTACGGCTTTATAATATTGGTTTATTTACTTCCTTAAATACAACGTGTAACAGAATCAGCTGTTCAGTACATTTTGTCAAGTTAAGCTCACTTAAATGTATGGGGGCAGTCGAGTCAAGATTTAGGGATTGGTCCAATAGTAAAAGTTGTTCATAATGTTGAGTACAATGTCCCCTTTTCAGGTATTGCGTTTATTCTGTTACATGTTGTATGTGATTACATACACTTTATTTATGTATGGCCTCCAGTCTCTCAACTGAGTTTTACCAGAAATCTTCACGAACGTCTATGGTGAAATTCAGTTTCTCGTAATATTAATGAAGTAGTCCTAATTTGTTATTAACGACATAATTCCGAAATGTGGTTAGGTCTATGTTTATCTCGTGTTGTGACGAAACGGGCGGACGTCGCCGTCGGAAACCGAAGCCCGAACGACGCGGTTTTTAACTAATGAACTACCTGCATGTAGAGGGTGCTGTTTTTGTAGCAAACTGGCGGACAAGTTTCACTTGTAAGTTTAGTGGTCGTGTATGTGTTTTTTACTTTTCTGTGTTTAAAATACTGTTTTGTTTTTTTTTGACGTAAGTATTTATATTGCTTAGCATGAACCGTTTATTTTCAAATTATCAATCTAACCATTGATGTATTAAAAGGAGGACTCTAACTCAATTTTTATTCCATTCCTTGGATGGTATTTCTGTGACTCATCATAATGTTTTAAGTATTCAAGACTGAAGTCTGAAGTCAAATGAAAGTTTCAGAATAAGGGTCCGTGGACAAAAAATGTAAAAATATTTAAAAAATGAGTTTTCCCTAACAAAACACGCTGTCAACCCCAACGGGTTTGCTATGAGAATAAAGAACACAAGTGGGCCACCGTCCCTTCAAAAATGACTATTTACGACGATCTAAATATACCCGTGCAACGTCGCGGCGCATACACTCGCGCGCAGACCGCTGCGCAGGCGCACGTCAACTGTTTGTCAATAGCTTTGTAGTGCGGGTCGATATTAACATGATGTTCAATGGCTTGTTGATGTGCGCGGATTCCGACGCTAGTGATGTCACTAAAGTAAGTGGGCTAGTGTTGTGAGTTGTATGTGGTTATTACTGTCTGTTTGTTTGTTGTGATTCGCAGTGCTTCGAATTTGGAATATTGGATTTTGTTTACAGGTTTTTTCGTTAATTTTGATTGTTGCTTTGAAACAATTGCAGTTTTTGTTTGACTGTGTGTATCATATTTTGTGAAACGATTTGTGTTTACAAAAAACAAAAGTGATGTGAATAATTGCTTCATCAATAAAATGAGGAGCATTATTTCGATGGGGTTGGTTAACAAAGTCGTCCCTAAATATGAGTTTATTTTTGAACCATAATTGATATTTACCTACTACTAAACCATATATAAATATTTACTTACTTATTGTGTGTGAGAGAAGTTGCATCAAATGGTTCGGCGCAGCTTCTTTTGATCAATTTTATTAGATCTTCAATTAAGATATTTTGGTCATCAATTACTGCTGTACCACTTTGGGTTGAGTGCTACATGAACAAATGGCGTTTGGGAAGTTTTAAATGTTTATGATTGATTTAATACTGTAACATCAATGTCATCTATTATAATGACATGGGCCATAATCAGTGGCGCACCCAGGCAGGCCGCTGCAGACATAGCCAGGCAAAATGGTGTTTCATAGACTAGTCGGACACACAATGTGAGTGCGGTCCTCCTGTTCAGAGCATGAGCCACACGTTGAAGGGCCCCAAGTGCCCATGCACCTGTACTATGGGGGATCTGGTGACACAACGCTGCAGTTGCCGTGGCCACCTACTGGGCCCAAAAAGGAGGAGAAGTAAGGAGTTAACCATCGACTTGAAAAGAAGAAGACCTTTATACCGCACCACGTGGCGCCACCAAGTCCGTAGAAAGTTCTTTGATTTTCTAAAGTATTTTGTCAACTTATAACGCACTAGCTTCTGCCAAAGCTTTGCCCGCGTGATCGTTGAAACTTATCCAACTTACTATTTTGGAACTTATGTAAAGTATCGTAAATTCGAAAGCCCTATTCCAGGGCTGAGGGCATGGTCTACCCGTATGCCAAATTTCTTCTAAATCCGCAGCCGTTAAGAATTGAAAAGGTCAGAAACAGACAGAGTGAGTTCTTTTCACACTATCATATTAGTATGGATGTATGAAAGATTAGCTGTCGCCAGCGGCTTTGCCTGCGTTTATGTTTTTTCCCCGGAGAATTCCCCAAGGAAACATACTCCCGGGATAAAAGGTAGCCTATGTGCTATTCCAGATTATTAAGATTATAATCTATCTCTGTACCAAATTTCATCCCTATCCGTTCAGTCGTTCTGGCATAATTTAGTAACAAACATCCATTCAAACTTTCGCACTTATAATAGTAGCTAGATGGATTAAGGTAAAACAACGATGTTCCGCCAATATTGCTCCCCGGTATAGAAGCAGGCACACGATGACACGACACACATCTAACGAAATGGTCGCGAACGAGTTATTTATTTTCGAAGCCAAACTCCCTGAGCCACAATAAACATCACAGAACAAAACAATCCGTCGTCCGGCGCCGGCGCCGCCCGTTCCATCCGTCGTAATACTAGTACAGCGATTCCCAAAGTGCCAATTGGTGTCCCCCAACTTTCTTCTAAAATCGTTACGCCCCTTGCCTGTTGAAGCAAAACTAAATAGACGGAGCCGATGACATAATTATTGTCTCAAATGTCCGCAATACCAACCAAACCTGGATGACAATCGTCAGAAACATGATTTGGATTTGTTCAACATATTTTTGTCTAATATTAAAAACCCTGAAACAGCAACACGGGGCCACGGCAGACCGCGAAGCTGCGAAGGATATGACGGAACGACCTGGATGGCTTTCTAAAGAATGAAAGTGACGAAAAACCGTGACCGTTGGAAGGAATGGAGGGGAGTATACTGTGACCTAACTGTGGTTCAGTGTGGGCTAGTAGTAAAAATAATACCGAAAACAGATACCTGCAGTATATTGAAGGAGCCGCCGCGCCCCTCCTTGTTAGACAACGGCCCCCGGGTGGGGCGACCCCACAGCTTGAGAACCCGTCTCCAGTGTATAAACCCCATTAGACGGTGCTCTTACGACTTACCTTTGATCAATTTTATCGCAACCTCAATTAGGGATATTTGGATTTTAACTGCCTTACCCTTTGCAGTGGTCGTTAACGATTTCCTGGATATCAACTTTGGTTAAGAGATTATTTTTGGTTGTGGTATCTCTATCTTCATTGATGGTTTGTGTTGGGTATGGGTACTAGCTTTTGGCCGTGGCTCCACTCGCGTTAAAATAGATTATCGCATAAAATCGTAACCTCTAACCGTCTCTACATATATTATATAGAGTCCAAACTATCTCCGCACCAAAATTCAAAAATTCATTAAAATCGGTTCAGCGATTAAGGCGTGGAAGCGTAACAAAGAAATAATAAAGTTTCGCATTAATAATATTAAGTACCTTATATAATTAGGATGCCGTAAGAATGCAAATACGTTTGATTGCTACACTTCTTTCCAATTGAATTACGGGCTTACGATTATACTCAATAGCTATCTGCGCCGACTGTATAGGTTTTTATTCAATCATCACAAATTAGACTATGACTTCAACTCACCATCATTAGGTACAGCCCGTAATTTAATTACTGACTGATTTCCATACTTTTTGGTTCCGTGCGCCCCTCATTCGGGTGTTTCTCGCGACTTTGACACTATCGAAAAATCATTTTGAGTCGTACCTAACTAAAAACCTCTCTAAGAAAATAATCCGGTGGCAGTTATGGTTCTCGTCAGTACAAAAGGGACTAGGTACATTCCGACTTATTGAAATGTATCAAACGTAACATTCGTCACGCCTATAACATTTCCCGTCAGCGTTAAATTTCATCTGACATCTTATACCTCGAGGGTTCTCCACACTCCGCTGCACTGATCGAAGGCAGACTAAAAATAAACAAACACTTCGGTGTAGCACCTTGTACAAACACATGGTAGGGTGTGATGGACCACCTGTCGATAACGTTTGCGTTGAGTGCTCAGTGGCTAAACATGGGTTGGATAATGATGCAACTTGGTGATTGATGGGTTATAAAATAACTGAAGATCGGAATTCTATCATAATTCTTCAAGGTAGTTGATTGGTTTTTGTTGTGAACTAAGACCTGTACCTCTGGTTTTTTTTTCTAAAAACCTTTTCAGGCACCAGTGTCTTATAATGGTGGCATGTGGCATACCTATAGTTAGATACATTAGTCTCAAAATTAACATTAATTTTGAGGCAACCAATGTGAAGAGAGATAAATAACTTTGAATTGAAGTTCAAGTCCGTCTCAAATCAAATTTCTAGCTCTTCCAATGGCTTTGTCCTCGTGGCCTTTTCCACCAGAACCGTGCATGTTGCGGGATAGAAAGTATCCTGTCTAAGGCATTCAGCGAGAGAGCAGCTTTCTCCCAACGAATGAATTGTCTTAGTCGTTCCAGTATTTTCAGAAATTACCATTACCAATCATTTGCACCCATCGGAAGCCAGGGCCGGGAACTTATCTGTAGCTATAGAAGTACAAATAATTTGTATAACATACTAGTAGCGATTATATACACAAACCTTCCTCGTTTGAAACTGTTTCTATCACTGAAAACCGTATCAAAATTCGATTGGATAAGAAGAAGTAAGCGGGGACACAGACAGGCAGACAGCGACTTTGTTTTATGCTATTTAGAGATTAAAGTTTAGATTTACACATAGAGAGATTTAGACATATTCCTCCCCCAAAAGGGGGGTGGAGTTTGCCATAATCACCGCGCTTGGCAGGCGGGTTGGCGATCGCAGTGTAGGTAGCTGTTGCAATCTACAGAAAATGCTGCTGCTTCTCTGTTTAAATTTACTTAGTTAATATTTCGTCCGCACAGGACAGTGGCGCCACTTCCAGCCTAGCGGAGAGTACGAGCGCGACCTGCGACGCAAGCGCAACTTACTATCACAACAAACTGTTGGCTACATTGCAGATTGTGAGTATACCTTTATCTACTTCCCTGCAAAGTGCTCCTGTTCAATGCTGGAACAATGCCTCTCATAACAACTACGTTCCACCTTCAATAACTGCAGGGCTCATGCGTTATCAACCTGAAGTAATTGAATAGCTTAATTCGATTCGATTTTGCCTACATTTGCTGTACTTAGAACATTTTTTTTAAACGTTTGCCATTAGGAATTTTTCCTGTATCGTGAATGCGTTTACAAACATATAAACCCACATACTTACACAAAGAACCCGGAACAATTATCTGTAGACCATACAAATATTTGTTCCGTGCGGGAATCGAACCCGCGACACGCAGCGCAGCAGTCAATCGCTCAACCACTGCGCCAACCGTGCCGCCGAAATGAATCCCAAGCTCGAGAATTCCGCAAGGCACCGTGCGCAATCTTTAGATAATGTAATCAATAAACCGGCCAGGTTATCATTTCACCAACCATAGTTGACTGGTAGAGAATGCCAAGGGTGTAAGTTCGCCTTTGTGTTTATGTGCATGAAGTCTAAATAAATAATTATCAAAAATTCTCGCACTTAAATAAAGTATTTACTTGCAAAGTGACCTAGTATAAAACTAGTCAATTAACTGTCTTTAACAGTTGCAGAACAAAGAGGAGACAATCAGCGTGCAAGCAGACAGCTTGGCAGTCGCAGAAGAGCGCATCGCCACGCTCAACGACCGCGCTAACGAGCTCAAGAAGGAACTCGATCGGAAGACCAAGGAGGTAATAAAACAGTCACAAACAACACAAATTTTTTTTTTCTTTAGGTTTGGCCATTTGCAGATCTAGCACTCTAGGGCTACCAAATCAACTGCTAAACCGGACTATCTTGCGGTGACCTCAAATGAAGTTATTTTTCTTATTTGTACAGTCTCATCTTTGTTTCCAATTCATGTTATTTCCACTTAATCAGAAAAAATAACTTCCGAAGTAGATTTCAGAATGGTTGTTTGAAGTGGTAGCGCTACCTTTACAATAAACTTAATAATTTGTACTACCTAAAATGAGAACTCCAATTTATTCAAATGTTTGGAGATTAAAACGCGAGTGTATTCGCCTTTTTTGTGTTAGACTACTTTAATTATAAGTTTCTTCTGACCAGCTCTTTTTTGGCAGTCACTTATAATATATATATTTAATGTTTTTATTGTACTTCTAGTATTCGGCTCTGCGTAAGACGGTGGAGTGCTGCAAACCTCAAACGGTTGACGTATGCCTCGTCACCGATAGACCCGTAAGTGACTAATTAGCAATACGCAGACCAACCTACTCGTACATTTAATAATAAAAAAATAAATTATCTGCTTCTTAACATAACAAACTTTTATATTTTTAATAAGTGGGTGCGTACCTACGTAAGTATTCAATTTAAATCAGATTGAGAAAAATCGGTTGTAAATTCACTGCGAGAAATTAATTAAAATCGATTTAAGTAATGATGTTTTCAATATTTCTTTGTTAAAAATAATCTATATAAGTAGGTACTGCTAAGATACGAGTAATAATCCGGTTTAAATATGTGTTGTATGTTCGTGATGTGCTTGGAATCATTCTAGATGGAAGATCAGACAGATATAGTGAATACGTTGGAGAACAACTTGAGCGTCATAGAGGACCTCTACAGGGAGTGTTTCTATGAGGTAAGATACTCATTCACTCATGTCGAACTAAGTACTTAATGCTATGTCAGTGCTCTTGCGGAGTTTCGCTAATTAATGTACAAAACTTTGACGAATTAACAGGTACGATACCTGTTAATCCCTATCAAGCACGCAACAGTCGCAATCTGTCAAAAATGTATGGATATTAGATGTACCTAATTTTGACAGATTGAGACTGAGATGCGCATGCAAACATTAATTAAAAATATCTGCTAGTAGATATTGGCCCCCAAGGAATTTTCGTTTTGTTGCCATTACTTTAGTGTGCATACAGTACAAGCTGCATTTTGACCTTCTGTCTTTATTTCTGATCCCTCAAAGAACCTTTACACTTTTATCCTACGTAATTTCAGACTGCAAAACAAGAGAACCTGATAGAAATGTTGCGCAGTTCGTACTTAGACGTACGCGTGATGGACAAACAGAAGGCAGACCAGATCGGACGCCTGCAGACTGTCATCAACAGCCAGCAGTGGTCGCTGGACAGGTGCCAGGTAAGGATGAGGAACCTGCTCATCTATTGACACCCATTTTGCTGTCGGTGTTGGCGACAGATCTGGCAACACCGTTGCTAGGGGCTTGTTGGTGTTCGTTGGCTAGCAACGGGGCGGTTTACGTGTTTTTCTTTACTATTTTTAATATTAATACACCCGATTGCACCTTCACTGTATTTCATTTTGGTGCTTAACAGTCGGTATGGCAGAAATTTGAGTGAGGCAACATTTAAAAGAACTGTCATGTAACGCGTGAAATGTGTGGCATTGGCTATAGATGTATTTAGTCGTAGTAAGTCGTATTTAGCAGAGTGTAGTTTACACAGAAATACTTTAAGTACACGTTTAATTTGAGCTTTTGCCCGAGGCTTCATAGCATATCATTTGTAACCGTCTCGATTAAAACATATCAAAATTGGTTCTGCGATTAAGGCGTGAATGCGTAACAAATTAACAAACTCACATTATTAATAATATTAAATAAAAATTCACACGCATTTTTGCAGGACATAGCAATGGAAGTGGACGGCCTAAAGATGGAAATATCAAACTTCCTGAACAGCTCTAGTTCAACAAACAACGACTCGGTATTTCTTTTTCCCAGGAATCAACTAACACCTTTTGGAATGGCAACACTAACAAGATAACATTGATGCAGGGGCGCTACTGTAGCTTACCATAAATGGCAGTGTTACATACACTAAAAATAATAAGTCCTAGATTGATTCTAGTGTAACTACTAGCTTTCATATTGAAGTGAATGATCATCATACTAATGAAATTGAAGAATACCATAATATTAAACCTATGAAATAATTATAATCGTTAAAACGTGTCCAGCGCACGTGAATGACTAAAACAGCCCTTAAAACTCTGCAAAACGCTTACAAAATCAAGCTTTAACCATAGGCTGCTTACTACCTAGTTACTAATATTAATATTTAAAACGCTGTATTTTATAACACCTATGTAAATAAAAATAGAAGTATAGGAAACGCGCAGGAGCTATAGGTGGCAGCACAGAAGTGTCGATTTGAAGTATTTATGACGTAAAAGTTTCGAGTTTGCGCCACTAGATGGCACGGTCTACGCCGTGCACGTTCCCTATATCCAGCTGGGCAAAATACAATTGCAAAATACTGTCTCGCATGTATTTAAAAAATATATAAAATACAAAATACTTACCTAGTCGAGTATTTGAAATTTAAATTACAAAATACAGTCAAGTTAGGTTACCTAACCTTTTTGTTTAAGTAAGCTATCGAGCGCTGTTTTCTGCAGAACTACAAAATACCTCACCGTCTGATATTTGAAATACCAATTACAAATTACATTTTAAGAAGTAATTGAAATAAGTACAAAATTACCAAATATGTATTTGTATTTCAATTACGTATTTAAATACAAGTAATTCAAATACTGCCCAGCCCTGTCTATATCTGTATTTTATAAACCATTCTAACGAACTAACATAATTTTATTACACTTAAGAGGTAGCGGAACAGAGAGTAAAGTCCCGCAAACCTCTATTGAAAAGGGAGGATCTTCCGACCAGACGGATGTAGTGTCTGGTGGGCAACTGCCCGAGAGTTGATATTCGGGCTTTGCATGTGTTCTAATCGCACGGTAAACTTTGATATCGCGATTTAGGATTTTGTAGTTAGTTCGCAGCTGTCGAGATAGATGGCGCTGCGAGTCTCATTTGTTGTGATGTTGATTCTGCTACGTTGATTTTTGTGGCGGCATGAATGCCGCTACAACACTGTAACAAACATTATGAAATAAATGAATTCCAAGTCTTGCGTGTTACTTCCCATGGGGGCAGGGTATGTGGGAGCGCAGCGAGGAGTCATATGCGCCGGCGCCGGGCGTGCAGGACGACCTGCACGACGTCCGCGAACAGCTGCTGAGGCTGCAGGATATACTCGCTGTAGGTGATGTGTGTGTGTGTGTCTGACTGAAAAGTCTATAGCCATTTGAACTTGAGATACTTATCAAGTTTTGGGAAAACACTACTCAACTCAATGTCAAACATGACAAAGTTCTAATTCCTTTTTATAACAAGCCGTACCTAAATGGTAACTCAAAAACTACTAAGAAACCATAGTAGGTACCTCGCCCATACAATTACCAAGAGGTATTACGTTTATTCTGTAACACGTTGTATATTGTAGTGAATATTTGAACAACGGGAGACATTAATTTTGAGTTTTTTTTTTACTTTTTTTGAATCCTTAATTTTACTGCCATTCATAGCTGCATTTTAATAGTAGATTATGCACCCAGGGGATAAAGCAGTGTCTTGTGTCACGGGCGTCATATTGAATCTCGAACGCAATGAAGGATTCGGGAGTTAACTCCCGAGCGTAGCGAGGGAGTTTAGAGTTTAACTCACGAGCGAAGCGAGGGAGTTGATACAAGAATCCTGAATGCAGCGAGGGATTCAAGCTAGCCCAAGTCAAAGACACCTTTATCCCCGAGGAGGATACTCTACTTTTCACACCTCCTGTGAGAAAATAAGAAGCCATAATACGAAAAACGAAATATTTTAAATTTACAAACACTAAGTAGAGATATGTATTTAGAACTATACTGTATATCTACTTAAAAAAAGTTAGTTTTAATACCATACGGATTTGCAATATCCGCGCCTTTTTTGCGTTCCACTCGGTATGCCTACCACATAGCGACCACGACCAACTCGATTTTCGTTTTTTTTTACTTCTCTGTGGGTAAGTAAATATGTGCAGGCCTAATGTTAGCAACCTAATACAATTTATGTGTACACAAAGCTTTATACAGAGCTTTATATCAGCTGGTAGAATTGGTTCGGACGCTTGGCTGTATGCAATTTGAATTTAGAACGTCATAGGAGATGCTCGAGAAGATAGTTTTTAAATTAATAAATCGACTATAAATGGATTTTAAGTGTTATTCTTATCCTTTTATACAATAATCCGTACATAACCAATTATTCTTATAATATTGTCTTCAATCCTGGACCCTGGTCAATCCTTATGATTTAGTAGAAATTCGAGAATATCATCCCTAAGTAGTAAGAGTATCGAGAATATCTTTCCTCTTTCTGGAACAGAAAGAGAGAGACAGAGACAGAAGGCGTTGTAAGTACCTAATACCGCCAATTGAGCAGACAGATGAGGTTCCAAATTTAAATCACATTATTGACCAGCGGGTTATAATGAAATCCAGTACAATATTGTTGCCCGGCAGTGCCACCGGCCAAAAATGACTCACTTTAGGTTAGGTTAGCATGACATATAATTTGACGTTTTCGATCAGGTGGTGTGAAAAGTTTTTTGTATTCTTATTTAATGATTTATTTTGTTGTATTAATTTAATTATGTTTATTTTTTTGTGTCACCTTGCAGTACGATTCTTGTACATGTGGTTTTAATGAAGAGAATATGAAATGGAAGAACAAAGCTGAGAGTCTAGAAGTGAGTATGGATTATGGGTATGACACTAAATAGCCAAGGGATGCAGTTTTGCAGGGGCGAAGGATCCATAAAACTTGACACCCAACGAATCTGAGTCAATTTGTTGACGAAAATTTAAATATTGTACACCAGCTTATCTGTTACGAATTCGAGATAAATAATTCATTTTGGGACAACGAGCTCTATGTTCTTTACAAAGTTCAAATTCCATTGCAACCCAAACCAAATTTACTAGGCCTTTTAATGCAAAGAGTCACTTAAGTTGTGTGCAATGGATTGGCTTCTTTAAAACGGCAATAATTATTTTCATTTTCATAAAGTTCGTCCCTTATCATCACCATGGTAGAGCCGCAGACCATTGATCATGATTATTCTATCACAGATAAAAGTGGCTGAGTTACGAGGCAAGCTATGTGAGTTAGAATGTAACCTAGCCAGCAAATGGGACACCGACGCCAAGTTCCAGGCAGACATTGAGTCAAAAGAACAAGAAGTAAGTGATACGTCACCCCATGGTTATCACATTGCAAAAATAGCATTTGATACGAATATGAACCTTATTTTAGAGAAGGTTCATGCTTGTTTGAACTATGCTACATTATGAAATTCGCTCGTTACAACGTTACTTTACTACGCTAGCGAATGGTGAAAGTGTCATCTCTGAATATCGCCCTGAATATTACATTGATCCTGAAAAAGGTCTTTTTTCTAGAGCGTTGTCTCTATCATACATGGATTGACCCACAGAACAGATAATCTGTTCTGTGGATTGACCATTGACTATCTCTTTCTTTGTTAAGCTGGCGCGCATAAGAGAGCAGCTGTTACGTTCACAAAACTGCTCCAAGGAACAGAGCTCCACCGTCGAATCTATTTCAACGCAGCTGGGGCAGACGAAAGGTATGATTCGAAACAGTATTAATTATATTTATTAATACATATTTTTCAAAGGAAGTTTTGAGATCGTCTTACATATTAACGCTGCACAATTTTTCAGCGTTACTGTGCGAGAAGACGACAGAGTTGTCACAAGAGCGACAAGAGAACGAAATGCAGAAGAAAAGGATCACAGACCTCCAAGAGGAGCTGGCAAAAGCAGACCTCATCATCAAAGAGGTAGGACCTTCCTTCAGGCTTCCAGGTTCTAGCAGGAACAACGTAGACTACGCTACGTTATGCGTGGTTAGCAACGAAGCGTTTACGTGACATTTGGTTTGTCGCCTCCAAAACTGTCCACTCTCCCGCCAAGACTTTTTCTACTTATCAGTTGTCTACTAAAATTTTCTTACTAAAAGGTATCGTGCAATCTACATAGGAATTTTGTTGTGTATGTCAGATAGGCAGTCGCCACATGTAAAATACGGGTCTACCCTTTACAGTACAACTTTTAATGTCATAATAATATTTTGCATTAAAGCGGATAGCATAAACTTCATTTCGCAGAAAATCGTTTAGGCATACATCGGCGTCTTTTGGCGAACATTTCATATCGATAGTCATTAAAAGACAAAACTATCATATCTCAGAAAGTTTACAGTTAGAAGTATGCAAAAAAAAAAAATGTTTATTTCAATTACATAAAGCATTAACATACGTGATTTGGAGATCACCTTTTAAGCAAGAAGAGGCTTGTGTTAGGTGACTCCGCTCTTCCTCTTAACATTATATACAGTGTATGCAATTGAAAACAATAGGTTTATTAAAATAAAAAATAAAAAAAGAAAATACGGTAAACAAAAAGGGGGGCGCACTTGTGTGATATTTAAGCGAGTGAGTTTTGAGTGCGTGAGTGTGTGTGTAATGGTGTATTATGGTGTGTGCGTGAATGTACATTGTGTATAAGTTAGGTTTGTTTACCTACATATAGATATAAGTTTAGGTTTCAGTTAGGTTTAGGTTAACAGCTTCCTCCACTAACAATTTCGTAACTGCAATGCTGTTAATTGCTCGCCATATTATGAAAGCGATGTTACCATAGCCTCTATGTCATCGTAAGTTTTAGTTTTAAGCCAATCAGTCACAACTACTTTACAGTCACGGAGCCTCAGAGGGTAGATATGCAGTTCTTTGTTCAATTGGTTGTACAAGTGGGAAGATTGCCTTGCATACTGCCTCTTAGCAAAAACAGATCTAACTGGGACAGTTGGAGTGACTAAGTAGCGTCTTCTGCTACTCATACTCAGTTTTATGGGATCGTACGGGAGGGATTTGTGTTTTCTCAGGATAAGATGGAGTATGTATAGTTTTCTAACAGACAGAAGGTCAGAGTTTAGGTAAAGGCTATGGGTTGGGAACCTATAGGGTTTGAAAAACATAACCTTAAGCAGGGATCGCTGTGCCCTCTCAAGTTCCAAAAATTTAATTTTTGTTGTCCCACCCCAGCATGGTAAACAGTACGTAAGAATCGATTGGGCCAGTGAGACGTAGACTTTTTGCAGAAGATTCTTTGAAGCAATGTGTCGCAATATTTTAAAAGTCCATATTAATTTCCTAACCCTTTTCATGATCAGTTCCGTATGCATGTGCCAGGACAGGCGCTGGTCAATCATAATGCCCAGGTATTTAGTATACTGTAACCTGTCAATTTTTGTACACGAGCAGTCATGAATAGGGGGGCTAGCACTGCAGTGGATCTTTATTTGGAAATCGAGTGGTGGTTGAGTGTGTGTATACTTGGTGAAGCATATGTAGTTGGACTTGGAGGCGTTTAGTGTGAGGAGGTTACGATTCAGCCAATCTGCAATCTTTGTCAGGCCAGTTTCAGCTAACCTTCTAACTTTTGCCCAAGTCTTATCAGCAAAGACTATGGCGGTATCATCCGCGTAAGAGAAGATGCGACCCCCTTCTATACTCATATTGCATAGGTTATTAATATATATAAGGAACAATGTCGGAGCAAGGACACTCCCCTGCCCAACGCCGTACGAAATTGTTTCTTCTGAACTAGTGAACTTCCCTATTTTTACTGTTTGCTTGCGTTTATTCAGATATGATTTGAATAGCTCGAGAGGGGGCCCCCTTATGCCGATGCAAACAAGCATACACCATGAATGCAAGCAAGCATGCAGCATGCAAGCAAGCATGCAGTATGCAAGCAAGCATGCAACATGCATGGTTTCTGTCACGGCTCCGGCGCTGCGGGGCTCCGGCGGTCCCATTCGAGCATATCGTCGCAGATGGTTTCAACGTTCACCACCGCAGCTTCGGCTTGCTGCAGCCTCAGCCGCAGCGGCAGTCGTTAAAACACATGCTCCTTAGTTCGCGAACCATCTCGCCCCTCTGCGCCTATACGGGCTTAAATTACACTCTAGGGGTAGGGCACGGGGGCTGCTGCGGAGGACTCTAGGTCCTTCCGCAAGCGGCCCAGAACGGAGGAAGACCGGGGGTCGTCTGGCAGCGAGGAGGTGACCTCGGCTCGTAAGATCCCCACCAGTAGGCGGGGTAAGGGCCGAGAGGGAGGCAAGGGGAGATTGCCCGCCTCCAAGGTGGCTGGCCAGCGAGCCGAGGGGCTCGTCGCTGACGGACGACCCCCCGTAGAGGGCGGTCGCGGGGCTCCTGGTTCGGAGTCCTCCGGCGGTGAGCCGGATGACTCCGGACAGGAGCGGGTTCGGAGGGCCGGGTTTGCGGAGATGGTGGAGGCCGCGCTTCGCGATGTGGCCTTGAAGAGGAAACTTTCCTCTAAGAACAAGGCCATAAGCGAGGCGATGGCCTCCATTCTGGCGGCAGCGGAGGCTAACAAAGGTGGGCCTCCGCCGGACGAGATGTCCGAGCTGCGGGCGGAGGTCGCCCGCTTGGTTGCCGCCATGGAGCGTCTCCGAAAGGAGAACGAGGGGCTCCGCGCAGACCTGGCCAGGCTCCGGGGAGCCGGCCCACAGGGGGCGCCGCAAGGGGGGCGCAGGGAGGACGGCCGGCCCGTGCCACAGGAGGGCCAGGTGCTGGACCTGGTGCGGCAGGAGTTGGCTGCCTTCCAGGCGTGGTTCTCCGTCCTGGAGGGCATCGTCCTGCGCCCCCCGCTAGCGAGTGCGGCGGCGAGTGGGAAGGCCCCCCCAGGCAAGAAAAAGGCGGCGTCGTACGCGGCCGCCGTGGCTGCCACACCGGGGTCGTCCGGCCAGGACAAAGGGTCCGGGCCGGCACCCGCGAAGCCGGTGCCGGGAATACCGGACCCGGCCCCGGGAAGGAAGAGGAGGGGTGGGGTTGCTGCGCGGACGGCGAAGGCTCCTGCGCCGTCTGTGCAGCAGCTCCCCCCGGCTTCCTCGCCTTCTGATCCTCCCCCGGCTCAAGCCGAATGGCAAGTGGCTGGGGAGAAGAAGAAGGCGGGCAAGGCAGCCAGGGCGGCCAAGAGGCAGGAGAGGAAGCGGCGGCAGAAGGCGCGAAGCGTCGCGGCTGCGCTCCGCCCCCCGAAAACCGCGGCTGTAGTGCTCACACTACAGCCGGACGCGGCGAAGAGGGGCGTGACGTACGCGGACGTGCTCACCAAGGCGAAGGAGGCGGTGAACCTTGGTGAGCTAGGCATCGTAGGGGGCCTCCGGCTCAGGGTCACCATGACTGGGGCCCGGATGCTGGAGATCCCCGGGGCAGCCAGCGGCCTAACCGCGGACGCTCTAGCCGAAAGGCTCAGGGCGTCCCTAAGCGCGGACGATGCCCGAGTGTCCAGGCCCACCAAGGGCATCGACATGCGCATCTTGGGCCTGGACGACTCCGTCACGGAGGCGGAGGTGGTGGCCGCCGTCGTTAGGACGGGGGGGTGCTCAGCAGAGGAGGTGAAGGCGGGCACCCTACGTCCTGACAACACGGGCACGCGCACCATTGTGGTGAGCTGCCCCGTGTCGGCGGCCAAAACCATCTCGGAGGACCGAAGGTTTTTGGTGGGTTGGGTTTCCGCGCAGGTCAAACTGCTGGAACCCCGACCTCTGAGGTGCTTCCGGTGCCAAGTGGGCCATGCAATGCACCTCGGAGGTGGACCGCAGCGGTCTATGTTTCCGCTGCGGTCAGCCCGGTCACAGGGCCGGCTCTTGCGACGCCGCGCCGCACTGCGTAGTCTGTGCGGCAGCTGGCAAGCCGGCCGACCACTGGGCTGGGGGTTGGGCCTGCGCCCCACCCACCAAAGCGGGAAACAGCAGCCGCAGTAGAACCCCTACAAAGGGCTCCGGAGGGGGCTGAAATGGAGTGCCAGTAATGGCCCCATTTCACCCCCTCCTGTTGAACGTCAGCCACTGCGCCGCCCAGGAACTGATGCTCCTGAGCATGGCGCAGTGACTGATGCCTGTGGACGGCGAGCAATGGGTAGCTCGCCGTCCGATCAGAACAGGCCCGGGTTGACGGCGTGCTGTGTTCTACGCGCGCCGAACCAGCAGACGTCAGCATGGGTCGGGGCCCATTAGGGCCAGAGCCTACCAGGGTTGCGGATTTGTTCGAAAGAGTTACCGCCGCCATGGAACGTAAAAGGCACTAAGAGGAGCATGGGTGGGTTTTAGTCAGTAGAAGTCTGACACTCCCTGCCGCTCCACCCAGAGCGGGATCATTTGATGATTTCCCATCCAATAAAAAAAAAAAAAAAAAAAAAAAAAAAGGAGTAGGGCAGACAAGACTACGTGGTATCGATTTTGCAGCGCTTCGTTTCTGTCACTAATTTTTGTAGCGCAACATATTGAATTGTTAAGACATTTTTTAAATTTAAATACAAGGTTAAAAATGTTGTTTTATAGAAATGAGCATAATATGCCTGATAAAATTATTTCAAATGAAATTCTGCCACCTTAAAAGAATGCCATTGTAAACATTATCGGGAACAGCCCAACCCGATGATGATTTCGATTATGACACCGGGTTTGTGACAACAGTGACAACTACATTAATTTCCAACCAAACCACACATTTTTCGAAAACTTAGTTTCTTCTTTTGTTATGGCAATTGTATATTATATGTAGAACTGCAAGATGCGCAGCGAGGTGGCGTACCTGACGACACAGGTGTCGCTGTGGCGCTCGCAGCTGGACGAGAGCAAGCGCCGCGCGCACGCGCTGGAGGCCGACCTGGCGCGCACCAGGGCGCGTGCCGAGCACATCGACCAGTGCTACAGGTACACACTACTACATACAGACCCCGGACACACGCCCTCACAGAGCGCTCGCAGCTGGACGAGAGCAAGCGCCGCGCGCACGCGCTGGAGGCCGACCTGGCGCGCACCAGGGCGCGTGCCGAGCACATCGACCAGTGCTACAGGTACACACTACTACATACAGACCCCGGACACACGCCCTCACAGAGCGCTCGCAGCTGGACGAGAGCAAGCGCCGCGCGCACGCGCTGGAGGCCGACCTGGCGCGCACCAGGGCGCGTGCCGAGCACATCGACCAGTGCTACAGGTACACACTACTACATACAGACCCCGGACACACGCCCTCACAGAGCGCTCGCAGCTGGACGAGAGCAAGCGCCGCGCGCACGCGCTGGAGGCCGACCTGGCGCGCACCAGGGCGCGTGCCGAGCACATCGACCAGTGCTACAGGTACACACTACTACATACAGACCCCGGACACACGCCCTCACAGAGCGCTCGCAGCTGGACGAGAGCAAGCGCCGCGCGCACGCGCTGGAGGCCGACCTGGCGCGCACCAGGGCGCGTGCCGAGCACATCGACCAGTGCTACAGGTACACACTACTACATACAGACCCCGGACACACGCCCTCACAGAGCGCTCGCAGCTGGACGAGAGCAAGCGCCGCGCGCACGCGCTGGAGGCCGACCTGGCGCGCACCAGGGCGCGTGCCGAGCACATCGCCCAGTGCTACAGGTACACACTACTACATACAGACCCCGGACACACGCCCTCACAGAGCGCTAGCAGCTGGACGAGAGCAAGCGCCGCGCGCACGCGCTGGAGGCCGACCTGGCGCGCACCAGGGCGCGTGCCGAGCACATCGACCAGTGCTACAGGTACACACTACTACATACAGACCCCGGACACATGCCCTCACAGAAGTTTAAGACCACTTTGACACCCCTCATGCACCCCCTAGATACCTCTCAAATACGACCTAGGCACCTGTTTCAAAGTTTGAAAAGGCCAACGTGCAACGCGGCAACGCTTAAAACTTTAGAGCCCCATCAGCCATCTTTTCTGAGATCGAACTTCCTAAGTACTAGTAGTTCCGGAAGCTCCTTACAAAAAGGAGCCTTGTGTAGGTCGGATTGGGAAGCTTAGGAGCAGTCATTGCTTCAATGCTTGGGACAGGTTTATGTTTAAATCCAATCCAGGTATCTAAGTTTTTGTTTAAGGTTACACTAGTCAATATTTTGTCCATACAAATTTCGGGGGGGTATTACTCCACTGTTTGACATTATACATTCAAAGTAAAGCATGATATCGTTTTATCTCATTATTAATTTTGTCTGTACGAAAACAGAATAGTTAAATAAAAAGCCATTAAAAAGTTATATAAGCCAACAAAGATTCGTTTTTCTTGCTAATTTTAACGCAACTTCGGGCGTAAATAAGTAATAAAAGAAGTGTTAAATCTCAAAAACAAAGTCGGTACCGACAAACCTCAATTATAGACGAGTTCAATAAACTTTATTTGTAATTGATTTATACAGTGGCTTTTTCATAAAACTCAACTTTCCAATAGACTTTTCGTGCATCGTCTAACGTTGTTTCCGTTCGGAACGGTGTGTGTGTGTGGGGAACTAGAAATTGTGTGTGTAAACTACTGCGTCTTACTGCTCATCACTGATACTGTCTCTGTCGGGCATGATGCCCGATGAGACAGCGTGCTTTTTGGCCATGCCTACCAATGAGTTCGAGCCCGCGACTAGTTCAACCTTAATTGCAATCGTTTGGCTGTAGTGATGATAATGATGGTGCTGAACCTTTTGTCACGTCCAGGGAGAAGGCAAGCAAAGTGGCGGAGCTGGAGGCGCACTTGGAAGCGGCTCACGCGCGCGGCACGGAGCTGTGTGGTGAGGCGCGGCGTGCGGTTTGTGGTGTGCGCGTGTGGATGCGCCGCATGCGAGACAAGCACAGGTAATTATACACGTTTGGGATGTGGCGTGCGCTTGTGGACGCGCCGCCTGCGAGACAAGCACAGGGAATTGTACACGTGCGCGTTGACTGCGCGGGTTGCGAAAGCAGGTGTTGCGGAGGGCTCGGTTTGACCTCATTGGCCGAAATGAGAACAAACTTCTTTCATAATCAGCAGGTAGTAAGGCGTTCTTGTCCCTGGCTAAGTCGGTTGAATCGAACATCTGCCGCCCCTCACTACCACCATTGTTGAGAGCCGACGCGACGGGTCGCTGGCCCACTGCGCTGAGGAGAAAGCAAACTTGTTTCTGTTTGCGCAAACTTTGCGTTTGGATCCTGGTAGGATCCAAACGCAAGGCAAGGCAAGGCTGCTTCTTTTGCGCGAGGCTGCTTCTTCTGATGGATGCGAGTCGAGTATGTCAAACATTCGCATTCATCAGAAGAACGTATGGTACTGCGTAACCTAGACGTGAAGGCTAGTAGCCTCGAAGGGATACCGGCAATTGTACTGAGGACTTGTGCGCCTAAGTGGTTCTTGGATTCTTGACACGACTATTTCGCATTTCGTTTAAGACTGGAAAAGTGCCGATGGTTTGGAAGCAAGCTAATGTGCAACCCGTGCCCAAGAAAGGTAGTCGAGCTAACAGTATGGATCGCGTGCTGAATGTAAGCTCCTGGCATACCGAGAAGCAAACGATATCCTAGGTGACCTACAATATGGTTTCCGCCAAAATCGGTCAACTGGGAATCTTCTAGTGTATGCTATTAACATCTGGAGTGAATCCATCGTGAAACACGGGGAGGCACTTGCGGTCTCCCTTGACCGCCTTATTGGTAAGCTTCCTTCCGTCGGTCTGTCTGCCGGATTGTGTGATTGAATTGCATATTTCTTGAGGGATCGGTCTATCTGAGTGGTCATAGATGGCTGCTCGTCTGGACTGCTGGATAATAATTACGGGGTTCCTCAGGGGTCGGTGCTCTCGGCAAAATTGTTCTTGCTGCATATTAGTGATCTGCTAAAATCCGGTACCTTTGGGTATGCAGACGACAGCACTGTTTCTGAGTGATACGTGTCCAAAGCACGAGCTGGTGATCTATCCGAGAGGTAATGGTTGAGCGCTTGAGCTTGTCCTTACTGACTGTCTCTGAATGGGGCGTTGCGAATCTGGTCAAGTTCAATGCTGTTCTCAGGTGTGTCTTTTTTCCGCTATAAAGGAGCCAGGTGTTACTTTAACTTCTATCCTCAATATTGGTCCTTTCATATAGGCAAAGGCTCAAGTGGCTGCCAGAAAGTTGAAGATCCTAGTGAGGGTGAGACGCCGGAACAGCTGCTCAAACTTTATCAAGCACAAATTCTATCGTGTATGTTACACAGGTAACTAACTATACACGTGCGGGCTGCGGCGTGCGCGTGTGTATGCACCGCATGCGGGACAAGCACTGGTAACTATATACGTGCGGGTTGCGGCGTCTGCGTGTGGAATGTGTGGATGCGCCGCATGCGGGACAAGCACAACTAGGTATAGCACCGTACGAAGTTTCAAGTGCAGTCGCAGGAAACGAATCCAAATATGTGATTGATTGTTTTGAACACCTTTCTATGGATAAATTAATAATTTAGCTTGGTGTTTAGTTTAGTATAAAGTTGTTAGCTTGAGCTTGGTGCCTATTCCATCGACAGCTTTGACAGTAGGAACTGATATTTTATAATGCGATGCATACAATTTCTCAAAAAATGGACATTTTTAACAGGGAAAAAGAAGCCATACTCAAAGAGAAAGATTCTCTAATAGCGGTCCTGCGCCGACGTCTAGAAGAGAGACAAAACGATTCGCAATTCACAAGCGCGAGCGAGAACACAGCATCGTGCTCGAAGTGCCTATCGAGTCGGGACGCGAGGAGCTTCTGTTTGAAGAGCGGAGTGAGACAGAGACAATGTACTGCACCAAGTGCGAACGAGATGCCGAGCTGTTCGTCCACTGCCGCGTCGACGCCGATGCGGTTGCGAAAGAAGCCATGTGGGAATAACGTGAGTTGCTAACGACTGTGTGACTTTGCGTGTAAGGGTGACTTTTCGCACGCAGTCCCTGAGGATCTACAGTCCGACTCTTTGAGAGGATGAAAGTCCTCATCAATTAGAACAACTTTTACAAGGGACTGACGCTGAAATTTGTCGAGTGCAAATGTTACATTTTTACGCAGAATACATTACATTTTTTTTTCCATTAGTTTCGTTTCTGATTCGCACCAATCGGACCACACGCCCGATTATCTCATTGTTGCAGATAGGTACATGCCGCGCTGCCACAAATTAATCCGTTTGAAACGATCCGTTCGATGCGGCTACTGTAGAAGCCAGCCTTAAGGAGTGGTTCTACTATTAGCTTGTATAATATAACGAGTGGTTACGTTGGCAGTACGTGTGGATGTGCGACGAGGCGCTGCAGGCGCCCACACGGCGCGACGCGGGCAGCGACGCGGGGCACAACACGTATAGCTGCCGACACCGCGACGAAGACGTGCGACACGTGCGACTCACACTTGAACGTGCACCAGTATGTATACCTGTCATACGAATGTCAGTCTTATTTGAGTGAAACTTATGTTCATATTCCTTTAGGTGAATGTGATGAATCGCGTCATACACATATGGTAACTTGATGGTAAAACTACAGTTCTCACCTTGTTCTACCGAAGGTGTGCACGTGCGGTAGGAACGTCTGTAACATTAAGGCCTACTCGCACATGCCAGTTTTGTTTAAATTTATTTATTTATTAAATATTTGTTATTTAACCTCGTATTTAATAGGTATAATGTATACAGATGAACTTACTGTTTTTTTTATTTATTTTAAAACTCACACACTGATTCATTGTTGTTAATTATATAAATCAATGGTTGCAAAATTGTTTGTAGAATTAAATTGTGAAGATTGTAAAAGTAAAATGTGAGTAGGTAGGTACCTACTATCTCCCTTACTAGCAAACTTATTCATTTTACGTCTGCTGGTATTACTTTTTATCCCCATTAGTACTTACTGTAGTGTTATTTTGGGTGTGGCGTCCTCACATAATAATTATAATCCATTGAAATATATTGTAAAGAGTAACTATGGCGTTTCTTGCCCGTTTTTCTCCATAAGAATCTACTTTTTGCGATTGGACAACTAGAGTCATTATAATATTTTTTATTTTCAAACTGTAAATTTGACGTTCAGAAGTGCCTTTTAATGGTCTAGTTGAAATAAGCAACTAACTCCAAATTAAAAGATAACCCTGGTTTACGCAAGCGGACTTTCTTAATAAAATGAAGGATAACTTGTACGCGTTGTGCCTGCGACTAGCACGACCTCTCCTCCCAATAGAGGATTAAAAACTTCACTCCCTTCACGCGCTGATTGCTAAAGGTCAGCTCACACAGAGACGACGCCATGTGACGAGGACGCGCACTTTTACAGATAACGGTATACTATGGAACTTTATTTACTACAGAGAAGGTACATATTATTTCAGAGAGCATTCAAAAAAGCAATGCACCTCTTGTTGTTCGCGATTCGTGTGAGCTGATCCTAAAAGCATACAGGGTGTCAGAGACATCGTAACGCAAACTTCGTGAAAAGGTTACACCTAATGCTATTGACCAAATTGTGAAAGTCATTAATCTCTCTAATGATCGGTTACAGAAATTGTCATTTTCAAGCGCGCAATGTATTGTGAACAAAGCAATCTAAACGCGCGAGACCGATCGGTTAAGTACTTCGTTTTGTGCACCTACATGTCAGGACCTGATCTGGGGGGGGGGGGGGGCAAACCGTGGCGGCAAGTTCAAGGGGCGCCAAATTCAAATGTTTGTAAAAAAAAAATTTTTTGATATGGGCCATGGGGTGCTATTTCCACTCAACACTCAACCTAAACTTGTTTTTGTTACTTCAAATGCGTAATTTTAAAATATCGAAAATTTTGATCATGTTCGTTTCAATTTATAAATAAAAAAAAAGGTAAGTACATAATATACTTTGACCTTCAATATCTCCAGAACCAATGGTTTCCAGTGTGGCGTCCATACGGGAAACTATTGCTAGAAAAATAATTGATGCCAATGATGGCATGGATGACCACGCTACACACACATGCGCACGGGTTAGTGTGCTCATGTGCTGCTACTGGGCATGCGTTGACCTTTCGTTTGAACTTTTGCCAGACAGCTGAGCAGATACCTAATTCTAGTTTTATTTACATTGGTTTTTTTAGTGAAAGTAGTGAATTTTTTTTTTTAAATTTCATTGGGTTAGGTAAGAATAACGATTACGAACAGTCTAAAGTAAAATAAAACGGAAAAACCAACGAATCCAAACTCATGGTATCCGTTTGTGCGTCGATGTCTTTTACACCCTGTATATTGTATTTACCAGCAATAGCAACTGCAGATCCAACGAGGGTATCGATGCTCACTTTATCTTGTGTTTTCCTTATCCACAACCCCTGGCAATCAGCCAGGGGTTCAAGGTCAAAATGTCCAACGGTGTCAAAATGTCCAAATCCCTAAATGTCCAATTCTCAAAATGTCCAACTTTCAAAATGTCCAATCTTTGAACCAAACCTCAAATATTTAATTCACTGTATAGAGACAGCACTAATAATAAAAATCAAATATCCTAACTAAGTTAACGCATCGCTGTCGACTGGAAGTGTGCCCAAAAGACTGGCGGCATTGCCACGTTGTATGGCAATGCTTGTCCTTTGTCCAAGGTAAAAGCCAGCCCTTGGGTCACGCGAAGTGTCAACTAAGCGTTTAGAAAGTTCTTTAAATAACGCATGAGCACTCGGACCCCAGGAAGATGGGATGGCGCAAGAGTATCGACACAAGTAGCGTCCCACACTAAAGGCCTACCCATCTTCCACGGAAATAAAGACATACCGTCCGGTCGCTTGCCATCGTCGCGTGCCAGGCCACTGGATTCTAATACTGCCGGAACGCCGACGGTGACAAGAGCTCGTCGGATGATGTCGTTAATATTTGCGTGCCGCGCTATGCGGCCCGCGCTACGGCTGCATGACAGGTTGTGGTGTCCGAGGCTGTAGACAACTTCGCCACGGTGGCAGCGATGAGAAGAACAACAAGGAGCGCCAAGACGCAGGCAGGCAGCGAGGCGGAAAGTAGTGTCGTCGAACAAGGTGCCAATGTTTGACTACGGCAGTGCGTGAAGCCAGAGACCCGACTCCCACTCACCCACAGCCAGCAGGCGCGCACGCTCTGCAGTAGTAGATGATGTAGCAATAAGGTTTGCCTGAATTTCTCTGCAGAGCGGCTCATCCCACCGTCTCTGGGATGAAGGGTAGTCGGGCGGATTTGAATTCGGGCAAGCGAGTCTCCAGGCCTCCACAGCCTCGGTGAAGCACTTTAAAGTTGCCTAAAAGAACTTAGGATGCAAGAGCAAGCGAAGCGAGCTCGGGAAAGGGCACCCCGACTCGGACAGGTTAGGTTAGAAGGGGACGGCGGGGTCAAGTGAGCGAGCGAACAGACCCCGCCATCACTTTCGTGGTTATTTTTATAAACCCTTGAGCCCCGCGAGGGCTCCTACTACGCCTTTTAGGCAACATTAGTGTTTTGAAGTTAAGTTCAAAGATTGGACATTTTGGGAGTTGGGCATTTTGGGACTTGGACATTTTGAGAATAGGACGTTTTGAGAATTGGTCATTTTGACCCTGAACGTTGCCAGGCTAACACTACCATGTCCATTAAACCAATACAATTTGTGATTCTAGCGCGACGTATCCCCAACGGAAGACCTGCTCCTCCGCGTGGAACAGCTGTCGGAAGCGCTGGCCGACGGCAACAGGCGCTGGACGCGACCCCGGGACGCGCGGTGACCGCGGGACAAGCGGTGACCAAGCGACAAGCGGTGACCACGGGACGCGCGGTGACCAAGCGACGCGCGGTGACCAAGCGACAAGCGGTGACCACGGGACGCGCGGTGACCGCGGGGCAAGCGGTGACCAAGCGACAAGCGGTGACCACGGGACGCGCGGTGACCGCGGGGCAAGCGGTGACCAAGCGACAAGCGGTGACCACGGGACGCGCGGTGACCAAGCGACGCGCGGTGACCAAGCGACAAGCGGTGACCACGGGACGCGCGGTGACCGCGGGGCAAGCGGTGACCAAGCGACAAGCGGTGACCACAGGACGCGCGGTGACCAAGCGACGCGCGGTGACCAAGCGACGCGCGGTGACCAAGCGACAAGCGGTGACCACAGGACGCGCGGTGACCGCGGGGCAAGCGGTGACCAAGCGACAAGCGGTGACCGCGGGGCAAGCGGTGACCAAGCGACAAGCGGTGACCGCGGGGCAAGCGGTGACCAAGCGACAAGCGGTGACCACGGGACGCGCGGTGACCGCGGGACACATCACATGTGTGGCCTGCACCCAGAGCCCATACGCCACAGGGCAGGGACACGCCTTGCGGTTGCCACTAGAACCGGTGCTGCCAACCTTTCAGTACAAATCAAGTGTTAGTGGACGTCATGGTTCACTCATAGGCTACCGCACCGTAGCTTCTATGTCTCTTGGAGAACATTGTAATTTGTGATATTTTTGCTGTTGTGTGGAAAATTTTAACAGCGTGTCTGGAGTAATACTGGAAGTACGGATGATAGTTAGACTTAATTAATTATAATTGACCGTTCTATTAAACAAATAAAAAGTAACGGCCCGTGACAGTTCTACCAATACCCGTGACAATCAAAACGAAGCCACGAATATTATTCAGTAAAAGCGTCTCTATGGCGATCCTGTGCTCTATGTGTGATACAAGTTGTATGCCATTCGTTGGCATGGCATCGGTACGGGTAGACCAATCTGATGGTAGCTCCTGATACAGGGACAGTTTGTTTCGGTTCAGAAAAGGGATGGTGACATGCGCCTGTATAGCTCCTTCTCTTTTTTGAATTGGGTTTGCTGTAGGTACATTCGGGTTAATATGTTAGGTAAGTATGTCTGCTTGAGAGACTCTGAATAAATATGACTGGTTAATGTTACTCAGAATAAAAATAAAACAGAATGGAATAGATTGAATGTGACAATCAATCTTCGAAGTGACATAATAATGTACTCATACAGCCTCGGATTTTTGTATCGGTAGTCTTAGTACTATTACTCACTGTATTTTATGAATTACTTTTATTTGAGCACAACACTAACACATACACAAACTCACGCTTTTTCTCGCCACACACAACACAAACGGGTTAAATACCGATCGCTCACAAATGTAACCGTGATCGGACTGTCATTACCATACAATAGGGTTGCTAACTTAAAAATGTATTGATAGTGTTGCCACTTTAAGGCATTTATTAGCTTTATTTTAAAGACATTTTAATGCATTTATTAATTTTAGTAATAACAGTATTATGTACTAGTCTTATTTATAGTCGATTATATTTATTAATAACAATTTGTTTTGTTTAATAACGTTGTTTTATTAGTTGTTCCACAGGTGGGAAAGTATCCCTAAACGATACCCTTTTAGCGATTATAGGTATGTTTGACGGCCGTCAAATGACGGTCGTCAAATTAACCATGTCAGAGGCTATTCGGGTCAATCACCGAACAATAATAAACACGTAATTACGACAACGTACTGACTATTGAGGCCCTTGAGGCGGTTTAGAAACTCTGACACTAGGGTGTGTGGGGTCGTTAGACCTTACTACCCACACGATAAGAACAACGTATGTTTGAAAGAAAACAAAGTTCTACAAAACTATATTGTATTTATTAATGTCATAATAGCACAAAAATATAAAAAAGAAACAGTTAATTTGTCAATAATTCGTTGAGAATAACATTAAAGTTACACAACCCGCATAATACTTCGTTCATTGTGGTTGTGGACCAAGCATACACATTAATTAGAATTTTACGCCACTTAGAATAAGGTGTATTTTTGAATGACAAAACAGTGTGCTTCAAAGTAAAAAAAATCTCGAGTTACAAGCTGTAACAAAGGCAGAGTAATAATATGTACAATTGACTATAGCAGTTGCGTTTTAGGAGGGCAACAGCAGTCATTGACCTATTGACACCTATATACATTTATTAAATCACGAGCTGTTATGAATCGACATCGCATTTTTATCCTTAAAATGTTTTATTTATAAAAAACGATGCATACTATACTGTTCAGGTTTCTGCGAAAAGATACTAGAGAAAGGCCAGTGGTCGCTATTGCCACACTAGAACGAAACATCTATAAAATATACCGCAATGAAAAGACAACACGGCTGCATATTTAAATCATTTCTTGTGGAGTGTAAGGCGCAAGGGCGGATCCACCTTTAATTCGATAAAGATAGAAAATCGAAATTATAAGAAATAGTATTTTAGTGTTATATGTCAAACAATTTAAGTAAAAAATAACAAAATCAATTCTTCTTGTCTTTCGAAACGTGTTCAATTCCTCCACTTGAATGAATATGTTTAGAGACTCATGCTCGAGCTACACCCAGCCTGGGGGCGGGAGGGTCATGCCCACAAAGCCTCCTGGATCCGCCCTTGGTTAGGCGTCGTTCCAATATATCATGCACATTGCGCGAATACGCGATTGACGCGGTTTTCTATGCAAATTAACGCGACGATCGTTTATTCGCGCGATGATCGGTTCTTATTATTACGCCTTAGCGTGAACTATGGTTAACATATCATAACATGTCGTCAGGGATTGCCAGTAAATACCCAGCTTCATAAGGCGGACTCTCAAGTGCATATTGCAACTACCCCACCCGACATCTTAAGTTTATACAATGTTAATTTAATGAAACTGTCATTAATTGACTAGCTCAAGCCACAAAATCAGCGCGGTTTAGACGAGATTGTTTCGATAACTTGAATTTTGTCACTACCTACTTATTTCATGGTTTATTGCTGCTAGCAACATTTTCATAACAATTTAAAGGTGTTGCCAGTACTTTTGATGCAGCGTTTGTTTTAAAGTACAATAGTACGCTTTTAATGTATTTTGGGATTTGCAAGCTATCTCCTAAATCTTGGCTGCACCTATAACGCTAGTTACTAAAAAGATTCATCTTAATAGCAACCAATTTATTTATCCCCACTTCGTCCGTTCTTTTGGTTACATAAAGTGGTATAGTCAACCTTATAAATTGTTTTACCATTTTGGACGTTAACTGTCACATTGGACTTAAAGCTAAAATAGACCTTGAAGTAAGTGTCAGTAAAACATGCTATAGCATCTCACTTCGCATATTTGCGCATATATTTTCTCTAACTTATTTGTTAACAAACCGGCCAACTGCGAGTCGGACTCGCGCACGAAGGGTTCCGTACCAGTATCTATAAAAAATGGCAAAAAAATCACGTTTGTTGTATGGGAGCCCCACTTAAATATTTATTTTATTCTGTTTTTAGTATTTGTTGTTATAGCGGCAACAAGAAATACATCATCTGTGAAAATTTCAACTGTCTAGCTATCACGGTTCATGTTCATGATACAGCCTAGTGACAGACAGACAGACGGACAGACAGATAGCGGAGTCTTAGTAATAGGGTTCCGTTTTTATCTTTTGGGTACGGGACCCCAAAAATGAACTTTACGCCGATGCCTTTAGGGTATTCCTTTTTTTTTTTTTTTGAGGAATGGGCTTGCTCTTAACCTCGATCACGCTTGATGGAAAGCGATGGTTACCTATCATAAGTTAGAAAAATATTTGACCAAATTTCATTTCACCTAAAACTTTTCAACAATAAATTATTCTTTTTCTTTACTTCATCGAAGTCACGTCTGCCACTGTATCAGTTGACCTAATAGAAATTCGATTTTTTTCGTTACTCCGGCGTTTCATTTGGTCGAAACACTTTTTACCGAAATAATATTTGTTCGAAGTATTATGTTTCCGAACATTCAAATTACTTATTTAAATCAGAAATATTTTAAATGTAATGGCACTTATTAAAACAGTTGATTATGAGCAAAAGTGGTTCTTACTGAGACCACTCCAGTAAGAAGCAAGCAAATAAGGATGCTCGCTTCAAGCATGCAACATGCAAGCAGGCATGCAGCATGCAGCATGCAGCATGCAGCATGCAGCAAGCATTGTTTCTGTCACGGCTCCGGCGCTGCGCGGTGAGGGCGGCCCAAAAGTTATTTGTAAATCGGCGAAATATAGTTCGGTGAAATAATACCTATGACTATATACTTACTACATATGATTATATATACTTCGATGATCTTAAAATATGTCAAATAATGCATATAACAAAAAAAAGATGTCTGTCAATAGGTTTCGGTAAAATGAAATTAGAACAAAAAAAAATCAGAAAAGTGATCGGTCCCCCAGCGATAGATGAGGTCTATGATGGAGCGAGCGTGCCAAGAAGATGCCTGTTCACTCTTGCTTCGAAGGCAGACGGGTATATTTTCTATTATCCAAGTAACGCGATTATTTTGACAAATACGCCAAGTGAAGTGGCTTGAGGCCGGCAACAAGGTCGACTATACACGTGTGGTGTGTGATGGTGAGTGTGTGTGTGTGAAGGGTGGAGGTGTGAGGTGTGGAAGTGTGAAGGTGTGTGTGGAGGTCACTTGGTGAAGACGCGCCACATGGAGGCGAGCGAGGCGGCCGCTGACGTCACGAGCGACGCGGCCGGCGCAGGCGGCGGCGTGCAGCTCAGCTCTTCCATCTGGAAACGGTTTCATTATGATGAGGGTTTCCAGAAAAATTTACGCCACCAATTGGCACCACATAGGCGAGAGGTCCTCTTGAAAAAGTGACTGACGTAAATATGACGTCGACGTCAATTTAACTCATGTCGGAAAACATAAGCGTTTTGACAGATACCTGGACCTGACGACTCAGTGCTGCCATCTTGTGTACGTCATTTCAGGAAAACCACGTTATTTTTAAGACATTGCATGTATTAAAACAGAAAATTTTATAAGAAGGAACTCGCGTTCAAAATGAACACGGACCAATAGATCCTTAGGCTGTTTCCTGCGAGCAACTCGGATGCAAGTATGCGGGCTACCGAAGTGTAATGTGATCAGTTACTCGATTGTGTCCCGCAATGTAATTTAACCCTTTGAACGCCTAGCGCTTCGTATCGGAAGTATGCTCTCTACGCCACGCCATTTATTTGCTATTAACTACCTATAAAATGCTAGTGATAGGGTCCCAAATATCGATAATCTTTATCACGGTACTGTAACCGATTTTCTATAAACAAAGGTGTTCAATTTATCTATTTTTTTTTTTACAAAAGTAGTATATGAACTTACGTAAATGAAGTAATCAAATTAAAGACTAGTTTCAAAATTAAATCTCCACTAAAACAAGTATTTATCGAACAAAGTGCATCTCTAAACTGACATTACGCCTTAAAGCGACAATGGCGTAGGTATGGCTTCCAAAAAAACACGGTTTTTTAGAGATGTGGTTATAGATAAATACATAATAAAATAGATATGGAGCAATGGAGCCGAGGCCTGCGCTCGGACGAAACCAGGATGTGCCTACATGGTAGCGACCGACGACGGAGAGTCGAGGAGCGATTCGCACAATGCTGTGGGCGAAAATTAATACATTTGTCGTATTACGGATGTGTGTAATACGGAGTCACGGAAACTGATGATCATTCTTCATTCCTGATTTTTCCAATTCAAATGCAACGAAACTAGAAAAACATTCGCTACTAATTCCGAAATACCGAAAGCTGTTCACAAATAAATCTCGGAGGATGAACAGCGATAGAAGTGAATGTCGATACATTCACTTCTATTTCGAACTCGGATGTTCGTCTGTAATTGACGAAACATTCTTAACATTTTCTGTCACCGGCTTCGTCCGTTTGAAATTCGAAAATGATTCCAAAAACATATTCCCGGCATGAAAAGTATATTCTATTCGAGGACATGGTCTACCCGTGTCTGTGTGTGTTTCATCCGCATCCGGTACGACGTGAAGAGGTAACAATAAAACTTACTTTCGCATTTATAAGATACCTATTGTTTTCTGGAAAATAAATACAACACATCACTATTGACGCCCAAAAGCGACGTAGCATGGGCGCGAATGGAAGCTTGTTCCAAATTAGTGACATAACTACAACAAGTACAACAACTGAAGCCTTAAATTCCTCGCCTTTGCTGGCTTCGATTTACTACAGGCCAACGTTTCAGCCTGCCCGACTAAATTTAAGTTTAAACATAAACCCCATCTATATATATAAAAATGAAACCCGTTTCGCGTTGTCACGGCATCACGTGTGAACGGCTGAACCGATTTCGATAATTCTTTTTTTCAAATGTTTGTGGAAGTCCAAGGATGGTTCTTACGGAAAAAAATATTAAGAAAATCTCTCAGAAATATTGAAAAGTATACATTTAATTTTGCATATTTTAAAAAACGCGCGTTACGAATGTCAATTTTTTTTTTTTTTTATACGAATGTCAACGTCATTCACAGCCATAGACTATATTAAAAGAGCATCGTTTGTTCGGAAACGTGGTTACTTAATTACGTTTGTTCGGAAACGTGGTTACTTAATTAAATTCTATTGCACTATTTTATAATTTTTTGAAAATAATACAAATAGTAAACCTATACAAATTTCGCATATCCTATTTAGTAATTTGTGGTAGTATCTGTTTCCCTAACTTGACATTGGCGTCATTGGCGAATGGCTGAACAGCCAAGCCAGTTAAAAAAAAAAAAAAAAAACTATGGTAATCTGTGGCATCACATCCATAACCACTTTCTAAGTTTTTGATAAAGTTTGTTTTGTTATAAAGACTAAGAAGTTTTTTGTTTGTTAATAAGTGTTTGTTAATAAGTGTTTGTTAATTACGGTAAGTTGACAGCTTCATATCGATTTTTGGTAACTTTTGGTGACTACATAATATTACAATTTGGTTATACAGAAAATATATGAGAGCTTTTTATTTTCAGTTTTTAACAATGCCACCAACCAGACGTACAAATTTAGGCCGCAGAACTCGAAATACGGCAAGTCAAAGAAATCTACGAGCAAATCAAACTGATGAGCAACGCGAAGCGCGAAATGAACTTCAACGGAATCGAAATCAACATAGAAATGTTGTGTTTAATCCCCACAGAGCTGCATTCAGTTATAATGTGGCAATTGATTACAGTTCAGAGCGAATTGTTGCTATTGGACTAATGAATATTGTGTGTCCACATTGCAAGGCATTGAAATTCAAAAATGAAGGCCCTGGATTGTGTTGCGCCAGCGGCCAAGTCAAATTGACGCCATTGGTACCGCCACCAGAGCCATTACATTCATTGGTTTCCGGAAATAGGCCAGATTCCAATCACTTTTTGACTCATATCCAGCAATATAATAATTGCTTTCAAATGACATCATTTGGCGCAACAAAAGTTATTCGAGACAATTTTATGCCTACTTTCAAGGTAAGTAAGCACAATAATGGCAAACAATTTTATTTAGTTCTACAACCATGTAGCTGGTGCAAAATATGTTGAGCCAGTGTTGTGTACATTTGTTTATTATAAACAATTTGCTATACAATTACCTAAATACATTTTTATATTCTTGCAGATTCAGGGTCAAATATATCACCGAACAGGTTCCTTATTGCCAATGCCCGATAACGACTATACATTTTTGCAAATATATTTTATGGGCAATTCAGCAAGAGAAGTCGATCAGCGTTGCGCACACAACAACTCAGTGAAAAGATCCATTGTGGAACAACTTCAAATATTTTTCCATCAACATAATGAATTAATTGCATTATTCAGAACTGCATTAGACCGCATGCCATCAGATAATCACAAAATTGTCATCAGAGCCGATAAGGCGCCTGCAGGACAACATGCTGGACGTTTTAATGCGCCAACAATTGATGAAGTGGCTATTGTCATTGTGGGTGAAAATTTAGATAACCGAGACATTGTTTTACATCGGCGGAACAATCAACTTCAGCGCGTGTCTGAAACACATCGATCATATGATGCCTTACAATATCCTATCCTATTTTGGCAAGGTGAAGACGGCTATCATTTTTCAATGAAGATGATAAATCCAGTTACAGGTAAATTATTAACAATATGTATGTTTACTACATTAAAATATAGGTATGTATACTAACTTAAAATTTATATTATTATAACACAAAAAAAATTGTTTACAGGTGCTGAAACAAACAAAAAAGTTAGTTCAATGAATTATTATTCATACAGACTGATGGTTCGGGAAAATGAGGACAATCACATCTTAAAATGTCGGCGTCTATTTCACCAATATGCTGTGGATATGTATGTGAAAGTTGAAACTGAACGATTGACATTTATCAGGTTGAACCAGGCAAAACTCCGTTCCGAGGAATACATTCATCTTCGGGATGCCATTACTGCTGATGGAAATGCACAGAATGTTGGCAGAACAACTATTCTCCCTGCAACATACGTCGGAAGTCCGCGACATATGCATGAATATGCTCAAGATGCTATGTCCTATGTACGACATTATGGCACACCAGATTTGTTTATCACGTTCACATGCAATCCAAAGTGGACAGAAATTCAACAAGAATTATTTCCTGGCCAATCACCCATTGATCGCCACGATATCACTGCAAGGGTGTTCAAAATGAAATTAAAATCACTCATGGATTTTATTGTTAAGCATAGCATATTCGGAGAGACGCGCTGTTGGATGTACTCAGTTGAGTGGCAAAAACGCGGATTGCCACATGCACATATCCTCATTTGGTTGGTTGAGAGGATAAGACCGAATGAAATTGATAATGTGATATCAGCAGAAATTCCCGATAATAATGAAGACCCACTGTTACATGAGGTTATTACAAAAAATATGATACATGGTCCATGTGGAATATTAAATCCCATTTCTCCGTGTATGGTTGAAGGAAAATGTTCAAAACGCTACCCAAGACAATTAGTACCAGAAACTATTACTGGAAATGATGGATATCCACTTTATCGCCGCCGATCCATTGATGACAATGGAAAGTCAACAATAGTCAAAGTAAATCGACAGGACATTGAAGTTGATAATCGTTGGGTTGTTCCGTTTTCGCCATTACTCTGCAAGGCATATAAAGCACACATAAACGTCGAATTTTGCCATTCCGTAAAATCGATTAAATACATTTGCAAGTATGTGAACAAAGGTAGTGACATGGCTGTCTTCGGAGTTGCTGCCGAAAATTCAAATGATGAAGTCACTCAATATCAAATGGGCCGCTATGTTAGTAGTAACGAAGGCATGTGGCGTATATTTTCGTTTCCTATACATGAACGACACCCTACTGTTGTTCACTTGGCCGTACATTTGGAAAATGGTCAACGGGTGTATTTTACAGATGCAAACGTATTACAACGACTTGACAGGCCACCATCGACAACATTAACCAGCTTCTTTGAAATGTGCCAGACTGATGATTTTGCCAGAACGCTACTTTACTCTGCAATGCCAAGATATTATACCTGGAATCAATCATCAAAAAAATTTCAACGACGAAAACGAGGACAGCCAGTTCCAGGTTACCCACAAGTATTTTCCACCGATGCACTAGGCCGTCTTTATACAGTTCATCCCAGTCAAGACGAGTGTTTTTATTTGCGTTTACTGTTAGTCAATGTTCGTGGTCCAACATCATTCCAATATCTGCGAACTGTTAATGGTCTATTGTGTGCCACATACAGAGAAGCCTGTCAACATTTGGGATTGTTAGAGAATGACACTCATTGGGACCACACTCTCGAAGATGCTGTGATTTCGTCAAATGCTAAACAAATACGAACATTATTTTCTATAATTTTGTCTACATGCTTCCCATCAACACCGACTGATTTATGGCATAAATACAAAGATCATATGGCGGAAGATATATTGCATCAGATGCGTCTTAGAACATCGAATGCAGATTTGCAAATGAACGAAGAAATTTACAATGAAGCATTAATTTTAATTGAGGACATGTGCTTGATGCTTACCAACAAAGTATTAGCACAAATAGGAATGATAGCACCCAATCGCCCAATGCACGACTCATTTGATCAAGAATTGAGACGCGAAGCCCAATACGATTCCGAAACATTACGAGAAATGGTTGATAGGACAGTTCCCCTTTTAAATCAACAACAAAAATATGCCTACGATACGCTCATGAAAGTAGTGAACGATGGAACTGGCGGATTTTATTTTTTAGATGCTCCCGGTGGAACTGGGAAAACTTTTTTGTTATCATTGATTTTGGCAACGATTCGATCGCAAAATGGAATTGCACTAGCCCTAGCTTCCTCAGGTATTGCAGCTACGTTGTTGGAAGGCGGTCGAACAGCTCATTCAGCTCTCAAGCTGCCGTTGAACCTTCAAATTAATGATACTCCAACTTGCAACCTTTCGAGGAATTCTGCGATGGCCAAAGTGCTGCAGCAAACCAGATTGATCATATGGGATGAATGTACTATGGCACACAAAAAATCTTTGGAGGCATTAGATCGCTCGATGCAAGATTTACGAAATAACAAAAACCGGTTTGGTGGTGCCATGATACTATTGGCAGGTGATTTTCGACAAATATTGCCAGTTGTTCCACGATCAACGCCAGCTGATGAACTGAATGCATGTTTGAAGTCGTCCATTTTATGGAAATACATTAAAAAACTTAAATTGAGTATAAACATGAGAGTCGAATTGCAGGAAGACCAGTCAGGAGAAGTGTTTTCCAAACAACTACTCGATATTGGTAATGGTAATATTGCTGTTGATAGATCATCTGGATACATTACATTCCCTACCAATTTTTGTAACTTTTGTGAATCAAAGACCGAACTCATGGAGAAGGTTTTCCCAAACATTGCACAAAATTACGTAAATCACGTTTGGTTAAGCGAACGTGTTATATTGGCCGCAAAAAATGTTGATGTGAACGAAATGAATTTTCAGATTCAAGAGAAAATAGCTGGCGAATTGAAGAATTACAAATCAGTTGATTCCGTTACTAATGAAGATGAAGTTGTGAATTATCCAACAGAATTTTTAAATTCGCTGGAATTGCCCGGGTTACCACCTCATAATCTGCAATTAAAAATCGGATCAGTAATTATTATGTTACGGAACATAAACCAGCCACGTCTGTGTAATGGCACCCGGCTTGCGGTGAAGAAATTATTGAACAACGTCATCGAAGCCACAATTTTGAAAGGGAAGTACAAAGGCGAAGATGTTTTAATCCCACGCATCCCTATGATACCGAACGATATGCCATTCAGCTTTAAGCGTTTACAGTTTCCAGTGCGGCTTGCATTTGCAATGTCAATAAATAAATCACAAGGGCAGTCGCTAAGTGTATGTGGCATCAATCTAGAAAATCCATGTTTTTCACATGGCCAATTATATGTCGCCTGTTCCCGTGTCGGAAAACCATCAGCATTATTTATTTACGCGCCAGAACATAAAACTAAAAATATAGTGTACCAAAAAGCATTAGATTAAAGAAACAGCAGCATTAGAATAGAGAGAAACAGTGAAGGGTATAGAGGCTATTAGTTGTTTTCTAGAGCGCGCGTGGTGTTAAGCTCAGTATTTACTTCAAAATGCCAAGTTGTTCAATAGCGATTTGTAAAAATATAAGTGGAATTATTGAATCCTATGGAATAAACACTATTATGAAAATATATATTTTGTTTTGTATTTAATAAAATTAGGTCCTTTTCAGATATGGCGAGAAAAGGGAAATAGGGATTAATTTATATATGGAGGATATTATAGATTCCAGTTTAAATTGAATAGGTACTCATACCTAAGATAGGTCAACTATACAAAATAAAGTAGTGCATCAAAGCTACGCTAAGGCGGTACGAAGTTCGCCGGGTCAGCTAGTAAAAGTAATAAAGGCTTCTAAACAAATCAACATAAAATTGACCGAAGATGTATAGGGATTGTCTATCAAAGTTTGTACCTCAATTATATACAGTATAGCGCCTTATTTAACTTTAATATTTAATTTGTGTGTGGATTAAGGAGTATTTCCGGATCTGATGAAACACAGTAAAGTTATACCAGTTTTTAAATCCGGGTACAGTAAAGAAAAAAAGATAGACCAGTGTCCGTATTGTCAGTATTTAGCAAGGTATTTGAAAAGGTAATGCTTAATAACATTTTACACGATAAACAGTAAAATTTCACCAAAGGACGTTGTACAACTGACACCGTTCTACTACACTCTACTTAAACATATCTTTATGTGTGGGAAGAGGCACAGGATGCCATCGCCATCTTTTGCGACCTATCTAAGGCGTTTGATTGCGTAAATCACGATACATTCCTCATGAAGCTCGAGCATTACAGACTAGGCAAAACAGCGTTAAACTTAGTCAAATCTTATTTGAATAATGGACAGCAAATAGGTAAAAAAACGGTGATAATTTGTCGGCATTAAACGTGAAAATGAACGTCCCCCAGGGCTCGATTGTAGGACCTTTCTTATTTTTAGTTTATATCAATGATTTACAAAACAAACTAAACATGGTCTTATCTGCCGACGATACTTCTTTGATTTTTAAGATAAATAGACGTAGTAATAATCTTGACAGCGTAAATAACGCCCTTCTGCAGGTCCGAAATTGGTTTACTGCTAATAATTTAATTTTAAAAAGGAGAAAAACGAAGTGCGTAAGTCAAATGTCAAAAGTAGTGGGATTACGCTTGACTCTAGGCTACAATGGGGTTCTCATTTAGCATCTCTTGTTTAAAGGCTTCTAGAAAGTATGCGTTGCAATGGAATTTAAACCTTCTCATATTACAAGGAGTTTGGAGTGCCAAAATTTCATAACTGTCCCAAAATCTGAATTCAATTAATATAGATGTATTTCCTCAGGGTAAAACAATACACTATCGTCACGTCACGTCACGTCACTTTCGGGCCAGGGGGCCTAGACAAAAAACTTTTGAAAATGACATTAGGTGATGACGTTTCCTTTCCACACCTAATGTCATTCCCATACATTTTGTCGTCAGCGTCTGACGTTAACGCTACAGAAAAGCCTTTTGTCTAGTGGTGCAGTGCAGATGCTCGGGTGGCTCGGAGTGCTAGACAACACAGTACCTTACCTCTATGCTCTCGGGCCAGTGCAGATGCTCGGGCGGCTCGGTGTGCTAGACAACACAGTACCGTACCTCTATGCTCTCGGGCCAGTGCAGATGCTCGGGCGGCTCGGTGTGCTAGACAACACAGTACCGTACCTCTATGCTCTCGGGCCAGTGCAGATGCTCGGGCGGCTCGGTGTGCTAGACAACACAGTACCGTACCTCTATGCTCTCGGGCCAGTGCAGATGCTCGGGCGGCTCGGTGTGCTAGACAACACAGTACCGTACCTCTATGCTCTCGGGCCAGTGCAGATGCTCGGGCGGCTCGGTGTGCTAGACAACACAGTACCGTACCTCTATGCTCTCGGGCCAGTGTAGATGCTCGGGCGGCTCGGTGTCGTCAGTGTCGACGTCGCCGAGCGCGGCCACGGCGTCCGCCCACAGCGCCTGCACCGCCGCGCCGTGCGCAGACATCCACGACTCCACTCTGTAACACCCCACATACGGACGGTTCAACATACAGCTTTTACAAATGGCTGCTGCGGCGCGGAGAGCGGCGCGTGGTGCGCGGGCGGCGGCACGCTGCCGCCGTGTTGTACCACAAGCGTCGTGTTACGTCTCACCTGCCCAGCATGGGGTCATCTGTATTGGCAGCGACGACCAGCGTGTGCAGCGCCGCGAGTGCGTGCGGCGCAGGCGGCTGCTGCGGCGCGGAGAGCGTCGAGTGGTGCGCGGGCGGCGGCAGCGCGGCGGCGGCGGCCAGCGCGGCGGCGCCGGCGGCCAGGCGACGCGCGCGGCTCGACACGCCGCTCGCCGACACGCGCCAGTTGCAGTACTCACTGGGGACCGCACCCATCGTTACATTTTCATTCAATTACTTTTTTGTGTGAATGGAGGTAGGTATGGAGTTAATTTTTTGGAAAACACGCAAACAACCTACGTGATAGAAAATGGTCTGTCAGGCAAAAAAATGCGTTGTCTATCATAATTTAACTGAGTATTTATGAAAAAGCTGGAATTCTATGTAACTTTCTGAATCGCGGTGTTAAGATTCTCCGCGGAAGAATGACATTCGCCGATGTTTGACATTTATTTAGCCAAATAGGTAGAGATGGCGATGATTACCGAAAAAGGAAAGAAAATAAATAATCGATTCGAATCGATTTTTTTATCATCTTTTCGCGTTTATTGAGGTCGGCATTACACTTTTCAATTATTTATTATTACATTTTGAGGAACTCGTGGCTAAATTATAAAAGCCGCACGGACCAATCTTCAAGGTTAAGCAACGCTTGCCGAGGTTGGTCTATGGATGGGTGATATTAACATACCGAGACTTTTCGTGATCACTTTGAAGAGTTGTTTAGTGCATCCTTAGCCCGTTTTACTTCTTGGCAAGACTGGTGCCTGACAAACCGTAATTACTGTGGGTATTGTGGTAGTAACATCGCATTGGCGTTATATCTGTTAAAGTGTTATTAACGTAAGTGTACGGTGCAACCGCACATAATGCAATTCAGCAGATTACGTCGCACATACATTTCAACTCATAATACAGTTCAGTTCGCGTTGGGCTATCAAGTCAGCCAGGCGTTCTCGTTACAGCCAACAAGGGCCGCGTCACTTACTTCATTTGACACACCATCAGTCCATTAAGCTCATTTTACCTTTAAGTACTTTTGGGACAATACAGTAGTGTTCTAGTACTTACCTTCTTTTATTCCATTCATCTCTCGTCTAAAAGTAATGTAGGATGGTCTAGCAAGGGATCATATAGTAAGTGAAAAAAAATGTTGCCAAGATCTGACAAATGACAGCCGGGATCAATCGTTTAACGTGCTTACTTTATGTCACCCATCCAGACTGACCTTGGCAGGAGTTGCATAACCATGATGATCGAGCCGTGCACTGTTATTTATTATTAAACTACGAGCTCCTTATTCAATCAGTCTCCTCATTCAGTGTCGCGCGGGCGTTTTAGGGTACTGTCTTTTATGTGTAATTTGACGTTTAAAAAGTTTTGGCTCTCAGCCCAATTTGAATAAATAACTTTTGACTTGACTTTTGAGTACTAAATATCGATTTAAAAAAACAATTACTCTTGCCCAATAAATCGATTCTTCGCTTTTATCTAAGGCCGCCATTCCTACGAATAAGCCAATGCTACTCGAAGATGGGCCCATCTAGCAACTCGATAGAACTGTTCCGCTCAAGCACCGGCAACACACCGGTGTGCGCCGAATTAATCGCGAATTTAGTGTTTATTTACCAATTACATAAGATTTTTTTTCTTTTGCGAATTTTCACATGTCGGGGCTGGAGTCGTTAACTTAAAATGGAAAACTAATTAATCAGTGTTCTATAATAAGCAATTCTCAACTAAAATCAAAGGACATTGTATAATTTTGATTTGGACGAAAGAATCAACTTGATTCATCAGTTTCTTTGTTTCGTAATTTGAAGACTACCACCATCCGACTTTGATTCGAGGTAGTTACCAGGAGATACCTGGGCTGGTCGGCATTTCACAGCTAGTAATAAATAAATAAATCAATAAATTTGCAATTTAATATTAAAATACAAGCGAAATTAGCACATTTTACCTGTTGTATTACGTCATTTCAATTTTAAATACTCATAGTATAATTTTGTCCAACTGGGAATATGCATGAAAAAAATATAATACTAACAGTGAAAATAGAAAAACATAATTGACCGAAAAACAAACGAGACGTTTTAAAATATATCTGTCCCTCTCGCAAAAAAGCCGTTCTATAGCAGCTGTATAGGCGTCATAGTATTTGACGTCAGAGTTGATATCGGACTTCTCTTACTAATAGTCAACTTTGAAGCTTTATAACTTCATCGCTGATGAAGGTATTTAAAAAATTGTTTACTAGAGCTTATAAGTATTGTATTTTGCAAATAAAAAATTGCATGCATATTCCCTATTGTGCGAGAGAGTATAACTTTGTTTTATTGCACACAGTCACTTTTAAATGCCAGTATAAACTAACCAGCTTTTGTCCAAAACCACGTTGTTGTCGAAAAAAAAATGTTATATAGCCTCGATAATGGGCTATCCAACACTAAAATATTTTTTCAATTCAAACCAGCAGTTCCTGAGATTAGCGCGTTCAACCAAACAAACAAACTCTGAAGCTTTATAATACTAATATAGATTTAACGTCACAAATGCCAATAATACTACTCAGCATCCAATATAATACAGACCCAGGCTTAAAGAAAAACCAACTTCTTTTACATTTAATTAAATAAATAAAAATAGCGAAAGTGGAAAATATAGTTGACTTTTAAAAATAATCTTAGGTACGATGCCTCCAGAGAGATTTGAACTCTCGACCCCTGGTTTACAAGACCAGTGCTCTAACCCCTGAGCTATGGAGGCGTATGTTGGATCGTCGTTATTTAAGACCCGTTGCAGGTATAGATATGACTGAACAAAACGCAGAAAAAAGGTTTATTGTAAATAATATAAGACACAATAAGTCTAGTATTCATGGGTCAGATTCTAATCTTAAAGAATATATTTTAACAGAAATTGAAATTGTCAGATATGAAGTAGGCAGAGTAACTGACTTAGAGGTCTCGACGACCCAGGACATGTTTGGCGAAGAATGACGAGGAGAGCCGACCACACATTATGTGGCTAGTTACAGAGAAAGAGATTAAGCAGACAGAGTCATATAGACAAGGGATGCTGGGTCTTCGTGTCTGCTAATAACATGTTGTGACTTAACGAATTGGCTGAGATTGTGAGAAAAACAGATAAATGACTATTAAAAATGACAGGGAATGTGTTAAAAGTAACCGCTCTAAACGTTCGCAAACGAAGAGTTGTCGCACTTCCCAATTTTAAAGCAGAAACGGTATATCTTTTGGGGATAGTGTGTTGAAAATTTTAGTGTTGAATTGCAAAGTCTCTCAGCCATCTTTAAAATACTTCAAGTTTTGATTTTGTTATAACCCTATTGGTAATTTTCTGTAACGGTCATTGCAAGGCCTAATATTTAGCAATAAATATATAGTTATAATGAGAAAAGCACAAAAAGAATTCCTGGTTGGATGCCTCCAGAGAGATTTGAACTCTCGACCCCTGGTTTACAAGACCAGTGCTCTAACCCCTGAGCTATGGAGGCGTATGTTGGGTCGTCGTTATTTAGCTACTACAGCTGGAGTTCGATATCATTGTTTTATTTAGATTGGCATGCCGATTAGTTTTATAATAATTGTTTGTGATGTTATCGTCAGTTTCCTAATAAGTGGGCTAATTGACTATTCGCGTAAGTAAATTCTAACCTAACTTTAATAAATGCGAAACTGGGTTGTTTGTTTTTTCGCGAAACCGATTTTGATGAATCTTGGTACAGATATAGATGGGACCATGGAGGCAGTTATGGGCTCCTTTTTTCTGCGAAAATCTAAAGTTTTTTTTTATATTTAAATGCGAATGAAGTCGCAGCCAAATGCTAGTTGTTTTAAATTTTATAATTAAGTACACTATATTGTGTGTTATCGTGTACTTTTATAATGTCACGAATGTTGGAAAGGGAAAAAAGAACAGGAAAAAAAGTTTAACATATTAACTTTGTAAACTGGATTATTATAATAAAGCACACACGCGGGAATCACGCGACTGAACTATGTGAGCGTTTCCGGGAACACAAAGTTATTCAAAATAAACACGAAGCATTTGCATGTGTCGCATGCTTTAGGTAGGTCCGTCTTGTAAAGATTAAAATTAACTTTAGTGTACCTTAAAGGCATATTTCAGCAAATACTTCATAGGTCTTGATTTGGAATGCCTTAATGCCGCTCTGAACTATTTCCCATTTGACATAGGTTCTTTTCTGCTATTGAAGTGGCAGTGGGCAGGGCACATTGCTCGCAGAACAGATGGTCGATGGGGCCGAAAAGTTTTGGAGTGGCGACCGCGTACCGGAAGACGCAGTGTTGGAAGGCCTCCCACAAGGTGGACCGATGACCTGGTGAGGGTCGCGGGTAACCGATGGATGCGAGACGCACAGGACCGGTGGTTGTGGCGACACGTAGGGGAGGCCTATGTCCAGCAGTGGGGGTCTGCAGGCTGATATGATGATGATGATGATGATAGGTTCTTTTACCAAACCGAAGCCCACGAGAATCTCAAGAAAAGAGTGGCTCGGATATCAATTCAACCTACTCTTTGACAAGGAGAAGGTTGAGGCCCAGTAGTGGGAACGTTGTAGAGGTTTTTTAACAGTCGAATTATTTTCTCCCCACTATACTTTTGGCAAGAAGTGGCACAAAACCAGGGTCAATGGAAGAAATGGAGGGAGGCCTTTACCCAGATGTCTGACCGTTCCGGGGGTCGAGTCTGCTATTGTAATCGTGTCTCAATGACCGGTCAATGATCGATTTTTGACGTATAACGTCAAACTTATGACACATTTCCCATACAAAAACTGTCAAAGTTGTCAAATATTCGATCACTGACCGGTCATTGAGACACGATTGCAATAGCAGACTCGAGCCCCTGGTCGGTCAATTATACTCTTAACTGAATAATATAAATGCGATACTGAGTTTGTTTGTCACACTTTCACGCCAAATTGCCGTAACGATTTTGATGAATTTTTGGTACAGGGATAGTTTTGCTTTTTTATGATCGGGAAGATCAGGAAGACTGTACTGACTAAAACTCACCCTTGTTCCTTCAAATCCCCTTTGCGTTCCAGGGCCGCGGTGACTCTTTCGAACAATTCCGCAACCCTGGCAGATAGATGGAACCCTTTAAGGATGGGAAATCATCAAATGACTTCTTCCGACCCGGGCGGAGCGGAAGGCAATGTCAGACTCTGACTAAAACCCATCCTTGTTCCTCCATATGATGCCCTTTGCGGTGACTCTTTCGAACAAATTCCGCAAAGATGGAACCCTGGAGGCGAAAGCTAAAATATGAAGTTCAGGGTTGTAGCACTTACTTGAGCGAGATGGTGTGCGGCAGCCTGGCGTCCAGCGCCCAGGCCAGCAGCGCCAGCAGCTGCGCGCACAGCGACAGAGCGGCAACCGCGCGCGCCGCCGGGCTGGCGCCGCCCACCGCGCCCGCCGCCAGCGACTCTTTGTTCTGACGGACTGGATACAGAAAATGTATCATTACACTCGAAAGTAATTCTAAATGGGGTTCCAACTTTTTTATGGAGGCTGGCTTCATTCTTTTTTCAAAAGCCTAACCGCCTAACTAAACTCTAATAGGATCATTCGTGTGCCTCTATCTTTCTGTCCGTCTGTCATAGCCAATTTTCTCTGATTCTGTTGACATTTGATTCACATTTTGTGACCTAAACACGGACGCGTTACAGGAAAACCCATAAGAAGTCTATAGTTTTAAAGTAACATGTTCGTTCGGAGCCCTTTGCACAGGAGTCCGACTCGCACTTGGTTCTAAACAAAGCGTAGCAAGGTATACGATAGACAAGAGACTCTCAACAGTCTCAAGCGTAATTCGCTGTGGGCCTTAACTCCTAGCAGAAAATAGTTGTTATGGCAGACGGAAGCCGTGTCTTCGAGTTTATACGAGTTAATGGACCGCGTATTTGGAACGACTCGGCTTAAAAGATCTAAATAGGTGGCTAGAACGAACTGGAAGACGAAGGACTGTTGTTGTGCAACTAGGGAGAGCTTTATGTCCAATATAGATAAGTTCTTTGATTATTGAGCTGGGCTCGAGGACTCGCTCACGTGCTTGGTAAGTTGGCTTCTAAGCGGCGTTTTATGTTCCATGTTGTGTGTTACATGTACCAGATATTAAGTTAGACCTACAACAACATAACTGTGAAAACCACATCCAATTTCCCGCAGCCGTTTTTTCGTGATGCGCGTACAAACATACATACAGACAAAAATCTTAATATAATCGTTTTGGGTTCTACTGCTGATATAAAGACCCCTCAAATTAAGTTTTCTTATAAAAGTCTCTTATTTACAGACATCGGCCAGTTACACCATATACATTTATGTAAAGAAGACTAGCTTCTGCCAGCGGCGGCGCCCGCGTGAAAATCGATAATTATCCCAAAGAAACATACTCCCGTCCCGCAATGAAAAGTATCCTATGTCCTATTATGGGACACGGTCTACCCGTATGCCAAGTTTCATCCAAATCCATTCAGTCTTTTGCACGTAAAGAGGTAACAGACAGTGTTATTTTCGCATTCATAATATTTGTATGTATAAACTGTAAATCTGGAAGACTTACGCCAGTCGTGCACGTGCGAGTAGTCTCCGTCGGTGTTGATCCAGGGCGCCACGATGTGCAGCTGCGGGCGATGCGGCGGCTCCTCCATGTCCTCGGTGTCCTCGCCGATGAACTCCATGTCTTCTATACTTTCGCTGCAAGATACAGTAAAAGTTGTTGAATGACAATGAGTAGGAAGCCTCTGCTAGCTATAGACATCTGCGGTACCGAGGGAGATTGCAAATGCGTTATTAGATACAGATGAAATTCCTCATGAGCCTCTAATATAATACCAGCTCCTATGATCAGCATTGAAAAACATTGTACAGATTTTATTTTATTTAGCCTACTTGTTCCGCTGCTGGGCAATGGGCTCTCCTTAATCCTTCCAGGTTTTATTAACAGGTCTTGCGGAAGGCCGTCTATATTTGTCTCGTCTCTTCTTAGGCCAGGTTGGAGTATAACTTTATGGAGCGAGGTTATTTTACCAACGGTTTTTTCGAAAATTTATCAATTTTATTGCAGAAATGGGTCGACTCCGCGCCTAAGACGATCACTGACCGTAGGTGTCGGCCGTACCTTCCATAGTAAGTTAAAAATAGTAACCCTATGCTCAGCAGTCACGCGTGTTTTACTGACCCTGAATTTAATAAGCGAGTGAAATCTTCATTTTGAAAGTGTACAATATGAATGGAATGAGCGCATGCGCATTTGAGGTTTCTTATTTCTATATCATGTGTGCTGTACATAGGGGTAGCATAGGTTTAAAGAAAGGGGAGTGTGAGTGGTCTATAGATGCACCACTCACACTAGACCATCTTTAAATAAATTTGGTCTCAAAGACAAGGTGGTTTCAGACTATTTAAGGTAGTTTACCTCACTCAATATATTATAAAATTCTTCATATTATATTAAATAAGTAACATTGCACCCGGACGCAAATACAGAACAGCTAATTCTGGATTGAGAATCTTGATTAGTATTACGAAAACATTAACTGTTAGGATTTTTTTCTTTGATTGGTAGTGTAGCTGTACTATATTGTAGACACATTAGTGTGTGAAACAGATTCTATTATCTTAATGTAACACGTTTATAATGGCACAGATAGATAAAATTGATAAGTATACACTGATAATGATAATCATGTCTCAAAATATAAGTAAAAGTAGTATAGACGTAGCATTTTCCTATCAATGCTATTTTAAAAAAGCCTTTGAAGCATATTGTAAATGCTTGAAAGTCCTATTCATACCAAAGATTAAAAATGCCTTGTTCTAAATAATATAAGAAGAGGCAAGACTAACTTACCTTGTATCATATGTCATATATACTGGAAAGATATATTTAGTGAGCTGCCGTATCCGTGACCTGCGTAAAGCTGCCAATGATTCCGCTTGTTCATTGTACGTGCTGACTTTGTTCTCCAGTTCCATGCGCTGCATCTGAGCGTGCTTGCCAAGGCTTGACACACGCTTGTGATACCTCGGTAACTTTAATATTAACTCATTGTTATGACTTTTCAGTTCTGTTAATTCTCTCCGTTTCTCCTCAATATTGCTTCGTCTCTGCTCTATGGCTAGTCTGAGGAGGTCTAGTTTGTCCCTGGACTGCTTGGCTTCTGTCAATAATGTGTCCTTTTTCAGTTTGGTTGCTAATAATTTTTCGCATCGGTCCAGGACATGTTTACGATTGACTTTTACACGAAGTAGTTTTCCTTGTTTTTCTGCGTATCTGTAGAGTTATGATAATTTGAACAATGAAAGTTCTCAGTAAATAAATAAAATACAATCTATTTATTGAGATTGTGTGTTTATTGATAATGAAAATCTATGCTTTAGCAGTTTGCTTTCTTCCAATGTAATATTATTAGGTTACAAAGAGAACACAATATTAATAATATGTTAAACATCAATGAAACAGTAAAAGGAGCAAAGGTAGACAAACTAAATGCCGAGAAGACGACATGAAAAAGATAGCTGGTCCAGAATGGATACGATCATCATGAAAATTCATAACCTTCCTACTAAAATTTCAATAAAAGTCTAATCAAAACAGGTTAGTAACAGTATTTAGCTTCCTAGAGAATCGAAGATTAACGTATTCAAAAAGCTGAGTCATAAAGTTAACTGTTGAAGCTACAACATGCTACTACGACAATATTTACAATTCAAGGTTATGTAAGTTTGTAAACACTAATCCAATAACACTGTCAGAACAATGACTTATCACATCGTGTTTTTGTAGCAAATATTGCACTTCCTACTTATCTCGACGCATTCAATCATTGCAAATACCATTTCCGCATTGTTTACACATAAATTCGACGCATATGGTGACTCAAACAAAACATAACGCGCAAATGGGCATCTAATTAACAATCGAAAATATTATTCGCTATCGATGCAGAGATTGTCTGACTGTGATAAATATAGGAGTTCATTGATATTGCTGCGTAATTAAGGTGAAAGAACCAACCTGTCTGCGTAAGGCATTGAGGAATGCACGAAATTGCCCGCCCTGACACAATCCGAACAGTAAAAGTTCTTTTTGACGGTGTAGCAGAGGAGACATTTCTTGTAATGGCCATCACTCTCCATGGACGACACTCGAAAGTCCCGAGGCGCCTCACTTTCATTAAAATAACTCAACGCCATAGCATCCACAACACTTTTTCACGTATTTATTATTTGTAATGTTGAAACACAAAAACTTGTCATTTGTCAATGTCAGCTGGCAAATATGCACAGATAAAATATTACTTTGCGTTTCGTTTTGCAGAGTAGGAACAAATGGAAACTTGCGTTTGATGATAAAATGGCAAAAATATTTTATCATAGCTTGGTCAGAAACAATACATGAACCGTTATTTTATATAATAATAATAAGTATCTTATATAATTATTATTATTCTTCTTCTCTTCTTCTTTTTTTTTTAAATTGTAGAATTTTTTAATTCAGAATTGATAAAGGCCATCAAAACCGGTCTAGAGCGAGTCGGTATCGCGCACCGAGGGTTCCGTACCCTCACGATGATTTCTGAAAAAGAGTGCTATTTAGAGACATCGTTTTATTTTTTGTGTAATCTTTACATAAACTTCTATCACATAGATTTCAGATTTATGCAAACTTCGGAGATAAGGGGGCGGGGAGGGAACGGTATTTTTTATTTTTTTTCTTCAAAAGTCGAAAACTATGCGGCCTAAAAAAAAGATAAAATGTTAGAGAATGTGCAAATAGCGCTCTTTCAAATGATACACCACAAACACTAGTAGCCCCACTTCGAATTTTAAGACCCAAGAGTGGCTACAGAGGTGCCACGGCGTCCTCACCTTCCGCCTAAACAGCAGTGACCGGTGAGTACCTAGTTACCTACTCAACGGACACGTGGCTGTTTCGGGAGATACTTGTTTCGGATTTGGCGGAGGATCCGGGTGTTATCACTGTGTGGACCGCCCGGAGGACACGGAGCATACGGTGGAGGTCTGCCCCACTTGGGCGGAGCACCACTGTGTCCTTGTCGAGGTGATCGGCAGCGGCCATCTCTCGCTACCGGCCCTGGTTCACTGCATGGTCCGGAGCGAGGAGGTATGGGAAGCGTCACCTCCTTCTGCAAAGCAGTAACAAATAAGAATAATTTAGTTACTTGGATCTCCAGCTATAACAAAAGTCACAGAGATAAAAGTGATTCATTTATGTGTGCTCTTTCAATTTTAGGATACCACAGCATGCACTTATAATAACAAGGTACAAATGCTAGCATAAAATCATTCCATTTAATTAGAGTAGGTAAATAAAATTATTCCACAATAAATTAAATTATTTCAATACTTAAATTGAGTTAAAATTATTATTATTATCTCGTATATTCATTTAAATCCCTATCGTTTACATTTTTAAATATTTCTATAAAAAACAAAAAAAAAACATTTAAAAATATAAAAAATAGTAGTCCGCCGGTGTCGGGAGCAGAGTCCAAGCTACCGGTGGTTAGGGCTTCAGAGACAGGAACCTCCTCACAATACGAGCCGTATCGAGGAGTACTGCCTTCTGTATCAGGCCCTTTACCCAACTGCGTAACGCCAACTTCGACAGGTGGTCGTCGAAGCTTTTGGCTATCAAGCCATTGGCCGTAACGACGATCGGCACAATGACAGCCGAGTCCACATTCCACATGTCGACAACCTCGTGCGCTAAGTCAAGATACTTGATTTGTTTCTCTTTCTCAGCTTTCACGAGGTTCTCGTCATGCGGAATGGTAACATCGATTATCATTGTGCGGCGCGCTAATCGGTCTATCACCACTATATCGGGCTTATTAGCGACGATAGTCCTATCAGTGATGATAGACCGATCCCAGTACAACGTGACATGGTCATTTTCGAGAACTGCGTCGGGCACATACTTGTAATACGGTACTTCAGAATCTACAAGTTTGTATTTCAAAGCAAGTTGCTGGTGAATAATCCTGGCTACTTGGTTATGCCTGTGCAAGTACTCGCCGTTAGCCAGACGAGAACAACCAGAGATAATATGTCTGATGGACTCACCCGGACGGTGACATGCCCGACACACGTCAACCGTCCCGTCCTTCATAATATGTCTCCGGTAGTTGTTCGTCAAGATAACTTCGTCCTTAATTGCACAAACAAAACCTTCAGTTTCTCCGAAGAGATCACCGAAACGTAGCCAGGCCACGGACGCTGAGAAATCTACATCGGACCCATAGAGAGCCCGATAGAAGCGCCCGTGAAGCTCCTTGCCTTTCCATACCTCCTTGCGGTCATCTGTAGTAAGTATCACAGGTTTGTGCCAGTTCTCTTTAGCCATGGACAACGGGGTGAGTCCCTTGTCCACTGCGACCACATCTCGGTGCATACCCACATCGGCTTTGAGAAAATATTCTCTGAGACTGCACATCTCGCGGTTGTGAAGAGTCTTAGCATTTAAAAAGCCTCCTTTTATTATTATTATTATTACTAGCCCGTACTGTCCCACGGCTGGGCAAAGGCCTCCCTCCATTCCTTCCAATGCTCACGGTGTTGTGCTTCATCATTCCAATTCGTTAAAATTACTCCAATAAATTAAATTGAGTTGTTTTTTTTCTACTTAACTAAAACTTACTGTTCTACTACTCTCAAAATGAAATCCAGACGCAAACTACACGTAGCCTGCCTACTTTTTGGTGTAGTCAAGTATCAGAAACCCGACTACCTATTCAACAAGCTGAGTTGGATTACAAGTAGACGAGAATGCGGTAGAAAACAATGCTCACAACAGCTTTCATCACAGCCTCACTGTACAGCTGCTTTTAGAGGCAGCTTTCGTTACGCAGCTTCCAAGGTGTGGAATAACCTACCACCTCCTATTAGAGCAATCAACACGATAGGTACATTCAGAAGACGCTTACGGCAATATCTGGTTGACACACAACGGAAGCTGGATATGATAGCACTAAATGTCTCAATTAAGTATATGACAACTTATAGTGTACTGCGGTTGTACAGTTGATAGGAATTGCTCACCTAATCAGCTTGCAGGTTGCTTGTGTTTTCGATTCGGAAGACGCTGTAGTTGGTATCCACAAGCCATCGTTTTATTTTGTTTGCACGTTTATATTTAGTTTTTTTTTAACACGCTTTCCATAAATTGTACACTTTCTTTACTATTTATTGTTTTTTTTTATACACGCTTTTTAGAAATTATACCTACTTACACATTCTTTATTATCACACTACTATGACATTTTTAGCATTGTCTTTATGCATCTGTTTTTAAATTTTGTCATTGTGGATCAAAAAACAAAGGCACGGGATATTAAATATAACTAGATAGGTACTTATCAAGTTCCAACAATAAAGCTGCTGGCACCGGCTCCAAAAAGAAGTAATAAATTTTAAATATTTGCAAAATATTAATGTCAAATAAGTTTACTTTTAAATTATGTTTCTTTAAAGCAATTCAAATATTTATTTTCAACTTTTTAGTGGGAACGGTTTTTGTTTGTTTTTTTTGAAGGCGGTTTTTTTTTTGTAAAAATTTTTAGTGTCTTGCGATAGTGTGTTACATACCTACTTAAATAAAAACAAAAACTTTAAAAAAGTGTCATAGTAGTGTGATAATAAAGAATGTGTAAGTAGGTATAATTTCTAAAAAGCGTGTATAAAAAAAACAATAAATAGTAAAGAAAGTGTACAATTTATGGAAAGCGTGTCAAAAAAAAACTAAATATAAACGTGCAAACAAAATAAAACGATGGCTTGTGGATACCAACTACAGCGTCTTCCGAATCCTGTAAATGGTTTAATTGAAATAAATGCTTTGACTTTGACTTTGACTTTGTCGACTTGTGCAGAGAAGCTTGACAACTAAAGAAGAATTTATTGCAAACATTGATTGCATTGAAAAAATTATTGACATTTGCGAAAAGCTGTGCACCACCTCGGATGTGCTAGGCTTTCTTTTATTAGGTACATTGTTTTTTTTGAAAACTTACTTATTTTTCATTTCTTAGGTTGTCGTATGTTTATGGAAGGGATTGCGGGTGCAAAGGACTAGGGAGGTGCAAGTTCACCCCCTTGCACCAGCCACCCGGCGCCCATGTTTAAGTAGATTCTAACTGTCAAAGTCAAAGTCAAAGCATTTATTTCAATTAAATCATTTACAGGCACTTTTGAATTGTCAAGGTCGGTCGGTCAAAAAGATGAAGCTATTTGCACGTTCCAAGGCGTAGATCTCTATGGAGAAGAACGTGCAAGAAACTCCACGGACACTCTTTTAAAAAAAAAAATATTTTGTTACAAAATTATGGTCACATCATTCATATTAAATAATACATATGTGAGAACAATGTAAAAGACGTGCAGGATAAAAGAGTCCGGAGTAAAAAGAAACAGTTCAAAGAAATAATTAAAATAAACCATGGCAGCCAAGGGATGACCAGTCTCAGCTGACGGCGCCCGTTCACGAACATGACGCATACGCTAGCACCATTCGGCTCAACCATTTTTAAGGGAGCCAAATGATCCAACGCACGCGCCACCATCAGACGACGACGACGACGACGACGACGACGACGACGACGTTCTTTTGAGTGAGCATGACATCCCCAATCGCCAGGGTACATTCAAGTCAAAGACCTACTCAAAATTATCATTATAGTTTAAATTTAAGGTACATAGTACTCACAAATGTGCCGTTAATGCATGAAATTATACAATGCTAAATAAATTGAGTCTATACAATGAAAAATATTGCATTCTTACAATCTTCATCCGGTCCAACAATATTTCCAAATGCTAACAGATTACTTTGTGTGCCCTAGTGGCTGTGGAGCGGGACCAGCACTGAGCCAAGCATTTTTATCTTCAATATACTCCCCTAACTTATAATATGCTTGCCTGCATAGTGTGCGTTTAATGCAAGATTTAAATTTTGTCTCATTTAGTTCTAATATATTTAGAGGTATTTTATTATAACATTTTAAACAGTACCCCATAAAAGATGAGGATACTTTAGCCAGTCTGAAACCTGGTTGAACTAATTGGTCCCTATTTCGAGTAGCATAATTATGTTTGTCGCCTCTTTTACTAAAAAGGTGTAAATTCTTTCTAACATACATAATGTTTTCGTAAATGTATTGACAAGGTACCGTCATGATGTTAATATTCTTAAACAGTTCCCTTAGAGAATCGCGTCGTCCGAGTTTGTATATGGCTTTAATGGCTCTTTTCTGCAGAATAAAAATAGACTCGATGTCTGCAGCCCGTCCCCATAGTAAAATACCGTAAGACATGATACTGTGAAAGTAACTAAAATAAACCAGTCTCGCGGTATCAACGTCCGTAAATTGGCGGATTTTCCTAACAGCATATGCTGCTGAACTTAGCCGTCCTGCAAGAGATGTTAAATGAGGACCCCATTGTAGCCTTGAGTCAAGCGTAATTCCCAGGAAAACCGTTTTATCGACGAATTCAAGTTTTTCCTCGTTCAATACTATGTCACAATCACTGCCTTTGACATTTGGTAAGGCAAATCTTATGCATTTCGTTTTCTTTTCATTTAGAACTAGATTATTGGCAGTAAACCAATTTTGGACTTGCATTAGGGCGTTATTTATGACGTCAAGATTATTTGTCCGTCTATTTATCTTAAAAATTAAAGAGGTGTCGTCGGCAAACAACACCATATTAAGTTTTTGTTGCAATAAATGGGGCAAATCATTTATATATACTAAAAACAAAATAGGACCTAAAATTGAGCCCTGGGGTACCCCCATTTTCACGTTTAAACCCGACGAATTGACACCGTTTACTTGAACTAACTGCTGTCTATCATTTAAATAAGATTTAACAAGACTTAAAGCTGTTTTGCCCAAGTTTCAGAAGTAATGTTTCGTGATTTACACAATCAAACGCCTTAGATAGGTCACAAAAGATGCCTATGGCATCCTGTGCCTCTTCCCACGCATTAAAGATGTGCTTCAATAAGGTAACACCAGCGTCAGTCGTACAACGTCCTCTGGTGAAACCATACTGTTTATCATGCAAGATGTTATTGGTGTTAAAATGATAAAGCATCTGATTAAGCATCACTTTTTCAAATACCTTGCTGAACTGTACTACAACTGTAGCTCTTGTTTTATCTGTAGTTTGAGTGGGCTATACAGTTAACAACAAAAAAGTAGGTACCTACTTAAAAAAAAACGACTTCCAAAGAAAAAACTGCAATTTCGGAAGTCGGTGGTTTTGGTTGGTTTTGTTTCTTCGTAATTTAACACCGACTTCTGAAGTTAAAGTTATTTTGTAAGTACTTTGTACTTAAATAAAAAACTTGTTCACTAAAAAAGAAACCGAATTAAAAAAACACATTTATTTCATAAACGGAGATTTATTTATTTCTAAAAGGTGCAGTTGCAGAATACAGACCAAATTGTGATTATTAAAAACCAGCACTCCAATTGTTACTGTACACAGCATTCAGGATTTAAACAGCTTCAAAGATGTAAGTGAAAGCTACAAAAAATAAAGGAAAAGAAGGGGTGCTAATTAAACAGACATCTTTTTAATAGCATTTTTTGCCTCTAAAAATCTACATTGCCGTCTAAATTACTAAGCCACAGTTAACGAACGTCTGAATGATACTATCTTAGCCACTAGTTATCTTCTATGCAAGCCACTCTAAATACAACTCACCATGGTGGTTATTTTTCAGCATCTAAATTTGTAACATGCATTCAAGCAGTAAATTTCTAAAATACTATTAAATGACATCAAAAAAGATATTCTATTAGCTTCTATTTCATTAGTGTCATAAAAAAAATAATCGATTTGGGGCATAAATTGTCTTTTATGCCCCAAATCCCGAACTCGCTGTAAAATGGTGATGAGAAATAAATTCCGTGGCTGAGTTAGTAATTAGGTGGCAATGTATAAATAAAAAGGACAAGTTAAGTAATTGAGAACCTCCTCCTTTTTTTGAAGTCTGTTAAAAATTAAACCAATCTCCAAACTATAATTTATATAATTAATAACTAAAAAGGGAGAAAAAGTTTAGCACTTTATGTTTAGAAGCTGGTATAGACTAACTTAAGTATACGAAAACTGTGCAATTCTTTACATACATACGGGTCCAATTGATTAATACCTCCGTTTTTTGAAGTTGGTTAAACATAAAACACGTGCACTGAATTACCAGTAGGTAGGTACTTAATTTAAGTTCAATAGGTACCTAGTTCTGACGCAGAATTAGAATGATTGGACATGGACTGGATAATAAAGTCCGTCTGACTTGTTTGATCTGTCGAAATATTTAATAAGGTAAAAACACGGTAGGTAGGTACGCACAGGTAGGTAGGTGTATCCGGTGAAAAATAAATAAGTTGAATTGCGCAGTCTTGGCGCCGACAAAAGGGTCAATGTGAATCAACCAGATTGGATTACCGTGTGTCGGAGTAACGAGCAGCCATTTTGTTTTTATTTTGGCGGGAAAATTTTTCGTCGCCGACCGCCATTACGTAGGTCGTTACAGTTCAGGAACTAGACTAACTTAGTTAGCAACACCATAACGCGTTCCCAAGGATACTAATCAATATTTTGTTTTTGTCATAGGTATTTGTAGACCATAGACTAAATATGGTGTAGCTGTCGCAGCCAACTAGCTTAATCAGCCGTTTCATTAAAAACCTAGCCTTTTCATTGAACTGCGCCGTTTAATTAGCGACATAAGTCACATGGGCAAGTCATTAAACAATATTGAACAAAAGATGTCTCTTAGGTCGCTGAAAAATCGGCGCATTTAAATGAAAAGGCTAGGCAACCAATTAAACGGCTGTTTAAGCTAATTGGCTTCGACATAGACATAAGTAATGTGTCTACTGCCTGTACCTATTCCCCGAAGAGAGGGGCATAAAGCTGTGTGTGGTTAAACAAATTTTTTTTTCCAATCACTATGCCTAAATCTCATTAATTCCAGGAGACTATAAATTGGGCATGGCACGAGTGACAACCTTAATGTTGATATTCACAGCAATGAGAACATCCTGATCGAAACCTTAGAACATTGACTGATCTGACATTATTGAAACAAGTAGGTACCTACTACTATTTATATGTCATTGGTACCTACCTACTCAACACTTTAGATTCGATTATTGCGTTGTCAGTCAAGGTCTTGTCTAGTACCGTTTAACCCTCCTACCCATAGACTAATATATAAATGAGTTCCTATATAGGTAGCTACGCCAAGGCAACACATGGTAGTATTAGAAGTAGTTAAATACTAAGCATGCATGTACTACCTAAGAGTGCACTTTAACATTACTACCTACCTTGATTCATTTTTGAGTTGGGTTTTTAGTTTTCCTTTTTTTCAGATTTTGGTCGAATGCTTTTACTTGAATAGAAAGATAAACTGTTTTTATTTCATGTTTCACATAAATCATAATCCAGCGCTTTCCATCGTGCAAACGCGTCCATTTTTGCATATGATCCGGCAAATTATTAATTCCATTAGCTGGCGCTGGCAATCACGGGCGGCGTAACGAATGTAATATTACATTACTGACCGCTCATTTTTACACTTTTTCTATGGGTTTTTTTTGCGGGACAACCCTAAAGCAATTAACTTTGTCATGAATGATTATTTTGTTTTCTGATTCCAAATTCGAATGTCTTTATTCGAATTGTTTTTTTTTGTACAAGTAATAAAAATATAATGGCTCGGGAGATATTGTTTTTATTTAGCAGAGTTATTGAAGTAAGGAAAAACAAAATCTCAGATATCATAAAGTTATTGGACACGTTACGTGAATTTATAAGCAAACAGAGATACACCTGTTTAAATAAAGAACGCCAGTCGCCAACGTTTCCTTTGACCTCACTAATTAAAAGTATTAGACACAAGAAAAATGCCATTCAGCTTTTTCGTGGTCAGTGTAATTACTGCTCGCTACAAAGGTTTCGGAACGCACGGCGGCTGATTTCCCCCGGGCTCGGGACGTGGTTTCCGAATGTTGTTTGCGTCGAATGAAGACGTCTGTGGTTTTCATTAAGCGGGAAATCTTGTTTCGTTTTGGTGTTAACAAGTTCAGAAACGAGGTTATGGTTTTGTTAAGTGTTTATTTATGAGTTTGGTTCCGTTTTGGAGTATTCTTGGCAGTTTTAACGTTCGATAAAAGATATTGGATGTTTTGTATAGGTATTTGGATTGTTGTGGGATTTTCGTATTTTTGACGTGAAGGGCACAGGAAGAAAACATTCAAAGTTGCCCTAAATTTTCCCGTTGCTCTTGCAAATCCTAATAGGTATCCAATCTCATAGTCATTCGAAATTCCGCCGAAACTACTTTCAGCTTCATCAGATAGTGATAGTTACCGTGCTTAAACACGTTCAAAATTTAAGCATTCGATCGATATTCCATCGCAACAGGGTGCAATTCTTAACAGCGTTCGTTATAAAGCGTCATTGGCACTCGTAAAGTCTCGAGCGTTTATTTGGGGCGCAATTTCATCTATCTCCTAGTTGGTTGCTATAAACAGAAACACTTCTGAGCTACGGCTGCGATGCGTCTGTTTTACTGTTCTATTCTATTAACTTTATTGGTCTTTATTGTTCGCTCTTTCACTGATGGGAGAAGTATTTAGGTGCATCTGCATTGACTGAACGTCTGCTTACCTACCTATTTGGTTTATATAGGTACCTTTAGTTGGTTCATTTCAGAGAGGGATTTAATAACGGTCACCATATCCATTAGCTTATCTATTCCCCATAGATTCCTATCCTATCTCTGCAACGGACCTATGTTCATTATTATTCGTTAGATATGTGACAATAAATAGATACTTACTTTTTCTTTCTTCATTTTTATTTCCCTTTATAAAATAAAAAATAGGTAAGTACCTAAGTACCTACTTAAATGTGTTATACAGAATGAAGTACTCGTACAGCTAGGCGATTCGATGACAAAAATAATAGGTATAACTTTATTCAAAAAGCCTGACGTCAAAAAACGACAATGTTCCAAAAAAAATATTTTTTTGTCGTTTTTGTGGTCGGGTTTTTTGAAAAAGGTCAATTTTTTTTTATTTTGATATAGTTTCTTTACTGTTCAGCAGATACAGAACACCACCCAAGTATGATCACGAACTTCTGGAACACCCTGTAGATGTTATATTAATCAAAGTCACCTTCCCACGTCATAAAATAAAGTTAAGAGCTAAACTAATAAGTCATATTGTTATTTCTCGAATAAAGATATTTATTATTATTATTAAACTAGAGGGTTCGCTGATAGAATCACAATGCAGCTAATTTATTAATTTGGGCCGGACACATCGTCCCGGACGGCTCTCGGCTCCAGCCTCCAGCCTCCTCTAATATGCTCACACAGGGCTTTCATTGCCAGGGAAATGCTTGACGCATTACTTATGACCTTCATGGAATCTGGTAATGCACTAGGTATTTACGAGAATATTGATTGAAAGAGGGTTTTTGTGTTTGCCGAGGGTTATTGTGTTCCCCAGTCCCGAGTTGTAGAGGTCGGATAGGTAGTCAATGCACGTATTTTATAAAAATCTACCCGTGAAAACTAATGCGGGTCACAGACGTTCGAGTAATTTGATCAAACAGTACGATCAAACTGTTTGATCAAATAGAAATACGAAATTATTTCTTCTTGCCATTTGACAAGTCATTTTTATAAAATTTTCCTACAGACATTCATGTCAATATAAAACTGTTTGAACCAGCGTTTGATCAAATTACTTGAACGTCTATGGGCCCCTATAGACTTTCAAGTAATTTGATCTTTTGACATTAGGTGATGGCGACATGAAGTGAGCTATCAATTGATCCAATCAAGTTGGACTGATTAACTTAAGCTCACTCAAAAAATAAAAAAATAATTTATTTTTTGATGTTGTAGTAAATAATTCACGGAAAAAATAATCAATAATCTCTCTAATTCTCTTTTCTTTTATCTTCTTCTTTTCTCTCTCTCTAATTTTCACAATGAGGTGTTTTTCAGAATAGACCGGCTGGTGGGGGCATCTAGTTAGACTGGAAGTCGAACCCAAAAAGTAAACAAAAGGCTACCAATTTTCTTAAAACTGTTTTAGGATGAAGTATATGTTGTTCATCATTGGCTTTTGCTGTCACAAGTCTGGGTGTTGGAAGTGTTGGAACCGACTAAAATAAACATTTTATTGTTAAACTTCAGCTTGAAACCCAAGGTGTTGGCGTTAAGTGCGTCTAGTAATTTATTCAGGGAGCAGTTCCGCCAGTCGGGGTGATTTCCCCGCGGGCCACATCTTAGCCATCATTCGGAATGGTCCACCTAAGGCACGTGCACTCAAACTGGACGTATCGGGCATTTTCTATTTTGCTCCAAGTTTAGGAACAGACATAAATGTTATATGGACTTTATTGAAGTTTTGAAGTGCTGAACTGCTGACAAACAAAACGAATTGGATATTGCAAAGCTTATGTTTGTGGTAGACTGTCTAGTTAATAATTGTATCTATTTATTTCACCTAGAACGGGAATGGGTTGGTGAGGCATTTCAACTAGACACTATAGCAGTCTAGGTAGTCAAGGAAAAACCACTTACATACTCGTATTCATTAAGTGGATACTTACGAGAATGTGACACTAGTTAGTATCTACGAACAACCACAGTGTCGCCTTCTAATAGTTGTAATTTATCACGAAAGTGTGTCTGCTGACATTCGCCGGACAACAGATTGTGACAGACGGCCGGATGCGGACATACATCGTGCAGATTTCCCCCGGGCAGGCCACATCTTAATGTACTATGCTGCACAGATTAACAAGTAAATGGACTGCTAACATACATGCTCATATGTTGCAAAAGAAATAAAACTGACTGACTCATATGACCCCGGAAAAACGCATTAGCTCGGTTATATCAACTTATATCTACTTATACTAATGTTAAAAAGCTTTGAAGGCTAGATAGCATCACGCTACGACCAATAGGAGTTCAAACATTCATGAAAAATGTGACGCAGACGATGTTGCGCGGGTCATAGTTATAGTCTACTATACAGTGGTAGAATGTAGTAGGCAAATGTTTATCTCTGGATGTACCTAGTCTGTCACGTATAGAAAGCCACACTATTAGTGGTCATTGACAGCTTTTCATTCCGAAAAATGTTGCATTATTGCACGATTCCCGTGAAATAGGCCAAGTGAGCAATGCCGGGAAACGCTGTGGGACTCAACGTGCTATTACTGGGGCCTAACCACTTCAATATTACTTCCAGTGGGAAAGAGACGGAGCTATACAGGACGTATAGCTCCGTCTCTTTGCCACTGGAAGTTGAAGTAGAGTAATACTGCTTTAAGAGTTGGTGGTTAGGCCCCTGTTCCTGTATCTCCTCTAACTGCTCCGTTGGTCCTGGGTCCAATACCCGGGTTGGGCAACAAGTGTCATTGGGTTTTTCCATTAGGAATTTTACTGTGATAGCCCCGAGTTTGGAAGTTAGTGGTGTGACAGACCCGTGCCTCGGAAAGCACCTTAAGCTATGGGTTCTTCAGCATAGGAGTAGGGGCCCGTTAGGGCCAGTGCCTACCAGGGTTGCGGATTTGTTCGAAAGAGTTACCGCGGCCCTGGAACGTAAAAGGCACTAAGAGGAGCATGGGTGGGTTTTAGTCAGAAGAAGTCTGACACTCCCTGCCGCTCAACCCAGAGCGGGAGGGGTCATTTGATGATTTCCCATCCAAAAAAAAAAAAAAAAAAAAAAAAAAAAAAGCTATGGGTTCTCCGCGAGATCTCTCTCCGGTCGTGTCGGGTTGCCGTCTCATAGGACAATGAGAGAGATGGGACAGGCAGTGCAACTGTGTTTGCGCACACACTTTTGTGCACTATATTATGCCGAAATCAGTGAGAACTATTGCCCTTAATGCAGATTTTGTCTTTGTTATTTTAAACTTTTACAGGAATAAAATCCGTCATCGGATTATGATATCCGATTAGGTATCTAGTTGTATCTACTCTGTGTCTTAACACTAATGTGTCTCTTCGATTAGCATTCCCTCACTGGATACTGTTCAGGCGGGTTTATGATGCAAGCAAGGAATCTCGTTGTAGCTAATTTATTCATGGCGGGATGGAAACCTTATTGATTTCCCATGAGTGGCCGCTGCAGACGGGGACTAATTTTGCAACCTTTTCATAAGGATAAGTGAATACGTTTTGCTATGTAAAAGGTATGCCTCATTATGAGAAAATGTCAGAGATGAGAGGTGTAAATTAGAAAACCAAGTTGATATTAATTTGTGGTTACAGAAAGTGGCAGTAGAAATAGAGTAAGGGTAGATTCAAATTAGAATTGAATGTGAGGTTTCAGGATTTACACCACCAGTTGGCGCCACTCAGGTGAGAAGTAGAAGTCCTCGGATCTGCTAACCAATCATGACGATCTTGAAACCTATAATTCTGACGTAAACATGACGTTGACATCAGTCTAACTAATTTCGGAAAACATAAAGTCTTCACAAATGGCTGGTCATTTCAGAAAACTCTCTTTGAATCTAAGTACTTGGTAAAATTCGATAGTTAATAATTCTTTGGCCAAGGCAAGTGTAGCTCCCTGAAATTAAGAAAACTGTCTTAAAATGTAGAATTACGTATTAATTTGGGAACCTTAGTTTTTGTTGTAAATGAAATGTGTATTTAATTATCAAAGCTACAGTTTTACTATCGCTGATAAGTTTGAGCTTATAAAGCGCAGTAATTAAAGTGCAGCTGATTTCTTAAGAGGCCAACGCTTGATTTCCCGCGAGCTGGCCTCTTGCAACTTCGCAGATTGGTTGATTTACGGCAGAATAAGCCAGGAGTTTTCTTGCTCTAAGTAGACAGTTTCTAAATGAAGACAAATATCGCTGGTAGCTTTTGCTTTTTTGCTCGCGTTAATATAGATTTTTTCATAAAAGGCAGTCAAGCCAATAACTGTCCTGCCAGGGTTGCGGAATATGTTCGAAAGAGTTACTGCGGCCCTGGAACGCAAGGGCAATTTAATGGAAGGAACACGGATGGGTTTTAGTCAGTAAGAGTCTGACACTCCCTCCCACTCCACCCAGAGCGGAAGAAGTCATTTGATGATTTCCCATCCTTAATGTTTAACCGCACAGCAAGTGTAGCGGAAAACACCGCGGTCTAGTACAAGTTAGTTCTATATTTGTCACTAGATGGCGTTGTGCATTTTGGGTCATTTTCTAGATCGCGGTGTTAATATTTTCCGCCGATAGTATAAGGGACCAGGAAGAATATTTTTTTGTTAGTTTAGTCCGGTTAAGCAGTTGATATCCCAAGTGTGTTAACTTGCTAGTGGTCATACCTAAAAAAAAAAAAAAAAAATTTTTTGTTAGTTGTGTTCTAGTTGTGTTATGTTACGGGTGTAATCAGTACATAGTAATAAAATTAGACTTGGGCCAAAGTGTCCCAAGTTTCTGAAAAACCAACCAGCCTTTTTTTCAAAACAACCCCCAGTTTTAACCCTCTCGAAGACGAGGGTTAATCACTTAAAAAGAAAAAAAAAGAAAGCCAATAACCGTCCCATCTACATCTGTCGCAAAATTTATCAAAATCGGTTCAGTGATTTATGCGTAACAATATTAATAGTTAGGATTAGGATACGCGATTGCTCGCCACCAGTCTTATTCTTAAAAAGCTTTGAACTGTTTTAAATATTTTTACATATTAAAAATTCGTCATTCTGTTTATTATCCTCTGTTGTTGCGAATGAAATAAGAGGCTTTAGTTTCAGCAACGTAATTTGTGTTTTATTCATGAAATCATGACTCATTAGATTTGTAAACATTTTACTAAAAAGGTACTTAGCAGTTCGGAGATTTTTTTAATAAGAACCTCACTAAGAGATACCAGTTAACCTGCCAAGCCGCTTCCAAATTGACGTTTACGCTAGCGTGATCGAGAACGATGAAAACCTTGCACTAAGGCCACTGGAGTCGGCTTCCAGTCGAACCGGGTGCATCTGACCCACCACCCACCAGTAATTTACGAGCGACTGCCCTCCTGACCTCCACAACCCAGTACCCAAATGGGTACCGCAGTATCTACCTGTTTAAAAGACAGGTGTCATATGTTCTAGATTCTGACAATCCGTAACTACTGTGAAAGATCTAAAAATGACAGACGGGACCAACGGCTTAGCGTGCGCACCGAGGCACAGAGGAGTCTCGGTATGTAATAGATGGTCACCCATCCGGGGACCGACCTCCGAAAACGTTGCTTAACCTTGAAGATCAACTATTGGGTGCTCAGTATTCCTTGTCTAACACTGCGTGTATCAACACAGGCATGCCAAACAACCAGGGTTGCGGATTTGTTCGAAAGAGTTACCGCGGCCCTGGAACGTAAAAGGCACTAAGAGGAGCATGGGTGGGTTTTAGTCAGTAGAAGTCTGACACTCCCTGCCGCTCCACCCAGAGCGAGAGGGGTCATTTGATGATTTCCCATCCAATAAAAAAAAAAAAAAAAAAAAAGGCATGCCAAACAAATTGTTCTGCGCATGTCCGTTTATTATAGCGTTAAATCGAGTCCAAAGTTTATCCCACAATATATATCTACAAGCTAATAATAACAGTATATCCTCCAGCATCCACTATCGACCTCAAAAGCTTGCAGCCCGGCTGCAACTTTAAACTTAGCTTAGGTTTATGACACAACTACAAACTCAGTTTTAGTTGTCCGAAGTTTACAACGAGCGAACTTCGTCTTCACTTTTTGTAAAATTGTTACAAGAATTGAGTTACAATTTCTGAGCGAGATAACATTGTCTTTGGGGAGTTTCGTTATAAAATTCAAAGGTTTTGTGGTTATTTTATGACAAACGTCGCGGGGTTGAGGTAGGCTGTTCAAAGAGGGTCCCGGGGGAGTCTGGAGTGACAGATGTGAAGGTCAGCTAGAAGGATAACTGTGTAGTAGATAGGTACAGACGGGTGTGACCTACACAATCACATTAGGTACCTATATTTTACTACTGGCGACTGCAGCGATCTTGATGAGATTTTGGATAAAATTTTAAGATATTTGTGCATGATTCATCGATAATAGACATAGTATTATGTTTTATCGGACCGTTTAAAAGGTACTGACTCTTATTCTAGGTGTCTACAGCTCCGCATAAAAATCCGCATTTAACATGATGTCCAGTTTATACTGATAATGTAGGTTGGTGTACGAACAAAATACAGATAAGTGTAAACATTGTTCTAATATACCAATTTTCAGTTTTCCACATTTACGTTCACCAAGGGTACATCCTCCCAGCTGCCGCTGGTTCGAACACTGCTTATCCCAGCGAACACGACCGTGATGAATGTTCTTATATTTTTAAGTCAGGGCTGCCAACTTTAGAAGATTTCATCTTTTCGTCTTAGTAAAAGACTCTTTCGAAATTAGATTTGTCTAGGGTACCTAGTACTTAGCTAATTTACTTCCACTGCATCCTTTTTAGGCTGCACCCTACAAAACTTTCTCATCTGAGGTATTGAAAAAGGTGGTTACCGTATTCATTTCTTCTTCCTTTCAAAGACGACCGCATACCGCGACTGTCTGCACCATCATAACCTCAGTTTCATCAAAGTGAACGGTGGCAGCCCTGTTTGCGCCGAGGAAGGAATATTTTAAAATGTTGGCACTAACCCGCGTTCTTCCAGGAACATATTTCAAGCATCCATTTAATTTTGTATCAAAGCGAGACATTGTCGCTTTAGACTTTTTAACTTCTTTTTGCTTCTCCGAGGAAATAATATAACTTTGTTATGACTGCGGTTGTAAACGTAATAAGAAATTGTTTACTTCCCGGATTCGTTATTGGATTTCTAGAAATTGTCTGGCAATTAAACAATTTGCGATTTTGCTGTTAGCATTTTTTCTTTCGGAAATTATGTGTGGTTTCCCGAAACATTATGAGAAGGAGCTGTTGTGTACCTTGTTCCTTGAATATTGAAATGGATATGCTTTAGTCCAGGTACTCGTAGGCGTAGGTACCACATACTACGACTACCAAAATAGTTGGTATATTTACTTCAAATTTTTTAAAGATTAAACTTTTATTTCTCCTTTCTTAGTTATTTCCGTTACACAGGAGCCCTGCCTTTTCCGTGATAAATCATTCGGCGCTTGTGTAAACTACTGAGTCCTAAGAGAACGAACTGTATTGATCGGATCAGTACTTTCATAGATTTCCTTTTACATATCAACAAACGAACACGTAGGTACTTAAGTACCTTTTTATACAAGGTATCTCAAATATAACGCAAAACCTGAAAAGTGGGGGTCATTGTACTCATCATTTTGAACAACTTTTACCAAAGATGAAATCGCGAAAATCATATCAGCTCAGTAGGTACATTTTGACAGTTATGTAAACATTATTGAGGATTGGGCCCATAGTAAAAGATGTTTATAATAAGGAATACAATCTCCCCATTTTTGGTTTTGTGTTATTTTTGTTAAACACTTACATTCCTACTTATTAGTTTAGATGAACTCACATTTTTCAACCATACATACCAATTCCTCCCATGCCCTTCAACAGCATTGCATATTTAGCGAACCTTTCTCGTTAGCACGAGCTGCAAGAAAAAATACCGGTTAACTTAACGAACCTTACCGAATCGTTCGATTAATCCTCGCACAGTATCTATTGCCGAGCTACTCTTAGTAAAAGAGATACCTACCTTTAGAAGCCTAGCTACAGGGCGCTGCTCAAGCTCAATGGAGCGGCTCTGAGCGTCTGCTGAAGCAGCCCGAAGGTTTCCGATCACTGGAGCCGTTCCACCTCGCTACACACACGATGCACCTTGAGACATGGAGGTAGATTAAGATGCAGTAAAGAGGGCTAGGGTAGGTAGATACGTTACAAGCGATTGTTACGATGCTGTAGGTATTTTTTTCCATTTTAGACGTGACGAGACCAAGATCTTAAGGTTGCACTAGTCGACATTTTGTCCATACGAATTTCGGGGGGGTATTACTCCACTGTTTCACATATACATTCAAAGTTAAGCATGAAATCGTTTTATCTCATTGTTAATTTTGGTCTGTACGGGAACAGAATAGTAAAATAAAAAGCCATTAAAAAGTTATAAGCCAACAAAGATTCGTTTTCCTTGCTAATTTTAACGCAACTTTGGGCGTAAATAAGTAATAAAAGAAGTGTAAAATCTCAAAAATAAAGTCGGCACCGACAAACCTCAATTATAGAAGAGTTCAATAAACTTTATTTATAATTGATTTATGCAGTGCTTTTTTCATGAAACTCAACTTTCAAATAGACTTTTCGTGCATCGTCTAACGTTCTTTCCGTTAGGAAAGGTGTTTTGTGCATGGGAACTAGACATTGTGCGTTTAGAATAGCGTCTAACTGCTCATCACTGATACTGTCTCTGTCGGGCACGATGCCCGGTGAGACAGCGTGCTTTTTGGCCATGCTTACCAGTGAGTTCGAGCCTGCGACTAGTTCAACCTTAAGTTATTTTGTGGACCTGACACAAAACTACTTAGTCTTGTAAACAGGTTAAAAAAGATTTTAGGCTCCGGTGAAATGCATGTCTTTGCTTGACGCATTTTTAAATACTTAATCAATTCGGTCACTGGACCTCTTTCGTTCTACTTTATTTACAAGGTCAACAGATAAAGGTTCAAGACCTTCACTATCCACTTTGTAACTAGATTTCAATACTCAAACTCCGAGCTTACGAACTCCGGGCCGCCGCCATTCATCTGCCGTTAACACATCCGACGGAACCCGCTTGCCGAGTACTTCCTACTATTCCCTTGCCAAATGTCGCACTCTACTGAACCCTAAACTTTGCTCGCCACATCAACTCTATGCTTTAAATAATAAGGTCGGATTTCCCATGGACATCGATCCCAATAATTTTGCTGAAACAATTTCCCTGTGACGGTGCTTTCTTTATGCCCACGATCCTCCGAGACACTTTATTGGGCCTCTCTAATGCGTTCCGAAGGACTCATGAGGGAGAAAAATGAGTCTCGTAATGGGAATAATTCTAAAATACGGCTCTTTCAATTACGTGTACTGCATTACAGTCTCCCCTGTAGCCTTGTGACTTGAAAGCAGTTCAGGTGGATTATTAATGTCATAAACCTTCAGGTTTTAGGTTGAATGAACTGAAGGCATTTTAAAGGCAAGGCCATACAAGGCCGTTACTTTGTAGTAGTAAAAAAAAGAAAAGGCACATTCATTTAGCATTTTATTTCATAATCAAAGAGTTACGTATAATTTTAGCTAAACACAATCTAGTGTTACTGTGATTACACCTAATTACCGGAAAATATGAGTTCGGAAACATAATAAACACCTATTTCAATTTCTCTCGATCGCGACGTCGCTCGCTGCATCGTTTTAGGCAACGTTCATAACGGACCAAAGGCCTCAGAGAACCCCAATACCTACCTGAGACAGCAAAGAGTCAGAAATAGAAGAGATTTAATTACGTGCTTTACCTACCTACCTAGCTCCGAAGCATAATGTCGGCTGTGGAGAACGTGCGGTCGCAATTAAGTGCCTGGAGAACTCCCCGACTTTAATGAACGCGAATGAGGACGAATTTAGATGAAATAACGTGAATTACTTGTGAGGTCGCGTTTAAAATGTTCATGATGTGTACCTGCCTATGGTGTGGTTTACTCGTGTAACGTAATAGGTGTTATAGGTAGGTATCTGCTGATTTATTATGAGGAGAGAAAGATCAAGATACATACGAGACAGTGTCTTGTATTAATCTCCTAAGATTACACTATCTAGTTGAAAGATCGCCTTTTCCTTTACAAACACTACATAAAATCACACTTGTATGCCCAGAAGGGCAGAGGTATTCCTATGCCTCTAGTAAATCTGTCTAGCCAGCGGATCCAGGATTGTCGTTTTGGGGGGAGCCTGACCCCGCTGAAGGTACGTTTTAGCCTTCGATCAAGAATTCAATAGATTAAGGATCAGGTACCAAAATTACATCGGGAAAGTGTCCACGTGTGCACACTTAAGTACATCTATACTACTTCTATACGACCTAAATGTATTATAAACGTTTATGCTAGAACATTAAGTTCCTCTTGGTTACGGTTGGACGTTCCTAATTTGAAATAAGACCACACTTTTATTTGTGGTCCGAGGGCCAATTCTCAACGTTCGCATTCGCATGTCAGTTGCAATCTGCCAAAAATGCACATGGAGTGAGAGAGTTTTTCACAGGAGTGCTTTTTCACAATCAGTCAAAAAGCCCCAATTACTATATATATTTTTGACAGATTGCGACTAACACGAACGAACGTTGCTAAAAAATAGTAGAATTGGGACTCAGAGTGTTGAGAGATATATTGTTAATCTACAGGTGCTGCCTCGCATGTGGATAATCCCATAATCTCTCCTGACATCACCTGCTGGCGCGGGGGGGGGGGAAGAGGACTATATTAAGTTGTATGTTTTATGTACGGTTTAATATGAGATTTTTTTGAGTTGTTGTCTGTTATAGTAGGTAGTAGTAGCAGTCGTTATTCTAAATACCAATATACCTATCAAAGAAAACAGATAAATTTTCTTCAGACAGCAAGTTGTCTCAAAGCTTAATTTTAACATTTTTGCTTTGTACAATGCAGAAGCACTCGCTGAACGTTAAAGATTTGAAACCAAGTAAGTATAGATCTAAATAGTGCCTGCCCTGCCTACTAAACTTCTTACAGTGCAATCATATTTACCTGATTCAGTTTTATTCAAGTACAGTTTTATGATTATCAAATAAAGTAGATATATTTTTGCACGTGACTAAAGAATTGCACTTTACTTTTACAATGTACTATTTTTACCAATAAATCATATTGTCGGCACTATAGGTCTACTGTAAGGAACCAATTGTCTTAAGAATTATATTGTTTGTATATGACTGTTTGATGCCAAAATAAATAAATAAAAAAAAAAAAAAAATATTGACGACACGGTTGGCGCAGTGGTTGAGCAGTTGACTGGTGCGCTGCGTGTCGCGGGTTCGATTCCCTCATGGAACAAATATTTTGATGGCCTACAGATAGTTGTTCCGGGTCTGGCTGTTTGTGTATGTGAGTTTGTATGTTTGTAAACGCACCCACGATACAGAATAAATTTCATGGGGGCAAAGTTTCATAAAAAAAACAATCCTCCGAACGAAGACCATTGCTCTTGAACACGATTTCGATAATGTTTACTTCAATTAATCTTCGTAGATTTAATCGAAACAATATAAAAAGCGGAGTTTATTATAAAACACAAAGCGTAAACAAATTTTCCGAAGTAATTGGTTTATTCGTCGTGGAAACAAAGTGTACATAAAGGAAATTTATTTAATATTCAAACTCGAATCATTTTTCAATGGAAACGTTCCTGATTGACTTTTTAAATATTAACTGTTGAATATAAAATATTTTCGTTGCGAGTGCAGTCGTGCGTACACGCTTGATAAATTCGTTTAAATAGTTGAAACAATATGATTAATTTAATAGTGAACGAAAAACTATTGTTCATTGGTTGAGTAACGTACATCAATGCAAGATAGTTTTCCAGATAGTTTCTGAGGGAAAAACAGGTGGAAAATAAACTTTTCTGGCATAAAACTTCATGCGCTCTCGAAAGCATTAAGTCTGAAGTGCCTACGGAACAAATAATTATGTCAAACATGTTATTATTTTTTCATTATTTGTTGTTACAGCGGCAACAGAAATACATCATCTGTAAAAATTTCAACTGTCTAGCTATCACAGTTCATGAGATACAGCCTGGTGACAGCCAGACAGACGATCTTACTGATAGCGGAGTCTTAGTAGGGTCCCGTTTTCACCCTTTGGATACGGAACCCTAAATACTACAATACACTTTTTCACATAAGAAAAAGCTACCAGCTTGCATTCTAACTCAATTAAATGTATTTCGCAGTGGGTCATAAGCCGGTGCCATTTTAAATACAGGCGGGGCTATCGAGAGCGGGCCGCGGAGGCGTTTTGGAGATTACCAGTAATCCTCGGGCGGCGGGGATTCAAGAGTTGCTTTTTAAGAATCACAAATAATCGCTAAGTCAAGGTGGGAGGGGGAGGGAGGGGTAATAATTTTGATACTTTATGGATGTTTTCCTGTTGTTACAAAGGCTTGAAGGGGGATAAATAATTCTGTTCAGGCTTACCAGTTACAGAGTTCAAGGCAGTGTGCTAAATAAAAAGAATTTGAAAAGTAGTACGTTAGAAAATGGTTTTCTATTCTTGTGTTCAGAAGACTCTCAAGGGCCGATCCAGGCTTATTACGTTCACATCAAAAGTTCGTACAGTACGTTAAAGATTTTCAAATTCACAAATGGAATGCAAGTTCCTAACGTCCACAAACTAGGTCACAAAACAAAAAAAAAACAAGATAGCAATGTGGGTCATTCCGTAAACTAATTTCAGCGAAGCCAGTACTAGTACGTACTCTAAAAATGTTAAAAACTTGGTAAATCCGGTCATAACTAACAAATTACAATTTTCCCGTGCACGGCGCCGGCGGGATCCGGAATTAAAACCGTCCACTCTGATACAATTGCCGGACCCGGCAATAACTGCGGCTGGCGCGGTTCGCGTCTTTTTGTAACGAGAATGTCCATTGTTGAGCACATTCCAGGTTTAATATGATAACCGTGCTTTTATTATTTTTGTTCCCTTTTTCTGTCAGTTTTCAATTTAAAATGAGATGGAATTTGTTCGGTGTGCCTGTGCATATTCAATTGTCTGCTGTAACATGGGCACTGAAAGATAATTTTACTGTATATACTGTGACGTATACGTTTCTGCTATTTGAATGTTAAGTCTCAATTAGCACTTGAAGTTATTGTAAGCTAAAAATATTGGTAAAAGTAGGACCTCCCTTTAGTCCTCACCAGTCGGTCGTTAGTGTTCAAACAGTCTATTTCTAAGAATGACTGTATCCATCAAGAAGTCGGTAACAGACTAGTAGTAGGTTTGTTTTGGTCGTCTGAGTTTTTGTGGTCTGCGCAAGCTGTTAAAAAAAAATAAAAAATAATATACAACTTACTTAATAATTAAATTTACCCCTAAATAATGTTTATTTCGCCTCCCCCGACGTTTCACGCTCAACAAGGCAGCTAAGCGGCCAGTGCGAATATTTTTCCGGCAATAATTATTCATAATACTCCGCAATCAACCCTCCGGAGCTTTGTGGGAGGAGAGGGAGAGGATTAATTTGTTTTCATTCAATTAGCCGAACCCTATTTGATTGGGATTAATCATGTTTGCACTCGATTCGTTACGGAGCCTTATTAGTTTGATCGTTTGGTGTAGTCCCCGATACTGTTTGAGTTAAGTTTTAATGATGCTGGTAATGCACCCTTTTTGGTTCTTGATTTGCTATACGGACCCCTGAACACTCTATGAGCGGTACAATTAATGGTCAAAGGTCGAATGCCATAGAAAGGTTCTGTGAACCGATCCAATTTGATTCCCTTTTACAACCATACAAAAGCCGAAAATTAAACAGGGTGCCATATAAAAATAAAATAAACAAATCTTCAATCTCAATCTCATTGCATAACAGCCCATCAAGGGTATTATTGCCATCTAAATTGTTGCGAAAAATCACGAAAATTTAAATGAAACGCATAAAAGTTGGCGCCGTTAAAATACTGACTGTTGGATGTAAGCCTGCTCGTAAAGCCAGAGTTTTACGAATTATTGTCATCCGCCTCTCGTCTGGCATGCCAGTCACAATGTACTGGCAATCGGAAAATGTGGCATGCGTAAGTGTTCTCGTCAGCCAGTATTTTTTCATGTTATCGGTCGGTGAATGGCCCATCAAATGAAAAGTGGCACCTGCCACGCGTAGGAGTTTGAAGATACTTTCCTTCCTTAAGTTGAAAGTGTTGTTTCACGGTCGTTCTACGATCTCATCACGTCATAATATTTACCTAGCTGTGTTTAAGGTTTTTTTTATTTGAGATAGGTTTGCTCTTGACTCTCGTGGAGTGAGCTTATCCGAAGAAGCCTGTTCACTCTAACTTTGAAGCGATTAGGGTTGAATGAACTACAATCTAAATCTACAAGCTGATATTTTTGTTTTACGGTAATTAATAATTAAATTGGATTATAATTTTTCACATTGGTTTTTATTTTTAATAATATTTATTCTGATCCACGTGCAGCTTAAACATTTTGATATGATAATCAGGGGATTTTTCCTACACATTGGTACACTTTTCATCTCCTGCGGTCCAACTTGATATAACACATACAAATTAAAATCTAGATTGATTGGACTATAATGCAAACAGTTTTAATAAATGAGCAAACATATAAATTACTAGGTTTAAGAGTCAATATTGTAGTTGTTACTTATACCTACATACATCTAAAGTTGGGGCCACAGTTTAATATCGACGAAAATCCCAACAAAATCTTCCCGCTAACTTAAAATTCTCCTCAGAAGCGTTTTCCCATTTTTATTTCACGATGGAAGCGAACATCAATCACGGGTCCTATCAAAACTGCAAGCTCCGGACAATAACATGTCGGATTAGAACATGTCTTCGGCAGCGAATGGTAGCAAATGGTAGGAAATGGGATCCGCGAGCTCAGCCGGGCCGGGGTAATGACCGGCGATAGGGAATCATAACAACAGCGCTGTCCGGGAAATAAGAAGACTTGGGACCGATGTGAGCTGGTGGATGGAGGTGGCATTTGGTCATGTAGGACCTTAAACGTAAAGATGATTCCGTGCTTCGGAAGGCACGTATAAACCGGTGGTTCCGGTGAGGACGATGGGACGTGACGAGGCGGTGAGGCGGTTTAGAAACTTTGACACTAGGGTGTGTGGGGTCGTTAGACCTTACTGCCCATACGACAAGAAGAAGAAGAATATAAAGGTTTTGATTATTTAGTTAAGACGTAGTTAAACAGTAACAATGAGTTAGCATAGAAGCTTGGTGGAATTGGCACTCGATAAAAGTGTCCTCTGACGAAGAGTTTAATTAAAGTTTTCATTGCAATTCCAATTTAGGAATTCCAATTTAGCTGCGTGCCTACACGCATATTTGTGATATCACCAGCACTATTGCAAGTAATTGGGTATATTTATGCAGTAGGTACGTCAGTTTTTTAATTGCAAATAAAACATGGTTCTAATGTTTGACTAGAAAAATTGTAAGTATATATACAAATAGGATAATAAAACTGAAGAGTTTGTTTGAACTCGCTAATCTTTTGAACTACCACTCAGATTTTGAAAATGCTGTGTGTATAAGTGTGATAGCAACATTCATGAGGAAGGCTATAATATAGGCTTTACGGAAACGGGATATGTGCGTACGAAGTCACGGGAAAAAGCTAGTATGATACTAAAATCAAATGTACTTGAAGATCAAATATACAATACATTCGACCGTATCGCTGTCAATGAGAGAAGTGCTCATTGATATTGAGAACATTAGTGAATTGTTGAATGACAATTATTCATTTGACTTCAAAACTTTGGTACCAAATAATAGGTACATCGGTACATGACCACGACGATTACCTACTTGCATTTCACATCCAAGAGGCCTTGTTACCATACACCATATCCACCGCTTCGAGGCTCCACAATCGATACGTCGCCGTATAGTGGTCCTGATTGGATCCTCTTCAAGAAGCGTCGTCGTCGCGTTGTCGCGCGCACGACAAATTGTCCGAGCGACGTCGGTAATTGGACGCGCGTCCGATGGGATGAAGCATGGGCCCTACGGGGTAATTGGTTCCGCATGCATGCGGAAATAAAAGTGTAGGGAACGCTGCATCTTTAAGAAGATAATAATTAAGGAAGGTAATTATTTAAGTTGACTTAAGGCCCGTTTCTGAATAGAGTAGTCTAATAAAAAGTTAAGGACGTGCCAAACCCCACTTCAATGTTAAAATTTAAAGGCTGAAGTAAGGGTTGACTGAATACTCAACCAATCACAATTAATACCATACCAGACATTTTCCAAGATTCCGTACCTAAAAAGTAAAAAATGGAACTAAAAAGAAGAAAAAAAAAATGGAAGGATCACTTCGTTATCTGTCTGTCGGTCTGTCACGAGCAACTTTATCAGGGACGCGTGGATGTATTACGTTGAAATAAATGTCAAATACGTAGGAGGTTTCAGAGCTCTACGGAGAGCTCTGAAATAAAAATCGTGGTTCTAAGTCAACGCAATAAAAAATATTAAAATTGTGACTGTTTTTGCATCATTTTTGCGACATGTTTTGATAATCGGAAGCAAATCAAACTAAAAGGTATTTCCCGTTGACCTAGAATCATGAAGTTTGGCTGAAAGAAGTAAAGGAAACATACTGAAAGTAGTGAAGTTTGTGAGGAGGTGCCTAGGCACCTCCTCACAATATGATGATAATTTATATCATGCTACACTTCACTGCGCGCTATGCCAGTGCTGCTTTTTATCCCGGAAAATACACGCCTCCTTTGGGAGAGGCCATGAAAACGAAGCCGTGGGCAAAAACTTGTATCTCATAAACATTAATTTATCGTACATGTCCCTTTGCAAATAAACTTTTACAAATTAAGTATCTTTGTTTGTTTGGCTGACCTATACCTAGTTAGACAAACACTAAATTAAATTAGGTTGCTAGAAGGCTTGCCGCCACCAATTAGGTACTTACAGAAGTTAACAAAAGCCGGACTGGTAAGCCGTGCCGGGCCGGGCGCAGGCCGGGCGCGCCGGACGCCCGCCGGTCCGATTAGGAGGCGTCCGTCTATTCAAAAGAAAATCCGGATTTAGAATTCTTTGCCGAGATTGGAAACGTTCTTTTCGCGTCTTCGACGTCGCCTTGTCGCCTTGTCGCTTGTTTTGTAAAGAAAAACTATTCGAGTGTTTTGTTGGCTTTCCTTGAATTGAAACATTTCGTGAAAATAAATAGCGAAGGTATTTTTAGGCACATAATAAGAATCTTGGTTAATAGAGGCATAAGAAGTACTTACTTAAATATTTTATAAGGAGCCCGTTTAACGAATGATAAAATATTTGCAGAAAGACTGCATTGCATCCCGTAGACACTTACTTTCATCGTGCGTAGAGCAAAGGAGTATAATTCCCTGTCGGTTCCCTGTGTATCCTGATACCTACAAACTGTGTGTGCGTGTGAGTTGAGTTAACAGGTTACTTCGCCGACGACGTCATCGCTTTCCATCAGATGAGATTCTGGTCAAACGCAAGGCTATCAATAAAAGTAAAAAAATAAATTGAAAAACCTACATGAAGTTAGTTTTATATGATAGCAGCTGAGGCTGATTTCTCATACTTACCGCAAAGTAAACCAATTATAAAGCAATATATCTGCGCCACAGTGAAATCCCCAGTCCGTGGCGTGCATGGGACAGCGAGCCATATAATACAGCGTCCTTGAACACAGCGTGACGCCGCAATCTGTCACCGGCTTCACAGAGGAACGATATCTCGACAACCATTCGTTTATTTCGGAACTGAACGTCTATGTGTTCTGTGGAAGACAAGGCGTTATTTTTGCAATCTTTTATTTAAATTGCAATGTTTTTATAGAATTTAGGAGCTCGTGGCTAAATAATTACAGTCGCACAGGTCGATCTTCAAGGTTAAGCAACGCTTGCCGGAGTCGGTTTGTGGATGGGTGATCTTAACATATCGAGATTCCTCCGTGCCTTGGAAAGCACGTTAAGCCATTGGTCCCGGCTGTCATTTGTAGATCTTTGCCAATCGTTACGGATTGTCAGAAGCCAGAAAATCAGACCCCTTGCCAAGAAGTATACCGTGTTACCTAGTTAATGGGTTGTGGAGGTCTGGTAAGCAGGCACTCCACGTGAAATAATGGTATTCAGCGGAATCTGGTATGACTGGAAACCGACCCCAATATAGTTGGGAAAAAGGCTGTTTGTATAGCTCAAACCTTGCAAGCTGAATTAGAACCATTTCCCCTTCGCATACGGAGTTGGAGTTTTACTTGTTGGTTTATTTCCGATGACAATTATTTTTATGACACCTATGACTTGATTCTCCAGAGTTGTCTACAGAAGAAGCAAATCCTCAACGGTCGACAGTAAAGACACGATTTGCATACCAAATACCTCAATTTTAATAGCCCTGTTATTATATGATGGTCTGAACAAGTTAAAGCCATCAAAAACAAACTTGTAAAAAACCAAGTCTCGCAACTCAGTTCTTCTACCTTAAAAAGTTGTGAGATCCATATAATACCAAGTCGGTTAATTTATTCAGTGCCTACTTAAGGATCTTTCTGTCTTAAGTTATTACGTTATTAGCTAACCTATCATCATCTTATAGTGACCATTTCAATATTAAAAAATCTTTTAAGTTTTAAATAAATAGATTGACTTAGCCATCGCATGAAATCACAATGTATCTCACAAGTAATACAATTAGATTGTTTAATGCGATACGGAGCGGGAGGGAGTGTCAGACTCTTGCTGACTTAAACTCATCCGTGCTCCTCGTAGTACCCTTTGCTTTCAGGGTCACGGTGACTCTTTCTAACAAAATCCGCAACCCTGGCAGGTCGCTCCCATGGCTAGTCCAAGAAACCGCACATTTTACGAGATACCTAGTATTTAGTGGTTCACCTGCCAGATTATTCTGTGACACTCTCACCGCAAAAATTAAGCGAAAGCCGTCACTCCATGCAATCAAGATGGAAGGACAGCCGGTCTGTTCTGTAACATCTCACCGTGTTCACTCAGGTGGAGCGAGCGCGAAGTGAACTGTCATTCCATCTTGTTTGTATGGTTTGACAACTTACTTCATGTTCACTGCACCTAAGCTTACACGGTGACACTGACATGTTTACAAAATCTTGGTTGGCATGTGAAAATGACATAGCGGAATACAACATGGTCTATTTATTACACATTTCTAGAATGAGAGGACAAAACAAATATTACATTCTGTAGCACTAAAAGATATTTAGATAAAACAACTCGGTTTTATTGTTCTGTCGTTACACGGTTTAGCGTTTCGGCCGCTCCATGCATTCTCGACCTTATTTTGTTTCGAGTCTGATCCCGTGTTATTTCATTAGCCAAGTTTTTGTATCAGGCGCTAATGTAGCTGTATTGAGTTGCTTTGTTTACGGAACAACACAAATGGGATGAAAGAATAACTTAATAAAGTCGCTGGAACTGTGCTAGGAGATAGAACCTAAGCTTTTGCCTAACCTAGTTCGGTACTTAGTACCAACTTTCTTAACTCGTAATGTTGTAATGAATGACACCATAGAATTACCAAACAATGCGGTCTAAGGCATGCAAGAAATTTAGTTTAGTCATCATCAGTGACTATAGCAACATTCGGGAAGTCGTAAAGCGATTGTCAGAAAGTGATCGCTTTCAACCGAATACATCTATGTTCTAGACGAAGTGCCATCCTATTATCGAATGCGACTGTCGCTAAGCCATAGTATAAGCGATTGATCACGTGACATTTCGACAGTTTTGACTATCGCCTTCGCCACGATACCGCTGACATTGACAATTGTCAACAGCCTCTTATCGACAAATAAGATTTACACGTGGATGTAGTCGCCAAATCAACGATCACCGATGCTCAAAGTGTCATGTCTATTGAGGCCCTAAATTAAGTGCGTGATGTTTAGTGGTAGCACGCTTTTCTGTTGAGCACGAGGTCCTAGGTGTAATTCCTAACCTGGAATCTTGATTTGTGGTCGAATAATGGCATTAATACGTTGGCTTTTTATAACGTGAGACTTTAGTAAAATGTGTGTCTACTACAAGTAGATACCTCACCTCAGCTTCTGCCTAACTCTCCGGGGCGTGATGTTATGTTCTGTAGACACACGGAGCGTGATCCTGGGCGCCATCTTAAAACGTACTGTTTTATTTACTGTGTGCAATTACATCTGCCATGGAGTCACGGGCGGGGCTCAGTGTTCAGTTTGTTTTACTTATTACTTAGTTTATTTAAGGAGCGTTTAAGCCTCGGAGAAGTTACAGAGGTTGACTGTATTTAATTTAGATAAGTTTTATTATTGTTGAGGTGGCTTGGAGCGAAAAGGTTTTCCTTTAACTGTGTCTTTGCACAAGACACACGTGATACTGAATTTTAAATCATTGTTATTAAAAGGAATTACATGCATTCAGAGACAAATGAATGACCCTGTTCGACCCTAAACCTAATAAGGTTTAACTAAGAACTCCCGGTACACAATAATGTACCGGGAGTTCTTTACATTTTTATTAAAGGTTTTGTATATTTTTTTCCTTTAAATTGGCAAATCATCTGCTGTGATAGGTTGATATTGGGTATACCTAGCCTTTTTTTTACCCCTCCACATCTCTAAAGAAGATCATAAGATCTTATTCCCGACAGTACAAGTACTCCCGGGAAGTGCCACCTGATATTATTAACGAATTTCCTAAATGTCAGGGCCATTCCAGTCGCTGCCGAATTCCTGAAACGAACAGCCCGTTTTTATTAAAGGTGAAAGTGCTAAGATTAAACAAGAATAAATAACTACCATCCAAGTGAAATAAAACGTTTCATTCGTCAAGAATTTTATTATGAAACTTTATGAAAGTGAGGGCAACACTGGGTGGCTCTAGGGCTGGCACGATCTGTGTCTGGCATACAACCTATAGTGTTGTCACTGGTGAGGCTCACAAGTATCTCTGTGTGAGGGAGAGTGGCTGATACTCTATGAGAAAACGTGGGCCCAAGGGGTTTTATGTTGCGGATTTTGTTTAAAAGGAGTCACCGCGGCCCTGGAACGCAAAGGGTACGAGGAAGAGCACGGATGGGTTTTAATCAGTAAGAGTCTGACAGTCCCTCACGCTGCACCCAGTGCGAAAGGAGTCATTTGATGACTTCCCATACTTACAAAAAGGGGTTTTACATGGCTTCGTGGTGTTGGTTCAAGGACATACCAGTTTTGAGAGCAGTGGTGATGAAATTAATGACACATAGTAAAGTGCCAGCCAGGATTCGAAACCACGTCTACGAGGAACCAATTTGATAACAACCGGCTTTTTGAGAATTCCATCTTTTCTACGAAGCATTGAGATTACACTGGCTCTAAGCAACACTGCAGGGAATCAATCTCGCCAGCTAGATTAATTTCTAAGAATTCTAGCTTTATGGCTGTGAGGTTTAAGAGTAATAATTATTGTTTATTTTCTAAGGAAAATAAACAATAATACTGTTACGAGCTTAGGGTTCGTGACAATAAAAACAGCCGATAAAATAACCAAAATGACACTTTAATTAATCAACACTAATTACAACTTTAAACTCACTAATTATAAATCACAATTGCACTACTGATCACTTTATTTCGCAGTCGAAGTTCGCTCTCGAAGTTGTCGCTTGTATCGCAAATTCAATACTGCCTCGGTCGCAGGCTATGCGGGCCTTATATAGGTCGGCAGATAATTCCAGAACCTTCTAGTATAGAAACATCTAGAAAGTTCGAGTACATACAGGTCCGGACCAACCAGACAACGAAAACTCTAGAATGTTCTAGCATGGAAAAGTCTAGAAGGATCTTGACTCTACTAGTTCTGCTACTCGATACTAGATGGCGCTAGTAGTAACTTTTATCTTTATGTGCCCGGCATTAATTCTGGCGCGTAACACTGCCCCCTCCTAAGACATGCTCGTCCCGAGCATTATCAGCCCCATAATAACGCGCCAGTCGATCCACATGAACGATCTTAGGAGCACTTCTTGTACCTTTCTGTATGCGGTAGGTTACGTCATTGATTTTCGTCACAATCCGGTACGGCCCGTCCCATTTAGCTTGAAGCTTAGGAGATTTCCCTTTGCTGCGAACTGGATTGTGCAACCACACTAGTGAACCTTCGTCGAATCCTTTATTGTTCATTTTGCGGTCATAACGGGTTTTCATCTTTTCAGACATTTGCTGACCCGATTGTCTGACGTGCTCATAAATGTCATTCATTTTGTTCCGCAAGTCATTCGCATAGTCGATTATACTGCGTGGGGCATCAGGTGATATTCCGGTAATCAAGTCTGCAGGCAGCCGTAATTCTCTACCAAAGTTTGCGAAAGCTGGTGTCACTGATATGCTTTCGTGAACAGCACTTCGGTATGACAGCAAAAACGGTTGTATATGCTTGTCCCAATCCCGTTGCCGGTTTTCCACCACTTTTGCCAGGTATCTCTCCAATGTCTGATTAAATCGTTCCACCATTCCATCCGATTGTGGGTGGTAAGAAGTTGTTCTCGTTTTATGAGTACCCATAACTCGACAAGTTTCCTGGAATATTTGGGACTCAAAATTCCTTCCTTGATCGCTGTGAATCTCCAAGGGTACTCCAAAACGACAGAAGACTTCATGAACTAGTTTATCTGCAACTGTTGAAGCTTCTTGATTTGGAATGGCGAAGACTTCTGGCCACTTAGTGAAGTAATCCATTACAACCATGAAATACTTATTACCACTCTCACTTTCCGGAAACGGTCCAGCAACGTCTAGGGCTATTCTTTCCCATGGTGCACCAACATTGTACAACTTCAATGCACCTCTACTACGAGTCTGTGGTCCTTTTACAGCCGCACAAGTTGTACATTTGCGACACCAGTCCTCGACATCGTCACGACAGTGGACCCAGTAAAACCGTTCCCGTATCTTTAGTAGAGTCCGTTTGACTCCCATATGGCCTCCTGAACAACCATTATGGTACAACTCTAGAACATCCGGTACTTTAGCTTTAGGGACAACCATTTGCAAATGACAGCTGTCTCCCCGAGCATTTTCCCATTTACGGCACAGGACTCCATCCTGAATCACTAAGCTGTCCCATTGGGCCCAATAGCTTTTTGTGATCGAACTCATCGCTGAGACGTCGCTCCACATTGGCTTAGGAACACTGGCCTTCATCCACTCCAGAATCGGCTTTATGTCCGAATCTTCCTGCTGTGCAAGTTGTAGGCTTTCCTTCCACTCGTTGCTGAGATCTGTCTTGAGCATTCTCACAGGTAGGACTTCTTTACCCTCTTGCCTAGTACAATGCTTGCAGTCTTCAGGGCAAGGTCTTCTTGACAATGCATCTGCGTTGCCATGAGTTCTTCCGCTACGATGTTCAATCTCAAAGTCATATTCCTGCAGTAGTTCAATCCATCTCGCAACTTGTCCCTCTGGATTTTTAAACTGCAATAGCCATTTAAGTGCAGCATGGTCAGTTCGTATGTGGAATTTCCGCCCCAGCAAATATTTGCTAAAATGCTGCAATGACTTTACTACAGCAAGCAATTCTCGTCTTGTTACACAATAATTCCTTTCCGGTTTCGACAATGTCTTGCTGAAGTACGCTATCACAACTTCTTGATCGCCATTCCGTTGAGATAATACACCGCCAAGTCCTATGTCACTTGCGTCTGTGTCAACTATAAATTCCTTGGCCGTATCAGGATACCCCAAAATAGGTGTTTTGCACAGATTGTCTTTTAGCTCCTGGAACGCGATGTCGCAACTTTCATCCCAGCAGAAATGTCGCTTCTCTTCAGTTAGCTTGTGCAGGGGTTTGGCTATATCTGCAAAGTTCTTGACAAATCGCCGATAATAGGAGCACAAACCCAAAAATGCTCTGACCTGCGTTTTGTCTTTTGGAACTGGCCAATCCTTGACAGCGGCAATTTTCTCTGGATCCGTGCGGATACCTTCTTCCGACACTACGTATCCCAAAAAACTAACTTGCCGTTTGAAAAGTGAACACTTCTTAGGACTCAACTTGAGGTTGGCACTCTGGATCTTCATGAGCACGCGTTCCAGATTTTGAAGATGTTCTTCAAACGTACGACCTACGATGATGATGTCATCCAAGTAGACAAGACAGGCATCACCAATTAACCCGGTTAGTACCAGTTCCATCAACCTTTCAAACGTTGCCGGAGCGTTGCACAATCCAAACGGCATAACTTTAAATTGCCACAGACCTTTTCCTGTCGAGAATGCAGTTTTCTCCTTGTCTTTAGGGTCGATTTCAACTTGCCAGTAGCCACTTTTTAGGTCTAGTGTGCTAAACCACTTCACTCCAGTAAGCATGTCCAGCGTGTCGTCAATTTTTGGCAAAGGGTAGCTGTCCTTCTTTGTCACGTCATTCAGACGACGGTAGTCAACACAAAACCGCATGCTGCCATCCTTCTTTTTTACTAGCACTACAGGAGAACACCATGGACTTGATGAAGGTTCTATGACACCATCTTTCACCATCCCTTCAATCATGGTTTCCACTTCCTTTTCACGTGCTACCGGCAATCTCCTTGGCCGCTGACGGATAGGCAACTCATCTCCTGTGTTTATTTTGTGTTGAACTAAGCCAGTCTTCCCGATGTCAGCATCGTTTGAAGAGAAAACATCGGCGTACTTGAGTAACATCCTCTTCGCCTTGATCATTTCATTGTGAGACAGAGCGCTGCGACAGTTTTCTAATAGTGTGGTTACTCTCGTTTGTGCATCCTTTCTGAGGGTCCCGGTCGATAGATTTTGGCATCGACGCAACCAATCCACCTCCTCGCAAGTACCAATCAGCGTGCCTTTTTCTATAATCTGTTTCGTATCACAAAGGTTCAGCACGCGTACCCCTGAGATGTCGGTGGCTCTGACCAAAGTTCGTGCCACTTTCCATGGAAGGTCATTGTTTACCCTTTCCACAAGTACACAACGATGAGTCTGCCCAGGATTCCGAGGAAGACTGACCGGCACAATCGTTTCCGATCTTGGAGGAAGGACAATTTTCTTTAGGCTGTACACATTTCCTGGTAAAGCCCCTTCCATGAAAAGTTCCTCATGTCCACATTTCATAACTCCTTGATTAACGTCAATCTCACAACAATTCTTCCTCATAAAGTCTAGGCCCAGGATGCAATCGTCCATTATATCAGCCACAACAACATTATGCAGGTAGATTCTATTGCCTAGCTTTAACTCCATCTCTTTCTCTCCTCGGACGGGGATGCGCTGACCGGTGGCTGTTACCAAATATATGCGCTCTCGATTGTATGCGGAGTCCCCAAGGAACCGACTTACAAGTTGGGAACTGACAACCGTGCGTGAGGCTCCAGTGTCTATCGTCAGCTTACATGGTGTTCCGTTGACCTCGCCCTTGATGATTAGGCTATTCCCATCGTGGGTTTGTGAGATCGAAATCCTTGGGGCTCTTTGAATATCAGCCAGCACCCGCCCCGCAGTCCTGGCTTTTACTCGTTTCCCTGCTGTTGCTGAGCGGTGGTGCCGTTAGCCGCCCTACCCTCTGGAGATCGGTTATCTTCCCTATCTGCACTTCGCTTAGGGCAACTGGATCGAAGGTGGCCCCTTTCCCCACAGCCATAGCACCTAGGGCTGTATCCTTTAACACGATCGCGAACTGTAGCCGCTGCAACCTCTCTGACGCGATGGGACCGGTGATCCTGCCGCACAGCTTCCACCTCTAGTGCATGAGCCAAGGCGTCCTTAAGCGTCCCGTGGTGCCCAAGCCTCACAGCAGCTCTAACCTCAAGGTCGCGGATGCCATCAATGAATGCCTGCACCAGGTTCCCTTCAATGAGCGCAGGTACAGACTGGTATGCTTTACGGACCAGCTTTTCCACTTCAAGCGCCCACTGCTGCAGGTTTTCACTGCTACGTTGCACGCGATCCTTGAGCTGCGCACGAAACACGTGTTCCAGATGAGCGTCACCATATCTGGCTTCCAGCGCCTCAAGGAGCTGCTCGTAAGTCACTTCCTTACCGAGACCTTCCAGGACAGTTAAGGCCTGGTCGCGCAGGCCTAGGGTGAGGGCAGTCATGGCCTGATTTTTATTCCAGCCGTTCGCCTTCATAACAGCCTCAAACTGTATTTTGTAGGCTGACCAGGAAGATGTCCCATCGAAGGGCGGCACTTTGAATCCACGTAGCGAAGGCGTAGTAGCTACGGGAGTTGCAATTCCATCCCCTACTTTAAGGTTGCCCAACTCTTTCTTTACATCAGCAATGACGTCATTAAACTTGCTGATCTGGGTTTCAGCTTCTGACAGGCGGTTGTCATGCTGAGCAACCTTCTCCTTCACCTCCTTCATGTCTTTCCCGAAGGCCGCGCGAAGGTCCTTCATTAGGAGCATCTGTTCTTCCTGGCGGCGCGTCTGTTCCTCTTGTCGGTGGGCCTGTTCCTCCTTGTCACGCTGAAGCTGTTCTTCTAACCGACGGGCCTGTTCCTCCTGCCGGCGAGCCTGTTCCTCCTTATCACGCTGGAGCTGTTCTTCCAACCGGCGAGCCTGTTCCTCCTGCCGGCGAGCCTGTTCCTCCTGCCGCGCGAGCCTGTTCCTCCTTATCACGCTGGAGCTGTTCTTCCAACCGGCGAGCCTGTTCCTCCTGCCGGCGAGCCTGTTCCTCCTGCCGGCGAGCCTGTTCCTGCAGCATCATCATCAGAGCTCCAAAGTCTGGTGCTGCAGATGCTGGAGCTGCTGTGGATGGGCCGGGCTCCATGGTCGGCAACTGGCCCTCCAACGTCTGCGGCGTTGCACCTCCAAAACGCCTCTGGTCCGTCTCCTGCTGGCGTTGACTTCGGGTACGGATACCCTCCATGTCGTCCTTTGGTAGAATCGGCATAGTTTAAATATCCACTCTTCTGACACCAATTGTTACGAGCTTAGGGTTCGTGACAATAAAAACAGCCGATAAAATAACCAAAATGACACTTTAATTAATCAACACTAATTACAACTTTAAACTCACTAATTATAAATCACAATTGCACTACTGATCACTTTATTTCGCAGTCGAAGTTCGCTCTCGAAGTTGTCGCTTGTATCGCAAATTCAATACTGCCTCGGTCGCAGGCTATGCGGGCCTTATATAGGTCGGCAGATAATTCCAGAACCTTCTAGTATAGAAACATCTAGAAAGTTCGAGTACATACCGGTCCGGACCAACCAGACATCGAAAACTCTAGAATGTTCTAGCATGGAAAAGTCTAGAAGGATCTTGACTCTACTAGTTCTGCTACTCGATACTAGATGGCGCTAGTAGTAACTTTTATCTTTATGTGCCCGGCATTAATTCTGGCGCGTAACAATACTTTACTCAATATTTAACTCAATACTTATAGGTAAATATAAACATCCTACCTAAAAGTACGTATAAGGTGGCCAAATCGGATTATACAACTTTGTTTCGACCCCATTTCAATCTATGGTTAAATTTTGCAGTTTTTTGGTGTCTTTATTTTAGTTAAAGGGTCGCGATTAGTTAGTAATTTAATCCGAAAGTTAACAAACAGATTGTAAAACGACAACTTTTTTTTTACAATTTGTTTTCGTGTTTCGTTTCCCATTTCGGTGATCAAAATGAGATTTGTAGAAAAAACACTGTTGAAACAAAGAGCAGCTTTTGTTGATCCACGCAAGATCCCTTTATCCATTTTGATTGACTAATTAGGTGGGGTAATTCCATTATTCTTCTTTAAAGAGCCCAACTGGCAAGTGCTGCTGTTACTGTGACTAGTGATCAGTACCGAAAGTTATCGCAGTTTTAGGCAACAAAAAACATGGAGAACTCTATTACTTATATAAAAAAAACATCATTTTATATTTTTACCCATGTTTGCAAAAAAATTGGTAGTTGTTTTTTACAACACAAAATCGCAAAGCCTATGTAATAAATCATGGAAAAATATTTGGATATTCTTTCTTAGTAAAAAAATATCGTAATTAAAAGTTGTATATGTCACAGCCAATTAATCAGTCATTTAGTTGGAAGCCTAGCCTTTTCATTTAAATGCGACCGAATGTGAATTTTTCAGCGATCTTAGTGACTACTTTTGTTCAATATCGTTTAATGACTTGCCCATGTCACTTATGTCGCTGATTAAACGGCACAGTTCAATGAAAAGGCTAGGCTTTTAATAAAAAAGACACACTTTTTGGAAATGTTCTCTAGCTAAGTTTTGATATTACAGTGGCAGCCCTGCTCACAGTCGTTCACGAATTAATGTTGAAATTCCGCGAATGACGACTGTTTGAGGTGTAAAATAGAATATGCACTGAGGGGGCCATCTTTGACAACTTTCTTAACAGTTGCAATGAACTTTGTCAAATTGAATGAAAAAAGTTGATTTTGTGGCAATGGGTCATAGTAGCCGTAAATCCGATGCTTGTAAGAGTAAATGTGGCATACCTCAGCATAGTTCGCTAACTACGCTAGTATTTTAGTCGAGTAGCGAGTAATTCAGTAGCTAAAATACTCGCTACTACCCTAAAATCGTTCGCATTTCGCTCGAGTACAGTTCACAAAGATGTGGTGTTGTTGAACACGAATAACCTACAACACAATAAAGTAATCAAACTACTGACACAATGAGAGAGTACTCTTACAAACTTATTAAGATTATTATAGTGGCTATTTTAGAAGAGGTGGATGAGGTTTGTGTGTTAAGTAAAAACAAGGCTTTAGAGTGAGATGCCCTCATAAACGGTGGATCACTGAAAGAAAGAAAGAATACAAATTTGGCACAAACAGATACACACAATCTATACATATAATAAAACAGTAACGAAAGAGCCTTGGCTGGGGGCCTTAAATTCATTTGAGGCCACCACAGGTTAGTCCGGTTAAGCAGTTGATATCCCAAGTGTGTTAACTTGCTAGTGGTCATACCTAAAAAAAAAAAAAAAGTAACGAAAGAAAAACTGTACATTGAGAATTTTCGAGAAAAAATAAGTGGCTTTTGTTAGAGAAACGTAACTGATGACAAAAAGTGACTTTTTAGAATTTTTGTCTGTTTGTCTGTTTGTATGTGTGTATGGTACGGCTTCACGCCAAAACTACTGGATAGATTGAATTGAAATTCAACAAAAATGTTCTTTGTAAACCAAGGAAAGCTTTAGGCTACATATTATCACGCCGTATGCTATGGGAGGTAAGCAATATTGATTTTAAAAGGTTCTTGTTCGTAATTGAATGCACAAAATAATTGAATGCACAAAATTACATGTTAGTTAGTTGCAAAACCATTTAGATAATTTTTACACATAAACCTGATAGGAATTGTAGCAATCTAGAAGAAATCAACTTATTTTCTACATAATTCATCTGAATTATGTAGAAAATAAGTTGATTTCTTTACCCGTAATGCCATCTGTTGACCGAAAAAAGTACTAACTATCAAAAGCATGAGAATTACACCAAAATATATTTTTTGGTTACTAATGGTACTTTTAAAACGTTATAAACAGTGATTCTTTTGATACAAAACTTACCGTTATGCATTTGATGCATAACAAAAAAAAAAGATTTGGTCTGATTGCTCCACTGACGTTATTTTAATTTTTTTTTGAACGGTTAATTCTCTCCACTCAACCTGTGGACAGAATTAACCGTTCAAAAAAACGGTTGAACACCCTGGTTGCTTCTGTACACTTGGACGGAGCTAGGCCGGCAAACTTAACCAGGACACCTACGCACAACGGAGTCCATACTCTACTCTATCCGTTGCGGGGTTTTTTTTATGGATGGGAAATCATCAAAATGACTTCTTTCGCTCTGGGTAGACTGGAAGGGAGTGTCAGACTCTTACTGACTAAAACCCATCTGTGTTTCTCCTTATGATCTTTGCGTTCCAGGGTCACGGTGACTCTTTCGAACGAATTCCGCAACCCTAGCAGGCACTGGCCCTAACGGGCCCCGTCTATTTAGCTGACATCTCTTGGAGGCGCGCATGGAACACAACGCTTCGTCGGCCCGGACGTCACGTCATGGTAGGGCCGCTGGTTGGTATCGGGCCGCGAGCCACCCAACGCTCGCTGTCCGCAGGCCCGTGCCTACGGTGGCCGGGAATCGCCCTGCGACTTCGGCGTCTCTTCTGTGTCGGCGGCTAAGGCGTGACGTTTGCCTCTCCTTCACGCAGCCCGCCCCTTCCTTTACTAGCATTACTGTTTCGCAAAAGGAGGTGACGGCTTCCCACGCCTCCGCGATCTGGACCATGGAGTGAACCAGAGCCGGTAGCGAGAGGTCGCCGTCGTTGATCGCCTCGAAGAGGACACGGCGGTGCTCCGCCCAAGCAGGGCAGACCTTCACTGTATGCTCCGCCGTGTACTCTGCGGGGGTTGACTTCTCTTCTGTTTGGTTTTCCCATGGACAACTTTATGTAGCTCTATCGCGTGTTAACAAACTTAGCAAGTTTCATCAACATCGTGTATCATCATCATTATCCACAGTCCAACTTCGATCATTGCTGAGCATAGGCCTCTCTTTTCGTGTGCCAATCCCCACGTTCCTGTGCCAGCCTCATCCAGGTTCTACCCACGATGGCAACAATATCGTCCGCCCATTTCGCCGCTCTCACCGCTGGTCGACCAATACTTTTTCTTCCAGTCCTTGGACGCCACTCAGTCACTGCCTTACTCCACCTATCATCACCGCGCCTTGCCAAGTGTCCTGCCCAGCTCCACTTTAGTTCTACAATTCATTTTCTGATGTTGAAAACCTTCGTACGTCTTCGGATCTCGACGACGTACCTCTACCAAGCATGGAACGCTCCATAGCTCTCTGTGCAACTATCAGTCTGTAAACAGCCTCCTGCGTGAGCGTCCATGTAAGTAAGTAAGTCATGGTGGGAAAAGCACACTGGTTATAAAGTCGGGAATTCAGACATTGAGGAATTTTGGCAGGCTTCAAAATGTCGTCCATTTTTATAAAAGCGGCCCATCCAAGGTGTGTTCCTCTCGATACCTCCGTTTGTTGATTTTCTTTGCCAATTGAAAGGATATAGCCAAGATAAACATATCGGTTAATCATCTCCAACAATTCATTTCCAGATTTGAATCGCTGAAGGTGTTTGTAACCTTTGTCTTGGTCATATTCATCCCATGACCCAACTTAAAAGAAGCATCTTAAAGATTTTGAAGCATTTTCTGGGGGTCATCGAAGTTCTCAGTGAAAACCACAAAGTCATCTGCAAATCTTAAGTGAGACAGTTGGGCAGAAAATTGACGTTAATACCGCTATAGTCCCAATCTATACCCACATTTTTAACGACATCTTCTCGGACTGCTGTGAATAGTTTCGATAAAATTAAAGAAGCATTATCATCACAACGTTTCTCACGAAAAATTATTTGAACAGAAGAGGTGATACTCGACGGCGCGTTGTGTTCCACGCGCGTCACAAAAGATGTCAGCATAGAGACGAGGCCCGCTAGGGCCAGTGCCTGCCAGGGTTGCGGAATTTGTTCGAAAGAGTCACCGCGGCCCTAGAACGCAAAGGGCATTGGAACACTGATGGGTTTTAGTCAGTAAGAGTCTGACACTTCCTTTCATTCATAGATATTGACTGTTCGTATTAGATATACGAACACATTGATCTTACCTAGCCACATCATTTTACAATACATACACGCGAACGAAGTCGCGGGCAACAGCTAGTGTATAAATAAAAAGAAACAAAATTTTTAAAACAATAACACAATGTTATTGTTTTAAAAAATAAGTTTCTTTGCCAAGCGGCTGTGCCAAATAGCTCCAGTTCAGCAAAATGCCAAACAGCTAGGTGGTTTTCACCTTAACCTTACGTTGATGTATATAGGTGTAAACCAGTTTTGTTAGGTGTTAAATATTGGTAAAAAACAGAGTGGTTGGTAGCAGCTGGATGAGAGTTGCCGAGAATCGAAATTAATGACGTGCTATCGGAGAGACAGGTGTCCGGAACTGGAATAAGTCCAATTCTGGAATTTCCATAGGCTGATGACGATGTGTATTTAAGTTTCATTAGTAGAGTACTTGTAAATAAGTCTGTTAGGCATAAGCACGAGAATACACAAGCCTTTTATAAAGGTACATGTTTTTTTTCTTTTATTCTCAAAATAAGACGCCGCTACGAGAAATACATAAAAGTGATTTACAAAATGGAGTTCTCTTGACTTGGTCTCGGCTCATATTTATTTTTGTGTTAAGCTGGGAATTCGCGTTATTTATTGTTAACGTTTGTTGTACATACTCTTATGTACAATATGTGTATGTATTGTTGAGGGAGTTTTATAACTGCTATGATATTAACAGTGATATCGAAATCAAACGTTTTAGGAAATTACATTTATTATTGACGATACCAACAGGCTTGTGGAGATCGGATGGGCAACCCCTCCATGTCACATTTAGTTGCATTCTGTTCGACTGGAAGCCGACCATAGCGTAGTTCGTAAAATGCTGGGTGGACGCGTGATGATTATAAAGTTTCTATACTGTTCCTATACGTGATACAGGTAAACATGATCACCGGAATAATAAGCATGGCTAAGCATGGCTGATCCTCCTTCTTGCACCATTCCCCTAATGCTGGGGGTTGTGACCACATCATGGTTTTATAACTTTCTCTTTTTAACCGACGTCTAAAAAAGGAGGAGGTTCTCAATTCGACTGTTTTTTTTTTTGTTTTTTTTTTTGTATGTTTGTTCAGCGATATTTTCGCCAATTGTCAACCGATTTTGATGATTCTTTTTTTGTTTGGAAGAGTATCTTCCCGGACTGGTCCTATTTCAATTTGGTCAAGATCTGATGAAGAACTTCGGAGATAGGTAACGGAACTCTTCAATAAATGATAGCAAACCTGTCGGGATTGCTGAAATCGCATGTCTGTTTATTGTTTACACCAGTTCATAACATATCATCACGCCGGTACGCTGTGAAGGGGTACGCAGATGTGTACAATTCAACCATGGTTTTGGGGTTATCTAAGGAATAACTTTATTGTTTATGAATCGATCTTGATGATTCTTTTTGCTTTGGGTTTAGTTAAAGCTAACCACTAAAAAGTGAAAAATAAAAAACTTTTTTACAAAAAAAAACAACCGACTTCAAAACAAAAAACACTACAAAGCATAAAATAACTATAATTTCGGCAGTCGGTGTCAAAAAACGAAGAAACAACAAAAAACACCGTCTTCTGAAATTATAGTTATTTTATACTTTGTAGCGTTTTTTGTTTTTCGGTTGTTTTAGTATGTTTATTCACTTGGTCCACTTTCAGCGACATGCACAGCTTCAGTGGTTTTTTATAAAATGGAAGATACATAGCTAGAAAATGTTTCCAATCACGTTTGAATCGAAGAAAATTCTCTCAGTCTGACTTGCTGCTCCAGTCCCTTTGACTCTAAACTTAAAAACAAGTAACTACTTACTAACTTGTATAAATCTTCAGCACAAGTTCGTTAAAGACATCGAAGAGAATGTCTTTAATTGGCTAGTTCGTTCAGAGAGCTAATTGTGTCGCCCGGCTGCGCTCGTAATTGCGAGAACTACGATATAATACAACACGACTATCGGGAACTTATCGGAAGTCGTTGTGCGTCTTCGGAGGTGTTGGACGTCTTCGTTTGTGCTTGTACTGTGTTTACTTCGTAAAGGCGTAAAGGTGTAGAAACTTTGGATACATGGTGAACATTTTAGCCACCTATTGCGTCACCCTATGAAATGTTTTCTTTTTCTATCTTTTCTGTTCTTCTGTCTTTTGCGTGAAAAGAGCTGACAGAATAAGAAACGCCACGCTGCGTTCATAAACGGGCATCATAGACGTAGGAGAAAAGGCTGCCAAGCTAAAATGAGATTGGGCGGGTCACGCTGCGCCGCATGCACAGTGACCGCTGGGGAATAGCTTCCACAACGTCGGTGCCTGAGGATGGGCGGCGCTACCGAGGAAGAGTTGGCAAGACGACCTAGAAGCCTACTGCGAGAGTTGGTCCGAGGTGGCTCGGGACAAAAAAATGGAAGGAGTTGGGGGAGGCCTTTACCCAGTCGGCGCGTGGTGTTCCCGTGCGCCCCTCTGACGTCGCGGGGGGAGTTAAACACCTCACTCCCCCCGCTTACGAGATGTGGCCCGCAGAGGCGGGCCGGCACCAGCCGGGGATTACGGAAGTCGCATACGTTCCCGCGATCTCCGGCGTAGGTGGAAGATGGAACACCGGGGTGGTTTTAGTCAGTAAGAGTCTGACAGACCCCTCCGCCCGCCCCAGGGCGGAGGACATCCATGAGGATTTCCCCCCGTAAAAAAAAAAAAAAAAAAAAAAAAAAAAAAAGGCCTTTACCCAGTACGGCGCGGCATACGCTGGCAGAGTGTGCCGCTTAGGAGGAGCCGCGCCGTGCCCTCGTCTCTGTGGTATGCAGTGACCTCTCGCTGCCGGCTGTAGTCCGTTCTATGGTCGGCGGTGAGGAGTCCTGGGATGCGGTGATCTCCTTCTGCGAAACTGTTATCAAAATCAAAATGTTTTAAAAAAATATCTTTTCTGTGTCTTATTCGGCTAATTCTACTAAGTGCATTCAATTTATGTGGATAAGTTTCTGTATATGTTCACGCTCACAACTTACAATCGTTAAGTAGTCTATAGATAGCTATAAATATGTACCTATGCATAAATCTACAGTCCACATTACCTTAGTCTATTTTAGTTAAAAATAAACCGTCAAACCGTCCACACGTAGTTTTAATACAAAAATCCTATCAAGCAATAATCAACCTTATCGCCCTGAACATTTGGTCCTTCGAGCCGGATGTTTACCGTTAACCGGTAGTGGACGAGCGCGTCGCGAGAACAAAAGAAAGCGATAAGGATTCTAGGAAGTTTTTTATTGCTATATTAGTGAATGCAAAACTGTTGTGAACTCGTGATTTTTATGAACAGTATTGAAAACACAAACATAACTAAGTACTTATATTATTCTGTGAGTGATCGGATACGATACGAACCTTTAAACAAATAAGTGCGTAGTTAACAAAAAGTGCAACATACCTTCTACTTGTGGACATTGTGAACAATATTTTTCCGTGGACTTAATCCGTTGACTATTCAAGTTTATTGAAGTGTGAAAGTGAACGTTACGTACGTTACGATGGAAGATCTTCTGCCTTATCAATATGAGTTGCTAGAAAACTTGAAGAATGCAGAAAAGAATTTCAAAAAGTCGCCAAGAGATAGGATCAAAAGACCATACTTGGAAACAAGGTTAGAATTGCTAGAAGAGCTTTGGAAGAACTTTAAAGACGGACACAAAAGTATTATTGTCAGTTTGACAAAAGATGAAGAAAGAAAAGATCCGTACTTTAAAGACAAGACATACGATATGTTTCAAGAATTATATGTGCAATATAAGGCAGCTATAAAGGAAGCTCTTCAGCCGTTTCTCGATGCAACGGTTCAAGTTTCAATGCTTGGTACTGCTGAAGGTCAAAGGTCGTCAGACAGCAACGAAATTAAATTGCCAAAAATTAAGATACCCACATTCAGCGGCAAATATGAAGAATGGCAGACATTTTTTGACCTGTTTTCGTCATTAATTCATAGAAATACAAAACTTTCACCAGTACAGAAGCTGCATTATTTAAAGAGCAACTTATCAGGAGAACCAGATTTAATATTACGGAATTATACTACTACAGATGCGAATTACGATGACGCCTGGAACGAGTTAGTGAAGCGTTATAACAACAAGAGGTTCAATTGTAACGCAATTTTGAGAGTTCTCTTTACACAAAAATATGTACATACTGAGTCTGCGAGTTCGATTAAACACCTTGTAGATACGACATCGACTTGTTTAAAGGCATTGAAAAATTTAGGGGTTGAGTCTGACAAATGGGACATGATTATCAACTATCTAGTTGTGTCCAAACTGGATCCAGAAACAATGAAGCAGTGGGAACAACAACTTAGTACAACCAACTGCGACCTACCCACTTGGCAAGATTTGAGAGATTTTCTGGAGTCAAGATTCAGATCGCTGGAAATGATCGAGAGTAACAAGATTAAATCTTCGCAAACGAAACCAGCAGTTAAACCGAAGTCATTTCATTCGAATGTCAACAAGGATGGGAAAGAACGCGAAATTAAATGTGCGTTATGTAACAGCGAGCACTACATCTACCACTGCAAAGCATTCGCAGACATGTCTACCAAGGAAAGGCAGGAGTATGTTCAGAAGAACAAGTTGTGTTTCAACTGCCTCGCGTCATCACACTCGGTGAACAAATGTCGTCAATCAGCGTGTTGCAAAAGGTGTGGGCGGCGACATCACTCCCTTCTCCACTTCGAGAGAGACCAAAACACGGAGAAATCAAAGGACGGAGCAAACACGACTACAGGTACCGTTACTGAGGAGTTAAGAGGTAAGTCTACTCCGTCTTCAACTGACGCACATATTGTTTCTTGTCATTGTGAGCATATTCAAACAAATTCTGTGTTATTAGCTACTGCTAAGGTGTTTATAAATAGCAAGAACGGTCGCAAACATATAATTAGGGCCTTGTTAGACCAAGGGTCGCAAGCATCATTCATAACTGAGGCAACCGTTCAGTTATTAAATCTTACACGTAAATCAGTGAGTGGTTGGGTGTCCGGTGTGGGAGAGGGGCAAACAAAAATCAAACACATGGTTTCATTCTGCGTGAAATCACGCCACAATCCCAGAGAGTCAGTTCGAGTTAATGCGTATGTATTGCGCACACTAACAACACTGCTACCAACCAATAATTTCGAATGGCCTGATTGGTCCAAACTTCAGGAACTGGAATTGGCTGATCCAGAGTTTACAACACCAGGTAGAATAGATATTCTGCTTGGAGCTGAGGTCTACAGCGACGTATTGTTAGACGGCGTTATAAAGCACCCCAAGGGAAAACTATTGGCACAAAATACAACCCTAGGGTGGGTGATGTCTGGAAGGATGTTAGAAGCATCTACCTCAGCAAAGACACATATTACAACCCTACACGTTCAAGTAAGGGAAGATGAGCTACTACGTCAATTTTGGGAAATAGAAAAAGAACCTAACAGCATACGCAAGAAGTTTTCAAAGGAAGAAGAAAGGTGCGAAGAATTTTATGAAGCCACAACAGTCAGAGATGAAGAAGGAAGATTCGTGGTAAGGTTACCGTTTCAAAACGAAGATCCAGAATGTCAATATGGTGGGTTGAGGGAGATAGCCACTAAAAGGTTTAACTACTTAGAGAAAAGGTTGTCAAAAGATCCTAAGCTTCGGGAAGAATACCATAAAGTTATGCAAGAGTATATTAGTTTAAATCACATGGTACAAGTTAACCCTTCCGAGACTGCTGAATCTAATGCTGTCTATCTTCCTCACCACGCCGTCGTTCGAGAGGACAAGATTACCACAAAGCTTCGCGTGGTCTTCGACGCTTCGTGCAAGGGTTCAAATAACGTTTCATTAAATGACAACTTATGTGTTGGTCCTCAGCTACAGCAGGAATTACGTCATATATTAATGAGATGGAGGACGCACAAAATCTGTATTACAGCAGACATCATTAAAATGTACAGAATGGTGCGCGTAGCGGAAGAAGATACGGACTACCAGAGATTAATATGGAGATCTACACCTAATGAGCCAATTAAGCACTTCAAACTTCTGAGGCTGACCTTCGGTACTGCATGTGCACCGTACCTTGCAGTAAAATCACTTCAGACACTTGCCAACGAAGAGAAATTAAAGTACCCTATTGCTGCAAAAATAACTAATACTGATTATTATATTGATGATCTGCTCACAGGATGTGAGACAGTGGAAGAAGCTGTGAATATTTATAATGAGATGAACAACCTTATGAACTCAGGAGGATTTCAACTCCAAAAATGGAGCAGTAATTGTGAGGATTTGTTACATTACATTGGAAAAAATAAGCGGGATGATAATGAATTGCCTTTCAAGGTTAATAGTGTTGTTAAAGTACTAGGGTTGAGCTGGAATAGGGAAGCCGATACCTTCGAATATACTGTCAATTTGCCAGAACCTAAGCATCCCATAACCAAACGACATATCCTTTCAGAGATAGCTAAACTTTATGATCCTTTGGGATGGATAGCTCCTATTGTAGTAATAGCCAAGATGATCATGCAAAAATTGTGGAAGACAGGTCTAGAATGGGATGAGCCTATTGACGGTGTTTTGCAGGCAGAGTGGTTACGATATCGAGAAAACTTGATGTGCATCAAAGGCCTTAGCATACCACGATGGTTACACTACACACGTGTATCAAGAGTTCAGTTGCACGCCTTTGCTGACGCTTCGCAAGCCGCATACGCAGCAGCCGTGTACATACGAGTCATTACTGAAGAGCGAGTGTACGTAAGCTTAATATCCTCCAAAACAAAGGTAGCTCCAATCGAGAAGCAAGTTTCCATCCCTAGACTGGAACTGTGCGGTGCAGTGTTGGCAGCCAAGCTGATTTCAGAGACATCTCAAGTGTTGGAAGTGCCTAAAGACAGTTTATTTGCGTGGACCGATTCCACTATTGTTCTAGCTTGGTTAAAAGGTGGACCAAGTCGGTGGAGCACGTTTGTGAGTAACCGAGTCTCAGACATACTAAACATTATAGATTACGAGCAGTGGGGGCATGTATCGACAGACACGAACCCAGCTGATTGTGCGTCACGGGGCTTGCAAGGTCCGGAGTTGTCGAATCATTCACTATGGTGGAATGGACCGGTTTGGTTGTCTAGCGTACACCTAAGTAACAGTGTTCCTAACATCGAAGATACACGAGAGGAGGAACGTGTGAGGTCTTTGACTGCTATAAATGATATTAAAGAGGAATTTATTTGGACTAAATATTCTACTTTATCAAAAATGTTGAGAATTATTTCATATTGCAGACGATGTCTCAATTTTAAATCACCCCAAGACAAACGTGAATGTTTTTCTAAAATTATTACACCTAAAGAATTAGAGTTAACGTTACGTAGTTGTATTAAACAAGTCCAAGCTATTGATTTCAAGGAGGAGATAAAACATTTAAAATCTCATGGTTATGTACCTAAAAGCAGTAAGCTTCGCAATCTTTGTCCTGTTATTGATGATAACGGGATTCTAAGAGTTAGCGGGCGCATCCAAAGATCTCAAACAGCCTACGATACTCAGCACCCCATAATTTTACCCGCTAAGAGCCATCTTAGTTGGCTTTTAATTAAGGATGCTCATCATAGGACATTACATGGTGGTCCTCAAGTAATGTCTAACTATTTGAGATCTAAATACTGGATATTAAGAGCTAAAGATCTAACAAAGAAAACTTACCGAGAATGTGTCAATTGTATTAGGTATTCAAAAAAGAATACCACGCAACTTATGGGTCAGTTGCCAGAAGTACGATTAAAACCTGAAAGAGCCTTCAAATCAGCTGGTGTGGACTACGCAGGTCCCATCAATATTCGTTTCTCACCAGGTAGAGGAGCTAAATCGTATAAGGGCTACATATGTTTATTTATCTGTATGATAACGCGTGCTATACATCTGGAGGCTGTCACCGACATGACCGCAAAAGGATTCATCGCAGCCTTTCGGCGATTCACATCGAGACGAGGTCATTGTTATGATATTTATAGTGACAATGGCACTAACTTCGTGGGAGCAGACAGGCAGCTGAAGGACATGTTCAACAGTGCCAAATCTTCGATTCATGGTGAAGTAGCAGAGTTGCTAGCCATTGCGCGTACTACATGGCATTTCATACCTCCTCATGCACCCAATTTCGGGGGTCTATGGGAGGCTGGGGTGCGCAGCACGAAAACTCACCTTAAAAAAGTGATTGGTGACGCTACCCTCACTTACGAGGAGCTAGCCACAGTATTGGCACAAATCGAGGCCTGTTTAAATTCTCGTCCCATAACTGTGCTCAGTGATGACCCTAATGACCCTCTTCCACTCACACCGGGCCACTTTCTGATTGGTGAACCCTTGTTAAATTTAAGTGACGAAAATTATACCAATCATAATGTTTCTAGTTTAGATAGATGGAGGCTAACTCAAAAAATGGTCAACGATTTCTGGAACAGATGGCACAAAGAGTACCTAATAAATTTGAACCAAAAAGACATAAGTGGAATACAAAAAAAACTGATCCAGAAATCGATGACGTAGTGATTTTAAAAGAAGACAATATTCCTCCAAGTAAGTGGGTATTAGGTAAAATAATTGAAAAACATGTAGGTCCTGATGGTATTACTCGTGTGGTATCAGTTAAATGTAAAAACGGTGTTTATAAACGACCTACAAGTAAATTATATATCCTACCTAAACAAAGGTCTCATTAAGCTAAAAAAGTAAAAAAAAGGCGGTATAAACTCAATGTAACTTTGTAATAAACCTACTCACTAACTTTACTTTATTATGGTTTCCCGATTAATGTACTTACTGAGTTAAGTAATTAGCGTTGCATACTTACGTTCTGTTCATGTTATGTTTATACCAATATAATTATGCATTTTATAAACTTACCTGCTTACTTTGCTTCATGCAGTGACAAATATATCTACTATAAGTATAGGGCATTCCTAACTTCATACAACCTACCTGTCTGTGCACTACCCATATGTCACAAGCATTATTAAACTACTATATAACGGTGGGCGGTTTGAGGCTATGAATGCTCCAAACTATGTACCTACCTACTTATAAGTTTAAAGAAATGTTCTTAGCTAGTTTATCTTTAGTGATTACGTTTCTATAATGTATGAACTTATCTACCTTTTAGCTATAAGATTCAAGACCCGATGGGGGTATTTATCCGTGGTATCGAAGCCACTCATATTGTGTATTTGTTAAGATCCCGTTGACCGATATTAATCTGTGTACCTACCACCTATTTCTAGTTGCGTAGCATAGCGCTTTCTTACCAACGATGCAGGTATCTATGTACGCTGTGTGTACACATATACCGACCTAAGATTTAGTTGTTAGGTTTAGTTAAAATTTACCTTGTAGTTGGTTGAGTTTAATCATGTGATTTAGTAATGATTACTTGCGTTTAGTTACTTACCTTTCAAAAATACTTAGGTACTCGCAATTGTATACCTACCTATTTAAAAAAAGGGTTACTCTTTCTGTTTTTGTTTGTATCGTTAGCGTTAAGTGCTTTGTGCACCTAAATCAAACTTGTATGTTTACTTTATATTGCTTTGCTTTTTTATTTAAAGGATAGATCCTTTAGTGGGCGGAATGTTCACGCTCACAACTTACAATCGTTAAGTAGTCTATAGATAGCTATAAATATGTACCTATGCATAAATCTACAGTCCACATTACCTTAGTCTATTTTAGTTAAAAATAAACCGTCAAACCGTCCACACGTAGTTTTAATACAAAAATCCTATCAAGCAATAATCAACCTTATCGCCCTGAACAGTATAGGTCCCATCATTGTACATCAAGGGTATTCCTTCCACGTTGCATTGCTGCATGCTGCACGCCATCCTGCAAGTAACCTGTGAAATAGTAACATAAGGTTTCGTTCAGCAAACGTGTATTTAACTAGTATGTCTACAGTAAACATTTGTGTCAAATGGATGCTGTTTTCTGTGGTGCCATTTGACTCCAATATAAATCCATCTCTCCATTTCACTAAGCTTACAGAAAATATAATATCCACTAAATTAATTACCATGCTGCAGTAAGTACTCGCGCTCCCGTATTGACTCTTGCCGTGTGTTTGTCTGTTTGTCCGTCCGGCCGGGATTAAGCGCGCGCGTGTTAGCTTTGATATCGAGCGCGTTGAGGACCCTCAGCCATCGAGCACGGCGGAGACTCGCGGGGAATGTGGAGGAAGGCTACTTTTGATAGATATTGTTTTTGTTCTTTGGAGGGACTTGACGGAGAATTGATGGTGTTGGCTTGTTGAGGCTCTGATGTGAGCAGTGATAACCCACATCGCTGCACTGAGGAAAGCTATGTCGTAGCACATAGAAGAGCTACGTCATAGCACTCGTAGCACATAGGAGAGCTACGTCGTAGCACTCGTACCACGGCTAAGAGCTACGTCGTAGCACTCGTAGCACGTAGGGTACCTATGTCGTAGCACTGAGTTTGGTTAAGTCAATTTTATTTTCAAGTGTGAACACTGACAGCACTGTTGTCTTGGTCAAGTTTGTCACTTTTTTGCTTCACATGATCCAAACGTTAACTTTTGATCGACTCACTGATCATTATTTTAGTTTATCAAATATTCACATAATTACACATTTCCACCATTGTCATTTACGCCGCATTGCATTACAGCCGTCGGATCTTCATATTGTTGGTAAATATGGCAGTAACTACCAATCTACCTCTATGAATACCTATGGATCATGTGCAGAATGCATACTGTATATCATAGTAAGATTTGCAGTCAGTTTATAATAAAATAATTTTGAAAGTGCTCATAGGCCATATTTATTCAGAACTCCCTTAAACTGACATCAAGGTTAGGTAAATATAATAAATAATTCAAAGTCCGTAACATACTTATCTTGAATAACTTACACATTTATTCTCCTCCCATAAAACTAAAATAAGCCATAAATGTACGATAGAACCCATAACAAACCGGACAGCCTATAAATTGTGTCCATACACTAAAGAACTGAGCCTGAACTAAGTGGGATACATTTTTACCCATTCAGATTTACAAAGGCTCTCCTTTGAGATTTATTTGCGTAAAGATTGTTTTTCTGTGTGTTTACCTGCGGGATTTCGTTCGAATTGTACCTAGTGTATTTTAAGTGGTACCACGTGTCTTAGAATATTAAGAGAGGCGTACATATTGTATATGTAACCATAATTTTGTAACAAAATATTATTTTTAAAAGAGTGTCCGTGGAGTTTCTTGCACGTTCTTCTCCATAGAGATCTACGCTTTGGAACGTGCAAATAGCTTCATCTTTTTTGACCGACCAACCTTGACAATTCAAAAGTGCCTGTAAATGGTCTAATTGAAATAAATGCTTTGACTTTGACGTCGAAAGTGAACAATGTCAATGTTTAAAATATTGAAATTGTTATACATAAGCATAAAATGTTTTATCAGGGCCCGGTAGACGGATGCCCGTTCCAAAAAAAATAACCAAAAAAGGGAAGGCTTTTTTTTTTTTTCCTTTGGGGGAAATCCTCATGGATGTCCTCCCTGGGGCGGGCGGAGGGGTCTGTCAGACTCTTATTGACTAAAACCACCCCGGTGCTCCATCTTCCACCTACGCCGGGGATCGCGGGAACGTATGCGACTTCCGTAATCCCCGGCTGGTGCCGGCCCGGTACCCGGTGCCTCGGTAGTCCGCAACATGATATTCCACTGGCATGCGAGCTGGTTGCAAGTGGATACGTGCTTAGCATTCTTTGGTCAAGTTTGTCTCATCTAAGACCTCATCGTATTTTTCATCTGGCGAGATGAAGGACAAATGCTGGCACATTTCCTACAAATCAAAAATAAATTCAATTATTTATGTGCACTTTTCAATGCTACTAGGTAATTTCTCTTTGTATGCCATATTTCTGTTACAAGGTGCTCACTGCTCATGCATGCACATCAATAAGGTAGTTTTCTAAGCGCATGAACACAGAACTTCACAGTTTACTCACATATTTTTGCAGCCACTTTACTCTCAGTCTTCCAGAGGTAACCAAAAAGAATCACTCCACTATTTTCCTCCACTTCAAACGTCATTGGAATACGAAAAGAGATTTCTGAAAAAAACGACCTCCCAAAAGTCTATTTTCGCACGAGTGTCTATGCACGTATATTTGATTCGCGACGCCTGCATTCTGCTCCGCGACTCGCTAGATATTCCCGAAAATATGTTCTTTCGATATAGCTGTGTTCTGTTCGCTGTACATATATATTTTATTGTGTCTGCGAGTTGAATAAAGGAATTTGATTTCGATATTGAATTTCATATTCGTGACTTCATATATGAGGTTTGTTGCACCTCGATCTTGTGTTGCATTGAAGATGCTGGTTGTGTCGCGAGGGTGTGATTGTTACTAGGTTTTGTTATGATGTTTTTGATTCAGTTTTAAAGTTATAACTAGACACTTAAGGACAGTTTATAAAGCATCATACAAACGTGTAACAGAATAAACGCAATAAGAAAAGAAGGGGTCATTGTACTCATCATTAAGTACAACGTTTACTATCGGACCAACCCCGAAATCGCGAAAAGAAATCAGCTGTTCAGTACATTTTGTCGAGTTATGCTCACAGAAATGTATGGATCAGTCGATTTTCTTTTCTTACACGTTGTATACAAGTTTTAATTCTAGTGGACTTCAATAATCTTTGTGTAGGCAGGAGTAACTTAATCCATCACACACTTAGTGCCTGTTTGAGTTGAACTCCACAAGTTCTTCTATAGTTCTTCTATAACGCCAAATCAAATTAAATCAATTTATCTATCTCTTTGAATTTTGACATCCAAAATGACGTAATTTTATTTCGATAATAGAAAAATTACATCGTTACTCGCTCACAGCAAAATGAAAAAAGGTGTCGAATTCAGGAAGTGTTTCAGGTCCAACGATAAAGTTTGCGCTAAAAAAACAGTGAAGCCTACAATGGTGCAGGCGTGTCTGTGTGTGTTCGTTACTTTTTGTGGCCGTACGTACCGCGGGCTTTGTTTTGTTGCTCTGGACGCGCGCTTGCAACGACCACCACAAACAATGGGGTTAGCTGTAGTACGACTTGTTCAGACGGAATGGCAAGCTACATAATGTGACCTGTTTAAAAGGAATATCTACCGACTATTTAGACTAGATTTTACAAGCGGTGTTGCCAGGGTAAGTGTCGAAATCTTACGAGATTGTTTAGAATGTACCTAGATAGAAAGTCTCTTATGTCTTTCCAGGCAAAGGTCTTTCTGCCGTGATAGATTCGTATTTATGCTCAAGCACGGACACTACATTTTATTATTCAAGTTTTACATTTGAATCATGTTGCCAGTCCTTGTGAATATTATATAGAACTTGCATAAATAGCCGATCACTGCTGCTTTAACAAAGTATCGGCAGTAAAATTGTCCTATATGCCAACACAAAAGTGTCTTCGTCTGAGCCCGCCACTACCTGCGCCACAGTTATATCCGGCCCATGAAAGTTTCATCACAAATAAACAGCGACACCGGACAACTATGTCGCAGGCGCCTGCGCCACGCTTGGACACCACCGTGGCTTTAACGTGACGCTGTATTTTTGCAGAACCGTGTTAATTTGTTCAGCTTTCATAATTTTTTAATTAAAGTGAATTACGTTTGAAGAGCAAAACCATAGATACATACTCTAGTAACTATATTTTGTTGGTAACTATATTTTCGAGCCGTTTGGGGTTGAAACCCTTGGGCCGTGGGGCCCTTGTGCTCATAGCCTTTTCAAAGAAATTTCGAAACGGCTAGTTGACACTTCCCGTGACCCAAGAGCTGGCTTTTACTTTGGGCAGAGACTAAGCATTGCCATTCAACGTGGCAATGCCGCCAGTCTCTTGGGCACATTACCAGCTGACAGCGTTGAGGACGAATTTTTTGATGCTATATTTTAGTTTGTTGGAAGTTTCGTGTATTTTTAATTAAAGTTATTTTCATATTGTAAAAATAGTAAATATCTCGTATTTAATTTGGTACTTATTTTGACATTGTAGTTTTTTTTGTTGTTTAAATTTGAAATTTTATCAAGTGTGCTATAATTATCGCTCTTACAGTAAGTAGTGAATAAGTTGTGTGTGTCAGACACTTAATACATTACATACAGCAACGTTCGCATGCGCATCTGTCGCAATCTGTCAAAAGCACCAGCTGTTGTTTCTATTTCTAATTTGTCTGTTTCCCCCATTTCAAAATTTACTCATTCAAGTTACTCACATTGTATGAGTATGTGTACCAAACAACTGATTCGGTCTTGTAGTTTTGGAACAAATCGACGGTGACAGAAGGACAGACAGACACAGGAGAGATTCTATAAGGGTTACGATTATTCGAGAACAATATATACCTACTATAAGAGAGAAAAAAACTCTTGAAGATCGGTCTTTCACCATGTCAACCGTTGGGAAAACACCTATTCTTATACATCATCCAAAATTCCTAAAAACAGCCTAATTCAACCTCCAAAGCTGCTGTAAGCCCACTTGTCGACAGATCCTCACACGAGTACGGCGACTGACCGGAAATATTTAATCGTACGTCAGTCAGCGAGTTGCGCGCTGACACTCAATTTATCTAGCTCTCGAGAGTTCTGACACTGCCGTGACACTGTGATTACACTGCGGAAGCTCCCGTCATGACGTGCAGAGATTAGGATTATTACTTGGGAGTAATGTAGGAAATATTTAGTGTTAAACATTGAACTTATGGGCCAGTGCGGTAGCAAATTCTTCGGGCATGGTTGCCATATACGACGATACATGAAACCAATTACTACTGAGATTAATTAATGGTATATAAAGTCAAACACAACATTACAAATGGGACAAAGATACAACACACACACAAACATTACAAAGATTATAATAATGGAAACTTTACACTGTTATCACCACTTCTGGTCCATTTGTATAATCGATTGGTAAAGTGGCTTATGAGTGCTTACGTTTTTCCAATTCCTTCTTAACATAATCGTCAGCTTAAAGGCAGGGTTGTTCTCCATCGAAGTAAGAAACAGTAAGACGTCGTTTTAAAATACGTATCTTGTTTTAAATCGTTTAGTCGTACTGCTATTTATTCATGAGCAGGCTCACATGACACCTCTTCTTTAGTTTAAACTATTGAAAAGCCTTCATCATCATTTCAGCCGAACGAGACCATTGCTTAAAGCTAGGCTTCTGCCAATAGTCAGCACATCGACTGGTCCTGTTCTTCCATTTTATCAGCGAATGCCATTGTCAAAAGGACAAAATATAAGGCACCGGCAACACACCGGTGTGCGCCGAATTAATCGCGAATTTAGTGTTTAATTACATAAGATTTATATTTATTTGGGAATTTTCACATGTCGGGGCTGGAGCGGTTAATCACTTGACATTTCGATAGCGTTTGTCAATACCATATGCGTTTTGACAACCGCCTTCGCCACGCTACCGCTGACACGCTACCGCTGACAGCATGTCCCTTGTTTAGAGCATGAGGTTAAATTCTACTAATTTTCAAGCAATGCGTCCGATTGCGTTTCTTTGGCGCACTTAAATAATGTCGATTAATAGACTTATATTAGTCTAAAATTCGTATTTGTTTGCATTCGCATGTCGCATGTCGGTCGCAATCCGTCAAAAAGCCTCACTTTCCATATATTTTTGACAGATTGCAACTGAGACGCGAATGTGAACGTTGCTAAAAATTACCAGAATTGTTACTCTGGTCTTTCATTTGATAATAGCTTTCGAAAAATCCTTTACCAAATGACTGCCAACTCATTAATCAGCCAGGACACGTGTAGCTGACCAATTCAGGGACATAACTAAACCAGGCGAGCTGTCAGCGGGTGTCGCGTAAACAAACGGAGTGACCGCGCCGCCGCCGCGCGCTCGCCGAATCGAATGCATAATCGATATGCGAACAGCGCGACTACATTCTCGATTTCTCAGGGGTGGCACGTAGATCATTAGGATAATAGAAAGTTATACCTTTTTTAACCGACTTCCAAAAAAACTTTTTTACAAAAAAAATACAACCGACTTCGCAACAAAAACACTACAAAGTAACTATAATTTCGGATTTTTTTTTACTATAATTAAATAACTATAATTTCGGAAAAAAAAAATCAGTCGATTTGAGAACCTCCTCCTTTTTTGGAAGTCGATTAAAAAGGAGGAAGTACTCAATTCGAGTGATTTTTTTTTTGTATGTTTGAATGAATGATTTTGTTTTTGCTCCGGATATACTAGATCGATTCAGTTTAAATTGGTATATATGGCACCGGAAAATTGCAGACTCCGTAAGATTGTAATAAATCTTTATTAGATTAAAATTGCTCGATATATTATGAAAAAATGGTTTTGTATAGAATAAATCCCATCCAAATTAAAAAGTTTCCAATATTTCCGTGTCTTAATAAGAAAAAATAGTTAACAATTTCTCGCGATATTTTACAATCGCGCGAAATTGTACACATAATATGAATTTCTGGGACCCAAACAGACGCGTAACGTTAAACATTTTGATTATGATTCTCTTTTTGGAAATTCCTAATTTGTCCCCCACATAAATTAGAAACTTTGAAAAAGTTAATCAAACTATGCCGTTTCCTCTTTTATAGTGAGATGTAGTTTATGTTGTTTCAGTCAAGGTAGCTAATCTCAGCGGAGATTAGCCATCGACACAGGTGATAATCATTATAGTGCACAGGTGCAGTCTCACTTCCCTTTTCTTAGTTAGGGGTGTGATGCACCTGTCCCAGGGTGGAAAGTAGGTACATAATATAACGGCACATTAAGCCGTTCGTCCTGCTGGATAAACCTGTATAGCCTGGCCTGGATGAGCTGTCTCTGGTCTTGTAGAATTGCTGCCATATGGAGTTATAAACCTAGTCAAATAATTGGATTTTATAATCTGGAATAGCAAAAAAATGGCTTCTAACAGCAACGTGTGCAATTATACAGGTAGGTAGATAGATAGATATACTATTTATTGTACAAGCACCTTAAAAATATACAATAATGTCTTAATAAATAATAGAGCGCAACGACGGATGGACTTATCGCTAAAAGCGATCTTTTACAGAAAACCTTTGAATAGTTTTGAGAGCAAATAATTTAGTAACACTTAATTAACACTTTAATTTCAGCCTTGCCAATATAGTATGTACAATATAGTATAGTAGGCTTGCCAACAAGCGAGGATTGTTTTGAAGAAAACTCTATGAAATAAAATCTTGATAACGACCTTGCATTCCGTGACTCCGTTAAACAATGGAGTCCTTTATGCACCTGAAAAGGATTCGTATGATATTCATAAAGAAAATGTTATTATTTCTCTCATTATACTAGAGTCGTTATTTAAAACTCGGCAGCCGTGATTTTATAATGACCTTTCTAGTGAATACGGAAAAAGCTTTTCTAAGTGTTTTTTTCAAGACCTTTTTGTAGTAGACTATGATATTCTTAGTCACATGCCAGCAGCGATCTTATTATTTTTGAAATTCTCGCGTTGACCACTTTCTTACCTCATGATGAGCAATAAAATTATGTGGTCAGTTTAAAATATTCCAAAAATATATATTTTGTGCGTCAGGGTGGGATGTCTCCAATGTAACGATTCTTTAAATACAAGACAGTTGCAATCTCATATTTTTAGCGACAAAGTGCCAATTCTGTCAATTTTAAAGAAACGTTCGTATTCGTATCTCTGTCGCAATCTATCAAAAATTTATGAAAATTGAGGCGTTTTTGACAGATTGCGACTGAAATGCGAATGCGGAAATTTCTTAAAAATGTTAACGTTTGGGATCGTTTTTATATTCACTTTGTAACTCATCGTGGAATGAGTGACGCCCAGAAAACGCTGAGATGGTAACCCTTGCGGTATGGGCACGCTCAACGCTAAGCTAACTACTAGCTGCCGCCCAAGACTCCGCCCGCGTGAATTTCGAAAATTATCCCAACATAGTCACGAGATAAAAAGTATCCTATGTGTTATTCTAGACTATAATCTACCTCTGTGTCAAATTTGATCAAAATCCATTCAATAGTTTTTGCGTGAAAGAGTAACAAACATCCATACTTACAAAGTTTCGCGTTTATGATATTATAGTAAGGATATTACTGTGTTTCTTGCTGTTGAGTCATGGTCTGTATCGAATAAATCTTTTATATTCTATTCTATTCACTTTGTAGAGACAACCCTAATTATTTGCGCGGTAAAATTGCCCGTGCCGTGTTCGGAACTAAACACGCCGCGGCTCTAAAATATCACTACACTACACAATTAGGGCTCATTATCTATTAGCGTGCATGGGGCCGTTGATTGCATATTCTCTTGTACGCAGTCATTTAAATTATCATCATAATTGCGCTGGGTTCCAACGCTTTCATTTCAATGTTTGGGTATCAGTGATGAAAGGTGGTGCTGATTTTCAATCGCTTGATAATGTTATTCAAGGAATAAGAAATTAAAAATTGTTTTAAATAATAATTATTGGAACAGGAACAACAGATGCTTTCTAATGGACAGATGAGTGAACTGTTTTTTTCGAGCGATGCTGTTTAATTCACTAATTTTGTTTCTTTTGCTCATGTGTCATACTTGGCGCATATTAACAATTTTTCTTTCTTTTCTTTCTTGGAGGTAGCGGAACAGAGAGTAAAGTCCCACATACCTCCATTGAAAAGGGAGGATCCTCCGACCAGACGGTTGTTTGTGTCTGGTGGGCAACTGCCCGAGAGTTGATATTCGGGCTTTGCATATGTTCTAATCGCACGGTAAACTTTGATATCGCGATTTAGGATTTTGTAGTTAGTTCGCAGCTTGTCGAGATAGATGGCGCTGCGAGTCTCATTTGTTGTGATGTTGATTCTGCTACGTTGATTTTTGTGGCGGCATGAATGCCGCTACATCACTCCCCTCCGGAGACCGGAGGTCGATAGTGGGTGAGTCGTCTATACATCTTGAGATGCTTGCCAGGCCAGTGGAAGGTTGGTTCCAGTGAGTCGGAACCGGAAGTCGCAGAGTTCTCGGTGAGTCGGAACTGTCTGCGTCGCAGAGTTCACGGTGAGTCGGAACTGTCTGCGGTGCCCCGATGCTGCTGCTGGCGTGACTGCTGGCGTCGACCAGGAGAGGTTCTTCAAGGCTCTTCATGTAACTGGCCGAAGGTGCAGTGTGCTTGCCAAGGTGGGTCGGAGCTGTGCGACGTGCTGACGTGACTGCTGGCGTCGACCAGGAGAGGTTTTTTTTTCAAGGCTCTTCATGTGACTGGCCGAAAGTGCTTGCCAAGGTCGCTGATGAGGTTGATGATAGAGGCTGAGGATGCTGACCAGGAATGCGCGTCCGCTGCATGCTGGTGGTCAGGATACCCGTAGAAGCCTAGGGTTCTGGCTGGCTGTATGACTCGCTGCTCGAGAGCTTGAGGTCAGGATGAGGAGAAGTGATGATGACGTCATGATGAAGTAGCTGCACGAAGGCTGCGCTGACGTCCAATGTCGAGGGTCACCAGTTTGGAGGTAGCGGAACAGAGAGTAAAGTCCCACATACCTCCACTGGAAAGAGAGGATCCTCCGACCAGACGGTTGGTTTGTCTGGTGGGCAACTGCCCGAGAGTTGATATTCGGGCTTTGCATATGTTCTAATCGCACGGTAAACTTTGATATCGCGATTTAGGATTTTGTAGTTAGTTCGCAGCTTGTCGAGATAGATGGCGCTGCGAGTCTCATTTGTTGTGATGTTGATTCTGCTACGTTGATTTTTGTGGCGGCATGAATGCCGCTACATACTGTCTTGACATTGCAGTGTGAAATGGTGAGAATAAATAACTCTTTATGATGTACACCATATAATTACAATAAAAAGAATAGATAAATGAAAAAAAAAACATTACATATGTACATTGGGTGATACAACGGTTGGTAGTTTTGGTCATCTCTTTGGAAGCTTAGTCAAATTCTCTATTAGCGCATTTAAAATTAAATGGTCAATATCTGCCAGCCCTACAGTTGCGGTAAAATTTGCCGCACTCTGCCGCTCAGCCGCGGTTCACTTCAGCGGCTAAACACGTTTCGGCTCTCACATATACCTGCGATATTACCGAGTGGACTTGCGGTCTCCACTGTGATTAGAACTGCCCTGTCACACCTCGATGAACACTGCTGACAAAGCCAATGCATTTGTTTATGCTTTGCTGTTTATTTACCAAAGGATAAAGGTATATAGAGCCGTATCAGTCATGTTATTGTCAAGTCGTCTATCTGTCAAAATGTGAGTTTCGTAGGACGCCAAATCTCAGTTACGTCACGACCGGTCCCCTTTAATCGTGCACATACATTCAGTAACTGATCAGCTACCTGTCGATGACGTTACTGGCGTGTGTGTATGAACCTTTATAGAGATTCTAATCAGCACTTTTCACAATCATCAGCATCAAGATATTCCTTCCACAACTGAGTTTTGGTCGGCTTTTAATCTAACTGGATGCAGCATCATAAACATCATCATCCAAATCCGCTCCATTTGATAGAAAGAAACAAAGATAAAGTGTTTATTGTCGCAAAACTGACTTGCAAAGGTACACTGCAAATGTTGCGCCTGGTGTTGGTTGGAGTTGATATTGCATAATGTCCTGCTTTTGCAAATACAATATCTCTGAACGCTACCTGCGTAATGCCCGGCTGTGCGTGACAATTTATGTGAAACGAATTCTGCACAAACCAGTGCGGCATCGACAAACTGTAATTGTCTCATCGTTCTCATTATCACGTATTTGTTACATAAAGTTAGTATTGAAATATTATTTAAATTTATTTAAATAATTAATGAACATTATAATTATTATTACCATGTTACTATTCTCAGAAAGATGCATTTCGCAGTACGACATGACCAACAAATAGTTTTATTTAAGCATTGCTTACGTGTAACTTTTAAATAGTCGTAAACAATTTGTTTATATAATTTATTTATAAATTATTTAATTATCCTAATTAACTTGTGACTCAAACACGTTACTGTCATACACAACGCTGTATGATTACCTAATTTTGAATTACAAGGAGATAAATTATTGTCGCTTGTATTTGCTTTGCCATATTTATAATTCGAACACTGATCATTTTATATAAACACATCAGGAATCTACTATGATTTCTTCACGCTCATTTCTGTTCAATAGGCACGACCATCAGTATGTCTTACTATTGACTTCTCCATCGTGTAATCAGTCAATCACATAAGTCTAAACACGCGTCGACTCTATCACGGGTTGTCACGCACAGTGCATCGTCATGCCACGGAATAGATAGCGTATAGAAGGTCGATTACATACGTTGCATAGCAGACGCACGCACACGTAGACATCTGTCTGCATCTTCGTATAGCGACTGAAGGCGCACACGCATGACTGGAATTTGTTCTGAGAATTTGAAGATCGTTGTACGTAGGTTCGCGTCATTGCATGAATGTTTCTGTTGTTCTTGTGTATGGAGCTTGCCAAGGTAGTGTAGGCCGCATCTATATCGCCACATGTTATTTAAATAAAAACAACTGACGTTATAGCAACATCCATACCATGAGAAAACGGCAGCGTTGACAGTTTTACGTGGATACGACGCATATCTTCCCAACATGAATCGGTTGAAAGTTATTTGGGAAAATTAGCTATTCCCCCCTTATCTCTGAAACTATTGTGGTAAAAACTTTGTAAAAATATGATAAAGAGTTCATTGATTATCAAAAAACCTACAAGAATTTAATTCGCAGAATTTCTAAAGCAACTTGCTAAAAACATGATTCATTTCGTTTTTTCGAGTCCGACTTGCGCTAGTCCGATCTTTTTATGCTATGCTTGGCGCAAAAAAAGTATTTTTCCTTCTTTTTTTATTTTTGTCAATCTATCTATGATGGAGTTGGCCTTCTGCTTGTACCCCCTCCTTGTCGCTGCACCTCGGCCGGTGTACCGGCGAGGCGTGGCCCGTAATTGTGCGGTTGCGGTGCGGCGCGGCGCCCGGCATGCTTCGCAGTTCATTTGCTGCGCCCATTTTGTGCCTCGTTGCCTCTGTTATGATAGTAAATTGTTATAATAAAAGGTTTTATTGCAAATGGCTGCTTTAATACTTAATGATAGTCGGCTGGAACCATCTGTGACTATTATTATCTCTTTTTGCCATGGTAGTTTATATAATATATGGAAAATACCCTGCTCCATTTATCTACCTCATCACATTTATTACGTATCTTCAGTTAAACATAAGTTTGTTAAAAGACATGTTTTATGAAAAGAAACGCCTAAAACTGAGACAGTCCTGGCTTAAGGCTCGCAGTCAAACTCCTTTGAATAAACAGCGGAGTGAATTCAGACAAATGACACCAAACTGCATATTTTAATGAACGCTGTATAAATAAGCTGAGCACTCAGAAACTACAGGGGTTCTAGTGATTTAGGTGGAGTTGCCACGTTACCGCTGCGGTTTTGAGTTTGTGGGTTCGATTCCGTCACGGTTCAAATGTTTGTGTGATCTTCAAAGATATTGTTTAATTTAGTGTTTGCTACCGACGACGATTTAGAGAAAGGTATAGGTTTTTTTTTAAGTTTTAACATTGCGCTTAATTGGTTTTTTCCATAGTTTTAGAATTTTAATCTAAACTTAGATGTTGTTGCATACAGTACCTTATACTTTTTCTAGTAAGAAGGAATACGCTGGCTCTATTCTTATCCATGAACAAGAATAGAATCCAAGGTAATATGTATCCTGTCTTCAGCGGTACATAACAGAGCATCTATCATACCGCACAGAATGCGGCGCTGTCCTACATTTCTGAACACAACAGATTTAATTCTCTCGCTCGCGCTAAACTCATTATAGTGCAGGAGTATTGTGTCTTTTCATGTCATCTCTGATACTTCACCGTCTTGAGGGGGGAGGGGGGGTGTCAGTGAAGTCCTCGCCTTAAGTCCCCTTAAGGCGATGGCTCGCAACTTCGCAAGAGTTCGGAAACTTTCAGTTCGGTTTTATTTTTATTTTACTTTAAGAGCAGCTATTGACGTTTTAAGTTTGTGCCACTTGGGGGTAGTCTGAATGGCTAATTAAAGAGTTTATATTTATATGTAAGAAACACTGAGTGTTTATTTTTATGCAGTATGATTTTATAAGCGTTTTCTGTGTATTATGTAAAAGTACATCATATATTTTCGATTTCGTTAAAATTTACGTACCCAGCATTTGATTAAGTGTGGGACAAAAATAAACAAACTCGATTTGTTTTAGGATTAGTCGTGGATAAACAGGCGTGAGCGAAACGAGCTCGAGTGTGAAAAATGTTTGCAGCGTCTCGTCTGTCTTGTATAAATTCATAAATAATAATAATAATAATAATAACCAAGTGGCCAGGATTATTCACCAGCAACTTGCTTTGAAATACCAACTTGTTGATTCTGAGGTACCGTATTACAAGTATGTGCCCGACCCAGTTCTCGAAAATGACCATGTCACGTTGTACTGGGCGCTGGGTGCGGCGTTGCGCCGCACAATGATAATCGATGTTACCATTCCACATGACGAGAACCTCGTGAAAGCTGAGAAAGAAAAACAAATCAAGTATCTTGACTTAGCGCACGAGGTTGTTGACATGTGGAATGTGGACTCGGCTGTCATTGTGCCGATGGTCGTTACGGCCAACGGCCTGATGGCCAAAAGCTTCGACGACCATCTGTCGAAGTTGGCGTTGCGCAGTTGGATAAAGGGCCTGATACAGAAGGCAGTACTCCTCGATACGGCTCGTATTGTGAGGAGGTTCCTTTCTCTGAAGCCCTAACCACCGGTAGCTTGGACCTCGCTCCCGACACCGGCGGACTACTATTTTTTATATTTTTAAATGTTTTTTTTTAATGTTTTTATAGAAATATTTAAAAATGTAAAATATATGTGAATCAATGAATAAAGAGAATAATAATAATATCTTGGGACAACTCACACACGGCCATCTGATCCCAAGCTAAGCAGAGCTTGTGTTATGGTGACCAGACAACTGATATACATACTTATATAATTTATAAAATACATACATATTATAGATATTAAATAAAAAAATAAATAAATGACGGAGATATGAGGTAAACAACATAAAAAAACACAACCGCATTGAGAAAATCCTCCTATTTTTGAAGTCGGTTAAAATCGCAGTGCTTACATTGTTCCAATCTAGAGATAATAAGTGATTGTACAATAGGCAATGCAAGACCTTTAAGTTGAACACATCCCCTTAACACTATCTAATGCAAGAGATCGGTAGTTCGATAAACCGTGTAGACGAGGAGTGACTAGGAGTGCAGTCGTGGGAGGAGGTCCGACGGTGAGTGACTTCGATTGAGCATGGAGGTAAAAAGTGGCGGCTATAATACCGGCAGGCTGCACCGTGCTAACTAGCCGTTTGGTACTTTGGGTTTCAGACAAAGCTCGGCTTTTGAGATCGTCATCTGTATGCTAATTTTACTTTATTAGAGTTGATGGGACGCGTTTTTGTTTTTTTTACATTTCTGGAGAAAATACACTTTGTTTTCTTTCGTACTTAGGAGAGAGCTTCCTTCTAAAACTCAATTATCTATAATCATTGTCTAATGAAATCAATTAATTTGAAATAACTTAAGTATTTCTACCTAAGTCACAGCTTACAATCCTTAAGATTAGGATGTAAGATTTAATTTTCTAGCGTACAAATGTGGTAGCGTGCCAGAAAAATTTTGGATAAGTTCATTAGTTACACAAAGCAGGTTCATTTAACGGTCTTTTTAGGGTTCCGTACCTAAAGGGTAAAACCGGGACCCTATTACTAAGACTCCGCTGTCCGTCTGTCTGTCACCAGGCTGTATCTCATGAACCGTAATTGCTAGACAGTTGAAATTTTCACAGATGATGTATTGCTGTTGCCGCTATAACAAAAAATATAAAAACAGAATGAAATAAATATTTAAGTGGGGCTCCTATACAACAAACGTGATTTTTTTTTATAGATAATGGTACGGAACCCTTCGTGCTCGAGTCCGACTCGCACTTCGCCGGTTTTTTCATTGGTATCATGATGACAATGTATTGAGTATAAGACACGTGTGTCGTCAAAGAAAACAGCCAAATCAGCACAAAACTCTATCATAGAAAACTGAACACAATTTTCCTAAACTAAGGTTTAAGGTCCAGTGCAATCCTCGTCTAAATGACACCTTCGGGCGGTGAGAGCTTATCGACGCTGCTCAAACTTGAGTTATTTTCCTCCAGAAGAATAGCATTCTCTTTGTAAGAATACTTCACTTTAGAAACCTGAGAAAACTGCGGTATTATCTCCAGTTCATTTGGTAGTAAAAGCTGGTTATACGATAGTTTGTTTGTTGTGCTCTTGAGTGTAAGGTTTTTTGCTAGATATGTGATTTAAAGATTTCGAAACGATGGGCGTCCTCGTAATGAAAGGTAGAGATGTTTGTAAAGGGTTTATGTCCTTCTGTGTGAGGTCATGAACTCGATTCCCGAGTAGTTAGTAGGTTTGAGTAAGTTTTGGTGTTAGGAAATTATGTTTATTTCTTCTGCGTATTTTCTATAAAAAAATAAAACTTCCCATTCAAAATTGTCATCAACTGATCGCAATTTGTATGGGAGACTCAAGTTTTTTTTTAGGAATTTACTATGGTTTTCTTGGGGAAAGTTAAACCAGTATAGGTATTAAAAAATTAAGAGATTGAGCTAATCAGGCTTATGTAATAAAAAAATCATTAATTAAAGGCAACTTTGGTACACAATTTGGTGTTAGTATCACTTAGTAATATGTTAGTTCTTTCATTCGTAATTTACAATATTGTTGAATATATTTGGAAAAGCCAGGGTTTTCATAGAATTATTTAGAATCGACATAGATGTTAAGCCGTTGGTCCCGGCTGTCATTTGTAGATCTTTGGCAGGCGTTACGGATTGTCAGAAGCCAGAAAATCTGACACCAGTCTTGCCAAGAAGTGCCGTGTTACTCAGTTAATGGGTTGGGAGGTTGGGAGGTCTGGTAGGCAGCCGCTCCACGTAAAATACTGGTATTCAGCTTAATCCGGTTTGACTGGGAGCCGACCTCAATTTGGTTGGGAAAAGGCTAGACAGATGATTTAGAATCGACATAATGACGTAAAAACTTTACGTAATGAGTGCTCATTCTACTAATTGCTAAACAACGTCCGCATTCGCATGTCAGTCGCAATCTGTCAAACATGTACCTATGGACATTGATGCTTTTTGACAGATTGCGACTGAGATTGGTTAAAGTCTCCATGGTCTAAATATCCACGTTTCATAAAAAATTGAACCCTTTTTGAACTTTGAACGAAACGTTAACTCTACAAAAAACCCCGCAAAGCCTTCACAACATCCACAAAGCCTATTCGGCTTAGACTTTATATCTCAAAAAACCTTTTTCACGGTTCGAAAGTCTAAAACAGCGAGTTTGGTCGAACAACTCTATCGGACAAATCCAAATGAAGTTGCTAGTCGATCTGAGTTTCAGGGGTCCGTGGGATGCAGATATCGCAGATGGAAAATAAAGGGTTTCGTATGCAGGCTACGGTGGCTCGGTGGCAATGGGTTCGTTCAATTTTCCAATTTAAAGGAGCGTAAAGCGCACCCGTTGTGCCGGGGGGGGGGGGGGGGTGAATGAACGCGCCTGGTTATTGCGTTCTGGGAATCATGTGCAGGGAAATAATAGAGATCGTTGGTTAGTATCATTTGATCATTTGGCGAATCAAATATGTTATTGAGGTTGTACTCTTCAAAACTTCTTCTGTTAATAGATTTTTTTTATTACTAATTGTTGGGCTTGGGTTTCACCACAATCTCACCTGATTGAAAGTGTCGATGTGGTTGGCGAAGTAATCTAATTACTCTTGACTTTACAGACCCCCAGGTTGTAGCTATGAAAGAAGTACGTGTCTAAAATCAAAGTAGAACATTAATTTGTTGTGTCAGTTAAATAAGAAAATACCTACAGGTACCATTTTTGTGTTCACAACTCTGATTCAATAAATATTTCCAAGTGATTCCCACAGGTAGAACCTCAGTCACCCCCTCAGCCATTACAAGTAAACTGGCGTTCTAAACATTTCAATGATATTTCTATTCTACGGTGGTACGTGCTGCAGATGGCGCCACCTGCCGGCTTCGTGCCAATTATGACCCTAACTTCTAACTAAACATATTGTAAGCGGTTAGTGTGGCCGGTAAGTCTCTCCACTAATTCCACAATTCTTGGAAAGACTTACGGCGGCCCTGGAACGCAGAAGGCATTTGGAGGAATACGTATAGGTTTTAGTCAGTAAGAGTCTGACACCGCCCAGAGTGGAGTCATTTGATGATTTCCCATAAAAAAGCGGTTTGTTTGGAAGGTATATTAAACCTATCGTAGTACTATTCTGTGCAAGGCAGGTACCTGTGTGAATAGTTCCATGTACCTGCCTTCGGGAAGTGATAGGTCTACTACATATCTACTATTGAAATGCTAAAGTTTGTGAGGGTAGATACGCGAAATAATGAGCGGATATCGATGAAAGTTTATAGTTAGCTTTAAATACATCACATACTAATTATTAAACGCGGGCGGAGCAGCGGGCAGCAGCTAAAGATATTTTTTTATTGTCACGCCAGTAGGTACCTATTCCTTTTTCGCTAGGATGTAATTACTCTTTTACGCAAAAACTACTTAATTATTTTTTATGTAATTTCGTGCACAAACTGGATTAACAATTTTAATTCCGTTCTGAAATCCACGCAGAAGAAATCGCTGGCAGAAGCTTGGCCCGACCTGGGAATTTAATTCGTGACCCAATGCTCAGTACCTACTTACATAATTGCTTTCGAGATTGTCAAGCTCAAATATGCACTTTGTTGAAGGCAAGCAGTGGGAGACACCAAACAATTGACATTACTCCTCTTAAACGTTCAGTCGCAATCGAAAAAAGTTATTTTTATTATACCCCACGGTTAAGCCCCACACAAGTAACGTGGCGTCCAAATGGCTACAGACACACTGCTAGTTTATGGCGTCATAAACCTGTTGTAAAATATCGTTCATTTTTATACGGACTGTTGTTGGGGCTCCGATATGATTTACTAAACGAGTCGACTGTTGGCTTTTACCGACTTTTACTGTTTTTTATTTGATTTAACGTATTGTGTGTGAGCTTTTCTGGAGAATATATCGGTGTAGTGCAGCTTGACGGGAGCGCGGGAGACCGAGGAGAAGATGGCGAGACGCCTTTTTTATGGACAGGAAATCATCAAATGACTTCTCCCGCTCTAGGCAGAGCGGAAGGGAGTGTCAGACCCTTGCTGACTAAAACTCATCCGTGCTCCTCCTAGTGCCCTTTGCTTTCCAGGGCCGCGGTAACTCTTTTGATCAGAATCCGCAACCTGGCGAGACGCCTTGGATGGCTTTTTTGAGAACTGGCGTGATGAAACCTAACCTAATAGAAATGGAAAGAATGCGGGGCGGCCTTTGCCCTGGAGACAGTTCAGGCTTACAATAAAATCTGTAATTATTTTGGTTTGACATTTATTTAGTACCTAACTATAAGACGATATTTTTATATTCAAAGTTCTGGATAGGAAAGAAGTTGGTCAAACCTGATCAAACACAGTTTCATGTTTTCAGTATTGCTTCTCATTTTCACAGCTTCTTGCTTTTATTCTCAAACAACTTAATAACTGATGTAACAGTAATATTCCGTTGGAATTAATAATAGTTGTTTACTACCTACTTACATTCGAGCTGGTCTATTACAGTGCTGGTATATGACTTACTTGTAATCAAGCAAACCTGCCTTAATTACCCTATTTCAAGGTCTAAGGTACTCAAAATGTTATGATCGTAACTATTAAACGTAACGCTTAATATGTAGGTACCTACTACAGAGTTATTACTTCCCCTGAGTAGGGTTTTAATCAAAGCGACTAAGCTATTAGTATGTGTCACTAATTGACACCCGCGTAGCGCCTGTCATTTTCAGACATTACTCTCCCTTTTGCCCTTTTTTAAGGATGGGAAATCATCAAATGACTTCTTCCGCTCTGGGTGGAGCTGTTCCCCCCTATTGATGTCCTTTGCGTTCCAGGGCCGTGGTGACTCTTTCAAACAAATTCGCAACCCTGGCTCTGGCTGTAACGGGCCCCGTATGCTTCACTGACATCTCTTTGAGGCGCGCGTGGAAAACAACGCGTCGTCGACCCGGCCCGGCCCGGCCTGGTTCTGATCGGACAGCGAGCCACCCAGCGCTCGCCGTCCGCAGGCCCCTTTTTACCCTGGTTTATGCAGATGATATAGAGCTCTCAGGGTAGTTAAACTTTTCCAAGCAATGTATAAGCAAGCTATATATCTTGTAGAATGGAATCAGTTAAAACGAAGATCATGAAGAAAGCATAAAAACGACTAAAAACAAAATTAATGAGTTGTGAAGCTCATCGAAAATTGGCAATCGCTCAGTATAGCTGGGACTCGTGTGCGAATTGTTTGAATGCATAGCTAAGCCAAGCTCTTCAGTACTCATCGAAGCAAAATTTGTCAGATGTGATAGGAGAGCAGGAAGATAAAAAGGGAAAACTGCTCGTTTGAAAACGCAAATTGTATCAAATCGTTTTGAGTACCGTGTCTATGTTGCTTACAAGTCTTTCTGTGGAAGATTCAAAGAATTTACCTTTTACGAATTATTTTAAAGAAACCGTCAGTAAGTTGCTGGAAATTCTCCAGAACTCCCATTGAATAAATATTATTTTTGGAATTCTTTTGATATAACCTCCAGGAAACTGCTGAAAATGCTTCAGAATTTCGTTACAAAACGTAAGTCCCTTAAGCAATATAGTCACACGTTCAAACATTATACAGGGTGTATAAAAATGTGAAAAATAAAAGGTGTTCCATCAAGTTGATGGCGACAAGTAGCGATGTACGGCGGTGTCGCGAGAGCGGTGTCGGGTGTCAGTGTCAATATATCACGAGCATGACGCGGTGTCAGGAGTGTCGTGTGTACTAACGACATTACACTGGTTACCATGATGAAGTGGCTGTTTTCAGGATTTTTGGATTTTGTTGGTTGGGAAAGTTGTTGTTGTTTCTGAGTATGTCATAATAGGTAGAGAAAATTACTCGCGATTTGAATTGATCACTTTTGATCGTTTGGAGTCCCGGCTGTCATTTGGAGATCTTTGACAGTCGTTGCGGATTGTCAGAAGCCAGAAAATCTGACACCAGTCTTGCATACACAGGTGTCTACGCGTCGTCATCCATCACGTACGAGCCCACCACTATTAGACGTCACGAGTGTAGTTCCGTATTCCTCCACGCGCGGCGCCTCATTCATTAAAAAATCGGTCGACGAACACGCACGACAAACGCATTAATTTTGTTAAAACCTGTACTTAATTACTGATTATACGCCTTATTGCTATCGAAGAAGATTTTCATTCATCTCCAAACATATTTTGGACCTTCTACGCCGGATGCAGCAGAAGAAATCGTCGCGACCAGCATAAATCGGACGCACGAAGCCATCAGCGAAGTCATCCACGGTACCAGCATAAAACGGTCAGGTCAATCATCATTATTTATCCTTATTCCTTTTTTCTTTGTTCAGTGCTTCATTTGTGTTGATAATGTGTGAAATAATAGTATTTTATTCCCGTTAAATAGTTAAAAACGCTTAAAGAATTTTGTTTTGTCGCTACCCTCAACTTAAAAATAATAATAAAAAAAAAATCTTTTGCTAATCTATAAAATATAACTATTTTCCACTGTCTTCCACAAACTCCAAAATGACTAAAACTCCATCAAAAGAAAGTCGTAGCAGTGGTGAGGATATATTTCGAGATTTAAATAAAAAAAGAGGTGTTGTTCGCGGTAAATTTCGACTATTCATGAAGTATGTAGACTCTGTAGAAATAATGCCCATTACTGAAATCATAAAAACAGAATTACAAACGCGTTTACAAAAGGCAGATTTATTGTTACAGCAGTTTTCAGAAATTCAGGATGAAATAGACTTACGAATACCTGATAGTCAAATAGAAAAGGAATTATCTGAGAGGGAATCTTTCGAAACCCATTATTATGCTTATGTGGCTAAAACTAAGTGTATTATTAACGCAGATAATGCTCAAAATTCTTCTAAAGTTTTTAGTAAAGTTCAATTACCTACAATTTCACTTCCATCCTTTGATGGCTCTTATGATCATTGGTTGGAGTACCGCGATACTTACCTATCTCTCGTCCATAACTCTAACGAAATAGATAATGTGCAAAAATTCCATTACTTACGGTCTTCTCTTTCTGGCAGTGCATTATCGGTTATTAAGTCATTAGAATTTTCTTCTGAGAATTACAATATAGCATGGGAGTTATTGGAGAACAGATTCAATAATAACCGTTTACTTGTGCAAAACCATGTAAAGGCTTTATTTTCTATTACGTCACTTAATAAAGAATCATCCAATCAAATTCGTAAACTAATAGATACCGTTCTCAAGAACCTACGTTCCCTTAAAAACCTCGGCGAACCGATCGAGTCTTGGGACACGTTGATTATATACTTAATTACATCTAAACTTGATTCAGTTACCGAAAGAGAATGGGAAACTCATAAAAGTTCAATTATAAATAGTCACAATCAGTCAAATTCACGTACATCTCTTGATTATTTGATTACTTTTCTTAAAAATAGGGCTGACGTACTAGAAACTATTTATTTAGCACATAGTAAATCTTCCACAGAGAATAACGCAAAGAAACCATCACATTCACAACAAACAAATAAGACACATAGTTACACATCAACACAAAATAAACAATCTAATAATAAAAATTCTAAACGTTTACGTATTTGCGCTATGTGTCAAGCTAACCATCCGCTTTATTCTTGCGATTCATTCTTAAAATTAACCGTTAACGATAAAATTAAATTCATTAATGAAAAGAAGTTATGTTGTAATTGTTTACGCGCTAATCATTCGGTAGATGAGTGTTGGTTCGGTCCTTGTAGGCAATGTAACAAGAAACACAACAATTTAATTCATGATAAATGTGACGATAGTGCGATTGCATCCACATCGTCAGCTGTTGCGCTTAATTCACAGGCATCGTCGCAGGATACAACTAGTGGTAAGTCTTCAAACACTACTACATTACATTCTGCATCTCACACAATACATCAAAGTACTACTCATTCATCATTAGAGACTGTACTGCTGTCTACAGCTTTAGTTGAGGTCGCAGATAAAAGCAATAATTATCACACTACTCGTGCTTTATTAGATAACGGTAGTCAGCATTGCTTTATTGCAGAATCTTTATGCAAACGACTTAATCTTAATTTAATACAGTCCACTGTGCAAGTCTCCGGAGTAGGTAATTCGGTGACTAATTCCACACAATCATGCGAAATTAATTTGAGGTCTAAAACTACACAATATTGTACAAGCTTAAAATGTTTAGTTTTAAATCAAATAACAGCTCAGTTGCCATCTTTAGGTACAACATCACACATAAATATCCCTGATCATGTACAGTTAGCGGATCCCAAATTTTATTCGCCATCAGGAATCGAATTATTAATTGGGGCAGATAAATTCTGGGAACTTTTAAATGACGGACTTATTCGACTAAGTAGTGGTCCGTATCTTCAGAATACTAAGTTGGGATGGGTAATATCTGGATCATTGTTGAATAATAAAACTTCACGCAATAACAATCGAGTTCAATGCAATTACTCACAATCATTAGACGCTCAACTTAGGAAATTCTGGGAGTTAGAAGAAATACTTCCGCAAAATACATTAACTAATGACGAGTCTTTATGTGAAAACATGTTTGTGCAAACTACGTACCGCGATAACACGGGTCGTTTTTTTGTGCGCATTCCATTAGCTGAGTCCAGCGACACACTAGGAGATACGTATGCACTCGCGCTAAATCGCTTTCACGCACTTGAACGTAAATTAGATAAATCTACACCTGAATATAAAAAATTATATTGCGATTTTATGAATGAATATTTGAGTTTAGGCCACATGAGTCGAGTCAATCACTTTCCATCGTCACATTACTTTCTACCGCATCACGGTGTTTTAAGAGTTCATAGTAGTACGACCAAACTTAGGGTGGTTTTTGATGGAAGTGCAAAATCAACATCGGGCAAATCGCTTAACGATATTCAGTATATTGGCCCTAGTTTACATAATGACGTTTTTTCAATCTTGTTACGCTTTCGACAATTTAGATTTGTTGCATGCGCTGACGTCGAAAAAATGTATCGACAAATTAATGTCCAACCGGATCAAAGAAATCTTCAGTTAATTCTTTGGCGTGAAAATAAATCGGACGAACTCGGTGTGTACCAGCTTAATACCGTGACTTATGGTACCGCGTCCGCTCCTTTCCTAAGTATTCGATGCATCAAACAGCTGGCATCTGAGTGTAAGGATGACGTCATAAAGCACGTAATAGACGAAGATCTGTTTGTAGATGACTTAATTACTGGTCATGATGATAAACAATGTTTATTAGACATTTGTACCAAAGTAAACGATGTTTTAAAATCTGGTTGCTTCTATTTACGTAAATGGTTGTTTAATTCGGAGACTTCTACTACAACAGATCAACCAAAAGAATTAGCTTTAGGCGAAAACTGTTTAACTAAAACTCTCGGTCTAGGTTGGTTAAATTATTTAGATTTATTATATTTTACTACAAAGATTGATGCAACCTTCACTCATGTGACTAAGCGCGTTATCTTGTCTGTTGTCTCACAGGTGTACGACCCATTAGGCTTGCTATCACCCACAATTATAATTGCGAAAATACTTTTACAAAAACTATGGCTTTGTAAGTTAAGTTGGGACGAACCAGTACCTGAAGATGTTTTGTTTATGTGGAAAAACTTTATTGACACGCTTCAACACTTACAAAACATAAAAATTCCTCGTCATGTCAGACAAGTAAATACAAAATACACAGATTTGCATATTTTCACGGACGCATCACAGGATGCATATGGTGCATGCGCATACATAAGTACATACAACGACAATTCACCAGTCACTGTTAGGTTACTTTGTGCTAAGACCAAAGTCGCACCAATTAAACCAGTTACAATACCGCGACTTGAGCTGTGCGGAGCTTTAGTTGGTGCCAAGTTATATCAAAAAATAATTCAGTCATGGAGATTAACTTTTGATAACATATATTTTTGGTCTGACTCCACGATTGTCATAAATTGGATTAAAATTTCACCTAACTTGTTAAAATCATTTGTACAGAACAGAGTAGTGCAAATCAATGAGTTGACTGGTGAGTTGCCGTGGTTACATGTTGCTGGTAAAAACAACCCGGCTGATCTATTATCCCGCGGGGTCACGCTCGACGCGCTTCAAAGTTCAGATATTTGGTGGCACGGGCCAGCATTTTTAAACGAAATTAACACAAATTTTAAACAAAATAATCACGATAAATTGATAAAATCACACGATTTACCAGAAATGAAATCAAAGGTTAATTCTTTATTTACACAATCAACTTTTACTAGCATTTTTACCTTTGAACGTTTTTCAAATTTTAATCGCATGAGACGTGCAGCCGCTTACTTGCTACGATTCGTTCATAATGCACGAATCAAGGTCAAAACAGAACGTCGCATTGGTCCGCTTACGTCTGATGAGTTAAATAAATCAACATTAGTTCTAGTACGCTTAGCACAACAAACATCGTTTCCAGACATTTTTGCTGCATTAATAAAAAACTCACCTGTAAAGTCGATGAGAAACATATCTAGTCTTGATGTGTTCCTAGATTCTGATCGCATTATAAGGGTAGGGGGCAGACTAGTAAATTCACACACCTTTTCCTTTAGTAAAAAACATCCTGTATTATTATGTTCAAAACATACTTTCACGCGACTTCTTTTTCAATTTGAACATAAACGTCTACTCCATGCTGGTCCACAATTGCTCTTGGCTACTATCAGAGAAAGTTGGTGGCCTCTCAAGGGCCGTGACTTAGCCAAGCAAACAGTACATAAGTGCATTACATGTACTCGCCAGAAAGGGAAAACGCTGTCAGTAAAAATGGGTAATTTGCCTCCTGAAAGATTGGAGCCGGGGTATCCTTTCTTGCGCTGCGGTGTAGATTATGCGGGACCTATGTTCATATTGAATCGTAGAGGAAGGGGTTCAAAACTTGAAAAATGTTATGTTTGCCTATTTATATGTTTCACTACTCGTGCGATACACTTAGAATTAGTCACAAGTTTAAGTTCTGAGGCATACTTATTGGCTTTGAGAAGGTTTTTATCTCGTCGTGGAAAACCCGCACAAATATTTTCCGATAACGGAAAAACCTTTGTAGGCGCACTAAAGGAATTCTCTAATTTTTTAAATGCTAGTGAAAACGACATTTTAAATTTCACTGCAAGCGAAAATATTAATTTTAACTTTATTCCTCCGTACTCACCACATTTTGGGGGTCTGTGGGAGGCAGGGGTCAAATCCTTCAAATATCATCTCCGTCGTGTAGGAAACGTAAACCTCACGTATGAGGAATTTTCCACGTTATTGACACAAATAGAAGCCCTCCTAAACTCCAGACCTATGTATCCCATGTCTTCAGACCCAAACGACCTTCTCCCTCTTACACCAGCCCATTTCCTGATTGGCCGACCGCTCGTTGCACCTACCTACGAAGACCTCACAGCTGCAACTACGTCACGCTTGGTCCGCTACGAGCGCATTGAACAGATGAGGCAGAATTTTTGGAAACGCTGGTCGCAGGAGTACGTTTCGGAGCTGCAGACAAGGAGTAAATGGCAGTCCAACACCGGCACAATAGCACCCAATACCTTGGTGCTCATTAAAGAAGACAATCAGCCACCTTTAAAATGGCGACTTGGACGAGTCATAAGCACTTCACCTGGGAAGGATGGACTAGCACGTGTAGCTGACATTAAAACTGCTACCGGAGTGATACGAAGATCATACCCCAGATTATGTCCGCTGCTAAAGGAGGAAGAACCCTAACTTCCGTCAACTTCTACATTCTTCTACTTCTTCTTAATCGTTGGAGGCTGTTACTCCAAGGCGGGCGGCATGTCTACGCGTCGTCATCCATCACGTACGAGCCCACCACTATTAGACGTCACGAGTGTAGTTCCGTATTCCTCCACGCGCGGCGCCTCATTCATTAAAAAATCGGTCGACGAACACGCACGACAAACGCATTAATTTTGTTAAAACCTGTACTTAATTACTGATTATACGCCTTATTGCTATCGAAGAAGATTTTCATTCATCTCCAAACATACAAACATAAAACCTGCATTAAAAGCAGCCTTTCCGTTATCGGTAAGTACCGCGATACTTACCTATCTCTCGTCCATAACTCTAACGAAATAGATAATGTGCAAAAATTCCATTACTTACGGTCTTCTCTTTCTGGCAGTGCATTATCGGTTATTAAGTCATTAGAATTTTCTTCTGAGAATTACAATATAGCATGGGAGTTATTGGAGAACAGATTCAATAATAACCGTTTACTTGTGCAAAACCATGTAAAGGCTTTATTTTCTATTACGTCACTTAATAAAGAATCATCCAATCAAATTCGTAAACTAATAGATACTGTTCTCAAAAACCTACGTTCCCTTAAAAACCTCGGCGAACCGATCGAGTCTTGGGACACGTTGATTATATACTTAATTACATCTAAACTTGATTCAGTTACCGAAAGAGAATGGGAAACTCATAAAAGTTCAATTATAAATAGTCACAATCAGTCAAATTCACGTACATCTCTTGATTATTTGATTACTTTTCTTAAAAATAGGGCTGACGTACTAGAAACTATTTATTTAGCACATAGTAAATCTTCCACAGAGAATAACGCAAAGAAACCATCACATTCACAACAAACAAATAAGACACATAGTTACACATCAACACAAAATAAACAATCTAATAATAAAAATTCTAAACGTTTACGTATTTGCACTATGTGTCAAGCTAACCATCCGCTTTATTCTTGCGATTCATTCTTAAAATTAACCGTTAACGATAAAATTAAATTCATTAATGAAAAGAAGTTATGTTGTAATTGTTTACGCGCTAATCATTCGGTAGATGAGTGTTGGTTCGGTCCTTGTAGGCAATGTAACAAGAAACATATTTTGGTATATGCAGGTTGCTATTAATGCAGCAAAAATGTCTGGAAATGATGTTTGTTGTGCTAAGCGTACTAGAACTAATGTTGATTTATTTAACTCATCAGACGTAAGCGGACCAATGCGACGTTCTGTTTTGACCTTGATTCGTGCATTATGAACGAATCGTAGCAAGTAAGCGGCTGCACGTCTCATGCGATTAAAATTTGAAAAACGTTCAAAGGTAAAAATGCTAGTAAAAGTTGATTGTGTAAATAAAGAATTAACCTTTGATTTCATTTCTGGTAAATCGTGTGATTTTATCAATTCATCGTGATTATTTTGTTTAAAATTTGTGTTAATTTCGTTTAAAAATGCTGGCCCGTGCCACCAAATATCTGAACTTTGAAGCGCGTCGAGCGTGACCCCGCGGGATATGCTTTCCTCAGCTTATCGCATCGGAGTTCCGAAAGCAACAGTTATAGTTGAATAAATTGGTCTGCAGCTAAATAATGCAGCTAAGTTTACTTTCAGAGTAACTACTCGGTCAAGTTAATGGATTGTGGAGGGTCTGGTAGGCAAGCCACTCCACGTAAAATGCTGGTATTCAGCTGAATCCGGCTTGACTGGGAACCGACCTCGATATAGTTGGGAAAAAGCTAGGCAGATGGCTCTGGGAATGAGTACGGATCTGTGAATTTTAACGATATTTCTGAACCGTGGTCACCCTACACAGGTGTAGAATTCGACTCGGTTGAATGGTTTCCCCACACGTGCCTATGTATTTAATTAAGTTTATTTTTAGTTAGCAAAAGGTCACAGGCAGTCACAGCCCACTTTGTGCCAACTACTTCCACATAGAAACATTTGAATTTGTTTTTACGGTGTTTCAGGAAAATCGAGTCAGTAAAGGATTATTAGGTCAGTTTCAGCCAGTTTGTAAGGTAAGGTGTTCCATCAAAACTAAGGTGACTTTAACATACTTAAGTATATTTTTATCAAAATAATTCAAGTTTCGAAACATTTTCGGAACCACGTCACCTACGAAATGGCAGCACAGATTTATGATTCACCGATGAGTGCAAGTATCGCCACCGTATTAACACTACATAAGACACAAATTGGCGTGTCACGAACTGCCGCTGTCAGGATATTGAGGACCGCTAACGTGATTAATGTATTTTGTGATCTTGCAGTTTTTGAAGGTGTTCTAAATTGAGTTTTTATGGTGTTTGTTGCTATGGTGGTTTTTCTTTTAGTAGGGATTGAGGAAAATTTGTCCACCGTTAAGTTACCGTAAAAAGATAAGTACCACCCCATGAACTTTGAATTGGTAGAAAATTACTTTAATTAGAGTGACTACGACAGCAGTTCAGCAAGCTGCCTTGCTATTTATAATTACCATAAATTATTTTGACATTTAAACATTCAACATGAACTGGCCTGCCGTCATAACTTGAAAATAACATTTATTAAACTGTTTTAATTAAAAAAAAATACAAACATCCGAATGCCTCCTCCTTTTTTAGAAGTCGGTTAAAAATACTAAAACTCTAGTTAATGTAAAAAGTGCATTATATATAACTCGGGCGTTATTTCTAGGTATTGTAAACATTGAAAATCCGCTCTAGGCACTGTGTTTACCGTTTACTTTTGATGTGTGATGTAATTGTATTTGACAAGTATTTTAAAAGGGAAAATTATAAAACGATCGAATAAAAAAAACACTTAGCGACTGATGATGAGATACTGTTTAAATAACTGAGCGGTATGAATTTGAGTAAGCGAAAAATTAACTACACTAACGACGAATATTGATTAATAACAAAATCCAGAAAGAGCTTACAATTAGTGGGTTGTGATTCCATTTCAGATATTAAAGTTCTAGTTGTGCGACTAAATTACTAAGTGAGCGACTAGAAATACAGAGAGGGCAACTTCAATATTGAGATAGAGACGATTTTTCCATTTGAGGTTTTAACATTTTGGTGTTTTATTTGGTGCGCAAGAGCGAGTGATGCGAGCTCGGGATTTGGGGCAAATATATATTTTTTTTAACCACCCAGAAAAATCATTTGCCAAATATTAAAAAAATGCAGGACGTAAAGTTGACACTCAAATAAATATAAGGTCGCTCAAATATGTGACAAAACGAGAAATCTATGTTGATTTCTCGTCACTCGCAGTCAGTCGCTCACTTAGTAATACTATAATGTAAATTGATTATTTTTGTCACTTAAAACTTTAATAAACAGTCACTCGTTTAGGTACTACCCTTTTAAAAGTTTGTGGTAGCCCCCCTGGTCTTAGATAATAATTTCACTGCAGCACGAAGCCATTTACCATTTAAAATGATTAATTAGGACCGTGGTCACCTCATGAAATTCTAAAAAAACATCAAGTACTATCCTGAAAACGTTTAGCTTAAAACCATAACAATAACAAACATTCAATCTCAGATTTCCCTCCATATTTAAATGCACATTTGTATAGCCAAAGTAAACATTATCTCTTCCCCTATCTTCACAAACATAAAGCCAGGTTAAATAATTTATTAAACAGCTACGTATGTTGTTTTCAATAACCTCAACATTTACCTACCGGCGAATATCGGCTCGTTTCGATCATATCGCCGATAAAAACTTGTTTATGTGTTAACTTTATCGACATATTGTTTCGCGATGCGAATATTAATATTGCAGGCCGTTTAGTCGCTCACGTAAAATGGAGATGTTTTTTTCCCGTCTCTGCTACTAGAATATAGAAAAGAAGGCAAAATATAATTAAAGTAAAACGCCATTTGTTAATAGTTACTGTTACGAGCTTGGGGTTCGTGACAATAAAACTGCCGATTTAATAACCAAAAATACACTAATTTTACAACACTTAAGACAACTTAAACACTATTTATTGAACACAATTTGACTACTGATTACTTTAATTCGTAGTTGAAGATCGTTTTCGAAGTTAAGCGTTGTATCATAAACCCCGTCGCGAGATATGCAGGCCTTATACAACGTGTAACAGAATAAACGCAATTCCTCTTAAGGGGTCATTTTACACACCATTATGAACAACTATGGGACCAACATATTATTTTTAAATGAATTAATTAATATGAATATATAATCATAAATACTATTACTGCGATCTTTCGCACTTTATATTGTAAAAAACCATTATATATTTTACCATGGCTACATATATTTTATGGCTTTGTTGCCTCGGAGGATCACTGACTCCTAAGACACAGGCACATACACCTAGTTTAGGAGTCAGAGTATTTAAGAATGTTGTTTTTTAAGCCTTTAATGTTTCAGCCCTAATGTGAACATTGTAATTATTGGTGAAATAAATGATTATTATTATTATTATTATTAGTAGTAACTTTTATCTTTATGTAACCGGCATTAATTCTGGCGCGTAACAATATATTAAATTCAAAAAATTCAACAACGAAATCGCGAAAAAAAAATTTACTGCCCCATACATTTTTGTGCGCGCAACTCGACAAAATGTACTGAACAGCTGATTTTTTTTTTCGCGATTACATTATAAATACTTTTTCTTTTTCATTAATTTGTTTACAATATTCGTTTCGCTCATAATATTTATTTGAATTCGATACTTAGTATTTTCATTTTGTATGATACAAATTGTGTTATGGGTTGTGGAGGTCTGTAAAACACTGGTATTCAACTGAATCCGGTTTGACTGGGAGCCAACCCCAATATAGTTGGGAAATGGCTAGGCAGATGATGACAAATTGCGTATGTCGCATAAAATTAAAACAAAATACTATGAGATTGTAGTTTTTTTTATTAAAAACTCACTTTCGTTAACGATACTGTAACATTACTATACGTCAAAACATTCATACTTGGCCCTCTGTTCTTACGTATTTAATCGAAAAGGAGGTGGATAAATATGTGTAGATCCACACCATCCACCGACACATTAGATCCTCTCAAGTTAAACGCAATAGTTTACTTTCTTTTTTCTATACCAAGACATAGCATTATCAGCTCAGTCCCCGCTTCACACGCTCGCCAGCCGGAGTTGTGGAGTAAAATCCTGGAGACACGAGCGACGAGCACTTGTGGAATAACGAGATTCAACGGCTCTTCAGTGTGTTATTAGATTGTAAAGAACCTGACGGGGCGGGATGTTAGCTAAGAGTATTAAATATATGTTTGGAAAATAGCAAAGCGAGTGAGAGGTCATTTAATATTAGTATGTTTCTGATCAAATTATGCTATTTAAACATGACATAAGTGATTTGTATATTTATTTTATAAATTAGTTTACATTTCATAATAAGCCCAGGCCTGCACAGGACACACGTTTATAAAAAGTGCACAATGGGCGGTCTTATCTCACAGGGTCTTATCTACAATATGTATGTGTTAACAAGAAATATAAAAAAAAAAATAGTTTGTAAGGAAAAATGAATAAAGAGAATAATAAAAATAAAGTCCTTAATTCCGAAACTTGACAGCAAAATTTACAATAATAGTTTACTGTGTCATTGGACTGGTACGAAATAACACATGACCAAAAAGTTAAAAGAAGATGAAATCACTGTCATTCGTTTCCGAATCAAAACCAAGGTATTATTTTCCTCAAAACGGGTATTAACGCACAATAAGGAGCCGTCGCGAAAACCCTTCAATCTTTTACAGCCTCCACCTAAAGGCGAGCACACAATCACGTCAATTCGCAGAAGACTGAAGATTCGCGCCGCGGCATTCGGTTTCTCCGCACGTACCGTCAAATCGTCCATAAAAACGGAATACGACCGCATTCAGTGGAACTGGCAACTAAAAGTGTCAAAGTTTAGCCGTATCACCCGGCGATCACATTATCTGCCGTCGGCTGAGCGGCTACGCGGGTGAGCGGCTGCGCGGGTGAGCGGCTGGATCCGGGGATCCGGACATATTTACGGATGTGCACTAACAATATTCCTAATAGTTATTGTTAGTGATAGAAGAGGAAGACAAGTTTAGAAGTTACTTCGAAAATTTGGATGAAAAACGATTGAGACTTATCGCGAGAGTGGATGTGTGAAGTGATCTATTTAAATGACTTTGCTTCCTGTTATTAAGAGGAGGGACTTTTAATTTTGCATAGCTGAATTGACCAATACACTCGGTAGAAATAATGCTTATAATTTCGGACCATATATAATTAAGTCAGGTTTCCGAATACCATTTTATTTATTCCGCAGAAAAATATAAATTCAGAACGTTGTCAAATATTAATTCAGAACGCTAATCAACAAATGTACCTAACATTGCGTGGTTGAAGACAAAATCAATACCTATCGAAAATAACTAATTAAATATACTTTATTTTTAGCACTTTTTGTTCCTCAAATTCGCAAAAAACAGTCGTCTAAAACCTTCTTTCACCATTTCCAAAATATATTTTTAAGAAAATATTTTCTTTTGTGGAAAGAAGAAGGTAAGACAAACTCCCAAGCAATACAGACAAACACCTACCGACAATGATAACATAGATGACAAAAAAAATATAATTAGTCCGTCAGTTAGATTATCTAACAATATTGGACTCGTATTTTTTGCTTTATCAAATCAATAAAAAAGACGAAGACAAAAATATGTTTAATGATCCAACTTTATTACCAACGTAACTTCGACCTTGTGTCGCACTCTCAGAAGGCACGGGAGTGAAATTTGCGACACTGTAAATAATGCTGTAACGATGGCGGCGGTTACAGGGTGTCCCAACTTGTGTTATATGTTTATGGTCACCCTGTAGCGGGTGATTAATTAACTTTGAGGACTGTTTGCAGTTTACGTCTGCTGAATGTATTACGGTTTGTTCGTCTGGTCTGTAGTGTTTGTTGGAGTGGTTTTGTAGACGATATTATTTTATCGCGGTTTTTTAGCTTAAAAACTGTACTCAAGTAGCAAGTAAAAGCGAGAATTTTTCGTTTTTTTTTTTTTTAGAGCAGCCGTACTCAACCTTTTTTGTTCTTGGGCCACACAACGCTTTTTTTTTAATTTTTATGGATGGGAAATCATCAAATGACTCCTCCCGCTCTGGGCGGAGCGGAAGGGAGTGTCAGACTCTTACTGACTAAAACCCATCCGTGTTCCTCCTATAGTATGTGCCAGATAAACAAAGAATAATGGTCATTGACCCACCTACATTTATTGACACACTTAATTTAAAAAACAGAAATAATGGCAAACAGCTGTCCTGAATCGACATTTATCGTGATCTTTACTGTTCTAGTAATGAAAAACGATTCATAATTTACTGTCCGGGGGTACCTACGAAGAGATATTAAGGAAAGGTCAATGACCGTTATTCTTCATTTATCTGGCGCCTACTATAGTGCCCTTTGCTTTCCAGGGTCGCGGTGACTCTTTCGAACAGAATCTGTAACCCTGGCATTTTTTCTTCTTGGGCCACATAACGCTTCGAACTACTTTTGTCATGATGGCCCATCAAGACAAAAGTAGAAGCGTGGACGCAATAATCGACAGTAAAATATAATTCTACGTTTAACAGTAACATGAATGGGATATGTGGACGGTTTTCGATAAAATTGCTACATGACAACCATAAAACGGCACATCGTCAATCAGTGAATCAGAAAGCCGAGGAAATAAAGTATAAATACATTCTCGCAGTGTTGTAGGTACTCAATAAATGTTACCGAGTCACTGAGTAAATAAGCACCCATAATATAATTTATGCTAGACTACGGGGCTACACAGAAAAGTATGGCAGGTCACATGCGGCCCGCGGGTCGCAGGTTTAGTATATTACTGTAACTACTAAACTACTACTACTAATTACTGTAACTACTAAATTGCCCCACTACTGGGCATAGGTCTCCCTCATAGCATTGGTCGGAGAAGGCAACACACTAGCTAGAGTAGATCTTCCCAGTTTGTTGCCTTCTCCGACCAATCCGTCATGACAAATTCTAAGCGGTCACGCCAGCATTACCTAAGCTTTCTTAGGTTAATCCACAAATCTACAACACAAACATAAAACTGTTTATTGACTGGCCTTTGTTGGGAATATTCCATTTTAATTGAACTTAATTTAAAATACCTGACGAAATAACTTTGCACTAAAAAAACGACATCATTTAATACTTCTTTAACGACCCAAAGTAGCGACAGAAACTTTCAAATTTTTCTTCGAAAATAAAATCTTTCAACAAAAAATTCTATAAGAAAGTTTTCCTTACCTTCGGGCTGAAGTTCACGTACAAAGACCTCACTGAGGTCCCTCTTGCGCCGCGCCGGCCATCCTTCATCAACTTTTACAGGCAAAACTAATTAGCTGCAAGCTATCAGATGCAACGTGTGGTCCTGGCTAAGTTACAGCAGCGATGCGATGCGTCGCCACGCTATGCAATATTAATGTCAAATAGTTTCTGAACTGAAATGGGGACAATTTTTTTAGTGAAATAATTGAACTAACTAACTAACTAATGATAAGGTTGGAAGCTAATTATTTACTCATGACCTTCGCAAGTATACCTTTTAACGACAAACCTCTTCCTCAGTTTAATAAAGTCAGGTTTTACGGGTGAGCCTCCTATTATTACGGGATTAAAAATAACTTTAAAAAGTGGGTAGCTAATATCCTCGCCTACACATAACAATGTTCTGAGTACCCAACCCATATTTTTATTTCCTATAAAAATATGGGTTAGGACTATAACCAGGCTTATTTTAAACGACAAAACTGCTTTATCGCATCGCTTAGGCCTTCTACTGGGTCCTATATGCATAAGTTTGTGGTCGTGTGAGGCACGGAGAAGTTTGCATTGTCTGGCTCGGAGTTCGGGCTGGTCTGATGTCTTTCGGAGAAGTCTGACTTCTGCGGGCTGGCGGCGTGGTGGGATATATTATTAGCTATGTGCGGTATACGATATGTGGCTATTGTGTAGGAATGGACTAGTTTTACTTTTATTTCCTTTAGACGTGACATTACAGGTTCCAGTGAATATGTCAAGAACTTGAGAGAGAAATTTTATTAAGGTTTTGACTATTCTATGGGGAGGACTTAGTTCAGCAGTACTCTCATCTTCATCATCTGCCTAGCCTTTTCCCAACTGTATTGGGGTCAGCTCCCAGTCAAACCGAATTCAGCTGAATACTGACGTCACCATAAGATTTTTCTTATGGTGAGTTCAGTATTCAGCTGAATAAAAGCAGTCGACCACCACATAGGTTGACCTGCAAGAAACTACTCCTAAAAAAACATAAAATTAACTACTAAAGCATAAGATAGCTTACAAGATGATGTTATTATGCACAACTATATTATGAACCAGGAAATGGTTCATGATGTGATGATATAAGTTGGTGGTAACGGAACTGACTGGTGCTTAAATTATGTAAAAAAAAATGCATTGGAATTACCCCTTGACTCAGCTCAAACGCCGTTCGATCCGCATTTGGTAGGAACAAGCGGCGCCACGTACGTACCTCGTACATGGAAGTTATGTGCTATTACCGTAATGGCCCCGCGGCGCAATTTGCTCCGAATAAATGTCGTAATTCCGGGCCCCGGGCCCCGGGCCCCTGCGGCTAATGCATCCTTATAATATCTAATGCTAATATTTCTTCTTCTTCTTCGCGTTTCTGGCGTTTTGCCAACCTTCAATTTGGTTAAAAGAATGAATTGAGCGAGTTATGTTTTGGAATGTTATTCTGTTTTATTGTTTGTGGAAAAATAATAGCAGCCGCGTGGATCGATCTTCAAGGTTAAGCAATCTTAACCCGTGAGAAGGCGCGCTATGAGCAATTTACTCACACAAAAATTTAAAGCAAAATTTTTTGGTGATACCGACGCCCTAACGTGTCAAGCGCCTAGGTACCTTCCTAACTATTCATCCCCTCCCCCGTGACGCAACTCTCGTGTCGGTCAGTTCTGTTGCGAACGCGCAGCTAAGTGTTTGTGGAGGCCGCGTACCATCGTGCGGTAATTTGCTCATCACGTGCCCATCCGTGTAAGTATTTATTTTTCCAATAAAAAAGTATAATTGTATTTTCTAGATTATATTATTTTATTTATTTATATTAAATTGGTTAATTATTACGTAAATACTCTATAGTAATATTTTAATAATAATATTTTTTGTTTTTAGCTACATGACACATGTAAAATGGGCGACCGACGTCAAGCACAAATTTGTTCGTGGCTGGAAGAGGAAACCACATTTTTCACGCCGAATTTGCATGGAGAACATATCGTCAGATCTCAAGTTTCTCAAAAATATGGGTTAGGACTCAGAACATTGTTATGTGTAGGCGAGGATATTAGCTACCCACTTTTTAAAGTTATTTTTAAACGGGATTAAATATAATGACCACCATAAAATACTTTGATACCCTTAGTTCTTTTACCAAAAATATATATTTGACACCAGAAAAATTAAGTCTAAAATTACAATAGTACTAGCTATTTTAGTCACGACTGCACCTCAAATTGTATTCGAACACCAAATGTAGTAAATGATCACCAAATCTTAGCGAGCAAATTAATGCGCTATTTTTGCCTAAATAAACTATTGTGATTGCCATAAAATGTAGGCTTGGGGTTACAAACTGGATAAAATAGGTTAGGTTAGGTTAGAATTGTGACCAACCGCGCGCGAGCCGAGCGAGCGAAGCGAGCGGTGCCGCGGCAGCGGCCGGCGAGCGCTACTTCTGGAATATTTTTTTGGAAAAAGTTATTTATTTCACACTGAAGTTGTATAGAACTCCGTTTATTTAGCTTTATACTACTTGCGATAATAATATATAGCGGAAGCAAATAAGCAATAGGCGATTAAATAAAATTCCGGGCGAGAGCGACAGAGTTATATTGCAGTTACAAAGCGAGAAGCAGTAATGAAAGTTGCGAACAGAATACACAGATATTTATACTAACAAGCTAAAATCAATTAATAATAATAATGGTTCACGCTTGACCGATTTGCGCAGGAGTTGACGCCCTCTCGTTAACGCAGACAATAGACGAGTCCGCCGACATCTTGGCTCGTTAGTGCTCGAACAAAAGATGCGCGGGCGCCATGTCCTGGAAGGCGGGGTTAAGTCCGGCTGACGTCGTGAAGCAGGTGGAGCTTTGTAACCGGTTTTGCACATGGCCCGCTCTGACGTAAAATCGCGTGATCCTGTGCTGCGTTGAGTCGTGCGAGTGAACTTGCCTACTCGCTACAACACTTTTTTAACTCCAAACACCAAACAATAGCTGCCAATAAAAATGAAAGAAAGCTTATAAATTAAAATAAAGCTTTATATTTACTTTAAAGTTTTGGATTAACAATGATTTGTTTGACATTAGTTTGCTTAAACAGGATAGCAAGATGTAAAAACTTTGATTTTAATTTTACATTAAAATGCTGTTATGATTTTGGTGATCATTTACTACTTTTGGGTTAACAATGATTTATTTGGAGTCATTTTGCTTAAATAGGATAGCGAGACGTTAAAATTTTGGTTATGATTTTAAATTAAAATGCGTGTTTAATTTTGGTGATCATTTACTATTTTTGTCTCCTAAATGTTACTATATCTGGTGGTAAGATAAACATAAGCCTTTTTAAACCCGAAATAATAGGAGGCTCACCCGTAAAACCTAACTTTATTAAACTGAGGAAGAGGTTTGTCGTTAAAAGGTATACTTGCGAAGGTCATGAGTAAATAATTAGCTTCCAACCTTATCATTATCTAGTTCAATTATTTCACAAAAAAAATTGTCCCTATTTCAGTTCAGAAACTATTTGACATTAATAATGCATAGCGTGGCGACGCATCGCATCGCTGCTGTAAGCTTAGCCAGGACCACACGTTGCATCTGGATCCTTGGATGGTTCCTGTTGGTGGCTGTCATTTGTTTTGTAGATATTTGGCAGTTGGTACAGATTGACAGAAGCCAGAAAAACTGACTCCAGTCTTTCTAAAGAAGTACCTACCGTGTTACCCAGTAAATGGGTTGTGGAGATCTGGTAGGCAATCGCTCCAAGCATAATACTGATATTCAGCTGAATATCAGCATTATGCTTGGAGCGATTGCAGCTGGATTTAGCTGAGTCTTGCTGCAAAAAAAAAAAATACAAGTAACAAAATCCGCAAAGGAGCTTAAAGATTAGTCTAAAAAATACATAAAAGACACTGAAAATATAACGTTTTCCAATATAAATTGGAGCTAACTTAAACGAGTTTCCTTACAAATTGAAGTTTATAACTACTACAAAATTGTTTCGGTACTTCATCGCGGATCGACGAAGTTTCACGTTGCCACACTGATTGGGAATTAAAAACAAACAGATTGTGAGAGACTGTTTCTCTTGGCTGTTCTTATCTTAAGCTCGTTATAACTGTCAATCGACGAAAACTGATTAATTTTGTGCTCAAAAATAAACAATTATCCGCTGAACAAAAGTTCGAAAGAAACCATTAAAGATTCCATTGAGCTTATGAGACTTTTCGGGTAGATACTTATATTCTTCTTCTTTGCCCTCCCGCTGTACCATATCTTGAGGAACCATGTATTCCACTGTCTTCATCTCCTTCTGGACTTTCGTAATCCGTGTCTCTTTTGAGTATTCATGGAGAGGCACGTTTTAATAATATAACCATTAACCATTTCAGTCTGACCTCGGTAAGTTTTTCGGAATGTGCAACTTTGAAAGTCCCAATTGTACATTCATTACGCACTTTCTTTAGCTAGACAAGGCCATGAACCATAATAACCATAACCACCTATTTCTCAACAGTCAAATCACTACCTAGCTCTGGTAATCCTTACACACGTTCTGTAAGCGAACGTCTGAGCATATTAGGAGTAAAATACGAGCTGACTGAAGGGTATATATTCAACGACGAGGTAAGAAAGAGCGGCGGTAGGAGGACCAGGATTCTCGCTTTAGGCGGACATTCTCGGAGAAAAGAGCAAGAGCAGGGTATGTTTATGATGAGGTTTTCTATTTAATGTGGTAGGTAAATGTCGTCTTCTGCCACCTTTTCCAAGTATAAGTGACCATCGGCTTGGCTGTGCAGTGCTGTGTTGTTTCATAATGATAAAAATTGCACCTTGCACACAGTGTTATTGTTTAAAAATTAAGTTTCTTTTTATTTGTGCACATACAAACATTGTGTGTATTTATGTGTGTCAAAAAAACTTTTCTTAACTTTCTTCTAAAGTGAATGCTTCTTTTTCTTCTTTATGTCGCCACTTTCACGGCAAAGCAAATGCTTTTAGAAAATCTTTAAGAAAGGTTTTTAAGGGCTGAATTTGTCATCGGCAGATAGGTACATTTTCCGAGGCGTGGTTTTAAGTTTTAAACAGATTTTTATTTTTTTTTCACTTTCAATCTACGCGTTAAAGAAAGTTACTTTACGTTGCTAATTCCTGAAGTTTTTGTCTGTCCGTTAACGCTATTTGTCATAACGCCATTGGTTGGTTAGTGGTTAACGGACAGATAAACCACCGATAAAGTACCTCAGAAACCGCTCATAAATCAGCCGTAAGTTTTTATTGTTTCTAAGAACAGTGTTAATATTATGGTTTTATATTCGGTTTCATATAAAAGACTCGAATGATGTCCGGCTAAATCGTGATCTCTGTCCTTCTTTTCTGATTTCTGAATTTAGCATGTATGGTCACCCTACCCGGGGGTAAGATTAACGTGGCCCGGTAATGGCGGGTCTCGCCTCTCAGCTGATTTAATGTTTACATGTGTGTAGTTGTACCGGGATATCTATCGCTTAGTGCGGACAAACCTGTGCCTCTGAGATTTTCTGTTCCGACTAATGGGGTTGGTTCACGGGGTGACTCGAGTATAATAATTATGATGGTGTGGGTCACTTGAAAAGCACACTTATATTCAGTACAATTATTTTCTTAATGTCTCTCGGCAATCATCGCATTTCCGATTACAAACGAATGCTAATTTCCATAGCCATCAATTATATATAATACTAGCTTTTGCCCGCAGCTTCGCTCCCGTGAACTGACTACTCTACCCTATCCTACCCTACTCTACCCAACTCTCCCCTACTATACCCTAATTTTTTTTCTTCATAAGAACCTTCTCCTGACAATAACAAACACAACAAAAAAGGAATTGGCGAAATCGGTTCAGTTATTCTCGAGTTTTGCGCTTACCAACACATTTTGCGATTCATTTTTATATATAAGACTAGCACTTCGCCCGCGACTTCGTCCGCGTGGGGATAGTAGGTACTCCCAAACTGCGACGCCCCTATACATATCCCCTTATAAAGGTTAGTTTTGGAAAATTAAGCACAACGATTCTCATTATTGGTTCAGCGCAACTGTTCACCCCCCCGTACAGCCCGTCAGGGGTTGATTATGCAAAAATTGTTAGGTACATGATCTGTTTCAATTATCCCATTTTTAGTTTGTTCATAGAATTCCGACGTAAATTGAAGCAAGCCGTAATTTCCCCCCCTAAAAACTAATTCACCCCCGCTTCACCCCTTATTATGTATGTACCTAGTTGATTTTCGAAAAATCCAAACATTTGTTATTCTTATTGTTTTATCGAAAACATTTAAATGCCGTGGTGTTTCAACTTCATCGGACCAAGCATTGATACGATTCTCCCCAGTTCGCTCAAGCCGCGACATTTTTCTTACTCCGAGCATGTTTATTACCGTCGTAACTTTTGAACGAAAGGTCCGATTTGAATGATTTAAAGTGTAATTTACACGGACATAATCAACCTTAATTATCAAACCATTTAAATGGATAAGGATTAATATCATGGTACTATAATCACCATTTTTTATTTCACCATGGGATTTGCTTGACTAATATTAACAAAAAGCGGTCATGGTGACTTATCCATAATAGTTAGACATATGGTATCGCGGACTTTTTTGTAGATATTGATGACCTCTATAAAACTGTAGTACATCACTTTGCTCTATTGTCAATAGATTCCGCAGCGTACGCGATATAAGGATTTTTTCTCACACCTTGAGTCACATTATCGAAGTTTTCATACGGATCCCTAACTTTTTGAAAATATTCTATAGCCTATGACCATCGCCGATAATGTAGGATTCTACTGGTGAAAGAATTTTTCAAATCGGTCCAGTAGTTTCGGAGCCTATTCATTTCAAACAAACAAACAAACAAACAAACAAACAAACAAACAAACAAACAAACAAATCTTTCCTCTTTATAATTTAATTAATTTTTAATTATTATTATTAGTGTAGATTAGTGTAGATTAGATTTAACTATAATTTCGGAAGTCGGTGTCAAAAAACAAAGATACAACCAAAAACACCGACTTTATAGTTATTTTATACTTTGTAGTGTTTTTTGTTTCGAAGTCGGTTGTATTTTATCTTCTAACATTGCAATACAATCTTAAGATCTATAAACAAACAAAGTGCATGTTAACATTTACGTTGTAATTGCTCTCTGGTATTTTTCCGGGCGCGTCGTAAAGGCTGTTCTGCACTTAAGTGAGGCAGGAAACTGCAGGAAGTGAAGCTACGATAAATTAGCGTGATGTACTGCCAGCTAATGTTCTGCTGCCACGGCGGCTGCAGATCTACGACTGCGGCGAGGAGTATTGGAAGAAGTTTGTTTTACGTGCTGAAAGTTGTGTGAAAAACAAAGTGTGTACATTGTTGAATGCTTTTACGGTAAGGCGTACCTATAAAGTGCTGGCTTTCCTATTAAGAAATAGAGAAACCTATTCTTTAACCCCCGACCAAAAAGAGGGTGTTATATGTTTGACCGCTTTGTGTATCTGTGTGTGTGTGGCACCGTAGCTCTTAAACGAGGGAACCGATTTGGATGCGGTTTTTTTAGTTGAAAGGGAATGTTATTGGCTACAAAATTTTGTTGAGACGAAGACGCTTGGCCTAAAGAATCATACCTATATTAAACTAAAAGGATCAATACCGTAAAACGGGGTGAATAGCCATTAATAAATAATAAATGATTAAAAAAATTGGAGTTCTTCATTGCTGCAAATAATATTTATGTAACGTGAAAATTCCAATCAAAGTTTCGTTTTTATTCACTCGTGCATTTCTATCTACCTCGTTTTACCCGATAAATAGGTACATATTATTTTTTTATATGATTTTGTCACGGGTTTTTTTTTTAATTAAGATGTATCTTGGATGTATTGTTGACGAACAAGGTGATCATCTTGAGTATTTTAAGTAATTAAATCATCCATACTAATATAATATATGCGAAAGTAACTATCTGCTCGTCTCTCTGCCTTTTCACGTCCAAGAAATCAACGGATTTGGATCAGACTTGGAACACTGGTAGACCATATCCTGGAGTAGGATAAACGTTAAATTACTGCTAACCCAATGATTTCTGACTTTCACGCATGCTGGCAGAATCTATTGTTAAAAGCCTTGGTACTGTTCGTACAGCTTAGCTTACAAAAGAGTTAGAGTTTGCCTTCTAAAACAAAACGATTACCGTGTTTCTCACATATTTTGAAATATTATAAAAATAATGAAATAGGTACGTATAAAACCTTGTCGCTTCCCTCCCTCATCGACACAGCTGTAACCAAAACTAAAGAACACCGCCCTCACATTATCTCACCAGCCATAACTCTGGGGTATCGTATGTGTCACGTCATCGGCCCCTAAGCCTGATGACCCATGGGCTTACTTCTGATAGCAGTTTGTTGACACTTGTTTTGATATCATACGGGGAATGAACACAGTATAGCATTCAGCAATATGGGGAATTTCTCAATATTTTCCAATGAGAAAATACTGAAATAACTACGTCCTGTAAAAACAGGAAATTGTTAGTAATAGGTGGATAAGTAGTAAATTCTTTGTCGAAGACTTTTACCTTAATAGTTCTACAACTAAATTTTAAAGCAGAATTAGGTATTTTCGTCTATTTCAAACATAACCCGAGCAGTTAGGTTACGGTGTTCATCTATGGTCCATGTTTTCTGAAATATTTATTTTTTTAAACAATTTATGTACAAACAGATATAGAAAGAATTTGATGCTTATTTCTACAGCAATCTCTTCCATAAATTAATAAGTTATTGATATGTTAATGCTTCGTATAACTTACATATCCCTCAATCGTCAAATCATATCAATATTATAATTTTGACGAGAATCTATACGACATGTCAAAGTTATTGATATTGTACAACAAAGTGAAACTTTCTCGCGTAGGCGTCCACTGTCGAGCGAGGTTCCAGGAAATCGTCCTCTGCTCGCACCTAGTTTGCAGACGAATTTTACTAATTGGCTCTTAGGCATCTTTGAGACCCTCAAATTATATAGTAACAGTAAGTAAACATTTTAGTAGAAACATAAACATTTATATTAAAGTTAAACTAGGTTTAGTGGTTGCGAGCGCTACTGTTAAGCAAATGGTCCTTCGGTACCAAGTCTATGACTTATTTTTCTTTTTAAACATTGCCTCATACTAGGAATTTCTCCTGTATCGTGGGTGCGTTTACAAACACATAAACTTACATACACACAAAAATTTGTTCCGTGCGGGAATCGAACCCGCGACTCGCATCGCAGCAGTCGATCGCTCAACCACTGCGCCAACCGTGCCGTCCTTATAATAGCGGAAAGCTTTTATTTTTCACACGTTCCTCAAGTTAATTACGTAAACACTATTTGTGTCTGTAAAACAATTCTTGTGGGATTTTCGTATTGTTATGTGTGTTGAATACAAATTAAAGCTGTAAACAATACGCCATCGCCAATCGGTACGTGGCAATAAAACTAAATATCGATGTATGACGTCACACAGTTCGCCGCCCGCTGGACCGCCTGATAATATAACATTGTTCTCTATGGAGCGCTTGAACGAGGATAGTTACTTGTTTATTTACTGACTTATGACTTGACTGTCACACTTGATTTACTTTAACCATGACATTTGCTAACTGAACAAACTGCTGAGACTTTAACAACGTGTAACGGAATAAACGCAAAACCTCTTATAGGGTCATAATACTCATCATTATGAACAACGTTCACTGTGGGCTCATAAGTAGATAAACGGAACAGAGATAAAGCTTCATACAACCGCGCGAATCGGCTGCACTACTACAAGCACGCGGGGCATGTGTGCGTGACCACTGGCCGCTTGTCGCGTACACGGCGAGACTGGAACCAGTGGACAATCTCAGAGTCAGTGCGACGCACGTTGTTTGTGTTGTTAGTTGCAAGTTTGAATATTTTAATGTAAAAACGTGGTATTTTACAAGCTTTTATTTAACTTGCAATGTATGTAACTGTGTTTGTTTGGGTGAATTCTTACTACTCAATTTTGAAGCAGATATCTTCAACCGATTGGGCTGATTTTTTTTATACACGTTTAGTTTGGATGACAATGAATGGTTAGCTGTGTGACGTCATCCTAAATGTAACATGGCGGAACACCCAAGATGGCGGATTTGTTTTAATGCACTCCTACAATATGGGTATCAAATGAAAGGGCTTGAAAAATAAAATAACGTCACTCTAAATCCAATATGGCGGACTTCTAAAGATGGCGGACGAAGATTTTATGCTTTTCTACAAGGGTACTAAATGAAAGGGCTTGCTGAGAATAACTCGAAAATTAAAGTGACGTCACTTTAAACTTAGAAAACTTTATGTTAGGTTCAGAATTTACCACATCATTAAAAGAAACAATTAATTATTAAAAAACAAAAATAAAAAATAAATATTAGAGTAAGTAATTTGTAAAGTACTCTATCATACTGAATAATAAAACTATTTAACAAATGTTTTGTTTAATTTGTCTTCACCTATTGTGACAATCCTACCTACTGAATAGCAGATTTTTTTCCGCGGGTTGGTCCCATACTATAAGTTGTTCATAATGCGTTTATTCTGTTACACATTGTATAATATATCTTATCTGAGAGACAATTCTAGTATTTTTAAGGAACTTTCGCATACGCATTACAGTCTAAGATTGTCAAAACACCTATTTTCCCTACATGTTGATAAGTTGCGACTTGATTTTAAACACTTTTTACTTGCCATCTAACTCGACTCCCCGCTGTCCCACCTAAGACGACCAGTTCAAACGCTCCTCGGTATTGTCTCGCTATCTCGCGATACATTTGTTGGTCGCCATTGTGTTGCTTCGCTCGCGGCCGGTTATTTACTCCGCAGCCACAACCAACGTATTTTTATTGTTCTATCATCGCCAATATACGAGGTGCTGTCTTAAACGCAGATATAACTTTATGTGGGTATAGCTGTAAAAAGTTTAGTTGTAAAATTTTAATACCAAGATATTTTGATGTTTTCGTGGTCTGGTAGTCTTAAAATTTGAAAGAACCTTTGGTCGAGCAGTTTATGGAACATGAAAATTGTACTAAAACTCGGGAAGATCGTAAGGAATTAGTTACATAACAATATAATTTAAAATAATAATTTCAAGCTCGACTTCAACAAAACAAAGGTTTATCATTTCGCTACAACAGGGTCTACGCCGTGCTACGTCTCGTAGACCCTCGTAGCATTGTGCTACGCTAGTCAAGTTTGAGAATGTAATAATGCACAAACTTAATGTTTTGTGTGATGATAGATATTAAGGTTCAATTGTTCTTACGACTTAAAATGATAAACTGCAGCAGATAGTTATGCTACATACAATTATGAAATTCCTCGAATTTTGTAGTAAAAATAACAGTTTATGTTGAATGTTTGCCTGCTTTATTTTATGTAATTCATAATAATGAGTCTTATTTAATTTAACTGCATTGTTGTATAAAATAATATCTTTTCTTGAATAATATCTACTGCGAGCGCGTCTGCTGGCTGTGCTATGGGTGAGTGGGAGTCAGGTATCTGGTTTCACGCACTACGGTCGTCGAACATTGGCACCTTGTTCGACGATACTATTTTCCGCCTCGCTGCTTGCCTATGTCTTGGCGCTCCTAGTTGTTCTTCTCATCGCTGCCACCGTGGCGAAGTTGTCAACAGCCTCGAACACCACGGCCTGTCATGCAGCCGTAGCGCGGGCCGCATAGCGCCGCGCGCGCATTTTAATGACGTCATCCGACGAGCTCTTGTCACCGTCGGCGTTCCGGCTGTATTAGAACCCAATGGCCTGGCACGCGACGATGGCAAGAGACCGGAAGGCATGTCGTTATTTCCGTGGAAGATGGGTAGGCCATTAGTGTGGGACGCTACTTGTGTCGATACTCTTGCGCCATCCCATCTTCCTAGCTCTTCGTGCTGCACTGGCGCTGCCGCTGCGGCTGCGGAGGACCTCAAGCGGCGAAAATATAATAACCTCGTTGGTATTTATATTTTCGAGTCATTTGAGGTTTTAACTCTCGGGTCATGGGGTCCGAGTGCTCATAACTGGTTAAAATCTCCAAGACGCTTAGTTGACACTTTGCGTGACCCAAAGGCTGGTTTTTACCTTCGGCACCATTCCAGCCGACAGAGATGCGGATGAATTTTTTGACGCCATATTTTAGGGTTAACTTACTTAGGATTTATATTTTTTGTGTATATAGTAGTTAGTTAAGTATTTATTAAAATAACTGTAAATATGTATTATTATTTATTAACTGTGTTATATAATTTACTATATCTACTGAAAGTTTTATTTTTCCTTGAATAATATCTACATAACTATAATCTTTTCTTTACAAAAATTATGTTAAATCTAAAAAAAATATCAAAAATGAGATGTATGTGTGATACATCTCAGATTTAAGATAATTTTAAGGAGTCGTGAATTCAATCAATTATATTTACCACTCTATTCTGGTACTTTACTGCTAGCACTTTAGTATTGAACAAATAGCTGAGAGTAACGGCAGTTAGCAACACAGAACAAACACGGTGACCACGTGTTTGTTTGTCCTTTTGATCATAAAACAATGAGGTACAGAAGTCTCACTCACAATAATTTTAAAATACACATATCAACCTGTACAGGGTGCTCCAGGCGTGCGTGGTTACGTTCTGTATCTGATATACAGTAAAGAAACATAAAAAAATACACGCTAATTAAAAAAAAACTTCTGAAGCGGTCTGATGCAGTTGGTGGCATTAAATCAGAAATTGAACTTAAATAAATGCCGTCAAATACATGAAACTGCATGAAAAGTGATTCGTTTGGAACTTTTTAGTTTTTATTTTGGGGTCGGGTATTTTGAAAAGTCGAAATTTTTTATTTTTCCTAATGTATGCTTAGTTTATATCAGTTACAGAACGTCTGTCAGAATTACCACGCATTAATGAAACGCCCTGAAACATCCAAACGTCGGCTATATTGCAAGTTCCATGTAACAGCAGGCGAGCCAGAGGGCATACCATGACGTGTTGAAACGTCAGTCGTTCGACCGAGAAATTCTCAAATCTGAGTCGTTCTAAACTCCGCGCTATTTATTTCCTATATTCTAGACTAAGCAATGAATGAAGCTATGGTTTCCGAGGTCGGTTCGTATATGACAGTGCCATGCTCGAGACAAGTGACATTCTGTCAGCGGTAGCGTGGCGAAGGCGATTGTCAATACGTCAAAAATGTATGGGATTGACAGATGCTAATTGAATGGCACGTTATTTAGGGCCTATGGTCATAATGCTTATGGAGGTCATGGTTTGGCTAACAATTTTTACTAAGGAGTAAAATTCGTAATAAAATATTATATTCGGAAAGATTAAGTTTGGAAACCAACCCCAATCAATCTACCTAGCCTTTTCCCAACTATACGTTGGGACCGGCTTCCAGTCTCACCTGATCTCAACAACCCAGTAACTGGGTAACACGATGTATAATTTTTTTTTAAGATAGGAAGTCATTAAATGATTCCTCCCGCTCTGGGCGGAGCGGAAGGAATGACATACACATACGGGAGGAGTGTCATACTCTTACTGACTTAAACCCACCCGTGTTCCTCCAAATGCCTGATGACTGGGTGACTGTTTCGAACAAATTCTGCCAAACATGACCATACCCTTGGCATGTCTGGTTTCAGATTTTCCGGATTCTGACTATTCGTTACGACCGTCGAGGATCTATAAATAACAGCGGGACCAATGGCTTGCTTACAGATGCATAAAGAAATCGTGGATTTATGAGATGATCACCCACCCTTGGACATACCTCGGCAAGCGTAACTTAACCTCGAAAATCGACCTGTGCGCCTGATATTATTTAGACAAAATAGTTTATAAAAAGCCGGGATGATTACCCTAACTGGGATTCAAACCAATACTCAGCAGTTCACATTCCTATGTCGAATTATGTGTAATGCCTTCTGCATCCTGTCTGTACTGCGGAAGCCTCAGCTGCGAGCCGACACCTAATCCTGGCTAAAAAGCCACCTCCAGTTTCTTGCGGAGCAGTTCAGTGTTGAAACAGGAGATTATAGCCGCTGTAAATAGTGCTGTGTCGTGTTTTATGTTTTGGATTCCTGGAAATATTAGCTTTCTGCAGTAAAAATAATCATCTTAATCGCTAGGAAGGCCATCTGCCCATCTCTATAATGTAATAGCATTCTTTCTACTACTTCTAGCCATACCGATCATCAAAATCAGGCCAGGTTCGACGGCGCGTTGTGTTCCACGCGCGCCTCAAAGAGATGTCAGCATAGTAGACAGGGCCCGTTTTGGCCAGAGCCTGCCAGGGTTGCGGAATTGTTAAAAATAGTCACCGCGGACCTGGAACGCAAAAAGCATTTATTAAGGAGGAACATGGATTGGTTTTGGTCAGTAAGAGTTTGACACGCCCTTTATATGCAGTAAAAAAAAATTGGCTAAATAACTACATGCAAAACAGAAACCAGTTGAGTTGAATACCTAGCCACTACTTAATAACTCAGCTTATTTCAATTTTAAAACTATCCAACACCAGCTTAAAAATCAGCTTCAAAGTTTATTCAATATCGGCTCTTCGGCATAATTTTAAAAGCACTTACTGATCCGGAGATTGCCAGGATTTTAATAGAAAATTAATTGCTTCCTCTAAAATTCGGAATATCTACGTTATAAATATCCGCCGGCACTATAACAATAATAATTTAACTAATTAACACAATTAAGCTGAAATTAATATTTCCGTCGCTCCCATTATTTTAATTGCTGTAACCTTCATAGTTCGGATTTAATTCTTGCCTTTATTATTTTAAATAGGGTTTGCTTTGGGACACTGTTATTAGCGTGGTTATATTTGAAGGCAAAGGTTTGGTGAAACTTGATGAAAAGTGAAGGGAAGCACTGTAGAAGACCGCATGGCTTGGAGATGCGTCGTATGTGGTCGCGATCCTCAGCAGTAAGAGAACGACTAGGAAGAAGACGATGATGCACCTAATACTCGTTCTTCTTTACTTGTATGTAAGATTAAAGAAAATCATAACAAGTCTAAGGTTTAAAAGTTTACGTGTTAAAAAAATGTTCGGATCCCTTTGCGCGGGATTCCGACTCGCACTTGGCCGGTGTTGTCAGTTGATATTGTTGATACGAGGCTCTCAGGTTGTGTGCTACCTCCATGCGTACCTGGTATTTTTAGTGACATCTAGGGCTGCTATCCGCCCGTTTTTCCCCGGATTTCTCTTAGATTGGCGGGGCGTCTGGGGTGCGTCCGGACGGGGTTTTTAAAAGGAACACAATTTGTAACGGGTGCGATTACCCCCGGGGCTTCGACCAAACTTATTGTAAGATTCCAATAAAAAAATAGTCAACATTTTCGAGCTCGGTCCGTTCGCTTTAAATCAGGTTTTTCGGCATAACTTTTCAAAGAAACTTCTATCGTGGTATGAATAGTTAACAGAAAATCTAATCTGATCCGAGGTGGGGTGGTAACATTTTCAAGCTTGCTTCGCTCGCCACAGCATCTGGAATTGTCTCGATTTTTTTAGCCATTCGACCGTTTAACAACTGTGAAAGCGTCTCACACATTGTGACAATGTTTCTAGGTCCGTTGCCCTAAAATTGTCTAGCCGCTTATTTTTTTCAATAACTACCTCCCCCGCAATGACAAATATTTATCCCCTCGGTTGTGTCCGGGGAAAAACTCAATTTCACCCAAATGTCCGGGGTTTTTAAAATTATGTCCGGCGTCGGAAAATTAGGTAGTGGTAGCCAAACCAAATGTCCCTTATTATCGCCGGCCACTGCAACTCTTCTTTGTCATTACCGCTCCCATAAGTCCACGTCTTCATTACGTCCCAGTTTTTCCTGCGGTGAACTATTGCGTGGGGGGGGGGGGGGGGTGCAGTCAGCTCTTGAGGTGGAGGGGGGAGGGTGACGTCGTGGCGCTCGTTTGTTACAAACTTTAACACGCCCTGCATAATGACGCTGTGGACTGCGCGGTACAGCGAGCTAGGCGAGGCGAAGCGATGGTGCAAGACAAATAGAACGAGAGGGTGAAGAAAACAAGCAAGTAGCTATATGCACGGTTGCACTCCTACTGAAAACCTTTTCATGACACTGCTAAAATCAGGAGTGTCATGTTTTAACTTATTTATGACTGAATTCTTAAATTTTCAGCTGTGCTTAAACCCATGTGAGTACAAATATTAAATCACGACGGTTTTGACATAATCATAATAGATTCCTATCAAAGATTAATACAATAATCACAGGCAATGCAGTATCCAGCAGTGCGATTCTGTAAATATGTCGAAGTGAAAACTTGGGCGGGGCGCACGACGGGTGAGTTGTCAAACCATACAAATAAAATGGAATGACAGCTCTAATGTCGTTCACTTCACCTAGATGTACACCGTGAGATGTCGACAGAATCGACCGGCAATTATCAGTGCACTACGACAATACGGCTTTCGACTAAACAATGATAGTCACCATACATATTTTGTACATTTTGTGTTAAATGAAGCTTTAACATAGATACTAATTGAATAAGTGTTAATTAATTTAATTCGAACGTTGTAATCGGGAATAAAGCAGATATTGTCAATACTAACAATATATTAAATTATCTGCTACTTTCCAATTGACTCATAACCGAATAATTACTGGGCACAAAATGACACAATGGATATTTAGAATGATTCAATGATAACATAATATTCAATTCAATTCATTTATTATAATTATAATAATATAATAATATCTTGGGACAACTCACACAGGGCCATCTGATCTCAAGCTAAGCAGAGCTTGTGTTATGGTAACCAGACAGCTGATATACATACTTATATAATTTATAAATACATACATATTATAGATAAATTACACCCAGACACAGAACAAACAATAATGCTCATCACACAAAGTTTGTCCTGGGTGGGAATCGAACCCACGACCTCCGGCTTTGCAGTCAGGGTCACTAACCACTAGACCAACAGGCCAGTCATTATGGATCATAGGTTCATATGATGTTGTGTCAGTTACAGGTTCTGCTATGTCCCGTCATTGAGGCATACAAAATGTATTTTATAATATATTATAACAGTAATCGGATCATTCAGAATTTGTGAGAAATAATTATTATAATAATATAATTCTAATATTTAGAAATAGTCACAAACAGACCTTGATAATAATAATATATTATAAACTAGCTTCTGTGTGTGACTTCTTAATAGATAACTTACATCTAATTAATAAATTACATCTTGAAGCATTCGGAGGTTAATGTAGATAGTAGATTTCCATCAATGAAAGAATATTTTTTGCCATATCAGTTAAGCTCTCTCAGATATTTCTTTTTACAAACATTTAAACAAAGATCTCTTGGTTGCAGTCAAATTAGCTTTGAACCTTGCAAAAATTCGTTTCTCTGATTCACCTTGAATCATGTATTTGATCTTAGCTTTTGTAATAATGTAAAAAAATGTCGTTTTCCACAACGGGGCATTCTGAAAAAAAAAAAACAAAAACGCGTTTATTTCAATAACAGGTAGGAAAATCTAGTTATGTTTCATTTTATTTTTACTGTATCCGGAACTAATTTTGTCAGACTTAAACACTTGAACGCCCTGGGATTTATCATTAAAAAAACACATAAGAAATTTTGAATTTTTTTTAGATGTGTTAATTTTTATAATTTAAGAGACATTATTTAAAATAAATCCAATTTAATTCAGTAACATTTTTTCCTGAATAGCTTTTGTAACAACACTTATGTTAATAACTTGCGCTAACAGATAATACATTTTCAATTTGGTTGATTAGTGAATGTGAGATATTTAATTAAGTAATTTAATGATAAGAAAGCAGTTAATTTTTAGCTGTAAGTAAAAAGTAAGAAAAATGTCATTCTTTAAAAGGTAGGTGCACGGATTAAAAATATTTAATTTTTTTACCAACTTCTTAAATTCAATCTCTAAATGCTCCTAACAAACATGCCAGCTAATATTTTTTTCCAGCGAGTTAGAAGATGTTTATTAAAAAAAAATGAGCACGCGGGGGTAACTTTTTGCGGGATACATACATACATACTTCCCTACCTATACTCTACACGTTAACGGCAAAAAATCGGAGTATAGAGTTAATGCAAAGTTAGCCTAATTTTCGGCGTTATTTGGTTTAAGGTGTAAATAAATCGTTACGAACAAACCACCGTTCCTTATGTTTTGTTCGGATAACACCTTGTCAGACTATACCAAAGCGAGAGTTTATAGCGCCCATCTCTTCGCTGGCACACAGACTTTACCTAACGAATGTTCTCAACGATCCTCATTCAAAAAGGAGTACTTGTTATTTTTCAGCCGGTTTCAGTGTTGCTTCAGGATATGAGAAAGCGGAATACTTATGGTCCGGACGCCTGGCCGTAGTGCCCGGACGGTACATCTACTTGGGATGCACTGAACAGCACGAGACTTCTCTGCTGAAATGCTTCGTTTTAGCTTACTGATGTGTTTTTGTTTAACTCGCTGAATTCCAATGGGATTAAGTGCAGTTTTCGTTGTCCCTGAAAAATAACTGTTTACTTATTACGTCAAAGGAAAACTCGTAGCTAAATATAACAGCCGCAAGGGTCAATCTTTCAGGTTAAGCAACCTACGAAACCCTAAAAATATTGTTACTCTGCTGCATCCGGTTGTAATGGAAGCCGACCCCGACAAAGCTGGGCAAAAGCCTAGGCAGATTGTTAGATGTCAAAGGAACACATTGGCTTAGGAACACTTAGGTTTATTGAATAGATACCAACACAGTCGTGTTTATAAGCCGTGCTACAAACAGGTTTGCTGCACTATTGTACACGAGAAATGAATCTGAATTTGCCTAGCAGACAACTGATATGGAATAATCCTGTGTTCGATAATAGGGACATATAATATTTTCAGCTTGCTTCTATTTTGAAGAATTCCATGTAAAATATACCTTGTCTGTCACTGGTCAGGAAATGTCATAACTCAAAGATCTAAGGTGACCTACCTTAGATCTTTGAGTTATGACATTTCACGACCCTTGATGAAGAAGAATGAAGTAAAAGTTGTTCATAATGATGAGTACAATGACCCCTTAAGAAGTATTGCGTTTATTTTGTTACACGTTGTTTATACTAAAAATAAAAATTAAATCCTAACTAAGTTAACGCTAAAATATGACGTCAAAAATTCATCCGAATCGCTGTCGACTGGAAGTGTGCCCAAAAGACTGGCGGCATAACCACGTTGTATGGCAATCTTAATTTATATATTTTTCTAATTTATAATTGGTTTTCAAATAATAAAGATAACGTCCTTATCTGTGCCGAATCAGAAAATAAAGTTTTCTGGTTCGGCACAGATAAGGTTGTGCGTGCCAATTCTACTCATTACGAAGCAACGTTAATTGCTGATTAGAATGCGAACGTTTGCTTAAAAATTTGTAGAATTGGCACTGTGATCGCTATCCTTAGTTTGTGAGGTGACGCAACCGTTCTTTCAGCGGTTGCCCGTCCAACAAAAGTAAAACTTGTTTGCTGTATGAATATGTATGGGAATTTAATCGCTGGACAAGTTTCCGAGGATGACATCAATTTCAGCTTCAAAGATCTATTTGCCAGTGGATTTAGTAAGATAAAAAATAGCAAAAGTTTTTTTGGAAAGGTACGACAAGTGGCTTTAGCTTCAAACGAATGACATAATTTTGATGTAGCAGGAAGCCTAGACCTCTTCTGGTTTTAAATAGGCTTAGAGGTAATCACTGCTGGCACCCTTCGAATAATTAAAATCTTATTGGGATGAAAACTTGAGTATATTGATCTTAATATAGTGTACTTTGCCTGGTGGGTTCAAGGGATGTGCAGCGTGCGTATCCGACATGGTCTAATATCAACCAAACATGTACCAACTACGCATATTCGCCAATTATTTTTTTATGTACGTACCTAATATATACAAATGGGGCAGCAATGCGGCATCGAACAACTGTTTTGCATTGTTAATTCAATGTTAATAATTTTCGGTGCAGTATAAAAGTGCACGGCATTTGCTAAACCACAACAATTACAGTTTACAGTCCAATTTGGTAGTGTCGTAGCAAGCAGCAACAAACAAACATTTAGAAAATGTCTCGACTTATGGTAAGATGAGGCATCTCATAGTTTATCACATATTAAAATTTAATTTTAGCTTCAAAATGTATTAAGTGCACAGTGAAATGAGTACTAAAAATGTACATTTCTTTCAGATTCTTTGTGTTATCGCTGTGACGTTCGAAGTCGTTGTAGGCGGTAAGTTAAATATTTCTCAGTTCATCTGTGAACTGATGAATTAGTAGGTCTGTGTCTTATTTTAGTAACTGGTAATAACACTTTGATGTTTGACAGGTAAAGTAGCAGACTCACGTACGGAGCAGTCGGGCATTGCTCCGGTGATCGCTGGTGGGTATGGCGGGCTGGGAGGCTCCGGGCTCGCAGGCGCGGCTCTAGCCAGCGGCGCGGGCATCATCGCCGGCCCCGCTGTCATCGCTGGCGGCCCCGCAATCGGCTCCGGCACAGCGCTCAACAACGCCGGATCAGTAGGAGCCGCTCAGCTCAGCGCCATCCAGAACGCACAGGCCGTGCAGGCTGCTCAGATCGCCAACTCGGCTGCCGCCGCCATCCAGGGCGCTCGTGTTACCGAAGCTGCCGCCCGCGCCGGACAGGCGCAAGCCATAAACAACGCCGCCGCGCTGGACGCCGCTCGCGTCGCCAACGTGCAGCGCGCGCAGGCGGCCGCCTGGGAGAGCGCCCGAGCCGCCGAGGCCGCCAGACGCGCCGGCGCCGCCAGCGCAGTTGAAGTAGCACGCGCTGCGGAAGCCGAACGTGTAGCAAACGCTGCCCACGTACAGGCTATCGCTATTTCGAACACTCGCGCTGTGGAGGCCGCTCGTATCGCCAACGCTGCTCGTGCGCAGGCTGCTTCGGTTGCGACCAGCGCGGCCCAGGCGCAGGCAGTTGCTGACGCGGTCGCCAGGCAGGCTCAGGACGGCGCGCTCTTGCTGGGTGGTGGCGGACTCGTTGGCGGTGGTGCTGTGGTCACCGGCCCGGCAATCGCTGTGGGAGGGCTCGGGGGCTATGGACTCGGTCTCGGAGGCGTCGGCTACGCAGGAGGCTACGGCGGCGGCAAGGTCCTCCACCACTGAAGTGCAGTTAATCCCAGTCATCGCTCCCTATTTTCTGATCCTTTCCAACTCGTGGAGGCCCCCTTAGATATATCAAAATGAAATGGAACACCAACCGACAGTTGTTGTCCCTGCATGCACTATGTTAAAGCGATCCCCGGCACGTCTATTGCAAAACCTGGAGATAAAAAGATTTCAGGCTGTAGGTTTAGGCAATTTACCAAAACTATGGAAAGACTATCGCTCATAGTTATGGGAAACCCTTCCCTGACCAATGTGACAACAAAAAAGCAGGAGATGACGAGCACACTCAATGCGTGCTGCCCAGAAACAGTCTTATTCTCTTCTTTTTCTGTCCGTCGTGAGCTAATGCTGTTTAGACCCAAAGAGATTCGGGTCGTAAATTAATATTTTATTTATACCAGTCAGTGTTGTACTGCAATAACATTTTACATTATAAAACAATAGACACCAAATTCCGTTTCCTGAGATATAATGTGAAATAAACGCTGTGAAAATAATAATATTATTTCTAACAGATCTACAAAAGAATTTCTCCCATCGGAATACACGTTAGAATACCGACATTCAAAACAAGTCGTGACGACGCGTTAGTGGATCCGCACAAAAGTGTGCAAACATTAGCACAGCGCAGCACAGGCCTGTGCAAACTCTGCGAACTGTGCAAACGTTCGTATTTGTCGACGCGCTAAACGGCGGTGTCCGGTGACAAGACTATTTAGGTATAATATGTGTTTAGACCTGTTTAGACGGACAGTTTCGGGCGGTAGTGAATTTCATGTTTACGATGAAAATATTTGTGAGCAGGTCGGCCTTTATACATTCTCTTTACGCGTTTTTATCAAGTTTGAAAATCTCAGGAGCGAACGAAGCTTTTCCGAGACTTGCATATAAAGCTACTTGGACAGATAAGTGTTATTACTGTAATCTATCTATCCATTCCAGTAGGCAAAAATTGTAAAAATTTTAGTAATACCTTGTCAAACATAAGAGGAGCTCATGGCGAAATAATAACGGCCGCACTGGTCAATCTTCAGGGTTAAGCAACTTTTGTCGTCGCTTCAGGTCGGTCTGCGGATGGGTGACTATCTTAACATACCGAGACTCCTCTGTGCCTCAGAAAGCTCGCTAAGTCTTTGGTCCTGGCCGTAGTAACGTGTTACCAGAAGTTTTGCTTCCACCACGTCCAAAATTATGAAGTACAGGGTCTCAAAAAACTGGTTCGTAATATTACTTACGCGTCATTACGCTACAAGAAGGCAATTTGAAAAATCCAAACTATTCCTTTGTGCGTCACTCAACAATCTTCTGAAATCTTCGCTCAAAATCTACGCCTTTCGCCGTGTACAATTTTTCCTTTCCGTCTCCCAAATGGCGAATAACATAAATTCTCGCCTCGCGTGAAATATCATATAATTTGTGAACTGCTGCAAATTCTTTCTTAGGCTTTGTACTGAGCGAGGAGATATGTATCTCAATAACTTTTATGAATATACTTTGATACCTACGTTATTTGTAGCAAGCTTTCTTTTGCCGTGTCATTGACCTGAGAGCTTCATAGTCACCCCAGCCAGGCAAAGTCTTCCCCTAATCACCATCTAAAGCCTACTTTTGTTAGAGCATAATCTCTTTATCCTGGATTATGTTATTAACACCACGGGCTACCTTGTTCAGTACCTATAAGCGTACAATTCCAGTATTTTTTGTGTCAGATTCTACTAAAGTAATAAATAAAAAGTAACAAAGAAAATGCTCTTTGTTCCTCTTCGTGGGTTTCCTAGAAAAACTAACGTATCGTGTCTGAGAGCTTACCTTTCTTCCAAACACTTTAACTGTACTTGTTTCTTTGATCAAAGTACAATAAAATAGGTAATATAACATTTTTGTTTTTTTATGGGAGCAATACTCTGGTTTTATGTTTTGTTGTTCCAAATCTTTTCCCAGATAGGCGAACTCAACGTTTATTCGATCGTTTATTCAATGAAGTATTATTTTGAACCTGAAATGCAATCGGTAGATGCAACGTTGGAAGACCTGTCACAAGGTGACCTGAGGATTCGCATGTCAATCGCAAACTGTCAAAAAAGCCTTTATTTTCATACATTTTTGTCAGATTGCGACTGAGCTGCGAATGGGGAACGTTGCTTGAAAATGAGTAGATTTGCCCCTCTGGTAATGTATAGGCCATGAATGATAAAGATGCAAGACGCACATTATCAGTCGATGTGGCTGTTGTGGGAGACCAGCAGTGGACGTCTTTTGGCTGAAATGAAAATGATAAGAAACGAATTTTTGATACCAAGATTCTGCACACAAAATTACATTTATAAAATGTATGTATAATTACAAGTCTTTAGATACCTCTCCATTTATTGTTTCACAAAGTAATTCAATCATGCCTAAGGACATCACTTTGTGACTTGCTAAGCCCTCAAGCCCTGTTCACGCCGACCCTCAGGTCGCACGCTCATTGGTCAGACAGAGCCAGCCGTAATGGGCAGCTCGCTTCATTGGTCACGCGGCTTTGCTCGCTAATCGCGTGCGAAACACGCAATTACACGCGGGCTATTCCACGCTTGATTTAACATGGAGTATTCTAATGATTGTCTGTCTGTACCTTTTAAATGTATGTCGTTAGTTTTAATAGTTAGAGCTAAGTATTTTGATTGTGATTGCTTTGTTTGTACGGTTTAATTGTCTTTTGTCTGTGTCTTGGCAATTGTGTTCTGGGTTGATTTGAACCATTTGAGCAGCATCAGCAGCATCTCCCGTAAAAACCATAATATAAAGTAATGCCGAAATTCTATAACCCTTCTTCTGATTTTTATGCTATCAAAGTCCAAACAATTTATGTACCTACAACAGATAAAAACTAACTTTATGATAATATAAACTTTACGAAATAGTTAGTTTGACTCAGCCAAGTTAAAGTACACACAGATTTAGTTTAAGTATCATCCGGAAAACTTTTATCTTTCAGAGGCAATGGACCGAATCATTTACCTTCCTTTTATTTGTTCATTGACCAAGCAGTAGTAAACGATGGCTTTGTTCATACAATTTGCAAATTGACTTTGATAACAAAAAACATTCTCACAATCTGGGTGGGAGTGCGGACACTTCATCTACAAATACAAAAAATTTAAGTGTCTGTTTGTCATATCAAAACAACTTATTAAATGCTTATGAAATATACGTATATACCTACGACCTATAACAAAAACACATTTTTTATTTTTTGTCTTTCTGTTTGTCTGTCAGTTTGTTCGAGCTAATCTCCGAAACGATTTTGACGGTACTTTCACTAGCAGATAGCTGATATTACAAGACGTTACTCATTTAAGAAGGATAAGGTTCCGTGCAAAATTATTATCCATGCAGGCGAAGTTGCGGGCAGAAACTAGTTCCTAAATGATATTTGTAAACGCTTGGGCTACATAAACGGTCCCGTTCTGTGCACTGTCCCGCTCCGTTCTGTGCAAATGTGTGAATAATTTCTGTGCAGAGTGTCCCGTCCGTGACGGGAAGTGGCGCGACGTGCATTAAAATTTTTATTACCGCATAAATTACACCAAATGCCCCGATAATAATGGGGGCGGAAGGCTCTTTAAATGCCTTCGTTTCTGGATAAATTATTATTAATTCCAGCGCTTATTCAACGATTGAGTAGCTGTCACGGCCAAATACTACGGACACAATATAATGTTTCACTACAATGCCGAGTTTTAATATTGAATCCATTTTGTATTCAGTGCGCGGCTAGTATTCGCGACAGTGTTATATTTTCGCTATGAATTTTAACATTTTCAATTTAAGGATTTTTAGTAAGTGCGATACGGGATTTATATTCAGAGGAAGTTTAAACTTATTGGAATCGTAAAATAAAAACTGTCTAAGTATGAGTTGGACAATAAAACTTTCTAATTTGTGTCGTAAAGGCGACTCAACATTTATAAATTCACATTACGTGTCCGCAATTAGGTCATGTGTACCAAATTTCAACTAAATCGGTCCAATCGATTCGGAGTTAATTGGCTGTTACAAACGGACAGATAGACATACCAGTGATACCATAAATAAGGGTTCTATTTTCTTATGGACGTTCGAAGCCCTAGAAACCGAGATTTTGTGCGCAAACAAACAGCAAACAATAAACAGTATCGCATGAGTAATGTGAGAATTACAACGGTATTGGCCAACCAGGGGTGCACAACCTTGTTTAGCCATTTAAGAAAACTCTAAATTCCCCGCCAAGCTCGCACAGTCAGCTATAAACTGGAAAAGCTTATATACTGTATTCGTTCCAATCAGCATGGGGATATTTAGTGGTTTGTTTACTGCGGGCGACGCCGGGGCCATTACTAGGCGGAAGCCTCGCCATTAAGTTAATTGGCAAGTCGCCAGGGACGGAGCGCGGTGCGTCAAGCGACGCTGTTATTATGACAATATGCACAATACAGTTAGATTTTATGATCACCATCAATTGGGGGGCAAGAAGTGTTTTATTCGATTTGATCGTCTTGGCTTTTTAAACGACTTCCAAAAAAGGAGGAGGTTCTCAATTCGACTATTTTTTTATGTATTTTTGATCAGCGATATTTTCGCCAATATTCTCAACTGACTTTGATGATTCGTTTTTTGATTGGAAGAGTATCTTCCCAGACTGGTCCCATTTCAATTTGGTGAAGATCTGATGAAGAACTTTGGAGATAGGTAACGAAACTCTTCAATAAATGATAGCAAACCTATATAAATAGGTATTGCTGAAATCCCATGTCTGTTTATTGTTTATACCAGTTCATAACATATCATCACGCCGGTACGCTTTGAAGGGGTACGCAGATGTGTACAATTCAACCATGGTTTTGGGGTTATCTATTCAGGAATAACTTTATTGTTTATGAACCGATCTTGATGATTCTTTTTGCGTTGGGGTTAGTTCTAGATAAAGCTAACCACTAAAAATTGAAAATTATTAAACTTTTTATTAAAAAATACAACCGATTTCAAAAGAAACACTACAAAGTGTATAGTTATATATACTTTGTAGTGTTTTTTTTTTAAAGTGTTTTTATTATTAAATTCCCCAGAAATTAAAAATACAGATTAAGCTTTGAGGAAGTTTCTATCGATAAAAAACTTGTGAATATAGTAGACTATAGGTATACCTCAACGTAATCCTTTGGGAAATACATGCGTGACGTTATGTTTAGACTCGGGGAGTATGATTTGCTACGTGTAAATAATATTGATGGTTGTGCGACTTTGTTTTGAAAATCAGAATGACACTTGAGTCTATGAAACCCGTACTGTGCCCGCGTGATGGATTATTGGTCGCTCCTTTTAACAGAGAGTACGTCTGTGTGGTGGGATCATTACAGGCTGATTATGCTTTTTTATTATTTTTAGGATGGGAAATCATCAAATGACTCCTTCCGCTCTGGGGGGAGTGGAAGGGAGTGTCAGACTTTTACTTTCTAAAACCCATCCGTGTTCCTCCTAATGCCCGTTGCGTTCCAAAGCCGCGGTGACTCTTTCGAACAAATTCCGCAACCCTGGTAGAGGCTGAAAATGCTACGTTGTAACGTGTGGCGGCTTTGGGAGGCTTATTACAAATTTTTTTTTACATTGTATTTTTTATAATTAGTTTAGTATTATACTTTTTTACATTTGTATTTTTTTTATTATTTTAGTATTTTTTTTTGTTTGACAAAATATTTTTTTATTTACATTTGTGTTTTACTATGTGCATCTTTAGAGGAAAAAGCACGTTTTCATCTTGGTTGTTCTTTCATTTTCACCAAGAAAAGTGCAATGGGTCAAAAGTTACAACAGTACCTACCTAAGAAACAATATAACAGTAAACTTCAATCAGCTCTCCTGAAAAAAAAAACCGTTTTGAGTTGTACCAGTATTATTCCAAATCAGCGATGTGTTAATACAATCACATTGACGGTGATTAGGGAATGCATAACTCATAAACTAACAGCAGAAGAATAGCAATTAACCATATATAATAATGCTAGAAATAAACAGCCACATCTCACAATAATTCAATAACCCAGTTTACTGCGGAAGAGGATATTATGCGACAGCCATTAACAGGCAATCCCGTCGCCTTTCAGCCACCTAGTTATCATAAATACATATGTATTGACATGATACAAATTTACTTTGATAGGATTTATGTCCCCGTCCGCAGGATTAGATGGCTCTTGAATATTCAATCGGGATCCACTAGTAACGGACAACGAACCCTGAATAAATAGGTTCGCACGTAAAAATAATCTGCGGGTCTAAGTGGGTTCTGTGGTGCTGTGTAGCTTACTGTATCTGTGATAGAGTGCACAGCTTTTCTGCGTAAATGGCTGCGTAGTTGGTGACTTTTCATAAATTGAATTTACTTTATTGTACACCAAAATTGTGCAACTTTTTTTACAATATACATTTCATTGATGGGTTGTTTTCAATGCCTCGTTGATCTACTTAACCAGTAGATAACATTGGAATTCCGTAAAATACTGTTTCATTTTTATTTCAAACAGTGAATTGTCAATTCTGTACAAACGCTGAAACTGCTGACGGCAACAAGAACTAACTAAAAACTGTAAAATAAAATGATCAAACGCAATCCAGCTGAAATGCAGCACAATCCTGCGCAATTGTTACCCACAGTTTGTGGCTCTCTCAAGGTATAATATTTCTGTCGCGTAATAACCCCGGGATTGCAGTGGCCAAGTTTTTGAACCTTGTTCCGAGTTCTTTCTTGGGAAACTCGTATAAGATACGGGATTGGATCGTTTCTTCTGAGAATGCGGGGGAATAGGGGTGTTTATTTGAAAACAAAATTAGACGTGTCATTGTGCAATGTCCATTCTAGATTTAATAATAATTAGAAGTTTTGATGACTGCGCTACAGTAAAGACTAGGTTAGGTATGTTTTAAAATCTCATAAAGTAGCTTTGGCCCGCGGCTGCGCTCGCGTTTTACTTTTATTTTCTCAAAAAATTGCAGCGCATAACCGACTCCTATCTCTGTACCAAACTTCGTCAAAATCGGTTATGATTACGTATTTATAATAATACTAGCCCTCGACTTCGTCTGCGTGGACTTTGTATCCCGGTGGATTTGACGTTTTTTCGTGCAATTTTTCCAATTTGTCTTTTCATAAAACTTTCTTCGGACTTCAACAAACATTTGAAAAAAATAGCTGATTTGGTCCAGCCCATCTCGAGTTTTTAGCAACACATTTAGCCATTCAATTTTATTTAAACTAGTGGTCGCCCAGTGATCGAAATAAACTATTTAGATAATTTAGTATTATGCATGAAAAAAAAATATAGCTTTTGGCCCTCCTTCTTCGTATAATATAAACTTTAACTGTGCCAAATTTCATACACCTCCAGCGTAATTTTCGTTAAAAGGGGTACGGTAAGGGGAGGGGGGGAGGGTTCACGTATTAATTTATAGATAGATTAAGGATATGGAGCTACATTGAAATAGTGCCGTGAGACACGCCAAGTTTTTGGCATACCTATGTTTTTTTTTTGTTATTTCTGTGTTCTGTGCGTTTCATGTATGTGCTAAATAAATATTATTCTTTCTTTCTTTGTTTCAAATGAGAATATTATCAAAAGAAATTATGCCCAACCTAAGCCTAAATAACTACAAAGGTTTTCTGGCCCAGAAGTTAAAAACAGATAAAAATCTTTGCTAAATTCTTTCATCTGCAATATTCTTCACAATCAATCCGAACAAAGTAGTAGGTACAGATACACAAAACTTTGAACAGGAAATAGCATCAGTTTGTCGTCCAAATAAGTTGATGGTCTTCGTGGACTCAAAGTTTGGCCATAACCGTCCAGTCACTGCAAGCTTAGCAGATAGCCTGGAAGCGTCTGCTAACAGATTCAAAGAGATTCGTTTGTATCGCGTGCGACTGTTAACGACGCTTTTATAGGGATAAGTTGAGCTTCCGATAAAATTCACACATACAAGTTTGAGTATCAGGAGCTCGGATAAGTGCCTCATAACATTTAATCCACTTAGGTAACTACCTGACTGGATCAAATGAAAAACTTATACTAATTGATGGTATTAACCTCATTCTGAAGCAGAGTTCGAAGCATCGAATCAGACTTATTATTATTTTTCTGTTAAACGAATAAAAATGATTAATTAAATAAATTATTCATGCTATGTTATTTATTTGAATGATTTTAATGAACATTATATATTTAAATGAATGAATTTATGTGATTAAATATTTTATAAAGAACTTACTATGCGGTGTTATTGTAACTAGTTAAGTAACATAAAAGTTGTTTAGGTGCTTATCTTTTTATAATTTTAAAAGTGAAGTTGGGGTTAAGTAACTTGCATAATGTTTAATTTAGAGAAATATGGATCTTTGCTGTTACAAATAAATATAACACTAAAATCAACGAAATCTGTGTTATCTATGTTAATCGAGTTGCCCGAAACAATATCTAAATAATTCTCCCAATCATTGTTAGGATTTAAGTATTGTCAAAGAACAGAACACAACCAAGTGACTTAGGGTTCAAAAAGATTACACATGCTGTACCCAAACGAAATATCATCTAAGTTAATTGGAAAACTAAATTGGTCATCATGGAACACCCAACGTAACCAAAACCCCTGAAAAGAGATTACAAAATCTTTGTTCAAATAAAAACTTGACCAAAAGACATGATCGTTTATCCTCAATCAGAGCTGGTGTTATCTCGTGGATCCTGACAGTATGGATTGATCGCTGGAGCTTTTAATTAAAGTGTCAGCTGGAGGAATGGCATCGTTACTCTCTGCTGAGCCCCGTATGATAATAGGCGTTAAGTAGACGTTAATTACGTCTTTTTGGCGGTAAATGGTCGGTTAGATTGATGGTTTGTACGCACGTGGTTCTAAGGTAATGTAAAAATGGTCTAGGTAAGGGAAATATATACGATGTTCCTATTCGTGGGTTAAATACTGAAGGAGACAAACATGTGGATTGTGGGACTAACATCAATGTTAAACAAGAAAAATAATTTTCACGAATTATTGACTCCTCCAGAGAGTTTGTTTCGGTGTTTCTTCTCAGGGTAGTCAGCTAGGAAATACCGACCTCATCTAAAATAATATATGACAATAAAATACTAAAATGTTAAACAGTTATTTTAACCTATTTGCAAATAAACCTAAATATCATTTATTATTATCATAAAATACCAGTGTTCAAAATAAGGACTGCCTAAAACATTTTTTTCGAAGCAGCAATTCTCTCCGAAGCATTGAATTTTAAATTTTCACATTTTCCATGCACAATTTGATCCTTCTTTACTGATCTCGACTAAGTGGTGCACATTTTGTTTTTCTCTCTGCTTCGGATTGTTTATCATGCAAGGTTCAAGCAATAAATAAAAATAATGTTATGTTCAGACCCTTATTTTTCATACAGCATTACGAAAAGATAAGGATCTCAATAGATTTGAAATTGATAAAAGGTTGATAAAAGGGTTCAGGTTCTTATGAGGGTTATTTCCTGCATGTTTTGTTAGAAGGAAAAAAAGTTATTTATGTGCACAACTATATTGAGTGGCAAGAAACTTTTCGTAAGTAGTATGATCTGCACATCAGTTTACTTTATGTGTTTCCTATCATATTGTTAAACCTAAACACATTAAGAAGTTACTACTTTTTCCAATATCATTTAAAGACGACCACTGCTGGATATAGCTGGCCACGCATCCAGCTTATACCCGCGGCCTATACCAGGTTATCAGTACACCTCGTGGGAGACCTTCCAACGGTCAACCTCATTTTTAGTAAGAGCCTAAAGTTAGTACTGTTATACAAAAAGTAATAGGACTTGCTTTGCTAAACAATACTTGGCTGCTACTTTACTTGGCACTACTCCAACCACGGTCATAATAAACAAGAATACCTACAACAAAAATTAATCTTCCAAATGACAACCACACTAAAGTGAGACACAATAAACACAAACAATTTAAGTGTGTCCAACCACGAGGCGCTGGGTGATTAGTGTCGCTCGCTGATCGATCTACAGCCACTAGCCAGTGTAGCCACTGTAGCCACTCGCCGGTAGCCACTCTGAACTGATTACTGACGCTAATTATGACGGATGGCGGCGACCAAACATTGCTCATGTTTTAACGGAGTTTTCTTTATCATCTGTTACGTGTTTGTGTGGTGTCTGATATTGGGGCAACAGGTTCTGGCTTTTGAATTGGTAAGTATCTACAAAGAAATTAAGTAGTTATTTTAAATGTTTTTCACAGATTTCCTTTGTAACTTGTCAGAATAATAAAGTGTGATTGTGGCACTGAATGATTATGACGTCTATTCTTAGTTTGTTTTTCAAACCTACCTTATCATGAAGAAAAACAACAGCAACCAGCGCTGGGATTCTAACGTCCAGAAAATGTTGAGATGGTAACCCTTTCGATACGGGCACGCTCAGCATAATTCTGTACACAATATTATTTCTTCTAGTTTAAATTTGTTGCTGTAGTTTTATGACTGCCGAATAAATGTTTTATTCAACATGCAACGCAGATTATAATGAACACTTGAACAGGCATACTAGAACACATCCCTTGTGTTGACGTGTTTGCGCTGACAGAAACATCAGCAAGCTGCAACTCAAGCGAAATACAAATAGTTTTAACTTCTTCTTCTCACAAAAATTTCTACCAATCTCTTAGTGAATCTCAAAAACCTCTCTCCAACTATCAAGCCACACAAATCTACGCCTTAACATCGACCGATACATTAGCGAGGCAGTCTTGTTTACCGTGGGCTCGTAATAAGCAATCAGACGAGCTGTAACCGAGTTAGCAGTAACTCGGTTACAAGTCGGACGATTGAGAGCAGCGCCGCGTGTATCTGTGTGTATGTGGTGTTGTTTGCGGAGATAGGGGTAAGATGCTGATCGGTATATGAATGTGTTTATATTGAATTTGTAAGGGGAGATTGAGGAGTTCGTAGTTAAGTAATAACAGCCGCACGGGTCGGTCTCCCAGGTTTAGCGGTGCTTATCGGGGTGAGTGTCCACTCATTACTTACCAATACTCTACCTTGCCTCGGAAAGCACGTCCCGGCTGTCATTTGAAGACCTTTCACTATCGTTACGAATAGTCAGAAGCCAGAAAACTGGACATCGGTCTTGGCAAAAGGTATCGTGTTACCCAGTTACTGGGTTGTGGAGGTCAAATAGGCAGACGCTCATAAATACTGGCGCTTAGCGGCATCTGATTAGACTGGAAACCGACCTTTATATAGTAGGGAATGGCTAGGCCGATTGAAGAGGAAATTGGTTACTGAAAATAACCGTTGCTGAAAAAGACAGCTTTACGATAAAGTTGCAACTGCAATATATAGATAGATAACATGTCGTCAGTTTTCCAAAAAATACAAGTATTTTACTTTGTCCCACCGACCTCATGTGATAACTTGAAAGACTACGCAAGGTTAGACAACATAACGCAGGCATCAGGGATGTCTTCTCAGAGTACAAGGAGACATAATTTTATAAGTAACGGAGGCTTTTATAATTCTTGTGACTTCATAGCTGTTGAAGTTCCAACAGTTTATACTACCAATCACAAATTATTATTAACGGCAATAAAATAGAGCATAAACACGTCCCACACGTACCTAATAAATAAAATGTCTTCCCAAGAAATGAACTCGTAACGTTCACTTGTTATAATAATTAACAGAACTTGCATGAAAGGAAAAGTTGTGACAAATCTGACGGATAACTTCCGCGCAAGTTCGCGACAACTTCGGATAAGATTCCGGGTGTTCACTGACTTATTATTATTATCTCGTGTGCGGCGGGTGGGAACCGAATTTAAAGGTGATCTGAATTTAGATCAAGCATGTTTAAAAATTGAAATTAGTTAGCGGTCAATATTACATTAGACTTGATTATACTTAAAAATAACACGCGAAGTATCGGTAAGCTGTAGCTAGCACCTCTGCCCAACGCTTTGGCCAAAGCGTTGGGCTCTCTCAAATAAAAATCTCTGATAACGTCTAGTTATCAGAGATTTTTATTGGTTAGCCAATAACCATTTCCATGAGGCTATAAGTTAGACAGTGACTGGGAATTCGTCAGCCCAACCTTTCAAATACCCAGAATGTTAAAGATTCTTTGAGGCATTTCTGTATTCGAGAATGCTCGCGCTTAGTTACACTCGGAACCTGCTCGTGCATGCTTGGGCAATTTTCTGTGCCACACCACCAATAATGAAATTGTCTAGAGCCTAATTTCTTTCTAATTACTAGCCAGCGATAGGTAATAAGTTCTATAAGTGACAGCTCTTCTCCTTTTATTAGTTTTACTAAAACGATTCTATTGAGTAATTAAAATTGATAACGATGGGCGCTGTCATGAGATGTCGCGGTTACTAAGGAAAGATACGTTTTAGTTCTTAGAAAATACGAATTCGTGTATGTATGTCATTCGATAAATCAAAAAGATGGGAGCGTGGATGTCATTTAATTCAAGAAGGTGTGATCAGAGCAGTGTCTGAAGTTCCTGCCTTTGTACCTGTGTCACGAAACCATTCAGGGGATGGTATTTTTCCATTAAGCTGGTGATCAGTCATTGAAGCTTTTCATCTTTCTTTCGAAGTATATATTCGGGCAGATGTTGGGTCCATGCCAATCAATACGTGCACCTTTCCATGAACTCGTTTAAAATAAAATATTCCAACAAAACAAACCGACTGACCAAAAATCAACAGAATAATAGTTTCACCATCCAATTCCCGTATGCAAAACATTTAGTGTAGCAACGACTTGTATTTAGTTTTGGATCGCTTCAGTTTACAATACACGCCACAAAATTGTGAATTATTTTATTCAAAGCCGTCGTACGTGTGTCAGTCGTTGGGAGCTGTGCCATAAATAATTCAGAGGACAGCCATCGAACTTCGGTCGGGGTCTGAAATTCTGAATCTCGCTAATCTCCTTACAAGTAAAGTTACCGAACTTATTGCCAAGTTAAAGTTGGCTGACGTTTTGTTTCGATTCTTTGTTCAATGTTGTTTGTAACATGAGGTGACGAGGTGTCGGAGTTATTGGCAGAGAGGGTTTTTATTATGGAATTGATTTTGTCCATCTTTGTCTGCATAGATTTTACTTATGGTGGTGCATTTGACCTCGTGGTTAGACCATAGATTGGCTATGTCATAAGTGGTCTAAGGGTGGCATCATTTCTAGTTTGGAGATCACCTTCTAAATAAAAACACATTTAGAATTTTGCACACAAAACTACCGTAGGTAGGTAGCTCTTTGACGATGGTATTTCGGTATTTCGTATGATATCGGGTCTCGTTCCTTGAATACTCGAACGCTTTAGAAGCAGACTCCCTATCCTTCGAACTTTGTATAGAATGCAGCTGCGCTCTACATCAAAGTTCGCAGGATTGATTCGAACGTAGCCTGTGTTTGTTCAGGTTTCTATCAAGGCGGTCTGTTTATGGAATTTATGCTTTAGAGGAAATACTCGCATCGGAGAGCTAGGTCGTAAGCTATGAGTGTAGTTTCCTTGAATGGTTGAATCAAAAATGAAGAAATCCGCTGGAGAACCTAGATTATCAGCTGAGCGACTAATTGGGTGGAGTTATTGTATGATTTTGCGGCTAACCTCGAAATGGAAGATATCGTAGAACCATGTCGATGAGCTCTAAAAACTAATATATCAATTAAGTAAGTACATATTACGCTTAGACCGACCTGAGGATCAAACCCCAGACCTCACTAGATGACCCAGCTACCGATTCCAGGCTACAATAAATTGATCACAAAAATATCAAATACATTTTTCGTAAACTACGTATTATTTTCCGGGCGTCGACCCTCGCCTGCTCGGTTGGCTGTCTATCATAATTATGTATTATTTGGGCATATTTATCTACCTATAGGCCGTAATAAATTTCACCAGATGTTTACTCCATCATAACTTGTGCTATTACTACTTAGCTACGAATTAAAAACTTGTTTAATAACAAGTTTAAATCATTGGCAATCCTGGCCACTAAACCCAAAAGTTACATAATCAGTCAAGGGTATTTACCTATATATAAAAGTGGGTATTACCCAGTAACAGCCAGATATCCCCAGAATAGATTGGAAAAACTAGACAGATGAACGCATTCACTTTTATGCTTAGAATGTTTGTTTCAAATTATATCATAAAGAAACTCTCATATTACTGTTTTTGTAGTAACCTTTCCATCTGGCTTTTGATAAATAAAAGACTAATAAAGAGCAAAAAGCTACTAAAGGTTTATCATATTATCATGAAGAGGATGAGAGAAAATAAAATGTGATAAAAAGGATGACTTTCATAATTTGAAAACCAAATGCAAATGAGTCCCATTTCGACTCCATATTCACGGTACCTACAATTTAAAAAACATACACGTGTCATTTTAACCATACACCACCCTCTTCTAACCCTCCCCATGCATACATCCTGTGCTGAAACCTCATCAAACCCTCTGCCAGCCTTTGTGGAGCTAAGCGTGATGATTACAGGGTGATATCAAAGTGAAGGGCTCCCTATCAGGGGCGGCGGTCGTGCGCGATGCGACGTGGTGCCGTCGAGGGAGGCTCAGAAATCAATCTGGCCAGATGTATTGCTTTGTGCTGACTGACATTGAAATGTGCCTGAAATTCGTGCGTTGTGTGAAATGGGTTGGGTTTTTGTGTACTACATTTTTAGCTTTATTTTTGTTCGAAGTTTTTCAGCGAACCATGGAGCGCAGTATCCTGGGAGTCTGGCTACAGGACTGTGTAAGGAACACAACGTTGCGTGCTGAATCATAATTATGGAGGTCACCCAAGCTTAAGTGTGTTTGGGCTGCGAGTGAGAAGTGGTCAAAAAACCACCGAACGGGTCCGACATCCCAGCAGGCCACGGCAAAGATGGCGAGACGAGCTCGACTCCTTCCTGGAAAGGCTGGCCCGCAGTAGCGAAGGACAGAGTTGTGTGGAAAAGAAAGAGAAAGGCTTTTGCCCATCAGTGGGCGAAATAGACTAAGTAGGTACAGTAATACATTTATTCTGTAGCTAGGTACCTACTCGCGGTTTAGTGGAGGCAGATCTTAAACGAAAGAGTTCGTGCGAGCAACTATTCCCATTTTGCGAAACAACATCAATACGGGGCAACGTAAACTTTTTAACGTTGTAACATAGTTTTATTTTGTGGCCGTTGTAGTCTGCGGTGTACTTCTATCAAATAGTTAAATAGACTTTTTGACTTGCTCCATTAACATGTCAGTAGGTTTATAAATTTCCTCTACTTTGTTTCTGGTAATAAACATAGACTTTTTTGAGTAACAAGCAACGCATTAAAACAATATTATTTCAGGTAACAAACCACTCTGAACAGCAATATTATTGTTATCGTTCCTGTAAACTCACCCCGCAATTTGTTATTTCATCCCCCGCTCCAATCAGTTTTTCTTTCACCCCGATCACAAAAGCAAATCTTATTAAAGCTCAGTACGAATTGTTACAAATCCTGCTGATTATAAACAAACAGCGGCCGACGGCCGAAAGCCAAAAGCCGAGTTCGGGAATCAATTAAAAGTTATCGCAAGAATTGTTGTGATTTATACGGGAGCCACCCTATCGCTGCGCCACTTTGCAAGTTTAACCAAAGAAGTTTCGCTTTACGAGATATTTTGTTGGGCCAAAAGAGATGATATTTGGGACAAAAGCGACAACTGCCATAATATATCACATATGACAAAAATCACTATACTTAACTCGGAGCTTTTGACCAAAACTGAAACCCTTTGGGACTTGATATAGAAAGTGCCCCAGGCGCGCGGCCAGTGCGCTGTGAAGATAAAATGTATGGCATCTGGCCGCGCGCCCGCGACGCTAAGTATATTTCGTTCGTTAGACGCCATACATTTTATCTTAACGGGCGCCGTGGCCGCGCGCTTGGCACGCTTTATATATTTAGCTCGAACTTATTTTTTTCTGGCTTAGCTATGCGCCCTTCTCCTTCTGGAGGTTTACTCTCTAAGCCCGAAGTCCGTAGTTTCGGCCTTAGGCGTTTTCTACTCCGTATCACCTATGGACTTACGATTAGTTTCAAACTCGAAATAAGAATGAATGACTACAAGATTTGACAGTTGAAACTACGGACTTCGGGTTTAGAGTGTAGACAGGAAAATAACGTTGATTAATCTCAGCAGTTTTGAGTCCTTGCTTTAAGTTTGGAGGATTCTTTTGCTAATTCAGGTGCTCAGACATTTAAGAGAATTTTGAGTGGTCAAGTGCAGCATCTGCTGCGGATACACTTTTAATTCACTCTACTGAATTTCGGGCATAGAGGCTGCTACTGTGTAATTCCTGATAAAAATACAGTAACACTCGACCTTTATTATGTACATGAATAATCTGGAACATATAGTTCCAGATTATTCATGTACATAATAAAGGTCGAGTCAGAATTGTGTGAAGTTGTGCTTCTGTCATCTATTTCTGTAATGCGGGTACTTAGTTATCGGGGTATCGGGGGTATTGATAAATGAATTCTCGCTATTGTGCACCGGAATTGGGGTACAGTTAACTGTTACCATGTGTTGTATTAGCGAAATTGATTATTAGTTTGTGTACTGTATAAACAATTGCTTGTTTACGTTATGGCTGTCCCAACAAGGTCGGCGGGTAGTGTTGTCCCGTGGTAGGGATAGCCTATTTTATAGGCTTGTTGAGAGAAGTGCTTGCTTATAGTTCGATTCAAAATTCGACGAATCTGTTGATCTTGTGTGAAAGTTTCGGCACAAAGGAAATGATCCACATCACGGTTTCCTGGCAACAACCAAATTCTAATTTTAATAAATATAACCTGAACCAACAAAGTCATCTAGACTTACAAATGAGAACAATTTTAGCATGAAAGGTCAAAGTTATTTTCATCATACAAAATTACTTACATGACTTGGTGGTAAGTGGTTATTGCCACTAAAAACACCTGCAACATTATAAGTTTGCCGATTTCCTGCCTTTACAAAGTACAAAATATCCCACGTACCTGCAATTTCTCCTCTCAAAACCAAATTACAGAAAATCCACTCGTCACGTCGCAGTAATCCTCATAATAAGTAATTCCGGGTAACGACTACATTACTCCACGCTTTATGACCGTGACACACTGTACTGGTGTTACTCGACTAATAAAATTGTAATGAGTCTCTCTAATGTGTGCCGGCCTTTAAAAGTGCGCATTTGCAAGTCCCTGTGACAATGGTAAAGGATGTCAGAGGGCCAATTCTACTAATTTTAAACCAACCTTCGCATGTCAGTTGCAATCTGTCAAAAATGTAATGCGAACGTTGCTTAAAATTAGTAAAATTGGCACTCAAAAGAATCACGAAAGAATGTCTGTCAGTAAACCCTGCAAGCCAGTCAAACGGGAAATTGCAGTAATAACTAAACCGAAATTGAAGATCACATACTTGACAAAGGAAAGGTTACAGTATCAATCCTATATTGTCCATTAACTTCGACTGCATGGGGTAACTTCATTGCTGGAAACCAGTCGGCATTTTTGCGGTCATTATCTATCGCTTTTTTACCCTTATCCTAATGTATTAGGGTCCACACAAAATGTCTTCTTCTGCCATACTTTCCTTCACCTTGGGACATAATATTGAATTCACTCTTTAGTGGTGAGGTTACAGTGGCAGAACAGATCAGTTGATGGGGTCGGAAGGTGCTGGAGTGGCCACCACCTACCGGCAGATGCAGCGTTGGAAAGCCTTCCACAATGAAGACCAACTGGAAATCCAGGGCTTGCGAGATGCACAAGAAGACCGGTCGATATGGCGACATTTGCGGAAGGTGTAGGTACCTACTTTTACGTTCAACAGTTGACGTCTTTCGACTGAAATGAAGATGATGAGTCATTAGGTAATGTTAGTCTCCTTCTGCGGATGTGTCTGATGCAGTTCAACTTCTGCTCGTTTATTTATTTTGTGTCTGAAATTAAACTAGCATCGTGTTTCAGTGTGTACACGACTTTTTATGCCCCAAATGTACTTTTTGTGTTAAAAATGTTGAGAAACAAAAAGAGTTTTGGCGTTAACGAAGTTCTAACTATTCACGTTGATTATGATGTATCTTCAGACTGGATCCCTGAAGGGTAGGTTGGGGAATTAGCGACTGTGTTACCTACCATTAGGTACTATTAAGTAAGTAAATAATTATTTATTGACCAAAAGTATTTACCTAGGTTACATCAGTATTGTTACTACATACAAGGATGACTAGGCGTGTAATGCGTAAGACCCCGTTCCTTCAAACTAGGTAAATCCTATCTCTTGTAGAACAGTTTTCTTTAAACAATTATTGTAAGCGTTATATTATAACCGTTAGGGTACATAATCGTATTTTTTTAACTTATATTTCAGACAGAGTATGCAAAATATTTGAGCCCTAATTCTTTCATTGTCATGTGCATTATTCACTTTGAAAGCCATTTGCGAGACTTTATTTTATCGAATTCAAATTAAATGCCTCAACGATAAGATAAAACGACTACTATTTATACTGTGGTACTATATTTCCGACTACCGTTAAGTTAGTGACCCGGATAACATGAGCCAAAAAGTTCTTTAAAACCGCTAATCTAATCTCTTGCCAGTTATTGTAATTCACAAAACAAAATAACAACGATTATTCACCCAAGTTAAAGTGAGATTTAACCAAAAACTTTCTGAACGAGTTAGTTGGACGCCAAATCATTCAGATTTCTCCTCGTACCATACCCACAAACCCAAACGCAAAACCAGTAAAAGTTTCTTCTACAAAATGAATAGAACTAGTCAACAACTTGCTTAACTCTCTAAAACCGATATCAATCACAAGTGGTATCGCTGTAGTGCAGCCACAGCGCCCTCCCCCGGGACACATCTCTCTGTTCCACAACTTTTATTACAAACTAGCTGTGACACTCGTCGCCGCCCGCCGTCGCCGGCCAGACCTGGGGTCCTTGTTTAGTGTTGCCAGTTTTATAACTAGGGGTTTTTGAGTACGGCAACTTTATGTGATGTCATCAAGCGTGTATTCTCTGAGGAAGTGGACTCTCTGTTTAATAAAAGTTCACTTTTGTTAGTTATGTTATAAATCCCATGGATGGCAACTTCTAGATGATTAAATGGTCTCGTATTCAGAAACCGCTCAAGGTATATTTATTGTTTTCCCCGGTTTTGGAATGTTATGATTAGACCATATCAACTTTTCTTTTGGCAACTGAGCCGAAGACAAGTATTCTGCTATTTTGCATGAAAACCTTTGGTCGTTATACTTTGGCGATGACACGTTCTTTACTTATAATTCGAAATAAGGATGGGAAATCATCAAATAACTCCGTCCGCTCTGCGTGGAGCGGAAGCGAGTGTCAGACTCTTACTGACTAAAACCCATCCGTGTTCCTCCTAATGCCCTTTGCGTTCCAGGGCCGCGGTGACTCTTTCGAACCAATTCCGCAACCCTGGCAGGCTCTGACCCTAGCGGGCCCCGATTACTATGCTGACATCTTTTTAAGGCGCGCGTAGAACATAACACGCGGTCGACCCGGACCGGACCCGGAGATAATTCAAAACTTAGAAATCGGTGTTAGTGTAAGTAATCTTGTACAATCTAAACTCATGTAGGCGTTCTCTTAGAACTTCTTTAATGAGGAAATCAAGTAGATATTGTGCCGCTACTGTATAAACCTAACTTGTGGTTTACTTGTCATGTATGTTGTCATAAAGTTCTTCTGCCGCATCCCCAATTTCCTGGTTATCAACATATTTAACTCTGCTACAAAACAAGATAATAAATTCATTTTATTATGCTTTCCGAGATGAGGCCACGTCGACGATGCGCGCGGATAATACAAAGAATCCGGCGTATATAAGTACATACAGGTTTATTTACAAGCGACCCCGCGGTGTACGGTAAGTGTTGACGAGTTTTTCACGAAAAATTTACGCATAACATGTAAATTTCCTTTATGTGCCCCTCGTGGGTGGGACTGGCGGGATTAAGGCAGGCTGCACGCGTTACGGAGAGTGTTTTTTATGTCGGTGAGACAATACATGGCTTTTGGGGACTAGTACGTAACAGTCTTATACCATGGACAAAGGAAAATGCGTCTGCCAATGTATCATTAAAGTAAACATCAAATATTTTGTTTCGAAACAATATATAGGTACCTTCTTCAAATTGGGAACCGAGTATCATTCTCCACTTCAGCATTATTGTTCAAAAGTGATCGAAGAGCCTCTTTTATGGCTCAAGTAGACAACTAAATGTATCTATTTGAGGAATCTAACTATTTGAGTAATCTTACGCCACATTGCTGGACACATTTTTGTTCTTCTTCGGCCAATCTGTCAGAAACGGGTCTCACTGTCTCGATAGCATGTCTTGCTCACGTAGTCTACGTGATCAGGAAAAGCTTAAGAAAAGATCTCTAAAGAATATCAAACTTGACGCTAGTTCGCTCACGTGCGGCCCGCCTTACGTTAGAAAGAAACATTATACGTATCTACATAACGTAACGTTTTATCAAAACTCAAAGAGCCGATACGTAAGGAAGTGCAAATTTCTCAAATTGTAACTCGTAACATAAAACAATTCTACTTGGTAGGGTTCCGTAGACAAATGGGGAAAAGGAAAACCTTATAAATTTCATCCTTAACATACCTCCAAATATTAAACAGTAATTTTACTCTAGTGCCACTATATCGATGCATCACTGCACGTATAACAGTGTAGTGCAATTACGAAGAAACTGTGCTAACTTCCCATAATTAAGCCGCATTAAGTCCGCCTCTGTACATCTATGTGCGTTAAGTGTAAATAAATAAATAATAAATAAATAATCAAGGAATGAAAAAAATAAGTGTAAAACTATAGGCTAGAGAATTAGTTTATTACGAGCTTGTATCCTTGTTAGTTAGTTATAGTATTTAGTGAACTGAATTTTCAAAGTTATTCCCAACTAATTGAACTGAAATTTTGCATAGAAATACACGTTTAGGTGACAATGTATGTTTAGCTAAGTAACAACAGGCAGACGCACGAGTGATCTTGTGGTTAATTCAGTGGTTCGAAGCGCTAAAAAAATAATTATTATGAATTCGATAAAATCAATATTGTGCACGTTTCAATATTCATCTCGACTACGGAACCTTTCACTATACGAAGCCCGACTCGCGTCTGACTAATTTTTGTTTCTAAAAAGGTCCAACTTCGCTAAGCGGGTTGACGGGGGTTATAAAATAAGTTGTAATGTTATAAATTTATTGCCTATCCATGTTTTGACTGGCGTTTGACTCCGAGTTGGGAAGCGTTTTGTTTCAGAAGATGCCGCGGGTATGGCATGTTTCAGGAAGTTTTTATGGAAATTCATTTTATGGAAGGTGTTTGGGGAAGAACAGGGAACTTTGTACTTATCTCAATATGTCCTACAAGGAGTACAAGGTAGGGCTGATGGATGCTGAGTGGAATAGTATAATGAAAGAAAATAATCGAGGTGCATTCTCGATTTTTTATGAAAGCTAGATTATTTTATTGAATGGAGAAAATAATCGGTTTATTTTGAAAATTATTTCGTAAATAATAAAGACATCAGCTGAAAAAAATATGTGCAATACTTTTCATTAAAAAAAAATTGACTGAAGTGTGAAAAAGTACTATTCGCAACAAAATATTTTCGTAATTTTTTTTCCTACGTTATATTTTGCTCGTGTCACGCAACTCTACAAAATTCGTGTTCCATTGTCATCGTAAACAAGTAGGTTCTATCGGGGTCCGTTTATTAGATCATCGCGATCGATTTAGTGTGATCTTTCCTGTCCTTATCGAAGGACTGACGGGAATACTAATCAAGACGTGAGGCTGAGGGAGTGAGCGGTGTTTTGAACCATGTCGGAGGCCTAGGTCGTAGGTTACAAAATATTATAGGAAGTAAGTAGCTGTAGGTGTATATTGTACATATTTATTGCAACTATGACTATATACTCACACTTAAATAAAAGACTCAACTAAAACTAAAAGTAATCTAAAACATGGCGTCGAAAAATTCCTCCGCATCGCAGGCCACTGGTAATGTACCCAAAAGGCTGGCAGCATTGCCACATTGTATGGCAATGCTTATCCTTTGTCCAAGGTAAAAGCCAGCCCTAGGGTCACGCGAAGTATCAACTAAGCGTCTTGACAGATCTTTAAACAAGTAATGAGCACTCGGACCCCACGACCCGAGAGTTTCAACCCCAAACGGCTCGAAAATATAACTACCTACAAGGTTATTATATTTCCGCCGCTTGAGGTTCTCCGCAGCCGCAGCGGCAGCGCCAGCGCAGCACGAAGAGCTAGGAAGATGGGATGGCGCAAGAGTATCGACACAAGTAGCGTCCCACACTAATGGCCTACCCATCTTCCATGGAAATAATGACATGCCGTCCGGTCTCTTGCCATCGTCGCGTGCCAGGCCATTGGGTTCTAATACAGCCGGAACGCCGACGGTGACAAGAGCTCGTCGGATGATGTCGATAATATTCGCGTGCCGCGCTATGCGACCAGCGCTACGGCTGCATGACAGGCCGTGGTGTCCGAGACTGTTGACAGCTTCGCCACAGTGGCAGCGATGAGGAGAACAGCAAGGAGCGTAGGAGGAAAGTAGTATCATCGAACAAGGTGCCTATGTTCGACGACGGTAGTGCGTGAAGCCAGAGTCCCGACTCCCATTGACCCACAGCCAACAGACGAGCACGCTCAGCAGCAGTACCCGATGTGGCCAAAAGGTTATTCTGAACCTCTCTGCAGAGTGGCTCGTCCCACCGTCTCTGGGATGATGGGTCTCCAGGTATCCATAGCCTCAGTGAAGCAAATTGTACATAGTTACTATGTCTGAATTCGCCAAAAAAATAGCTAGAGGAGTACTTATAGAACAAACACATTGCACAAGTTTTGTTCAAGTTCCATCTAATAGAGGCGTCCCTATTGCTGTCAACTGAGGGTTAATGCTACTAAGCAACGTTTGCATTCGCATCTCAGTCAAAATAGCCTTAATTTCCATACATTTTTGACAGACTGCAACTGCCGTGCGGCGAACGTTGCTTAAAAATAGTAGAATTCGTGGAAGGAAAGCGGATCTGGAATTTGTAACAGTCCCGAACCAGAGGAGCTCGTGGCTTATTAATAACAGCCGCTCGGGTCAATCTTCAAGGTTAAGCAAAGCTTGCCTAGGTCGGTCTGCAGATGGGTGATCATCTTAACATACCGAGACTCCTGCTTGCCTCGGAAAGCACGTTAAGCCGTTGGTCCCAGCTATCTTTTGCTGATCTTTGGCAGTCGTTACTGATTATCAGAATACAGAAAATCTGACTCCAGTCTTGCCAAGAAGTACCGTGTTACCCAGTTAATGTGTTGTGGAGGTTTGGTAGGCAGCCACTACTCGTAAAATACTGGTATTTAGCTGAATCCGGTTTGACTGGGAGCCGAGCAGCTGTTAAATACTTAGTTGTGAAAGGGCTAGGCCGATGATGAGTCCGCAGCTGGACCGGAGTAACCTAATAACACTTTGTTCGACCCGGGAATCGAACCAACATGATGATTGCCCATGACCAACGAGGCAGAAGGTAAAATATTTTTGCTGCAAAGTATAATGTTCGGAATTGATTTTATTTCAATAATCTCGTTACTTGAAACAGCATCTACTTGTCAAAATTAAATTCGTTGATTACAGAAATATTTTCACAATAATTGCAGAAATAATTGCGTTTCCGTTTTAATTTTTTATTCTTTATAAACTCAACATGATGAAAATAAAATTCACGTAAAACCGTACGCGATAACAAGTGCAGAAAGTATTATTAAACATAAATGCAATCGTGAAATTGAAACGCAATTGAAGCAAATATTAAAGTTGCATCGTAGCGCCAACTGCTACGCGAGTGCTACGAATATTGCAAATACGTGCTACAAATGGCACTTGTTAGCTACGCAGCCGCTACGCTGCTACGCCGCCCGCTACGCCGTAGCCGAGTGTTGCCCCCATTCGTGTTGAGAATTTGATTATGCAATTTAAGTTTGAGATATGTTTTCGACTTTTCTTCTTGTTGTTGTAGTCATGTATTGGTATCTTTTAAAGCGACATGGCAACTATTCTGGGGAGTGGGTTATGGTCCTTTTTTTTTCTAAGGATGGGAAATCATCAAATGACCCCTTCCGCTCTGGGTGGAGCGGGAGGGAGTGTCAGACTTTTACTGACTAAAACCCATCCATGCTCCTCCCAGTGCCTTTTACGTTCCTGGGCCGCGGTAACTCTTTCAAACAAAATCCGCTACTGTATTGGATTAAATTAAATTTGAATAAATTACTTTTGATAAATGGCATTTATTTTGTAAATAGGCTAAAAATATCAATTTTACATGTCAATTTTTTTTTCAGTTTAAACTAGATGAGGCCAATATTTCCTAGCTGATTGCCCTGAGAAGAAGCGCCGGAATAAACTCTGTCTGTCTTTTTTAGTCCATACAATTAATGCATTATTCAAGTCAAATAAAATCCAAACGAACATATTAGATACATATAACTGAAAAAAGACCACCTGTTTTTTGAGAAAAGTATTTGACAGTTATCATGTAGCTCAAATCAGTATTCTAATGCGGACCATACACTTTCAAGTTATTTGATCAAACAGGCTGGTTCAAACTGTTTGATCAAATAGAAATACGAAATTTTATATTACTTCATGCCATTTAACAACAATTTTTTTTTCAAATTATCCTACGGACATTCACGCCAATTTGATAAAACTGTTTGAACCAACCTGTTTGATCAAATTAATTGAACGTGTATGGCCTGCATAAGGAGCTCAACCATCCGACGAACAATGCCATTGCCATGCCTCATATGTAAGTACATTTGGGTATGCCGCAAAAAGCACCCAAACTGCCAAATCGTTGGAACATTGAAAACAAAATAAAAATGACTGTCAAAAAATCCGACCACTAAAAACGACTTAAAAGATCCAAACAAGTCGCTTGTCATATGTCACAATCCGTCCAACCGTTTGGGCTGTAGGGTGTGCCAAAGAAATGGACATACATACAAACATACATACGCTCGAAAAACATTACCCTCCTTCTGACACAGTCGGGTAAAAACCCACCGCAGTCCTCATATTCACAATAACTAATAAATCATTATTGTGAATGTGAGGTCTGCAGTAAAAACAAAATAAATCAGTGACATACGCCTTCCAGTTGATAAAAAGGATAGTAAATTCTTATCATAGAAATTCATAAAACGGCATGTCCTTTGGTGTCCATGTTTATAACCCGACCAGGTAATACTCCGCACGCGCACCTCCGTACCGCATTGCACCTGTGTTGATACTTTAAAACCGGAACACATCAACTAAACAAGAAAAGTAAAATAAACTATACTTGTTATACCGTAACACATCGTTCTGCTTTTCCCGTTCTACTTCGTTACGTTGACTAATTAGAAATAGACAGAAAAATCTGAATAGCATTTAAAAAATGTTTCCTTTAAAACTTTCAAATGCAACTAATTACTACCTTTTCAGTTGAAATGAGAATATTAATCTGGATAGAGAATCCTGCTTAATATTGTTAATGTGGAAGTTTGTATGTGTGTAGTGGAATAGAAATGGTTGAATTTGGAACAAGGGTAGACCATGCCATGGGTTGGGAAATAAGATACTTTTTAATTCTACTATTTTTCAAACAACTTTCGCATTCGACTGTCAGTCGCAATCTGTCAAAATGCATGATAAATTAGGTTTTTCTGACAGATCGCGACTGATATGGGAATGCAGTAGCCTGAAAATGAGTAGAATTGGCCCTCTGGTATGCGCCAGTACGTTTCTGTGGGAAACATTTTTGACTATTACTAATTTCAATTCAAATGTCAATATCAATATTTGAACGTCTCGTAACGTTTGGAAACTATTGAATTTGGTTGGGATTTATTGTATACAAAACTATTTTTTTTATAATAGGTACATCGAGAAATTATAATCTAATAAAGATTGCCATACGACGTGGCAATGCCGTCAGTCATTTTGGGCACATTTCCAGTCGACAGCGATGCGGATGATTTTTTGACGTCATATTTTAGGGTTAACTAGTTAGGATTTTTTATTTTTATTTTTAGTGTGTATATGTAAATAGTTAAGAATTAATAAAGATTTATTACAATCTTCCGAAGTGACATATACCACGGTACATATTCTAGCAAAAATAATAACTACAGGCTAGAAATCCCGCAGGAACAAGAATTAGAAGAAACGCTCCTGCGGGATTTTTATTCAAATTTAACACGGGTGAACCCTCTAGCAAAAGCTAGTCGTGAATATAGATAAATCTGAAACTGAATGCAGGCTGTAACTGAATGGAACAGATAATTACTGATCAGTTCTATTGAGCGAGTTACTGATTAATTCATTCAATTCATAATTATCGTTAATGAATGAACAGAGTTATCGCTCATAAGTACCGCTTATTCAGTGAACAGACAAAAATGTTTACATTTCGACTTTTTATAATATTTGTCGTGATTGTTACTGTTGTTACTGCAAAAATACTGTTTTGTTTGTTTTTTGTTTATCATCATCATCATCATCATCATCATCATATCAGCCTAAAGACGTCGACTGTTGGACATAAGCCACCCCCAAAATGGGGACGTTTGCCATAATCGCCACGCTTGGCAGGCGGGCTGGGTATCGCAGTGTAGCTGTAGCAATATACCTACAGAAAATGCTGCTGCCCATTTAGTCATATGTTTTGTTACTATGATAATTATACATCATTGTTGAACATCAACAACATACAGACTTGTGTAAAAAAAACAATCTGAAGAGCCTTTTCCCAACTATGTTGGGGTTGGCTTCCAACCTAACCGAATGCAACCGAGTACCCTTATTTTTCATGGAGCGACTGCATATCTGACCTTCACACCCAGTAACTGTGTAACACGACACTCCTTGCCAGGATCCTGTCAGATTTTCTGGCTTCCGACTATCTGCAACGATAGTCAAAGAACTTCAAATAATAGCCGGAACCAACGGTTTAAGATTTCCTAGGCACAGAGGAGTCTCGGTATGTTTTACATGATCACCCATCCACAAACCGACCTCGGCTATCATCTTTTAACCTCGACGATCGGCCCATGTGGCTGTTATTATTTAGCCACGATTAAGACCGTAATTACACTAGAAACCAGTCCACTCAAACTGGAAGTAAGCAGTACTTCTTGACAGCTAGTACTTAAGTACTACAACAAGGCTTGTATAGTACTTTTCTCAAATAATGCGCGGAAATCAAAACTAAGTAGTACCTAGGAAATTAATCAATGACGAACAACGAACAAAAGTAATTTTTCCCGCGTCAAAGTGTTCATTTCTTTTTTTTTTCATCAATAATCAGTTTTCTATTTGCAAAGCCAGTTCGAAATTTAAATAACACATTTTTAAAGTTACCTCCTTGGTTTTTTATTTAGCTGCTAAACCACGACAGATATGGATTTTCACACAATTTTTGCCGGCCGCTGCTCGTATCTGGACAGTACTGCAATTTCGATTTACCTCGAAGAAGGCTGTCAAAATAATGCTCAAATTTCCAAGCATGTTTGAGAAAATAAATGAACCGTCGCGGTAACTCTTTGAAACAAAATTCCGCAACCCTGGCAAAGACTTCTTCCACTCTTTTTTTTTTTTCAGGGGGAAATCCTCATGGATGTCCTCCGCCCTGGGGCGGGCAGAGGGGTCTGTCAGACTCTTACTGACTAAAACCACCCCGGTGTTCCATCTTCCACCTACGCTGGGGATCGCGGGAACGTATGCGACTTCCGTAACCATAACATACCATAACAGACCAGAGATCGGACTACGGCCAGCAACGAGAGGTCACTGCCTACCACAGAGACGAGGGCACGGCGAGACTGCTTCCACTCTGGATCAACTCTTTTGAAGGTTAAGAAATACGTAATAACATGCTCCGCGTAACCCTCACGCATGTAACTGTAACTCCCAAACAATCTAATTACCTCTATCATTGATTTCAATTAAATTTATTTACAGCGAACGAGCAGCATTAGCGGCTCTTTATTAAAACCGATCTGTTCTGCAACTCCACATCCGGCCAATTACATCCGGCAACTGGAATAATTCGAACAAATTGGAATAAACTCCATTATTCGAAGCGCTTCGCATAACTAAGAGATATCGGCGGGACTTGTTATGTACTTTGTTATTGAGTTTCTTGTTCTATTAGGCTGAGGGTCTATTTTGTGGTTAAATGGGTAAAGAGAGGGTTGTTTTTGATAAGTAGGCCATTTAGGGGAACGTTTTTGCGGTTCGAATTAGGCAGATTTTGTTTAATTTATGTTGTTTATGGGTGAGAAATGTCTCATGTGTTGTGATGCAATACATTTTTTTGTTTTTTTTTTTCAACCTGTTCTGTCCCACTGCTGAGCAAATCTGCCCTCAGCCCTTTGTTCTTTTCATTCCTCTTGGCTTTGGGTGTGGACGACTCCTGATGAAAGGGGATACATAAAAATCTTTACAAAATTATAGGTACCTTCTTTTATTTCTTTGGTAGATATATATTATAATCAGCTAGAGGTAGATGGTGGACGGACGGATGATACATACAAACTTTTTAACGATTGTAATTGCCTATTTTATATACCGATTATTATATAATACTTCATTCTATGAAGAATTGGAACTAATAATCTGCTTATCAGTATTCATGCTAATCAAATTGTTCGATTTTTCTACGAATAAGTCGTATTGGTGTCAAACCCTCTCCCTGGCTATGTCTACATACATATACATACATTGACCAATCGCCCTCAACTGTATTATTTTGTTCAGTAACCCAGAACAGACAGGCTACCCGTGTAAAAGGCTCTACACGGCTCTTACCCCTGCTCAATTAATTACTCTATCTCACTCACAAGGTGTACCTAAGAAGACTACACACACAACACTTAGATAAGTACCACAGCATCTTAAAGATCAATAGTACTTGTATAGATTCCTGGCTCAGCAGTCTTCAATCCTCGGTCGTCCTCGGTCCTCGTGTGTCCTCGTATGAGCCCATCCATCACTTCTTGTCTCGGAGGACCAATTACTCGCGATGTAATTGAGTGTCGCCCGCCGTAACACGCGCGGGTACAGTTTGCCCGCCGCCTTATTAAAAAACTTTGCTTTTTCTATATTACTTTAATGTTCTCAAATTAATTTTGTTTTGTTGTTCTGTATGCTTAAGATTGTTTGTTTTTATTGTGGTGTACGGCTTCTTTGTTTAGGCTGAAAATGTATTTCTGGAATTTCAATCTTTGCTGTTATTTACAAGTTTTGCCAGGTTGTATGGTTTGAAAACCAACCCAGCAAAAACAAGTAAAGATAGACTCCGACTGTGATGGTCCTTGCTGGGTAAAAGACTCCAGGTTGTAGCTACAACCTGGGGGTCTTTAATTCAAGAGTAAACAGGTTACTTCTAAACAAAGAAGCGTCCTCCATTTTTGACCACACCAGCGCTTTCTATCAGGTAAGAAAAATGAAATGGAAACAACTTATCAACTACAACTTATTAAAAAAACCTGTTGCACTGTCCTGCGATGTCAGGGAGTCTACTCCTTAAGCCCGAAGTCCGTAGTTTCGGCCTTAGTGTCGGGCGTTTTGTACTCCGTATCACCTACGGACTTACGATTAGTCCCGAGCACGAACTAAGAATGAATGACAACATGATTCGACAGTTGTTCGTAGTTCGGGTTCGGGACCGGACATTACTACAACGAGTCTCAGGAGGGATTGTGGTTAAACGCGAACCTATCAATAATACCTAAAAAAACATTTCATGACAAAAAAAACCTGCATTGTGAAAATCTTAATCTATCTAAATATTGCCTGTAATTTCCCAATGCTGGGCAAAAGCAATCAAGAAAATCTTAATAGACACCAAATAACATAATTCAACATCTATGTAAATTAAACAGTGTAGCACTTCTCCGTCAACAGCCTCGATAGACAAGCTTAGCATCTAATTCGTGTAGTGGCACTCCACGATATTGGGCGCGCGTCAACTTGTCGCGTACACGCGCGGGAAGCAGCCTAGACGCGCGGCTGTCGCATCGTCTCGCGAGGTGGCGCCGAAGCACATTATATATTAATTGCTGTTTGAGATGTGTTTATGCATCTTAGCTGCTTGAGAAATCATGGATGTCTGATCTTATTACTGCAGCAACGATTTGGCAATGGTTGTTGACGATTTACTGTAGATAAATAGCCTTTCTATAAGTTGGGGTACTTACATATAAAAAGTGGGATAATTATATGATACTGACGACTGCTGCTTTAATTTTTTACTCGACTACCATAGACAATAATGTTTTTACATAGGGTCATTTGAAGCTTAGCGTTAACCTTCACTAAACTTTGCAGTCCGTAATGTAGTGATAGTTTTACTTTTCAGTTAGTTTTGATCATCTAGCTAGGATAAACGCCCGTTAATTGGAAAACCCATTATTTTCATTAATTCATCTGACAGTCTCTGCAGATTACAACAGACAAACCGCAAACTGAAAATGGAAACTGTAATTGTGATTTATGTGGACCAACTCACAGAGCACGCTTCCAACACATACAGCATCCCATTCAAAACCTTAGATCCATCTGAAGTTGAATACAATTAGTTCTGCAGGAGAGCTAGGTACTAGGTAGCATCTATCGAACGCAGTCAATATTGCCTTACAGAGAATTGCTCCAAGTTTGGGAACAAAGGACTTTAGATGCACGCGCAGTTCGCGACTTTACCACAATATATAGATGAGGTATAAAAGGCCAACTCCATACAATAAGTTAAAATGCATCCAAGCACTCATAGGTAGACGCGACTCAGCGCCTGCCAGGGTTGCGGATCTTGTTTGAAAGAGTTACCGCAGCCCTGGAAAGCAAAGGGCACTAAGAGGAGCACGGATGGGTCAGTAAGAGTCTGACACTCCCTTACACTCCGCCCAGAGCGAGAGGAGTCATTTGATGATTTTCCATCCATAAAAAAAAGGTAGACGCGACTGACATTCGTCTACCTTCTACCAACACCCAGTCTTATCAAACAGCGATATCGCAGTACCCAGTAAGTATTGTGTATGTCAGAAACCGATACACTCCATGGAAAAATTTGTTATTTAGTTGCAATCGTTAACGGATTTTGCGCACTGGATGGCCACGACCACTACCACTACTACCAGTGATTGCAGCGACCAAGTAGGAAAAGTATAGCCGATACGAATGTCTGTGACCAAGTTTGCCGACTGGCTAGAGTCGTGGCCGTTTAGTGCTCAAGATCCCATATACTGGAAACCAACATATCTAGTTGAAAAAAGGCCAGTCATAAAATAGCGATGGTGTATGAAGGTAACCTTCTGTCCCTACATGTGTTGTGGTTACCAGCAGACATGTATGCGAATGTTCTCAAATGTCTGTAGCTTTGTACAAACATTTTCAATAGCGTGCTCGCTCCAACAATGGGTAATTGTCTTTCGGCGTAGTTCTGTCCTTTTTCGTGCTCCAGTCTTCGTGCGTTTATTATTTTGTGATCCCCTTTGATTTAGAGCGAACTGCCACGTGTGATACGTGTGTCGATTACTTTTATGTAGTTGGGAATTTAAGGCTCAGCAGATATGGTATTCGTTAATTGGTTTTACACTTTCAATCCAGTACAACACAGTGGACAAACCTAAACTGTGAAAATTCACATGTGATACGTAGGTACTACTACTGTCGAAGTTCGCTGCTAGGTATAATATAGGCTTCTGCTAAGTTGCACCACAAACCCTGTCCACATTCGCCGCGTCGTTCGCATGTACGTATTCCTTATATGATTGTATGTATATCTTTTGCGTACTTGGCTAATTTTCGGTCAGCCATTGTGATCGAAATTCGCTCGTTATAATTATGTTACTTGTGTCAGCACACGGAGCCAGCTGTTACTTGAGACTGGTCAATCATGGACTCGAGTGGGTGGGTGATCAGTTTGTGAGGGGCGTCTCTGGACGTCGCATTGTATGACTACTTTTATTATCTTGGATTCTGCCTGTAAAAATAATTGTATGTGTAAATAAATAAATTATGGATGCCTAAACTAACAAGCAATGAGTACTCAAGTATCCAAATATCTTCAGCAGCACTCTTCTTAGAATACACCTAGAACCATGTAGCGTTATTTATTTAATTTCCTCCTCCCTGCTGTGTTCTACACAGACAACATTTTTCCCTCCCGCCGCTCTTAAGACTTTGCAAAGTAACAGAAAGGACGCAGACCATAATTTAGTTAGCAACGGCGAAGTTGTCACGTACTTCCATACCTTGAAGAAGAATGCTCGCCCTGTGGGGGTATGAATAGGGTATGGAGCGCTAATGTTACCGATGAAAAAATATGATTTTGGTTATGATTTGCCGGAAGAAGAAGTGTTGCTGATGATACCATATTTGGTGCGGTGATGTGATGAACAACGATACTTTGTATCGACAAGATACCTAAGCAAATTAGATTAATTAATATTATATTAGTCAAGGCTCGTTAAGTCACCATGGCATTATGTGGGTTATTTATTTCTTCATCAACCGAGCGTACATATTTTCACTTGCCGTTTAGTGACACGAGTAAAGTGGAAGCTCATCTATTTTTTTCCCAAAACAATCGTTTAAATGCTTGTCTTAAACGAACGCTAACCTGTCCCCTTTCACTTTCACCCCTCGTACCCCTGCCCCCGCGGACCTCCTGTCAGATGTTTTATTAAGGAGAAGTTTAATCACACGCCCCTCGCGCCAAACTTGTGGAATTTCCGAATTAACTTGTGCAGGTAATGAGACGCCTATGTGTGCTGTATGCGTCGAAGAACAGCTGGGAAATGGCTGTTTTTCGATAAAAATAGATTGGAGAAGTTAATAGAGTTGCTCGTTGAAGGGGCTAGTGGCTGACAACAGATACATTGATCGATCTTCGACTCTAAGGACGAAGTAACGGACATCGGCTAGTTAAAGAATAAAATTAGGAACAATAGAAAAACTAGTTTCAATGAAGCTCGCTTTTGTGGTCAACTTGTATCAAAAGGGATGTTTTTCCTGAGTAAAAAAATATGATTCTATTTAGTCCTTCAGTTAGATTATCGAAAAGTATTGGATACTAACGTATTTTTTGTTTTATCAAATCAATAAAAAATTACGAAGAAAAAACACAGCAAAGGTCGAGAGTTGAGGCTTGTGACGTCACTCTCCGGTAAAAATTAGATCGGTCTGTGACGTCACACGAGTTTTCAGCGTTTATTTATTTATTTATTTATTATACACTTTATTGTACACCAAAAGTAAAACAAAAAGGAACCTTAAAACTAAAACACATACAATGGGCGGCCTGCGTTCTGTATCGTTTACATTTTTTGTTTAAGTACGTGAAAAAAGAAAAAAATACGTGTCCATAATTTTTAGGACAACAATCTAATTAGTCCGTCACATACATTTTATCTGACGGACTTATTAGATTCTTGCAGGAAACATCCTTAAATTGCCGTACCTATAAAAGGATTGTTTTGTATACAATAAGGAATTAAGAATGGTCTTCCATTTTTTTTTTCTTTTTTTCTATTCTTTATTTATTAGAATTAAAATTTATTTACAAACTTAACTATTTATATCTACTAAACCTAACTATATATAATTATTTATCAAATGCGAAAGCCTAGCAATGCAAAGGTATTCAAATAACAGCTCATAAACAAAGACATATCAGACCAATGTAATAAGCAAAACCATTATGAAACTTCAAACAATCATCATCAAGTTACTTTTCAACTAACTGTAAGTACCCACACACTTCGCTTCTTCTTCGTACATACTCCAACAGTAAGTAAACTCTTACAACGAGTCCTCTGTGTACGCAGATAATGGCGTCCTACAGAGGATTCAATAACCCTCTCATGTGAACATTAAACTCGAGCAAACTTGTGGAAACTCCCGGGAACGATGCTGATTGAAACGAATAAATTCAAGTGTCTTATAACACGTGTAAGATCGCTTTAGGAGTTCGTGGCTTATTATTAACAGCTGCACGGGTCGATATTCATAGTACAGCAATGCTTGCTGAGGTCTTTCCGTGGATGGGTGACCATCTTAACATATCGAGATTCCTTCGTTCACATATATCAGCGAAGTCACAGTTTCGGCACAGTAGCAGAATAGAATAGAATATAATACTCTTTATTATGTACACCATTTAAGTAACAGAAAAGATAGATGAAGAAAACATAACAAATGGTGACACAATGGGCGGCCTTATCGCTAAAAGCGATCGTTTAAAGACAACCTTTGGGTGGATTTTGATGAGAGAAAGAAAGACAGTACTGCAGCACCAGCACCACACCAGTAGCACCGCGATAAATTATTCTTTTATACAATCTCTATGAACGCGTCCACACCTGTCAGTGTCAGTGACGACCGTGAAGGTATAGATAAATATGGATTCCACACTTACACAATACCTACTTGAAGCATGCTGATGTATAAAAGAATAATTTATCACAGTGCCGGTACTCTGACTTCAATGACTATTGACTATTGACTATTGGTCCCGGCTGTCATTTGTAGATCTTTGACAGTCGTAACGGGAAGCCAGAAGCCGAGATATCTAACATTAGTCTTGACAAGGATTATTTTGTTACCCAGTTAATGGGTTGTGGAGGTCAGTTAGGCAGTCGTTCCACGTAAAATACTGGTACACAGCTGTATCAGGTTACGCTGAAAGCCTCAACCCTATTAGTTGGGAACAGGTTAGACGGATTGATATTAAGATCCTGACGCATTTTTCTACTGGTTGCGAGAGTGACTGTGGAGCGTGGGGTTTAAATCCCCGGTCAGACAAAGTGTTAAGGTACCGCTCCATAGTAACCCAAAGCTAAGCTACGCATGTCTACGTTGCTTGATAGATAGATCGTCCACTGAAAAACAAATCACCGTAAAAATAAGGTGAAGTGAGCTGTCAACCTCTAACTTTAGGACGAACACGTTCACTTACACAAACATACAATCATACACACAATATAGACAAGTAGGGTTACCACAGCCGCGCTACGCGCAATTCGTGGCTGTCAAGCAAATGAACGAAGCTAACATGGAAAACCTGCGGTCTATTCTGGCAGTCTCACCGTGTAAACTTAGGTGGAGGGAGGATGCATGGAGTGATCTGTATTTCTATTTTATTTGTATGGTTTAACAACTCACTTTATGTTCACTTTACCTAAGTTTATACGGAATCGCATTGCTGTTCACTCACGCTCACTTCATCTTAGTTTCCACGATCAATTTGTTTATAGAATAGGCAAGTAGGGTTACCGCGCAGCCATGCTACACACAATGACGGCACGGTTGGCGCAGTGGTGCAGCGATCGACTGCTGCGCTGCGTGTCATTCGATTCCCGCACAAAAAATATTTTTGTAAGGCCCACAGATAGTAGTTCCAGGCCCGGCTGTTTGTGTATGTGAGTTTATATTATATTTGTAAGCGCACCCACGATAAATTAATTCCTAGTGTGCAAGGCTTTAAGAACAAAGAAAAATGCGTGGCTGTCAAACAAATGAAAGAAGCTAACGTGGCAAACCTGTTCGTGCATATCCTATGCAGTGGACGGTCGACTTTATAACAGTCAAAGGATATTGGATAAAAGACGAAAAGCGATAAAACTTAAAGAAAATTGTACCCTTCACACAACATTCTTGTAAATAAATCTTTTCGTAAAAATAGTGTTTGAGGGTGAGAATGAGATTAACGACGACTTTTATTGTAGCCCGCGTCAACGTTCGAGCTCGACTTTGATGTTTTTATTTGGGCAACTATTACTTATTTTGTCAAGTGAAAAGTTTAGTAAACAATAAACGACTTTTGTGTTTGATTTCTTTGATAAATGATAAATGATATTTATTTTGTAAGTAGGTTAAACATAACACTTTTACACGTCAATATTTTTTGGTCATTTTAAGCTAGATGAGGCCGGTGTTTCCTAGCTGACTACCCTGAGAAGAAACACCGAAACAAACTCAGAGGTCACAGTCTCTTTTGAAGTCCATACAAATTGTACTGGTCAAATCATACGAGAACCATGTAGGTTAATGTCTGAGGTGGCCTTTTGAGGAAAGTGCCACACAGATTTGAGTGGACCTGTCCAGACAGTGCAAGCATTTGTCAGTTATTGTGGAGCTCAAACTTAGAACTTTAAGGAGCTCAACGATTTGACGAACAATACCAAAGTAAGGACATTTGGGTAGGCCGCATAAAAAAAATCTCTTTATTTTTGTTCCTGTAGTGATATGTAATTTTATACCTATGTAGGTAGTTCGCTTGTTCGTAGCATATGTAATTCCTACCACAGTAAAATAAAAGGAGTTTACCACCTACAATACTTAATTTTGTAACGGTACCTAGCCTAGGCCCTATTTTTTATTAAACTAGCATTTCGCCCGCGATTTTGCCCGTATTCTGATAATAAAATAGCTAATGTTATTTAGTGATAATAAAGTTTTGTACTGATGAAATATTTTTTTTAAATCGGTGAAGTATTTTAGAGCCTATAATCATTACAAACATAAATATTTTCTCTTTTGTTATTAGTGCAGAAGAGGCAATCAACTATACAAACTAATACCAGCGGTAATACTCGTAATAAACCACAAACACCTGAAAACAACGTATAATTTTGTACCCAAATAACACACGTTTGAAGCATAAGTTCGGTTCAGTTAAGTCTGCGTCCCCGCGGATCGCTTAGTCGCTCATAAATTGAAGGTGAAACATACCACAAGCCAGCTTGCTTTTACAGGTGCGCACAAGCGATGTATGGTTTCAAGTAGGTTTTGTACCTGTTCGGTGATAATTTCGGAAAAAATTAAAATGTCACATGATTTCTTTTTTATTAAGGTACTAACTAGCTTTTTCCCGTAACTTCCTACGCGCATATCAATTATGAAATATACTAATAGTAGAAGTAGAAGTAAGCAAATTTAACTATGTACACTTAAAATAAAATACAAAAGGAAAACTCCTAACTAAAAGGCGTCAAAAAATTCATCCGTATCGCTGTCGACTGGAAGTGAGCCCAAAAGACTGGCGGCATTGCCACGTTGTATGGCAATGCTTATCCTCTGTCCGAAGTAAAAGCCAGCCCTTGGGTCACGCGAAGTGTCAACTAAGCGTTTACAAAGTTCTTTAAATAACGCATGAGCACTCGGACCCCACGGTCCAAGAGTTTCAACCCCAAACGGCTCGAAAATATAATTGCCAACTAGGTTATTGTATTTCCGCCGTTTGAGGTTCTCAGCAGCCGCAGCGGCAGCGCCAGCACAGCACGACGAGCTAGGAAGATGGGATGGCGCAAGAGTATCGACACAAGTAGCGTCCCACACTAAAGGCCTACCCATCTTCCATGGAAATAAAGACATACCGTCCGGTCGCTTGCCATCGTCGCGTGCCAGGCCACTGGGTTCTAGTACGGCTGGAACGCCGACGGCAACAAGAGCACGTCGGATAATGTCGTTGATGTTAGCGTGCCGCGCTATGCGACCAGCACTTCGCCTGCATGATAGGCCGTGGTGCCCGAGACTGTTGACAGCTTCGCCACAGTGGCAGCGATGAGGGGAACAACACGATGCGCCTAAGCGAAGGGAAGCAGCGAGGCGGAAAGTCGTATCGTCTAACAAGGTGCCTATGTTCGACGACGGTAGTGCGTGAAGCCAGAGGCCCGACTCCCACTCACCCACAGCCAGCAGGCGCGCACGCTCCGCAGAAGTAGCAGAAGTGGCAATTAGGTTCTTCTGAATTTCTCTGCAGAGCGGTTCATCCCACCGCCTCTGGTATGATGGGTTGTCGGGTGGATTTTCATTCGGGCAAGCGAGTCTCCAGGCATTCATAGCCTCGGTGAAGCACGGCACATCAAAATTAATCAGTGTGGAAGCTAGGATATTCCTGATTAATTTATCAGTGCCATGAACCGAGGATATAAAAGCCGGTAAACTAATACTGGTAATTTTGCGAACGCCAAGGCCTCCCATACGGATGGGAAGGGTAGCTTGAGCCCAAGCTCGGTCGTCCATGGCCACATTTAAAATTGAAGAAAGTGTATCCTTGATAATTTGGTCCATTTTTTCCAAAAGATGAGGGTGCTTCCATAGATGGGAAGCTCGAAGGAAATATGTTAATTTAGGGCCGAAACAGCAGTAACGAATTATGGTTATGGCCGAATGCATGTTAATTTGGAACAATCTTTCCGAAACGTCATTGAAATTTTGAACTTTTTCTTCGACAAAATTGGGAAAGGAATTTTCAAAGATTGGCGACCCAAGAAGGCGAAGAGAGCTTTTGTCCAAAATTTTGATTTCAGGAGCTATTGCGTTAAATTTTGAAAGTGTGAGTTGTTGGTCAGTACTGTCAGATAAAAATAATTCGCATTTGGATAAGTTCAGATCAAGGCCTATGGTGTGAAGTTGATTTTTTAAAAATTGAAGATCATTTAATACCGAATTTACATCGCCTCCAAGGGTTCCGTCATCAAGATACCAAACATTAAATTTAGAATTTAGTTGTCGAATAATTGGGTGAATAGCTAAACTAAAGATCACTGGCCCGAGAGGATCACCTTGTTGACAACCAACAGCAGATTCCAAAAGATTGTTCCGATATAGTAATTTAGATGGTTGCCTATAGCATTGCCAAAGAAAACTGAAAATTTGAGGTATTTCTTTTTTAGTTTCTGCCAGCAAGGTGTCCCTATTTACAGAATTAAATGCGTTTTTGATGTCAACCTTCAGGATGATCTCTCCTTTGCCAGAATTTAAGTAGGTCGACAGTGCGTGTACAGCAGCCTCACAGCCCCCTTTGGAACCGTAACCCAACTGCAGGGGCTGAAATTTTTCCGAAACGATCTCACCATAAAATTTACAACAAATCTTGGCTGCCGTACGACGATAAGTAGTTCCCACGGCAATGGGACGAATACCGCCATCCCTCTTGCGCAGGGCACATAAGTTGGCCCCGTACAAGACGTCGATGACGGTCTCGTTTACCTTGCCGGAGAGCATGAGGTTAATCAGAGCCGTGAGCTCCTTCAAAAGCAACTCACCAGCTTCCCCGGCGCTTGAACAGATTAGGTCCTTTAGGTGTTGGGGACTTAGGGCGTCGAGGCCGCCAGCAGAGCCACTCCGGAAGGAGCAAACGGCTGTGATCACATCTCGGCCTGTAATGGTGAGAGAGTGAATATCCGAATCAGGGGGGTCGGGAAAGGAAAGACCATCCGCTGGGGCAGGATGTTTGCTCTCCAGAGCTGCGAGAGTATCTGGAGAACACGGAGCCACCACATCACTACTAAACAAAATCCTGGCTGCTCCGCTAATGTCACCCTCCCCTAATTTAGATTCGACCAGATGGGAAATACCTCTTAAGGAGGTAAACCTCTGTGTCGATAATTTAGATTCCAAATTAAGAGCCGAAACGTTACAGTTTTCTTTAATTTGTGCAGTTAATGTCTTTTTGGTTGCCAAATTCTTATTTACATGCAAAATTCTGTAGGGGAAAGTGAGAAGATGTTCCCAGGCACTTTGCGAGTTCTCCCGGGCGGCACGGCGAACGCACCCTGCTAGGTTCTGCGCGACTAGAGGTCTAGCGCCGCGGGGAACTCGTTTTAGAACAGGAACAGAGTTTTTGAATTTTGCAAGAGTTTTCCAAAACGGGTCAGAGGATATAGCTGGTGTGGTAGGCACTGAAGATGGAATGTCAGGGTCTGAAGTGAGTGCATTTTGGGATTTGTGCACCTTCCCAATATGCACATTCAGACCCCGCTTACCTTTAAAAAATCGTGCCTGGGTGCACAGAGGACACCTCTCCAGGATATCTAGTGATGTTGAAGGTTGACTGGCACTAACTTGCAACACATCACTGCTACCACTAAGCATTTAAATTACGAGCACACGTAAAAACACTTATATTAAATTATAAATTAAATAACTAAAAAATCAATGAAAAAAATACGTGTAAAAAGTCAACTGATGACAACATGTGTCAAATTTTAAAATGCGCAGTCGCGCTGAGGGCCTGGGGCGCCGTGATATGTCAGTGGCAGCGCCCTAGACAACGGTTGCCGCGCGACACGCGGACCCGGCGTTTCGCTCCCAGAGTCGCGCGGCGTCGCTTCCAGATGACGTCGTCGTTGCCTTCATGCAACGGATTTTTCTTCGTCTTCTGTTCTGGTACGTCTTCTGGCAATAGGCGAACAGCAACACGGTGCGCGGTCGGACGATCTTGGACTAAGTATCAACTACCCATATGTAGTTATATACACTTCAATGTGTCATCAAGTAAAATTTTACTTGAATGCCATGAGATCAAAATTAAATCTTCTTTTTTATTCTGAATGAAAGGGCTTTGTCGCACATGCGATTATGAATATTAGATAAGAAACAGTAATGTTATTTCCTCGACGCTTATTTTTGCTCTTTTTTTTTTTTAAGTAAGCAATAATTATTCCTTTGAGAAATCATGTGAGACAATTAACAACAATCTCAAAATTGTTCAATAATATTTTAGTATTCGCGCGAGTAAGTTCAAGCACAGTACAGATAGGAACAGAAGGTTTACTTCAAACATAACAGTTATGTTGTATATGTCGATTCAGTTACTGAATCAAGCTCTGGCCAGATCAGTCACAGACCGACCTTGGCAAGCTTTGCTTAACCTCGCAGATCGACCTATGCAGCTGTTACCTACTTATTATTAAACCGCGAACCCCTACAGCATCTACGGTATTCTTCCCAGAAAATATACTTCGGAGAGCCAAAACTTCAGAGCCAAATCATCATTCCATTAACATCAAACTGGAATGGCTTAAAAAAACTCTGCCTAAGGCTGACTGTCGACCGGAGCGGAGAGGAGAGAAGAAGACTGGAGGGATTGCTTAAAATCTCCACTCAGCTTCGGTGGACAGGGACTTGCTAACTAGTTTAAAATTCATACAAAACGGAGCGGAGCAAGGCAGCGGAGCGGGGAAGCGGAGTGGGGAAGCGGAAAATCAACCACCCGTTTAAACAAAAAAATGAGCAGACACAGTACACAACTCCGCTCCGCACTAACCCGCTCCGCATCAATGAGCAGACACAGTCCGCAACTCCACTCGGCGCTACCCCGCTCCGCAACAATGGCCAGACACAGTCCGCAACTCCGCTCCGCACTACCCCGATCCACAACAATGGGTACACACAGTCCGCAACTCCGCTCCGCACTATCCCGCTCTGCAACAATGGGTAGACACAGTCCGCAACTCCGCTCCACACTATCCCGCTCCGCAACAATGGGTAGACACAGTCCGCAACTCCGCTCCGCACTATCCCGCTCCGCAACAATGGGTAGACACAGTCCGCAACTCCGCTCCACACTATCCCGCCCCACAACAATGGGCAGACACAGTCCGCAACTCCGCTCCGCACTATCCCGGTCCGCAACAATAGGTAGACACAGTCCGCAACTGCGCTCCGCACTATCCCGCTCCGCAACAATGGGCAGACACAGTCCGCAACTCCGCTCCGCACTATCCCACTCCGCAACAATGGGCAGACACAGTCCGCAACTCCGCTCCACACTATCCCGCTCCGCAACAATGGGTAGACACAGTCCGCAACTCCGCTCCGCACTACCCCGCTCCGCCACAATGGGTACACACAGTTTGCAACTCCGCTCCGCACTATCCCACTCCGCAACAATGGGCAGACACAGTCCGCAACTCCGCTCCACACTATCCTGCTCCGCAACAATGGGTAGACACAGTCCGCAACTCCGCTCCGCACTACCCCCCTCCGCCACAATGGGTACACACAGTTTGCAACTCCGTTCCGCACTACCCCGCTCCACAACAATGGGTAGACACAGTCCGCAACTCCGCTCCGCACTATCCCGCTCCGCAACAATGGACAGACACAGTCCGCAACTTCGCTCCGCACTATCCCGCTCCGCAACAATGGGCAGACACAGTCCGCAACTCCACTCCGCACTATCCCGCTCCGCAACAATGGGTAGACACATTCCGCAACTCCGCTCCACACTATCCCGCTCCGTAACAATGGGTAGACACAGTCCGCAACTCCGCTCCGCACTATCCCGCTCCACAACAATGGACAGACACAGTCCGCAGCTCCGCTCCGCACTATCCCGCTCCGCAACAATGGGCAGACACAGTCCGCAACTCCACTCCGCACTATCCCGCTCCGCAACAATGGGTAGACACAGTCCGCAACTCCGCTCCACACTATCCCGCTCCGCAACAATGGGCAGACACAGTCCGCAACTCCGCTCCACACTATCCCGCTCCGCAACAATGGGTAGACACAGTCCGCAACTCCGCTCCACACTATCCCGCTCCGCAACAATGGGCAGATACAGTTCGCAACTCCGCTCCGCACTATCCCGCTCCGCAACAATGGGTAGACACAGTCCGCAACTCCGCTCCACGCTATCCCGCTCCGCAACAATGGGCAGATACATTCCGCAACTTCGCTCCGCATGACTCCGTTGCTCCGCTCCGCTGCCTCGCTTAAACAAAATAAGTCATAATAAAATGTGAGCTCATTTACGTCGCTAATTTGCCGAGTCATCATTTTAATGAGGTGCCAATCGTTATGACATTAGCAAATAAATCAATCGGCTGCCGACACGCTATCCAAATTGACGACTAATTAGCAAGCTTGTTAGCGTCTGCAAACAACCTAAATTGGATTGTGTCGCAATTATTGGAGTTTTAGGAAATGGTCAAAGCTTTAGCGTCTGGAAACATTGCTGAAAAGAACCTTTTTGGCGCAGCCGTGAGGCACAAACTATATTTTTTTTACATAGGTGTGTACCTACCTGTTGGACTAAGACAAACAAAATGTGTGAGATAGTGTTTAATTATGTACCTACTTATGACATACACATACCTACCAGCTTAGGCTGATGGCAATTTTTTTAAGTAAGTTCTGTGGACTCCGGGATCTCAGTCTATGATGAACAGTCATGCAATAAAGGTTTTTTCTTTCTTTCTTAGAATGACGCTAATTTTATTTTAACACCAAAGTTGGCATGGCAACACAGGTTCCTGGAAAAAATTGCGACCCACGGATGTCAAGTTAAAGGGAAAATCTACAAGTGCGTGGTGCGAGGACAGAAAGAAGGCATACAACGGGTTGTGTTGATCTCGTGTAGTAAAAGGGGAATGCACAGCAGCCATTTAAAAAATGCTTGAAATGAACATCAGTTAAATATGCGCCAAATTGTACTACAAATAGTAGGATACCCATTACAATTTCAATAATTATCAAAAAACTAGGAAGGAATTAGTTTCAAACATTTTTCTAAAATATAGGGTAAAGACGTCTTGGTTAAGGATTAATTTATGCAACAATAAAAAAAAAAAACCAAACAACACAAAAACATACCATTTAAACGCAACAACACAACACACAACATAATATTTAAATGCTAAAATATCATCTAGAAATTGTGCAGGTGGATAGATATTGGATTGGTACCGGGCCTATGCTAAGTACCATGTTATTGACATAGTATGGGCACAGATACCAAGTGTTCGTCGTCCCAGTTATAATATAAGATGTTGTATAGCCCTCCTTCCAGATAAATAATTGTTGACTATTAAGTAAACAAAATATACGGTTGGAGTGTAGCCTTAGGGGCGCTATGGCGCGAGGACTTAGAAAAATATTAGTTTTTTTTTTTTGGAAACTTTCCGATTTTTTTGCAGTATCGGGTTGACCTTGTCTGTAGCAACCATTTTGGGTTTGAGAAGCATGGCCCTACGACGCACCGTTTCCGAGTTATGAGCCTTTCACGTTTTTTTTTATTTTATATAAAACGATTTATATTTCCAAAATGGTAGCTCGGATGAGATTGTTTTCGGGAAAGAAATTGTTGCTCTACTCAAAAGCCATGAGGTCATGTAAAAAAATTAGCAAAAATCTTGGAAGAAACAAACAATCGAAAAAATGCAGTAATGTCAAACAGTCAATAAGGCAAAGGACATGTGATTCATACAGCCTACGATACGTTTTCTATTTTGAAAATAATTTCATATTGACACGCATTTATTATTTTAATTAGACTTATGGTACACATAGGTCGAATTCTATTAAATTAATGATAACTGTGCACGAATTCTAAAAATAGTTTGATAATTATGGATAACTTTGACGATTCCTGTTTGGCTGAATGTCACTGTCAATGACAAATAAACACTGACCTTCAATATAAAAATAAGATTAATTGAACGGATATCAAGTTAAAAAATTTAATGATCGCTATATTTTTACCCAACCTGAACAAACTTGAAAATTATTTCATTATACATATTTTATTTTAACTAAAATTAAGGACTTTTGTAGTTTCTGTCTATTTCGAGCATTTTCTGGGCGTTCCCCTTTGACTCTTAATTGTTGAGGTCTCACTTACATGTGCAGCAACTTATTTGGTGAACCAAATGAGTTGCTGCACATGTAAGTGAGTGAAGATACTTGAGTAAAGAATATCAGGAAACTTTTCCAGAACTGATGCATTTGTAGAAAACTTACTTTGCCGCAGGTTCGGGGTAGTTTCAATAATAATGCACAGGTTTAATGCTCTGCGATATAATGTCCCACAACACCGTTACAATTAAGGCAAAAGCGTAGGAAACAACAGAAGGAGAAAGAGTCAAGATCACTAGCTTATTAGCAAAGCAGGTAAGCGCGTAGCTTAATTACGACCACGCAGAAGTACAGCAAAAGCAAAGCGCGAGAGGGCAGACCACAAGCATCTCGTGTCGCGGGCTTATGTCGACTGGCGGGAGTGCCCGCGCGCAGCTCGGACCCCGTCCCGCGGCGCGCGCGCTCCCCTCACATTCCAGTGCCTGCGGCAAAGACTACAATAGTATACTGGCTACAGACAGGCAACTCTACCTTATTTTTTAATATTAGGAAGTGGTCGAACTCAGCGCCATCTAGTTTTTAGTTAAGGGAACTAATTTATATAAATAAATGTATAGGTTGGTAGGTATATAGCTGCTGTCTGATCCTTTATGATATTAGGTAGAGAGATGAGTGTATCCGCAATAAACATATACGTACTACATAAAGGAAGAAAAAATCACATAATTGAATATTAAACCATTTTATTTAGAAAAACATCACACATTTACAATAAAAATTTATGTTCGCCTTTTTCGTCCCTTATGATTAGGGTAGTGCCGATTAGCCTTGTCTTTCATTGAATCGTTAATATCCCAAAAAGGTTATTTTGCCAGTGAGAACATTATTGATATCTTTGCACCAGTTGTTTCCAACAACAACACACACAACACAACACAACACGAACGTACGAACGAATTGTAACCCGGCTCAACAACATGGAGAAACGAAAGCTCAACTCAACCTGCAGATGCACTAGCGAAACAACAAAAACTCTATTGCAAAAGGAAAATAAATGCGCACGAGTAGTTACAGTCTCACGCAGCCATTTGCAATTCAAGTGTGGCCATTCAAAAACAAACTTTTGCACGTTTAAATACCAAAATATAACTTCTACACTATTAAAGCTCATAATAAAAACCTAATTATGTACTAATTCATATATTCTATTATTTTTATGTAAGAAGATCATGAAATTATATTATTTTTCTTGATTAATGTTATAAAGTAACTCCCAGAAAAAAAATTATATATTTAACCGTAGCAACACCGCAATTTGTTTCCCTTAACTAAAAACTAGATGGCGCTGTTTTCAATAAAAAAATGGAATTTTAATTTTGTTCTAAGTTGCCATAGCATGGCCTGCGGCGATAAAGAACCGGTCGCCGTTGCGCGCTAACTAATTCTTTAATATTAAAGTATAGTCTGTGAGACTGTTTGTTCGTGAAATATTACAATAGAAAAATTGATGATTACAAATAATTATGTGTGGAGTCCGCCACACATTCTTTTCTAACTAACTTTTTACTTATACAGTAGGTACCTACTTAAGTAGGAAGATAAACATTTATTATTTTCGGTTTTGTTCGCTCCTGATAAATTCAAAAAGATGACACTCATAATAAATGGACGCGCATACTTAGATTGCTTAATTACCAATCGAGTTTGATATAACAATTAAGATAGTTGAAGCATGAGCAATTGAAGCGCAAAAGCATGCGATGTGCTTGTAACAATATTATGCGCCACATATATGTACAAAGTGATATTAATTAACTTGTTGTAATTGATTGATCGTAGCTTCGAGACGCGAGAGGCACTTTGTGTGTTGTGCATTTCGGAATTAACCCTTGCATTCACCGAAGGTTTGCAAGATGTATCTAGACCATATTAGAGTTTGCTAATGAATTATATTAGATCCTAAGCAGAAGCTATTTAAATAATATGATAGTAATTTCGATAGTCTCATCGATATAAGATGAAGTGCAGTGATTAAATATCTGCCGTGGTGATAATCCTATACATTGTGGGTAAATATATCCATGAAAACTAATCAATAGCAATAGGTAGGATCATGAGCAATAGGTAGAGAAGTATATAAGATTCAAATAACTTCGTGACTCGCTGTTAAAACTTTCGCAACTATTCACCAGAAACCCTACAACATTGTATCAATATGATCAAAGTGAAGACATCGCCGTCGTAGGTGACATAAGCTATGGATATAGTAAGTTATTTACAAGTCAGGCTTACGGCAACCCCTGTTCCGGCCGAGGCAGCTTTATAGGCTCGCCGTTAGGTCGGCCGACTAGGCGTATGCTGGATTATAGCGCAGTTTCCTTCAATATCGCTGAGATACACTCCGGAGCGGGAAAATTATGTTCAGAGTGAGTTTGGCGCCTTGTTGATGGTTCGAAGGCAGCTTAAACTGGGTCAAGTGCTTCAAATGTGGTTTATGCTGTCCTTTTGAACGTTAAAATTAAATATTTACAGATTTTTGTGTTCAAATAGAACTGTGATCCTACCTATATAAATATTTCCTGCCTTTTCTACTGACTGCAAAAGGTACCCAAGAGTCAAATTCACAAACCCACAAAAAAAAAACGCTCTAAAAAACTACGTTATCAGTTCTCCCCTACGTTTTCTACGTTAAACTTTTACCACCCTTTTTCAGTCCCAAATTCTTTCAATAAGTTACCCGACCCTGTTTTTCTGTGAAGATTTTATATGCGAAAGGAGCTATTTATAAAGATCAAGCGAAAATCGTCGTCTACAAATCTAAAGGTAACGTGTGGAGCGGTAACGATGGGCCACATTTATCTGTAGGGCGGCTGTCACCCCTCAGCACTCCGGCAGAGGCTCATAACGCGGGTCTGGCGGTCGTCAGGTGTGCGCGACCCCTGGCCGGATCGCTGTCGATACTGCTGGCTAATCGCTCCCCTGGGCCACCCTCGTCGGCGCACATTAGCCCGGGCCGCTTTAACGACGCGCTGTAAACATAAAAGCGTTAAGATTTTATACCCGAAATCCCTCGCTATAAGTTTCTTTGAGGGAGGTACATATTTTCATTTTTATATGCACTTTGCTTGCGAGTGGATGGGAAGGCTTTGAACGTAATTGACCCAGTTGCCGCACAAAGCATCGGCTCCTGACGTACGTGCAGATAATGGAGAACGCTGGCGTCGGGTGGCCCGAGATTGTTTATGTGCCGACGACAGCAGTTAATCTAATCGAATGTTAGTTGCTTGAATCACACTTGTGTCGTTATTGAAATAGGTAGTACTAAAATTTTAGCCAGCCAGTCAGCTACTTCGTTTGCCTTTGAATTACCCATCGCGGCTCGTGTTTTGTCCAATACCTCACCTGATGGAAAGCGATGTTGTGATCGACGATGGATCTCGCTTGCCCAGAAGTAGATAATCTGTTCACTTTTGATTTAAAGACCCCAATCTAAAGTAATGCGGGTTTACCTGAGTATTCCTTGTTCACATCATTTAGGGAACCTGAAGCTGGGTACTGACCGGTGTTACGGGGCGTATTGTAACATTTTACAAAGCGAGCATTCGTTTCATTTCATGTTTTACACGGATTTTAGGTTACGGCGTAACATATAACATGCTCTATGTGGGCCCGTAACACCCGCGGTCAGATATTGGTAAAAAAATAATAATTTTCTAAGTTCTGGGCTAGGTTGATGAGAGGGAGTCAACGAATCAGAACTTTTCTTTTTTTATTCACCCAGAAAGATTTAATTTCAGATTCAACGACACAATGAGAGACATTGCTAATGTCACCATCCGAGCTGTAACGAGTCCCGCGGGAGCTGTTGAGTGGTTCGCTCGGAGCCGGTACCACATCTACACTTATCGTAAACATACAATCCAATTCACAACTTTATTGAATCGATCTACTTTATATTTCCGCTCATTTCTCAGAGAACGCTAAGGCAATATTGTATAGAAAAATCTAAAAGCGTTCAGCTCAATCCAATTTCTTGTATAAGCCTAAAATGTTTTGAAAATAAACGGAATACCTACGTTTCAATCGGAACATCCAATACACAAAATAATCACGTTCCTTACTCGGATTGACGCAGACGCGCGTTCACTCACCGCTCTGCTCGATGGAATCCATTCACTCGTTCATTCGCTCAATCATTCACCCCACTTGCGAGTGGATGCATGCCTTTATGCAGAATTATTGAATTTCGGAATTCACGTAGCGCCTGATTCGAAGCGAGGCGCAGACAAAAATCCATTTGGCAAATATTTATACGCATAACGATGGTGAAGGCACTTAAAGTTCATAATAAGTTTGAAGCGTGCTCTTCATAGTGATTTTATATCATCAGCCGGCCGGGCTGCGAAGGTGAAAGTTATCAATATGGATAAGTAATTGTTGTTTCATTTCAGGCCCATGTTAGACCTAATACTACAGAATTTATGATATCTACTCCAACATTTTATCGTGAGAACCTGTCTGTAATATTTTATTTACCATCAAAATACACAGAGCAGTCGAAACAATCAGATGCTATCCATACATACCTACTGTAATATTTATCGCTCAAGACTGGCCCGATTGCATAAACTCAAAATCAAATTTTTATAGAACTTAGAGTGACAAGAAAAACGAATACCTAGACAAAATTTGGGAAGCAAAATGTAATTATTGGGAAAGTCGTCTCAGGAAAAGGATTGAACTTTCTTTTGAAGTTTCTATTTCGGCCAAATTATCTAGTAAAGTTATAAAGAAACTGTTGTTGTGCTGTTTTGTTAGTATGAGGAGTATTTAAGCGAGCGGTATAACACAATACATTATCTTTGAAATCTAAACCGGTCTCCGGTTTTTCCGTACGGGCTGGACGCCGCGCCGTGCCATTGTGGAGCCTGCGACCATCTGGCTTACATCAAACGAGCGTGAGCTCTGATTTACCTGCCCAGTCAGGAGGTCTCGAAAGTCACTGCGTCATTATTTGCGGGTATCTTCTGCCCGTAATTCAGCATCGGACTTCGGAGCGGTACCTACCTACTACTAACGGAAGGCGAACAGCGCTCCTCCTGGCGCGGATCACCGAGCAGTGGCTCACGTATTTGTACCCTTACTATATTTAAAATTTTGTTCTAGAATTAACCCGTTAATTGATTAATTAATTAATTCCTAATGTGTTTTTATCAAAAAATTTCATGGTCTAAAACTTAGCTTCAAGTCATTACGGTTTTTTTTAACTCGAATGCTTAATTTAATCGATTGCAACCGTGTTAAGATCAGGCACTTTTTTTATTATGAATAGGCTTCGTATGAGTGTGACATTATTATTTTGACTGAGTGCTGGCTATCGTGCTGTTCTACCAAAATTGGACGGTTACAATATTACGCATCGACAAAATGGGCTCTTCAAAACGAAGGTGTAAGTATATCAAAACCAGCCCCTAGATGTAGATGAACCACCTTGTCAAGACTGTAACTGTCTCATCGTTAAAATATGTACTGAAACTGCAATATTGGCCGTATACTTATAGATCCCCTCCAACAAACACCTAGAAAAATCACTAAATTGTTTCAAAAACATCACCATTATGGGAGATATTAACATGAACATCTGTCCCGGTCAAGATTCTAGATCTCATATGGAAAACTTAAATGTGTGTTCATTTCATGATCTTTTACCAGCACATACCCTGCCTACAAGGCACGGTAAAACATGTCTTGATCACGACACGTGACAAAAAACTCAGCTCTCACTTCAGTATTGCAATCTACAATCACCGATCACAAGGCAGTCCTACTGCCTTGTGATCTCATTATTAAAGAAAAAAGAACCTTTGCCCATGTTATCGTTAGTAAGATCAATAAGGAAGGACTAAGCGCGGAGTTAACCAATATTGACTGGGAACCCATTTATCATGACAATAATGCAAATTCTGCCATGGAATATTTTACTAAATCCATCCAACGTGCAACTCTGTGGTGGTATAACTATCAAAACGAAAAAAAGTCATCAAACCGTGGACACCTGGACTAGTACGGTGTATGATGAGGCATAGGGACAAACTCCACAAAAGAAATAAAACAATCGCCTGAAGACGAAACTATTAATTTAACATAGAGTAGATATTTACAGATTTTTTTGCAATAATTTAATTTAAAAAAATTAAAAGAATGGAAAAATTAAAAGAAGGGTAAAAATAATAAAAAAATATGAGACGCAATCAAAAGTATCACAGATACTACAAATGTTAAGTGTCGCTACTGTGTTAATGAATACTTCTTCGTGCCGAACACAAGCGATTGAAGGTGTAAATGAGTTCTTTGCTACGGTAGGCAAAACACTAGCCAACAAGTCTATCAGCTGCCAAACCCCTTTACACTCCAGTGCTTTTAGTGAACAGTCTATAAATTCCTTAAAATCGTTTGTAATGCTAGACACGGATGAGACAGAAGTAGAGCACCTGATCCTGAACCTTAAAAAAGTCTGCTTCACTGGATGGGACACTACTTATACCAAATTATCTCCTTTAAGAAAACAGACGCGTGCTCGTCCCTGCACTACTTTGCTTACTTAAAGGATCTCGTGAACTTGCCTCTCTTGGTGGGAAAAATATTTCTTATGCGGATGACACAGTACTTTTGTTCTCGGCTGATACGTGGGAACAAGCTTATAAAGACGCCCAGCGTGGCTTCGATATTGTATGCCACTGGTTGAGCAGCAATATCCTGACACTAAACGGATAAAACACAGTACATAGCGTTTCCAATGCGTAACTCTACCTCACCACCTCCATCGTTCTCTTTGATTGCACACAACTGCTGCTACAGTGGAATCTGCCAACATCCAACGTTGGTAAAAACCAGGAAGCTAAAATACCTATAAATGTTAATTAGACAATAACCTCTCATTTATACCACACATAGAACTTGTAACAGCTCGACTAAGAAAACTAGTAATGTATTTAAAAACCTGAGTCATGTTGCAGGTACCAAATTAAACAAGCAAGTAGGTATATCTGGCACTTGGTCAATCTGTCTTAGGATATTGTATTACAGTTTGGGAAGGCGCACCAAAAACCATTATAAGACCTCTTGAAGTAGCACAAAGAGCTGTTCTCAAGGTCAGCACTTTTCGTCCATATTTGTTCCCAACGTTTCAACTTTATCAGTCTTGTGATGTCCTCTCCGTCCGCCAATTGTTTATTACCCTGAAGCAACATTCGAGAGTAAATTTTGTCAAAGCAGTTATTCCATCTAGGCGAAGAAAACCTGTAGCCCACCCCGTCAGACCCATGTTTAAAGACCTGTTCGTGTACTTCTGCTTCTGAGGTCGACATCTATATAATAAAATTAATAACATACATGTTCTAAATAACAAAAAATGTAAGCATGAATAATTTTTTGAGATCTATAAATTGACCTATAACGAAACCGAAAACCTCCTAAAAGCCTAAAGGTACCGCACTATATTTCTATATCGCACTCACCCTCCTATCCCACACACACTCATCCATCTACATTCCACACAAAAGGAGGCCTCACTCTCATTTTATAATCTGTCTTCTTTTTTTTCTCCACTTTTTCAGCTTTTATATGAATTCGTTTTATGGAAATGCGCTGTTGTCTGAGATACCTACAGATATTAATTTATCTAGTTCAGACACAGCTGTACAGTGGGCTAAGCACGAAATTCTTGCGAAATCGTATCGATATGGTAAATAAATACCAGACAATTACGTACTCGCTACAGCGACATGTTATATTGGTAGCACGAACTCCAAAAAACGTCTTGCGACAACTCGAAGATACTATTTGAACGATGGTTAATTTAGGCCGAGAATCCAAGAGCGATTAGAATGGTTTAAAGTGAATGGTGCGTTCTGAAAATGAAGACAAAAAACCGATAACTCTGTTTTGATTCAATTAGAGCCTGAAAAATACTAAAGATAAAAAAATATTAATATTATGTAAATGTTAAAACAAGTTTATCATTTTTATAAATTCTTTTTTTCATATAAAATTAAAAATTTCAGTTTAATAGTGATGAAATTAATGATAAATTGTTCGATTTCGAACGGTGTAACACATGACATTTGACAGATTGCATTTCACGTTTGACGTTTTCCTGCAAATGACAAAAATATAAAACCGTTAGCACACTGATGCGAACGCGTGGAGCTGTGAAGTTCTTGCGCTAGCGAACTTAAAAATTGATAAAAGCGCTTGCAGCACGCTCACACCTTAACTTTTCCAGGCCTTAGTAAGTACCTACCTAATTCCTTTGGACATAGTAATGGTAGTTAGATGGAATACTACCTATATTATTACTAACCAAAATTTCCCAAATAATCATTCACTTGATAGAAATAATAATTATACAAGTTATATTATTACACAAATATATACTTTGCAATGATTTCTTCCTAATTTGGAGGATTTGGTTACTTTTGAAATTTTTAATAGCGCCATTTGTAAATGGTGGTGGTGACGTTGCGTCTCGGTGTATGTTTACCCTAATAAGGCGTAACGTCTATTGTTGTTTGTTGTTATTTCAAATAATAATTGTAATTCACCAGCTTATACAAGAAAACTGTGTGCTGTACGGTACCAAGATGTTATAATTAACAAAGTCAACAAGAACAAGCTTTAGTTAAACCGTCCTTAAGGTGAAGTTCATAGAAAAGTAAGCATTTTTATAAAATTTTGTAATCTACACTTTTATTGCTCATACTCATGCAGCAATGCCAAATGCGCCTGTTATGCTGGTTCCTATGGAGTATGAGGTGAGCCTATTGCCGTACACAGCACACAGAATGAGACTTCATGTAGGGCTGTTACTGAGAAAGACCAATAACACTTTGCACGACCAATTCTTTTTCATGTTTCACAATCTTTGATTTTTGTTATAACTACTTCTTTTATCAACAGGAGATGAAAAGCAGATTATTTCAGATTCTAGCCAAGAGCCTTTGCCGGCACCACATTGTAACAATATAATCCAGCATTGCGACCAAGAGCAGGCAAACCATTCCAATCGCTTACACGAGCGTCTACTAGTCTGTGACTGAGTTTCTTCAAAGACCACGACAACAGGGCATTCAACGATGCGATTGGGGGAATCTTTTGTAACTTCTGATGATTCAAAGTGCTAATTTCAAGCTGCTAAGATGTCAACCATGTTTGGAATATCTGCTGTTCCTGCCATTTTAGGTAATGACTTGGAGCACGGTCTATAAGCCATAGCTCATAGGTGCTCCAAACATGTTTGATATCTAACAGCTTTACCAATTCAATAAGATCCGTGTAGGTACCTCTATTTAGGACACATGAAATATAAAGTTTTGTTTAAATGTAAATCGATATTTTATTTCATCAATGCACTATGCTTATAATATACATAGTGAATGGTAATTTCTAATTGCAAAAGATTTTTTAGAATTTTATCTGGCATAAGCTTAATCAGCACACCAAGTTCCTACTACTGCTAGGCTACAGGCTTTCTCTGTGAGGGCGAGTCGGCCACAATCCATCACGCGGACCCAGTGAGGGTTAGCTGGATTTCACATGTCTTCGATTTTTTTCTTCTAGGATATAACAGTGTCCTCACGACGCGACGTCCTTAGCTGCTTTGAGATTAGCAATGATAAAATCTTTAACACCAAGCATTTGGGTTTGGAACATCGTCAGATCACGGGCCTAGTCGGGGCCGTTTACTGGATTTATTATTTACAACAAGTACTCGTCATTCATTCCCCACTGCTTTGCTGACGAGGCTAGCCCAAAAAAAAACTGTTTGTTTTCCGTGATAAAAAAGCAACATTAGTGTAACTTTTTAGCAGAAAAAGAATTATCATAATCAGACCCTTCGATCGCCTTTAATAGTGATCGAAGATCGGACCTGACTTCCAGAGACTACCTTTACAAAGGAACGTAAAAACAAACAATTTTACCTTCTAATTTCTGTTTATTCAGGTTTTCTTAATGTATTACATTTTTAGTCGGATCCAAAATAGAAATTGATTTAACAAACAAGCCTTTCATTTATTACAAAAGGTAGCGGTACGCAAGCCTTGCATGCGGGATGATTTGATCTAGGATTTGATAAACTATTTTCGAAGGAGTCTCTCACAGTGCGCTAGCAGTACGGTGTAGGTACCGACAGTAGATAAGACGCCGGTTACGATGGCAGGTCTTTTCAATAAACCAATCGTCACGCTGCGAAGGTGTTCTATTTCATATTCGTCCTGCTTTTCTCCCTTGGTAAGCACGGGTCTCTAGCCATCATCGATAGACTTGTAGAATGCGGCTTATTGTATAGTTCTTGCCATTTGAATAGGTACTGCAACCATTTTCACAAACCTGCTGAAGAAGATAAATCTTATATTGTCGAGAATAAGGTAGTAGTAGCTACGGTTGCCTAGTACCTACATCATTTGCTCACTGAGGTTTGTTGCAAGTTCTATTACATTCCAATTTTGCGTTGGTATGGACCCGTTGAAACAAACTACATACGAGTACAAACACGTGCATTGTATTAGGTACCTATAGCAGGATCAGTGGGTCGTCTTAGGGGCAGTATTTGTAACACCTATCACGATGCTGCGTGGTTATAACATAAATTAGTTTGAGCACCAAAAATCAACGCGGAGTTGCGGCGAATTACGCACAGAAACGAACTTCACCAAGGCGCGCGGGTGGCGCAGGGAGCTGTAGTGTGATTTGCATGAATAACACTTATAAAAATGTTTTTTGATGAGAAACTATTACGTGTGTTTACCAAGAAAATGGAAATGTTTCCTACCTCGTTTCACATCTTCTCCTAGCCTCTTTATGTATCCAGGAGACCGGATGATAAATAGGCAGCATGCCTTCCTCTTGTTTTCATGAATAAATTGCATTTTCTTGCATTAGTTCCAAAATAAATACGGAATATTTTTTGACGTAAACTGTCTCACCAAGAAAATGTCAGTGAGATTTTTTTTTACGTGGCAGCGTCCCAGCTAGCGAGAAAGTCGAAACGACACAATTCGTGCTACCGATTGCTATCGATTTCCATACATTTGGTTCATTTACGTAACGTTAATGCGTAAAAACTATACGAAGGTGGATGTCAATGTTTCGTGCTACCGATTAGTTAGTTCCAAATACGCACACACGGCGCTGATCAATTTTGCATACAAAATTTGTCGAAGGCGATACGTTTACGCTGTCGATGCAATTACGCAGAAATTCGTGCTTAGCCCTCAGATGTCTTTTAAACTTATTAGATTTAGCGTAAATGATAATAATTGTATTGATTTAAAATGTAGGTATATAAGTACCTAAATAAAATGATTAGTACCTATTGTTCGGAATGATATTTAAATAAAAACAACTAAAGATCGTCTATATTTAGGTATTAGTTTTGTTCCGTGTTCTACGTTTGATAGGTATGAAAAATACGACTTTCTGTATTATGTAAAAAATGCAAGTGCTTTTTTACTTTCTAAATTGTTTTGTCTAATTTTCGACATCCATAACAAAAAAACTGTTAAGGTTGAACTAGTCGCGGGCTCGAACTCGCTGGTAAGCGTGGCCAAAAAGCACGCTGTCTCACCGGGCATCGTGCCCAACAGAGACAATATCAGTGATAAGCATTTAGATGCTAGTCTAAACGCACAATGACTAGTTTCCACGCTCAAAACACCGTTCCGAACGAATACAACGTTAGACGATGCACGATGCAGTCTATTGGGAGGTTGAGTTTTATGAAAACCACTGAATAAATTCATTACAAATAAAGTTTATTGAACTCTTCTACAATTCAGGTTTGTCGGTGCCGACTTTGTTTTGGAGATTTTACACTTCTTATATGACTTATTTACGCCCGAAGTTGCCTTAAAATTGGCAAAAAAAAAAGAATACTTGTTGGCTTATTTATATATTTATATTATAACTTTTTAATGTTTTTTTATTTTACTATTCTGTTTCCGTACAGACAAAATTAATAATGAGATAAAACGATATCATGCTTAACTTTGAATGTATAATGTCAAACAGTGGAGTAATACCACTTCGAAATTTGTATGGGCAAAATATCGAAGAGTGTTCATGCAAGACTGATGTGCGATTGACACTGCAAAAAACTTTATTTATTAAATTATATAATTAGCGAATAACAATCATTCAATGAATATTAAATCTAAATAAGTTCATACTTTTTCTAACCAATAAAATAAAATAAAAATACTACTTTGTAAGTGCCGTGGCAATGGCAACACTTACACACTTACTTTCTGTGGTTTTCTGCCATTGTCAAAATATCAACGTGAAACTTCAAACTCCCCCGCCCGCGATGATGGTGTAGCGTAGCGTCCTTGTTTATTTTAAAATTATTAGTTTGGCTGAAAAACTTAATCGAATAAGTGCCAAAGACTTAAGTTAGTGTTTATTGTGCGTTTTCAAGATGTTGGTGCTGTTCGAGACATCGGCGGGATACGCCATATTCAAGGTAAATTCAACACGTGTGTATCCTAACCTCGAAGCTTGAACGTGATTTTCTTTTAGAGAAAATGCTGCATTTACGGCTCCAATTCTCTTATTATAATGATGAACACGATCACAAATTTTTAATATACAGGATTACATTCACATTTTTTAATCAAATCCAATGAACACAATGTGTAATTTAACTTTGAGATCACACTCCTAGTGTGTGTAAACACGTTTTCTGATCTGTGTTTATGTAAACTAAAGTGGTTATTTTACTATGTAAACTTGTATAATTATCCTGATTTACGCTTATTTAAAGCTACTGCATTTTAAAACAAGTAATTTCATAACATAGCCATGATAACAGCGACTTATGAAATCAAATCTTTGTTTTAATTAATAAGTCACATAATTAAGCTACATGCTAAATTCAACAATGATCACTGAACTACTTCTTCTTTCATTTGAAATGTTTTATTTAATGTTTGTATGCTACCTACTGTGGCAGGACACAGAGACCCATTAATCTTGGAATTGTTCCACCTTTTTCACCTGTGTACACAAATAAACGTATTTGACCCTGACTGCAAAGCCGGAGGTCGTGGGTTCGATTCCCACCCAGGACAAACTGTGTGATGAGCATTATTGTTTGTTCTGTGTCTGGGTGTAATCTATCTATAATATGTATGTATTTATAAATTATATAAGCATGTATATCAGTTGTCTGGTTACCATAACACAAGCTCTGCTTAGCTTGGGATCAGATGGCCGTGTGTGAGTTGTCCCAAGATAATTAATTAATTAATTAATTTGAAATAATTACCTAGTCTGATCTGGTAATGTCATTGTTTGATACTAGTTTGTCAACTAAAGCCCACTAATTGCCCAAACTATTTTTTTTAATCGGAGTTAGTTTTCCCGGTGTCATTATGTATGGAATATTTGTTATTTAACCTCCCATAATTATGCAACTATGAGTAAAAAGATAACTTTGGTTTGCGCAAGCAGGCCTAAATGTTATTATAACCTGATTTCTGGTGATGAAAATGATTATGGTCTATTAGTAACATAATTATTTTTCTTTGCATTAGGTACTGTCATTGTTGTGGTTAATTGTCAGTAATGGCAAAAGAACACATTAGTCTTCAGTGTACAGTTCTCGTCAAATAACTTTGCTCCTCTGAAGTTAGCCATTTGCAAAAATCGTGCAGGTGCAGTCACGTAGACGGAAGTAAGTGGGACGCAAGCATGCATCGAACGTAAAGGAGCGACGTGAGACATAAAATTAATCCCCGCCACCCATGTCTCTTGCACATGCGTAGTAGCAGTTTGTTTGTAATTTTGACTACTACGCAACCACTCGTAGACAACTTCAGAGGGGCAAAGTTATTTGACGAGAACTGTAGTATTCCAATTTGATGACAATGGCATCAGCTAAAACATGTGATACATACTAATCTGTCAAGGCTTCTAGTTATTGTTAGTAGGTTCTCGTATTTTAATAGAAAGTACTGATGACACACAAAAGGTTAACTTTTTGACCAGCTGTGTACTTTTATCACTGAATCACGTGAACTTAAATTCCAAAACAATTTAAGGAAACTGAGCTTTATGACATTTCCAAAAAACATTTTTTGCAACTCAACTGCAGAAAAGGTTTAGTTAGAAATGTAACTTTATAATTGACTAGTGGCTCGCCAGTATGTTTTTTTTTCCATAATTTCTCTCCATTTAAACCTGGACTTCCAAAAGTATTTTGAAACCAATATTAGCCAAATATGTCCTGCCGTTTTCGAGTTTTAGTGAGACTAACGAACAGCAATTTGTTTTTATATATAAGAAAAATAAGCAATTTCAGCACAATCTTACCTGATGGAAAGCAATAATGTGGTTGATGATGGAGCTTGCTTCCCTAGAAGTAACCTCCCAGGTTGTAGCTATCAGGGAACATAGAATCCAGCTGGGAATTCTAGAATGTCAGTGTTTGTGTGTGACTGATTTTTTTTGTATTTTGTTCTAGTTATTGGATGAGTCTAAGTTGTCACAGATTGATGACTTGTACCAGGAGTTCAACACACCCGAGGGGGCTTCTTCTGTGTGAGTTATTTAAAAAAATATATTTTAACTTATTACTTTACTTCAACTGTAAAATTAACATGGCATACCATTTGAACCTAACCCATGCCTACTATAATATACCTAGCCCTCAGCTTCCTGTGCCCTATGTTCTGCTACTTAGCTAGACAAGAAAATCTGATAAATCATAGCTCCATAATAGACATCCTCTACCAGTAAACCTTTGGGTGATACACAGAATAGTAGTAGGTGCAATGAATATGGAGATTTAAAAGCGATTGAATTATCCGGTGACATAATTAAATAGTTTGTTCATTTTTTTTTAAATATTAAATGATAAATTATATTTGTTTTGTTAGCAGGTTGTAAATAATACTTTTACACGTAAATCTTTTTGGTCGTTTTTAACCTAGATGAGGCTGGTGTTTCCTAGCTGACTACCCTGAGAAGAAACACCGAAACAAACTCAGAGGTCAAAGTCTCTTTTGAAGTCCATACAATTAATTGTACTGGTCAAATCATATGAGAACCATGAAGGTTGATGTGTGAGGTGGTCTTTTGAAGAAAGTACCATGCAGATTTGAGTGGACCTGTCCAGACAGTGCAAGCATTCGTCAGATATCGTGTAGCTCAAACTTAGAACTTTAAGGAACAACGATTCGACGAACAAAACCAAAGTAAAGACACTTGGGTAGGCCGCATAAAAAAACTCAAACTGCCAGACTAACTTGAAATGAGCCCATCATGAGCCTATCATAGCGATCTTCATGGTCCTCACATTCAAAATACAATGTGAGGATCATCCAGATCAGTGTCTGAAATGGTCTTTTGAGGAAAGAACCACACAGATTTGAGTGGACCTGTGCAATCAGTGCAAGCTTTTGTCAGTAGTTGAGTAGTTCAACTTAGAACCAAAAAGGAGCTCAAAAACCCGATGAACAATGCCAATGAAAGGACATTTGGGATGAGAGAATATAAAAATGTGAATGTGTAAAATCTAAAAGTACAACAGATAAAAGTAAAAATAAATACTGGGCCATGTATATCATTGAAGCAGCTCAATCCCAAGCCGTTTTGTCTTCAAGATAGTCTTTAACTGTGTAAAAAGCTTTCCGGCATAGCTTACGTTTTATATATAATTTTAACTTATTAATACTAAGGTCTTGAATATGGCTAGGGCTATATTATAAAAACGTATAAATTGACATCTAAATGAACCACCTATTTTTTTTAGCCTGGTTTTAGGAACGACACAATTGTGTTTGTTCCTAGTATTTATGTTATGGAAATCACTGTATTTTTTAAACAGATTAATATTTTTAAGTGCATACAAGAGATTATCATAAATATGTTGAGAGGGCACAGTCATACTAATTTCCTTTTTCTTTTCGATTTTTTTAATTTACATAACCCCATCTTTACAGTGTAAAACTCAAGAACTTCATAAAGTTCGAGGACACAGCTGAAGCCCTAGCAGCCACCACAGCAGCTATTGAGGGCAAGGTGTCCAAACCTCTGAAGAAAGCCCTCAAGAAGTACATTAGCAAGGAAGTTCAGGATCAGCTTCTAGTAGGAGACGCCAAGCTCGGTAGTGCCATCAGAGAGAAGTTTGACCTTCAGTGTGTGTCCAACAACAATGTTCAGGAGCTACTCAGATGTATCCGCTCACAGATGGACAGCCTCCTGGCTGGCCTACCGAAGAAGGAAATGACAGCCATGGCCCTCGGTCTCGCTCACTCACTCTCCAGATACAAGCTGAAGTTCTCTCCAGACAAGATCGACACAATGATTGTTCAAGCTCAATGTCTGCTGGACGACTTAGATAAAGAATTGAACAACTACGTCATGAGATGCCGGGAGTGGTACGGCTGGCACTTCCCTGAACTGGGAAAGATTATCACAGACAACACACTGTTTGTCAAAATAGTCAAACTGATTGGCACCCGTGACAACGCTTCACAGACAGATCTGTCAGACATCCTACCTGAAGACTTGGAAGAGAAAGTGAAGGAGGCAGCTGAGATCTCCATGGGCACAGAGATATCAGACGACGACATCTTGAACATACAGAACCTTTGTGACGAAATCATCTCAATAACAGACTACAGAACGCATCTGACAGATTACTTGAAAGCTAGAATGATGGCTATGGCTCCAAATCTCACTGTGTTGATTGGTGAGCATATTGGAGCTAGGTTGATTGCTCATGCTGGTTCCTTGATGAACTTAGCTAAACAACCTGCTTCAACTGTGCAGATCTTTGGAGCTGAGAAAGCTTTGTTCAGAGCCTTAAAGACAAAGAAAGATACGCCAAAGTATGGTCTGATCTACCATGCGCAGTTGGTTGGTCAGTGCAGTACTAAGAACAAGGGTAAGATGTCCCGTATGTTGGCTGCCAAGGCGGCGCTGGCGACGAGGGTAGATGCCTTCGGAGAAGACGTGTCCTTCGAGCTGGGAGCTGAACACAAAGTCAAGCTGGAGAACAGATTGAGGCTGCTAGAGGAAGGAAACCTGAGGAGAATCAGTGGGACAGGCAAGGCTAAGGCGAAGTTTGAAAAGTACCAGAGCAAGAGGTGAGTTCTATCATTTCAATATTATGTATATGTTACGGCTAATAGCCGAAGTGCGGCTACACCTAGTTTTAGCCGGGTCATTGGGCACCCCGACTCGGATTTTTTTTTAAACCACACAGAAATAGGAATTTTAAAGTGTTTTGAGGTTAGGTTATAACTAGTTGTAGCCGGGTTGCACCTAGTTGTAGCCGGGTTGCACCTAGTTGTAGCCGGCTAAAACTAGGTGTAGCCGCACTTCGGCTATTAGCCGTAACATATATATTTAATTCAATTTTACCTATTATTCTTGTAAGTAGATGTATGAAAAATATTCTTGAAGAAAGAAAAACTGTTCAGGACACATAGATTTCATACAATATAGAAACAAAAATAAGGAGATGTAATTTAAACAATGTAACTTCACAGGTACGCCAAATAGGTCCTAATCAGCAAAATGCCAGACTGCAACTGGTAGTTGCTTGACATTTGTTTTCAACTGAACCTTACAACTATTAAGTTTTTGCCTCCAATGTTCTAGCAATGTTTAACTGCAAAGGGTGCTATATCCTTTGGAGACTCCTTTCACAAAACTATTTAGTGGTACATTCAGGGTGATGTAATTGTGTCTATCAACCAATACTATAACTAGAGGTATTTCTCGCAGCGAGGTGTTCCAGTACCAGACGGCGGGCGACAGCACGCTGGGCCAGGCGCCGGCGCAGGCGCAGGCCGCCAAGCGCGAACACTCGCCCGACGACGCCGGCCAGAGCTCCGCCAAGAGGATCAAGCTAGAAGATGGTGCTGAAAATGTAAGTGATCGTCTTATGTTTTATTGGTGCAGGCCTCTTGAGATCTTTAAGCGGAGCTTAGACATAGACAGCTGTATCAAAAGTTGAGGAGAGTCCACTTTGAAAAGGGCAGATAATGATGCAACAGTGGTTACTTCGCAGATATCCATAAGCTGCAGAGACCACCACGTGGGCAACTACTTGTTTGCCACTATGGACTAAAAAAAAAGTTCTACTTAGTAATATAGGCATCTAGAATTACTCATAGTACTTATGTCAAAACAGTAAAAGTTACACAACTCAGTACCCACCCATCATCACCATTCAAGCTATATTGACTTAAAAGTGGTATGATACGAAATATTTTATTTTAGTAATCATGATTTAATCAGGTTAAATCTATACTTCAGTCATGCTCACCGAATTTAAATATGGGCCCCGTATTAGGAAAAGGTTTATGTAAATAGCGCAATAGTTAGGGATCAAAACTGCAACGTGCTATGAATATGATTCGTTGAGGTCGCTCCGCAAAGCCTGTGAAGCTCCCAGGAAACTTCTGTGTGTCCGAATAGGACTCTTAAGTGCGGACCATGGAATCCCTACTCTACTCAACATGATTCATGATAGCGATTGCATAAGGTAGAATGTAATAATAGATACCCATACGTCATCTGACCAAATACACCAATGCATTATACGGGTGTGACATTATTGTGTTTGTGGTGTTGCTACATCAACTCGTCAACTTAAACTTATCTTCTGCCCCCAAGGTCACACCAAAAAAGAAAATAAAGTCAGAAGTGAAAGAAGAGCCTGCAGACGAGGAGCAAGAGGCCGAACCGGTGTCAGAGAAGAAGAAGAAAAAGAAGAAGAAGTCCGACGTCCAGCCCGTGGAGGAAGCAGAAGAACCCGTAGAAGAACCCAAGAGCGAGAAGAAGAAGAAGAAGAAGCGACAGTCGCAGGTCGAAGAAGAATAGATAACCCACCGACAGCTCTTTTTAATCCGTGAAAGATCAGCTGTGTACTCACTAGGTAACAATGACTTGCAAATCAGAAGTGTCCGAAGTTTGGCAACGTGGCGTCAGCGCGGGACCAACAGGTGGCGCCGTCTGGCAACGTCGCGCTACCATCAGGCATGTTGTATTGCAACGAATTTGTTGCTCTGTTAACACGTCTTTAGAATTATAGCCAAACAGCGTTAATGGTGCATTAAATAAGTAAATATGTGCGCAAACTTACCAACACGGTTATAATACGGGTACTTTAAAGTACGTTTTTTATGATAAGTAATTCTTGTCTATGATGGCAATTTTTTTGTTGGCCTAGTCGCTGTGTACGTTAATACAGGTGTGCGTTACGATGCTCCGCCAAGTTATCAAACAGAAAAAACTTCACTAGTCAAATTGTCGGAATATGTAAGGGAATAAACCAAAAATTTGTCACAGTAGAAATAAAGAAGTTATCAGACGAAAAGCATCTAGCTCAATCTACAAAAAAACAAGCGAAAAACAAGTTAAGCAAACATACAAGTTTTTTTAATTTGTTTGTTCATCGCAGCAACATTCAAAAATTAACAAATAAAATAATAGTAGTTTATGCAACGACCATATAAAAAGGGTTATTAAAACACGAGTGTGGGTTATTAAAACACTCGTGTGATAATAGCATCACACGAGTGTTTTAACCACTCGGGCCCAACATGTGAAAATTCCCTAATATAAAGTAAATCTTATGTATATGTAAATAAACATTAAATTCGCGATTAATTCGCGACACACCGGTGTGTCGCCGGGGCCGGACAGGACCTAATTATATGCCGCACTATTTTGTCTTCACTCATACAGTTGAAATAAAATAAGTGGAAAAATAGTTTATTCCAATATGGCGGATATTCTCATTGCGTATTCGAATGACTGCGCAGCGCGCTCATCCATAGACAAAGATAAAAGCTGGCTCATTGACTTAAGTCAATGAGCCCGCGCCAAAAATTAAAAAGAAAAAGTGTGCTTTAAAAATTAAAAAGTTATTTTATGATGCAGTTGTTTAAAAATCGAAGGAAAATGTTGAACTAACCTATCCACGAAAAAAAAGTACGTGTTTGTGCATTCGTTTTTGAACTCATATTTGGAACATTACGTTGTGAGTGTAGATAAAATTATTTAAAAACCTGTAAAATATGTTGAGGTAGGTATGTCATGTAACAACATCATTTGTGTGCCATTTTTTTTTTATTTTTTTTATTAGTGATGGGTTTGCTCTTGACTCTAGTCAATGTCAGATATGACAGAGACAAAGTCAATTTAAATCAAATTTTACTATTTTTGATAAGGTATAGGTAAATTCAACTAATTCATTGCATTTCCTGCATCGTTTATTCTCCCAATCATGAATAATAATAGCATCAACCTCACCGTAAGACGCATCAAGGAGACAGATAGAATACCTTCCATCTGCGACCCCAAGGTGGCCCCGAAATCACCGACGGATGGCGGCACTTTAGTACACGCCCAGTATACTTCCCCACAGAGGAATTCCAAATGGGGGCACCACCTTACAGACTCTAAATTCCATGGCTTCTAGATAAATCTTTTCTTATAAGGAGACGAGCCTTCTATTAAGAGATAAGCCTTCTAAGAGAGCCTTCTAAGAAGAGATTTATCCAGAAGCAAAGAAAATTTGGAGTCTGTAAGGTGGTGGACGCACAAGATTAACATTCTCTATGTTGCTGAAGACACAATTTGATTGCGCTGAGCTCCCTGGCGGCCGGTCTCCAGCGGTTGAACAGGCGCGAGATGTACAGGTTCGTAGTATCAAATTTTATATCGCCATGCACTTCCGAGGGAGGCCTCCAATCAGGTGGGGGTACCACCTTACAGACTCCAAAGTTCATTGCTTCTGGATAAATTTTTTCTTAGAAGGAGACGAGCCTTCTATGAAGAGATTTATACAGAAACACTGAAATTTGGAGTCTGTAAGGTGGTGCCCCCACCTGATTGGAAGCCACCCTCGGAAGTGGATGGCGATATAATATTCGATACTACGAACCTGTACCTACATCTCGCGCCTGTTCAACCGCTGGAGACCGGTCGCGAGGGAGTTCAGTGCTGTCAAGTTGTGTCTTCAGCAACATAATGAAAATTATGTGCGACCAGCACAATCGGATGGTGTGGAAATTAATGTACCGAAACTGTACCACTTTGTGCAACGTTTCGGCGGTCTGGAAACAATAATCAACAAGAAGCGATGCGGCAAGGTCGCAGATGATCTGAAAATTACCAAGACTTATGAGAAAAAATTAGACTAAAACGTAAAGTTTTTGCTAGCATACGACACGCTTTCACATCAGGAGCGCCAGGAGATAATGCGGAAAGTCGAGTTGTGGAACAGAAAGAATCAAAAGCTGTTGGACCGAGCCATGAACCCGCTGTACCGTCAGCAGCGAATGCTTGGGTTATTAGACTCATCAGACGACGAGACTGAGGATGAAGATAGCAAGGCTGCTGTCAAACAGGCAGAAGACTGCATCATTAAGTGTCACCTCATGCAATGCGACTGTGCGTGCACACCGCGGCCATCGCCACCGCCCACCACCCGCGCGGAGCCGTGTGCCAGGCGTCCGTGGAACCCCAAGCAAGTCATGAACAACACTCGCAACGTGCTGCGCTACTTGGGTCAGGGGGTCTACTCCTTAAGCCCGAAGTCCGTAGTTTCGGCCTTAGTGTCGGGCGTTTTGTACTCCGTATCACCTACGGACTTACGATTAGTCCCGAACACGAACTAAGAGTGAATGACAACATGATTCGACAGTTGTTCTTATGTTATGAATATAAATGTGGATGGATGGAGAGGAAGAGGGAGGCCAAAGAAAAGATGGTGGATGGATTGTGTGAGGAGCGATATGAAAGAAAAGGGAGTTAGTGATAGTGTGACGGCTGATAGGACAGAATGGAAGAAAAAAACGTGTTGCGCCACCCCAAGTAACATGGGATAAGGGCAGGAAGATGATGAACTAAACTTAAGTAGTATTTATTCTTTCGTTAGTTTTGACAAATTAAGAACTTTTTCTTGTAACAGTTTTACTGTCTTCAATACATTGACAAAAATAATTAGATCTCTAACCCAAGTAGCTGCTGAGATCTCCACGACCGCGCAATCCTCCACGTTACGTTCGCGCGGCCAACTTAAAACCCAACTTCTTTATTTCTACTTTGACAAATTTTTGGTTTGTTCCCTACGATTTTGACAAATTCCGCCAATATTACTGGCGAAGTTTTTTTCTGTTTGGATAACTTGACAGAGCAATAGTAAGGCACACTAATACAGTTGTTGCATTTTACGAACAGTTTTTGCAATTTGAACCTTATGTCTCTGACTTGTAAGTCACGTGAGGTGTGCTCGTGATTTGCAAGAACTATACAATATAAGTAGTTATAAGTGAGATGTATTATAACATTGGTTATAATAAAAAAATTATAATAATTCATACCTATTGTTGTTTGTTTGTAAAAAATAACCCATTTAGGTAAACCATCCATAGGTAAGCGCGACTACTCATCGGATGTCCTGCAGCATAATTGCGTAATACACAAATTAACACAATTAAATCGGCAGCTTATTCTGTCATTTCAACACTGCTAATTTCATGTTTTTGGCGAGTAGGTACACAAATTTTGAAACATGAACATTTTTTTAAAGTTGCGCAGTTAGGTTGCAGGTTTTGATTCCCAGCAATGTTATTGGGTTTTCTAAAACCAGAAATTTCTGAGTGGCAGCCATGCGCCAATTGAAGGCTCTTTCGCATCAGGGAATCATACATGTGTGATCTCTAGGTTTGGTACTGAACATAACACTCATAACACTTGAAAAACAAAATCCAACAATCAAACGTTGTATAACACTTGAAAAACAAATATTCAGAACAGACTGATGAAACAATACGAGTATCTACAAACCTTAGGTGACGTTCTGTAGTTTCTGCTTACCCTCAAAGCTAAACGATGCAATTTTCAACCACCATTTAGCCATGAATAAAAGTAGGTAGGTACTTTCCCAAAGTGACGTACCTAAAGAAGGTAGTCCTTTCAACAAACAGTGGGGACAGTGTCCGCTGCGTCAACAGTCCGTGAGCCAGATGTATGAGCTTATCCCACAATAAGTGGAGCTAAGCCGCAATGGCAACACTGCGCCGTACCGACGCATAATGGCGCCGGGTTAGCGCGCTAATGTCTCGCTTCACAGTGGATTTTGAGGTTTTTTGTCGCTACTTTTGTAATGGTAATTGTTGGGGAAAGTTTTTTTTAGTATGGTCCATGAAAGGCTAGTTCTGGTTAACGAATGAACCACCTATCTAGTTTTAAAACTGAACTAATAGATAGGTAGATATTACGGAGGTATTAAATTGTTTTTCACACACCACCTGCACGGAAACGTCAAATTATAAGGCATGAGCGCCCCTTTAATTTAATGGTACTTAATTTAATTTTTATATTACCTTGTTATATTGTTATGGCGACAATAGAAATACACACTGAAAATTTCAACTGTCTACCTTTTACGGTTCTTGACTTCTTGGATATGACGGGAGCTAGTCCCGTCATACCATTAGAACCTAACCTATCCGTGTTGGGGTGCACTATGTTCCGCTTCAACGATATTGAACCAAGTCATTTAGCTAGCTGTTCAATTAAATGTCGGGATGTCACTGGACGTTGATTAAACAGCACCGTTCAATGAAAAGGCTAGGCTGCCAATTAAACGGCTGAATAAGCTAGTTGGAACTAAAACCACGCTAAAACTTTCTAAACGGCATAGCGACGATGCGCCCGCTTGTATGTGGACCACACGTTATTATGCCGCTTTGACGAAGGCGAAGTGCTCAAAAATGCGCCGTTTTTGTATATGGCCGTGGCCGTTTGTAAAAAGCCACTGCCAGCCGCGTTCTGGGTGATATTTTCGCTCATTGAGCGTTTTCGATCTTTGGGCGTAACATATAATAGTACCTACCCTGCCTACATGATATGTGTTTTTTTTCATCACGGATCATGACATCAAATCTGTTACATTGAAACGAATAAGCAGTACCTACCTACCTACCTAGGTACCTACTTAGCTAACTCTGGAATCCTTCACTATCCTCGGGATTCAATACGACGCCCGTAACATAAGACACTGCTTATCTCCTCGATGCATTTACTACGTACATAGGTACCTATCTAAGTACCTACTATTTTATACGATTATCATACCTACCAAAATTCTGTAAGCTAGATAGATCGAGTGCCTTAATAATGTAGGTAAGTAGGTACCTACATAATCTGCTGACATTTTTTCTATGCGTAGGTAGGTAGTAGGTACAGTCAAGGGAAAAATGTTTCAAAATTTTGTTGAAGTGCTTTTGTTTGTTCTGAACTTCCTGATGCATCTGACAAGCCTAAAAGGCCCACACGACATAAAATAAGTCACCTCGCGTTACGTACGGGACCTAACAGCACGCCTTGTGTTTAACCACCCTTATTTCTACGAAATAGAGGTGGTTTCCGTACACCTGCCTGTTACGTAGGTTCCGACGTGCAATGGAAGTTAAGGCGGGTGCCTTGACTCGTCTAAAAGGGTCAAATTCGTCATCTAAAATAAATTAAAAAAAACTTGGGAGAACCCACTTCACTTTAGGTTCACTAGGTAGGTACCTAAAATAAGAGTGGTTGTCCAAAATTGTTTCTAATTTGAAACTTAGTATTTAGGTACTTACTTACATTATAATTCTTAGTTTGTCTCAAATTTAGATTCAGACATGTTTCTGAAAAGTATTAGTCTTATGATCGACTAGAAGTTATTCGAAGTTTTAAGTTGATGTCTGTATCATGGAATAAATAAATTAGTTTTGTGGTTCGTGTCTCGTATTTAACTTTGAAAGTCATACCTAGATGCAGACCAACTTACGGTATTACTAAGTCAGCAACCTAGGCACCGAAAAAATCGATCCCATTCGATCGATTTGATTTTTTCAGAATATGGTCCAACTGTCAGAGTCATCATAACTTATAGGTATCTTTCTAAGATCGGTAGGTTTCCCACCTACCCATCTACATAAGTAAGTATACTTATCTACCTTAGAAAAGTTTGAGACACTTACCTAGTTCTAAAAAAACAAATCCCGTTTTAGTAATTACAAATCCAACCCGTATTTATTTATTATTTATCGTCAAGTTCGCGTAACTTTCAAAATTTCAATTCCAATAACAAAAACTTTCATCTCGGTATTTTGAAGAAAAATACTGTTTCGTACGGCACGGCTGAGGGCGAAGTTGTTGAGTCATTATTGGTACAACATTGTTATTTTGCCGAAGTCCGTAGTTTTCTTACGAGTGGTAAAGTTAGAAGTAACAATCCGTATTGAATACCTTCCTCCTACTTAGAGCCGGTAGGTAGGTAAGTAGGTGGTAGCTAAGCTATGTAGGAGTATGATACTTATAGCATGTCGGTTCCCTTAAAAGTAAGGACTAAAATCCTAAAGCAGTGGGTAGAGATGTTATTAATTTATCGGAAAATTTATTTTTTAAGCTTTCAAGTAGGTACATAAGTTTAATCCATGTTTTTGCTGAAAAAACAGATTGTTTTTTGACCATTCAAACACAAAAAAACAAACAGTTGGTCACTTTTACAGAAACGGAACCTGGGTATTACAGAGCGAAAGAGTGAATTAAAATAGAAAAAAAAAATTTGCTACCCGCCTTGGAGGTGGTCAAAATGGACTTGATTTGAAGCAGTTTGTAGGCGAGGTCCCACGTCGCCCACGCCTCACCCACGTCTCCCACGCCTCGCGCCGCCCCGCAGACTGAGTTCAAATACTTCCCAGTTCTCACCGCGAGTTCACGAACTCTTAAAACTTATCGCCGATAAACGCTGAACTATTACCGATCGCTATTAGTTCTCTAATAACCCTTTATTGAAATAGTTCCCGCACTACATGTAATGCAGTTTTTACTTCAACTAAGTAATTACTTGTGGAGCTTTTAGAAAGGTTGCAAGTTTTGGAACAATAGAATATCGGAGCTTAGTTCTGAAGTCGTGAGTTGCTGACGGTTTGTAAGGCTGATTCCCTATAATCATCATATTCGGCACTTGGCAGCCTTGTTTCATCCTCTGCTGAGTATAAGTCTCCCGTTTGTGTCATAGTGTTTCCCTGGTCTTTAAGAGCCATCCACATTGAAGCCTTTGTAACATACGTCTTCCATTCATCTGGTTGTTGTTATGCTGACACTCCTACCGTCTTTCCATAACCATTAAATGAAAGCTCTGCTCCGTCAGCATAATTGTGGTTTGGCCTTTATTTTTGGTATGCTAGATCTGCGCATATCGAGCTACCATTTTGAGCATTACTGTTTTCTTCTTCCTTAAATGAAAGTGTCTTTCTATAACAGTTATGGTTCGCAGTTAACTGGTATTGTCGGCGGATATTGTATCTTATGCTCTCGTTTAATCTCAAGGGAACGGAACCGACAAAGTTTTAACCTGTTTTTAATTTAGTTAAGTATAGTTAAGTATACTTTAGTTAAGTAATTTAATGCTTATATTATTGTTTAGCTGAATTGAGGATAGGTGATTGGTTTTTTGGTTGGGCGTTAGCGTTGGTACTATCTGGTTCGAAGCGATTTCAATTTGCTTAGCCTGTCACTTTTCCTCTTAGAGTTCTGTAACAAAGGGAGCCCTAATTGTGTGATGTTGTCAGTTTATTTGTCTGTAACAAATCATCATGCACATCTAATGCTATTGACTTCAAAACGATACGATTCAGGAGGAAAAAATGTTATTTTCATTCCAATGGAGTCGAAACGAGGGGTTGAAAATTTAAAGTGGGCTAATTAGGTCAAGTGAGGAATTTTTATGCCTAGGTACAACACCTAGGCATAAAAAGGATTGAAATGTACCCCCACATTTTTACCCAACTGCGCCAGAAGGGTTGTTTTCGAGTGTTTGTATCTATGTAGTATTATATATGTATGTAAGTATATTTCTTTGGCAGGTAGCCAAAAGGGCTTGATGGATTTTAGCTTGAGAGATGTCGTTAGATTCGTCTTGGTTGTGAGAGTGACACTGGGTAATCAAAAAACGGCTATTTTAATTTTTGGTCGTTTTTTGTTGTCATGAAATTATTGTCTTCAAAAAAAAAAATCCTCAAAACCTATCGAGTGGGTATCAAAATAAAGGGCTAAAATGTAGGAAATAAAAATTTACTGCAAAATATCCACATAATTTACCTACATCAACACCAAACAGTACCTATTGTCGCTTAGCCTTAGTTTTATTACTAGGTTAGTATTTAAACGAGTGACTGTAAATTAAAGTTTTAAGTGACAAAAATAATTAATTTACCTTATACGATTACTAAGTAAGCGACTGACTGCGAGTGACAAACACACAACAAACATTAATTTGAGTAACCTACTTAAAGTACAAAATGAGAAGCTTCATAATATTTGAGGGACCTAATACTTGTTGATTGTCAACGTTACGTCCTGCATTTTTTTATTTGACAAGTAATATTTCTGGGTGTTCTAAAAAAAATAACCACGAAGGGGATGATCCCCTTCTAAAATAATCGGCACGAGTCGGGGTGCCCCAAGTCCCGAGCTCGCATCGCTCGCTCTTGCACCAAATAAAACACCAATATGTTAAAACCGCAGTTGGAAAAATCGTCTCCATCTTAATATAGAAGTTGCCCTCTCTGTATTTCTAGTCGCTCACTTATTAATTTAGTCGCACGGCTAGAATTTTAATATCTGAAATGGATTAATCACAACCCACTTTTTGTAAGCTCGTTCTGGATTTTCTTATTAATCAATATCCGTCGTTAGTTTAGTTAATTTTTCGCTTACTCAAATACATAACGCTCAAGTTATTAAAACAGTGTCTCATCAATCGCTAAGTTTTTTTTATTCGATCGTTTTATAATTCCCCTATTACTAACATCAACAGCGTGGTCAGTCCAGTGGATAGGCGACCGCTTTATATCCTGTCGGGGATGGCTCGGCCGCGGGATTACCTGTCCCGCGGTCCGCGTCCCGCACTAGGATAGAGTTGGGACAGTCTCGTGATTGATGGAATGAAAAATTGAGGCACGTTAATGTGGTTAGCTTAGCTGTAGGCTCTTGTTTGTGGTTGAAGATGTAATTTTGTTTGGTGTATTATGTCGTTAAGTAACTAAGGGCCGATTTTCCAACTGCAAATAACGGAATAAATATTGATTGTTCCTCAAACAAAAGATACTATATTGACAATTCAGCCGTAGCATAAGTAAGTAGGTAGGTATTGCTTAGATTTGTCAAAAGGTTTTCAGCTGAATTGGATAAATGTCCTAGTTGTAGTACCTAGATCAAAGAACTTTTGCTGTATTGTACTTGTAATTTATTTCTCCCGAGGTAGGTACACTCACGTGGCACAGAAGTGCATTTTTACAGGCTAAGCCGTGGCCTATGGCGCTAAGCTATATAACTAAATATTAAAGTTATAGGTAGGTAGCTTCCAATCAGCAGGTATTATAATACTGGTATTCAGCTGAATCCGGTTTGACTGGAAGCCGACCCCAATATAGTTGGGAAAAGGCTAGGCAGATGATGAATCAGTAGGTATTTTCGTAATTGGATACTGCAAGCCACTACCTTTTACAAACATTCAACAGATCGTACCTCGGTTTATAATATTCAGTCGGATGTTCATTATTGGTACTTTATCTAATAGCTGGTGGCCGAAATCTTCATCTTATGTTAGCATATTAAAAAAAATATTGATATTTTGAATTATCCGTCTCTAAATAACTGCACCGCGGTGTTCCTTAAAGTTCCGGTACATAGTACGGTAGAATATTCACTTAATTCAGGTCGAATACCAAGCTTACCAACATTCCTCTACCCTCGATTCTTTTAAAACGAATTCTTTTCTACCCACATTTACATATCAGTCGCCGCGGAGTGGAAAATGAAAATTATTCACAGTTCTGTATACCTTTGTTATTTTCACACTCGTTTTACTAAAACGGAAAACTTGTGAAATCACGGCCATTTTGTTTTTTGCTTACAGTCACACAAACCTAATTCCCGTGATTTCACAATTTGAGTTTGTTTAAGTCGCAGCGTGCGACGCTGCGACTTACAACTACAACTAGTTTAATCATCTGATTAATTAAAAGACTAGCCTTTTCATTGAACTACGCCGTTTAATCAGCGACATAAGTGACATGGGCAAGTCAATAAACGATATTGAACCAAAGATGACGCTCAGGTCTCTGAAAAATCGGCGCATTTCGGCAATAAAATGGCTGATTAAGCTAATTGACTGCGATATATACAAAAAGAAGAAACCACAAATCAAATAGAAGTTTAGAAGTAGAATTAAAGAACAAGAACTTTGCCTAAAGCATATGTATGGCGGATCAAAATAACATCGGGAATGTACAAATAAATTATTTCTTAGTAATGTTTTTCAGCCATTTATAATTTCACCAGAAATAATATGTATCCTCCTACAAATGTTTCAATTTGCAACTCCAGCCCCAGGTATCGTTGAAAATGAATATTTCATCATAACGAGAGCAAAATTTGACGGTTCAGGGAAAACACATGATATTTCCTGAAAGCCCCTCGGTGCGGTTATCCGATCAAATAGCCCCCCCCTGCCTCCCCCTGTTCATATAAATTACCGTCGGTATATTATATTTGTCGATTGAGAATGAAATGCTTCCCTAGTTTCCGTAAGCGGTCGGCAGGCCGCGAGGCGAGCCGCGAACTGTTGGAATGTGTTAAGTAGGTACGTGTTTGTGTGTGGTTTAAAATAACAGTAGTGGGGTAACCTGCGTGGGAGTAAATAGGTAAGGGGTAGGTATTCGTAAAGGTTCTTGTCTTGCCTTAAGGTCTATTAGGAGAGGTGCGACGCGACAATGTGATGACTATTTTAACCGACTTCAAAAAGAAATGTTCTGTATTCGACCCGTATGTTTGTTTGTATGGCCGCAAATTTCTTAAGAAAAACTGATCCGTTTTGGATGGATATTTCGTTACATTATATATAAATTGTTCTTCCCTGTAGAAGTATTAAGATTACTTTCCGGAAGGGTGCATAGAAGGACATTATGCTGTCTGGTTATAAAATAACTGATTTTAATAATGCCCGCCACACCACATTCCCAAACCACTGCAACTCCTGAATCCCAATCCTGCAACGCCAGAAAGTCAACAGTGGCGATCACCAGAAAAAACGCCGAGTCAATGAAGCTCGACGAGTCCCAGAGAAATGATTCAACTGTCTTGGATCCCGCAACGAAATTAATCAGAAAATAACAGCGGAGGACTAGGAAAAAAATTATAATTTCCACTTCCCTCCTTATTACGCAGGAGATAGAACAGAGCTAGTAGGCCAAATAGGCACCAAGGGACATAATTATACAACTGGGTTACTGATTTTAATCAACTAAGTTCAGACTTATCTACCTGCACCTATATGCATAACACAATTCAACACAATTCGCGATTATCAGGTAACTCCAATACCCGGAGTAATTTAAAGCCGTGTGCAGACCAAGAGCAGAGCTAAGTTAGGTTACAAAAAAAGACGAGGTATACTTATAAAAAACTTTATATAATAGCTGTGCAACATTGTTCTTTATAAACATAAAATTAACATAGGTCTTTAAAATAATGCTCCACTTTTCGTCTGAAAATGCAACTCAATAAATAATTACATATACTGATGGTGGGTGTACATAGACGAGTTTCAAAGTCTTCTATCACTGAAGAAATTTTTATAAACGGATCCTTGCATCGAAAGTTCACCTTCTAACAAACATTTAACCTTTATAATATTTACGTATGTATTCGTTTAGCTCTATTAACACGACTGCTTACTCCTATCTAAATAACAATACCTATACACAAATGTAGTTATCTCCTCGTCATGTCGGTACATGTAAATCCCGCGTGTTTGCCTGCCTGATTGGACTGGCTTGATCACTTTGTAACGTTGTATGTTTGTCTGCTCCAAGTTACACGCACGTGTCCGTCCGGCGGCACTGCTTGTAACCATCGAGCTATTTACACTAAACCAAGATGTATACTATCGTCTGCTAATAGAGATTTCTGTAGTTAACATAGGTATATGTAGATTGTTAAATTAATTTGATCCAGATTCGCCCTCTAAGTTTGCTTCATCTTTGATTGGCCGTGTTCGCCCCACTATTAATTTATTTTGCTTCATTCATATAATTTTAATTTCATTTTTACTATATCATAAGGTGGCTGTCCTTCTTGGTGTTTTCTATGTTTCAATTGTTGAAATGGTCAGAGAAAAACACAGTGGTACAAGCTCATTCAGAGAAGCCAGAGTAGGATCATAACTCGAAGTTTACCCTAGACTAGCTAACGACGACGCGTTGGTACTCGTGGAAGACCACCTGGTTAACGACCTTCGACAAAGATCTAGAAGAAAGATAATTTAAATAAGGGCGCAGCACAAAATCATAATACATAGAAACCTCAAGTAAATGGGACCAGTTCGAGAAAAAGAGAGAAAGCTATAATTTAGGGATGCATGGCGCCTGGCGCCTCATGGAATAGGCCGCTGGAGTAAAGCCGTGGGAAAATCTAATATAGTCGTAATAGTAGTTTATGCAACGACCATGTAAAAAGGGTTATTAAAACACGAGTGTGGGTTTATCACACGAGGCGTAGCCGAGTGTGATAATAGCATCACACGAGTGTTTTAATACCTAATTATATGCCGTTGCATACACTATTTTATCTTCACTCATACAGTTGAAATAAAATAAGTGGAAAAATAGTTAATTCCAATATGGCGGATATTCTCATTGCGTATTCGAATGACTGCGCAGCGCGCTCAAACATAGACAAAGATAAAAGCTGGCACATTGACTTAAGTCAATGAGCCCGCGCCAAAAATTAAAAAGAAAAAGTGTGCTATAAAAATTAAAAAGTTATTTTATGATGCAGTTGTTTAAAAATCGAAGGAAACTGTTGAACTGTAATGGTATTTTTTTTTTTTTTTACCTGTCCACGAAAAAAAAGTATGTCTTTATGCATTCGTTTTTGAACTCATATTTGGAACATTACGTTGTGAGTGTAGATAAAATAGCTTTTAGTGGCTTATAAGGCCGCCCATTGTGTCACACTATGTAATGATTTCTTTATCTATCTTTTCTGTAACGTAAATGTTGTACATAAAGAGTAGGTATTCTATTCTATTATATTCCAGTAGTTATCTTTGAGGATAAACCTAATAAAGAGTACCTAACGGAAATGAAGCGGTTCATTGCTACGATGCTACGGCGTAGTCGATGACACGCTACAAAAGCTTTTCGTAGCAACGGTTCGCGTAATTGCTGAGCGTATACTGCGCTGCGTATGCGCAGGTTTGAGTACCGCACGGAACAATTATTTCAATCCTACACATTATATTATGTAGTTGTTGTTCTGACCCCGGCTGTTTGTGTAGGTATGTGAGTTTTGTAAACGCACCCATAATTCCAGTGTCGGTGAAAGCAGGTATTAATCTCGTCTACTGTTTCATTAAATAAGTATTAGATACAAAACCTAAAACTAATCTTTTAATATTCAAAAAATCTTAATCTATATAGTATTAATAAAAATTAATCGCTGTTTCCCTTTGTCACGCCAAAACGAACGAATGAGAACGACCGGGTGACCTTACCGATTTCATTTATGTTTTCTAATAATTATGTTCTTTGTAGAAGGTTCTTACGGAAAGAATAGTTAAGTAAAATGCGGGAACTAGAAAAAACGGGATATGCGCGTACGAAGTCGCGGGGAAAAGCTAGTATTTTTTATAAACCTTCAAACTAAAGGCCAACACTGAATTTGTCGAGTCGATGTATGATGTCAGACGTCGATATTCACCCAAACGAGGCAGAAAATAAATTAATAACATCCAGGACCCAAGGTAAAGGTCAGCTGTGCGTGGTATGTACCTGATATTACCTATTACAGGCACTAAAATGGATTTATTACTAAAATAGACAATTTTGTTGTTGCGAGTCTAGGTTGTCTAACAAAAAAGAAAGTTTTAATGTCTAAAACACATTTTCGGCTTTGCGAAATATTCTCACAAAATAAACATAACTGGCAATATTATGGGCCCAAAGAAGTACACCTCTGCTCAACCTTATGATAGAGAACCACGGTGAAGTCATGTAATGCATATTATTCCACAATGTGTAAGAAAGAATGAACGCATGTTTATTTGACATACTTACACATTCACAGTCATTATGCACTGCTGCACTGATTTTAAAAAATAGTTTTTTGTAAAGACGAAACTTTTATTTCTCTTTTTTTAGTTATAAGTTAAATAACTTAGTTTTGATTTTTATTTCTTTATTTTTTAATTTCAGTTTTAATTTGAAACTAATTACTTAAAAAAGACTAAGTACTTATCTCTTCATCATTAATTCATTATATACTGATACATGAAGTGACGGACCATTTTATATGTATCTAACGATTACATGATTACTCTTTAGATTGCTAAGCCACTTTTGAAATTTTCATCGAGAGCCTAACTGCATACAAATGAAACAAATAAATGTTTTAGAATTACGCTGTTAAGCCAACGATATTTTTTCTTAGTGACTAATACACAGTCTTAACTCTGTATCTCAAAAACTACTAAACCGATTATAATGGAACTTGCACTGTTCTCTAAGTTGGACTATACCTAGTGTAACAAAAAAGATTTTATTCAATCCGACTTGAAGTTTTTGAGATATGCTTGGACAACAACAACACACAACATACTTACGTACACTTACGAAATTTGGCACACTTGTTTAAAAGCTGGTACAGACTAATATTTACAAAAACTGTGCAATTTTGACAACACAATACACGGGTCAAATACTTTTTGAAGTTGGTAAAAAAAATCCACATTTTTTGTGTAAAATAAGAATAGTCCGTTTTGATTGACACTAGGCAGGTAGTCATTGTGAAAACCTTGATTGTCATGTGGAAGGTGCCAGCTGGCCATCACTCAACCATCAATCCATCAATCACTATCAATCACTTTTGTCTCAGACAGGCATTCAGGATGTCTACGTATGGTTGCGAAGGATTTTGAGTGGGCATCGTTGTCCCACAGAAGAAAATGAAAAAATGCCGTTTTTATATCACAAAACAATAAAGTAACCTTGCACATTCTGTTACAGTTCATAGGTTCTTATTAACGTTGAATAAAACGGCATTGATTGACCCTATTCACTGGGTACTTTATACTGTATTACGGTGGGACAGTTTCTGAAATTATTTGAACTGTCTTATACAGGTAGAGATTTTTTTTTAACTACGGGGTCAGTTAGATCAGTTTTAAGGAGGATACGGTATGCAAGAAACATTGTGAAACATCGTGGCCAAACATTTAGAGGGTTGGCTTTTAATTTGACCATTCGATTCTCAACTGTTCTTTGCAACACAATTACCCATCATAATAGGCAAGGCTGGGACACATACCCTGTCCAAAGAAATAAACTAGACATGCAGATAATTTCAACAACAAAAATGAATAACAATAACAAGTAACTCCTTCAAATTGAATCCCAACAGCATTATATCTTTATAAACTAAGCCGTGTTGTACCGGCTACAGGCTACACCCAAGCAACTGTAAAAAAACAAATTTCCCACAGAACGTAACTCAATAACTGCGTCGTCTGACAAACGAACGTAGAACAACACCCGGCGATCCAATTATAAATAATCTAATACTTCTTTCATCCGGGACTGTTCTGTATTACAGAAGGATTTCACAGGAATCTGGGCGCGTTCGTGTTCTTGTTAAGCTGGGATGATTAAAATAACCAGTCAGCAAATTGGTATTGACATTTTCGCAATAAATGATCGAATGTGGAGTTGCATTCTATCAAAATTTAAGTGTTTAAAACAACTTTGTAGACAAAAGTCGATTAGTCGATGGTCCTTTAAGACAGTTTAATCTGTATTTTAGAATTTATGCTGTAGATAAATTCATCTACATTATTTATGTACATTCCGGGATTCTTAGAATAAAAAGTACGGCTGCACTTTTGACACCGGTAGGGTGTCCTAAACTAGTGTGAAAATGTGTGTGAATTTCGTTAGTGGGAAAACCCTGACCGGTTCTACGAAACTTTAGAGTTCGATGTAAGCGTACTTCGATAAACTCCGTTTAAACCACGACTAAACACTAAAAATCGATACAATATTGCATCGATTTAGAGCACATAGGCTGTAGCTATTATTTAAAGCTACTTTTTTGCTGCTAGCTACAAATTTCGGGTGTATCAGAAATAGTAAAAGGGAAATTCTTAGGGAGAGACGAGAAGGTAGGCAGAGTGCCCCGTCTGCATCCAACTGTAAACAATATCGCGCCGGACATTATTTGTTCCGGGACAAACGAACAAAAACAGTCGCCGTATCTATTGCTTTAGCAAAAAACGAGATATATATCCCCTCGTTGTATTTTAATTCAATCCTATGTTTTGTTAGGAAATTAGTTTTTCGTAGGGACGCTGTTTTGTCGTCGTGTTGGGTGGCAGCAAGTGAACCGCGCTTTTTGTTCGCTCCCGAATTTCCGATAAATTGGACGACGGCGACGTTCGGCGTTTGATAAATCTTGTTTTTATGAGCTATTTGTTGTTGTTTTTTCTTTGTAACGAATACGTTTTGTTTGTTGGTGACAGAATGGGCTGTAGCTTGGTGTGTTACATACGTTGGACACACTGCTATCTGGGTTATTCGATTGATTGAGTACTTCGACGAATACTCCTGGAAACCTTAGCAGTTCCCCTTGAAACTTAACGCGTTTACTGATAACTTTGTCAATTAAATAGGAACCAAGTGTAGCTGTAATATTCAAAGTCAAAGGTTATTGTTATTCAAAGATAAGTTATCATTAACGTGATTCGAACTTAGCAGATAAGTACTAGGTGGCCATATTAAACAGAAAGCTTACTTCAAGGTTTACATTCGACGTGTTGTTATTAATTTCCAAGCTTTTGTTTACCTTTTTAGTTAATTAGTACATATTACATATTATTAAATGGACCTCATCTTACAACTGAATTTATAAACATTTATCTCCAACCAAGAGCTAGCATTATGCTGACACGTTTGGTTTGGATGACGATGCACGGTTAGCTAAATGGCATCATTATAAAGCTACGCTTAGCTATATGACAGGCTCCCAAAGATGAAGGTCCAATAAATTATCTATGCATCCCATGACATGGATATGGATATGATATGGTTTGCTGAGAGAAAAAAAATATTTAAAAAATATTCAAAATTAAGTACCTGAACAAGCTCCACAAAAGCCGTCAGATGTTAGATTTTCTACAAATACCACCTCACCTTGTGATGTACAAACCTCAACCCAGCTCGCCAAGTTTACAGGTAGGCCCAATACATTAAAGACCAAAGCTTTTAGCGTTTTATCCTAAGAACTCTCCTTACCGGTGTTTAAGTACTTCCTCCTCAGGGTTGAAGGTTCTAAGATAGATGGGGCAGTGTTAATCTTAGGGCGTTAATAAACCATCAAGGTAAAAGTGAAATACCAGGCTAAAAACTTATAGAATAAGATCCTAGAGCCCCCAGACGTTACTTATTGTCTTAGCAACAAAATGTGAGCGATATAATAGCATTGTACTTGAACGTATGCATACCTGCTAGCTTGGACTCAAACTGCATACTAATACTGCTCTATTCACACATTTAGGCCCATTTTCCAAAACGTAAACTCCAACTCAACTCGAACTCCAACATGACCACGAAAATGTCAATAAAAGCTTGTCAGATTGACGTTTTCGTAATCGAGAGATGAGCAAAAAATGCTTCAATTTATGACATGCTCCGATGGAGTCGGAATTTAAGTTTTGGAATATGGGCCTTAGTTTCTAAGAAAATAAGTTACGCCTGAGGGCTCCGGGATCTTATACAATAAAAAAATCATGTTTGAAAAGCTGTTACAAACACAGCAATGTTTGATCCTGTCTTTACCAAGACTTGGAACATGCAGCACGAATTTGTATTGTATTATATTGGCTTTTTAATAGTACATTCTCAGTCTGGAATCTGGATTAATTCTAAGTATACGGTCGACCCTATTATATGAGAATGTGTTAAAAAAAACTTGCGTAATGTGAAATTACCCCTTCGGGAAATACCTACAGACGTGATGTTGTTTTCTTCGAACAAACGCACCCAAAAAAACTGCCAAGTGCGAGGTGCACATGAGGAGTTCCGTACCATAAACCGGATACATCACGTTTTTAATTTATATCATTCGTGTTATAATGGCATTAGAAGTATGTAAACACTCTGTGTACCTATTACGGTTCATTAGATACAGCCCTCTGACAGACAGACCGATGGACGGACGGACAGGCTTAGTAATAGGGTTTCGATGTTGGTTACCCTTGGGGTACGGAATCTTAACAATGGTATCCTATGTCATAATTCAGATACGGTGTACCTGGCGCTCCAAACATTCAAATCTGTACTGCCGTAGAAGCGTGATTGATTTATCAAGTATAAAAATGTCTAAGTATTATTATGGACCAGTCGAAGCTGGCGTTACACAGTTGGATAAAGGGCCTGATACAGAAGGCCGTACTACTTGATACGGCTTGTATAGTGGGGAGGTTCCTTTCTCTGGAGCCCTAACCACCGCCCGGTAACTTGGACTCTGCTCCTGACACCGGCGGAATAGCAGGTATAGATATGCGGAGGATATTAGTCCTACGCAAGGATTTCATTTATCTTTTTTTTACCTTTTTTAATTTATGTTAACTTCGATCAGACCATCCAATCCGTATTGTCTTAACAGCTCAGTCAGTTAGGTGCATCCTGCAACATTTTCAGTACAAACGTGCTACTCTGCTACGCGACTATTCTAGCGCAAACAGTCGCGGCTGTGCAGACTTGCGACTGTTTGTTGCGCACTCCGGTGAACCGGAAAGTTTGTAGTCGCTGCGATTTATATTGACTAGAGAATATTGTTAGGGGTGTTGTCCCTTGTTTTAAACGTAGGTATGTTTGTTTGTATGTTTTGAATATTGAGTGAATATTTATAAGGTGCAGACGAGAAGAATATGCTGTCTGCACTTGTGTTACTAATTGGTAACTTTGGCTGACAGGTACACACGTTCAATTTAATCACCCCTCTTTTTAGCCGGAGGCTTAAACCGACAAAAAGCGGGGTGTTTTAAATTGAACGTGTCCCCCTGTGTGTCTGTCTGTGACATCGTAACACCAACACTGAATGAAGTGATTGATTTAGTGTTTAAATTGGTTAAATTAACAACTAGGTATTTGGCCTCATATGTGATTGTTGAAAAGCGATTATGTTAATATTTAAATCCAGGATCCTATGTCTTATAATGCGAAAATATCAAACAAATTGCTTCAAACCAGCATACTCACAACACGATATATTTACAATGGCTCCAAAAAAATCCACCACAAACAAACAAGAATCAAAATATCAATACAGGACGAGGACAAATCAAATAAAAATTAAATTCTGCTTCCACAAAACCAATATGGAAAAACATTTAATCATATTTGGTACTTATGTTCAGGGATGTGTAATATCTTCGAAGCTACTCGTGCGCTGTAACAAGTCCCCGCAAAATAAAGTGATCGCTTTCGAAACCGATATCTCATTTTCTTCTTATCATTACATTAATTTACTTTTTTCTAAATTGTATGGCCTCTCGAACTGCTCGGCTCCCTAACTTTGCTAGCGTGATGGTAACTAGACCTGGGGTATGGAGTTTCGTAAGATATTTGGAGTTTTTATGGGAGATTAATAACTCTGCACGGGGGAGGTTTCAAGGTAAATGGATTCTGAGAAAAGTTTTTTCTTTATTTTTTTGTGTCTTCTGATTTTTTCAGTAGGTTGTTACCTACCTAGGTACTGTGTTTGGCTGAATGTTTTTAAAAAATAATTAATATTCATGAACAATAAGCCATTAAATTGATTGTCAGTGCGATTTTTATTTCAAACTGTAATCGTTGGCACTCAGAAACTTTTTTTGAGTTCTGGTTGATTTGCATTTGACAAACATCTGAATTTACCTATAATTAAATCTTAAAATTATAAAAATACCCAAAGACAGATTGTTTTCGTAGTTGCTTATAGTAAACAAACCCGAGATTAAAGACAAATACAAAACGAGGCTCCATGCACTTCACCAACTTGCCGAAATGTATCCGCGAGACTGACAGTGTAATCGTCAGCTGAGCGCGGCCCAGTCCCGCGCTCCCCCGGGACTGCCCCGGGACTGCCCGGGACTCCGCCGGGATCCCGGCCTCTCAATTGGGTCAAGACGTCCTGGAGACAGTGTCTCGTTAATCGTATTCATCTGTAAGCGTTTAGGGACATTTTCCGGGGTCTGATTTGATGTTTTGGTTTGGGACGGCGCTACCATTATAAATTGGGACGGTCGAAGAAATATTGTGCCGAAATACTTGCTCTGTAGATACTAAAATACGTTTTGGGCGTTTAATGTTTTTTCAACAAAATGTTCGAATGTTTTTGTGCCGAACTATTCAACTGTAATTCCCGTTTGTGATCGGTTTTTCTAACAACAATTCGCTTGAATCGAAAATTCCGGCTGTGTTTTAAAACAGCGAGTATTTATTTAGGAACAAAATTAACAATATTGGAAAAAATATAATCGATGAAACGTATTTCATGAATTTACTATATCGACATAAAGTCTCAGACCTTTCTGACGACATTCACTAACTTTGCCCATTGACTGCATGACCTTTTCACGAAATTTGGTCTTTATGCTTCACTGGGTTCAGGCCGTAATTAGGTAAGTATAACAAAATACCCTCGAAATTAAATTCGAAAACTGCTTTTAGCAACTGTCGAAAGTCGAGAACACCAACCGTTGGAACTTGGCTTGTTCAAAGCGTATCTATTGAATAAACAGCGGTTTTCAACTATCCAACAATGTCTGTAAATTAGTGTCTATGGATTTAATTGGCGACACCGTAGGGGGATAAACCCCCAGGGGTGGTGGGGGTCGTGTGTCGTGCGGACAAAGCCGGGCTGTTGGCTGGGACACCGCGCAATGTCCATTCTCAATTAATTTGAACACAACTTGCCTGGTTCGACTCCCGGCTGAAGCACGTGCCAGTGGTTCGGAAAGTTTGAATTGTTCGTCCGGGGTTGGTCAGTGACGTTAATGCTGCGGGATTTCATGTGTGTGGACTTTAAGCACCATATTAGACTGGTCTTACCTGACAGGCGGTGGTTTTACTCTACTTGCACCTACTCCAAACAGTTAGTTATCCTATTACTTAGTATTTAAGGTTTAGTTTTTATTATTATTGACAAGCTGGCGTTAGATCACAATCTCACGCGATGAAAAGCTACGATGTGGTCGACGATAGAGCACGCTTGTCCAGGAGTAAGCTTTTCACTTTTGACTTAAAAACCAGTTGAACTAAACAAAAAACTACTGTAGAACTTATACTAAAACTAAATACGTTATGATAATGCACTTATATTAATTTAATCTTCAATTTCGAGCCACGTTAAGTAGTCTATTTCAGAGGCTGTAGCAAAGTTTGAGAAGCGCGTCGTGCTGAGAGCGCTGCAACTAACAACTTTGCATATTAATTTGTTATTAGTTGTTTATTGAGGCGTCTGACAGCCGAGTTGCCACATAGTTGCGCGATTGTGGCGCCACTATGTGAATTACGCGGTCTAGTCGATTATTCACTGAGGTGATAAAAAATCCTCGTACCTTCTCGTTACAAGCTAGGCTTATAACGAGAAAGCACTTTGAAATTCATAAAATTGTTTAACAAGTGAATGGTATCGCAGATATAATATTAATCTATGCGATTTTTGTTGGACTGTGAGAATCACCTCGATACCCTGACTCTTTTGATTTTGATATTATAAAAATGCACTCGTTGTTTGAGGTCCTGTGAACTTCAAAATTCCTTCTTATGTTATTTTTGCTTATTGAATATAAATATAAGTACCTATGTTAGGAATTCAAGAAAAAGACACAGAAAAAAAATCGTACAGCGATATTGCCATTCCGAAGTCGTGCACAAATAAATAATAACGTGGACTTTTGGAATGATATTAATAATGGCATTTTCGTCAATCGTGAGGAGTCCCTAATGGATGGCGGAGCCGCTCATGAATATTTATACGTCGTCGGTGTGGTGCGACGGCGAGGGTTTCCAGCTAGGCACACTCTGTGTTGACTTCCCGCCAATTGAGGGTTGGAGGCTGTAGGTAAGTCATATTTTTTTTCACAAAAATTGATAGACTGATTTATATTTTTTTTTGTAATAAAGTTTCTAAAGATGGTGAAGTATTTCATAGATTAATTTGACTTGATGAAAGTTTAAGGTAAACTAAATATGAACCTGCGGAACAGAAGGCAGTTTTGACAGATAACGATTGCGATGCGCATGCAAACGTTCCTTAAATATCTGGGGATCACCTCTCTGGGTCTCAGACAAACATCATGATCATCATTTCAGCCAAAAAACATCCACTGCTGGACATAGGCCTTCCCGTAGTGTCGCCACATCAACGGGTCCTGTGCGTCTCGTATCCTGCGTCCAAGATACGCGGTCGCAACTCAAAAACCTCATGACCCCATCGACCATCTGTTCCGTGAACAATGTGCCCTGCCCAGTGCCACTTAAGTTTGGACCGTAACACTAACAACACATGACAGCAAAATTTATTCTCTTACAAAATAAGCCCAAAAGCTTCTATCATACCTATTCCAAATTGCATGGAAAACTCCTTGAAACCTGTGCACGTGACACTGAGGATACTTCGAAACCTCTCGCTGGACCCTGCCGACCCCACTTTGCTAACACACTTAAGTCACAGGCTGCAATATTTACCCTTCCAGTCCGTGGCATTAGTGACCTCGGATTTGAGATCACTCAAATTAATAATTTGTGTGAGTTAGTAATAGATAGTGGATGTTGTTTGATTTTTTTGTAGAGTTAGTAACAGATAGTCGATGTTCTTGTTTCTGAATGCTACCTAACTACATTGGAGAATTTAGATAAACATAAATACTTTATTGTACAACTCAAATAGTTCCACAACTCTTTTCATCATTATCTTATCAGACGAAAGACGTCCACTGCTGGACATAGCCCTCCCCCAAACGGGGGGGAGTTTGCCATAATTGCCACGCTTGGTAGGCGGGGTTGGCAACCGCAGTGTAGCTGTAGCAATGTACCTACAGAGAATGCTGCTGCCCATTCTCTGGTGAGTCCCTTAGTCGCCTCTTACGACACCCACGGGAAGTGATGGGATGGTGCTATTATTTTCGTCCGACACCAAACGGAACATCTCAACTCTTTTACGCACACTTAATTCGATGGCGGTCTTAACACTGAAAGCTCTACCAGCTACCTTTCAGACTACATTTGGATGCACTGAAACAACTTTTAAAAATTAATTTACGTGGCAAATATGTACCTGCTAATATTTAGGCATAAATACGAACAATTTAAATGTCATATCAGTGTTTTACCATCAAAATCCCCCAACATGATAAAGTGCATTCAAAACGAAATGGAAACCTGGAATTGATAATAAACGGCGACTCCCCAATTCAAATTCAGCGTTTGAACCGTTGATTTTGGATCATATCCATCCATATTTATGGAGCATCAAAACCTTTTATCTAAAATATGGCTTATGAAAAACAAAATGGAGGGGGTATGTTGATGGATCCGTATGTTGGTGTGACAGTGATATGAAAGCTTATCTATAACAATTTATCTGTACGTCCGGCGTGGGTACGTAATGGGTTCGATGCCGACTCGCGCCAGCCGCCAGCCCGCCAGCCGGCGATACGCGACAGTCCCATGCTGCCAAGATCGATGTGTGTTTGCTGTCAATGTGGACGGAGTGAGTGATGAGAGGTAGCGAGTTTAATTAATAGGTAGATGTATTTCCCCGATATACTGATTGATTGATAGCCTGTTGCAGATGTAGTTACCTCTATTTTTAAGGGAAACATTTTTTTTTTGAAGCGGTCGTCGGTTATTATTTGATTCATACAAAGCATTCGTGACCGTGAGGAACCTTTTAGCCCTCGCGTGCTTTATTATTAGTTAGAATATGACACTCGTGTAGAATATCGTGAGGGCTTCGTTGGTCGTTCACAAAAATATTGATGAACCTCGATTCTAACTTAATGACGGATCGGAACATGAGGCGAGTCCCTATGATGTAGTGCGTTACCGTGACGCGGGGTCATGGGTGAGGTATTGAAGAGTGAGTAGCGCATTTCATAGCCGCCATGAAGTTTGAATCGAACTATCAATAGGCTTCCTATCTAGGTACCATAGATAAACAGACATTTGTAAAGTCGTCTATAATCTTAGACTTTAATAAATGATGGTAAAAAAAAAATGTTTATCTATCTAGATGTCGACTGCAACGAGTGGCCATGACCAAAGATATAGTAGATAAGATAAAGTAGTGATTTTGTCATAAATAGTAGGCAATCACCTATTTGCTAATTTTAAAAGTTTCTCACCCGCTTCAGCTTGTAACTTGCTCCACCAGTCAATGCACACTGTATTGCACTTCACGGAATATTTGCCATCAAATGGTTATTGTCGAAGCTTTCTGTAGAATAACCGCAGAATAATATGGCTGCCCGGCACAGTGCACTACATCATATCGCCGTTTAGTTTAACATAGGTATACACATCCAGCTGGTATATCGCGATGGGGTGGACAGAATCGTAAAAGTAGTGCTTACAACCATATTTTGTCAGTTTTAGTCTCATGTAACAATAGGCCGAGATAAACCGGGTACAAATCTAGTCTCCGAACCATTACTGAAAAGGTCATTAACCTGGGGATTTTCAGGTCAAAGTTGTTCACATGGAGCTCTATTCCCACTTGCGATCGTATTTAAATATCGTACATGATGTTTGGGAGGCTCGTGGCTAAATCATGCCAGCCGCACTGGTCGTTCCCCAGGGTAAGCAACGCTTGCCCATTTTTTTTAGTACAAGTACGCCACTCATTCCCAAACCACTGCAACTCCTGAAAGCCAGAATCAACAGTGGCGACTACCAGAAAAACGCCGAGGCAATGACGGAGAAACCATTCAATGTTTTGGATCCCGCAACGAAATAAATAAGAAAATAACAGCGGAGGAGTAGGAAAAAAATAATTTCCACTACCCTCCTTATCAAGCAGGAGACAGAACAGAGCTAGGCCAAATAGGCACCAAGGGACAAATATAACTGGGTTAAGATAGTGTGAGGTTTTGGAGGTAGCGGAACAGAGAGTAAAGTCCCACATACCTCCACTGGAAAGAGAGGATCCTCCGACCAGACGGTTGGTTTTGTCTGGTGGGCAAATGCCCGAGAGTTGATATTCGGGCTTTGCATATGTTCTAATCGCACGGTAAACTTTGATATCGCGATTTAGGGTTTTGTCAGTTAGTTCGCAGCTGTCGAGATAGATGGCGCTGCAAGTCTCATTTGTTGTGATGTTGATTCTGCTACGTTGATTTTTGTGGCGGCATGAATGCCGCTACATCACTCCCCTCCGGAGACCGGAGGTCGATAGTGGATGAGTCGTCCATACATCTTGAGATGCTTGCCAGGCCAGTGGAAGGTTGGTTCCAGTGAGTCGGAACCGGAAGTCGCAGAGTTCTCGGTGAGTCGGAACTGTCTGCGTCGCAGAGTTCACGGTGAGTCGGAACTGTCTGCGGTGCCCCGATGCTGCTGCTGGCGTGACTGCTGGCGTCGACCAGGAGAGGTTTTTCAAGGCTCTTCATGTGACTGGCCGAAGGTGCGCAGTGTGCTTGCCAAGATGGGTCGGAGCTGTGCGACGTGCTGACGTGACTGCTGGCGTCGACCAGGAGAGGTTTTTCAAGGCTCTTCATGTAACTGGCCGAAAGTGCAGTGTGCTTGCCAAGGTCGCTGATAACGTTGATGATAGAGGCTGAGGATGCTGACCAGGAATGCGCGTCCGCTGCATGCTGGTGGTCAGGATACCCGTAGAAGCCGAGGGTACTGGCTGGCTGTATGACTCGCTTGCTCGAGAGCTTGAGGTCACGATGAGGAAGTGATGATGATGATGACGTCATGATGAGGTAGCTGCACGAAGGCTGCGCTGACGTTCAGTGTCGAGGGTCACCAGTTTGGAGGTAGCGGAACAGAGAGTAAAGTCCCACATACCTCCACTGGAAAGAGAGGATCCTCCGACCAGACGGTTGGTTTTGTCTGGTGGGCAACTGCCCGAGAGTTGATATTCGGGCTTTGCATATGTTCTAATCGCACGGTAAACTTTGATTTCGCGATTTAGGGTTTTGTCAGTTAGTTCGCAGCTGTCGAGATAGATGGCGCTGCAAGTCTCATTTGTTGTGATGTTGATTCTGCTACGTTGATTTTTGTGGCGGCATGAATGCCGCTACAAGGTGACCATGTCAACATAGCGAGATTTCTCCGTACCTCGGAAAGCACGTTAAGCCGTTGGTCGACTGTCATTTGAAGGTCCTTCTAAGGGGATCCGTGTCACCCAGTTACTGGTTTGTGGAGGATAGGCAGTCATTCAGGTTTATCTGGTTAGACTGGAAGCCGACGCCAACATACGAGCCGTTGGGAAGTGTAGGCAGATTTCCATTGGATGAAAAAAGTTATTCATTTTCCTTTTAATTGATTTGTTTATCACTATTACCATGTATCTTGCTTTTAATAACTACACGACTTGAATCCAAGAAATGAAGTTTTACTGCAGGAAGTAGGCAACGTACAGGTTTTTACGATTCTGAATCATTAATACTGAATTGTTTAAATTAACCGAGACTAACTAAAGGGTTAGCGTGACTCTGCCACTATTAAAATAACCCATTTTAATTACTAACTGTTTGCATTGAACTATATTTTTGAAAATGAACTTTAACTTTAAGAAGTTAAAGTTTATTTTTGGTTCTGGTTCGGTTTTGTTCGCTTCTGTTAAATATTTATTTGTTTTAATAAGCTAGTTAAAACCGGCGGCTTTGCGTGAAAGCTATATAAAAGAGTATTTCACGTGATCCGCATGGCCAGCCTGCACGCCTCATTTGAATTAAAATAGCGGCGGAAGTACCGACACGCGGGTTGTTTGTATTGTTGTAGTTTCATTAAATAACAACGGCCGACGTGATAATGACAGCACATTAATTATTAAGTGGACATTATAATTAGTGAACTGTTTAATTTCGAATTGGTGTGGTTGTGAATTTTGAAGTGTCCTATAAATAAGGAACGAGCTTTACAGGCTATTTAGGGGGCTATTGTTGCCATAGTCAATTCATCACGTTTTAAGCAAACGCATTAGAATTAACCAATTAGGCTCAAAACATGCTTCACATCAATCATAAACGATTTATGGCAAAGCCGACTTCTATGACAGGAAAAAAATCTGCCGTAGTGATTTTTACTGGCGGAAAAATGTAGGGACAGTAGGTAGATTTATTTTTTATCAAATGTGAGTGTGTTTTTGCATGTATAGTATCTATGATTAATGCCTAATGTCTAGAAGATTTTCCTTATTGTTTTATTGTTGAAAGTGTGTATGAAATTTGTCATCTTTGCTATGGGAAATTCCTCCCAACACGTCTTGTTCATTAATAAAAATCCTTAATTAAAATCTTCACACCCCTTCCCAAGCTGTATAAGCGCAGCTGTCATCGTCGATACCGCCCTAATGCTGGCGCGACGTGCGAGCTGTGAGGCGGCCATGATTAATTTACAAACAAATGTATTATTAATCAGCACTTGTGCGGTTACATCGACGACAGCCTTCCTGGGGGAGCCTCACTTGATTGTACGTTGATGAATAACTGCTTCGGCATGTGGTAAGCCGGTAGGTGCTTATTCCACTTTAAAAAATGGCTCCATCAAGCATCATCAGAAAAAGGCCAACTAAAATTCCTCAACACGAATATCCTAAAAGCATTAAGTAAACTTCCCTACTGATAAATATAGTGGAACGAGGAGCACAGGGCAACAGTTGATATGTTTCGGTGACGACGCCGGAAGAGTAGCTGGTGGAGTGGATTAGGAAACCGAGAGACAGAGAGATGTGGAACTCTTTAGTGGAGGCCTTTGCCGAAGGACAAGCTGTTTGAAATATAAGTTACTAGCTGCCACCCGCTGCTCCGCCCGCGTGAATGTCGAATATTATCCCAAGGGAATACTCCCGGTATAAAAATTATCCTATGTGGATGTGTGTGTGTATACTGGACCAGTCGTGGCTAATGCCCGGTCCTCACATGCCTGATCGTGAAACTTGTTTTAGTTTTTTCAGTTAGTTTGTAAGTTGTGCTCTTTAATTTTGTATCTATTCTTCTTTTTGTGCGTCATTTCGAGCAGAAAAAAAGTGTTTTCTTTCTTTTCTTTTATGTGTTATTCCAGACTATAATCTACCTCTGTGCCAAATTTCATCAAGATCCATTCTGTAGTTTTTGCTCGAAAGACTGACAAACATCCATACATACAAACTTTCCCGTTTACAGTGTTAGTAAGGATGATGTAGATAAATCTTTTCAAAACTCTGTACCAGTAATAAAGGCTTATTTTTGTTAATTTGTTTTATTTTTGAGAGAATTAACTGTTAAGTGACGGGGTTTATTGCTTGCTGATCTTATGGCTGATGAGATGAGACAAAAAACGTTTTCAGTAGAAGTGTATAAAGATGTGGGTGAATAGGTTTCTCATAAGAGTGCCCCATGACCTGGTAAAGGTTGTAGAAATCCACTGCTTGCAGGGTGCTGGAGCATAGAGCTAGCCTTGGCCTTTGCTAAGAAAAGCATAATTATGTCCAGCAGTGGACGTCGAGTGGACCGGTTTATAAAAAGAGCATTATAGTAGTAAGTAGGTATTCTCTCTCTATCTCTCTCTCTCGTAACTTGTTTACTCATTAATTTCATTCAAATTAAACCAAAAGTGTGAATAAGTTGGTACCAACAATCTCTCTCTTAAACAGTCACGCACACATTACCTCTAAGTAGATCCGTACAGTCAAGACCAGTAGTTATCTAGGCATGTATTATTCAGGCGCTAGGCGGACCCCGGAGCCCGGGGGTCAGCCTGGACTCCGGGGGGGTCGGCCGCTCGTGCGCACTCGTTTCCATTATATCTCTGGCGGAATAATTCGCTCGTTAATTATAGAGCACGAGTTCTTTTACGCGTTAGAGACTAACAGATAGTACGTGTTGTGCGTGTGTTTGTTGTATTAGACGAATGTCTGGATAGTCATGATTGTAAATTATGATGATAAATGACATTTATTTTGTAGATATGTAGGTTGTAAATAACACTTTTATACGTCAATCTTTTTGGTCGTTTATAAACTAGATGTAGGTTTTACGAGTATATGGTGAGAATTGGGGAATATAATTTTAGTGTTTTCACACAGCTATTGGGGTCATATTGATGCAAGTGCAAGTTTGATTGCACACGCGTATTGAACGACGTTTTTCAACACTTCCTCGAAGAACCATCGAGATTAGAATTCGAAGTGTATCCATCAAGAATCCAACGCAAGCTCACGTTCTTAGACCATGTTGAACGCTGAAGATAGTGTGCAGATGCTGGCTAGTGCATCCCCAATCCTTTCATTTTTAACAATACCACAGGTATTGGCATATTTTAAAAACTAAAAGGCAAAACCCAGTAAAAGTCCACAATGCTCACAATCAATCATTTTATAGAATATCCGTTGAAAAATCGCGGCGATCTCTTCCATGGTCGAGACTCAGTCGCGCGCAGGAAACTCGAGCCAAGTCAAACAAAGCACAGTTACTTCAGCTTCAACTGAAAAATTATCTCTAGACGTCCTCGCTTTAGATCGTTCACATTTATTATTTTTAGAGTTCCAGCAGTCTCTTTAGTTTTTTATAAATTTGTGAAAGTTACGTCAATAATGGTGATGAATTTATAAAGTAGGTCTTATAGGTCATATTTTAGAGGGTTACTTCAAGGATTGTTTTTTTCCATGTAATCAGTATCGTTAGGTAATAGAACATGATTATTACAATCATTAAAATTTTCTTATTTTAAACGGTGTTATTTTGGTTTAAGCTGGGATCTAAGAATAACAGATCTTTGAAAGATAAATAAAACTCGCAAATAACATTGAAAATATCACATTGACTAGGTTTTTGAATATGAAACTGATCAATCTTTTCATTAATACTATTCATTGAAGGCTCTGCATGGTCTCCATCGTTATTTAATGAGATTTTAGGCAAAATACTAAGATAAGCTTTTAAGGCTAAAGTATTTTTCTTGCTAAATCTAGATTGATGTTCAAGTTTTTCTTTTTTCTTCACAATTCTGAAATGTTTCGGTATAATATGGAGATAAAGTTTCATGGTCGGCTCATATTGTGGTTTATCATAAATATACCATACTGACTAAGACCTAGGTCTTAAGACCTTGCTGCTAGCTCTGAACTGAAATTTGGGGTAATTTTACCCTTACAATGTTTCGGTTTTATGGCTGATAATCCGCTACAACTGTATCTATCATAGAGATAGTAGTTTCCCTAGGACGAGTTGTACGTTCATCCCTTGGTAGCTTAAAATAACACTATGGTATCCAAGTACAAAACGCTAAACTACTTTATTACGTCGTCCTCAAAAAACTACGCTTATTTACTACTCCTGAGTAAATAAGTGTTGGTACTTAAACAAAGTCGTTTTATGGAATAGGTATAGTCTGCCTTGGCAAATTAGGTATCCCTGTGCATGGATTTTTTTATGTTGCGATACGTAGTCTTTTTACTTGAAAGGGAATTTCTTTTCAATATTCGGAAATTGAGACTTTATTTTATTCTCATCGAGTTTTTCGTCAAATCGGTAAGCAGTTAGTTACTCTTCACATGACCAAACTGACAATTCTACTAATAATTGTAATATTATTAGTATTTACTATACTAACGTTCTCATTCGCATCTCAGTCAAAAAAGCCCTAATTTCCATACATTTTTGACAGATTGCAACTGACATGCTAATGCGAACGTTGCTTAAAAATGAGTAGAATTGCCCCTCAGAAGGCTGCACTTTTCTTTTTGACATTTACTGACACTTTTCTTGTTGACGTTTAATAGTTAATTTGACATTTACTTTTGACGACTTGATTTTATTAATTTTATTTGAATGTAATCAATTTAATTTTTAACCGACTTCTAAAAAAGAGGAGATTCTCAATTCGTGTGCTTGAATTTTTTTTTTACTGTTTGTTTGCGCATAACTCCGTCGCTTGCCAACCGATTAGAAAAAAAATTTTTTTTGTTGGAAAGGGTATACTTTCCAAATGGTCCCAATTTTGTCAAAATCGGTTTAGTAGTAAAATAAAAAACTTTTTCACAAAAAAAAACAAACCGACTTCCAAAAAACATCACAAAGTTCAAAATAACTTTAATTTCGGAAGTCGGTATCAATAACGATGAAGCAACCAAAAACACCGACTACCGAAATTAAAGTTATTTTGAACTTTGTAGTGTTTTCTGGAAGTCGGTTTCTTTTTTATAAATTGAGATGACAAATTTATAGTGTACGTTCTTTTTTTGTTTTGAATTTGGGCATTTATTTGAAAATTTATTTTATTACTTAATCATTTAGCTAGTTTGTATTTGCTATAGAAAGAGTGTGTAGGTATCTGTAAATAAAATAAACTTTTAATCTACATCCAAGAAATTCCAAACATTAACAAAATTCTCTTTCATTCACTTACCTCAGCTGAATGGCACAGTAAAGCCGTGTGGCCCAGCAAATAGCCGACTAAGCAGAGGCGGCTGCAAAAGAAAAGCCAGTGAATAGTAAAGGCGGCAATTAATCGAGCCCGGCGCGCGGCGCCCGGCGCCCGGCGGCTCCAGGGGACGATTGGCTTTGCACCCCTTTGCTAACGTGTTGGCCGGATTCATGTTTGAATGTATGTTTACTTCTATTCAGAGAGATTTTTCATAAACAGCGTCTTATGTAATCATTCATTATACACTGTATAATGTTTAAACTGTTACTAGGGGATACTTCCCTTAGTTACAGTTCACATATTAATACCTACTTATAAATAATGCAGTAATAAAATTAACATTATGTAATTGACACCACGTACAACTCCCCAAAAACAGGACGATATCCATTAAAAAAAAAAATTTTACGCGCACAAAACACGTTCGTACCAGTTACACCAGCGTGACTGAGCCTATGGCGTTAGCAATTTGACGGGTATGGTAAATGCAGCATTGCAACCATCCAATTTAGAAAAAAGCCTGGTGTCGTTTTGTCCGTATAGGTATGTCATTTTGGACGTAGGTACTTCCCCTATGTATTTTTTGTTTCTCATCCAACTGATTAATAATGCACCTGCCATCTTACCTCTTCACCGCACTTGGTTCACACTCAACCTTTGCACATTTTATTGAGGCATAGGTATCAAGGCATTCAACGCTCTTTCATAACTAGTGTCTTAAGGTTTTGCATCAGCAACTGAAATGTGTTGTTTCATTGGCTGTTCTTATTATCTACTTAAGTTCCATGTATTCTCCCCGTTATGCACGTTTAAGATAAAACCCATCTTATCGCGTCTTGGAGTTAAAGTTCCACCACATCGAGCAGACGTGGTGTGTCTCGGTTAAATAACTTTAGTTGTAAGTGCTCTGATTCGGATCCTCTCAGCCTCCGCACTACTGAAACTGAACAGCAGGTTTTCAAGTAGTAATTTCGAACAAATTGCACCTCCGTGTAGTGTAGGCGAAATTCGCAAACAAGTTAGATTGTTGGGAGTTAACGGGTTTATTTTTTTCTACATAGGTTTCAGGTACCTATTGCGTTTTCCAGCTGCTGAAAAAGTTTTGTTTTTCTGACTGTTTTTGGCTGGATGCTTCATTAAACTGGGTAGGTTTGCATGTTTATTTGAAAAAAAAAACCCATTTGTTTTGAGAAAATTGCATTACTTTTACGTCTCAAAAACCACAAAAGTAGCTCATCCAAATCTTTCTTGCCAACTAGCTGCAACGTCTCGAAAACTTCGCCGTCATTTTTTCCAGCGGCAACACAAATCCGGAGAAGTGCTCAGGTAGGCACAAAAAGCTTTCATTTCACTCCACAACGACTTACAGTTATTTACGCGCAACCAAATTGGTTTCTCGTAAGTCCAGTTTCATATTTAAGTAGGGTCGCCATCCGTTCTCGATTTAAAGTTAGGTATTACTGAGTAGATTTGGGGGAAAAATATGGGGTTCTTGGTATTGGGATTTATAATAACTGTCTACGCTTTGGAACGTACAACTATGTAGTTTCATATTTTGGCACCATTAACAGCCACTTTTAAATAATGTCAAAGTCTGACCGACTTTGACATTATTTACAAAGTGTTAATGGTTAAATTGAAATAAATGAATTGAGTTTTATGTTTTTATAGTAGTCCAAAGATATTGTCCTGTGGTCTAATTAAAATCAGCCAAATAAGATCAAATTCAATTGCTTAGCGCTGTGTTTATTCTAACAGATATGTCACCATCATCATCATATCAGCCGGAAGACGTCAAATGCTGGACATAGGCCTCTCCCAAGTGTCACCACAACAACCGGTCCTGTGCGTCTCGCATCCATCGGCTACCAGCGATCCTCAACAGGTCATCGGTCCATCTTGTGGGAGGCCTTCCAACGCTGCGTCTTCCGGTACGCAGTACAGATATGTCAGTGGTGAGGTAATTTCCTGAAGAAATCTATTTATTCCGTCAGTACCAAAAAATATTGGGCACGTATTTTTTTCCTTTTCAAATCTATAAAAATGAACCGATCAAGTAGAATAATTATTTTTCTATGCAGGAAAGTATCCTATTGTAACAGGTAGGTAATGGGGAACTATATCTAGCACTCAACCCATATTCCTATAAGCCCGTAAGAATTGTCAGAATACTTTGGCTTCCACCCTCAACTCTGACAATACAGCATACATAGATATTTTATAAGTAACCGTCTTCAAAATTATTGGAAATGTAGGGATTCAAGTAATCCACCTGAATCCTAAATACCCCCGATCCCCTGGCCACCCTGTCCAGGTAGGAGCCGCGTCACGCGAGCACCCCCAGTCCGCCATCCGAGACATCGTTAATCAGAATAAGACTTCGCCATTTTTAAACGAAAGAAGGATTGTTAAAACTTTTAACGATGCTTTTTTTACAAATAAACTCGGGAAGTTAAAAGGAAATTATGCAATACTTGATAGATTGGTTATTTTTTCATAATGAGGAAACTCTAACTGGGCTGGGGGATTTTAATGAAGTCACTTACAGATCTTCGATGGGATTTCTTAAGATCGCATAGTTATTATGGCGAGGGGGGATAAAATAGGTACTTACCTAACTATGCTAGGATGAATGAAAATACAAATTGTGTTGTGAAATTGAATCTGTAATTTATGTGTGCTGAATTTTATTGTGTTCGGGCACAATTGTAAGTTATATATGTCTACAAGTACTGATTTTTTTATGATATTTGAGGTATTCTGTTGTGGAAGATTTCACTATTTTCATTTCTTCACAAAAAAGCAAAAGACTTGCATGAAAATATAAGTATGATTTTAGGCCGTAAAAAAGTCCTAAATTCATGCCACCCACCATACCACCACCACCAACCATATTACTTGTATTCTGTTTGTCAGGATTTGTACATTCCTCATAAAATAATTATCACGACTCTCATGCAGATTTTAATAAGCTAACTTTGTCTACGTGCGCCGCCTGCTTTACTGACATCATTAACATAATAATTAACTTTAAATATGTCCCATAATCGCTAGCATTTAATACCTAACCATTCTACCTTCCAAATGAACTCCATGATCCTAAAATCAAAGACAACTTTGATAATCTTTTTGACATAAATGTTTTACAAAATAAGCAAATAAACCCAATTTAGGATAACAACCCCTTCTCGAGTGGAACTCCAAATTAAGAGCACAGTTTTTACAATAATTTGGATGGGTTTCATTTAAAAGCACAATCATCGTCCTGGTTTCACAACCTTAAGCCTTCAGGGCCTTAACCTTTATCATCAGTTAATAAGGTCTAAAATCCCGTGTGATGGATGTCAGGCTGTGTGGTAGATTTGCAAATGAGATGGGCAAGGGTGTTGTAATAAGATCAAATTAAAATTTCCGCGTCCCGTAAAACGCATGTGTGCTTTATTTAGGCTGGTAATGTTGCCTCGTTTGTAATTTCCTATATAGGGAAGCTTTAGGAAGTTATTCTGATGGATTCTCCATTGAATTTTGAGTAGCTACATGAGGCTCGAAATGCGGTGAAATTAAATAACAAGGCGAACGTAATTTCCCCACCAACCGTGTCTCCACGTTGTCGTCGTGGTGGGGCTTGCGTGTCTCAATGATCTTGGGGGCTTTGCCGGTAGAGCCACTCATGCCGGAAGGTCCCAAGTGAGAGACCAGACCAAGAGAGACACAAGAGGGGCGCACCGTTCGGAGACTTGAGCAGTGTTCGGGTCCTCGGACGGTGTGCGTCTCATTGGCTTGCTCGCTGCTCTCTGGTACGCGTCTGATCATCAGACGTGACTGTGAGGGCAGCGAGCAAGCAGTGAGAGAGAGGGAGAGAGGAGGGGAGATAGGGACCGCACCCTTTAAAAGGACAACAATGGACAGTTCTGCTAAACAGAAACTACCCCAGGGCGGTACGGACTGCACAGCGGTCCGAGAATCCGCCACGCCTCGTGCGTCAAGCCCCTCGTATTCTGGGGGGGGCAACAGGGCTGTCCACCAACCGTTTGCCGATGGCAACAAGGGCCGAGGAGGCCCCCGATCCGAACCATCCGAGGAGGACCCGATCGGTTTTAGTTTTGGCTCGCCCGACAGAGTGTCGGTCGGGCGGAGCGCGGCAAGAGGCGCGCTGTATTGGAGGAGGGGCTCGCCTGAGCGTCACCTGGGTGCAGAGTCGGAGTCCGAGTTGGACTCCGACGACCTGGTGACAGTTGGCTCGGCGAGCTCTGAACCCGAGGGGGCAGGGACTGCAGCGGAGGACTCGAGGTCCTTCCGCAAGCGGCCTAGGCCGGAAGACGACCGGGGGTCGTCTTGTAGCGAGGAGGTGGCCTCGGCCCGTAAGATCCCCACCAGCAGGCGGGGTAAGGGCCGAGAGGGAGGCAAGGGCAGAGTCCTTGCCTCCAAGGATGCTGGACGACCCCCCGAAGATGGCGGTCGTGGGGCTCATGGCTCGGAGTCCTCCGGCGGCGAGCCGGATGACCGGAGGGCCGGGTTTGCGGAGGTGGTGGAGGCCGCGCTTCGCGATGTGGCCTTGAAGAGGAAGCTTTCCTCTAAGAACAAGGCCATAAGCGAGGCGATGGCCTCCATTCTGGCGGCAGCGGAGGTTACCAGGGGTGGGCCTCCGCCGGACGAGATGTCCGAGCTGCGGGCGGAGGTCGCCCGCTTAGCTGCCGCCACGGAGCGTCTCCGAAAGGAGAACGAGGGGCTCCGCGCAGACCTGGCCAGGCTCCGGGGAGCCGGCCCACAGGGGGCGCCGCAAGGGGGGCGCAAGGAGGACAGCCAGCCCGTGCCGCAGGAGGGGCAGGTGCTGGACCTTGTGCGGCAGGAGATGGCTGCCTTCCAGGCGCGGTTCTCCGTCCTGGAGGGCATCGTCCTGCGCCCCCCGTTAGCGGCAAGTGGGAAGGCTCCAGGCCGGAAGGCGGCGTCGTACGCAGCCGCCGTGGCTGCCACACCGGGGTCGTCCGGCCAGGACAAAGGGTCCGGGCCGGCACCCGCGAAGCCGGTGTCGGGAAAACCGGACCCGGCCCCGGGAAGGAAGAGGAAGGGTGGGGTTGCTGCGCGGACGGCGAAGGCTCCTGCGCCGTCTGAGCAGCAGCTCCCCCCGGCTTCCTCGCCTTCAGCTCCTCCCCCGGCTCAAGCCGAATGGCAAGTTGCTGGGGAGAAGAAGAAGGCGGGAAAGGCAGCCAGGGCGGCAAAGAGGCGGGAAAGAAGGCGGCGGCAGCGAGCGCGAGGCGTCGCGGCTGCGCTCCGCGCCCCGAAGACCGCGGCTGTAGTCTTAACGCTGCAGCCGGACGCGGTGAAGAGGGGCGTGACGTATGCCAATACGCTCACCAAGGCCAAGGAGGCCATCAACCTCGGTGAGCTTGGCATCGTCGGGGGTCTCCGGCTCAGGGTCACCATGACCGGGGCCAGGATGCTCGAGATCCCTGGAGCAGGCAGCGGTCCGGCCGCGGACGCTCTAGCCGAAAGGCTTAGGGCGTCCTTGGGCGCGGATGACGTCCGAGTGTCCAGGCCCACGAAGTGCATAGATATGCGCATCTTGGGCCTGGACGACTCCGTCACGGAGGAGGAGGTGTTGGCCGCCGTCGTCAGGACGGGGGGGTGCTCTGCAGAGGAGGTGAAGGCGGGCACCATCCGTCCTGACAACACGGGCATGCGAACCGTAGTGGTGAGCTGCCCCGTGTCGGCGGCCAAGAAAGTCTCGGAGGGCCGAAGGCTTTTGGTGGGCTGGGTCTCCGCGCAGGTAAAACTGCTGGAGCCCAGACCTCTGAGGTGCTTCCGTTGCCAAGTTGGCAACCACGTGGGAGTACGCTGCACCTCGGAGGTGGACCGCAGTGACCACTGCTTCCGCTGTGGTCAGCCCGGTCACAGGGCCGGCTCGTGTGACGCCGCGCCGCACTGCTTCGCATGTGCGGCAGCTGGCAAGCCGGCCGATCACTGGGCTGGGGGCAAAGCCTGCGGTCCACCCGCCAGGGCCGGGTCGAGGAGAAAACCCTCCTCCACCGCCGCCGCCGCCGCCGTCGCTTCCGCCGCAGCCGCCGCCACCGTTGCCGCCGCTGCCACTGCTCGGGAGGGGGCCGAAATGGAGTGCCAGTAATGGCCCCATTTCGCCTCCTCCAGACGAACATCAGTCGCTGCGCCTCTCAGGAACTGACGCTCCTGGGCAAGGCGCAGTGACTGACGCCTGCGGACAGCGAGCAATGGGTAGCTCGCTGTCCGATCAGGTCAGGCCAGAGTCGACGGCGCGTTCACTCCAAACGCGCCGTCAGCAACGAGCAGTCAGCGACGGAGACGGGGCCCGCCAGGGCCAGAGCCTGCCAGGGTTGCGGAATTGTTCGAAAGAGTTACCGCGGCCCTGGGATGAAAGGCACTAGGAGGACTAAGGGTGGGTTTTAGTCAGTAAAAGTCTGACACTCCCTGCCGCTCCACCCAGAGCGGGAGGGGTCATTTGATGATTTCCCATCCTATAAAAAAAAAAAAAAAAAAAAAAAAAAAAAAAAAAAAAAAAAAAAAAAAAAAAAAAAAAAAAAAAAGGCGAACGTAATTTCGAAAAGTGAAAGCTTTTAAAGACTCGCGATGTCATAAAGACATCAACCATGTAATGCAGTTTTTGGTAAAATAATTAAGTCTCTCTCTACCTATCCGTTTGGGGTAGGCAACAGGCGTAGTATTCTGTTACGTGTAAAGATTGGATATTCGGTTGCATATTTACCTAAGGTTAATTATGGAAGCGGATTCTTGCAATATTTTTATTAAAAATAAAATCTCTTAAAACACACAAAACACTCCAAATCCGCAAAAAAAATCACCCCTTCACCAACATCACAACCATTCCTCCAGCTCACCCGAAAACCAGCGCAAATAATTCTGAACAGTTAAATTGTCGTGACAGTGCCATCTCCGACCTCGTCGTCACGCTAGCGTTTCCTAGGCCTTCTTTGGCGAGGTCGACCACTCCTCCACAACTCCCGCTGGGTAACCTAGTATCTGGCTCATCTATCCTAATGCATTCAACATTATATTAATCAAGGGAACAATTATTTTTTTCCGGACTCTGGTCTCCAACTGGTCTAAAACTCGAGGATCGAACTACTAAACATTCGCACTTTTCACCCCAATACCAACGTCACAATCATACCTCCTACTCACCCGAAAACCAGCGCAAATAATGGAGAACAGTTGTCGTGACAGTGAGTGGAACGGCGTCCAATCTAGCGGTGGGACGTGATCTAATTAGGACGCAAATGCGATGACTCCTGTATAAACAGGCGATGTTAAGTTAACCACGGATACTGCCGGAATTTCATGCTGTGGTTGGTCGTTGGTACGGGTGGGATGGATTATTTGGCTAAATTATAGAGATGCGAGCTACTACTACATCTTAGCTGAGCATAAATGGGTAAGGTTAATGTATCGATCAGAGGGAAAACGCTCTCCCCCTTACTAGTCATGTTGCGGATTTTGTTCGAAATAGTCACCGCGGTCCTGGTACGCAAAGGGCACTAGAAGCACTGATTACTTAGAAGGCGCACGGATGGGTTTTAGTCAGTAAGAGTCTGACACTCCCTCTTGCTCCGCCCAGAGCGGAAGGAGCCATTAATTTGATGATTTCCCATCCATAAAAAAGGTGTTATGTACATTTGCAATAACGGTCATTGAACCACTAATATTTATTGTCATTTATTATTTCAATCATGGCAATACAGATAGAGCTGTTTTGAAAAGACATTTTTTATAGTTTCTATTAATGAAATGATATTCATAATTAAGTTTTCGAGTAAGTATGTTCTTTATTGCACGCCTACTATAGGTATAAGTTCGGGAAATACAAGCGTTGTGTTACCACGTATGTTATCAATCAATCCACTCTCTCTAGCTTCCAATCTTCCCCTATACTATTTCTATTGGTTTAATTAACACTGATACTTCATTTATTTAGACTAGATGAAAACATCCACAAAGGCTTAATGGCTTGCGCATCCTCTACTAGTCTCTACCAAGTGTTAATTTGTAACATTTGTGCATTTCGATCTTCGACAGTTGACAAGTGTCTGACCGAGGTAGGGTAGACCTAGGTGCGTAGGTACTATCGTGCGTGGGTACTATCGTGCGTGGGTACTATCGTGCGTGGGTACTATCGTGCGTGGGTACTATCGTGCGTGGGTACTATCGTGCGTGGGTACTATCGTGCGTGGGTACTATCGTGCGTGGGTACTATCGTGCGTGGGTACTATCGTGCGTGGGTACTATCGTGCGTGGGTACTATCGTGCGTAGGTACTATCGTGCGTAGGTACTATCGTGCGTAGGTACTATCGTGCGTAGGTACTATCGCGCGTAGGTACTATCGGGCGTAGGTACTATCGCGCGTAGGTACTATCGCGCGTAGGTACTATCATGCGTAGGTACTATCATGCGTAGGTACTATCATGCGTAGGTACTATCATGCGTAGGTACTATCATGCGTAGGTACTATCATGCGTAGGTACTATCATGCGTAGGTACTATCATGCGTAGGTACTATCATGCGTAGGTACTATCATGCGTAGGTACTATCATGCGTAGGTACTATCATGCGTAGGTACTATCATGCGTAGGTACTATCATACGTAGGTACTATCATACGTAGGTACGTTATTAAATGCGAAAGTTTGAATAGATGGATGTTTGTAACTCATTCACGCCAGAACCGCTGAATGTTTCTGGATTTGATTAGGCACGGAGATAGATTTTAATCTGGAATAGCACATTGCCTGTTTATCCTGAGAGTATGTTCCCTTAGGATACTTTCTTACATTCACGCGGGTGAAGTCGCTGGCAGGAGGTTAACAATAAATAAATCTCAATATTATGTTGGCGTACAACTAATTACCTCCCAATTACATGCACTAAAGCACCAAACTGCCCATTATCACCATCATCAGGCACTTGGAAGTTGTCCAACATCGTCTATTACCGTCCGATATTGCACTAATATCGTCCGATATCGTTCGTAATCCCATCTCACGCTGCCAGTCGCACGCCGCTCGGAGTTTAATACATGACTTATGCAATTATCTTACTTGATGTACTGTCGATGTAATATTGATTCCTGAACCGTCTTTAAGGTATTTTACTACTGACATTTTAATTCAATTAGGTCGAGCTTTGTTAAACATTGGCCCTTTTCTTAAAACTTTTTAACCAGAGGTATTTTAAATACTGATAGCGGATTCTTAATGCGTATTTAAACTGATCATAAATCGTTCAATTTTTTTTAGATTAAGACTGTTTATCTTTCCATAGCAATAAATAAGATACTGATTTTATAAGACAGTGAGAAAATTCGTTTACTCATTTAGATGTTATTTCAACGACATGTCAACATTTTAATCTATTTGCAGTTTTATTAATTGGCATGTTTGTTCTTATTAAAACAATCGCTAACGCTTCTTTTAATCGAAATAGTTCATATAATTATGCTTTTGCCAGGGTTGCGGATTTTGTTCGAAAGAGTCACCGCGGCCCTGGAACGCAAAGGGTACTACGAGGAGCACGGATGGGTTTTAGTCAGTAAGAGTCTGACAGTCCCTCCCGCTCCACCCAGAGCGGCAGGAGTCATTTGATGATTTCCCATCCATAAAAAAGGCCCTCTGTAAGCAACGGTCCGACGATTAATTCCAAATTAAAAATATAATTGTTATAATAAATAAATTATTGAAATGATAAAATCTGCTTGCTGCCTTGGACACAGTGTTATGTAGACTATGCCCGTTATTTATTACTTATAAACGTCCTAAGTGCACCATGCACTATAACAAGAAAACTTAAATGCTTTGACGTTTTCAAATGAATTATTGACTGAATGGACCATGAATCAATCTATGTCGATAATACACTGTAATTTTAATAGGTTTTTCGGAGATTTCAGCATATAGGTATTGTATAGGAGACTCTCAGTTAATGAGTACCTACAGGACGAGCAGTATGGATTAGCGTTTTCTGACTGATTCTATATAGAATGGCTGACGTGAAAGCTCCAGGGTCCTACTAATAATCACTTAGAACTTCTTTTCTAAATGGTTACCACACCACTTAGAACAGAAGAGAAAAAAAGAGAATAGAATATAAAATGCTTTTAGGTCTAGGCGCTATTGTTACAATAATATTATAAATGCGAAAGTGGCTAAATGCTCAAGTGATTTTGATAATAATATAAGATACAGAAAATGTTTACGTACGGCGATGCGCCACCGGTACATGGTGGACTTCCCACCTACACGCACAAAACGTTTTGCGAACACAGTCATTGTGCGTACAGCTAAGGAGTGGAATTCCCTGCCGGAGTCTGTGTTTCCTGATAGCTACAACCTGGGAGTCTTTAAGTCAAGAGTGAATAGGTTACTTCTAGGCAAGCGTGCTCCATCTTCGACCACATCATCGCTTACCATCAGGTGAGATACCTAGTGGTCAAGCGCGTGCCTATCAATAATAATAAAAAAAAATATAATTGAAAAAACCATTAAGTATATGTATAGGATGACACAATGGGCGGCCTCATTTCTTAGGTACTTACGCCGTTCACCAGTTACAGGATGAAAACTTTGATTACATCAACCTAATGAAGATACCAATACTGCTACTTATAATTAACACCACCAAATGGTTTTCAACCGAGTAATTCGTCGGAAACTTAAGTAAATAATTAAAGATCCGGTTATTTAACTCAAAAGCCTAACCAGCTCCTCCTGGCTCCAAAAAAAAAATCGAAACAGGAAAATCCCCTACTTCTTCCCAATCACCATAAAATACATCACCAGCAATAGCCACATAAAGCTGTCTGCACACTATCGCGCAATCTCGCCAGATTTAGTGGCGCCCTCTGGCGGTTGGCACGCCACTCACGTCGCGCCTTAATTAAAGATGGCGCTGGCTAAACAACTGCCGGTTTAAGTAGTACGTACCTTTTGGTGGAGTCGTCTGATTGTTAGAAGGGTTAGGTGTATGAGTATTGTGAGGTAAATGGAACAGGTTTTGGTACCAATGCTTTGAATAAAGTTGTGCTTCAAAGTTGGTTGTTTGGTTCAGTTCCGGTTTAAATCCGCTATCTAAGTAAGTAAAGTACAGCTATAAATAACTTGAAACTTTGTTTGTTTAATAGTTGCATGTATAATTTCAACAAGAATCATATCTTTGTAAAAAAATAGATTTAAAAGAGTGTCCGTGGAGTTTCTTGCACGTTCTTCTCCAAAGAGATCTACTTGGAACGTGCAAATAGCTTCATCTCGTTGACGGAACAACCTTAACCATTCAAAAGTGCCTGTAATTGATTTAATTGATATAAATGCTTTGAGTTTTTGAGTTAGCTAGTAAATTATATCTGGGTTATGTTCTGCTACCAGGTTGCTTCTTCTACGGCAAACTGGATTATTATGCGAATCTGAAATCTGTATGAGCTAAAACCAACAAGATAAATATTATATCCTAGAAAGATATAAAATAATGAGCTTTTTAACCAAACAGTATGTCGCTCATATTTACTGTACACTGCACAAAGAAACACAAACAACTCTCAACGTATTATAAGTTTAATTTAAATCTCAATACAAAACAAACACACTTTGAAAGCAAGGAGTGTTTAACTTTGTTAGGCGGTGGACAGATAAGCTGAAAGTCAGTTGCCAAAGTGACAGTTAACTCTAAAACTGTCAGACAGTCAGAGCAAGCGTTAACGTCAAACCGTTAACTTTATTTTAATTTCATTATGTTTTAGAATTGTTAAAATGTTTGTTAATCTAATCAGCGTCCCGAGGGTGGTTGGCGTAAGAGATTGTCCTCAATAAAAGCAGTTAGGTGATTAACACTATTTTCTGTTCACCATTTTCCACAAGTCTTGCTAAACACAGATTTATCCGAAAAACTCAGTTCAATTTAGAGAGTAGGTGACCACAAAGCCTGCTCAATCTGGCCTTAGATTAGTTTGCATGGGTTTTGTTACTGTACGTTTTCGAGTACAAATTGGTATCTAATTGCTATGAAATACGCTAATTATGCTAATGAAGATCGAAACAATTAAATTGCATCGATCAGAATTAATCGTGTCTATACCTGATATGAACAGGACTATACCTACATGTCTAACTACATAGTTGACGGGTTCCGCTAGTCAGTCAGGTGCCAGTGCTGCAGAAATGTTCGAAAGAGTTACCGCGGTCCTGGAAAGCAAAAGACATTTGAAGGAATAAGGGTGGGTTTTAGTCAGCAAGAGTCTGACACTCCCGCGCCACCCAGAGATATCATTTTGATGATTTGCCAACCACAAAAAATCCCTAACCGGAAATAAGTGCAGTTGATATTATTTTCTTTAGGGTAGTATTTACACGAGTGACTGTAAAGTGACAAAAATAATTAATTTACGTTATAGTATTACTGAGTGAGCGACTGACTGCGAGTGACGAGAAATCAACACAACAGCAACTTACAAACATTAATTTGAGTTACTTAAAATACAAAATGAGAAGCTTCATAATATTTGAGCGACCTAATATTTGTTTGAGTGACAACTTTACGTCCTGCATTTTTTTCAATATTTGGCAAATAATGATTCTGGGTGGTTTAAAAAAAAAACCACGAAGGGGATTTCTTTACTATACTCATAATTGTTTTGAGTATAGTAAAGAGAGTGCAGTGACTCAAACCTGGCTGCACCCTAACCTAACCTAACATCGTCAAAATGAAAGCGTGTGTCTAACCCCGGCACGACACAGGTCTAATGAGGTACAAGTGGGGCTCTGCTGCAGCTTCAAAGTCGCGTCTAGTCGTCCGCTAATACTATGCAAATAGCTGCTAAATGGTTTTTTCCCGTATCTCTTTAATATGCCGGCGGTCGTTTACGGCATTTCCATTTTAATTTCGGCGAGTTTAAGCCCCACGCGCACTGCGGCGCTGCGCTATTATGACTGTGTGTGTAAATTCATGTTTGTCAAGAATTTCGGAGGAAATTTTCTAGTAGTTTTTTGTCTGGTAGTTTATAGGTACTTTTCTATTGTTTTATATTTTTCTTGCCCTTTATGCAAGTTTTTATTTTATGTATACAGTATGTAGGTATGTATGTGTTTATCTAGAAGTTTTTCTCAAATGTAGTTTTCTGACAGCAAATATATTTCCATGTTTATTATAATAAGATAAGAAATTTATTTGCTTATAAGCTTTTATTGCTTATAATATGAGATAAACCAGTTTTTTAGAACTCACCCGAGCGACCACATCCCGACCAGCGACCACAACGTGATCACTGTTTCAATGATTGATATTTGATAGCTCCGATACTAATGTTTCAATATTTGATCAATAAATGAGAGAATGGATGTTTATTGTTAGCGTGTAAACATTTATTTGATGTTTTATTTACGTCAGAAAATCCTTTGTGTAAACTAATTTTTATTGAGTTAATAAATTAATCAGTCAATGGCACTGGGCTGTTTTTGCATAAATTAGTCATAAATGTTTGACTCTGGCTAATGCTGCAATAAGTACTTAACCTTTAAACTGTGAGTTACACATCAGTGTGCAAGTGTCCTGACAACGTTTTTTGAGTCGAGCGTCACGAGGTAATTATTATTGGTTCGGAGCTTTTAAGCTAGGCTTTGGTGCCTAATAAAAAGTTGATAGTGTAATACTGACTGAGTGGCTAATCTCTATCTCCCATGTAATCTAGACTTACAGTACCTACTTACGTTTCAAGTGAAGTAGGTCTGGTTAGGCACTCAAACAAGAGCTTATTTCGGCTGTAGAAATGCTCTCGCTTTGAAAGCGCAATTGATATAGTTATATAGTATGTGTGTTTACCATAATTATATAGTCCTATAAAAGACTGGAGCTGTTTGCTCGAAACGTGGCAAAAAACAAAAACCTGTTTTGAACGGACTTCAAAAAAAGGAGGTTATCAATTCGACCCTATGTATATAATATTGTCAGAATTGCACAGTTTTTTATTCAGTTGTGAACGTACCTTATACCTACTCTTAATTAATTGATTTTATTTAATTTGACTGTCTTCTAGATATAAGACAAATACCCCCGATATATCGTTTTAGTATACGGTATACCGGATATGTGTCTTGTTCACTATTCAAATCTCAGTAAACATGAAGTCAAAGGTCTAATAAAACTGACATGTGCTATCAAGGTGATAAAAAACTTTCCACGCTTTCAAATTATATACACAAACCTCGTTTATTGCTTGCTCTGTCAGTGAAAACTGTATCACATCCGTGGCGTGGTTTAGTTGAAATAAACGGAAAAATAGAGGCAGACAGCGACTTTGTTTTATATTATTTAGAGAACAGAAGAGACTTTTAAAAAGAAGAAATTTAAAAATTTAGAAGTCTTATCTACAAAAATGTTAGATTATAATAGTCAGTCATTCTCTCTCCCTCTTTTTCTCTGTTGTTTGCATGCCTGTCTATGTTTAAGTTCAATGTTAGCTACTTTTCTGTTATAACAGCTTAGAATAGCGCACTGTTAGATATTACTTTTAATATGTTGTGGAAAAAGTTATACATTTAAAACTCCTGTATATTACTAAAAATAATAATAATAATAATATATTATATATTAATTGTATAATACTGTATATTTTCCCCAACGAACAAAATAAAAGTAAGGGACTTTGTAACTGTTGACACAAGACAGACTAAATTTCAAACTTCATAAAAACGTCATCTTTTTGGAAACAATAACACAACCTTCCCAAAGGTACTTAAAATATTCCCAAAACTTATTAAATCACTTTTCATGTAGCTTAATTGTAAGGATTTGTCGTCGGCCGCCTCTCCGGGCCACGTAATGAGTTTCACTCCGTAATTGTCCTCGAACTAAACTCAACCCGTATAGATGAAACAACTGCTTACAACCCTTTCAGGGGCGAATTTCAAAGGTTTCTGAACGAACCTCGCCCCCGATTAAATTGTGTCAAATATTGCGGAGGTATTTTTTCTTAGTTATTTGGTTAGGGGAGTAATTAATTGGCTAGTGCTGAAGCTTTTGTAATTAGTTAATTAATGTTCGGAGTGATTTGATTTTCTGTTTCTGTTTGAAGTGTCTTAAAGGACTATTATTTTATTCAGCATAACTTAATACTGATTTACAGTGACCAAGGAGAACACAGATGGTATGGCACTTTCCACACTGTTCAGTAAAATTTTCAATTCTGCTCATTCTCTTGAAGCCACGCGCCATCGCAACCAATTAAACTCAATTCACAAATAAGGTGCCTACGTAACATATACGCCAAATTATTATGTAAATACGTTTCCCTATGAGCTCCACATAACTACCTCTGTAAGTACCTTTGTACAGCTTCCCGAACCTTCTAAGAAGGGCATGATTACTGTGGGTTGTTGTGGGTCGGAGAAACCTCAGACATGACGCGAACCGGTGAACCTGCCAGACGGATCAAATACCAATCGCTTATTGTTACCGGGATTAAAGGAAAAATATATTTATCAACGATATTGATATTTTTTTCAATTACCTTTTCACGACTTTTTTATTTAAGGCCAGGTTATTAGAATCTAGATTAGAGGTGATATTAAGATCACAAGAAACGGCTTCTGACTATTTTTTTTTTCTGCCTTGTTGGTCTAGTGATTGTAAGCGCATTCGGTCCTTTATTCGATTCCCAGTACGAGAAAAATGTTATATTGGGATTTTATACCTGTATTGTCAGTCACAGTCTGGAGTATACATGTATGTACTTGTTCTCGGTTGACGGTCCCAGGCTCGCCCCTATTACATTTTTGGCGCAATTCTGTCTAACTATTCAAGATGTACAGGTGTGATGCTATTTAACGTGTTTAATCGAAGAGGTAAGTCGTGATTGTTGCAAGCATAAAAATGGACATATAATACTTATGTGTTTTTGAGCACATGTTTTATAACACATGTAAATAAGTACTCAAAAACCTTATATTAAAACATGGTAACACGGATTTATACGGATGGTCCGAAAAACTACAAAAATATACATACAATCAAGCAACTATTTCCACAACCAGAAACAACAACGTCCTCATACGTGTTCAAATAGAACTTCCCTCACAAGACTGCAGGTTTCTTCTCAATAATTATGTCCTGAAGCGACCCGCCTCCTACAATAATTACACCTGCATTACACTCTATAACAGAGCTTTGCTGGCTTATGACACAGAGTAGCTGGAAACAGAAGGCACACACAAATGTTTAGTCCATTGTCATCAGATCAGCTGAAAAACATCCACTGCTGAACATAGCCCTCCATCGAGTGTCGCCACAACAACCAGTCCTGTGCGTCTCGCATCCATCAGCTACCCGCGACCCTCACCAGGTCATCAATCCACTTTGTGGGGGGCCTTCTAACGCTGCGTCTTCCGGTACACGGTCGCCACTCCTGAACTTCTCGACCCCATCGACCATCTGTTCTGCGAGCAATGCCCTCCATCCATCTGAATCCATTGCCATTTTTAAACATTCGTCCTAGGACGGAGTGGTGCTTCTGTACCTCGATAATCTGCAATATCACAGCTCATTCCTTTACACCGTAGAATAACTTGGATTTATTCGCTCGAGGTGGGATAAGTTCACCGCAGGCAACACTGATATTACCACTGTGTGTGGATTTACTGCGGGCAACACTGATGTTACCGCTGCGAGCAGATTTAATAAAGCTATCATGCGAGTGAGTTAGCTTGTTCAATGGAGAAAGTGAACTTCTTTGGAACGAAGGGATTATGCCGGGAGTAAGATGAACATGGATGTTTTGTATTGATTACATAAAGGACGTTTGGGTGGCCACTCGGGGTTTAAAGCTGGTTATTACAAGGTTTCGTAAAATGTTGGTGTTTTCATTTAGGTATAGACATGTGATGCGGAGGAATGGGAAAAATATTGTAAGAAAAGTTTACAGTATAAATATGGATTTCTTTAAGAGGAAGAAAAGGTCGAACAAACGCGACTACGTATAGATGACAACTAATTATAGAGCAATATTTTTTTATTATTTACAAACAGAATTTTAAAAAAAGTATGAAAAATTAAAGCATACTGTGTGGACCCCGAATACGTACCTACCTATTATACTTTTGTCCAAAATATCTTATTTTTATGATGATATTATCTTATTTTGATGACCACATCAGAAGTGTTCCTACATAGATAGGTAACCTACCTTTTCATGTAAACAATGTTCTGACAGTTTCAAACATTAATATCTCTATCATTAAAATCTATGCTAATCCAAGCATTCTCAGCAGCGGATCCGCCATTATGTCCAACAAAGCTTCTAGGTCATTCGATACGTTTTTGCGATAGAATCGGATCCGATCCGTTTGCTCCTATTGTTAGAGCTCTGCCCACGACAGGTTATGGTTGCCGTGAGGAATGGCGCCGTATTTCAACTTCGCTTCGAGTTTAATTATGCGGAATTAATTTGTGCGTCGCTGGGAATCGTTTGTGAACGAAGATACTTATTATAATGTAGTGTCTTGATAGTGTCACATTTAAACATAGTAAGGATATACTGAACTGATAATATACTGTTCAGGTTGGAGCTTTCTTTTATATTTTGGCCAAATGTATTTAAATGGATAGGATTTAGACGCAAGAGTTTGTTGTTTGGTCAACACAACATTAGTTACATATAAATGTTTCTGCTATTTAGAGAAAGTTTAAACTTTACTCAATACTCAATATATTTATTGCTTCCAAAAATATGATCATTGTGGACCCTGTCGGGCACAGCAAAAGTAGGAGAGAGGAAGAGGGCTCTGACTACTTAGTTGGTACTTTCAATATGTTGTCCAGTCGTGTTAGTGTTAATCTTGGGTTCACAGTAATAAGGGTTAATTTCTCTTCCTAGCAAACTGGTTCATACATCTAATTTGTTCACAATAGGTATGGTACAATTTTAATTTACGGGATGAAATAATGCTTTTCTTTATCAAAAAATTCTCAATAACTTGTCCAGCTGTGTAGCCATGATATCTCATGTCCCAGCGCTGGGCAGGCCGCCAACAGTTTTAAGTAAAATTACTTGATTCCCCCCCCCCCCCGCGCTAAGTGAACGCTTCGGAAAAACGCTCTTCTCACCATTTTGTACCGTGACGGCTTGAGTCATGGATGATATTCGCTAGAATTTAACTTTCATACTGGTTTTATAATAGTTTGATGGGTTTTGAAAAGCGTGGATGATTTCATATAAAACGTTTAACGATAATGCGCAGATCTTCTTTGCTTTTCTTGTGAAGAGAACTTAAAAGCTACGTACTTACCTTATTACAAAACATCTGAGAATTTCTGAGGAACCTTTCAAACATGCCCTTAATTCCTTTTCAATGAGCTTATCGAGCATCTAAAAGATGAATTACTTTTAATATATTATGCTTTATTATATAGGTAGTAGGTAAAATAGCATTTTGAGTCTCAGGCACTACAAAAAAGCAGTAATGCTTATGCAGTTATGCTTAGTAGCAGGAATGCTTTGAATACTGTATTGGCCAGTTTTTGATGAGAACGTCGAAACTACTATTTGTCCATGTTTATCTATAATCTGGCTTATGAATACTCTTAGATACTCTTGATTTATTTCGAATGTGACAAGGAAGAAGTTTGTAACTACTTTGATTCAGCAAACCCGGAGAATAAGTCTTTTACCTAATTCAAATACCAAAGGATATCCAGTGAGGCTTTATTACATGCCACATAAATCCAATCACGCCATACCCACTACTATGTTACGTAACCCTATCATACGCTAGTAATTACTCAGTAATGCGTCGACCAGTGCGGCGTCCATCGCATGCCGACTGTGAACTATCCGCATTCCGACGAGGAAAGGCGTGAACCCGCCGAGCAATGAACAAAGAGCACATTAGTGTACGCGTCGCGCGCTCGTGATTCACCTAATGAGGAATGGTAGTACGGCACATTTTAAAAGTGTGTGCGCAAAAATAAACAAATTAACCAGCCAGCCGGTCGATTCTGTCGACATCTCACGGTGTTCAGTTAGTTAATAGCCATTCAGGACTAATAAAAAAATATCGGTTTTCTTTCCCTTCAACTTCGAATGGCCGTTGGTATGTCTTTGATTTGAATGTACCCTGACGGTTGAGAGTGTCATGCTCAGTCAGAAGTCTAACTGATGGTGGCGCCTGCGTTGAATCATTGGCTCCCTTCAATATGGTTGAGCCGAATGGTGCAATCATAAATTACAGCTGAACACAGGCGTCTGTATCCGAAACAGCGAATTTTGCATTTTTTTTAGCCTAAATCACAAATCAGAACAGAAAACCGCCTTCGCTCTCTAGAATACAGGCTCCAGTGTGGTACTATCACTAAAAGTGCAACACAAAATGCTCGTTCAGATTTATAGCTCCAATTCAGGGTACAGTTCTACTAGCAAACATTCCGCAGGATTTTAATATCACAGGTTCTGTGTACCTTTAGGTTTTTAGCGCAGGCTGCAGGAGTGCTGGTCATATTGAGTTAGTGGCACAAAGGCTAGTTTCACAAGTTGTCACGTGTTTTCGGCGCAATTTCAACTGTTTCTATTTGGTCCTCTTTAAACTAACGGCTTGCTTTAGTTTGGGTTCGTGCTATGAAATTGTGTATTTTCTGGTGGACTTTTTGATGAATATGTAAGAATTATTTAGTAGGATTTGTTTCGTTGAAGTATTTATTACGTTTCAACAATTTAAGGCCAGTTTATCCGGAAAAACGTTGTTTTGCATTGTGTAAAATTGTGTTTTATTCGTAAACAACACAGATTTAAATTTTGAAAAAAATATATTATAAATTTCACACTTCGATCTAGCTATTTCGGCCGTGCGATACACGATTACTTGCACTTTACTGCATCCAATTAAATCGCAAAGACAAGTCAAAATCAAGATGTAATTATCATTTCATTTGAGTTATATAAGGTTTTGAGTAATAAAACTTATACCACAATAAAGGTCGTAAAAAATGTGATAAAAATCGGCCGTCATAATGTGAAATATGAAAATACGTATCCCACTAATTCCAAAATCAAGTGATTTTGTCTTTTCATGCGCGCGCCCCGTGTCATTTAGTCCCGAGCGGAACGTGTTGGAGGTCGGACGTGTGCCAATTTTTGCGATCCCGCCACCCCCGCTAAGTTCTGTTACTGGCTAAGCCTAAATTGATTACCGCTCGAGCACTGCCGGCACACCGGTGTGCCGCGAATTTAATGTTTATGTTTATTTACGTAAGATTTATTTTTTATTTTGGAATTTTCACGTGTCGAGCGGTTAAATAATAATACTTGTATACAATTTAGTGTTCAAACAGTTGTAATATAGTTAGTTTTTATTAGATGTAGCTATAATTTTGTAAAAAAAAATGGGAGTAATAAAAGTTGTCACGGCTCTTCGTTGCAGCGGTGACTACTTTTTTTTTATAAACTTTGGCTGAATAAACAAAAAGTTATATAGGTATATACATAATTTACTTTACTAACTAGGTAAGTACCGACACGGAACAGATAAATTTACACACCGCGAACATGTGTGTAAACAGTTTAATTTAAACCTTATTTCAATACGCATAAAGACGTGCGCTTTAGTGGTTTAGTTTTCGCGCGGAATAGATTTACCAACCGCATCGAGTATGTAAAACAATTGAATTTGAACCCTATTTCAGAGTGCATAAAGCCACCTCGCGCGCACATGGTACAATGATTTACTGTTTTCAAATGTCAAATAGGTAGTTCACCCCGCTACGTTAGTCTTGATGGTTTCGGAGAGTTTGTGTAAGTCTTATAATATTTGTTATTTATTAGAAATGTCCGTTTTCACTTATCTTACTCCTAAACAAATGCCAAAATAATAGCTCGTATTTCCTGCATGGGAGTTGATTATCGGTGCAATAATGTTTTGGTGCTCATGTAGAGAAGAAATATAAGTGTAGTTATACGCTAGGTACACAACAAATAATAATATTTATGGTGTCTGCAACGTTTGTGTAGGTCTCGTCTATGCTAACCAATACGCGCAGCGCACTCGTGAGTCGCGTGCCATAGTGTGAAAGTGTTACAGTATGACCATTTCCTATGAAAATATTATAATAACATACTTTTGGTAACGTTTAGGCTACCGGACCAGCTCATTTATGCGCTGTACACTAGAGTCCATCCTCTTACTAATTACTAGCAATGTATCAAGTTATGACAAGACATACAAAAAACTATGTGGTCAGTTTGGATAGTTTTTCCAATCCAATGCGTAACTTTATCGGTGTTTATTGGCAAGAGGAAATATGTATAGAAATTATAAATTACATATACTAAGCTGTTTTTAATTGACTATTGTATTGTATATTATTAAATATACAATACAATAGTCAATAGTCAATACCGACTTCCAAAAAAGAAGAGGTTCTCAATTCGACTGTTTTTTTTGTTGTATGTTTGCTCAGCGATATTTTCGCCAATTGTAAACCGATTTTGATGATTATATTTTTTTTTTGCATTGTATCTTCCCGGACTGATCCCATTTCAATTTGGTGAAGATCTGATGAAGAACTTCGGAGATAGGTAACGGAACTCTTCATTCCCGTAGGAATTCCCGTTCCCGTATTGCCGTACAGCCTTCCCCATGAATGTAACTATCATAAATTCATAATCATAATACAAAAAAGAATTTCTCGCACCGCGTCGCACGCAGTCACGCACGCTCGACGCGTTCTCGTTTGGTGGCCGCGTCTCGCGCACCGCTCGTTCGATTTAATAATATTGTTGAATTATTTTAATTTTACATTATCTCCTAAACGGTGAGTTCAAACAACATGCTGTAAAAGACAAAGTTTATCTTCATAAAATTATCTTGATGATGAAGTAACTTTCGCTAGTAAGGATTAATATGCCTGCCTAATATTAATGCTGAAAAAGCACCTTTAATTTTTAAATAAATTATTTGACATAAAATGCCTTAGTGTGGCTTATTTATAAGAGATAGATATAGGTGTAACGTCGCGGACTTTTTTTTAGATCGAATGAAAAACAATATCTTTGTAGTACACGGTACTTACGTATAATTAGCTATTACCACAGCGCACTTAGCGCACTTCCACTTTATAATATTATTTAGTATAGATTTGAATAAAATAGTATCTCATTATCATTATTGTAACACCATAAAAATACATAAAGAAATTAAACACACACCCCCACATAAGTACATACCTACGTAATAATTACAATTCTATCCTATTTATTTATAACGGTTTGCTATCTATGTTTCTGTGTATGTGCGTCTGTGTGCCTGTGTATCTGTCTTTGGCACTGTAGCTCCGTTATCTTTATTGAACAAGGATATTTTGTAAGTTTTTAAAATTTTACTTGTTAATTACCAACAAATCAAAATCAAAATTTGCGTTACAGGTCAATAGAGCATGCGGAAGGGCGTGACTTGTCTCCAAAATAATACTCATTTATTGGGGTTACCCCCGACGGTATTGTTGGGAACGACACCATTGTTGAAATTAAATGTCCAATAACGGCATTTAGAAATGGGAAATGTTGCTATTGAAGAAAATAAAATACATATATTTAAATTCGATAGAATAAAACATACCAGGGTTATAAACAAAAAAAGTAATTGGTATTACCAAGTGCAGGGTCAACTTCACGTAACAGAAAGGAACCAATGCATTTTTGGAATATGGTCCGGTGAAAAGTAGTATTAGAAAATATTTCAAGAGATGACGAATTTTGGCGGGTGCATATGGAGAAAAAAATTATAGATTTTTATTTGAAATGTATATTGCCAGGGATCCGCGCCAAAATCGCGGTATGCCAATACGAGACATAAAATTGAAAGAAAACAAAGAAAATGTTAATGATAAGCCTGTGCAGCTAGGTCCAAGCAAATCCAAGGACCATATTCCGTGTCAATCTACTCAGCTAGGTCCATGCAAACCGAGACAGCTACAGTTCAACGAATTTTAGCCAGTTGCATAGGTAACTTTTATTATGTTAACTATTTGATTAAAAAATATAAAAACGTTTTTGTTTTTTTTTTTTTTTAATAGCATCTAGGCAAATTCCAAACCATTTATACTTCTAAGCTTTCTTGAATTATAATATTCAAGAATTGTAACATAATTTTCTTAAAGTAAGTGTGCCTACCTACTACTTGATTTTTACAAAGGTATGGCACCAAAGCCAAATAGCGCGCGACACGTAGTTTTATATCGTACTCGTATTCATAATTTTCGTGTCAGTCAGATTTTAAATTCACCATAATACTCTAAAATAAATAAGTATTCAAACTGATTTTTAATGATTAGTAATTGGATTCAAGTTTGTACAATACGTACTTAATCCATCTATAACCTTAAAAAACACTAAATAGAAAAATAAAACAAAATAAACTTATACTAATCAATTCAAGTTGATCTACTGCATTACTTTATCCTGTGACGGAACTTAGTACCTACCCGAGTCCGTGAACTCATGAGCGAGCGGTGCGCTTGGTGCGCGCGTCTCCCGCGCATCGTAACTTATTACGTATTGCTACTCCTTGCGGGGCCTGAGGTAAGCGTTAGATGCCTACGCGCTCAAGTTAGGCTCGCCTTAAGTACACATAATAACTTCTTATATCTATCTTACCTTCATCATGATCATATCAGCCGATAGACGTCCACTGTTGGACATAGGCCTCCCCCAATCGCTTGGCAGGCGGGTTGGCGATCGCAGTGTAGCTGTAGCAATGTAGCTACAGAGAATGCTACTGCTCATTCTCTAGTGAGTCCCTTAGTCGCCTCTTACGACAGCCACGGGAAGTGATGGTATGGTGCTGTTATTTTACGTCCAACACCATACGGTACTACGAACATATTTTTGCCCAGAAGAATGGCAACATCGTCACGTGCAATGGGAACGCGACCCTGTGACCTCAAGCAAAATTAGAATTCATTTATCAAAATGCAGTTTTACATAATATTATAGAGTTTGGTAACTATAACGGTTCTTTACATTCTAATACAACATGGTACACAAATATCCATGAAGAGCTTTCATATCCCTTCTTATGGGAATCAAGGATAATACGAGAAACGAGCATTCAACCATATTTATAAATGGGAACAATTTTGAAGAGTAAATACGGGTATTTGAATTGCCTACATCACAGTGCACTTTATTTCCTTGGCAACAATCTTTGAATATGGAAAATCCTCGGTTGATATTGACCCATGAGATACAGTTATAATTTTGCGATGGTAGGCTTCTCTAGCTAAATGAGTTATTAATTTAACGCCAAAATTAAGTTAATCACAAGAAAAAAAAAAAAATTCGTTTTGGTTAACCATGTAATGTGTGACGACCAAAAGTAAGCAGATAAATATTAAATAGCATGAAAGGAATATTTTGTTAACAAATTCACTAGATATTTCAGTCTCTTTTGTACGTTTTACGTACCTTACATGAACTCTTTTAGTCGTAACTGGTGAAGCTGAAATAAAGCTGAAAGTTGTGCGGGGCATAAGTTTTAAAAAACCATGAGACTGCTAAAAATTCAGCCACGAAGGATGCATAAATCTGAATAGAGAAGATTTATGTCATATTCTTTTCATATATTTGGTTTATATAAACATTTAGCTGGCTGCACGACACTCGGGGGAAATCGGGCTTCTTAGACTAAACTAAACTAAGAAATTGCTTGCTTTGCATGAAAAATGATTTAAGACCATCGATGGACTAAAAGTAATATTAGAGAAAGGTCATCTAGAATTAACTAACTAATCTAGAATTCACCATCATTTACCTACCTGAAAAAAAAGGTGCAACAAATTGTCTTAGATTCATAGCTGGCACAACAAACCCACGTTATTTAAAAGCGTGTCCATGGATATTTATTTTGCACGTTTTTTGCTATAGTTGTGCGCTTTGTAATGAGCAATTAGCTTCATTATTCTGGTCGGTCTGTGGGTGGGTGACCATCTTGACGTACCGAGACTCCTCTGTGCGTTGGAAAGTACGTTCAGCCGTTGGTCCCCGCTATCATTTGCAGATTTTTGGTACCTAGTCGATTTCTAGATCTTTGGTCAATCTGACCTGATGAGATTTTCTGGGATCTTTGAGGTCAGATAAGCAGTCGCCACATAAAATTGTGATATTCAGCTGAATCCGGGTTGACTGCAAGCTGACTCAAATACAGTTTGGAAAAGGCAGGCAGATGGTGATGACGATGATTCTGACCGACAATTTGACGATTCCACAGTGCCAAAATGGTTTAAAAAAACTAAATGCTTCGAGTTTGAGTTTAACAAAAATATATAGAAAGAAGAAAGAAAGAACAGAAAGAAAAACCCTTTATTCACGTGAAAATGACGCGCCAAACACGTTTATTCCGCCAGAAATGACGGCTGATCTGTATTACTCCAAACAATATCCTGACACAGTTTACCCATAAATAAGCTACGAGCTATTACATCCACATTGTCCACTATCAATAAACATATCACACCCCATAAAACTTATGAAATCAATTTATAAAGGCGTGTCCACACTGTTTATGAGCGCCTAGTACTACTAATGGTCGGCACGATTTACGACCAGCCCCGGACAAAAACTTTATGAGCCACCCTTAAGCAAACGAGCCACAAATTTTATCGCTGTATTACATCTTTGTTAGTTTACTATGTGTTAAGTACTTCAGTGATGTGACCGCCATTTTGTCACCGTTATAGGGGACGGACGCCGTTTTAATTTGTACCGATTTAAATTGTAAACATTGAATAAGGTTGAGGAATATCTTGACTGAGAGTTTAAAATCTAGTTTAGATCAAACCTTAAAAACAAAGTAAAATAATTTTACATACATACACAATTAAACATTGAAAAGATAATGATGATGCTTCCGAAGTAGTTCCAAAGTATTTAAAAAAGTGTTTTACTCTTTATCAAGATATAATATAGATAAAATTCCACATTTATATATTGGCCCTCTGTATTATCAATAAATAATCGGCATCTGGTTACAGTGGAAACCAAACAAGACTTATGAAAGGGGTCCTTTAATGCTCAACCCAGAGCAAGCCGACCCTAACCTACACAATGCGATACATGCTACATAGCCATCCCGAATGTAACCCTTTCAAGTCGTTAGCCTCCGTTTAATATCTCTCTGGCCGTCCGCCAGGGAGGCTGGCAGAACGAAGATGTGTACCATAACCTAGTATACGTCCTGCAGCCAGATAAAATGGCACGCCAGTTTAATGTGCCCTGATAACTACGTGAAAAACTGGCTTTATCTACGTTTTACAATGCTAACAAATGTGTGTGTTTATGAGTGAATAAAATTCTCTTTATTATTATGTAGTAAAGTATAGTACGGTGTAGAGCTTATCATTTCTAGGATATTATGTTAAGAGAAATAACTTGCGGTGTTTACCTTTTCATAAAATGAACCTGTAAGATGTTATAATAGCTTGATTTCAAGTATCTTCAATTAAATCGGCTGTTTTGCCTCCGACTCGATATGGAGGGAAGTGGAAGTTACGTTTATTCTTATTTCTCCAGATTTCTTTCCAAGATCGTAGAATCGTTTTTCCAGAACTTGTTGATTTTAAGTGTCACGCCCGATTTCTGATGGCTCATTTCTGGCTTTCTAGAGTTACAGTGGTAGAAATAGTGAGGCGCGATTTATTTTTAAATAATAGATTTCTTGTTCATTATCTTTTTACCCTTACTCCATGTTACTAGGGGTCGACGCAATCGTGTCACTCCCATCCTGTCACTGACTTCCTTCTCTTTCATAGTTATCTTGTTAATTTGTTTCGTGATTTTCAAAGCAACCTGTAACTCATAGCTGAAACATCTTTCACCAAAACTAATTCGTCACAATCGGTTCCACTTGTAAAGCTCAAGCCGCACATACAGCAACAGCGTGGTGACAACTACCCCGGAAGGTATTAGTACACCGAGTGATGACGTCATAACCGAGAGGTGCGCGATTAATGGCGGTATCATCACGCTCGTTAATTCGACGGTCGTTAACTGAAGCCTCGGTGAAGGGAGTCGCGACGGTAAATATGAGACAGTAGGACAACATGGCAGTATATAACTAGGTGTATTATGTGGCATTGTTGGGTAATTTAACGAAAGCAGTGAAGATAATAGCAGGAATATTTTATTCCTTGGTTTCAGTCAGTAAGAGTCTGTTCCTTTAGTAAATCCGCTACCCTGGCTTGACTATTAGTCGGGCGGTGATTGAAAATGTGGTCGAAAATAACCACAGTACATCAAGGGAAATTATAATAATTCCTTTGTGCACAAAGCTAAGAAAAACAGTTCCCTGCCGGAGACTCTTTTTTCAACACAAACTGAGGGCCTTTAAGTCAAGAGGGAATAGGTTACTTCTAGGCTAGTGCCAACGACATCATCGCCACTACCAGGTGACATAGTGGTCTTACTTTCTAAGAAGGGAGTATTCTAACTATGCATAGGAAACTGTCAACAGAACCACGCTACGTTAACACAAGATTTATCCGTTAGATATTTATTAAGACCATAAATTAAACGCCAACAAACGCTGAAAAGATTAAACAGCTAAAACACTTAAGTGTAAAAAAGCAGAGAGCATTACCATCTAAACTAGCTATCAGAATAAATGCTGAGCTGCAGGACCAACACTGTGGGGTCATCAGTTACCCCTAACTGCACTCGCTTTGCGCGCCTCATGAAAAAGATCGCGCGATAGCTTCTTATGAATGGACATTTATGTGACAAAAGATTGAATCTTTTGATGTTATCTTAAGTGCAGGTTGTATAAAAAGATTTGGGTCATTTATAATGGTCGCAAGTGTGAATGGAAAAGGCAACTTTAGGGTGGTAATTTTTTGTGAGATGGTGAAATGTTTGGGGGAAATTAATAACAGATGAATTACATTTGTATAAGTATAGGGGGTGTGTTAATTTGGTTAAGTACTGGGGTTACTTTTGAGGAACAAATTAGGAAATTAAAAATAAAGGTTTAAATTGGGTGTTCCAGAAAGGTGTGGTCATATTTAAGGGTGTTGTTGGGTAGCTGATATACATTAAAAGAAAAATGTCAAAAAATAAAAAATGAGATTTTTTTTCAAAAAATCTAAAGCAGTCTGATGCAGTTTGTGACATCGAATCTGTGATTGAACTAAAGTAAATGCCATCAACTATTATAAACCGCTTGAAAAATAATTTCTTTGTAATGGTCGTTTTTTTTCCTCAATGTATATCAGCTACCCAATATCACCTTTAAATATGACCACACCTTTCCGAAACACCCTTTATATGCATATGTTTGTTGCCTAAAACTAATCTTTGCGGTTCTTCTGATTCTGATTTGTTTGCGATGAAGCTAGCTTGCTTTAAATTAGCCACAAATGGTTTGCCGCAAAGCAAATAAGTCCTTCAAACATCATTTTACAATTAACTTTCTTTTTAATACTTGCCATAAGTGACAATTTTTTTTCCTGATGTACGTCCGGAAAAAGACTCATCTGTTGACTTACAAGCACTAGGAAATGAAACAAGCACGAATGAAACTTGAAAAATAAGGCAAACACAGCGTTAATTTGCCTTCTGTTAAAAGCAATTTTATACGACCAAAATCTTCCTACCCATAATAGCAAAAAAGGCTTTAAAAACCATCCCACAACGTTTTCTTCCACCCACTGCACCATAACGGCTGTACAATCCCATAATTAGGTGAAGAGCTCATAAAATGGGGCCCATTTGAGCCCCAACCGATGCCGATGGGGTGAAGCCGGGCGGGGTCGTAAAACACCCCGGATGCACCCCATGATTGAATGGAATTGATTGGACGTATTTATGGCTAGTGGATTGGAGCGCTTTGGAATTCACTTGTTGGTTTGATATGTAGACTGGAGCGTAAACATGTATGGAAGAGGAAGGTAGAATGGATTTTGCATAGCATTCTTTAAAATCAACAATAGTTGAAAGTCCGTGCGAAAAGTATGGCGTAGTTCAAACTGTTGAAACTTCTCGTACTGCCACACGCCGTAGCTCAGACTGCTACGTCGTAGTTCACATTGTACCACGGTGTAGCTGACACTGCTCTTACTGTCCCACGCCGTAGCTCAGACTGCTACGTTGTAGTTCACATTGCGCCACGGCGCGGCGTAGCTGACACTGCTCTTACTGTCCCACGCCGTAGCTCAGACTGCTACGTTGTAGTTCACATTGCGCCACGGCGCGGCGTAGCTGACACTGCTCTTACTGTCCCACGCCGTAGCTCAGACTGCTACGTTGTAGTTCACATTGCACCACGGCGTAGCTGACACTGCTCTTACTGTCCCACGCCGTAACTCAGACAGCTACGTTGTAGTTCACATGGCGCCACGGCGTACCACAGTATAACTCTTACATTACTTCGGCGTAACTGACACTACTACTACGCAGCTCATAGTGTACTATGGCGGCGCGGCCGTGATTCGTCTGCTATTTTGGAGCTCATACGCACTCTGCTAAGGCATTGCTTACTCTGTGCTTCCGCAAAATATTAATAGTTTTTGATAAATCCAATAAATCATGCAATAACTTATATTAAGAAACAAAACTTGAAGCTTGTTGTGTGCGTAAGTAATGTAAGTGAGAACAAAACGATAGTGTTATCGTATCGCGCGTGTATCAAGACGTCTGAGGCGCGGAGGCTGCGGCGCGCGCCGGGAGATAACGCGCCCAACATTTGCATACAGACGCTGCGTTTAGATGGGCCACGACAACTGCGGGGCAGAACCCATTGTTACTCTGACAACAAATGAACTTACTACATCAAAAGGTTCCACTTAAATCCGTTTAGGCGTAAGAAGTAACAAACAGACCGACAATATTATTCTCAATATTATAATATTAAGTATAGTTCTCCTCAATTTTTATATAGTTTTTGAATAGTGTGTAAAAGCGTGGATCGCTAAAAATTTATAGGTAGTATAATAACATAGTCTTCAGGCTTATAAACCTAATTTAGATTGTTTTGCTTACGAGCGAAGTCTGTAAACTTATGATCTATGCTGCAGAACTTGGAAACCAATAACTAATCTTAGTAACTTTATGTACTACGAAGTAAGTTCGTTGGCGCTTACGGATATAATTGATACTTATTTATGACTTTATTCACCTTTCGATGTATAAATTGTCAAGACAGATATGTGGCAAAAACACAGCAAAAATAAAGGAAGCAAGAGAAGATAAATAATATCTAACCTTGCTTGGTAACGTGAAATCATCGAATTGCTGTCACATGTTTAAAAACAAAAAACAAAATAACCAGGATTTTGTAATAACTTCATTTAAAACTGTCTCTACGCTTTAGAATGGGCTAACAGCTCCTACTTTCTGGCTGACTAACTGACCAACCGGACTCCTTGACTGTTCAGAGGCGCTAGTTAATGGCTCATGATTTTGTCAAGCTAAGAATTTCTCAGTCGCTCTTCTCCTAGCCCCATATAGTTTGCCCCAGAAGCAGATATACCCACTAAGATACATTCGAAGCGGCGAGCGCCATTCAACGTTCACGCCGGCAATATTTGTGGAGCAAACAGCGCCCCAGCTCCCGCAACCGGCAGTATAGGTGCACTTAACGTTCGGTGCAGATGCAACACTTTCAGTGACAGCTGGGCTGCGTTTTGTGGCTCTCAGCGCTCGCTACTCGAGGGAAATTGTGTTATGATGGCTTTTGGGTTTGGGTCCCATTCAAATTCGCGTGAACGGGCGATTGTGTCGATGTGAAAATGGGTTGTTTTTCTTTGTGTCCGAGGTAACTCACTGAAGAACTGTTTTACAATATTAATGTACCTAGGATTTTATGATATCAATGGTATTGCAGCGGCGTCGTGTAAGTTGGTAATCATTTTAAGGGTATGTACATACTACACTCCCGGGATAAAAAGTAACCCCTAATCCAGAACTTAGTTCACCCGGACGTCAAGTTTCATTCAAATTCGTTCAGCCGTAACGACTTGACAAGGTAACCAACAGATAGACATACAGAGTTATTTCGCATTTATAATAGTAGTATGGATGATGTGGTTACGGGAAGGTATAAGGAGCAAAGAGCCCCAGGGGACGTAGGCATATACAATGGTTTGAACAAGGGAATCATCGGACCACAACACGTCCGGCGATGCGCCACCGGTACATGGTGGACATCCCACCCACACGCACAAAACGTTTTGGGAATACATTCATTGTGCGTACAGCTAAGGAGTGGAATTCCCTGCCGGGGTCTGTGTTTCCTGATAGCTACAACCTGGGAGTCTTAAGTCAAGAGAGAATAGGTTACTTATAGGCAAACGTGCTCCATCTTCGACCACATCGTCGCTTACCATCAGGTGAGATAGTGGTCAAGCGCTTGCCTATCAATAATTAAAAAAAAAAAAAAGGGAATCAACACCTGGACACTCAGATCTCGTATGACAGCGGTCTCGTGCGGCGGCTAAAGATCGTTACAAATGAAGGAATGGAAAGTTGTTTATATCGTTGAAACAAAATAAAAAGACAAAAAAAAGTACAAAGTGAATAAAGCATTATTTAATGATAAAATGTTGATGCGATTATTGATAGAACTGAATCACGTGTGTGGCCAAACTTATTGAAGTTAGTTACAATACACATTCTCTGCCATACCTATTCCTTACAAATTCAATAAGGTATTTAATCGTATTATTCAAAGCCCCACAGCATTTTGGCACCGAAATCCTGACAACTTTAATAGTCGCTCCAATCCATCGCCTGAAGCTGCCCGTCTGTGGCGCGCGTTACGCTGTACAAGGTGTCACTTGAGCGATGCCGTCAACTTCGCGATACAATTAAGTTTAGAGCAGTTCTACACTGATGTGTTTGTTTCTTAACTGAGTGTTTGGGCGACGGAGTTAATTACATTCGCATTGGGTGAAGGGGTTCCCTCTGTCTTCAGAAGATTCTGTGCTTTAGCAGTTTAAAGATGCTTCAAACGGTTACATTAAATGGGATATTTTATCGCTATCTTTTAAAACTAACTTAATGGCCAACATACTTTTTGACGCGGCTTCGCTCGCTATATAAAATATGTTCTGTCACACTCGGCTATACAACGTGTAACAGAATAAATACAACACCTCTTAAGGGGTCATTGTATTCATCATTATAAACAACTTTTACGACGGGACCAACACCGAAATCGCGAAAAAAAAATCAGCTGTTCAGTACATTTTGTCGAGTTATCCGCACATAAATGTATGGGGCAGTCAATTTTTTTTTACCTACAAACCCTACAAACAACTAAACTAATTTTTCCTGTTAATATTATTGTGGTTCAGATAAATAAACCCTGTTCTTTTAACTCATTGCTATCTGCTGTTGTTAAAAATATAATAGCCCAACAAAGCTGTTTCGCAAAACCAAGTTTTATAGATAACTAAATGAGCCATTATTTCACATACTACTATAAAATATATGTGGTCGGAATTATCCGCTTTATGCACCTCCATAAAAGAAAGATAAGGTAAGGAAGGGATTAGCATTAACACGCTGCATCGGAGAACTAATGCGAGCCCGGTGTGAGTGCGACTGATTCTGTGGACACTCGCATTAACGCTAGCACACGTTCGATACTCATTGTTCATTGGCAGTGCGAAGAGTTTTGTTTGTGGTATTAATTAAATTATATTAATAGAAGTGAGCGAGTGCCGGAACAGTGTCGTAGATAATTCCCATTGCCGCCTCAAAGTGTTGGACAGTTTGACAATAGAACAAATTGAACTGGATTAAAATGTTGGATTCATTGCAGCACAAGCCTTTGTACGACACCACAACAATAAAATAACAACAAAATATTTTGTTTGGCCAAACAATCCTTTTCAGGCTGCCTCTATTAATCAAAAACAACTCCCGAACAAAACGGCCATTGTCGCAGCGATCGGCACAAAGCGACTCATCCCGAACGTTGCCGAACATCGCCGACCGCCCCCGACTGCGCCCGACAACCTGAGTTTATTCAGCCGCATAAAACTTTAACTATAACATGGGACACACAGATTTTTACGCGCTGAACGCCGGGTGCGTGAAATGGCGAATATATCGTGCCTGAAACACTGAAACGCCAGCCTGTTTAATAACAAATGGACATTTAAAAATAGGCAAAATGCGCGAAAACAAGCGAATTTAATGTAAATAGTTAGGAAATATGAACGCTTTGTGCGAGCTGGTTTAAAACGAATATGGCGCGGGCTTCGTAGCAAAATGTGAATGTTTTTAGTTTTGCTAATATTGTGTTTTTGTTGGATGCTCGCAGCGGAAGGCGGCTGAACAGAACGCTAGTATAGCGAGTTTAATATGAGACGAGGAATTCTAAAGAATAAATTAAAATCCACGCCCGCTTTAGACAGTTATTTTCTTTTACGAAGTCTCGTACATTCATACGAACATTTTCTATGTAGGATACAATACAAAACTGTAGTCATAACACTTTTTGCAGAAAAATGTCAAATTAAAGAAACCGTCTTAACATTTAAATTTCTCTTGTTTGGCACTAAAAGTCAGTGGATAACAATACGGTGTGCGCATTCGGTGACGTGCCAAGTCTTGCCAAGCTGTTGATTGAGCCTATGTGTCCTGAGACCGGTCAATAACATACAGGTTGCAGATTAAATAGCAACCGGAGTGCTCATTTGACAGCGAGTGCGTGATGAGTGTGATGACTCGCGATTAGTATAATCAGTCATGATTGTCGCATAGAGAATAGGCAAATACTTATCTTGGAAAACTTTTATTTTTATTTTTAGGGTTTCGTACCCAAAGGATAAAAACGGGACCCTATTACTAAGACTCTGCTGTCCGTCTGTCTGTCTGTCTGTCTATCTGTCTGTCCGTCTATCTGTCTGTCTGTTTGCCCGTCTATCTGTCCGTCTATCACCCGACTGTATCTCATGAACCGTAATAGCTAGACACTTGAAATTTTCACAGATGAAGTATTTCTGTTGCCGCTATAACAACAAATACTAATTAAACAGAATAAAATAAATATTGAAATGGGGCTCCCATACGACAAACGTAATTTTTTTTCCGTTTTTTATAGATAATGATACGGAACCCTTCGTCCACGAGTTCGACTCGCACTTGGCCGGTTTTTTATATATTTTTTTACATTGTAACATTTCATTAGCTAATGTTTAAAAAAGTTGAAACTAGTTATGCTTGAAAGTTTAGCTTTTCACTTAACGTCAGAACTTAACAGAAAGCTGCTGCACTCGCTTCCAAAGTTATAAAAAATTAAAACAATTAAAAACAAAAATTAAACATGTTGTATTGGGCTATACTAGCACTCCACACAATTCAGTATTCCAAGCTGAGTTTCAATAGATTCGCAACGAAACGTCTTGAGCCAGCGGTTTATATCGCTTGTACGATGCAATTACTGCGTCCGAGTGGCGACGAGCGACAACATGCGACACCTTCGCTTGGCGTGGCGTACCTCCAGTGATGACGACAACGGCTTGGCGTCGTGTAAGCTACAGTGATTTAGAGACGCAATCAAGGATCACGCCGAGTTAGAGTTGATTGATTGATTGCTTCATGTAGAGAGAGAAGTAATTAAACGAATCGATCACTAGTTTCAAGTTATTTTTGTGGTTCTCTCGGTGCCTTTTGTTTGGTTTGTAGTGTATTGGTACAACTTTGAAAGAAACTGGTAACCACTCGTGAAGTTTTACGTAAAAAAGGGCCTAGCGCGAGTCGGACTCGCGTACAAGGGGTGCCGAACGTTTCATTCTCATTTTTGTAATATGTTATTGATCACTCGATACGCTATTTGCTATACTTATGTTTCATCATCATCAACATTATAAACAGCCCGACTTCACCCATTGCTGACCATAATTATGCATGTCCGTCCACTTGTGTCAATCCATGTTCCTGTGCCAGCAGCATCCAGGTTATCCTCACCCGTGCAACAATGCCGTCTGCCCATCTCGCCACCAGACGACCGACACTTCTTCTTCCACACAACTCAGTCACCGTCTTACTCCATATATATCATCACCACGTCTTGCCATATTGTGTCCTGCCCAGCTCCATCTGAAATCCGTAATTCATTCATTCATTTATTTATTTTTATAGGGAAAAGAAACAGTAGGTAGTATACCTACTAAAAATATGCAAATTGTCTTAAACATATGACTTAACAATATACTATACTATACCCACTACATTTTCCACAGATTACTACTTAGACTAAGACAAACTGATTAGCAATTGTAGCCAGGGTATGTAGAATTTTTAGAAGCTACTGTTGATCCTTCAACCTATTCGTTTTCTGACTTCGGAAGTTTTCGTATGTCTTCGGATGCTTCTTAGTGCTCAATAAAGCATAAACATACAATAACCTGAAAGCCTTACAAACTATCAGCAAAGTAACATCGTTCAATACTGCAGTCTGTAATACCTCCCGCGAGCCACGATCTAAGGCTCTGGACGGCAATAACGTACCTGTCGAGTTTAAAAAATTCACCGGAGTCTAGATATTTACAGGTTCGAAGGAGATCCTATTACCAATAAAACAGGCTATTTCTTCGATTGACTTTACAAGTTGTTGGGGAGCTATTTCCCGAAGTGCTGTACTACGTTATTAGGGAGTCTGACGACTTTTATTGCCAGGCCTGATTGATAAAAAGATAAGAGTTTTGTAATTTCATTTTGTTTGTTTTGTGTTCTATTTGTCCCGATAAGTACTTTGTTTAACTGATTTATTAGTATGTTTATAGGAACAGATTAGTAACTGGGCCACTAAAACTATGACGTGCTAACAACACCATCAAGATTCCGTTGTGAAAAGGGATAGTGGTTTGCGTCTTGTATAGCTCTGTCTCGCTGATAGTTTTAAGACGTCATAGTACTCGTAGGTGCACCGGTTTCATATACTATATGACAAATTCCTTTAAAAAATGTGACTGATCCAGCGGGTATTTTTTTCCAATGAATCATGTACCTACTCACTTGGCGAGTAGCTCGTGGCTTAATATATAACTGCCGCACGGGTCGATCTTCAATTTCAAGGTTAAGCAATGCTTGTGAGGTTGGTCTGTAGATGGGTGGGATCTTAACATAATGAGATTCATCCGTGCCTCAGAAAGCACGTTAAGCCGTTAGTCCCGAGTGTCATTTGTAGATCTTTGGCAATCGTTCCGGATTGTCAGAAGTCAGAAAATCTGACACCAGTCTTACCAAGAAGTACAGTGTTACCTAGTTTAATGGGTCTGGTAGTCAGTCGCTCCACGTAAAATACTGGTACTTAGCTGAATCCGGTTTTACTGGGAACCGACCCCAATATAGTTGGGAAAAGGCTAGGCAGATGAATATGTATTCACTAGAAATTTGAATAAAAAAATTACCAACACGCAAAATTTTAAAATAGGTCTCTCCAATACTTTAAAACCACAAAATGAGTCTCGTTTTATTCAAAACGCCTTAACACCCAGGCAGGGCAAGGATCCCATTTTGAGGTAGCTCACTCAGTATACAGAAAGAAAGAAACTGAAATCCTGGGACTTTTCAATAATCTTTCTTAGTTCATGTAAATACTAGTTTTAGGAACCCAACTCAAGGTAGTGGTGGCAACCATAGGGGTTAGTCGATAGGGACTCCTATTGACTATACACCTGCGTCAATCTTGGGATGATAGAGTAGGTATCATTTCGGACTGACATGACACTATCATCCCTTTTTTTTTAATGGGAAATCATCAAATGACTCCTCCCGCTCTGGGCGGAGCGGGAGGGAGTGTCAGACTCTTACTGACTAAAACCGATCCGTGCTCTTCCTAGTGCCCTTTGCTTTCCAGGGCCGCGGTAACTCTTCCGAACAAAATTCGCAATCCTGGCAAACATTGTCATCCCTAGATCGACGCATTTCTCACAGATAAAAAGTTTACTAAAAACTGGTATTGGTTTATCAAAACATGACTTATGTCCTAGCGTAAGTCTTTCAAACATAAGAAAATATCATGATACAGTATCCAGTAACTTGCCTAACACAACAAAAAACAACAATAGTTGGCTAGTCGTGCAGGAAGCTCTCAAGATGTAAATTACAACAGCAACATCGTGCAAGTATCAGCCAGTAGCCGGGTCAGTGCACTTGACTAGCGCGGTTACTGCCTTGGAGCGCTGGACACGGGCTAGTGCAGCTAGTTGCGCAATATACTGGCGCACGGCGGAGTGGATTGTTTGTGTGTGCAATTTGCTTAGTATTTATTGGTTTTTGTATATATATAGTCGCTATGATCACGTAAGAATAAGATAAGAAAATTGCGGATAAAATAGATTTTATAGTTCTATAAAATCAATTTTATCCGCAATTTTCTTATCTTATTCTTACGTTAGTATAATACACTTCTGGACACATCTATTGGCCCACCTTGTATTTTCAGTTTCGTTTGGTCCTAGCTAAAATTTTATATTAGGTCGAGCAAAAAGTTTTTATGCAGTTTTGAACCTGGCAAATTCACAATTTCATTCAATAGTCTTTTTTTGAATTTCGAACACAGAATTTAAAGAAACAAAAGACAATTTGGAGCCTGTTTGTTGATATCAAACAATCGAATACTAAGAAAACTTGGTTTTATTGGTTTACTTGGATTTAATTCTAGAAAAAGTGATTGATATCTTTGGTTTTGCAACAAACATTACTTATTGAGGTTCTATCAATAATCTATGGATACTTCACCTGAAGTCGCCGCCCAAGCTGTGGCACTTATTCAGGCCGGACACAGCCAAAGAAACGTGAGTGCTCAACTTAATTTAAGTCGATCTGCGGTCCGAAATGTTTATCGGAGGTACCTAGAGACTGGCGGCTTTGTTCGTCGCCAAGGAAGGCCACGATCTCGGGTCACAACTGAAAGGCAGGATCGATTCATCGTGACGACCAGCTTGAGAAATCGTCACCTTACCTCCATTGAGAAATAAAACCAACTTCACGACTTCCACGGAGTATCTGTGAGCGCTCGAACTGTTCGGAGAAGGTTAAAAGAACGCGATATGGTACCACACAAGCCAGCTAATGGGCCCAAACTAACGCGAGCCCACCGAACAGCGCGCCTTCATTTCGCACGCAGTCATTTAAATTGGACACAGCAAGATTGGAGCCGTGTACTCTTTTCTGATGAGTCTAAAATTGTGTTACATGGCAATGATGGAAGGAAGAAGGTCTACCGACGTAAGGGAGAGCGTTTCGCACAATGCTGCTTTGAAGAGAGGGTTGCTTATGGCGGTGGCTCATGGACTGTCTGGGGCGGTATATCCGCGAGCGGCAAAACTCAACTTGAGGTTGTTACAGGACCACGGCTGCCAACATTAAATGCTGAAAGGTACATTCGTGAGTGCTTAGAACCTCACGTGATACCATACGCGGACTATGTGGGCCCAAATTTCCTTTTTATGCATGATAATGCAAGAGCCCATGCGGCCGGCATCGTCAGGGAATATCTTCGGGATGTGAACATCACAGTTATGGACTGGCCAGCCAGAAGCCCAGACATGAACCCCATTGAGCACATGTGGGACGAGCTAAAAAGACGTGTTAGGGCTCGTCAGCCAGTTGCCCAGACGATGCAGGAGTTGAAAACTGCCATAGAAGAGGAATGGGAGATGATCCCTCAAAATTTCATAGAGCGGTTGATAAACTCTATGCCTAATCGTATGAGAGCTGTGGTAGATGCCCATGGAGGCAACACGCATTGTTAAATGAAACCTTTATTTGATAAAACATGTTTTTTATTCAAAAATCAATTACCTTTAACAAGGCACATATCCGACTTGTTAGGCGTAGCTCCATGTCGTATGGTATTCTGAATTCAAATTTAAAACAATACGATCGAAAAAGATGGTAAAATGTATCAGGTTTAAAACTGCATCAACAGTTTTTCTTCAATCTAGCAATCATATTTCGGTAGGGGCCATCGAAACCTAAACTCTAAGGTGGGCCAATAGATGTGTCCAGAAGTGTATATTATTATATTACTTCAGCAACATCGTTAAAATTTTGAAAAAATCTGTTTTTTTAACCGACTTCTAAAAAAGGAGGAGGTTCTCAATTCGGATGTTTGTATTTTTTTTTATGTTTGTTCGCGCATAACTCCGACGCTTGCCAATCGAAAAATTACTATTTTTGTTGGAAAGGGTATACTTCCTAAATGGTCCCATTGAAATTTTATCAAAATCGGTTCAGTAGTTTGGTTTTTAAATCCAAATAGCTGGAAAAAATATGTGGAAAAATCATCCATGTATACGAAATTGCGTATTTTTGCTTTCCTGTGACTTTCCAGTGGTGTTGTTAGGTGTGGGGTTTTTTATTTTCAACTTTTTAGTGGTACTAAACTACACTTGGGGAGGCCTATGTCACTTGGGGGAGGCCTATGTCACTTGGGGGAGGCCTATGCCACTTGGGGGAGGCCTATGTCCAGCAGTGGACGTCTTTCGGCTGATATGATGAGTGGTACTAAAAAGTTGAGAATAAAAAACTTTTTCAAAAAAAAAAAGAAACCGACTTCCAAAAAGCACTACAAAGTTCAAAATAACTTTAATTTCGGATGTCGGTGTCAAATAACGAAGAAGCAACCAAAAGCACCGACTACCGAAATTAAAGATATTTTGAGCTTTTTGGAAGTCGGTTTCTTTTTTTTTTTGTGAAAAAGTTTTTTTGGTCACTACGAAAGCATAGGTTATTGAACAAGTAGGTACACACGACGAATTGTGCGGTAACATGAGAGTAACAATTTACATAAACACAAACAGGAATGCAAACTCAGCACAATTAGAATCCAGGCTAATGATGACTAAAGTTTAATTCAATTAGGCTATCTGCACTTCAAGTTGGCGTCCGACTTTTCCGTGACTGTCCGGACAAATGAATAGCCATTGGTTTGAAGCTCAAGTGAGCTGCCTGAACAAGTTCTGTGAAAACATCAACAGAGCTAGTATGTACAGTCAAACAAGCTGTTTGGGATACAGGCAGAACTTGCAACTGCTTTTATATTGCTACGCGTGTGCAAATAAGTAATTTCATTTTCATGACTTGTTTCTGAACTTGGCAATAATAGATGTTTTTTTCAAAAAGGTATTTAGTAAAAAATAAATAGCGTTTTTCTTTTTAAATTCGCGTAAATTAATAAATCAATCATAAATTCTAAAATTTTAAAATTTAAAGTTAGTATGAAATGATTACCTAACCTAAGCACACACTCAAGAATAATTCTTGTGTAATTATTAATCTTGTCAGTGTAGTAAATGTTACTTTTGCCTGTACTGTTGAACAAGGTATTTGTTCAAGCGTACATTTATAGTGTTTTTGTAGTTGTGTGTACCGCCATGTTGCACATACAAGGCGGCTCATCTTAGAATTAACATCGTTGTATCGAGCACTAAGCCGGCCCACCCCGCGATGTATATCACGGATCATAACGCATTACACTGGTCGGCGTTATGCAGTCACAGTCATCCATTTTGATGTCATTGTGTTTAGCAAATGAACGCGCTTTTTGAATTATTCCATAAATTATCTGGATTTAGGGGAATTGCTAGTTTATGTGGTGACATGGATATTAAAAATTGATGCAGTGACATTACGTGTGTGTATATAATTTCCAATGAATATTAAAATGGTTACGTATATTAGTTTTAAAACTATTAAACTAACATCAAATGGCAATAAACGTAAGTAAGTTCCGGTCTCGGCCCTGGGGGTCTACTCTCTAAGCCCGAAGTCCGTAGTTTCGGCCTTAGTGTCGGGCGTACTCCGTACCACCCACGCACTTACGATTAGTCCCGAGCCCGAACTAAGAACAACAGCTGTCAAATCGTGTGTCATTAATTGTAAACGCCCCTATCTAAGGCCGAAACTACGGACTTCGGCCTTAGAGAGTGGACCCCCTGATGTGATTCTGTGGACCTTAAATGTGCATGATATTTTCTACATAACAAACTTACATATCTTTCTTACTTTACATAATATAACCTTCTGGCAGCATGCATTCTCAGGTGCATTTCAGTTTATGTTTAGTTTAACACTTCTTGGTGTGAAACTAAAAACAAACTGAATAAATTGATTGAAGTTGAAAACTTTACTTAAATCTTGATTCTAAAATATATTTAACAAGCAACAACAGGATTAACCAGAAACAAATACAAGCAGCACACATAAATCTCCCCACATTATAGAAACACGAAAGATTCCCCTCTGTACCGTGCCCAGCCGCACAAATATCTTATATCATAAGGGATCACCAACAGAACTAATGGCGAAGTTAAATACTTCAGTCCGAGAATCCCACTGTTATGAGTTGGTGTAGTTTTAAACCCTAATGAAATCCTCCCTCGCGTTTGACTTCGTTCGATGCCGACGGAATCGACCTTTAAGTTTGTGTTTCAATTTCAGGAGCTAGACCTGTTTGTTATAATAATAGTTTAACAAGCAGTTCGCTGGAACTCTGCGGTTTTACTGTAAAATGGTTTATTAAATTCTCAGGTAACAATGGGTTAATTCCGCTTTTAGAACCGCGCTATTTTTGGCTTATAGTTAGCTTGCATTTTGTTAGCAGATCTGACTTGATTATTCTGCATTTTGAATAGTTTCAGAGAAACTAAAACTAGGTTCTCTAAAATAATAATGAATCAAATTACAAGTGGAATTTATCTAGAAGCCACACAACAATATTATTTTGCCGTTCTCTTGAATTTGCTGGAATCTTCTACAGTAAAATGTATTTCAGGTACTTTTTGAACAAATATGTGTACCGTGCAAAGGTAGATCTCATTACTCGTATCGTAGAAAGACTTGAGGGCCGTTTCTGAATTGAGTACCTATTTTAAATTATGAATGTGTCAAACCTTACTTGCCAAAATTTGTCAGATTTACAAATACTCAACTTCAATTTTATAATTCAGAAACCGGGGGTTCAAGTACTACTCAAGCACAGTGATGAAGTCAATCAGTTAAAATTTCCCTCAATAATTTAAAGTCATCCCGCCCTCTCTCACAGCACCGTCCCGGACAATTGCGGCGCAGCGCAAAGCCTGGGGGATCGCGTTGCATTAGCCGGCCTCGAACCCGCTGCCTGACCTACATACCGCAGTCTTCATATGCTGAACGATTCGGTGCACTGATTGGATGCGACGGCTAAACGCTGCCTTGTACTGGGAAATTTTCACGTCGTTAACGGCTTGGCTCCTCTGCCAAGTCGCTGATTAATGGGAATTAACGGGCATTGGATAATACGTGTTTAGGAGATTTATCGTTTTGGTGACATGTTCGATGGTTAGTGCTTAAAAGGATTAATTGAAATTGGCCGGATTAGCCGTATGTTGAATTATGGTGACCAAAATGCTGGTCAAATATATTACCATTCGCAAATGAATCAACTGATCGAAAACCTGCTCGTTGATGTTTAAATCTTCATTCGACTTTTGTCATTCACTTTTAGAGAGAATATTTTCTGTGACTTTTCCGAAATATTCTAGTTCCGATATATCTAATCGAAGCCTTGTTTGCGCTGCGGTGCGAGACTCACTTCAGCTGGCTCGCTGCCAGATTATCGCTTTGGCAGGTAATAACCAAACTAACATGTTTAGCAAAACTCAATATTACTCTTTTAGCTTTCTGTGAACACCGAAAGTTGAGTAGAGGTGTGGTCTTTTCTTCTTTAGGCCAATTATGCCACAACTCTCGGCTTTGTCCAAACGTTGCTGTTGGAACTATTCATAAATGTTGAACCCAAACTAGTCGGATATAATTTCCTAGTTTAAACAGACGTGTTTGCATGCCGTGCTTGGCTTTTCACGTGAACTCTGAATGTTATGTGTTCTAGTATTTGCTCTGCTGAAACATGTTCCAACTTTTGTTTAGTGCATTTTCCTGCTATATGTGCGGCACTGAATATTGAGTGCTGCTATCGTTGCATGTTATTTTAATAAGGATATAAATTAAAGCTGATTTTCTTTTGTCTGAACAGTTTCGAGTATAAATATTTAAGCATAAAATTAAGTAGCCTACCTTATTAAAATTAACATATTATTATTTAAAAGCTTCATAAGCTCATGTCGAAACTTTTCGTTCACTTAATCAGAAAATTCAATGCATAATTTTCAGGTCATTGAATAAGTTTTGATACGTTGTGTACTGTTTGCTAAACTTAATAGTAACTAGACACGAAGGTAGGCTCATGGAATGTTCACCACATTTCAGTTTTGTCAGAACTTCTGACACAATTAGAAGCTGGAATTGAACAAAGATACTTTAATTATAACAATGCCAGCTAAAGTGCAAACAAAACCATTATAAAGAATCAAAAAGAGAATTCATTCATTTTCGCACCCTGGAACTCATTTAAACTTCGACGGGCGCCAAAAAAACAAGCTTCGCATAAAATAATCAGCGGGGAAGGGAAGGCAAGCGAAGTGTCCGTACAGTTGAGGTCGCATTACTCAAATAATAAATAGCGGAGGAATATGTCAGTGGCTGCAGCGCGTATCGCCGCCATGATTGTTTTATTGCTCGTGTCGTAAATTATTGCGTCATAATAACCAGTGCTCTGAGAAGGAAAGATAACGTTTTTTTTTAGTATTGTGCAATGTTTGATGCATTGTTGAAGTACAATTGGACAAACAAAATGTAATACAAATTAATTTTGGCGTCAGTTGGGATTGAATTCACAGACAATTTTAATTGCTTTTCCTTTATCTATTTATTATTATATTTTAACGTTAGAAAATAATATTGTCCCCAGATGTTGTTGCAGAGTAAAAGTGAAATTATTTCTACGCGTAGTTATAACAGAAAACTTGCTTGCAAATTGAATTTCAAATGAAAGGAAAATATGGAACAGCTATAATAACAATGTGCAACGTGCTCTGCGCTAGTTTTTCCTATTATATGTGAGAATGTATATTGTGCAGGTCTTACAGGAACCGTTATTAGATACATAGGTACCTACTTGTTTACATAACTGAATTCGTCCTTTCTCGTTGGTGTAGTGGTTACAAGGAGCAGGTATCTGGGTTCGATTCCCTGGTTTGGAAAAATGTTCTTGGGTTTTTCTATCTGGAATTTCTCAGTAACAGTTTGGCGTCTGGATTTGTCCTCAGTTGATGGCATTAGGCTCGCTCCTATTGTGGGAACTTAAATATTAGTGGCGAAATGTTGGTATGCCTCAGGTAAAATCTGTTCAACCCTTTGGGATACAAAAGCGTGTATGGTTTGCAGTAAAAATACCAATGTCTATGACATTTTAGTATTTAATCATAAAATAGCTTATAATTCACATTTGTTTATGAAAACAATGCGATGGGCGCTTCTATAATTAAACCAGATAACCAAAACCTCACATCACTGCAAATAAAATAGGAATGTGCGACCATTTGATTGTGTAAAAGTAAAATTAATCCACAAAAACATTGTTTCCAAAACCACAAATTATAAGTACAATACAAACAAAATTCTTTATGCAAATGAACGCAGGCAATTTTTAATAAATAAACAGTAAGTTGCGCGTTGGAAATACATAATTTGCATAGTCAGTGCGGCTGGCAGCTTAATCGTGGCGCGTCGTGTAACGGAAAGGACAAAGTTGTGCGATTTTTAGGGTTCCGTAGTCAACAAGGAACCCATGTAAAGTGGCGATGATTTCTTTTTTATCGTCAATGCCATGGTGTGGGGTGTCTTTGGAAAGATTTTGTCCGTCTGTCCGTTCGTCCGTCTGTTTGTCCGCGGTTTAGGTCCGTTTACTTATATCAAATTCTAAATTTCGAGTGTTAAGCTTACCACTTATTTAATTTTACCACTTTATCGGCGTAATTAGTAAATTACGCCGATAAAGTGGTAAAATTAAATCTTGGAAAAACATATTTTTAGGGTATCTCCCTACACGTAGTGGCGATGATTTTTTTATCATCTGTCTCATGATGTGGGGGCGGTGGATAGGTCGTTTAAAAATATTGACCTTGTGCAAAAATTAGTTTTCCATCCAAGGATACGTTTGCGAAATTTTAATATAAAGCTTTAAAGTGCTAATTTTTGTGTTAGAGTCAAGTGTGTGTGACAGCTAAACGGTTGTTTTAGACGTGAAAAAAAGCATGGTAGTAGCACATAACGAATTTATAAGGCAAATTATACTTTACAAGTTAACGAGTAATAGTCGACCAACTTATAAAATGTAACTGATAATGTAAAAATTTCATAGTAACCCCATGAAAAATGATTTAAGACTAAGTGTATTTGTAACTTCGTAATATCATAAAAAAAATTGCAATTTTTTTGTCATGGCTTACGGTGCGGGTAACTACGGAACCCTGAGCGTGTCCCGACTCGCACTTAGCAGGTTTTTTTAATTTAACTGTCACACGTCGCGGCTGTTATTATATTTTAAAGTGACTGTTGATAAAGTGGTTTGTGATAAATAACGAATAATTTGAGTGCCGAGCGCAGGATGAATGGGCTTTTTGAAGTCGTTTGTCATTCGGTGCATTTTTGTGAGATAGGTACGAAAAGTGAGCCGGTACATTCATGGACAAAGTGTGTTCTCTGCAATGACCACAAGGTCATTTAAGGTTATGTTTTTCAAACATGATCTTGAATATTGAAATAAACAGTGTTGTAGGAGCTCGCGGCTTAATAATTATAGACACGCAGTTCTACTTTTTGTTTTTTTTTTGTGGATTGGAAATCATCAAATGACATCTTTCGCTCTGGGTGAAGCGGAATCGTATCGGACTCTTACTGACTAAAACCCATCCGTGTTCCTCCTTATGCCCTTTTAGTTCCAGGGCCTCTCTTTCGAACAAATTCCGCAACCCTGGCAGCCTTTGGCCCTAACGGGGGCCCGTTAGGGCCAGAACCTGCCAGGGTTGCTGGTCTACTTCATCTATTTGAGGCGCACGGGTTGAAGGCGCGTTATGATCCACGCGGTTCTACTTGGGTTACGCGGTTCGTCGATCTACGAGATAAGCAACACTTGCCAAGGTCACCTCGTAGATGGGTTATCTACCGAGACTCTTCCGTGCCTCGGAAAGTACGTTAAACCGTTTGTCCCGGCTGTTATTAGTAGATCTAAAAAATCTGACACCAGTCTTGCACAGGGATACCGTATTACCAGACAATTACTGTCCATTTCAGGTTGCCTCGAAGAGATCGCGGAATGCGATAAGGCCGCCCATTGTACATGTGTTTTAGTTCGTATTTTCTTTTTATGTTATTCTCTGTGTACAATAAAGTATATAATAAATAAATACCCAGTAAACGGGTTTTAAAGCCGACGCCAAAATAGTTGGGAAAAAGCTAGGCAGATTTTTTTACAGGTACATATAAAACAGTTTGTGAAGGCTTTAATACAAAACTTAGTTCTATTCATATTTAGTGTCGGTTTAATGGTGTGAAAGTTGCGGAATGGCGGCGTCAGAACAAACGATTACAATGTCAAACCGGTACTTTGAAATTAATGTATCATAGCATGTTAACATTCATTTTAATATGTTATTAGTTTATGAAATAGTTATTTTAAGAACTAGTGAGTTTTAACTGTAAATTAAACTTTTACGATATTTTCAGACACTGAGCAATTTTTCATTTAAAGAGTTGTGCAAATGAAATCTATAATACCTACTTTTTACTAACTAAATCTCATTTTTTAACAGCGGCAGCCTTAGCGATCAGTAGCAAATCCAATCTCGGCTTTTCATTTTGTAGTAATTATTTTAAGTTATTTTTGTGCGTCTTTTCTGGCGGAATAAACGCTATTTCTTTCTTTCTTTCTTTTTCTTTTCTAACTCAAATTAATATTCTTAATGACCGTTTTCACTATTCATTTATGCCACGTGTGGTCGAAAGTGATTTTTTTTTTGTCAAAACTCTTTTGAAAGAGTCCTTAATTAACGTTTTAGACTTAAGTATCTTGTTTATAATTTAACTAGCTTGTGACCGCGGCTCCGCTCGCGTGGATGTCGGTTATCGCGTAAAAAAGTAGCCTAATGTCGTTCTCCCAGGCTATATATCTGTCAATTTTCATGACGATCCGTTCAGCCGTTTTAGCTTGAAAGCGTAACAGACAGACAGACAGACAGACAGAGTTACTTTCGCATTTATAATAATAATAAAAGTAGGGATTGTCAAGGAAAAGTTCTTGCGAATTTGTATGAAATACTGTGAGGAGTAAACGATGGTAATCAGGAGCTCTAGGCAAAGTGAAAATGTATGGGAAACCTTAATGTAATTGACCTGCATTACCAGAATACCACATGGTTTTTTCCGTTTTAATCATTATCGCTGAAAGAATGCCAGTTTTTCGAGAGCTTCAGGTCTCAAGTTATTAATCTAGACCGCCATTAAACTCCTCAAACGCCACCACAACCTCCCATCATTTGCGAGCCGGCCGCGTTGTATTTTAAAAGCTCGTTAAATACTGTTCTGTCGTAATTTGATCCGCGCCACGGCTCTTAATTACGGCACCATTTAAACTTGCCTGAAGGCCATACGGCTCCCAACCTAGCCCATTCATCGGGGTCAGGCTTTCATAGTTTTCAGCTGAAATGATTTATTTTTATTTATCTTATGTTGGAAGCAAAAATGGCACCTGAATTATGAAGTTTCACGTTTATTTATTTTTCGTAGAGTAAATTCGATTCAGTTTTCTTTATTTATTTTAGAGTTGTTTCTTGGCTTCATATTGTTCGTCTATATTCGTAGATTCAGAAAGCTAGAAGAGCTCGTGACTAAACAATAACAATCGCACGTGTCGATCTTCAAGGTTAAGCAACGCTTGTCGAGGTTGGTTTGTGGATGGGTGACCATCTTAACATACTGAGACTCCTCCGTGACTCGGAAAGCTCATCACTAGGTATGTTAAGCTGTCATTTTTTGTTGGCAACACCGGAAAAAGCCAGCGAGAACGGGTGTGACGTGGTCGGGCGGAGCCGGGCGCCGGAGTCGAGTGGCGTGATCGAACGATTTTGGTAGAAGAACCCCGTAACGCGCGCTCGTGTTTTGTTTTAAATTATGTAGTTTTTATAGTGAAAATGGCTAGATTGTTTCCGATTACTATACTGGATTCGTTTGTTATTACACTTTGATTGAATTTTTAAATAAGTATTAACTTTGTCTTGAGTAAATCAAGTATTTGCATTCTGCCTACCGTCTAATTATTTTTAACATCAGAAGTGACAAATGTTATTTTCCCTCACGCCCCTTTTCAAAGAATAAATAAACAAAATTTAGTACATATATGGGTAAAACAGGTAAGAGTGAACGCATACGCAAGGCAAAACGTACGAGATATATACGTCTAGTAGCAGCAGTTCAAGTACTAATAGCAGCAGAGTGGCTCAAAAACACCTCCATTGGCGCCTCCTCGTCCTCGAAAAAGGGTAAAGTTACACTATGCTGGAACTGTGAGTATCTACTAATTTGAATACACTTCATAATATGATACCTCAGTTTGACCCGTTGAACGTTGTTACGTCATGGCTAAATGTGATCGAATCTTATGCATCAACTTTTAAATGGTCCGATAGTATAATTCGATATCAAGCACTAAATAAGCTCAAATGTTCCGCTAAAATTTGGTACGACTCTATATTACGTAACGACCACATGTGGACAGCTTGGTTATGGAAAGATTGGAAAGAAAGAATTTCCAATAGATACTTTCAAAGTCAAAAGAAATAATTATGTTTTTTTTTATAATAGGTAGGCATTTCGCTTTTTCCACCGAGTGAAATACCTGGATTAATAAATAAATATTGGACAATAAATAGTGAAATAAGATAAACAGTGAAATAAGAAAATAAATAGCGGGTATGGTGAAAAAAGTGACACGAGTGAACTAGATACTTATTCGCTCGCGTTAGAAAAAGCTAGTAAGTAGGTAGGTAGTTTCCTAGGCTACACTATAATCTACTTACTTATCTGCTTAGCTACTTACATACATAAGGTATTATGAGACTAATAAAAATGGTAGGTATCTACCTAGTAAGATTTTGTAGTAGATAGTTAGAGGTTTTGATTTTTTTTTTTTTTATTTAGGTATGACCACTAGCAAGTTAACACACTTGGGATATCAACTGCTTAACCGGACTAACCTGTGGTGGCCTCAAATGAATTTAAGGCCCCCAGCCAAGGCAAAGGCCCCCAGCCAAGGCAGAGGTTTTGATTGGTGTAAGTAGCGTACACACGATGAGATTGTTGATTTGCAGCGTTTCGACATCGGATGGGTAACCGAAAAAAATGTTATTTCGAGTTGCTCCGTGCTTGTAGGTAATGGGGACGTTAATAAGCTGAGATGAAAAAAGATATTACAATTACTCTTCAGCTATTTTTTGCATTTTGGTTGAGTAGGTAGGTGTTGAAGTTTGTAAGGATTAGAGTTTGGTAACCTTCGGCAACCACATAAGAATATATTGCACGGTAAAATGCGATTTTTGCGGGAAAAACGGTCATACGAAGGATAAGCAAAAATCGCATAAAGGCCAAACTATACCATAAGGGAGACCTAGTTTTAGTTAAAATACAGTGTCAAACCAGCGATGGTCGCAGCAAGAAATTACCACCAGCACATAAGGGTCCATTCCAAATTATGTAGTGCTTGGATCGAGATAGATATCAAATCAAAGATACGCGAGGAAGTGAGAGGTGTCACAAAAATTATGAGGGAGTGGCCGCTGTGGAAAATATCAAACCTTGGATCAAAATCGATAGTTGGCGTATTGAATAAAAGGTTCCAAATCAAGAAAAACGCGTGTTGGCAAGGTAGAATTGTATCAAATCATTACAGTTGTAGTCTAGTTAATATGTGGGTTCAAGCCCCACATGTATTAAATTTTTGTTGGCATAGGTACGTATACCGGCTGTAGGTGTATTTAGATATAAATAAAACTAATATTACCTACTTATTAATTAATTTGATGTATTTCATTTTAGTAATACAGACTTGAATATTATGTATCTTAGAGTGTACCGATCTGCCTAAAAGATGCCAAAAGTATTTCACTATCCAGGGTAGCAGTGGTGAGCTGAAGCAGTTACTTCCTAAGACTAAAGGAGTAGACTGGAACAGGCACCGCTCCGGACTAAAGGAGTGAAAAGTTGGGTTGCAGAGGTTGTCTAAGCCTAAAGACAAAAACTCTGCGTCGGGCAGCTCAGTACATTAAATAAACAATGGATCTTTCAAAGTATCTTAAGCTTAAAAGAACTTTGAATCGGTTGAAGGTAGTGAGACAGAATAAGTAGGTATAAGTTAAATACTACTTTCTAATTCACAATATGATTTTCTGATAATATGTCTATTATGGAGGGGTGATTCCAAATGACCGTGCATGAGGGCATGCACGATGCAGGAGGGCCGTGTTGGCAACACCGGAAAAAGCCAGCGAGAACGGGTGTGACGTGGTCGGGCGGAGCCGGGCGCCGGAGTCGAGTGGCGTGATCGAACGATTTTGGTAGAAGAACCCCGTAACACGCGCTCGTGTTTTGTTTTAAATTATGTAGTTTTTATAGTGAAAATGGCTAGATTGTTTCCGATTACTATACTGGATTCGTTTGTTAATACACTTTGATTGAATTTTTAAATAAGTATTAACTTTGTCTTGAGTAAATCAAGTATTTGCATTCTGCCTACCGTCTAATTATTTTTAACATTTTAGATATTTGGCAGTCGTTACGAATTGTCAGAAACCAGAAAATCTGACTCCAGTCTTACCAAGAAGTACCGTGTTACCCAGTTAATGGTTTGTGTGTGGAGGTCTGATAGGCAGCCGCGCCACATAAAATACTAATATTCAGCTAAATCCGGTTTGACTGGAAGCAGACTCCAATATGTAGTTGGGAACGGCTGGGCAGATGATGATTCGTAAGTTCAGAAAAAGTTTTTGGGATGCATGAAGGAGCCTCCTCGTGTAGCGCAATTTGTTCCATCAGACACTAAACTGAACCGAGCGCTCGGCGCATCCTGGACAGTCTCACCTAACACCTTATAAGACTGGCCAATCCTTCCCTTGCGGTGGTAGGGCTAACACCCGCCTGGTTCGCGACCACCCTCCCACCGGAGTTCGGCGTCAAGCAGCCTGCTGTGTTTCGTCGACGCGTGGGAGTACCAGTGCCTCAAGGCATCTTCTGGACACGCTCGCTTCATCATGGACTTCATCTATCGCTTTCCATCAGGCGTGATCGAGGTCAAGAGCTAGCCCATTCATAAATATAAAAAAAATAGAACAATTTGAAGAATAAAAAAACTTGTTTTTTGGAAAAGAGGGTCTGAAAAGATACGGAGTTGGTTTGCTCCTCAGTGGGAATATTAGGACCAAAACATAAACCTTTAAAATAAGTATGCATACGTATTCTTTTAATTTGTTTACAACACAGCAATAGGTGATAAAAACCTAGGTATACAAGCAGTACAACTCATTCACTTAGCTTGACCGTTCATACAACATGTAACAGTTCCAGGTATTCCCGGAGTCCTCCTGCGCGACTGAAGGGATCAAAGGATTGATAGCTGATCCTTTAGTTTTGAACTATGCCGATCTGCGGATAAAAGTCACCAGTTTGTTACTTGTTACATACTTCTGTGTTCTGAACTTTGCTGATTTCACTTCTTTGGGTTCTATTTGATTGTTATGCTGTTAGTCGTGGTGGGTCTTTTGTTTTAAGAGTTGTACGCACTTTTTCTGAATTCCGTATAGCGTAATCGGAACCATGTTACCATGACTTCGCTGTAGTTTTGTTTGTCTCTCAATAATTGGCTCTGGGTAAAATGCCATTTGATTAGTGAATGCGATTGTCGATAAGTCAAAATATAAGAAAATGATTCCGACAGCGTTGGTCAACCCCGCAGCCTTCGACACGCTTTTTTTTTGACGGAGCGGTCGGACTCTTACTGACTAAAACTCATCAGTGTGCCTCCAAATGTCCTTTGCGTTCCAGCTTAGGACCGCGGTGACTCTTTCGATCAAATTTCGTAACCTTGGCAGGCTCTGGCCCTAGCGGGTCCCGACTACTATGCTGAAATCTCTTTGAGGCGCGCGTGGAACACAGGGCGCCATCGACCCGGGCCTGGATCTTATCGGATACCGAGCCACCCAATGCTCGCCGTCCGCAGGCCTGCGTCCACGGTGGCCTGAGGTTTGCCTCTCCCTCACGCGGCCCGCCTCCTCCTTCGCTAACATTACTGCTTCGATCACTGACAGAATGTCAGCTTATGGCTGTATCTTTATTTATTTTTATTTATTTATTTTATAACAGTTGCTTACTATACTTACAGTTTTCACCAAAGCAAGCCAACAACATAGAATAGACTTATATACTAAAGAATTTAATACATATTTTGATCATCGACCTATGTGTGCACGCAAATATGTCAACCTCCGGTTCCTGAGCAGGCGTTCAGCAAACTGATCGCTTGGGCCGTTGGGGCGTAACGAGCCGTAAGGGACGAGACGTAGGAACTGCGATTAGGCATCGAGAGGCACCGGCGCGCGATACCCGCTGTCGGTCCGGAGCGAACAGTGAACAGCGAGCTAGCGTGGTCGCGTCGTCAATCTTACTGTTTAGTAGTAAGTAGTAGTGCATCAACAGCGCACATTTACGCCGCAGTTCTAGCGTGTTGATGCCCACCATTCTCACGACAAACAGAGATGGATTCATATAGGGATAGTACCCATATAACTTTTTATAAAGAAAGCGAGCAAAGAAAGTTTTAGTACCCAAAGTGTACGTCCTGCCAGGGTTGCGGAATATGTTCGAAAGAGTTACCGCGGCCCTGGAAGGAAAGGCACTAGGAGGACAAAGGGTGGGTTTTAGTCAGTAAAAGTCTGACACTCCCTGCCGCTCCACCCAGAGCGGGAGGGGTCATTTGATGATTTCCCATACACAAAAAAAAAAAAGTGTACGTAGCCAATTTAACCCCCAGCCAATCTATTGAACCTTTCTAAAGTTCACCTGACTTGCCCGACTACTTTCAGAATACAGAAGCATGAGTTGATCACGCGTCTAAGTTGTGACCTTGTGCCCCTAAAATACTCTAACCCCGAGCCATCAAACTAAGTTAAAGTTGCCAGGCTTGTTCCAAACACATCACAATACGTTGTCACCCTAGTACCCAGCGCCAATCCGACAACTTCTCAACTAGTACAATATTCAGAATATTTAAGCGCTAAACTAAAGTACATACATTAAAGTTGTCGAACAAGCGCTCAAGTCGCGTAATCCGGCACAAGTTTGCATGCGAGATTACGAGCGTTCGATTTGCGACTGCAACTACTCGACACTTTGTCGAGCGCGAGTTAATCGATTGCTTTGGATAATTGATGAGGTATCGACGATATTAAAGACGATTTCAATGTATGTTATGTATGCTGAAGGATCAAAACTCTTTTGGACGCCTCTGATCGTATTAAATGAAATGAAATTTGATTTATTTCTGAATCTTTACAGACTTTGTATTTAACACCTCAATATGTCAAAGCAACGCGCGACGGTATCAAATCAGTTATCATCATATTAGTGTTTGTTCATAACCATCACCAATGACAAAAATAGCAACACGAAAGCAAATAAAATAGTAAAACTCGTTATGGTACTAAAATATAATTTCATCGACATAACTGGCGCAAGCTCGTCGTTCCATTGAATAAACAAGCGATAAAAATCTATGAAAATTCGCGACAGACGGCCGCTGCGTTTATTTTGTCACGAAATAAATCGCACGGCGCGCCCGTGTGGCAAGTGCACAATATTATTTATAGAAATAGCGCTGGAATAGAGTTTGCATTTTATTGCCAGTGATATTATTGTGGTGTGTTGGACGCGACTGCGTGCTATATATTTCTTACTCTAGTTTCGGGACGGGAAGACTACGCCTCTTTCCTGACTGTCTGGCTGAAAATAAAATACTTATAAGAATGTCAAGATTAAAATAAAACTCGGGAACATATTACCCGAACCTAGAGAGCGAAAATTAAAGTGAAGAAGCTTCCCACAAGGTTTTTGTGTAGTGTTTTTCTACATTATTTTTATTCATTTTTCTTTAATTTGATACAAGTTTAATTTCTGTGAAGGAAATGGGGTAAACTATTGGGTACTGTGATTAATCGTCTACCCACACTGTCCTCTGGAAACATTCTAAAAATCAATAAAAAAATTACAATTAGCAACTGTTGAGTTTCTTGCCAGTTCTTCTTCACAGAAAACGTTCAATTCAAACCGTGCACTAGCTTCCGACGTTTTATAAGTGCCCAAGCAGGCCTAGTGAAAATACTTTTGAATTAAAATTTGTTTGAGCTAAAAACGACATTAAAATTCTCCCAATTAACATCATAATACAATTTAAATAAGACAGTACAAAATTAAAGTATCATCGGAACCTCTCACCTCAAATACAGCCATGAAATCTCTGACCCCATCTAATGACCATTATGACAACAAATTGACACATTCTGCTTCAGAATTAGGTATTTTTAGTCCCCTAAGCTCATTAGCGGCAAGCTCGGTTTGCATTTAAAGCGGCGTCATTACGGGTTCGAGTTTGGGAGACAATCGCCCATTGTGGCAGCTATGGGGAACTGGCTGGAAAATTGAAGAGGAATTTTCGTTGGAAGACGGATTGTTTATAATATTCTCATGTGGAAGACGGATTGTTTATAATATTCTCATGTTCGGTAAAAAATATAATATTATTATAATTATCGTAGGCACTGTATAACTCGTATGTTGACATGTCTAAGTAAATGGATTGTTTATCTCATTAGAACTAAACTGTTCTTGCATGAAATAATAATAGTCTTAGACCTGTATTCTAGACTCAGTCATAACTCGATTTAAGCTTAGATCTAAGTTAAGATTAGTGCCAAATCTTCAAATTTTAAACCGAGGATAAAGTAGATTACAGTTCTCAAACTGAATAACTCAAAGTGTTAAAACGCCATAAGGTCGGGCTTTTAAACACTTTCAGTTGTAAGAATATTTCCTACCCAGAAAATAATACAGATCGTTCAATATAGGTAACTGGTAGCCCTAATTAGTAAAAACTAAGCAACTAATATACGTCTATTTTTTAGTATAAATTCCCTTCTAATACATCAAAGTTGGTGAGTATGGTAATTAGTTCAACTTAAGTAAGTCCCAGAGGTCGCGAGATCTAACTTAGAAACTTATTCGACGGTCTAAGTTACCTCCAAGTCTTATTTTCACGTAATATTCAACTACTTAGGTAACAGTCAACTTTGGTTTAGTTAATTATTTTCTTATTAGATATTAGCCTGCCCTTAAGTTTGGAGCCCGAAATTGTATTTTCATTTGAAGATATAATAAATTAATGACGTTTATTAGCGAAGAATACTCTTTGTGAAAGGTACACTTTGTTAAGAATAGCCTTTTATCGGATACCTTCAGAAACCACCAATTTACAGAGTCGTGAAAGCCGGCCCTCACATAGCTTGGCTGTGAAACAGATATTTATATAGTTTGTAGTTAGTAAGTTATTTTCTTTTAGTTTTGTAATTTTTGCGCGTCTTTACTGGGACACCTGTCCTTGGTGACTAAACTGGATCTAGCCTAATCTATCCATTATAGTTTCTTGGATATCCCTCTTATTAATCATCCTCATTATTTTAGCCCAAAGGCATCACACATGACGTCATGTCTACGCCTCTCCATTGCCTTATCGACCGGTCCCTTGCCTCTCGTAACCATTGTCCAGTTTCTCTCATAACTTTCCTCCACCATTAGTAATACCTAAAACCCTATTTGCATACGAGACCCTAAAAACCTGAATACATTACGTAATACCCAGGATTTGAAATTTTAATATATTTCGCCTAAGTTTGATGATGCCAGTGTAATCCGCTTCGGACAGGTTTATATACCGTTCAATTAAAACGGTAATCGAATAAAAAACACGACCTCGTATACTGTAATTATATCAGAGGGATTATGTGAAAAACGAGATTAGTACTGTACAAAATGTATTCGTAAAACCTGATATTTTCAAAGGTAAATAAAAATATGAATGTATTTCATAAAAGCATGATGTTTTTTTTCCAATAGATACGTATAACTATAAAAGTACAGCACTTCTTCATAGTTGTCGTTTCTATGATGTAAGTCCACCTCATCAACCTTTAACCTAATGCTGAAGCGATAAAGTTGAAAATCTATTAAAGAAATTTGACAGATTATAGCTTGATGTGCTGGCGACTGTGGATGGGAAAATCATAAAATGACTTCTTCCGCTCTGGGTGGAGCGGGAGGGAGTGTCAGACTCTTACTGACTAAAACCCATCCGTGCTCCTCATAGTGCCCTTTGCGTTCCAGGGCCGCGGTGACTCTTTTGAACAAATTTCCCTGGCAGGTACCATATGGTACCATTAACCTCCTGATTACAAGGCTTTGGGATCGGCTTCTAGTCAAACCAGCCTATTTGAGCTCTCCAGCCCTGTACCTGAGCAATAACACGGTACCTTTTGGTAAGACCAGTATCCTATTTTCACTTCTGATAATCCGTAACGACGCTCAAAGATCTACCAATGACACTCAGGACCAATGGCTTAACGCATTTCCAAGACACGGAGAAAACTTGGTATTGGATGGTCATCCCGACTTAACAGCAAGTGTAGCTTACTCTGCTAACTCGAAGTTCAATCCGTACACTTCGTTAGCAATATTGTAACTAAACAAACACATGAGTGCCACTCAGGTACCACTGGGTACCGTCATACTCCGCTTACACCCGCCCAAATGAAAGCGGTACTTGAAACTGTTATCGAAATTAATTATTCGCTTTAACCCATTTATATTTACAATTTACATGCCTTGTTTGTTACCAACAGTCGAAATTGTATGAGCTGATTTTTTAAATGAATGTTTTTATCAGTTTGCTTGTTTTTCAGGACCACTTTCTGGCGATGGGTTTAACATGTGGAAGGCAAATGATAAATGTGTTTTTAGATTGTTTGTTGTCCTTCATTTTAAATAATATGGGCTGGTTATTTGGACGTGGATGGATCTGTTTGAGAACCTAAGCCTTACGTAAGTATTAATAGTACTATTCTGTCACAAACTCACCTTGACAATGACTTCGACGGCACGGTTGGCGCAGTGGTTGAGCGATTGACTGCTGCGCTGCGTTTCGTGGGTTCGATTCCCGCACGGAACAAATATTTGTATGGCCTACAAATAGTTGTTCCGGGTCTGGCTGTTTGTGTATGTGAGATTATATGTTTGTAAACGCACCCACGATACAGGAGAAATTCCTAGTGTGGGGCAACGTTTTCTAAAGTGACGAGCTTGTGTTGTCTAGTTGCACTAACAACATAGTGACTAATTTTTGTGATTCCTTTTGTTGTACGAAGGAGAACCCACCTATAATGTCAACCTTCTTGGAGGCCACTACCAGTCAGATAGAGTATTCTCTTCCTGATAGAACTCATACAGGCATTTTAGACTCCTCAATTGTAGATGTGGAGTTCACTCCAGATAATAATTTAAACTAAACTGCAAGACAACAGAAGTTACCCCTTCAATTAACGAACTTTTATTATTAGTGAATAATAACAAGGTATCTTCTGGCAACTTAATTAATTGTAAAAAACCTAAGGGAGGGCAATTCACATTAAAATTATTTAATCAGAACATTCAAGGTTGCTCTTCCAAATTATTGAAGATAGAATTGTTTTTAGAAAAAACTAAGTTTGATGTAGTTTGCCTAACGGAACATTGGTTAAAAGACCACCAAGTAAGTTCCATAAATTATGAAAATTATTATGTAGGTAGCCATTTCAGCCGACAACGCATGATACATGGTGGGTCATTAATTTTAATTAAAACTTCGATTAAATCTAAAGATAGAAAGGATATTGTTAAACTGTCGGTTGAACACACCATTGAATTGTCCTGTGTTGAGCTTGATAAGCATGTTGTGGTATGCGTCTACCGACCTCCAAGTTACCAGAATCTATCTGTGTTTGATACTGTGATGGAAGATGTGTTAAAAAAAGTTAGTACTAGTAGTACATCGATCATTATATTATTATGTGGTGACTTTAATATTAACTTATTAGAAACTAACTGGAATAGTATAAGGTTATTGAGTCTTTTTAAATCATTTAATTTATCAAATGTTTTTATTGAACCAACCCGTGTGACAACTTCTACTGCAACTTGTATAGACAATGTATTTTGTAATTGTGATTACTTACATAAAGAGAGAAGAAGAGGGTAGGACATAGCTGGTCCTAAATATTTAAATAACACCATCTGTATTATGTACCTATGATCCACAATAAAGATGATTTGATTTGATTTGATTTGATTTGATTTGAAAGAAATTGTAAATAAGTTGCCGTCTGATCACAGCGGACAAACAATAACGTTTTGCACCTACATACCTTTACAAAAAATTCAAATAAAATTTAGACCAATTACAGATAAAAATTTGAAGAAACTTAATAATACTTTGGCTTGTAAACTAGGTGCTCATTGCTTTAATAACATAGAAGACCCGAATGAGTTCTATGCCGAATTTTTTTCATTATTAAACACGCAATTTAATGACACTTTTCCTCTAAAGTCTAAAAGTATTTACACTAAGTTCTTATTTAGCGATTGGGCAACTCCAGGCATTCGCATAAGCAGGGAAAAGCTATATGAACTATATGGTTTAAAGCAACATATGAATAATACAAGTTTTCATAAGTATGTTGCGAAATATTCAAAAACATATAAAAGTGTGTGCAAAACAGCAAAAGCTCTGCATATTAGCAATAAAATAAAATCAGCAGACGACAAAATAAAAACTACTTGGAAAATAATTAATAACGAAACAGGTAGGAAGAAACAGCGTGAATCGAAATTTAATTTAAATACTGCACATGGTCCAATAAACTCAGATGCAGAGGTAGCTCAGGAATTTGAAAACTTCTTTGCTAATATTCCTCTTAAAACTACAGAGTCTCTCGACTCGTAACCCACGCTCTCTGCTGCCTTACTTAGAAAGAATGTAAAGGTATGTCCATCGGAGTTTAAGTTTCAACATACAAACCCCCAGGCTATTATAAAAGCTTTTAAAGATCTTAAAATTAAATCAACAGAAGATCTTTGGGGAATCTCTGTAAAAGTTTTTAGATCGGTCATTGAAACTATTGCCCCCTACTTAGCAGTCATATTTAACACTAGTGTAGACCAAGGAGTTTTTCCAGATCTCATGAAACACAGTAAAGTCGTTCCGTTGTTCAAATCGGGTGATTGTCAAGAACCCAACAATTATAGGCCTGTGTCAATTCTGCCAGTTCTCAGCAAGGCAAAAAGTTAATGCTTAATCAAATGTTACGTCACTTTAATAAAAATTCCATCTTTCATGAACAACAGTACGGTTTCACTAAAGGGCGATGTACAACTGACGCCGGTGTTACCCTAATAAAGAACATTTTTAACGCCTGGGAAGAGTCGCAAGACGCCATTGGAATATTCTGCGACCTCTCGAAGGCGTTCGACTGCGTTAACCATGAGACGCTTTTGTTGAAACTTGAGCACTATGGGATTAGGAATAGAGCCCTTGATTTGATTAGTTCATACTTGATGAACAGACAGGTTAAAGTTCAGGTAAACGGTGTAAACTCAATAGGGTCGGAAATGACAATGGGCGTTCCACAAGGTTCAATATTGGGTCCATTCCTTTTTTTAGTTTACATAAATGATTTGCCCCAACTATTTCAAAATCAACCAAATATGGTATTATTTGCGGATGACACATCTCTAATATTTAAAATAGATCGACGTTCACAAAATCTTGACGACGTCAATAGCTGTATTCATCAAGTCCAAAATTGGTTTACGGCAAACAACTTGGTACTAAATGAAAAAAAAACCAAATGTATTAGATTTAGTTTACCTAATGTTAAAAGTAGCGAATGTGACATCGTATTGAATGGAGAAAAACTGGGCTTCATTAATCAGACGGTTTTCCTAGGAATCACTTTAGACGAGAAATTACAATGGGGGCCCCATATAACATCTCTTGCGGGTCGTCTAAGTTCAGCTGCTTATGCTGTTAGAAAGATAAGACAGTTAACAGACGTAGAAACCGCACGTTTGGTCTATTTTAGTTATTTTCACAGCATTATGTCTTACGGTATTTTGCTGTGGGGTCGGGCTGCTGACATTGAATCCATATTTATTTTACAAAAGAGAGCTGTCAGAGCCCTATATAATCTGCGTCGCCGTGATTCTCTAAGGGATTTTTTTAAAGAGATTAATATTATGACAGTCCCTTGCCAATTCATTTATGAAAATATTATGTATGTTCGGAAAAATCGACATCTTTTTAATAAAATTAGTGATCGACATAATTTTAATACTAGAAATAAAGATAAATTAGATCAACCATTTTATAGGTTAGCTAAAGTACACACATCTTTCATGGGGTACTGTGTTAAATGTTACAACAAAATACCTTGTGACATATTAGAATTAAATGAAAGAAAATTTAAAACGTATGTAAAAAGCACACTTTGTAAACAAGCATATTACAAGTTGGAGGATTACATTCAAGATAAGAATGCTTCGAAACATGCTGGTCCTGCTCCATAGGACAATGAAGGGTGTAGCGTAGGCAAAATCAAACTGGTCACTTTATATATTAACTTTACAGATGTAAAAGAGTTTTAATTTTTCTGTTAACACACTCTGTTTTATTAATGGTTCCAAGATTTGTAAATATGTGAGTACCATGTACTATGATCCTATAAGTAGTATACTCTAAGTGCATCGACCTCACATATATTAAAATTAATTTTTGTACTCAAAATATTGTACAACATTGATTTGAAAAGAGTAACTATGGAGTTTCTTGTCCGTTCTTCTCCATAAGAATCTACCCTTGCGAACGGACAGTAGAGTCACTTTATACTATTTTTAATGTAAATGATGACGTTAAAGAAAGTGCCGTTTATTGGCCTAATTGAAATAAAAGTTTTTGACTTTGACTTTGACTTTGACTAAAATAAAAAAGAAAAAAAAATCCTAGCATCAAACAGCAGTGTAATTCGCGAGACGTTGTCAGAATAGACTGTCAGAATGACAACTCTTCATGCTCACTTCACCTTTACCCGGTGAGGTTTTTCCAGAATCGACCGACAGGTACCGGTACATCTAAGTAAACGAGCTAACTTAATAATACACGTGATGGCTGTTGTGGCCAGTCAGAAACGTACAGTTCGTTAGTCATGGTACACCAAGTAATTGAGAAGGTGCGGCTATGAAATATGATAGTATTGAGCGGCCTATGTATCCTCGAAGGCGACCTAAGTAACCTACCTTACCTTAGGTAACTTGATCTTGCATTGTGAGGTAGCATGCTAAGACGGGCCTTCCGTTTTAATAAACATGCAGCTGATGTCAAATTAAGAGATTTTGTCAAAATACATTGCATGCAGCCAGTTTTCAATAAGAAAGTGTACGCTCAGCAGCTTTTCAGGCCAAAGTAGGGTTTGAGAAATACTCAATAAGAAATGCTTAATTCAGGGATCGAGTGTTTGTATACTTTTTATAAAAGTAAAGCATAATTATTCTGATTTATAATCCTCAGGAAACGTAACATTGAGACTCGGTTTGACATCCTATAGCGTGGTTTACAAAATATAACAGTAAAATAAATGTCTAACACACTTTTCTAACACAGCGGCTTATGATATTGTGTACTGTAAGAAATCTGCCTAGCCTTGTCTCAACTATACCTACTTTTTTTTTAGTCATGGGAAATCGTCAAATGACTTCTGATCTGGGCAGAGCGGAAGGGAGTGTCAGACTCTTGCTGACTAAAACCATCCAATTCGTCCAAATGCCCTTTGCCTTGCAGGGCCGCGGTGACTTTTTTCGAACAAATTCCGCAACCTTGGCGGGCTCTAGCGGGCCCCGACTTCTTCTTCTTCTTCGTGTAGGCAGTAAGGTCTAACGACCCCAGACTACAATGCTGCCATCTATTTGAGGCGCGCGTATAACACAACACGCCGTCTTTCTGGGCCTGGTTTTGATCCGACGGAGAGCGTTAGATTGCTCGCCGTCGCAGGCCCGCGCCTACGGTGGCCGGGAATCGCCCTGCGACTCCCGACGCCCGGGGCGTCTTCTTCTATTATGGTGGATGGGGCATGAGGTTTGCGTCCCAACTATACTGGGGTCGGCTTCCAGTTAAACCAGATGCAGCTGAATACTAGTATTTTACATTAGGCGACTGCTTATCTGACTTCTAAAACCCAGAAACGGTACACCTTGCCAAGACTGGCGTCTTCTGATTATCCGTGACGACTGTCAAAGATGTACATGACATCCGAGATCAACGGACGTGCTTTCCAATCGCGAGCTCCTGTTGTTGTTGACTTACGTAACTAAATAAAACAACGCCATCAATACATAAATAAGTATAAACATACGTAATACACATTCGTATTTTCCTCGCTCAGTACCACACACATTTCTTATTCATAGTATATCGAGTTACACGCGCACCGGCGCGACGCCGACGAGTGATTGATTGCGAACATCCACACATCGCTCAGTATCATTTATAAGGAACTGTTCCACAACAGCCTGCAGCTAAGCTACGCAAGGGCACATAGCTTCCCCACCGACCGTGTCTCCACGTTGCCGTCGTGGTGGGGCTTGCGTGTCTCAGTGATCTTGGGGGCTTTGCCGGTAGAGCCACTCATGCCGGAAGGTCCCAAGTGAGAGACCAGACCAAGAGAGACACAAGAGGGGCACACCGTTCGGAGACTTGAGCAGTGTTCGGGTCCTCGGACGGTGTGCGTCTCATTGGCTTGCTCGCTGCTCTCTGGTACGCGTCTGATCATCAGACGTGACTGTGAGGGCAGCGAGCAGGCATTGAGAGAGAAGGGGAGAAAGGGACCGCACCCTTAAAAAGGAAAAACATGGACAGTTCTAAAAGAGAAGATATACCCCAGGGCGGTCCGGACTGCACAGCAGTCCGGGAATCCGCCACGCCTAGTGCGTCAAGCCCCTCGTATTCTGGGGGGGGCAATAGGGCTGTCCACACTCCAATTGCCAAGTGCAACAGTGGCCGAGGAGGCCCCCGATCCAAGCCGTCCTTTGAGGACTTGATCGGGTTTGGTTTAAACTCTTCCGACAAAGCGTCGTCGGTCGGGCAGAGCGCGAGAAGAGGCGCGCCATTTTGGAGAGAGGGCTTGCCTGAGCGTCACGCGGGTGCAGAGTCGGAGTCCGAGTTGGACTCCGACGACCTGGTGACCGTGAGCTCGGCAAGCTCTGGACCCGAGGGGGCGGGGGCTGCTGCGGAGGACTCCAGGTCCTTCCGCAAGCGGCCCAGACCGGAGGACGACCGGGGGTCGTCCTGCAGCGAGGAGGTGGCCTCGGCCCGAAAAATCCCCACCAGTAGGCGGGGTAAGGGCCGAGAGGGAGGCAAGGGGAGATTGCCCGCCTCCAAGGTGGTTGGCCAGCGAGCCGAGGAGCTCGTCGCTGACGGACGACCCCCCGGAGAGGGCGGTCGCGGGGCTCCTGGTTCGGAGTCCTTCGGCGGTGAGCCGTATGACTCCGGACAGGAGCGGGTTCGGAGGGCCGGGTTTGCGGAGGTGGTGGAGGCCGCGCTTCGCGATGTGGCCTTGAAGAGGAAACTTTCCTCAAAGAACAAGGCCATAAGCGAGGCGATGGCCTCCATTCTGGCGGCAGCGGAGGCTAACCCAGGGGGGCCTCCGCGGGACGAGATGTCCAAGCTGCGGGCGGAGGTCGCCCGCTTGGCTGCCGTCACGGAGCGTCTCCAGAAGGAGAACGAGGGGCTCCGCGCAGACCTGGCCAGGCTCCGGGGAGCCGGCCCACAGGGGGCGCCTCAAAAGGGGCGCAGAGAGGAGAGCCGACCCCTGCCGCAGGAGAGCCAGGTGCTGGACCTGGTGCGGCAGGAGATGGCTGCCTTCCAGGCGCGGTTCTCCGTTCTGGAGGGCATCGTCCTGCGCCCCCCGCTAGCGAGTGCTGCGGCGGCGAGTGGGAAGGCCCCCACAGGCCGGAAAAAGGCGGCGTCGTACGCGGCCGCCGTGGCTGCCACACCGGGGTCGTCCGGCCAGGACAAAGGGTCTGGGCCGGCACCCGCGAAGCCGGTGCCGGGAAAACCGGACCCGGCCCCGGGAAGGAAGAGGAAGGGTGGGGTGGCTGCACGGACGGTGAAGGCTCCTGCGCCAGCCGTGCAGCAGCTCCCCCCGGCTTCCTCGCCTTCTGAACCTCCCCCGGCTCAAGCCGAATGGCAAGTGGCCGGGGAGAAGAAGAAGGCAGGAAAGGCAGCCAGGGCGGCAAAGAGGCGGGAGAGAAGGCGGCGGCAGAGAGCGCGAGGCGTCGCGGCTGCGCTCCGCGCCCCGAAGACCGCGGCTGTAGTTTTAACGCTGCAGCCAGACGCGGTGAAGAGGGGCGTGTCGTATGCCAATATCCTCACTGAGGCGAAAGAGGCCGTCAACCTCAGTGAGATTGGCATCGTCGGGGGTCTCCGGCTCAGGGTCACCATGACCGGGGCCAGGATGCTGGAGATCCCTGGAGCAGACAGCGGTCCGGCCGCGGACGCTCTAGCCGAAAGGCTTAGGGCGTCCTTGGGCGCGGATGACGTCCGAGTGTCCAGGCCCACGAAGTGCATAGACATGCGCATTTTGGGCCTGGACGACTCCGTCACGGAGGAGGAGGTGTTGGCCGCCGTCGTCAGGACGGGGGGGTGCTCTACAGAGGAGGTGAAGGTGGGCACCATCCGTCCTGACAACACGGGCATGCGAACCGTAGTGGTGAGCTGCCCCGTGTCGGCGGCCAAAAAAGTCTCGGAGGGCCGAAGGCTTTTGGTGGGCTGGGTCTCCGCGCAGGTGAAACTGCTGGAGCCCAGACCTCTGAGGTGCTTCCGTTGCCAAGTTGGCAACCACGTCGGAGCACGCTGCACCTCGGAGGTGGACCGCAGTGACCACTGCTTCCGCTGTGGTCAGCCTGGTCACAGGGCCGGCTCGTGCGACGCCGCGCCGCACTGCTTCGCATGTGCGGCAGCTGGCAAGCCGGCCGATCACTGGGCTGGGGGCAAAGCCTGCGGTCCACCCACCAGGGCCGGGTCGAGGAGAAAACCCTCCTCCACCGCCGCCGCCGCCGCCGTCGCTTCCGCCGCAGCCGCCGCCACCGTCGCCGCCGCTGCCACTGCTCGGGAGGGGGCCGAAATGGAGTGCCAGTAATGGCCCCATTTCGCCTCCTCCAGACGAACGTTAGTCGCTGCGCCTCTCAGGAACTGACGCTCCTGAGCAAGGCGCAGTGACTGACGCCTGCGGACAGCGAGCAATGGGTAGCTCGCTGTCCGATCAGGTCAGGCCAGAGTCGACGGCGCGTTTTACTCCGAACGCGCCGGAAAGAGCAGTCAGCAACGGAGACGGGGCCCGCCAGGGCCAGAGCCTGCCAGGGTTGCGGAATATGTTCGAAAGAGTTACCGCGGCCCTGGGAAGAAAGGCACTAGGAGGACTAAGGGTGGGTTTTAGTCAGTAAAAGTCTGACACTCCCTGCCGCTCCACCCAGAGCGGGAGGGGTCATTTGATGATTTCCCATCCAATAAAAAAAAAAAAAAAAAAAAAAAAAAAGGGCACATAGCTTCGGATTGTGAGAAAATGTAAGGAGCGTCCATTGCTCGCGCGACGGCCACGCTAACCACTTGCGCGTCTCTGGCAAACAAATGAATCGCGTCGCTAACATTGCAAATGCCTCTTTGCAAATCTGACGAATCAGTGGACGATCGACTTTACTGCCAATATAAGAAACGCTCGTGTTTACCGATATTCTACTCGCATTGCTCATGAATACTCGGAACAAGGTGCCATCCCCGATACATCTGGATTTGTCCAACAAAACGTCACGCCTACTTCACGTCATTTTAAATATGTAGGAATAGTGATGCGCAACCACCGAATATCCGCCGAAAACTATCCGGCTTAAGTTAATCGGATATTCGAGTATGTGTTGTTCGGTAATCTGGTTTATTGGATAAAAAGCGCGAACAATTCGCTGTGATCGTATTAGAGGGCGGATTTGTTGTGTTTCGTTTACCAGAAATCGAATGGATAGGAATAAAGTCTGGCAATGTTAAGCTGAAGCTAGTTTAGTGAAATATTTTCGTGACACGAAGAATAGGGTATTTTCGTTACTTAAGATGATTTGTCTACAATATTTGTTTTTGATGTGTTCAGGAATGGAATTCTCTGTCGGAGGTTGTGTTTTATGGTTGTTTAATACTTAATAGGTAAATATAAATAGAGAAGCTAACATGATATTCCGGTATAAGTATTCCGGTGGTATGTCATTGTGAGTTAAAATGCCATAAACGGGCCTTCAGTTTTACTAAACATGCATCTGATATTAAAATATTACCACAAATCTAAAGGATAGGAATAAAGACTGCCAATGTTAAGCTGATCATTATTGTGACTTGAAGAATAGGGTATTTTCGTTACGATGATTTCTTTTTATTTTTTTATTGTTTAATTTCCATGCCACAGACAATATTTACTGACAGCTATAGCCTAGGGGTCTTTAATCCAACAGTTGCTACTAGGCAACACTGCTCTATCGTTGACCACATCATCGCTTACCACGAGGTGGGACAGTGGTCGAACGTGAGCCTTATATTTACAAAAAGAAGAATATGTGAGTATATAAAACAGAATTGAAATACATTGTAATGACATCGTTTATTGATTGTGGCTGTCTATAAAACACATTATTTCATATCAGTGGACGAAATAAACTGCCAAGTTATTAAGATTATTTTCTCCAAATAATATGTCTTAATGTTCTCAGTAGAAAGTCACTGCGAATGAAATAATAAACTAAGAATTCCAAGAACTCCACTTACTCAGAATAAAAGCGCGAGCCAAACTTAAATGCAGTTCCCAACTAAGCCACAACTCTTTAATACCCGCACATAATCTATCTCTGGCGTATGCACGTTCAGTTATTATATTCATAACAAGCGCCGACAGATTCCTCGCCTCGAGAGCCGGATAGTCATTACTCACGGCGAGGCACGTCACTACTAAACACGCATTATAACAGCTACTAGGTATCTGTTTGAGTAGAAAAACCTTCGCGAGTGATATCGATGAATAATTCATGACTCGTCGGCGTCAACAATAAGGAAGTAAGTGTTTACCGTTTGTGAATAGCTGAATATTTGATACGTGAATATTCGGTAAACATTCGAGTATCCGAGTATCCGACCAGTAATTACGTACGACCGATTTATGAGTTTGTCTTGCTAATGACGGCACTATTTCGTCTGCTAGAAGTTTACTACCATAAATAGGTTTTAGGCCCAAAAAGCCTGGTCTCCATTACGTAAATACTACTGAGTGGTTATTGGCTGAGTGTAAGCATGAAATTTATTCGACCATAAGCAAGGCCAAAAGAAAATGTTGTTGAAAAATAAATATTTTAAGCGGTCTTTTCATTACGTTTAAAATATGATGTAGAATATTTTTCCTAAACAGGTTTTATTCGGTTCTGGCTCACTTTTATTATACAGATTCGCGTGAATCTTTTTAAGCAAATATTTTTAAAAGGACTTTAATGAGATTGCTGTCACAACCCGGAGTTTTACTTCTAATGGGCCGCGTATACAGCGCTAAATGATAAATTATTGAATACTTTAATGGACGGCTGTCCGGCTAAGTATGACGATGAAAGAAATTTCACAAACAGTTTAGCTGCACAGTTTGTCATAGACTTCCGCTTCGGGTTGTGTTTATGAAGCCTAGTTTTTGTGTTATGCTGGTGACTTACCTAATTTACCAATATTATTTGTAATCTAGTACCTCAAATATTTGCACGATTGAAACGTCGGATATAGTGTTAAAGAAACTTCTACCACCTTGTATTACGTATCAGAGGGCCAATTCTACTATTTTTTGAAAAACGTTAGCATTTGCATGTCAGTCGCTATATGTTCAAAATGTATAGACATTGAGGCTTTTTTGACATATTACGACTGAGATGCAAATGTGAACGTTGATTAAAATTAGTCGAATTGGCGCTCAGAATACCTTGTTGCATTAAGTCCGCTTGTTTGATGTACCTGTACATATAGTTTCTTATTCAGCCGTTTCATTAAAAGCCTAGCCTATTCATTTAACTGCACCGATTTTTCATCGACCAAAGTAACATCTTTGTTTCAATATCGTTTGGTGGCTTGCCCATGTCACTTATGTCACTGATTAAACGACGAAGTTAAATGAAAAGGCTAGGCTTTTAATGAAACGGCTGATTAATTTAGTTGGCTGCGACATATATATCGTCGGTCGAATCACGAAAGGGCCTATCTGAGTTTTACCAAATTTTTCAGGAGAGCGATTTTTAATAAAATGTACAACTATTAACCGTCGTAACATTTTACCTAATTTTTATATAAGGTTTATAGAATACTCGTTTTGATTAATGGTTAATACGGTTTATATATTTAATTTACTTTTTTTGTGTAAAATAGTTGGCTGTGGAGATATTCGATTTTTTTTAAAAAAAGTTTCACTTACGCCCCTTTGTGATGTTCAATTAATATCATTTATTTCATTTACGCCCGGTATCTTAGATTTAAATTAAATAAAAAACAGGTAAGTATACTGAAGTTTAATCTTATTTTGTAATATAATAATCTGAAAAATACTCGTACATGAAGTAATAAAAAAGTTTCGAAAAACCAATCAAAATAAGTAGTAATTCTTATACTCATTCATTAAAGTTAAATTATTTTGTACTTAAATAATCTTCAATCGTGGGGTAAGTTTTCGTAGTAAAAAACATGTTCTCGATTCCTTATTATCGGTGTATCTCCGCTGCACATTTTCATAAGGTCATTATACTTCTCTTTGGAATATTTTTTTAAAGAGTGGTTTAATTGTTCGACGTTTGTCCTCAACCAATGTACATTACTTCGTTTCAGTGCTGTGACTATTAACTTACCTTGTGATTTGTGCAAAGAACACTTGCAAGTAACTATTTATCCGCGGTTTTATTCGCTTTAAACAAAGAAATTAATTATTTTACGTCATAAAAACAAACTTTGCTGCTAACAAATTGCACAGTGAATGAATGACAATGAACAAGTTTTGACAGGTCCTAGTTTCATTCGCGCCAAATTACGTTACGCCTCTTCGTGAAAAAATATAACTATACATGTACAGGCGTATCTGATGCTACGCCTATTCGTGATGTTTTAAATTAAAGGAATAGTAGATAGGGCCCTTCGCGACTACTCATAAGTCATTAAATACTGCGATTTCGGTTACGCCTTTTCGTGACATGACAAAACTTGACATCTAGAATTCAATGGTGTAAATAACTCAACATCCGAAATTTTGTGGGTTGCGCCCTTTCGTGATTCGACCGACGATATGAGTATTTATACTACTATTAAATGCGAAAGTTCAAATGGATGGATGTTTGGTACTCAATTACGCTGAACGGCTGAACGCAGCTGGATGTAGTTTGACACCGAGATAGATAAAAGTAGAAGGTATTTAAAATGGTACACCTATTTCCTGACACAGCAGAAAGTGGATCCGCCATCTCCAATTGTTTTCCGAATAATTTCCTAAATCTAAGTCGGATTTAGTTTGAGTGATCCGATTTGGAACAGTAAAGATGTTGGTGGATATAAAAGAGGGTAGTTTGAGTGTTTCCGTGAGGGTCGTCGTAAAGAGTGGAGCGTGTTGGTGCATTACTGCGGATTGTGGACGTTTAGCTAAATAGACGACGGTAAGCGGCCCGGTTTATAGTTCCTGTTTTTATTATAGTCGGGATTATTTCGTTAGTATTCATGTTGATTCCCTAAAGGTAATATTCTTGAACCTTTATACCTTTATATTTCTGCCATCCTTGGTATACAATTACAGTATTAGCAGATTTTAGAATTGTGTTCACCAGTAAGCTGCGAGGTTTATTTTCGCTCGTTGAAATTCGCGCAAAAGGTTATTGCTTGAAAACAGATAATATATGGTAGTGAGTAGCTTATATGAACCTGCTCAGTGTGCCTAGTTGTCATATCAGCGCCGTGCTGTATGTAATTAAATTATTTTTTCAACACATTTGCTCAAAAAATGCATTTACGAAGCCTGTATGCATTGTTCGAAAGTTAAAAATTATGCACCACACAATAGAGCGTGCGGCAAAGTAGGTACTCTCACCTAAGTACATATTTTACCGCAAACTCCGTTGTATAGCGCTGTGCGTATTCTTTACGGTTTTTTTTTTAATTTCCATAAAAATTAATAAGAATTCCACCAAGGAGTTTCACATCACGAGAATAAATAAGCTGAATGATCGAACCTCCTAGGAAGCGCTTTTGCTGTATACGTTTGTCTCATTTTAATATTATAGAGAAAATGAGAGAAGATAAATAAAAAAAATAAAGAATATGGTTCTAATTTTCACCACGCGCATGTGGCGCCCTTTGCAAATTCGCGCCATTTTCATATTAGAAACGTCAAAGATTGTTGCGACTTTCCGACTGATTTCTAGAGACAAAAAGTTTGTTTCATTACTTATTGTAATGTTTTCTCGCAAATGTGTCGAAAAACTCGTGACTATGGTAAGCCCTCGACTTCGTCTCGTGCTTACATTCGTCTACTCGTTTGTAAAAACCAACTTACCGCACTAATATCATAAATAACTATTGTGTTTACTTACATAGTAAAGAATCTACTTATGCTATTATTAAGAATTTAAAGCTTATAAGTGATTATAGTATTTGATGCACGAAATATTTTACTTTTGTTTTTCTGTGTAAGGGCCGGGGCTCACGGCCGGCATGGAACGGCAGGTTGCGCTACGGCATCCCGAGGTATTCCATGGCATCGCGCGGCATGCCATGGCATCTCGCGGCATGCCGTGGCATCCCGCGGCATTCCATCTCCGCGCACCGACCGGACCACATTAACCTAAATGACTGCTGCGCAAGTTTCAACCATATTTCAAATAACTTATCAATCATAATTCCTCGACACAAAGTGACCCATTATGTCTCGCGGAATGCAATGGCGCGCCGCGGCATCCCTTGGAATGAAATGGCATGATACGTCATGCCGCGGCATGCCACGATGCGTCGCGGCATCGTGGTATCGCAATAAATTAACATGAATTCTAAACTAATTGAAATAAGATTCAAAATAACTTGATTAGTAATAAAATCCTTTGCCATGACACGCTGTGCCGTGCCGGCAGTGAGCGCCGGCCCTTAGTCAACTGCAGATATGACAGATACCGACAAGAGATGTCAAAACAAAACACTGACACACTGAAACATAAGCCGACCAAACAAAACTCAAGCAATCACTGTGATGAAGCACATCCTTCCCTGAACCCCTCAGCCAATATTTCAGGCACTCACATATAAAAAATACAATATTAAAGCCATAAATCAGGCCCTCCACAAATCTACGCTAGCATAATTCCCAGTAACAAGAGTCCCGAGGGTTCCGCAGTAAATATTGAAACAGTACAACAAAAGTAATAATCTTTTCAAATATTTCAAAAGTAAATTACATATCAAATAAAACTCGAGTGTACGCGTGACGGGCTAAGGGGTGAGGGAGGCACACACAGGTTACAGGTTGGATGGGATCTTTGATTACGTGTTACTGACTCGGATATTCTCGACAAAAATATCGGTGGCATATTTTTATTAGTATCTAATCGATCATGTTTTCAAAGGCCTTAAAAATAAAATCGTATTACATTACATAAACCCTCGTCACGAGTTTTTAATCACTGTGGTATCAAAATTTTTATTTAAAATATTTTATTTTACTTCACCATGGGTGCCTTAAAGCCAGTGTATTCCAAACGGATTTGTGTTTTGATTTGTTCGCTACGTGAGCATCTACGACCGGTCTACGCCGTAGCACCGCTACGCTGCTACACGCTATACCGCTACGAGTTACGAGCAACGGGCTACGAATAATACGCCACGGCTAAATTAACATCTTGTTATGAAAGGCTTTTGCAACGAGCTTTATTAATGGTGAGGTAATTACAAAATTAATTTATATTGGGTGACTGTTTGTGTGGAATATGCCTAAAAAAGAAACGATACGTTATATCGTGGTTAACGTGAAAGTTGAAAAATGGCAGTTTTCTGCAATTTGGAAGTAAAATATCAATACCCGCCTGTTACTGTTCAGAGTACATACAGAGAAAACACGAGCAAAAAAAGTCATTAACCTACTGGGCACTTCAGAAATGATAGAAGCTGAAGCACAGTTCCAATGGGTCGTTTTCTGTGGAAAACAAAACTTATTACTTTAAGAAATTTGCTTGACTTTTACAATATAATCCTTATTACAGTTTTAATAAGTAGAACATTAATCACCACCGTTAGTGTTGTTTATGATAAACGTATAAAGTATGTAAGTATGTCTTAAAAATCACATTGGCAATTGCCCGGATTCTATCCTTCAATTGATATCTTTCAATGTCGTACATTGAGAGGCCAGAATATGTTTGAGTTTAAAATAAGTATTAACAGGACACATAACTATTCGTTTATCTGCCAAGAAAACTAACGGGAGCTTAATCGTAGGTGGTGATGCAGGCGGTTGCGGAATTGCTCGCGGTCCTAGAACGCAAAGGGCATTTGAAGGAACACGTGTGGGTTTTGTGTCAGTGTCTGACACTCTGTCCCACTCCGCTCAGAATGGAAGAAGTCATTTGAAAGGTAAAATTATCTTCAGCAAAAATCTCTAGGCACCCTTCCCTAAGCAAGTTAAACAGAATAATCTTGCTTCCCCCATAGCTAAGCACTAAGCACACGGTAACTTGTGCAGCGGGTAATGTTAGCAGAACAATATGTAAGCGAATGTGAACAGTTCCTCCCGCGTGCCACCGTGCACCGTATTGGTATTACTTGTTGAACGTTAGAGCAAGTGCCAGCGAGTGTGGGGAAGTCAGGGGAACTGTTATCGTTTGATTTCTTGAATCAAAATTATATTTAGTTACTGCTGAGTGAAATCTACTGCATCGATTTTTCATATAATTCATGGGGTTTTAAAAAACTTTTTAACAAACTTCCAAAAAAAACTTTGGAGTGTTTTTTTTTGGAAGTCGGTTTTTTTTTTGTTGAAAAGTTTTTTATTTATCATTTTCTAGTGGTACCACCTAACAACACCACTGGAAAGTCACAGGAAAACCAAAATACGCAATTTCGTATATATGGATGATTTTTCCATAATATTTTTTCCAGCTATTTGGATTTAAAACCACTGAACCGATTCAAATCGTTTGGCAAACGACCGAGTTATGCGCGAACAAACATAAAAAAATACAAACATCCGAATTGAGAACCTCCTTTTTTAGAAATCGGTTAAAAATTGCATTTCGAAAACTACGAATTATTAGCACCCGTTGCGCGCACTTGGCCGGTATTATAACGATGTTTAGGGAAATACTAGTGTCTTAATTTCATTTAGCAGATAAAAAAATGTCTCTCTAGAAACACAAATAACTTAAAACTCTAAATTACGCCGACACAATGGCAGTTTTCGTCTAAGACTTAAACATTATCCGTTATAGGTATACATATACATAATACATGAACACCCTTTCCCTGACCTCAGTCGCACGCACACATACAAATCACCCGATTACTCGAACACATCAGAGATCAGGGACTTGCTTAAACGATAAGGTCTCCTATAAACGTCACCAGCCGCGTATGGGTACGACGCACCATGATGGTTACTATGGAAATGTGCTTATTTTTTTCTAGTTTATGGTTAACTTCTTAGATTGCATGTAACTACGTTAATTGTACGTTAACTGCCTCCGTGGTCGTGTGGTTTAGGCGTTTGCCTGACACCCGGTGGTCGTGGGTTCGATTCCACGAGAAGCATACTATGTAAAGTTGTTTCTAGTTTGGCTAGGGCATTGCACGCACGTATAAGCCGGTGGTCCCGGCCGCCAAATGGCGGTCGTCAAATAAACCATGTCAGAGGCCCTTGAGGCGGTTTAGAAACTCTGACACTAGGGTGCGTGGGGTCGTTAGACCTTACTGCCTACACGATAAAGAAGAAGAAGAAGAATTGCACAGTCGGCGTCGGTGCCATTAATTAAATCCTCCATTGTGCAGGTACCCGGGTCGACCGTTGCTGGTACAACTTGCCAAAATGGGGTTTTATAGGCCCGTTGGATATCCGATGTGAGAGCGGTGGTTCAGGACATGAGCCACACATCGGAGTGCCCCGAGTGCTCCAGAAAAGTTTGCTGATGTGGTGCGTCTTTCATCATCAAACCAAGACCCAACTAACTTAAGTCGACCGTCCATCTGGCCTCCACAAACCAGAGACTAAGTAATACCCCTCGGTGAGAGTGGTGGTCTGACTTTGTAACTTTGGACTGTCTTGACAAATTTTAAAGCTTTAAAAATAAAAGCCAAGCCCAAAGGAAGTCGAAGCACAGATATTTGGAGGTGTGTCGGTCTTTAAAACGCTCCACATGGGTTTGAAGCTAGTCATACTCGTATAAGAAATCTCGTTCAATATTTCCTCATAACTCATTCTCACCACAGTAAGTGTGCGTGCATCAAGAATGTATGTAGGAAGTAAAGTATCAGTATTTAATGTAACGTGGAGCCTTATCTTGAATAATATATCGTCCGTCCCGCTGCCGCGTGTCACCGCATGTCACCGCGTCGTGACGCTCTGTGACGTCATCCGTACATTATTCACAGGAATCGCGGGTAACGCCGAATTTGGGTTCTTGTGCTAAAGGGATGTGTTGTGTTGTACATTTTACATGGCGCCTTGTTTCTTTGTTTTGACGACGATCTATTGTAATTATTTGTGAAAGACAGATTCATAATATCTATGTAGCACATAACTTTGTATGGTCGCGCCAGAAGCGTCAAGGGACGGCGGTATTGTGCGTCCAGCTAAGGAGTGGAGTTCCCAGGGGGAATCTGTGTTACGTGATAGCTACAACCGAGGGGTCTTTAAGTCAAGAGTGAATAGGTACTTCTACTAGTACTTTCACTCTGGTATTGGCTGCCGATGCATTTCCTTTCTGTGTATTTTGTACTTACGACTTTCTCGCTTGTATATCGACTGCTGAGCTTGGGTTCTATTTCCAAAAGCACTTGCTTGTTATTTGCCAGAATCTTGACTTTCCTCTTATTAGTTGATGTAAGTTTTCATTAGATCTTCCCATCGAAACCTTCCCTCTAATATTTATTAACTACTTAAAAACTTGGGAAATACCGGACCTCCTCAAAAGTCATACAGACTAATCGAACTCGAACTATGAACTGAAGCAATTGGAACGTCTTGTTAGCTCGTAATAATTCCGAAGTTCCCCGAAGACATCCGAAGCTCGCCGAGCTACTACACGTCTCGTAACTTCCTCATTACTGAACATTTGGTTAGAACAACCCTACCCGATCCTCTACGATTTAGAGGAAAATCAGAAGAACTACTACGTATAATCTATGAACTAATTATTCATCATAACAATGCTTGTAGTCCCCAAAGGATACTTGGTTTTTGCCGTTTTTGATTCGAAATAAAGAAGATTTTTTTAATAAGCCTGTTCCGTCCCACAGCTGAGCAAAGCCCTTCCCATCGCCTTCTAGATATACAGGGTTATTTGTAAAACACCAACAACCTACCAGTGGGTGAAAGTACTCATGATTATAAACAACTTTTGTTATGAGACCAACCCTGAAAAATCAAAAAACAAATCTACTGTTTCATACATTTTCATCGGGTGAATATTGCATTTTGTATGAAATAGTAGAATTTTTTTTTCGATTTTTTTTTGTCTCATAGCAAAACAATGTGGAGAGGGTTTACTGGGTCCTTAAAAGCCCTTGCTGTGTCCCTCATATTTCGAATTCGATATTTTGTTACGCATACCTTCTTAAAACTTATAACCCGTGCCGACTTGCAAACTTGTCCATACCTACAAGTTGCGCGGGACATTGACAAACGATGTGGAAGGGTCACGTGATCAATCCCAAATAAGGCATTAATTTAGACATTTCGATAGTCGCATTGCTCATAGAATGACGATTTTTCTAGAATCTTTGTGTCGATGACATTAATTAGGCCAGTTGCATCAATATCATCTACAGACCTTCTCCCCACCTTCCTGTCTAGTGCAGGAGCCCGAGGGAAGCTCTCAGTGCTTAATATCTCGCTACTATTAATTTAATAAGCGCGCTAGCTGAGAGCCGCGGCGCCGCCTCTGTATTAGCGCAGTAAAGAGCGCGCGGTAATCCGCGCCTCAGCCCCGTGTGCTCACGAATAGCATACGTAGGGAGGGAAACGATAGCTGGTTTCATATTAAACTGGCTTAGTCACTGCATTAGCTGCGTCTAATAGCGTCGTATCTGAGTTTTATAGGGACCATAATTGAGTAACAAATGCACTCGTAAATAATGTTTCTTTATTTTTGTGGCCGAATGGGTTAATTTTTAAAGCATTATCGAACCATATCTCCCGGCGGAAAGAGTTACCGCGGCCCTGAAAAACAAAGGGCACTAGGAGGAGCACGTATGGGTTTTAGTCAGTTAGAGTCTGACAACCCCTTCCCGCTCCACCTAGAGCGGAAGTCATTTGATAATTTCCCATCCATAAAAAAAACATAGAATTTTATTTGCGCCTAATATGCCGCATACAGTTACCACGCAGTTTTAGTATAGCATATAATTAAATTACAGAGTAATAGTAGCCTTACGATTTTGAGGGGAAAGACATAGCCGAGTAAAGTGAGCTCAAACTGTTACTTTGATACACAAACTCTTTACTACACGAATCTTAACAAAACATGATTTCATGTCTGTCGTACAACTTGCCACGCTCTAATCAGACCGCACTATCAAATACCTATCTCGTTGACAGTTGACAATCTCAAGCATGTCTCAGCTAAGTTCCACAAACGCAACAACCATATGTGTTCTCAGTAATGCACAGGAATTAGCGCGCCTGAGCTTAATTACATCCACTCAGTGCGACCGACGCGCCCGGTGCGTGCGACACGTGCGTGCGACACATGCGACCGAGCGACACGTGCGACCGACCGCTGGAGATTGATGCTGACTGCCCTAATATCCGCTGCAAGTGATTGATTTGCTGAACTATGTGGGCTCTGAAATGTCAGCGGTCAGTGTTGGTTATTGAATCGATAATAAAGCGGTTTAAGATGTATTAGTCGATCTTGTACCTGTGTCTTCAGAGGTTGGGAACAGTGTTTTGTACATGGGAGTATTGATGGTGTCGGGAATGATAGGTATAAGGTGACTTGGACACTATCGTGGTTGTCAGGACAACAATGTATAGCACTCGACTACTTGTAGAATTCAAGTTGTCGAGTGCTTTTAACTACTCAACTCCTTTTTTAGAGTTCCGTACCCAAAGGGTAAAAACGGCACCCTATTACTAAGACTTCGCTGTGCGTCTGTCTATCTGTCCGTCTATCTGTCACCAGGCTGTATCTCATGAACTAGCTATAGCTAGACAGTTAAAATTCAGAGATGATGTATTTCTGTTGCCACTATAACAACAAGATGGTCTTGACTAGAGAGTCTAGGTCCCTAGTTTCGTATGGAGAAGTCAGAACTAATGGTTGGTTGACTTACGACTTTATTCGGTCAATAGAGACTTCAACGACATACTCATCACACTTATGCTTTAGTATATGTACCTAAGTGTATCTTGTCTACATGTTTAGGTAAATAGACGAAATACATAAAACAAATAAAACAATTTCTTAATTTAGATAAATTAGCAACATTACTCATCATTACAATAAGACACATGTTAGGCATTCAGCTCCAAGAAACCTAGACATTACGTAAACTTGTAAATAACATGTCTAGTTTCTGAGAAAACATTGAGATTTGTAACACAAATTACTATATTTAAATCTCAATCCTCCATTAAAATACGAAGAAAAAGAAAACTTCTGAATCCTAATTACTTTTTGGAATTTATTAATGTCCATTTATAATGCAAACGTCTAAACTTTGTTACATCCAAATGAACTTGGCTTAACAAACACAAAGGAATAAACAAATGAGTGACATAATTACCTTTTTTTAAAACATGAGTGGTAATTATTTAGTTTAATTAATTCTTGCGGCCTTAGGATTTATCTTGCGTGTTATCTTATAAGGAACGCGGAAACGAAATTGTGTCTACAAAGAATCCAACCCTTCACTCGGTTTTATTCAATTCGAATCTTATTCAACAAAATGTGGATGTACGTTGTACGTACGTACGTACCTTTTGTAATCTCTGCTGATACCTCTGAAAACGAATTCGAAATGAGATCAGCTAATGTCGTTCGTCACTTGCTTCAGCACAGCTTAGCAATTGACTTTAGCTCACTCTTGTATATAAAATAATTCTGCTCTTCGCAAGATTAAAAGAGCATTCAACGTCAGCGAATTTTTAAAAGGGCCTTTAATGCTGGGTATTAATTAAGCATACTTAGCTATCAGTGGCCCAGGCGGCCAGGCGGCGGGCGGCCAGTCCAGCGGGCCCAATTAAAAGGGGCTGCTTCAATAGCCGCGAAATAACAACAAATAACCAAGAGGCCATTTTGTTGCCCACTCGGGGCACTAATTAGAGGTTTGTTAATCATTAATGTAGAGGTTCAAAGAGAATATTTTAAATTAAATGTATTTATTTATTCGTTCAGCTGCGCCATCGTTGGAAACGAAACTGACGTCAAAAAACGAGCGTGTGTTTTTTTTTGACATAGCAACACTTTTTGAAGACTTTATTGTAATACTAATCGAGTTTTTTCTACGAATTTTATAATTGCAAGAATATTATTGCCCTTTCGAAGGGAACAAGCTGATTTATACTGCTAGAAGGCAGCAGTGGTACTTTTTTAATTAGAGATATAGTGTTGGCACACGAGGTTTGTAACAGGTAAGTAAGTACCAAAGAGAAGACACTCCCCACCTTCAGTCATCAAAACTAGAGAGTACCATCTTCTACTAATATTTACTTGTTGCAACGACGACGTCATCCATTACTTTCCATCAAGAGCAGTTACCAAAGAGTACGCCATACTTATGTAATTAATTAAACAAAAAAATCTTGACGTCTCTTGTATAACTGACATGTCCATATTTTAATATAGTAACACATTTCTTTCCAAACATCAGGCAGCTACGAGTACATCGTAGTGACACAAAAGTTATCTGTCCCAAACAAATTGTTTTGTCGGGCACTTGCAACAATGTAACATCTCTGTTTAGTGCGAGCAACAAAGTTGAGACAAAGGGGTGGCCGCCAGTAATTACTGAAGCCTTCGGGGTAGTGTTGTGCCCGAGATAATTACTAACGTGTCCCATCACTAGCTGCAGCACCTTCTTTGATAAACTTTCGAAAGATCCTTTATTGACAAAGTATGTTTTTTTTTTTATTGAAGTGAAAACTTTTGAAGTGAAAATTTCTTTAACGGCGTTGTGCACTTTTTGGGATGGGTAAAGATAAGATGTTAAACACGTTGTTGACACGTGACCGTCAGGACACGTGACCTGATCGAGAAATCGTAAGACGGATAATGTAATACGTAATATTGTTTGATGTATTTCGGTCGCGAATCCAAGCGGACGTGTTTTGTGTTAATTATAATGCATTACATCTAAATAATTACGATTAATAATATAATAAGAAATTGCAGAGTCAGTCATATTAAGTAAAGTGTGTCGCGCGTGTTAATTGTGCAACTAACAACTTTCTCACAGTGCACGATGAACTAATTACTTTTATGCACAAAAAAATAGTGATTTTCTGTGTTAGTTATGTCTAGCCAAGGGTTTAGCCCTTTTGGTCGTAGCCAATTAATGCGGCGAAGTCCACCCTCTACTCCAATACCCTCTGACCAAAACCAGCCAATAGAAACACCGCCACCAGCATCCACGGATGATGCCTTATTGGCTGATGTTGTCGCTACGCCGGAGATCCAGAAATGGTTAGGATCCATAGAGACCATTTTAAACGAAGTCTGCTCTACAGTCGCCGAAGGAAAAATGAACTCTGATCAGAAGCTCCGCGTCACTAATCTTTGTCGAAAGGTCGCACATGGGACATCTCAAATGGCTGTCTTGTACCAATCCCTGAAGCAAAAATCCATTCAGGCTTACAACACTGTCCAGTTCCTTCAAGAACAGCAGGTCGTTGCAAACTCTCTGCAACAATTCAAAGAGGTCGTCGAAAATAAAATAACGCAACCAGAAAGCACTTCTTATGCCAATATGGTTAAAAAGGGTACAGACAAGTTCATTCGCCCAGAAAATTTGAGTTCTGTTGCCATCTACCCTAGCGATAAGACACGTTCTAGTGACGACACCAAAACACTGGTACAGAAAATTATCTCGCCGGAGGAACTGAAACTTCGGGTCCGTAGTCTGAGGAAAATTAGGAATGGAGGCGTTATTATTAGCACAGATAGCAAAGACGACATTGCTAAATTAAAAAGTTCGGAGAAACTTGTTTCATCAGGCCTTAAAATTGAAGAACCGTCTAAACGCCGCCCTAGGATAGCAATCATTGGTGTCCCCGTAGCTCTCAGTGAGAAAGAGGTACTGGATTGCATTTATGAGCAAAACCTTTCTGACAAATTGCCGAAAACTACTCGAGAGGCCTTTCTTGAAACAATAAAAATGAGCCATAAATCAGGAAAGAAAGATCGGTCCACATGTAATTATATTCTAGAAGTCCCTCCTAACATCAGAAAAATTCTGGTGAACCAAGGCCGTATTTTTATAAATTGGACCTCATGCCCAGTAAGAGATTTTACTATCGTGACTAGGTGCTTCAATTGCCAGCAGTTCGGACACGCAGCCAAGTTTTGCCGCGAAACATCTCCAACTTGCAACCTTTGTGGAGAGACAGGACACTCGTTCAAGGAATGCATTAACAAAACTTCTTCTCCCCAGTGTGCAACGTGCAAACGTTTTAAAAGGAAATTTGACCACCCAACTGGTGACGTGAATTGCCCTGCACGAAAATACGCTGAAGACAATTACATTAATTCGATAGACTATGAAGGCGCCTAAGAGCGCCATCGAATAATTTTGTTAATTCGCACATAAACAGTAGTTAAGTTAGTTTTTAGTATCATGACAAATCAGCTAATCAGTGGTCTAGACAGTTTTTCAGTGTCAGAAGCTATAATTTGTAATCTTGAGGAGTGCAAAAATCTTCTTCACACTGGTAAGAAATTGTTAACAGTGCTTACGCAAAACATACGTAGTATTAACCGGAATTTTAATGGCTTTGAAGTTCTATTACAAAATCTTAAATTAAGTTGTGACATTATTGTACTAACAGAATGTTGGCTCTCCGAACAAACAACGAATATTCCATCTTTAGACGGATACAATTTACACAAAACCAATAGCCACATTAACCAAAATAGTGGCTTAGTTGTGTATATTAAAGATCATTTAGTAGCAATGGTAGAAGAACCCTTATTTCAAGGCTGTAATTGCTTGTTAATTAAAATTTCCCCTGATACGGTAGTTATGGCTATTTATAGACCTCCATCCCAAAATATTGATAGATTCCTAGACTCGCTTAGCATAAACCTAGAAAAAATATCATCTTTTAAAAATATTATACTTTTAGGTGACATTAACATTAACATTGCTTCCGGGAAAATCGATACTCATGCACATAACTACCTGAACATTTGCACATTTCATGGACTGTTACCAGCTCATTATTACCCAACGCACCAGAGCGGCTCATGCCTCGACCATATCATTATAAAGTCAAAAGCGCCGTCCAAAACATTGGTTACTAATACGTCACTTACCGACCATCAAGCCGTTTTACTAACACTGCAAATACCTTCACCTAGAAAAAATTGCATGCGCAGCTATTCTAAACTCAACATGACTAATCTTGAAAATGACATACGAGCTATGAATTTCGACCCCGTCTACAATAACTCTAGTGACCCAAATATTTCGTTACAGTATTTTATAGATTTGTTACAATATGCGATTAAAAAGAACACTTTTACAAAAGTAATACCTAGAAAGTACAATAACATTAAACCATGGATTATGCCCGGACTTATTCGCTGTATCAGACATAGAGACAAGCTACACCAAAAATTTAAACTTGCCCCTAATGATGAAATACTCTCAGTCACTTATAAGCGATATAGAAATTTCTGCAACAATCTATTGAAAAAACTAAAAAAACAATATGACAAAGAACAGCTACAGAAGGCAGGAAAAAACAGTAAGCTTATCTGGAAATTTATTAAAACTAATACATTTAGCACTAAAAACTCTGAACCTCCACTCGACCTTTTATCAACTGAATTGAACCCATCCGCAGCGACGAATAAAGCAAACCATTTCTTTATTAACACTGGAAAAAATCTGGCAGAAAAAAACTTATCTAACAGGAATCCTTCTAGTCAAAGTCCATATATGACTCATACAACACTGAGCTCTTTTGTCCTATTAGATACGGACGTGAATGAAGTGATAGGTATAATAGACGGGTTAAAAGACGTCTGCGCTGTCGGTTGGGATGACATTTCTAATGCTGTACTTAAAAGACTTAAATACCTAATTGCCCCTCCACTAACTCACATTTTTCAGATATGTTTAGCCCAAGGAATATTCCCAAAATTGCTTAAAAAAGCCGTAGTCACCCCAGTTTTCAAGTCCGGAGACAAAACTTGTATTACTAACTATAGACCTATTTCAGTACTAACGGGACTCTCAAAGATTTTGGAAAAAATAATTAACAATAGACTAGTAAAATATCTTGAAAATAACAAATTGCTTTCTGACCAACAATTTGGTTTTAGGCCTAAAAGATCAACGAGCCAAGCAGTACACAAATTGACAAATTTTATAAGTCAAAATCTAGATAATGGCATGCACACCATTGGGATCTTTTTAGACCTTGCCAAGGCGTTTGACACCATTTCTTGTTCTCTACTATTGCTTAAACTAGAAAATATTGGGATAAGAGGAGCACAGTTAAAATTGTTATCTGATTATCTCAGCGACCGTTATCAGTCTCTAAAAATAGGTCAGTACACGAGCTCTGAACATAAAAACAGTGATTATGGAATCCCACAAGGCAGTATTTTGGGGCCCACTTTATTTTTAATATATATAAATGACCTTTGTCGCTTGCAACTCCAAAATGGTTTAATTATGTCATATGCGGATGACACAGCTTTACTATTCTCAGGAAAATCAAGAGCTGAGGTCTATGAACTTGCTCAGAATGGTTTTGATACTGTGTGTAATTGGCTACATAACAATCTATTAACGTTAAATTCAGATAAAACCAAATTTATTCTATTTGAAATGAGAAATACTAACCCGACGCTTACTAACCAAAACATTCACGCGCACAATTGTAATACATACGCTGACACAGCATGCACTTGTCCCAGTTTAACTAAAGCCGACCATATCAAATATCTAGGCGTCACAATTGACACAAATCTAAACTTCCGTAAACACATTGATTTATTATGCACTAGAGTGCGGAAATTAATATACATTTTTAAGAGTTTACGGGACATAGCCGACTTTAAATTAATTAAACAGGTTTACTTGGCTTTGTGTCAATCTATCCTTACCTACTGCATAACTTCCTGGGGTAGTGCCGCAAAATCAAGTTTACTATCCCTAGAACGTGCACAAAGAGCAATTCTTAAAGTTGCCACCTGTCGCCCATTCAGATTTCCTACACACCAGCTTTATATGGCATGCAAGGTGTTAACAGTTCGACAACTATTTGTTTTAAGTATAGTTTTACTGCAACACACTGAACTAGATTTTAAACCAGTACCTGCAGACAAGAGAAGAAAGGATCTGGTTTGCACAAATCCTCCGACTAAACATGCATTCATTAAAAGATTTTATATATTTCTAGGACCTTTCTTATATAATAAATTGAACAAATTGCTCAAGATATATAATGTAAGTTATAATAGGTGTAGTATAATGTTAGTCGATTATTTAGCAAAACTAAATTACGCAGACACGGAAAAACTACTAGAGGTGCTGACATAGAGTAGCTGACTAGACTGTAATTACCTTACCTAATATTTATAATAATTTTAGTTTTAGATATAAATATATCCTTTATGCCTAGTTAATAAGGTTTCGCAAAATATTGTTTCTGCTTAGATATTTAAAATATATTATGTTAATTTAATTCAAGGTTCTATTTCGAAACTACCGTCGTCGTAGAGATGGCCTGAAACACAGGTTTAAATAAACCTAAATCGGGCAACGCACTACACTATTCTATTTTTATATGCAACTGTAATCTTATACATTTGTCATACCATAGTTTTTATCCAGATTATTATAATACTATTATAGGCCTAGAGTAATATGTATACTACTGAACCATTTGTACACTTTTGTAACTTATTATTATTGCAATAAATTTTATTTTATTTTATTTTTATTAATATAAATTGTCATGTTTGTGTACGATAGCGCAATAAATGAACATTGTATTTCACCACATGATAGTACTTTAATATTGATAAATAAAGCAATTCGTGCAAAATTATTCCCTAATCATTCCAAAACATTCAAAATTGCACAAACGTTAGTTTTCACTTCTGCCGGCACTCCCGGAGTGCCACCCGTTGTTTTTTTGTTTTTCATATTTACTATGGTGTGTGTGTGTGTGTATAGGTTTATCACCTATAGCTTAATAAAAATAACAAAAGTCACCTCGTTAAGTTGTATGACCTAAGTATTGCTGAATATTGAAGAGTCGTTGCGAAATTTCAATGGTTTTTTTAAGGCAAGGTTTGATTTGTAATGCATTTCAATCAAGCAATAAAAATCAGTATTAAGAACTAGGAACGAGCTAAGGAACTTACGAATAATGATATCCTGCCACTACTGTGAAATTGTGAAATGCAAGGAAGAAGAAATAAGGAAGCAGCGCCAATTACAATAAGAGACAAAACGATTGATCACTTTTCACAAAAATTGCCTTGAACACTTTACTATTTAATCAGACATTCACACTTTTCTGTGGTACTTGTTTAAGTGGGAAAAGTAAAACAACTTTAAATCAAGTCGTTCGTAGCAACTGACTACACCTAGTTTAGACAGCAACATGACAGCAGTGTTAAACCCACTCCATCCAGTTAATAACCGAATGTGTCACAATTCCGCCTCGCCAACAAACGTGAAGCATTAGTATCGGGACCACAAAATGGCGTTCCCATGCAATAATATGTGGTTTCTAACGTGATAGTGCCGGGATTGGGCTAATCACATTGGGGCGGTGTCGGAAATTCTGAATGTACAGTCAGCGGGAAAAATATTCTACACTTGCGCAAGATTCAAAAGAGATTGTCTAGTGAAATAAGAATTATATTTCGTATTAGTTTGGTTTCGAAAATGTTTTGTTACTCACGTCATTCATTAACACAAAAAATAAAGGGAACCACAAGTCGCAGCGTTTGAAGGCCTCCCATAAGATGGACCGTTAACCGGTCGATTCAGTGACACCTGCGTGCCTTTGTCCAGCAGTGGACGTCTTTCGGCAGAAATGATGATGATAATTATTTTCAATGCTATAGAAAAAAATCGCTTTTCTGTAATTGTCACGTATTTATGCTCGCGACTGTACTCACGGATTTTCCTCGATATGCCTTTGATATGTCAGCAGTTTGGGTAGAGGCATTCGCGTTTAGGTAAGAGAGTGATTCTTTTTTGTAGTTGTCATCATTTTGTTAGTTAAACTTCACAAAAGTTTTAGTTTCAAGTGAGTGTTTCAAGTGTTGAAGTTTTCGTAAAAATTCTGCTATGTTTACCTTATTTCTCTGTTATTTTTGGAGGTTTATCTTTGGAACGATGAATCGATAAGAATATAAGAAAACATTCAATATTCTCCAAAAATCTAATCACAGTGAAGACAGAACATTTCATTCTGATATTAACTTCTATAAATCCATTCGTGGACTTCGAAATTATTCGGCGATTAGATTGCCGTCAATACTGGTGGGTGGCGAGGATTGCAAATTATGCAAAAATGGCGGCCGCCTCACATTTCCCGCCTTTTTCCATTATGGAGGGAAAAAGCCAAACGTAATGGCTATCTAGCTTGTGGTGGTTTGTTGTGTTTTTTATTTTTTTTTTGTTCTGGATTTTTGTGGAGTGGAATTAGAATTTAAGACGACTTGAAAATACCAGAAATCTTTGAGGAAATATGATGTATCTAGTTGAGTAGTTTAACTTTCTAAGGCTCAGTGTTTCCACCTATCCTATTTAAAATATATATTACTAGATGTGGAAACTTTTAACTGGCCATATTTTGTTCAAACTGTTACTTACTGTATCTGTCTAGCTGTAAGTTTTCCTAAGATAAATAAAATAAAATATAATTACTTTTTTAACACAGTTTAGACTGGTAAATATAGTTAAATATTTCCGATACAAAAGCTGCGTAAAATGCGGTTCCCTTTTACGAAATTGTCGGAAAACTTATCAATCTGCATACCTACCCTTTTCCCAACTATCTTGGGGTCGGTTTCTAGTTTAACCAGAAGTAACTGAGAGCATTTTACATGAAACGACTGCCAATCTGACCTCCACAACCCAGTAACTGGGTGTTGTTACCCAGTTACTGGGTTGTGGAGACAGATATTTCTGGCATATGACAGATAGTCAGTAACCACTCGAAAAAATATGATAAAATATCATTTCATACACAGGAAAATATTTATACTGAAATAAAATACACAATAATAATAGTTCAAGGAAAGAAGAAACCGATTTCCAGTGAAGTATGTGATTGTTAATCGAACGTCAATCACTCGGAATAGCCGACTTCTTCGGATCCGACCACACACAGTTATTACTGTGAACTGACTTCTGCTTCGATATCATGATTTCACCCCCCCACTACCCCCTATCAGTAAGACAGATGGTTAAGGGCACGTCATGTCGAAGGAGGGGGGATTTATAAAAGGTTATGTTCTATTTTGCTGTATTTAGTTTGAGTTTCTATGGCTTCTGTCTCTTCTTTTTCAGAAAGTGTCTGAAAAAACTTCTCTTCTACGTGTTCAATCATTTTCCAGCTTAGTTGAGTCTTGGACATTCGTATTTCATCCTCATCATCATATGAGCCTGCAGACGTCAACTTTTAGACATAGGCCTCCCCGCGCGTGTCGCCACAACAACCGGTCCTGTGCGTCTCGCATCAATCGGCTACCAGCAACCCTCACCATTCGTATTTAGTTTACAGTATTTCATTTTGAGGTTAACATTGGTTTGACCCGAAACAAAAGTACTTTTCTCCTAACACGCTTACAAATTTGGAATACAACCCTAAACTTTAATAGATATGTTAAATGTGAATTCTCGGGCCAAAATAAGATGCAAATAGCTAAAGACAGGGACCATTGGGAATCTTTGTAGGAGGCCTTAACCCGAGGAGGGGTTCTTGCAAACCAAATTATCTAAAAAATATTATTAGTTACTACAATCTTAGATAGGTATTAGTTATTTGGTTATAGTAATTAGTCAATATAAGGTACTGTGTTATTTAATAAGTTTTGTATTCTGAATTCTGAATTCTAAAGAGACAAAAATGAGTAGGAAAATGCACTGTTCAGAAAAACACGCTATTAAAACATCTGGAATTTCGAAAAACATTTAAGCTAAAAACACAGGCTTCTGCAACTGTTCTTTATTCAGTAGAGCTAGGGCTATATAGACAGACTATACAAGGTGTTCCAGAAGTGCGCGGTAATATGTTGGGTAGCTGTTATACATGAAGGACAAAATTGCAAAACAAAAAAAAGAAAGCAGTTTGTTACAGTTCAATCACAGATTTGATGTACACTGCATCAGACTGCTTGAAAAGTTATTTCTTCGAAATTTTTCGTCGTTTTTTCTGGTCGATTATTTCAAAGACACTTTTTATGTTTTGATATTTTTTCCTTAATGTGTATCAGCTACCCAACATCACCCTGAAATATGACCGCGCACTTCTGGAACAGCCTGTCTAGCCTTGCAGCCAATACAAGGTATAGTACAACATCACTAACATTGCGGACGTTTGTCTTGCAAATACTTTTAAGTGTACCTAGTGAACGGATCGCTCTCGCTAGTAACTGCTGCAAAGAGAATTAGGGTACAGAATATTTACTTTCGTGGATTTTACCCGTTTATATGAGTTTTATCAGATTCTGCTTGTTTTGAGAGGTGAACAGACTCCTTTTATGAGCTTACTAGCTTTTGACCATGGCTTTGGTCGCGTCAAGTTTTATTTTCGTTTAAAAAAGCCTATTGTCATCTTCAGAGTCCTATCTATCTCTGAGTTATCTCTGAGGTATCTCTGAGTTGGCCGATTCAGCCGTCACTTTCGCTTAGTTATAATGGCGTATTACTCGCAATACCAGCTTTTTTCTTAGTTTTTTTTAAAGCGTAGGTACCGTTGTTCGCAGTCTGCAACGCAAAATTAACCACCTTCAAACGGGGTGAATGAGAACGGAGGGGTGAATAGAAACAAAATTGTAAGGTTATTCACTAATAATAATATCTCAATATTGGTTGTCTAAGGAAGCCAATTTATTTTATTTATATCAATTCAATAAAATTTGGGACAGAAAATGTTTCATACAAGATTTAATAATAGCGTAAAATTTCCCTTCAAAGTTTTGTGCCGATTCACCCCTGCATTTCTATTTACCCCGTTCGTAGGTGGTTAATTTTGCTTTGCAGACGGCGAACAAGATATTGACAGGCCTGTTGGTCTAGTGGTTAGTGACCCTGACTGCAAAGCCGGAGGTCGTGGGTTCGATTCCCACCCAGGACAAACTTTGTGTGATGAGCATAATTGTTTGTTCTGTGTCTGGGTGTAATTTATCTATAATATGTATGTATTTATAAATTATATAAGTATGTATATCAGTTGTCTGGTTACCATAACACAAGCTCTGCTTAGCTTGGGATCAGATGACCGTGTGTGAGTTGTCCCAAGATAAAAAAAAAAAAAAAAAAAAGATGTCTCCTATTCCTATCAAATCAGTCGTAAAAACTAGGATTAAAGGCCATATGTCGTATTAAAAGATTATCTACGACCCCCTCCCCTCTTTCACTGTACCCCGCCCGGTCGTCACGCGTGCATAAGCCCGTCAGTCGTACATTTGCGGGTCCGCTCGGTAAATAGGTGCTGAGGTATAAGCTGAAAGAGGGTCGCTTTCACTGTTCATCTAAAGGTGAAAATAGTTGTCTGTGCGTGAACACAGATGTCTGTAAATGCCACAATTACGAGTACAAGCTCCGGGGCTCACACACGGACACTAGGTGTTTATATCGAGTGTACGGTGGATAGTGTTGTAGTCTATTTTCGCCTTTACACTACAATACTATTATGTATCCCTCGAATAGTACTGCACAAAGGAAGAAAGGATTACCAACTTAATTATGAAAGTGGAACGCTTCCACGACCGCTCGACGATGACTTGGGTTACTAAGGAATTTTGATTGTTACTCTGACGATGATATTTTAACAACTAACCTAACGTCACAGGGAACCATACATTTAATCCATAGAACATTTTGTAAACTAGATCCAGACATTTCTGCTGCTAAAACGTATATTTGCTAAAACGTTCAGAGTTAGAGACCACCTTCTTTCAAGGGCTTTCTTTAGACTTTAATGTAAGTAAGTATTCAACCCGCGTCCGCCTATCCCTTGCAACATTAAATCTGGTCAGTATATTCACGAGTCGCGTAAAAAGCGTCTGCTGCTTATGCAAATATCTGCATAATTATGCACATTTTTGTGTTAAAATCTACATTTTTATACTGCCGTGAGTAAAGTGCAGTGGCGAGCACGACTTGTGTTGTTTTACTCAATTTACGGGCTCGTATCCTGTGCGCGCTGTTTCATGTCCTGATAAGATTTCTTTATAAAATAAATTAAATGTACCTTTTTTATTGGTGACAATTTTTACAGTTGTGAAGTTGGAGTTTGTACTGTCACGCTAACGTAAAACTGTTTGTTTTTTTACGGGACTAGCTACAAGCCGCAACTTTCTCTATGTGGATGAAACGTATTAAACTAACCCTTATTATTACTGTGATTATTTTGTTCCTTTAACCATGTTATTTTTATTTTTATCTCATTGTAACTGCAATTTGTATGTTGTGTGTATGTTCTATAGTCTTGTAATTTTATGTCTAAGTAATTTTCTTATTTTAAAAAGCAGTTATTTTTGTACGGGTTTTATTTTTGAATATGTGTTAAATTACTTGTATTTTTTGTATGTTGGTTAACCTATAATTGGCGACTGTGTAAGCCTGAGGCTTTTATAACTTACAAAATGCTAAGATACGCTGTATATACAGAAGCTGTTGGTAAATCTTTATTAATAAATAAATAAATAACCCTTAGCTATAGAATAGTTTTCTATCAGTGAAATATTTTTTGCAAACGGTTAGTATTTCCAGTGATAACCTCATACAAACTAGCGAACAATGTTGCCTGTTTTTATTATTACTTTAGATTAGATATATAATAGTGCGACTGTTCTCTTAATGAACTTAAAGATTCAATTCTAAGAAAACTGATTCTCATTTAGCTTTCTAAAAGATAGACATTTGTCTGTGATATGAACCATATCTGTGCTTAACAACTGAAAATGAATAAAGTTCTGTTTTACTTGATCATGGAGTTGTGACTAATTAGGACTATTCGCTGTTAAAAAGATGCTAATGAGTTAATTAACTTTCATTTTTTCGTCTATATATACAGATCCTCTGTTACTAGGTCATAGAATTGCTGATTTTTTGTTGAAAATATCTCTTCTAAGCAAAATGAACTTTCTTTTGAGGAAAAGGTGGCGAGAAAAAATACAGGTACGTTTCTTTCGCCGTAGGTACACGAACAAGCTTTCAGAGCTTAGGGACCAGGTAAAATGGGAACAAATCTAAGCTTGTAGTGAAAGAAAACATCAAACCCAAGCCTTAGAGATGTTAAATGCTTTACGGAGTACGCGAGCGTGGTTCTCAATACTTTCCTTCTTTAAAAAAGTAAGACTAAAGTACTACAAGTCCTTGTCATTATGTCAAAGGCCTGTTTAAGGCAGTTATAGCAGACAGGCATATACCTAACTTCGAAATCCCTAAATTAAAATATTAAAAAGAATTTCTTTTCTTTCAGATAAGATAATCTAAACTTATTCAGAGGTCATGAAACAGCTCGTAACTGAGTATAATAAGGCTCTATATCACAAAGTTTATGTATTTAAACGTCTTGATTTTTGTCCACTAAAGAATAAAGCCAGATTCAAAGCAATATTGTTACGCTAACACCATAACATAATATTTAATGTTCTTGCTTCTAAAAACCTTCCTTCGATATCTTAACCCTCCCATCAATGGGAGCAATAAGCAATAAAGTACAACAACAGCTATTCTTGCTGTTTGTCGATGGCAGACATTGATCGTCGGTGGGGACGCGGTCATCAATCAAACGGCTTCAACAAACATACCTATTGATTGTTTCGGTTTCGTTATAGAAAATAGAGATAGTACAAGTTTGAAACGTTGAATTATTGATTTTAACTTGATTTAACTCCGTGTTTGTACCGGTTTGTTTATTTGAGTTAATTTCTGTGTATCTTCTCAGGGCAGTCGGCTAGGAATCACCGACTTCATCTAGTTTATATTATTAACGATAAAAAAATGAAATTTTGATCGTCAGGACATCGGCGTACCACGTCAAACAAGTCACTGTTATTTTTGTCACATATTTGTGGCATTGGTATACAGGATAAGCTTTCGTTTGTAACACAAACATATGTGACAAAGGTGCAATATTCAAATGGGTTAGGTAAGACTTACAAAACGGTGACTTCAAAAAAAAATCTATGGGTACACAAATTGCACGGGCTCATAAGTTTATCTGATGAATAGAAACCGAGGTTTTCTACCGTATTAGGTTTCGATAGTCATGGTTACCTACAGTCTAGTCAGAGGTCGTATTTCAATCTAAACAGCCCCACAACCTTTTATTACCAAAATAATTCAGCATCCGGTCCCCACGCACCCAATTTCGTATTACTTACCTGTCATAAGGCATTTTTCCCCACGATATCCCCCTCTCCACTAGTTTTCGAGCCCGGATTCATCCCTCCGTCGCTATAACCGGAGCAAGGTTAAACAGGTTGGCACAATGCACCCGGCTTCGCTCGTACTATCACAAAACATGGCAGACCTCTCGACTCGCATCTAATTTCGTCGCGAACTCTCTGACATAACCACATCACATTACGTTTGTACGCGTGTGGAATATACGGGGATTTAGTTTGAACGGGACAGCTCGGAGTAGGGTAGATGTTTGCTTGATAGTGATAAGGAGACTGATGGAAATGCTTCAGGAATGTATTTTTTGTCAATCAATCAACATTGCAATTCACTGCTAGACATAGGTACACAAACATGAGGGATGCATGAAGGAGCCTCCTCGTGTAGCGCAATTTGTTCCATCAGACACTCAACTGTACCGAGCGCTCGGTGCATCCTGGACAGTCTCACCTAACACCTTATAAGACTGGCCAATCCTTCCCTTGCGGTGGTAGGGCTAACGCCCGCCTGGTTCGCGACCACCCTCCCATCGGAGTTCGGCGTCAAGCAGCCTGCTGTGTTTCGTCGACGCGTGGGAGTACCAGTGCCTCTAGGCATCTTCTGGGCACGCTCGCTTTCATCATGAACCTCATCTATCGCTTTCCATCAGGCGTGATCGAGGTCAAGAGCTAGCCCATTCATAAATAAAAATAAAAAAAAACAAACTCAAATTCTGGAAAAAAAATTACCCATTCACAAAATGAAACGCTAGTCACGTGATACGATGGGCTGTTAAAACTCATTCGTTCGTCGTTTCGTTCCTTGGTATGCGTCATGCTGGGCACAAATAAACTCTTTTTCTTTCTTCTTTAATTCTACCAAACGATAATTAATTTTGATAATTGACAATTTTTTACAATAATTTTCTGAACATTTTCGATCGTGACCGGGCTTACGTCTTTCAAAAATTGCATCAGTGTTTGCCTTAGTTTTAATGAAGTTTGATAGAATTGTGAGTCAGACAGACTCACAATTTTATCAAACTTTATTAAAACACTGAGCGGATTTCACCAATGAAACTGAACGCGATCAGTACATGTAAACTGCGTTCAAGAGCTGTCAGCGTCAATATTCCATAGAAAAATAATGACACTGACAGCTCATAAACGTGGTTTATACGCTGATCGCGATCAGTTTGGCTTGGTGAAAATGGCCCTTAGTCTGAAGTCAGTGTAGCATAAACAAAAGCTAGGTATGACTATGACAGATGAGTCGGAGCCCCTGTCCTTCAAACTAGAAAAAATCTATAATCATCCTCCAATGCTAATGCGAATTATCTAGGATTTAGCCTGGTATATAATAAAGATTATATTCTTTCCTATTCTATTATTTTCTATACAATGTTTTCCTTTTCTAAATACTCAATGAAATTGATGTGTAATTCATAATTGAGCCTCGTTATACACAAAGTTGTACCTAAATATATTTTGGCTACCTACATATTAGCCATTAATAACTATTACAGCAAAGCTGATTTATAGCAGTGCCGGTAGCTGAAAATGATAAGCTTATGCATAAATTATCGTTAATCTAATTTAATTCCATGTGTGTTTACACTATCACGTTAAAATAACATTATAATCTAGGAAAATATTCATCCACGCTTATCTGTATAATATGCAATTTATAATTATCTATGTAGGTAAATGCAGTAATCTATTGAGTATAAAAAACAAAATGTAGTAGAAAAAAATGGTATAAAAGTGTAAATCCATGTAAGATCGTGTAAATAAACATACCACGATATTGTTGAGGTGAATCGGTAGGCTCTTTTTACTTTGTAACACATGCTGCAAAACGCCTACCAACCTTCATTATCGCGTTTTGAACCCGATATTAAAACTTCGCTAGAAATACGAGCGACAATAACAGTTAGCGCGAGTATTTTTTCGGTTCTCCCTCGCACTAGGCCAGCTGGCTCGTCTCACCGCACTTCCCGTATGTCATCACCCTTTCTACGGAAATTGCCGCTTTTGCGAATTCAATGCTAGCCTCTCCCCTCTCTCCCCTCACCCACTGCTACCCCGCCGTCACCCGCGCTGGGAAACTTTTTAATTCCAGTGTAAACAGAACAAAAGTTGGCTCGCTTTAATTCGATACGTGAATTATTCATATGTACGAGTGCCATTACTCCATTAGCAGTCGCGTTAATATTCACTTGGGTATTATCATTTTACACCACACGTGTACACAACTTCGTACCTTCTCCGTCTTGCCTAAGGTCCGTTTTAGCTCGCCATGCATGTTTTGAAGACACGTGAATTCGGGAAATTGCTTATGAAGAAGGAAAAGTTTGAATTATTGTTATTGTACAAGTTTTGTGTTGTAATGTTAGTTTAATCGTTGTAAGTATTACTTATCTGCGGTGTATCAGGCTGATTGAAGAGGTCTGCGAGGCTATCAATAACGTAAGTTATTTGAGAACGCAGGTGTATGGTAATGTGATGTTGGAACTTTGGGCTGTATGGAAAACAGTTGAAACGATAATGTTATGGTGGTACGAAGATAAAAACGTTCGCATTCGCTTTTTAGTCGCAATCTTTCCAAAATATATGGAAATTGAGGCTATTTTGACAGATTGCTGACATGCAAATGCTGGCCCTAAGGAACATCGAAATTCGACAGCGCATTGTGAAATAACAAGAGCAAAAACACACCCTGAACAAAGCAGAAAACTCCAAATAAAGTTGATAAAACAAACCGTATTCTACCCCTCATAAACATGAACATAAATACAGCGACCCATAACGTAGCGTCTGTTATTATCTCCGAAGATATCGGACGTGAACTTGACATCGTAACTGACCGGCAGCCATCTTGTGACGTCACCGCCACTGCTCACAACACCCTAATGGTGATTGGCTCGCTAAATGAACTCGTTTAGGTCGACTACATTTATATGGAAACCTATTTCTCTTTATTGACTGGAAGAATACGTTTCTCACAGGCAGTTAATTGCTTAGAGAAAATGTTTTTCCTGAAAAACATAGCTGGGATAATATTTTATTTACATGATATATCGTTAATATTAAAATCACAAGTAAATAAATTTTATAAATACAGTAACTTGCTCGTATATGGCCTACTAAAAGGAATGATTGACAATACACGTTCAAGCGAAATAGTAAACACAGGTATTTTTACACAGTGAAAAACTAATAAAATTATCTATGGTGAAAAATTAACAGATTTGAAATACCAATCAGCTTTAGGATCATACCAGTTCAGAATCTTCCTGTCGTACCAAATGTAAGCACCCTTGATGCTGGCTGGGGCTTCCAGCACCATATACAGAGGAGTTTCGGCAGCTTGGTCTGCGTCGTAGAAACCGACGCCTTTGGTCATGTCCGTACGGACCAACCCAGGATGCATGGAGTTTACAGAGATATTTCTTTCCTTCAGTTCCCTTTGCTGGATAATAGTCAAAGCACTGACAGCAACCTTAGCTACTCTATATGCAGCAATCGTTCCATCATCAGCTATATCAGACCTTTTAAAGGTACCATTCTTCACAGCATCCAAATGCCAGTTCACGAACTCATTGATGTCATTAACTGTCAGATCTTTGCTGGAGAGCCTCTTGATCCAGTACTCATTCCTCACGTTGGATAAATGTCCACAGTCACTGGAAATGTTGAGTATGCGTCCATTGTTTCTGACCAATGGGTATAGATACTCTTGGATGATGAAGAAACTGAAGTAGTTAACATCGACGATGTCCTTACTCTCCTTGTAGCCAAGGTACAGCTCGGAGCAGTTGCAGACCGCAGCATTGTTGATCAGAATATCGATGCCTCCGTATTTCTGTTTGACGTGATCCCTGAATCGGGCAACACTGGTTTTGTCTGTGACATCTAGCTGATGATACTCCGGATGGAGACCAAGCTCGTTCAGTTTGGCGACAGCGGCTTTCCCTCTGCCATCGTCTCGAGAGGTAAGGAATACTACTCCATCGAATCTCTTCAGAAGACCTTTAACGGTGGAGAAGCCGATTCCTTTGTTGGAGCCGGTGACCACAGCTACTTTCACCATGATCGCAGTGTGTACTATCGGTAATGCGATAACTGAATGACTTGACTCGGTCTGTTGATATAAGATAATGAGAACTGGACCTCTTATTTGTTTCGTGATCGCTGAAGTTAATTCGCGATAAGATAGCCACTGGTTGCATAGTTCACGGTAAACAGAAGTGTTATCGAATCAATTGCAAAACAAATCTATATTGACTTATTACATACCATCATGCTTGTGTTACCGGGTCGATCTTCAAGGTTAAGCCGCTTACCGAAGTCGGTCTGTGGATGGGTGATCATCTTAACATATCGAGGTTCCTCTGTGCCTCGGAAACCACGTTAAGGCTTTGGTCCCGACTGTCATTTGTAGATATTTGGCAGTCGTTACGGATTGTCAGAACCCAGAAAATTTGACACCAGTCTTGCCAAGAAGTACTGCGTTACCCATCAATGGGTTGTGGAGGTCTGGTAGGCAGCCGCTCGACGTAAAACACTGGGTTTCAGCTGAATCCAGTTTGACTGGGAGCCGACCCCAATATAGTTGGGAAAAGGCTAGCTAGATGATGATCATACTCGTGTTACCGAACGGTTAGGCAGAGGCATATCTGTAGACCCCCTAAATGTTGTTAGTTATGTTTAACTTCCATGTAAGCTTGCGCAGCTAGCGCAAATCCGGGTACGTTGTGGGTACGTTGAAATAACAGATGGATAAACCCAATCACATTTTGCTCGACCCGAGAATCGAACTCAGTACCTCATGACCTACGAGACTGTAAGAGTAGGTTTATAAAAAAATAGAACAACGAAGCGAAATATTATATTTAAAAAATACAAACATCCGAATTGAGAACCTCCTCCTTTTTTAGAAGTCGGTTAAAAAATATTTCGCTTCGTTGTTGTAAATCACCTATAAAAAACAGGTTGACATTTATGTTGTTTTATTCAACAAATCTGAAATATCTTCACTGCAATACTCGTGCAGTTATTTATAAAATCTAATAAAACGTAGGAAATAGGCTTGGCGCCAAATTGCCCGCAGTGATTCGATTTATCGCTGTATAGTGTACACCGTGAGCGGCTACATTCGGCTCCACGTTTTAAATGTGATCAGTATAACTCGATTGTTTTACAAGTACGTAGGTACGAGTATACAACGTGTTCCTTTTTAAGCGACTTCAAAAACATGAGGAGGTTCTCAAAACAGTTTTGATTTTTTTATGTTTGTCATCTCATAATATCTGTCATTCATGAACCGATTTGATACATTCTTGTTTTATGTGAAAGGATATACTTCTCGATTGGTCCCATTGAAATTTTATCAAAATCGGTTCAGTAGTTTGATTTTGAAATCCAAATAGCTGGAAAAGATATGTGGAAAAATCATCCATGTATACGAAGTTACGTAGTCTTTTTTCCAGTGGTGTTGTTAGGTTTAGGGCACCACTAAAACGTGAAAAATAAAAAAACTTTTTTACAAAAAAATACAACCGACTTCCAAATAAAAAACTACAAAGTACAAAACAATTTTAATTTCGGAAGTCGGTGTTAAATTACGAAGAAACAACCGAAAACACCGACTTTATTTTGTACTTTGTAGTTTTGATATCTCATAATTATACAGGGTTATTTGTAAAACACCAACAACGTTTCAGGGGGTGAAAGTACTCAGTGTTTATAATGATGTGTACTTTCACCCCCAGAACAACCCTGAAAAATCGAAAAAAAATCTGCCATTTCATACATTTTCATCGGGTGACTATTGCATTTTGTATGAAACAGCTGATTTAATTTTTTATATTTCAGAGTTGGTCCCATAGTAAAAGTTGTTTATTATGATGAGTACTTTTACCCCCTGAAAGGTTGCTGGTGTTTTACAAATAACCCTGTGTAACTTGAAGGTTATATTCTATGAATTGAAGTAATGTTAAATGTCTAAGAAACATCAGCTCCGAAACGCATAGTTACGCAGCGAAAACCAAACTTAACTAAGATGATTCAAAAATTGTCAGCAGTTTATCAACTTTTAAGTACCTAAATGTCATTGATAGTAAGGTCAGTCACCCGCTTTTGTTTTGTTTTTCGGTAAAGTCGCTTAACATAGACAGTCGCAGTTGTGTCGAATTATTTTGTAAGAGAAATGAAATATAAAAAAAAATTGAATTATTAAATATTTAGTATGCTATTCGATTATCTTAGGTGGTCTGATTAATACCCTAGAGATATGGCATATCAAAAGGAACACGTTGTATTTATAAACTCTTACGTTAAACTTTTTTAATTCTGTGTTGATAGTAAGACTTTGTAGAGCTCGTGTCTAAATACGAGTAATTACAACAGCACAGGGGCTCGATTCTGCTATTGCAATCGTGTCTCAATGACCGGTCAGTGATCGAATATTTGACAACTTTGACAGTTTTTGTATGGGAAATGTGTCAAAAGTTTGACGTTATACGTCAAAAATCGATCATTGACCGGTCATTGAGACACGATTGCAATAGCAGAATCGACCCCCTGGTCGATCTTCGGATGGGTGACCATCCATTACATATAGAACCTCTTCCATGCCTCAGAAAGTACGTTAAGCCGATAGTCCCGGTTGTCATTTGTACATGTTTAGTAGTCATGACGGGCAGTCAGAAGCCAGAAAATCTAACACCAGTCTTGATGTGTTACATAATTATACCTACTGGTTTGTGTAGGTCCGATTGGCAGTCATCATCATATCAGCCAATTGCCGTCCATTGCTGAACGTAAGCCTCCCTCAAAGAGCGCCAACCATCCCGGTTTTGAGCTGTCCGCATCTATCCTTCCACCTTCTTCAAGTCATCGATCCATCGTGTCGCAGCGCGTCCCACACTATACGTTTGCCCATACGCAGTCTCTTCTCCAACACATGTCTGCTCCATCGACCGACTGTCCGTCAACAGACATGGCCGGCCCACTTCCACTTCAGCATGCTGATTCATCGCGCAATGTCGGTGACCTTAGGTCTCTGGCGAATGACTTCGTTACGAATTCTATCCACCAGAGAAACCCCGAGCATTGCTCTCTCCATTGTACGCTGAGCAACCTTGAATTTGTGGACCAGACCTATGAGTGTCTGGTGTACTGGTCATGAGGGATTTTGGAATCAACGATTCAAAGATATCACGCAGCTTCCCGAATGCCGCCCAGCCCAAACGCATTCTTCTGGTCTCTTCCTTCTGAAAGTTGTGCTGCTTAGATATTATGTATTCTTGGACAACCTCGAGGGTAGCGCCATTTAAACTCGACCGATCAACCCGAGGGTTGACATGACCATTGTACATGACTTTGGTTGTGTCTAGATTCATCCCGAGACCCACCCACCTTGAAGAATCGCTCGCTCCATCTAATTGATTGGCAGTCACTCCATCTAAAATACTGGTACTCAGCTGAATCATCTCAGACTTGAAGCCTGTCTGCTGTTGGTTTCTGCAGTTACCATAGATTTTATTTTGGTAACATCGTGTAATCCTCAAATTAATCAATTTCCAATGCTTTAACTGAAATTGGTTCCCCATAGTCCCAAATGTTGTATCAGGTAATCCTCTCGACCTTTCACTGTCTCAATGCGAACCTTTCATTTTTACAAAACACCCAAGTTCTCTTTCATTTCCCTACCAATGAAATTGAATGCAAAGCGGTGTGTATACCTTAATAGATAAATAATGCAGTGAACAAAAGCCTGATATTCAATGTTTACATATCGTAATAGAAACAATCTTTCTAAAATCGACACACAGAACATACAGCACTTACATGGGGATGCGTTAATGGGATGCTCCGCGGCGTGTCATGAATTATTCATAGTGAGCGAGCAATGGATCGTTACGGGATGAATTTGATCGCTTCGTGCGTTATCTAAGAGCGGTATTTTACGCGAGTTCCTCATAATGGCTGCACTTGATATTGATTGTGATCGAATGCATTACGATGGAGGGAATTGAAATGTTGCTGATAAACTCGAGCATTTACTGTAACTATTTAGATTGTGTACCTACTGTATAATATGCGCAGTAGTAGTTTTGAGTTTTATTCCATTCCATTAAATAAATTCCAAACTAGCTAGCGGCCAGTTGTGGTTTTCCCAGATTCATCATCTGCCTAGCTGATTATCGGTATTCATGTGGAGCGGCTGCCAAACCGACCACCACACTTCTTGGAAGACTGGTGTCAGATTTTCTGGCTTCTGATAATCCGTAATGACTGCCAAATATATCTAAATGACAGCCGGGGCTAACGGCTTACACGGCTGGCACGGAGGAATCTCGGTATGTTAAGATCACCCATCCACAGACCAACCTCCGCAAACGTTACTTAACCTTGACGATCGGCCCGTGCGGCTGTTATAATTTAGCCACGAGCAACAAATACAGTATAATACAGCCTATGTCTATCTAGAATAATGTACCTTTCAAATGGTGACACGTGGTTTCACCATTTGAATACTTTGTACACACACCACACCTATGCACCTGTTTAAAATAGGTTACAAAGATTGCTCTCCGTAATACACAAACTCGCTCTTGTTTTAGAATTTTATTTCAGAAAGTTTCAATATATGTAAGTAGGTAATTGGTTGACACATAGGTCGAAAAACCCACCACGTGCACAAATTTAGTAACATCAACTGACCGACGATCCCATAAAACAAACTAAAAGGTATTGATGAGCATAAGGCATCATGTCCCGTAATTTCGAATCGGCTATTATCTAAGCTACTCGGATTTTCACATGGAACTATCTACTTACACCTTATAGCTTGAACAAAACATGCCACAATTCCAGAATTACAAAACCATCTATGATAGTTTACAGTAATTACAGTTGATAGTTTGCCAGCACCTTTTTTGTAGAGATACCTAATAGTTAATTCAGAATACACCTACATAAACCTGCAAAAGCAGCAACAATTACAGCCATGTCTAATTATACTCCTCACATTGTGTTCAGAAGTCAAAAAACAAACTAACAAGCTCCAATTTATGTTATTGGAGTACATCACTATTGTTTCGGTAGGATTTAATCAAAACTTTATCAGATAAACAGCGAGCGCGGGCTCCGCTGCGAACGCTCACATTCTGTACAGACCCAGACAAGTGGGTATTATAAACGTAAATTATGTAATTTGTTTGTATAAACTAGCTCGTGTCATGTAGGCTTACGTGTCTAGAATTATAGGAGGTGTAATTAAGCTTTAACGCGAGTGTGATGAACTTAAAAGTTTAATGTTGTATAATCATTGGATCTAGTTGTCAATTAAGACACCACCTTCTTTGAATTAGTAACTGCCATTTTGATACGCAATGTCGTATCAATATTATTATTGAAAGATCGATTATAAATAAATGTAACGTTGATGACAAAGTAAGTTTTCCTATCAGCACATACTAAATTAATGACTATTTTGCAGTCGCTATATAATGGGTTCTACTGACAAATTAATGTTGACATAACCGTGTTATGTTCAATTAGTTACAGAGCTTTGTATCACATGATTACCTACAGATTGATCTTACATGTATACGTTTTGTAATTGAAAAAAAAATACTATCTTCAAAATTGTAAACAAAAACCACAAGAAATGTTAAAAAAAACATTATTCGCGTGCCTCTAATTATTGTATTTTTACCTCAGAAGTCTGAATTTATTTTTCAGACACACAACATTTAAGTATTTCTGAGTCTAAACTGCCAAGTTATAATTACACCCTCAGGTACAAAACTTGTATAAAAGTATACTTATTCAAGTCTAGATTTTGCTAATATATCACAAAGTTACACCGGTTAACTTAGCTCAAAGTCAAAAGACAAATACAATAAAACATTTTATTTGATTACTCGTTTCACGTTAACTTGTATTTCGTTTCAATTTAATCAAAACTTTGCGAAACAAACATCAAAACGTTACTGAAGACACGAAGCAATATGTTCCAACAATTTGGGCGATTTGTGGTTCGGTAATAAATTGGAAAATCGTTACTTACATGAAAAAGAAAGAAAAAGTGCAAAAAATAAACAAAATGAGTGACTTGCTTCTGTTTATTTATAAAATTAAAAATATAGCACTGGATGTCAAACTGAAATTGTAATAATTATGCGAAAAATAACTTTAAAATAACTAGCCGTTTTGATTGCCACCAAAGGTTACATTCAACTGTAGAAAATAATTTATAATCGCCACGTTTGTCAAACTGATTGGTTATCGAAGTACATAATTATGTCACTGCTGGTTAACTTTCTAAAACCATTTCAATGTTACAATATTATCGAAATTCACGGAACTTTATACTTGCACATTTAATCGACGCCGCACAGTTTATCTTGCTACTTACGCAATCGCAGTTTGGCAACACTATCTAAAACCGTTAATAATAATACATCAGTTGGTGGAAGTCTATGTCCAGCAGCGGATATAATTTACGAGCAGTAATTAATTTCACAAACAAAGAGATAAATCTGATTACCAACATAATTATACTTACTACTTAACACTGAAAGGATCTCAAAATAAATTGCTTTAAAATTAATTTTCAAGAACCAATAAATCAAAGTTTAATCTGCGTCACTTAATTAAAAGTCTTTGTCATTATTTTGGTCTCATTAAAAACAATCTACTTCTTCAAATTTTCTGTCTTGAAGAAGTAATCGGCTTTGTAGTCGTACCAGTCCAAGACTTTTCTGTCGTACCACACGTAGGCACCTTTGAGACTGTCAGGAGCATCAAGTACCAGATATATGGGAGTTTCCGCGGCCTGATCGGTATCATAGAAGCCAATTCCAAGCGTCATGTCAGTCTGGACTAGTCCTGGATGCATGGAATTCACCGAGATGTTCTTTGACTCAAGTTCCTTTTGCTGCAGCATCGTGATGGCACTGAGAGCCACCTTCGCTACTCTGTACGAGGCTATTGTTCCTTCATCTGCTATGTCATCATAGTTGAAGTTTTCTTCCTTTACGCCATCCAAAAACCAGTTCACGAAATCATTAATATCGTCCACTTTCAAGTCTTTCTTCGACAGCCGCTTAACCCAGTATATGTTCCGTACGTTCGACAAATGTCCACAGTCACTAGATATATTGAGAATGCGTCCATTTTCTCTCACCAGCGGGAATAGCAGCTCTTGGATTGTCAGTATACTGAAATAGTTGATTTCCACAACTGTTTTGCACTCTTCGTATGTGTTGTAAAAAGCTTCAGTGTTGGCAACGGCTGCGTTGTTGACAAGAATGTCGATGCCTCCATGCTTCTCTTTGAGGTGGTCTCTAAACCGCAGCACGCTGTCCCTGTCGGTGACGTCGAGCTGGTGGTACTCCGGCTTCAGCCCGAGCTCGTTCAGCTTGGCGACGGCGGCCTTCCCTCGGCCATCGTCTCTTGACGTCAGGTACACGACTCCGTCGAACCTCTTCAGGAGTCCTTTAACTATTCCGAAGCCGATTCCCTTGTTGGAGCCGGTCACTACAGCAACTTTCACCATGTCTGCTCGGTGTCGACACACTTCGTAAAATGACAGGAATGGTTATGATACGGGAAATTCCATTAAATATCGTATTTGTTTGTGAGAGATAATGTTGAAATAATCATCATTACCTATTATATCCAGTGGACCATGATAACGTTTATCAACGACGCATTATCGCCGTATCTCTAAATAGTACAAACCTAGGAGTGGGCACCGGCTTTGCTTGGCCAGGATATAATTATGTTCAGTTCAGTTTTCTAATAAATAAATAATAAATAAATAAATAAAATAAAATTCGTTTATTTCAGGTCTTGGACCCATAAAAAATACAATTACAAATTATTTTAAAAAAATGCCATTCTTGCACTATAAATTTAACATAAATGGATTGAAATAATTACAAAAATTTAATTTGAATTTAGAATTTTAAGTCAAATGGGTAGGTACATATTTTTTTATGAATGTCAAAAATAAAACAAAATAAAATACAATGTCAAAATTATGTCCAAAGAAATACAACGTCACAATATAATAATAAAAGTCACAGAAATATATATGTGCAGGCACTGGCATGCAGCTGCAGCCATCTCCGCAAGAAGGGGGAATCCCACCGCTCGGACAACACACTCAGGATTCCGTTGGAGCTGCCCCTACAGCGACGCAGAAGCGATGCACTCCTTTTCCGGATTATTCCGTAGAAATCATCGGTAGTAGCATCAGCGAACATCGCCGATGCGCTACAAAACCGGGGCCGCCCCAGCAGAATCCTGAACGCGTTGTTGTACTGGACCCGAAGCGCGTTGTACGCCCGCAGAGTGAAGTTGGTCCACAGGCTGCACGTGTAAAATGTCTGGCAGTATGCCTTGAACAAGGTTATTTTAACCTGTGAAGAACAGCGTGCAAACCTGCGAGCCAGCATGTTGCACCGGACAGACAACGCCCTTCGCTCCCTCTCAATGTCCGCATTGTCAGACAGATCCTCGGAGACCCAGTGACCCAGATACTTGAATCGATCTACTCTAATCAAATCTGACCCGCAGAGAGTGACAGGTGGACCAGTTAAGTAGGTTTTAGTACCAGATTTGAAGACCATGTATTCACTCTTCTTTGGGTTATATCTGAGCCCATGGGCCCCCGCGTAGGTCTCACAAATATTCAAAAGCCTGCGCATTGCAGAAAGAGACGGGCTCAGCAACACCATGTCATCCGCGTAACTTATGTTGTTTATACATACCCCATCAACGGAACAACCGACCTTAGTGCTGCTGAGCTCCTCGATCAATTGGTTCATATACAGGTTGAAGAGACGCGGAGAGGTTATTCCCCCCTGCCTCACCCCACAGTCCAACCCGTATATGTCCGAATGCGACCCTGCCCATCTGACACTATTTTGCTGGTGACTGTACCAATATTCAAAAAGGGCTATAATGTCATGCGACAGCTTCGTCTCGCATCGCAACTTACTCCACAACTTGTCGTAATTTACTGTATCGAATGCTTTTGACAGATCTAAGTAGCAAGCATATACAGGAGTATTTCTGTCTGTGTAGTACTGAACAGTTTGCTTGAGACAGAGGATAGCACTCTCCGTTGAAAGGCCAGGCCTAAAACCAAATTGGGCGTCATTAAGAAGCAAGTGCTTTTCCAACTGTTGGTCAAGCAAACTATCCAGCAGCTTACTTATGACTGTTGCTAGCGAGATGGGTCTATAATTTGAAATGTCAGAGGAGTCACCAGTTTTATTTTTCACAATAGGAACTACTACGGAGTACATTAAGTCATCAGGCAAGTAACTGTGACCCACACATAAATTGTAGAACAAGGCGAGAACTCGCGGTAGATGTACACCCGCGTACTTCAGATGCTCGACGCTGAGCCCATCGTGACCCGGGGACTTACCTCGAACCATTCGCTTTATGACGGAGGCCACATCTTTGGCTGTGAATCTAACGGCAACGTCCCCGGGGCGATCCACAGCGGCGAGCACCCGCGACGCGGGCCCGAGCGGGGATTCGACCTTGAAGTGGCGCTGAAAGGCACAGGCTATGTCCCGGGGCTCATGCGCATCCCCAACACTCACAGGGCGGCTCGACATAGTATTCATGTTTTTTGTGTTTTTCCAGAAGTTGCTAAAGTCGTTATTAGCATGATGCTCAGCAATAATATTCATTTTAATCTGTAGTTCATTATTTTGGCAATATTTCAATTTAGATTTAAATATTTTCCTGGATTCACACATTTCTGTGTACGCAGGTCCAAAACTAGGTTTACCACAGCTAACCCAAGTCTGAAAACAAAGTCGCGCCCTCCCGTGAGCATCCCTGACAAACTTATTCCAGCCCGGTACATGTCTATGCTTCTTAAGATTAGGTACATGTTTCTTACAACTGCGCTTAGCGCCCTCAGTCAAAATATTTACAATGGTCTGGTACATTTTATTTATAATTAATTTGTGGGACTCATTATCACACATTTGATCCGCACAATAAGTAAACTCTGGTGGGAAATCTATCTGTTTTAGTTCTGAGTTACAATAATTTAAATACATTTCGATTTGTTCATCGTTTCTAATACCCCAATTTATTTGATTAACTTTTGACTCAGTTATCTGACTTTTAGGTAAAATTACATTTAAATTACACTCCACTAGTAAAGGAAAATGATCAGACCAATAGGTATCGTGCAGAATAGACACGTTAACAACGGCGCTTCGCGCTGAACCCGTTACCACGCAGTGGTCAAGCCAGCGGCGGCACCCGTGCGCGTCACTAATAAACGTAAACGCGTCGGAAGGTAATATTTCCATGTCCACACACGACCACATCTGTTCTGTACAAAACGCTAACAATTCACTAGAAAACAGCTCACCTGGGTGTGCGTTGAAGTCCCCCAGAATAAACACAGTTTCCACTTCATTACTCTCGATTATGGCATGCAACTCACTCAAACACTCGGTAAACTCGGTCAAATTTTCAATAGAATCAGTCGGCATGTACACTGTTATAACTAAAAACGACCTGTCGTTAGTCACTATCTTGATCGCGGCGAGTCGTACACTTCTACACACAACAACCGATACCGACGGAAAAGAAGACTTTCTCCACAGCAGGGTCACCCCACCATATGGTCTTCCTCTAACAATTCCTGCCGACGTATCCACAGCCGAGTTGCCGGTGTATGAAAATGAGTCATCGATGGTTCCCAGGTACGGTATATCGTGCGGAAGCAGCCAGGTCTCTTGAAGCGCAACAATGTCAGCTGATCGACACAGGTTTCTCACACAATCAACAGAGCGAATGACGCTTTTACAATTGAAGCTTACAAACTTAGAGGTGTTTATCTTAACTTCCATTTGGGGTAGGTTTCGTAGTTTCCAACTCCCGATAGGTACGCTCTGCCGTACGCGCGTTTCGACTAAAGTCCACATAACGGCGGTATAATATCCCATTGGGCCAAAAATCATCACTTAAAAACATATCAATTTTATGATTTGGGACATAAACAATGTATGCATTGTAAGCCTTCGCAATCTTCATATTCATTTTTTCTAAATGGACGTCTAAGTTAGTCTTTTTGTTTATATAAGCCTTGATGTCACACACAGACGTTTCGGTTGACACGTTGTAGATATAAATCGCAGTTTTAATATCCGCTGCCTTAAAGTTGGTATTTTCGTCCACAATAGCTTTGCCCGTTTTACCCAAAAAACGATTTCTATATCGTCTCTTTTGAACGAGCTTCCATTCTTCAGTCGGTTCTTGGGTTTTTGTTTCTCCACTCTGCACAATATCCGCAAAAGTTTTACTTTGCCGCTCGCCATCCGCCCGAGCCGTGTGTGGCGCGTGGATGACGGCAACCGGTTTAATAGCAAGCTCATGACTCACCACTGCTCGCGGTGTGCAAACGCGAAACTCCTCGCTTCTCTGCGGCGGTGACGTAAATTGAGCCGTTACATTACGCATACTTTTTACTGGACTACCCTCGCTAGTAAAATCCAATGGCTGCTTTTTTTGAGCTGATGATGACTCAGTAGATTGTTGATTTGTTTTCCTATCACAACATATCGGTGAAAACCCCATTGGCCCACTTTCATTCTCAAAGCTAGGTAATAAGCAGGCGCCTCTTTTAATGTTGACATTACGAGGAAAGTTGTTGACAATTGACGCCTTCTTAAGTGATTCCACTTCAGCACTAAGCTCCTTCATTTGATCCACTGTTGCATACTCGTTAACAATACGGTTTATGTCACTCTGCATTTTCAATATGTCTTTCAATACTCTGGTCACGTCTACGTGGTCAAACAAAACCGGAGGTAGTTTGTGTAAATCTCTGGCCACGAAAATTGGAATTTCCAGTGGATCTAAGTTCTTCAGTATCCATACAATGTCGTCAATATTTCTTAGTGTCTTTCCCTCCCTCTTTCTTAACTTCTTGCGCTTTGAAGTAGTAACAGATTCAAACAGCAAATTCTTGGCTTCTAGAATGTCACTTTCCGAAAATGCACTAACACAGATACTCGCGATACTTTGCTCGTCCATCACTTGTATCTTGTTACAAATAAAGGCTAGCACCTCATTGATCACCACATTACAATTCGAACATTTTACAACCGTTGAAGTCATTGTTTATCGCAACGGCTTCCCGAGCCGACCACAGACACGTCTTATCACCGGCGCGCGCGACTGCGTTGTCGCCAATAAATACCATTTTCTAAGAAAATGGTATTTTATTTTCTACTGTTACAATGTTTGAAGAAATTCATTCGTTTACTGTTTTGCATGGTGGCAGGGTTCTCCATTTTATTTTGAAATTCGTGTCCATCCATACTGCTGCATGCATACTGCTTTCTCACAATACAAGTCTCGACTAAATTCCATTACAAAAGCTTTGTCAGGTCGTGGTATAAGATGTTATTAGCTGGCTTTATTGAAATTTCCCGTAAGAAGAAGCACAACAAAATTGTATTTGTACACAATGATTGACATCCTGAATATGGACGTCAATCATTGTGCAGTAACTGTGCCTGTTCTTCAATACATGTCATCTTCTTCGCTGTCCAAATCATGTCAGTCATTTTGTTTTTCGTGTCTCACTGTATCTTCGTCACTAGGGACAGTTGTACTAATAGTCGTTATGTGGCATTATTTTTGTAGATCACCATTAAACAATATTTCATATCAGCTGTCTTATCAAGTACTTTGTTATCATGTCGATAAAATATATCACGTTGGTTAATTATTTGAGAAGCCAGTAGCCACACCTACATATAAATGTGCTATTTATACTCTTCTGTAGTGCAAGTGTACGGGGCAAATGGAACATTGGAGATATTTAAACATTGTCTAATACTGAAAACTCAATTGTACTCAGTTCGTTATTTCCCACTTCTTCAAGTTCAATAAGCAGTAATTTACTAACGAATCAGACGGATTAATTCAGTTTTTGTTGCAATACAGTGCTATTAATGATTACTTACTGATATTTTGATAAGAATAAAATATAATTTTCTATAAATAAAAGGGATAGAAGCCGCCATAGCCTGATTTTGATGAAAACTAAAACTGCATTATTTGATTTTTGAAAAATCGGTATTCCTAGCCAGGAATCTAACCGATTCGTGGCTAAGTTATAACAGCCGCATGGACCGATTTTCAAGGTTAAGCAATGCTTGCCGAGGTTGGTCTGTGGATGGGTAACCATATTAACATAACGAGATTCCTCCATGCCTGGGAAAGCACGTTAAGCCGATGGTCTTGGCTGTCATTTGGAAATCTTTGGCAGTCGTTACCGATTGTCAGAAGCCAGAATATCTGACTGGGTTACACAGTACCACTTCTTGGCAAGACTCCAGTCTTGCCAAGAAGTGGTACCCAGTACTGTGTAACCCAGTTAATAGTTTATGGTTTCACTGGAAGCCGACCGCAATATTGTTGGGAAAAGGCTAGGCAGATGATGATGTATGTATAGATTACGAGTATATACGCGGGCTTAATACTGTTACCATTAGTGTTTCTTGACACTTGACTTAAGGTTTGAAACTATTTAGTTACTCTCAGGTCCAAGTTGGATAAAATAAACTTACACAAGTCTAGAATAAGCCAATTTGTTTTACAATATCATATTGATTCTCTCATTATCGACAATTATAATGGTACGAGTTGAAGACTCGAATTAAATCACAATGTGTAATGAACATGGTAAACACTTCCTGGAGTCGTGAATATATCAATGAGTCCATGTCCATGGTCAGCCAAGAATTGTTTATGTTCATGATAAGATAAGATAAAAAAATACAAACAAAAAGATGAATCTGAAGGAATCTCATTGCAAATTCTAAGTAATTTAATTTTAATATAGGTATCAACATTCAGTCAGCTTCATTTAATTTTATTCACGCTCTCTGTACAGGTTTTAAAATAGTCAGTCTTGAAGTAGTAATCAGCTTTATAGTCGTACCAATCCAGGACCTTTCTGTCGTACCACACATAGGCTCCTTTGAGACTGTCAGCAGCATCAAGTACCAGATATATAGGAGTTTCAGCTGCCTGGTCTATGTCATAGAAACCAAGACCGAGCATCATATCGGTCCGGACTAGTCCTGGGTGCATGGAGTTCACTGCGATGTTCTTGTGCTCAAGTTTCTTCTGCTGCAGCATTGTAATGGCACTGAGAGCTACCTTCGATACTCTATACGCAGCAGCTGTTCCATTATCAGCAATATCATCATAATTGAATGTTCCATTCTTTACGCCGTCCAAAAACCAGTTCACAAATTCATTTATATCTTCCTCAGTCAAATCTTGTTTTGATAACCTTTGTATCCAGTACATATTCCGTATGTTCGACAAATGTCCACAGGTACTTGAAATGTTAAGTATGCGTCCATTTTCTCTCACCAATGGGAACAACAGTTCTTGGATTGTGAATATGCTAAAATAGTTGATATTAACAATGGTTTTGCATCCTTCGTAAGATGGGTAAAATTCTACACTGTTACCGAGGCCAGCATTGTTGATGAGGATATCGATTCCTCCATGCTTGTCCTTGATGTGGTCTCTGAACCGGAGCACGCTGTCCCTGTCTGTAACATCGAGCTGGTGGTACTCTGGCATCAGCCCGAGCTCGTTAAGTTTGGTGACGGCGGCCTTCCCTCTGCCATTGTCTCTCGAAGTCAGGTACACGACTCCGTCGAACCTCTTCAGCAGTCCTTTAACTATTCCAAAGCCGATCCCCTTGTTGGAGCCGGTCACTACAGCCACTTTCACCATGTCTGCACTGTATCAAGTCTCTCTGTGAAATGAGATAAGTTCAAAACGTTGCAATTTAGTATAAAGCCATATAACAATTTTATTTTGACTTTCGTTATCGTATTCGGCGCACACAGATAGCGTGTATCTGCGATGCATTATCACAATATTTAACATAAATTGACTGCTCACAATATAATTACAAATGGTTGTCAACGAAATTTGGGTTGTAGTAAACACAAGTTTATAATTAAACGTGGATAAATTGTTGATTACAGATTAATGTTGCCAGCATCAACAAGTTCGTCGGTGCTTACGATCGTGTTCTGACAAAATTGAAACATTGAATTAATAATCGGTCGCCTACATATATGATATCTGCTATTGGTCGCATAACATCAAATTATTCAGAGACTAGTTTTGTTAGGGTTACACAGAATTTATTGATAATCGGATTAATGTTGATGTTTATTTAGGCTAAAATACTAATATTTTATAAAGTTTTCGTAGACGGAATTACTTAAGCTGTTACTAAGAATTGGAACAAAAGAACTACATATTTCGTGTTTTTGCAATATTTGATTATTGATATTTCACAAATATATTTTTCATACATAGTTAATTCGACTTTGAACAAACGAATAGTCACAAAGGACAACTCCACTTAGTAACTGAACCGAAGAAACTATTAACAATCCGCTTGTTGCACCACAAACCCATCCTAGTTAGACGCCTTCACTTGTTTCTCTAAGTCTAGCTCAACACCAGCTCAACAATAGCTCAACAAAGGCTTCGCCGACGCTTTGTGTTGCTTAGAGTTGAGCTGAATAGTGCACACCTGGTTTATTACTCGACCCGATGATGCTTACCTTGTTATAATTTTATCAGAAGTACTTATTACGTAAATATGAGAAACATTCTGTTGCTATCTACTTGTTTCATGACGCAGTAAGTACCTATCTACTTATAAAGTAAGAATAGGTAGACTTATATTATTTTTTAAATCGTAGTTTCCAATTTTCTGTAATTAAGTCAATTTCTGAGACATATCGTGAAATACAGGGTTACTTCGGAGACCGTGCACAAAACGTATAGAAAGACCATTAAAAATAAATAGCATAATATTCTCTTAACGACGATCGTCATGTTTTATTATGTATCTTCCTTTCCGTCTCCCAGTGTGTGGTCAAACCTGAAGCTATTTTCAATCATTTATGTGCAGCACCAGCTTGTTATTTTAGAAGTGAGTTTAACAACGCAGTATTATTCTTTACCATTACATGCAAATTAAAGCTACATCTTTCGAAAATGAAGCTCCCTAGATTCTCTGTGCAAATCAAATCAAATCAAAATCATTTAATCGTTAACATAGGTAAACATAAATTACATACAAGGTCTTACAATTTTGGTAGTGCGCTATGTTTTGCCATTTGGCATACAAATTATAAAGATTTGGCCAACATGCTAACAAACAAACTAACACGGTAAGTTCATTAAAAGCTAATTTAAGAAGAAGAATATTTTATTACAATTACTATATTATTAATTAATGTATTACATTATAATTATTTACGTATATGATTGTATTAACACATGCATGGCCGTTAAATTTTATTATTCATAATTAATTTAATTTTATGTCAAAATTTTAAGTCAATTCAAGTCTAATTTATAAGATAAATAGTAAAGATATTAATGTCAAATATAAAAATGAATGTCAGCATTATACAGTTATATGAATTCGTCATTAAGAAATTCGTCTATAGTATAATAACATTTCTCAAGCAGTAACCCATTAAGCGTTCCTTTAAACTTCGGCAGTGGCATACATTTTATTTTATCGGGTATTTTATTATATATTTGTGGTGCAACACCAAATAAACTTTTTTTCATTAGTGAAGTTTTACATTTCACAAGACATAGTTCGTTAATATATTGAGCACGCATCGGAGTTTTCTTTACGGAACAAATTTTTTTGAATAAATGTGGATTTATTTTTACAAATAGTGCCGCTTCCAGGATGTATAAAGCGGGCAGGGGTAATATTTTTAACTTTTTAAAATATGGAATGCAACTATCAGTTGTTTTTAAACCACACATGCAACGTAAACATCTTTTCTGCATCCTGAAAACAAGCTCCCTATTTGTTGATTGTCCCCAAAAAATAAGACCATACCGAAGAACTGAGCCAACTAGTCAATGATATGCTGTTAACAGTGTATCAGTATTTACTTTCTTTGAAAGTTGATATAATAAATGCAATGCAATACAACAATACACAATGAAAATGAACAGAAATGCAATGGAGACACTTTTGTAGCTGAATAAATTACATCGTGCAATCAAAAGTGCAGAATAAACTTGAAAGTAAAAATTCCAAGGATATCTATACTAATAATATTATAAAGAGGAAAGATTTGTATTTTTGTGTGTGTATGTATGTTTGTAATGAATAAACTCAAAAACTGCTGTGCCGATTTCAAAAATTCTTTCACCAATAGATAGCTACATTATTAGGGAGTAACATAGGCTATATTTTATCCACGTATTCCCACGGGAACGGGAACTACGCGGGTGAAACTCCGGCGTGCTGCAAGTACATTATAATTCTAGAAGTTATTCAAATATTTTGTAAAGCTAAATTCTTTGCAATTGTAAAAAACATTATTTCTTTCAACCCCCTTTTAAATCTTTTGAAGAGCAGAGTTGTAGAACTTCGTTTTATTTTATATCTAAAGTAATTTGGAACAGATTGCTGCAGGGGCTTAACTCCAACTTTTAAAAGTTTTTGTTTATGTTGCCCATTAAATATGTAGGTACTTACTTATAAGTAGGCAATAACAAAAATAAACCATGGCTATTCATTGAAGCTAAAACTTGGAATACTTTTTATATAGAATACCAGTAAACTACATAATGAAATTAAAATTAGATTTTTTTAAGGGGTGACTAATTTAATATATTATTATTGTTAAAATTATCTGAGTAGAATTTATTTAAATATAACTACCTAGTCTCTAGAAAGTAATGCCAGCAGTAACTTTATGTGAAACTCAAATTAAAATTGACAGGTTTATAATACATTATTTCAATCCTAACACCTTTATTAGAATCGTGTGTCGTGAACTAATGAAGATGATCGTTTGAAATCTTCTGATCTTATATGCGATTGGCAAAAACATTACAACACATTGAAGCCTATGGATGAAGTTATTTATATTTTCTGTCGACAAAAAGAAGAATAACAAACGTAAATAATATAATACGTCGTGGGTCGGCCCGGGTGACATGTGTCAGGCATCCCACCGACTCAGGCATATTATTTCCGGCTGTAAACATGACCAGGCAACCGGCAACGGGGAGGCAACTGGGATTATCTATCAGCAACTTGAGGGCAACGCAATCTTGTGGTCTGCGAGGTGCCTGAGTAGGTCGGGTCGTGGTTGACCCACATAGCGAAACACGTGTGTCGCGAACTGTTGGATTGATTGAGCATTCCATTTTGAGATTGCGCGAGTTACTGCCACATCGAGATATAGATATAACCCGCCACTACTCTGACCCTCTGATTATAGACTCAGCCATACAGCCATAACATCACTTTTATTAAATTATGAATGAAAGAGTTCACACCCTACAATGCTGATCATTTATAAAACTAACTCGTGTGTCGTAAAATTCTGGAACTCGCTAAATTTTCTCAGTTATTAGACGATTTAATTAATCAAGAAACTACTAGGTATTACAATAAAAAACAAGCCGTGTTACTTGTAATCTCAGAAGATACACATAATCAGCAAAGTTTTTAAGAAAATATATTAAAGATAAAAGTTGCCAAAGTAAATATATCAATAACTAGACACGTGTAGGAGAACTAGATCACTCTGGTTGCTAATAGCGACCGACGTTTTGACGACTTGGAAGCCATTTTCAACTTTGCTTGAAATGAAATAGTGTTACGAAGATAATATTTCCAATTTGTAACCAAATTTGTTTTAAATAGTTCTTTTCTCAAGTTGACTATCGTAGGTAATTAGTTCAGCTAGAGACTTTTTGCAAGTTTAGTGTACTACCTACCATACCATGCTACATGACTTGTACACAACGTCTTCAAATTCTTTAAGTTCGTTCTGTCATCAGCAGTGTGATTCTGTAAGACTTCATTCTAAACTTCGAATCTGAATCCGCTGTGAGTTTCTTGATTGGCATTCTAAAACTCGGTTGATAATTCGAATCTACACTAGCGCTACTATTGCGAGCGTGTTTGCGAGTTGAACTAAATTTACCTCGAGATTTTGACAGATAAAGTATGAGATGACGTAAAAAGTGGCATTCTATAAGGTAATTCCCCTGTCACTTCGACGTTCACTTTGCACTCGAACGCGATTCAAAGTGTCAAATTAAAAGCATCTATTTTATGAGTGAAAATAGAATAAATCATAGTTAAATAGTGTTTAAATAAAGTTTTTAAAGTTATAAAGTGAATAAGTGCCTACCTACTTAAGCCGACGATGGATGAAAAGAACGTGTCTCATTTGGACTGAAACATTATTGATGGATTAGAAAACAAAATAAACACTTCTTTAATTCATATTATTTTTGAAATTCACAACCAGAAATATAAACTTACTTCATGATTATTTCACTATTATTACCGGCACTGATCGATCAAAAAACAAACAGAACGTAAACAAAACAATGCAACCAAAAGTACTCTGTGAATGCAACGAACTTTTAAACGTCAACGGCAATAAATGAAAATATTGTCCACAGATTACTTATGATATTATCTGTCAGTCATTTCTTTTCGTAAGGTAAGCATAGATTATATTCACGGCACGAATTTAGAGTTTTCTGTTTTTTTTTTACTTATTAGCTGCCTTAAATTCCTTAAAATAAGAAATTTTAATTTAAACATCGTAATAGCTAAAAATCTGTGTCAAAAACTGGTAAAATGAAAAACCGATAAATCCCGACTTAGATTTTGTTGAGTGTGGTAGTCACTAGTACAGTGTTGGTCGCTTTGGAGCTCACTTCACTTCGCAAGTGCCTAGGTGATGCTTACAGAATGCAAAATCAAGGTCATTTTGAACCTTATGCGAAGTGAGAGTGAATAACGACTTGAAATGCGAGTTGTTGTTTGAATTTTACAGAATCGACGTGCAGCAATCGCAGTACTTTTATGTCTGCCGGCAACGAAGTGCACGTATCCAAACAGACCGCGACATGAATATAACATCAGCGCTGTGTTTGTTGCTGCAACCGATACCGTAACGCGATGCTGCAACAACCCTCGGCTTCTGGCAATTGTCACTGGAGATTTTTGTCTTAAAATTTTTGGGAAAATGCCAGAGAGCTTAAAAGTGGACTCATGTGCTTATTCGATACGACGAGATTGTTCCTTTTATAATAACTCTCAGTTTTTAAACAGTAATGGAATCTAGCTTTATTTTTCTTGTAAGCATTAACAGTCGAGATTTTTGAAAAGCCAACATGAAATTGTATTCCTGTAAACTTTTGAAGTGTTTATAGCGTCTCAGTTAAAAATAAGGATCAGATGCTTGATGATTCCATCTAAATTATAAATTAATTAATTAGATACTAATCCAAAATTTGATTAGGTCGACCTAGTTTCGTCGTAATTCTTGGCGCACATTAAAAAAAATGAAAAGTCGCACTTTTCTCTGTTTAAAAAAAAATATAATTTCGTCTACATTAATATGATGGTAGAGTTTTTCCGACAAAAACGGCTTCTTTTGAAACATCAATAAAGAATGTTAAACCGTTCAGTTGGTGGCCCTGGTGCCAAGCCCACACCCCACAGTGACATCCTGGCCCGGGGCCAATAGTCCCAGCCCTACCATGCCCTGTCGTGTCTCTGTCACAGACCGTGGAGCGGCAAAAGGTTCATTTAGGACGGCAATGTTAAAACTATCTCATGCGTAAATGGTTGACATAGAGTGAAATTGATCGATTGTCAAGTGTTATCGCTATTAATCTTACTATGATGGTCCTAGTTTATCTGCACCACTAGCACTGGATAAAGATAAAGAAGATTGTAATTTGGGAATAATGTCATTGCTGAAATTAACCTTTTTGGCACAGTCGTGAGACACACTCTAGGTTTTTAGGTTTCCAAACCTTGCGAAGTGTCAGTGTCAAAATGGTATGTCTCAATTCCATTGATTTTATGTGTGTGTTACAACGCGATGTTAGGAGTATCCATTCTGTGTTACCTGTTCTGTGGCCCCGTTTAATTAATTCCACTCAATTCATAGCGCGTCGATTGTTTTAATACTCGCCTTTGCAAGTTTTCGCCGGCGTTACGTTTAATTGAAGCAGTTTGCGGTTTTTTCCAGCGGTTATACTGTTATTCAGTGTTAGTGCGAATGGGCAAGTTTTTGCACAGCTCACAATGAGAATTTTGTATAAAGACTGTAAGTATATTTGCATTTAAAAGGCTGGGTATGCCTCTGATATTATTTTTAGTGGATTGGTATCAGCGCTGAAAAGAAATATTACACTGGCTATGGTTTATGTGTTAAGTATTTTGTTACTTAATTGTAGGTATTCGTTTTCGGGTGTTATTTTTGTTTGTCTAGTTCATTTCTATTTGTCTACAAAACATGTAGACATCCAGATAAAATTACTAAGTTAAACTGAGCTGCGTTACTCTTTTGGATAGACGGCCGCCTTTTTAGTTTTAATCAGCATGAAGGAAGAGAAATCATGAAGGAAGCAGTGAAACTGCATGCTTGTCTCGATGGGAATAGATAGAGTACCCATCCATCTGCCTAGCCTATACCCAACTATATTGTGGTCGGCTTCCAGTCAATCCGGATTCAGCTAAATACCAGTATTTTACGTGGAGCGGCTGCCTACCAGACAATCCATTAACTGAGGAACACGGTAGTTCTTGGCAAGACTGGAGTCAGATTTACTGGCTTCTGACAATCCGTAACGACTGCCAAAGATCTACAAATTCTACAAAGACCAACGGCTTAAGCACGGAGGAAAATCGTAAAAATGGTCACCCATTCACAGACCGACCTCAGCAACCGTTGCTTAACCTTAAAGATCGACCAGTGCGGCTGTTATCATTTAGCCACGAGCTCCTCATAGATAGATAGACTACCCACCATGACAAATTACACATAGGGAGTAGCTTATAAGTGAGAAGGGTGTAACAATGCACGGTGTTATCGCTAAATATGAGACGAACGACACAATAAGAATAAGGAACAGTTGCAATAATGTAGCACCAGAAAAAACAGTCGACACACAAAAAGTAAATAAAGTAGACATCGTATTCGTAAATAACTATAATAAATAACTGACACTGTTATTTTGTAGCTCTATACGTTTCTATGATGTCAGGCTGACTTCGGAAGTGCTGAATTGGAAGTTTACTATGAATGTGGGATAAATCAAGATAGATTATTTGCATTCTGGCAAACATTGTCCTATGTTAGGACAATGTTTCTTTTTTTTTCTCGTCAAAGTCGCTGTTCACACCTGTGTGTCTGTTGGATAAAAGGAGTTAAAAACCCAATAGTGACCTGAAACGATGATGGTGATGAGCTATGGTTACTCATTGCCCTGCCCTCCTACACCTACCTGTAAGCCTCAAGCTGCCCCATCGGTCCCGTGGTCAAAAGTGCGACTGCCGAAAGCGGGGTTCTTGTTCAGACAAAAACTGGTATTGGGATTTTTCATTGTGAATATTGCAGTAAAAGCTTGAAATTTTGAAGCTGGTGGTGTGACAGCAACACGTAAAGCCGTTGGTACTGCGCCTGATCACACCACACGCCTGCACTATTATGTTTCCATTGAGATTCCATTGGCTACCGAGAACGAAATTCGGTGTGGACGATTTATTAAAAGTACCTCAGTAGAACGACAATGCTGCCTCTTGACGTTATCTCTTTCTTCTTTTAAATTAAAAAATAAAATTTTATACCGGCTGTTTGCCTAAGTTCAATAGAGAGTCGTGCATGAATGAGTTCTACAGCTGTCTCAACTATTCGACGTCTACATTATATCGAGCGGGTCTCGGATACGAGAACAACTAACGGCTACAATACCACTCCGAGCCACTTCGAATAAACGTAAAGTGGATATTCGAAATAATTTGTAATGCGACTTTTGTGAAATTTTTGAATTATTACATTCAACAAATAATGTATGATACTGCTTAGGTATATTCAAAAAAGTTGAACAAAACTTTCATAAATATATAAAAATATTTTTCCACTTTTTTACGGAGTTACATTTATGAAACAGCAATTCATTTGTGACAAAAGAATTAGTTGCAATTACCTAAATATTTAGCGTTTATAAATAAATAAACAACCAGCTTATTTTCACAAAGCATAATGACATAATAAACATACCAGAGTGTCCACTTTACAAAAGAGGTAGAAGACCGCAGCTCAACCAATTTTCACGTAATATTTCGGAAAGTGTGTCAATTTCCTAAAGCCGTCTATGACGCCGAGTTGTGGCGTTACCGTTAGCTTTTACTAAAATTTTAATAAAGCCCGCCACAAACGATGTTGCCTCGGCAGCGGCGCGGCGGCGGCGTGACAACACTTTGTGCTCGCCAGCGACAAACACAGTTTGTCACGCGACGAGCCCAAAATGTCGCACGAATAAAATGGCGGAAGTATGAATAATATTTACATGAAGATGTAAAGCGTGTGGATGGCTTTATAACTGTGTTCGTTGTTAGAAATAACAAGTTAATCAGGAAATAAAAATAACCACTAGACTTTCTTACCTATCAGATTCTTTTCAGTTCTAAATATTATTTTATCGACACGTAATGTTCCAAATATGAGTTCAAAAACGAATGCATAAACACGTACTTTTTTTTCGTGGATAGGTAAAATTATTTTTTTTTCCATTATTTTCCTTCGAATTTTAAACAACTGCATCTTAAAAAAACGTTTTAATTTTTATAGCACACGTTCCAAAGCGTAGATCTCTATGGAGAAGAACGTACAAGAAACTCCATGGACACTCTTTTGAATCAATTAATTATTACAAAGTTGTGGTTACGTTGTTCTTGTTGAAATTATTCATAGACATGTGAGAACGATGTAAAAAGACGTGCACGACAAAAGCAAAAAAGGAACAATTCAAAATACTAACAAATTAAAACAAACCGTGGCATTGACTTAAGGTGAAAGCTTCATAGGCTTAAAATTTTCTTACGTTTTTTGTAATTTGCAGTAAGTAAGTTTGTATTTATAGAATTATAATCATAAAAATCATCAATACAACTCTTTCAGTTACAATTGATGTCAAATGTAGTATTTCATGAAATCATAATATTTGTCAATCAATTTGAATTTCGAGGGCTACCTTGTAGCACTCACCTTAAGTCAATGAGCCAGCTTTTATCATTGTCTATGGATACGCGCGATGCGCAGTCATTCGAATACGCATTGAAAATATCCGCCATATTGGAATAAAATATTTTCCCACTTATTTTATTTCAACTGTATGAGTGAAGATTAAATAGTGTATGCAACGGCATATAATTAAGTATTAAAACACTCGTGTGATACACCCACACTCGTGTTTTAATAACCCCTTTTATATGATTGCTGCATAAACTACTAATTACAGCTCAGTGCGATATACCACACCTCACACCTTCATAACTCACACCTTTCTCCCATGGGGGCAAGTAGACCTACAGAACGCTGCTTGTTACGATTCGTACGTACTTCTTTTGCTTCGTTTACTCTGACTGTGCGTGTCCTCCTCGCGTGCTCTCTGGGTCCTTTCACTCACATTTGTCTCCTTCGTTATGTATACCTTACAAAAGCCTGCGTTAAAATTCCAACGCAAATAATAAAGAACAAAATTCTTATAAAATTAATAATCCAAAAATTAATGACTAACTAAATTCACGAATTGAGAGTAACGCGAGACACGTTTTAATGAAGTCTAATCTTTAAAAATTAGAGGAGGCTGAGCCAAAGTGGTATCCATCGGTTTCGGGTTCAAACCTTCAAGAATATAGTGAGACGCTGCAAGAATTTCAAGCAAGTAACGATGAAATATCAAGTGCAAGGATTTGCTGATACTGTAACAAGCTGGCGACTGCATAATATTATAAAACACTTTCAAAGCCCCGCAGCTAATCTTGACATTATATTGTTCATGCTCACATTTTGAAGCAAAAACATTTTCAAACAGTTTGCACACTTTGTCATGGTCTAACATCGTAATCCATATATTTACATTTAAAGCTTATCTCTTTTTGAAACCAAACTCTGCAGACTTTACAAACAGAATTTTCATTCCACGTTTGACACAAACTAGAAACGGGGCCAAACCACACCTGTACATTCTCATGGCGTCCACACAAATTGCTTTTTCAATAATATCTAAAAAAATCGTGTCACTTTTTTTCCCGGGAGCCATTCAGTTCTCCCCGGCATCCTCTAATTAATTAAATTCCCCGTCAAAAAATAGAATTCATTAATAAAAAAGTTCCGCGCGCATTATACACCGAGTAGCGGGAATTCCCGGTGTTATATTAGAATTATCCGGGATTATGCGGGATTCCACTTAATTACGGGATCCGCCGAAATTACACGAGCTCCTTAGTTTTTTAACAGCCTCTACACGAGAGATGAATTATTATAAGGCTTTGTCAGTAATTAACATTTTATGAACTGAGGTCTGAGATGGCTTCGTGTATTTTTTGGATGTTAATTACTAAGCGGATTCCATGTTGATGTAAAAATAGAAAATAAATTAATGCCACATCCACTCACAATTAACTTTAAATACATTTTCTTTCATCACGATTTAGTTTAATTTTATTTTATGATAAAGATAAACAAAATGATAAAACTAAAAATCATACTTTTAATAACAGACGTAGGTATATAGTAAATAAAAATTGGTTCTGGAATATTTAACAATAGAAAAGCCAAAGTCAAAACGTTTATTTCAATTAGGCCATTAAACGGCACTTTTGAACGTCATCATTTACATTAAAAATAATATAAAGTGACTCTACTGTCCATTCGCAAGGATAGATTCTTATGAAGAAGAACGGACAAGAAACTCAATAGTCAAATAAATGTTTTACAATATTTGAAGTACAAAAATCAATTTTAATATATGTGAGGTCGATGCACCTAGAGACTTATAGGATCAAAGTATTACGAGCAGAGGTAAACTTTCCATTTTCTTAATAAGTACATGGTACTTACATATTTACAAATATAGGAACCATTAATAAAACAGTGTGTGATAAAAAAAAGTCTTTTACATCTATAAAGATAATACATAAATTGACCAGTTTGATTTTGCCTACACTACACCCTTGATTGTTCTATGGAGCAGGACCAGCATGTTTCCAAGCATTCTTATCTTGAATCCAACTTGTAATTATGCTTGTTTACAAAGTGTGCTTTTTACATACGATTTAAATTTTCTTTCATTCAATTCTAATATGTCACAAGGTATTTTGTTGTAACATTTAAAACAGTACCCCATGAAAGATGTACACACATCTTTAAAAAATAAAGTAATCTTTAAATCTTTAAAAAAAAAGTATCAACCATTTTATAGATTAGCTAAAGTACACACTTTAGCTAACCTATAAAATGGTTGATCTAATTAACTTTATTTCTAGTATTAAAATTATGTCTATCAATAAATTTACTAAAAAGATGTCGATTTTTCATAATATTTTTATTGATGAATTAGCAAGGGACTGTCATAATATTAATGTTTTAAAAAGTTCCCTAAGATAATCACGGTGACGCTGATTATATAGGGCTCTGACAGCTCTCTTTTGTAAAATAAATATGGATGCAATGTCAGCAGCCCGACCCCACTGCAAAATACCGTAAGACATAATGCTGTGATAATAACTAAAATAGACCAAACGAACGGTTTCTACATCTGTTAACTGCCATCTTTCTAACTGCATAAGTGGCTGAGCTTAGACGACCTGCAAGAGATGTTATAATGGGGCCCCCATTATAACATTATAATTGGGAACAGGCATGTTGCCGATGCACACAGGCTTGCCAAGGACAAATTTATGTCATGGTCATGCTGCGGTAAGCCTACCTCTGGCCGTTGTTATGATGAGATGTGCGAGTCGAAACGGATATTTAAATCTCGGTTGAAATGGTGTCAGGGTCATGAGGACAAGATTAGAATGGATATTCTGGCATCAAATCATTTGAATAAGGATTTCCGTGGATTTTGGAAAAATACGAATAAACTTAATCATAAGCCCAGCGTGCCTGTGTGCGTCGACGGTGTGAGTGATGCGCAGGGAATAGCTGAACTGTTCAAAGCTAAATTTGAGGTAAAGTCGCCGTTAGGGCCGTCCCGGGGGGTGGTCGATGTTGAGCCCAAAGGAGAATTAGGAGTCAGGGTCGCTGCCAGAGACATTGCTTCTATCATACAGTCAATGTCAAGGGGGAAGTCTCCTGGCCATGATGGGCTCAGCATCGAGCATCTTCGGTATGCGGGCCCTCACTTGACGCGTGTTTTGGCTTTATTGTATAATCTTTGTCTGAGTCATGCGTATCTACCCCCGGATATGTTGAAAACTGTTGTTGTGCCCGTCGTCAAAAATAAAACTGGACTATTGACTGATAAGGACAACTATAGACCTATTTCACTGGCAACGGTTGTGTCTAAGGTATTGGACAGCGTGCTTAATGCGCAATTAAATAAATACGTTGAATTGCATGATAACCAGTTTGGGTTTCGGCCTGGGTTGTCTACAGATAGTGCTATTTTGGGCTTTAAGCATGCTGTTGAGTACTACACACGCCGAAGCACCGCAGTTTACGCCTGTTTCCTCGACCTATCGAGTGCTTTTGATCTGGTTTCATATGACACTCTTTGGGAAAAGCTTAACGATGCGAAGTTACCACCTGAAATTATAAATATTTTTAAATTTTGGTACGGAAACCAGGTTAATAGTGTTCGGTGGGGCGGGGCTTTCTCGAGTCCATATGGTCTTGAGTCGGGCGTGAGACAGGGGGGTCTGAGTTCTCCTACACTTTTCAACCTGTACATGGATCAGTTGATTGTGGAGCTGAGTAGCACCAGGGTCGGATGTTATATTGATGGCGTATGTGTCAACAACATCAGCTATGCAGATGACATGGTGCTGCTCAGTGCCTCAGTCTGTGGCCTGAGGAAGCTGGTTAGTGTGTGTGAGAGATACGCCAGTGCTCATGGCCTGAAGTACAATGTACAAAAGAGTGTCGTTATGGTGTTTGGGGCTGGTGGGAAATGTCCAGAAATGGTACCTCCAATAAAAATAAATGGTGTACCGTTGTCGAGAGTGCACTCGTTCAAGTACCTTGGGCATATCTTGACCTCTACCCTTGGAGACGATGACGACATTGAGAGAGAGCGGAGGGCGCTGTCGGTCAGAGCGAATATGATTGCCCGCAGGTTTAAGCGTGCTTCTACGGAGGTTAAAAGAACACTTTTTAGAACCTTCTGTTCCTCATTTTACACCTGTAGCCTGTGGGTACATTTTACGCAGAGATCGTACAGTGCCCTTCGCGTTCAGTATAATAATGCTTTCAGGGTGCTGATGGGGCTGCCTCGTTTCTGTAGCGCATCAGGGATGTTTGCGGAAATGCGTATTGATTGCTTTTATGCATTGATGCGTAAAAGGTGTGCCTCCTTGGTGCGCAGGGTGCGAGCCAGTTCCAACAGCATCCTGGGCATGATCGCTGACAGGCTTGACTGTTGTGTCGTTAATCGTTGCTCCAGTATCTCAGCTGGAATGCTGAAGCAATGATTGTTTTGTTGTATGTGTTGTTGTATTGTTTCACTAACATAGTTTTAAGTTTATGTTTGTTACTAACACTATTTGAGTCTTATTGGTACTCGTAATAAATAAATTATTATTATTATTGTAATTTCTCGTCTTAAATGATTCCTGGATTTTTTGGTTTTCTTTTTTTTTTCTTTTTCACGCCAATGAAAACTCATTTCATGTCCAGACAATTACTGTCCATCCCAGGTTGCCTGGAAGAGATCGCGTAATGCGATAAGGCCGCCCATTGTATGTGTTTTAGTTTTAAGGTTCCTTTTTGTTTTACTTTTGGTGTACAAAAAAGTGTATAATAAATAAATAAATAAATAAATAAAGTCTAGTTTTTCTCCATTCAATACGATGTCACATTCGCTACTTTTAACATTTGGTAAAGTAAATCTAAAACATTTGGTTTTTTTTTCATTTAGTACCAAGTTGTTTGCCGTAAACCAATTTTGGACCTGATGAATAGAGCTATTGACGTCGTCAAGATTTTATGAACGTCGATCTATTTTAAATATTAGAGATGTGTCATCCGCAAATAATACCATATTTTGTTGATTTTGAAATAGTTGGGGCAAATCATTTATGTAAACTAAAAAAAGGAATGGACCCAATATTGAACCTTGAGGAACGCCCATTGTCATTTCCAACCCTAGTGAGTTTACACCGTTTACCTGAACTTTAACCTGTCTGTCCATCAAGTATGAACTAATCAAATCAAGGGCTCTATTCCTAGGCCCATAAAACATCTATCTAAGACACAAATTTACAATATTTTAACACGAATGGATATGACATGGCATGTGACATAGATCCCGCGCCCCGGGACTACAATGGGTTCCCGGCATGCGCAACTACTGACGTCATTGCGACTCCTTTTTATTTTAAATGGAATATAGCAGTCGTAATTGAGGTTACTTCAATTTTCATTGAAACTACAGACCTACTCAATATAGTCAATGAGTTGGTAAATCTAATTGATCTAAATGATTAATGTATTTGTAAGATATCTCTCGCCAAACGAACAATGTCGATGAATATATCCAGTCACGAGCCATGTGTGTAGTAGCACTACACAACACTCAACCCGCTAGTTTATTAGATAAGTATCATGATGTATCTCGGCCCTAACATGTTTTATCAGGACTGATTTCATATTACATTATCTCCGCTCTTTCTTGGCCCCATTCCACATTTTCTTTCTATATCCCAGACTTTTCTTATGAAAAGTAGTACGGTTCAGGCTCAGCCGAAATAATCCCTTTCTCAATCGATATGAACCCTAGAGAGTATCGAGGCTAAATTCTTGTGATAATAACAGAGAATTTTTATTTACCGCGATAGTTGAGTCCCGGGAAATATCGGCTGTGTTCAGTTTTCCGCTTGGCTGGCGGCCGGGCGCGTTTGTTCCTCTTGTCGCTTGCAGCGCGAGCGACCGACAATCGCCTCCAAGTTTACGCACCATTGCAAGTTTTTTCGGGGCAATTTGTGATGTTGTCACAGACGTGCAGCGATGGACGGCGCCGTGTTCTTAGCGACACATTCCTCACGTCGCGTGTGGGTCATGGAGGCGTATTTAATGAGGCGGCGTGCACCGCCCGCCGCGTCCGTGCCTCCCACAGATAAAATATTTTCTGTTTACCGCCGCGACGCTCAACTTCCGCCTATTTCTTCCACGTATATGGTTATTGTCAAAAAAAGTCTTTTGTAATGTTGAAAGTTCGTATGGGGGGTGTGGCCATAATGGCCTCGTCTACCCTTTCATAGAAAAATATGAGAATGTGAGTCAACTTTTTACAATGGAGGTTTAACGGATTTCATTTGCGTCTGATTGCTGCGTTTCCGATATCGTAAGGTATAATCAGTTCAGAGTGTAATGACGAGGAGGAAATGACACGGTCGCTTAGAGCGCCATCTGTCGGGGAGGGACTACACGCCGCTTTTTGTTCGAACCCACAGGCCGACCTTTTTGCATGCAGCGTATTATGAATCTACAAATACTTCGCATCTTTCAACACCACCACTTGCAATTTTCAAGATTAATTTCCCTGTTTTTGTGAAACATTTGACTTTTTTCTAACATCTAAGCTATGTTTATGTGGTTTATTTTGATTGTTTGTGTCGTTATTTCAGGAAATGCTGGCACGATTACGAATATGCTTTAGGTATCTGATAGAAAGCTGTGTCTGCCATAATTTTTTTTCTGGTTTTAAATTCTTGCCGTGGAAAAAAAATGATCTTGCGAGTATATAAGAGTAAAATCATCTTTCCATAACCAAAAAACTTTTTTATATAAAAATGTTAATTTAATCTCGTAAAGACCTAATGAAGATCTTGGTGTTTCTGGTGTGGTTCCTTTGTTCTTTGACACCGACTTCCAAAATTAAAGTACCTATGTACTTTGCAGTGGTATTTTTGTAAACATTCACTTTTTAGGGCTGCAAAAAATTCCAACTAGTCCATGTCAACTTAATTGTCAATCTTCGAAGTTCTTCATCATATTTTTACGAAATTAATTGAGACCATTTCAAAGAAAAAATTTGCATATCCGTCTAGATTATGTGACGAAGTTATGCGCGAACCTAACAATAATATATTTAAACATCACAATTGATAACATCCTCCTTTTTGAAGTCGGTTAAAAAGTCTACATTTTTAGTTAGATTATTATTTTTCTTGATTTTTTATGTCTTTAGATCTTTCTATCAGACTGGTTTAGTTACCTTTATTCTTCCTTATGTGTCTGTAAACTGCAAAACAGATGATGTGCTCAATGCCTCAGGTCATTAGAAGGTGCCGAGGACAGCAGGAGTCGGGCGCCGGGCGTGACGTCGCACATTTAACTCGGCGACGCGGCGACACCTGCGCCGACACATTTTACGTGTTTTTGTCGGGACTTCTTGTTGCGGGTCAAGTGATGAGATGGAGCGGTTTTTAACCTTGATTTTTTTAAATAATTAGCTACACCTAAGTGACGGTTTTATCGGAATACTTATGATTTAGTGTTCAGACTTTTCATCATCATATCAGCCGAAAGACGTCCACTGCTGGACATAGGCCTCAAGTGTCGCCACAACAACCGGTCCTGTCTTGCATCCATCGGCTACCCGCGACCCTCACCAGGTCATCGGTCCACCTAGTGGAAAGGCTTCTAACGCTGCGTCTTCCGGTACGCGGTCGCCACTCCAGATACTTTTCAGCCTCGCTTCTGTTACATTCTACTATGATTAAGTTTTCTACTGTTCTAACATTCGCATATCAGCAAGGCATAGGTACCTACGTATAAGAATGTTAATGTTCTCTGATGCCTCAAATTTTTCATCTTTCCCTAGAATAGGTATACTCGTACAGTACTCACACTAATTAATGTGTTTTTCTTTTATTTCTTTTCAAGTCATCAATCGAAGCCCCAATTCTAAGATCTTCTCCTTGTCCTACGATATTTTCTCAAGTTGTGTTAAAAAAGGATGAAAACCATTTTCTAACCGGCTTCAAAAAAAGAGAAGAGGTTGTTCTATATTCGACCCGATGCACGATGTGTAGACCGATGTAGGTGAATGTTTGTATGTTCGCGATGTTTTAGATCCCTCATCCCAATGCGTTGCGTCATTTTCGCATTTCGTTTTCATCTTCTTCCTCACGCCTCCCCAAACGGAACAATAATCACATTGTAGCATCCCCTATGTAGTTGTGAGCCGCTCCGGCCTCTCTCACGCGCCGTGAAACTGTATTAGCTCATGTGGATATGGATCAAGTGGTCAGGGACATTATATCACAGGCATCGCATGTAGGAGTTATTGACGTGTTCGTAATGTTTCCTATAGGCGTGGGTTAGATGCTTACGATGAAGACTGTACCCAGATCAACGTATGTGGATCATAGGTTGACCTGGGTACCTGGGTAACTTCATCGATACTAACATGGATTGAAATGTCCTTGCTTGTGTGCCAATGTATGTAATTGTTGTACAATACGTATTTTTCACCGCTATCCTATCATTGTTATGACAAAGAAAAGGTAGCAATTAAATCAAACCTGAACCTGGAATAATAACATCTGAAGGAGTATTTTGAATTAACATCAAAGTTACAACATAAACAGGTTAGTATACCAAAATCATTTTTATTAAAGCTGAAGAGTTTGTTTGTCTCTGGAACTATCAGTCGGATTGGAAAATTATGTTTGTATATGATGTATATGTTTGTAAATAATATACATTCACGAGAAAGGTTATACGGGAACGGGAAAAAACAGAATATGCGCGTGCGACGTCGCGGGCTTGGTCACCAATAAATTGTTCTCATCTTATCCTCTCCATCGATAATAATTTTGAACTGTCCGTTCACAACCATAATGCTATTTATTAGTACTTATATACGTACTCGTGCAACAGTGTAGGCAGTATTTTTCACTATTTAAATAATAGAGAAAAGTGTGTTGTTGGGTGATTCAAAGCCGAAATAAAAATGAATCTTTGCTCGTAGTAGGTAGTCACGATGGGAAAACTGGCCGTGTATGTAACGTTTGAGCTTTAAGGCCCCTCGAATTTACATTATGATGTGCACGTTGCACGATACGCTTTGAACACAAAGCGTAGTTTTGGAAAAGTAAGGTTTATTTTTTGTTTTGACAATCAAGCCGTCCCTGATAGAGTCGACGGCGCGTTTCACTCCAAACGCGCCGTCAGCAACGAGCAGTCAGCAACGGAGACGGGGCCCGCCAGGGCCAGAGCCTGCCAGGGTTGCGGAATATGTTCGAAAGAGTTACCGCGGCCCTGGGAAGAAAGGCACTAGGAGGACTAAGGGTGGGTTTTAGTCAGTAAAAGTCTGACACTCCCTGCCGCTCCACCCAGAGCGGGAGGAGTCATTTGATGATTTCCCATCCTACAAAAAAAAAAAAAAAGCCGTCCCTGATGCCTCGACCCACCTGATGGGTACCTAGTGTTTACACTCACACATATGAAAGAACACTGATGTTTGGCGGTCAATGTATGCATTCCGAACCAAACACGTTCATAAGGATCATTGATTTTTACTACGCGACAAAAATATGTACAAATATCCAGAACTTATCAGTTTCATATTTAGGTTATAACTGCTTGGATCCTCCATGCAAAGTTCAGTTCTGTCGGTACCACGCAAGTAACCCACTGCCATCAATCGACAAAGTTTGGCAGCAAGCCAGTCTTCCCACACGCCACTATCACTCTTCGCCCCTTTAGAATAAGGCTGCAAATCCTGCGACAGGATGTGATCGAGCTGGTGGAAATTTGCGGTGTTCGGAAACTCCCCGATTAGCTGGCAGCGATTGTAATGCCGGTTTATTATCATTGCACTTTATTTTTGTATTATCAGAGTGGAGATACTATTGAATCGAACGATACTGTTGAGGTTGGAATGAGCATGTTATAGACCACTAACTTTTTTATTGTATGTGGCGAGACTTGCCGACTATTCCTTTAATTTCCATCTTTTGATCTTAACAAAAAGCTTACTTAAGTTACTCATACCAGGAAAATAATTGACCCATTTGCCGTTTCTAAGAAAACGGTACCCGAACTGAACAGGCATAACATTTAAGCTGCTTAAAAGGGTTCGGTTACATACCTACCTTTTTCTCAAGAAATCACCTGAAATAAGCAATGTAACCCCTCAACAATATTTAAATACCCCTCGCACGATCCTGACGGGTCGTGATTCGTTGACTCTCCATCCATCTGCCCGTTTATAACTCATGAACTCTTCGACGGCGTCCTGACACGCTAATATATCGCACTAGTCGCGCGACCCGGCACGTCTGCCCACGATGTGCAACTACAAACTACGATAACCCTCCATCTCCTATCAACCTTATGTGTTCAAGAATAGAGGGGACTTTTGAGTGTGTTGCGATGCTCATAAGTTTGTAAATACTGGGATTCAAGCCGCGTACAAGCCCAAGGCGTCTAAACTTATTAACTGAACACGTCCGGAGCGGCAGCCATCGATGGCCGAATGGAATGTGTATGGAAAAGTATTGCTCCCAAATTGAAATCTGGAAAAAGCGCTTTTCCTTCACAGTTCGAAATACCTTGGAGTCCTGAATGTTAGCTCCTGTAGCATTGTTTAGTAACTTTAGGGTAAGTTAGTGAGGTGCATGAAGTGGAAAGCTTCCTCCGGAGCTTTGTGGAAACTTCTGAAGCGTGTACATTTCTTTGGGGACTTACGGGGAGCTTATGCATAACTTTTAGAAACTACATTTTGGATACTAAATTTTGCACCAATTTGTCTTTCAAGCTCTTTGGTTTCTTTTGCTTTTTGAACATTCGACCGTTCAAATGAGCAGGCACTTAAAAACTAAGTTAGGAAATCGAATAAAATAAAAAAGCACTTTCATCATACTCAAGGAACTCAAGGCACGGACCATCCTAAATATAAACAGTTTAGTACTAAAAGTAAACAGAAAAATATAGCTTAAGATTTCATGCACCTTTATTCTTTAACAATAAAGTTCGCTAGTTCAAATACAATTCTGTTTCTATATCTGACAAATAACAGCGATAGACATAAATGGATTGTGTAGGCAATATCCGAGGCTGTTAGACAAAAGCGAACTCTTTACATTATTGATACAGGCCGGTATAAGTGGGGCCATTTCTCATCCGGCCGGACCTACAGCCTGCCATAAATATGTGAACAACAGACTGAACACTGTTCTGTTCTACATAACTTGGAGACTACGTTTTGTTTGACAAATCTTTAAATATGGATTTATTGTAATGTTAGATCTGGTCGAAATAAGGGCCAGTGGGTCAAGTTTTATTTGGGTAGTTTTGATTCAGATCGAAAAGGATGAAGTGTAATATTTAGTGATAAATTGAGCTCTGAGTTAACTACAGAAAAGCCAATGCTGCATTCATAAAGATTCTTCCTAAGTAAAATTAAGGTTCCGCAAAAATATGAACTGCAAAGTCTACCCTAACTTAGTTCCAACAGACTTGTGAGACCAACTTGGGTTAGGTACTTTCCGCAACGAAGTGGAAAAACTTGGAAGCCTAGGTTTTCTTCCAAATCCTGAGATATCAGAGCGGCGTGTCGTTAGCATTTCATAACAAGTTCACTCCGACACTCTCATTCCTCTTCAAATCCTCTGAAGCCGCGCGAAAATGAGAAAACTATTGACGATCTCTTTTGTAGGATATCTTATGAAAATATTATGTCGTTCAGAAGGGGTTCGGGGTACGTAAAGTGTTGTAATATGTGTCATGGGAACTAGGAATTGAAAATTTCTTTAAAAAATTAGTTTACTAAGTATCCTAGGCATTCTTCAGACTCAATTGAAGGTTTACTTAATCATCTCTAATCCTATCTAGAAATCTAGATCTAGATAGAGCATAAACCATTGCCATTGTTAAACTGTTAAGCATTTCGTTTTTGTTCCTCTCAAACAAAATACGTCGATGGTGTTTGGAACCCATTGTGATCCGAATGTGCCCGCACTTAGCCATGCATGGCTGTTCAAGGCCTAATGTTTGCTATGCCGTTAAATTTCATGGAAATGCCGCAGTTTTAATAAAACGGGTTCTGCTCGATGGTTAGAAGTAATGGGCAGGGACGTCAGTCGTTACTTATGTAAATGGCATTGATGTTTTGGAAGTATTCATGGGTTTAGTTATTTTTGTAACTAGTCATGTAAAGACAGCTAGGTAAATCTTGAAGCCTCACGTTTTGGTTATTTACAGGTAGTAGGGGCGCCCAGTGTAAGCAGAAATCATTTATTGACTAAAGTTTGATCATGACTTCTTAAAATGATTTCCTCGTTGGTCCAGTGCTCTCAAGCTCGAATACAGGGTCGGGCAAAGTGTTATTGGATATTTCCAACAGTTCTGCCGTCTTAAGTGTTTTTTTTATAAATGTGGGCGTATAGGCCTTTTTGAAAATATAGGTATGTTGTTTTGTAATGTACTAAAAATTAAAAAAGAAAACGCACGAAGCTCCTGAAAACCCGAAAACTAACAGAAAATCTAATTTGGAAATGTCGTGTTTTCTTATTACGATTTTCTGTCGTCTAGCAGTGGCGAGTTCAGTAAAGAAATATCCAGCCAAATTAACACGCGTCCGGCCATGATAACAGCGCATACCGGACTGGCCATGATAACAGCGCATACCGGACTCATAACGTGCCTGAATGAATTCCACACTCCGAAACACTCTGCCTTCATGAGACAAAACTCAATATTTAGTAGGCTAGCTGGAAGTAAATGTAGAGCACGGCCTTATTTACGTCAGACCAAATATGAAGAAAATATAGAAACATAAAATCGTTTTTGTTGGCCTATTCTGGTTCTTTTTTATGGTGTCACTAGTGGGCCTAGAAAATCTCCTTTCTGAATCTCAACTCGCTCCCACTTGGCTGGGAGTTGATTTAGAAAGTATAGCTTGACAGTTATAGTGCTATAATTTTGAACAGATAGCCATTCAACACATAAGCCTGTTTTTGTTATATTAAAAGAGCGTAAATAATCGTATCGGAGTTTCCTTGCGTGATCGAATCAGGAATGTCGATATCCGCAAGAGAACCAAGGTTACCGACATGGAACGAAGGATCGCCAAACTCTCAAACTCGCGGGTAGCCGATGGATGCGAGACGTACAGGACCGGTTGATGTGGCGACACTTGGGAGACGCCTATGTCCAGCAGTGGACGTCTTTCGGCTGATATGATGATGATGAAATAACCGTATTTACTCAGGTTTCTTAAATATTGCGATGAGAAACTTAAACCGCCATATCACGGACGGAAAAAGGAAATACACCTAGCATTTCTTTTTTCCTGCTCTATCAAGTCCATACAAAGATCTACTTAAGAGGTGGTGGTGGTATTTAGGAGGTGTAGGTGGGGGGGTGGTATAAAAAAAAGATATACAGAAATATCTTTTTTTAATTCTTTGGAGTTACTAATTGTTATTTTATTAGTTACTCTTAAGAAAAAACTAAAACTATCTACCAATTTAGTATCTAACCACGTTTATTTCAGACAGCAGTGACTTCCATACTTCTATGACCACATATTATTTTCTTCTTTCCATTTTATGACGTCACGCAGCAGTAGGCAGCCGTGTCAGCGTGTGCACAAGTCCTGCATTATTCAGTCGGCAACAAACTCGCTCACAATGACGCCCAGCGGACTGGAAACACGGCGCAGCTCCGTGGATGCGTGTACATGCGCCCTTAATGACGCGATCGTTGATACTACAAGATTCAGTTGTTAGAATGGTTATTAGTTTATGTCATTCCTTAGATGCAAGTAAGACAATGTGAGTTTTTAAACAAGAGATACCTTTTTTTTGGATAGTAAAACTTTCCGCTGGCATGACTTCTTCCGCTCCGGGCGGGGCGGGAGGGAGTGTCAGACTCTTACTGACTAAAACCCATCCGTATTTCTTCAATTGGTATTACGAATAATTCCGCAAGAAACAAGAGATATCTGGGTAGTTAATAATATCCAAGTTTTATCAAATAAAAGATAGACAATTAAAAATTATGTCATTTTTCTGCAACTATCTCATAACGTATTCTCTGTGTTTTTCAACGTTTTAATAATTCCCATTTAGATAGACAGTTTTATAGCAGTTCGCATGACGACACTAAAACACAGTTTTCATGCTTGTTTGACGTAGAGCGATGGACGACTGAAAATTATTTTGCTTTGAAAAAAAATCAACGACACAAATTCCCAATACCCTAGTTCGTTCGACATGAAATTTTTATTTTATGTATCTAGAAATATTTTTGGGGGTAAAAACATGATGAAATTACTACAGAGGTGAAGCTTCGTCATGTTTGCTTATTAATGTGATTTGGCGTCAAGCCGCATCCGATCAAATCAAAATAAACGATTTCAGAGTCGGTTATTCTGATTTGATAAGAAGTGGATCACGTTGCAGTTTCCTTTTTGGAAATCTGAAAGTGGGGCCCATAACCACATGGCTCCTAACTGAAGCTTTTCACATATTTTCTCAGGGTTTTCTCAGCATGCCGCATCTGGTCAGCTGTCAACTTTTCGCTCTGAACGTGGTTGCTCTAAAACCGTGCCCCCTCTACCTACTAGGCGCGTGTTGAAATGAACATTATGATAGTGACCAATTCCATACTTTGTTTTGTTAACCTCCTGAACATTTTAGTTAGCTTTATCTACGTATGAGCCGACTGACACTTTCCCGAAGCCAATATGAAAATGAATAACAATTCAAAAATAAAGTTTAATAAATATTTCGGTGCAACGCTTTTAAATTCGAATTTACAAAAAGTTAAGCTTTCAGCACCGGTTGTATCTATTTATTTATTAAAAGCGTTTACGCCGTGCGGCATTTTATAAAAACTTACAAGTCCTTATTTTGTGAAATGAATGAACCGATTTTAAATAAATTTCCCACGCATTAGCAGGATACATAGGTCGAAAAAGTTGTCAGAAAACATTTTCTAAAAATAGTGTTACCACTTAATTCGACCGATTTTAAATTTTCCTTAGAAACAGAGATTTCCAATTAACTTTTTTTTAACAAAAAAAACATCGAAAATATTCTGTGATAACTTTTTAGACCTATGTAATTTTTCCTATACGTAAGAAGTTTAAATAAAAATGGTTCGTTCATTTCGAAAATAAGGACTTGAAAGTTTGTATGAAATGCCGTACGGCGTAAACGCCCGGAAGCCGTATTATAAGTACGTGTTTTTGTCATGAGGTGGAAACTATTCCACCCCCAGTCGACCAAATGTACTAATTTTTCCGACAAAAAACGATCTACCTCAGACCTATATTTTATCATTTGTGACACATAAACCTGCAAACTACGGTATATAAAAAGCCATGCATAAGTTAGTGTCAGTTCTCAAAGAGTGAACAAACAGCCGCTAACTAAGTATGAATATTTATTACTTGAAGTCGACTAAGTTAACATGTTCTAGCCACAATAATTTGCGTGGAGTCATGAATACTCGTGGCTGGTGGTTCATGGCTCGTGGCTTCTGTCGCGATAACGTCTGCTCCGACGCACCGACACTAAGTAGCTTTATGTGAAACATTACTGGCTACACGATGTTATTAATATCATAAATTGGCGTCTAATAAACCAAAGCTGTTTATGTTTTGTTCTTCTTGCAGATGAAAAGAAGGAAAGTAGATAAAGAAGAGCTTCTTTCTTTTGTGAACACGGTGGATTTTCTAGAGAAATTTATTAGTTTAATCATTTGTCTTCATAATAATAGATGATGCAAGATGGTCCCTAAAGTTAGGGACCATCTTGCATCGTGCATCATTGAAATAATTTCACGGATAAAATTATTAGATGGAGCCTGTGGCTACATAATAACAGCCACACAGGACGATCTTCAAGGTTAAGCAACGCTTGCCAAGATCGGTCTATTGATGGGTAACCATCTTAACATACCGTGACTCCTCCGTGCCTTGGAAAGCATGTTTAGCCGTTGGTCCCGGCTGTCATTTGTAGATCTTTGGCAGTCATTATAGATTGTCAGAAGCCAGAAAATCTGACTCCATCTTGCCAAGAAGTACCATGTTACCCAGTTTATGGGCTGCGAAGGTCTGGTAGGCAGCCGCTCCATGTAAAATACTGGTAGTCAGCAGAATTTGGTTTGACTGGCAGCCGACCCTAATGTAGTTAGGAAAAGGCTAGGCTTGGAAGATGATAATATGATTGGATCATTGCGAAACGTATCTAAAGGAAGAGTTTTCGGAGATCGCCTTGCCGATTCGTTTCAAAAGATTTTATTGTGTAAATTTCCCAGGTTTTATAAAGTTTGTGCAGCAAGTATTCAAAAAGTAAAGGACAGTCAGATCGTTAGAAGTGTAGCTACAACGTTTAAAGCTACGCTGCCCTTACGGCCCTGTCTTAGAACCCTACCCTGTATACGACAAAAGCTTTCATAAAATCTTCCGGTATCGCAGCATGCTGTCAGCTTACGCCTACGCAACAAAACAGCTGTAAATCTCATCGCTGACAACCCTTGCACCAAACATAAGTGAAAAGTAATAAATTAACCCCGGAAAATGGGGAAAGTTTATACTTTATGACCACCCCACTCGTCGAGAAATACAAAATTAAGTTGACGAAGGACGCAAGTACGTAATACTCTCTGGCTTAAGAATTTCCAATTAAACCAGTAACGAATAAGTGGATATTACCGAGTAATCAGATCCGACCCCCGCTGCCCCACCCCGACCCCCAGGGGGTGCCACTTAAAACTTCGACATGTAATTAAAAATGTAGGTCCAGAGTGAGCCGCCGTCGATGCATGCCCGGAGGGAAAATTGAGGAGATTAATATTATTGGCCTGATTATGAAGTGAAGTGTCTGTTCGCTCGTCGTGGAGTTACTCTCAAATTAATATCCACCTGTCATGAACTCGGTACAGGGAAGATATCTTACTTTTCAGAAAAGAAAACCTTACATTTTAATTGAATTGTTACTGTTCTTTGAATCACGCATTTTAAGGTGAGGCCCACTTTTATGTAAGGAATGGAAAAATAGAACCTGACATTCAACAAATTTTCATTAATTTGTTGAATGTCAGGTTCTATTTTTTTGTAATGTGCGTAATGTATTCAAACTTTGCTGAAAATCTGCAATCTCAAATCGCCCTATCCATATTACCACGTTCTAGTGTTTCAGCTGGGAAGAAGAAGTGGCGCAACGAAACACAAAAAAACAACAAAAACAAAACATTTATCACGGTTGTCCGAGATAAATTAATTTTATTTTTATTTTTGCACTGCATTCTAAAAGTTTTTTCTACAAAGTGTTATTTTCAACCAAGGAAAAAACTGAAGATATAAAAACCTGACCGCTAACGAACACATCACTCATGCCATAGGTAAGTAACGATGTACTCGTAACTTCACCAACAAACGTTAGTAACATGTCCCAGGTGAGTGTTTAGTATTAACCGAACATGAGCTAAACCGCTAGTGATTACATGACGCGATCATTGCGCCTCTTAAACCTCGGATTACATGCGTTATACATTATCTAATAATGTCACAGTGTGCTCGTACATAGATAACGATATATGCCACTCAGTGCAGTAATATTGATTTCATTATACCTGTATATTATGATTATGTAATGATAAATCCTACCGGTAATAATATAGCTTAATACCCCTTGTATAAGTAATGTGTTATCAGTTGTAGTTAACAGCTGAAAATCAGTCATTTAAACTGTAGCGTTATAAGTCCCCACAATAATATAATGAATAAAATATTTAAACACCGAGCTCATTAAAAATGTATCGCCCTCATAATAAAATATGACGCAGTTTTAGCTCCCAGAATAACAGTGTTATATCAAAAGCCCAAATCATTAATGTATTTATTGGGGCTCTCGCTATGAATTCTTTATTCGACCGAACAAAATAAACCTCAAACATAAAGGTAGATTTATAGAACACCAGAATTGAACATAGCAGATGTAACATTTGTATCAGCAACTTTTGAGTACAGACTTGAATCTCGTAGTCTAATTTACACTGAGACCTGAAGCACGCTTACCGTCTTTAAGGCGGGATGGAACGTGTGGATCCAAATACAAAGTTAGCCTTACAAATGTGTGACACAAAGGGGCCGCGTTATCCTGTTTGGGACGGAGTGGGCCCACTCGGGGTGTGGCGGAACGAGCCGGGGACGCGGAGACTCTAGGAATGCAACACCCTTTGTATCGTAAAGGAACACGGTGACGGTGGCACTAGAGTGGCGATGGATGTGTTGCGTGGATGTGGTTATGCTAAACGGGGTCAGGGTTGTCCATACGAATACTTACCGGTTGTAACATCTCGTGGCTTATTATTGTGGTCTGGCTGTCTCGGCTTAGATGGCATTATTGCGTTGAGTGATCAGGCTTTTGTGCCTTTGATGAGATCTACCTGGAAGGTAGCATCTACTTACCTACGTTAACAAGAATAAACAGTACCTAAACACATTTTGAAATCTAGTTGTACTTAGTTCTTGTACCTACGTGTGTGAAGCATACAAATGTTTTAAAAACACCTAGGTACAAATAAACTTCAAAGATTTGCGTCTGTAAGCCTGAGATTCCGACCCTTGTCAAAAACACCCAGAACATCACAATTCATTGCAGCGAATTGTTACAGATTCATCTCAACAATACTAAAATTCACATCAAAATCTCCATTTCGCACATTTGATTCAAATGACTGTAAGATATCTCATTTCCATGGAAGGCACCGCTGATTGATGATCGTGGGCCCCTCCCGGGCGGCCTGGGCCCCAGTTCCTCAGCATTCACGCCGGATCATAAATTAAGTGCACTCTCATTTGGCGTACAATAAACGGCGCGAGTTCAATAGCGATTGTTCTACGAGGCCGCGGAGAGCGGTGAAGCCTCCCGGCTCCCGCTTTTTGTGCGCGAATTTAATAAACCTGGCCATTTGTTCGGTTTGTATGGACGCCAGTAATCAAAGTTCTAACGGTTTTTTTTGTTTGTGTTTTGTTTTGAGTTTCAGGTGCTTATGTTACGTTTTTAATTAGCGCGGCTTGGATGGGGGGGAATTGGTATATGGACATTTGATGCTTGTGATGATTGAAAGTATTGTGTTATAGTAGAAGTGTCTCATATCCGATAATCATTATTTTTTTTTATAAATTCGTCTCGCTTATTTAATAACCGAGAATCCTCATCAGCCTTATCAACACAACAAAAGCTACAGGAAACCTTTAAAATCATTTACCCTAAACGTAAGTAGAAATAAATAAGGTAAGATCATAATAAGCCCAATATAAAACGTGTTGAGGAAAATTATTCAAAAGGTTCGAGGCTCTATAGATTAGGTACTCTTTTAAAAAAAAAGAAAAACTCACAAAGTTTATCTCTGGCTGGATTCATATCTTTATCCGGGGCTCCAAACTGTTCTAGGTCGTTGAATCACTAACTCCGCCTTGGAACTTCCACATTTGTCGCTGTCCGCGACAATCATAACTTCAAGAGTCTCTCTTTAAGTATTTTCGTCAAAATTTAAAACACAGATTTTGCCATTTGTATGCTGAATCAAATCTTTCATTATGCAGTGTTCATGGCACTTTTATTCAGACTTTTTTCCTTGTTTTTTTCAAACAATAATTTGCCAAGATCTTACGTAAAGATTCAAAGTTCAGTAAGGTGGCCCCGTAATTTTTAACCCAATTTTATCGCGACCTTTCAGGCGATTTATCAAAATCTAAAGGATGTTTTATCCTTACAAAACTTGGCGCCTTGGTATTAAAGGCTGCAAAAAGGTGCGCGTTCAGAAAATACTGTACAATAAGGATCTACATAATTTTGTTGATGGTAGGAGTTCTTGATTTTTTGTAAGTTGTGGCAAGACATTAAAACTTTTGCTTGGGGTAGCTTGTCTATGGTTTTAGCGCAGTCACCTCAGCGCCCGATCGCGCGATAACGCTTCGCTTGGAAATTAATTAACTTTTGAATTATCGCCTCCATCTTACGCGTGTAAAAGGAATTTATTATTTTAACTAAATTGATTTTAATTATTTTTAGGTAGGTACTCTTACACGTTTTGTTCTCTGCAATTTAAGTTCTAATAAACTATCTGGGTTTTATGTAAAATTGTCGTTTCAATAAATTTGGTCTTGAAAACTTTTATTTAAAGGCAATAATATTATTCTGCCTAGCTTGTGGACCACTATTCAAATGACCATGCTAATTAAAATTTTAAGCATATAATATAATATTTTATAACTGTACCATTTGTTATTTTATTCATGTAGCAATGGACCAATAAAATTATACATTAAATTCACCTTCATTCGCTCTACCCTGACTTAACCTCGCTAGCTTCAAAGGTGCCGAAAAGGTGAAAGAGATAAATAAGAACAAGAGTTCAGGAAAAATGGTCTTTATTAAAACCTCTTTTCATAGATGATAAAATCATCAGAGTTCACAGATATTCACGACAATCTAATAATATGTACAAAGTTATTTAATAGAAACTAATAGTAGTTATATACAGAGTTAATCATACGGCTTCGCTCCCACAAATTGATTTCAAGATATCTATATCGGTCTATGTCATATATATATCTTATTATGTACAGATTAGTATAACAAGTATTATCAAAAAAATCTAAACGTACCAGAGTTCACAACTCAAACATTGATTCCATTAAATATTAAACTATCACATAATATAGAAACAGTTTAACAGAGGTGTCTAGACACTGAAGTAGACTATATAAATTCAAGATGAACAATAACAAAGATTTAACTGAAACAGTAATTGCACTAAACCATTAAATTGGTCAGGAGGTAGATACACGAATGCCGGAACACACAGCACTTACCGAATGACCGATAACAGACGTGCAGATTGCGAAATCACGAATCGATTGCGCTCTGACCTCGCGATTGGAGCTGATTGGGTCTGTATAAGCCGGCAGTGTATTCCAGCAGAGAAGAGAGAACCCTTTGCGCCGCGTACACACGGGCACTTATGTATTTAATGTAGTAGTATATAGTGCGGGCATCCAGCGCTGCAACCGAACAGCGATGCGCGAGGCTCCGCTGAGCCGTGAGTATCTCTCGCTACGGTACGTCACAACAATCTTCTGAGTACGTTCACAATAAACACGCGCTATCATAGACTTCCATTGAGAATATCAATCACAAATCGGTTTAGTCTCAACTATGCGGAGTCAACGCTGCTTTAGTTCAAATCGAGGCCCGATTAAAAGTTTTGCTGTCACAACTATTCACTCACGTAAAGTTTCATTTATATTGTTTCAAGCAATAGTTGGAGTTTCACACTTATCATCACTTAAATCTACATCCATTACATTTTTAGATTTCACGGTTGGCATTTTGATTTCTGCTACAATCGTGTCTTTGTCTGCTGCTGCATCCGTTTCATCAGTATTTACAATCATATCATCAGTTTTATAAATAGCAATTGAGGATAAATCATCTGTGTTATTGGTTAGAAGTCGTCTACACAGATATCTCTTGGATCTGGACGCGTTTTTTTGGAGGCGCGGCGGCGGCGCTGCTCGGCCTCTCTTTGAGTTCTGACTCGCTGCTGCGCTGTGGAAATCGAAAGATATGTTAGTTGATGCCGAGGTAGTATCATCATCATCATTTAGCTGACTTTCATCCACTTTCAATGAGACAGTATAGCTTTCATGAGATATATAACTTATAGAAAGGATTCAAAAGAAATAAGCCTTATGAAAATTTCTGTATATATAAAATGTGTTAATGGTTGTTGCGTTGTTGCTGTCTGTTCATACTGTTTACGTTTTACATTTTCAAATTGTGTGTGTTATAACAAGGTTAAAACGATATGATTACCTTAAGAGTGCTCTTGCGCGGCGAAGTGATGGACGCCGGCTCGTTGCTGAGGGAGGCTCCACTGCGGCTGCTGCAACTTCCTGAGAGGAAAACTTACTTTTAAATCAATCAATCAATTCATCACTGAACAATTATTTCCAAAATGAATTTCATTGCAGACATTTCACAGCTCCACACAATAGCGAAAATTCAAGAATGTAAAATAAACTGTACAAATATATAAACTATAAAAGACAGACGGAAACTACGTTTTCTTTTCAAAAAGAAATAACATTCCGAATTTTAATATTTGAACCGCACAAAATGTTCAGGTTTCTAGTGGCTTTTGAATCGACAAGTGCATTGAGTCGGCACTGAGTGCAGCCGCATCGTGTGCTTCAAATAAATCGCAAGGTTCTGTAATAAATATTATAGTTGTCTCCGCCTTGTGGAGACATCCTGTTGGTGGCTCCTCAGTGAATAAATGCACTGGTTTTAGAAAAGTATTGGTTACAATGGCGGAAAATTGGCTTAACGATAGCAAATAATAACAAAATAAGTAAAACTATATACAGAGTCTGCTGTCTGTGTGATTTGTGGAATATAGCGGAAAATATATAAAAAAATCGAATAGCGAACGAATCAACAACAAAAATAAAAACGCTCTAAAAACTTTCGCAAACGTATGTTTACCAGTGACCTCAATAACGATCACAACAATTGACGACATAAAATGACGGCCTATCACCATCACTCTGGCGGCAGATCAAACAGTCCGTGAGTTATCGCCGGCCGCGGTCGGCGTCCCTACCATGAACAGCAAAGTCTCTCCTCTGGCTGCGACATAACTCGTGTCATTCACACGCGAGCACCGGCCGCGGTTAAGCGAGAATCGTGTGCGTAGTTTATAGTACGGTCTGCTCCCAAGTGGTCGCTCATAAAAAATGGGTTTTAGATATGACGTCTTTTTTGCCTCCATGTAAAAAATGTGTTTGCTTTGCTCCCTTCCAATATTCATAGCCAAAATTGTGAGCCTACATGAAAGTTAGCGACGTACATAAATATTATTATGTTGGGATAAATCGTTTACAATAATCTCGGAGTGAACCGCGTCCTGCAGTTGACGCGTTTCATTGAACTGGAAAGATAAGCGTTTGACTCGACGTTTTATTTCGGAGTTTTTTCATTCCGATGAAACAATTTCTGAGCTTCTTGCGTAAGGTTACTTTTTGTAATGACTTAGCTGGAAGCCTTAGTAATTTTGTCTTTGGAAGCAATTATGTTGAAAGCTTTTCTAATCCTGACCTTCTCTCCTTGGACGGCGATGGGCTGTTCTCCGGCGACCTCGCTGGAGGTAGATGCCGGCGAACACCAGCACGTTGAGCGCCAGCAGGAAGCAGCCCGCGCCCACCGTCACCCCCAGCGCCACTGTGTAGCTACGACCAACAGAAACGGTTCAACATGACAACACAACAAGGTTAAAGTAATTAAAAATACTCCAGATGAAGATCATGTAACAGGTTATGTAAAACCACACAGAAAAATTGATATTTTTGGGTATTTTTTCTTAAAACTGGGAGAAAATGTTGAGGGTTCCTCAGAATATCAAATTGTCCTTAAGAGCGTGTACACCGTATTTCATTTCATACAAACTTTCAAGTACTTATTCTTCAAAATGAATGAACCGATTTTAATGAAACTTGGTATACATGCGCTAGATATCCAGGTCTAAATAGTTATCAGAAAACATTTTTGAAAAATAGTTCAGGAGGAAGGATATAGTGATTTTTCACTTTCTTTAGAAAACTTAAAATCGCTCTCTCTCTCCCTCTGAAATCTTTTTCAAAAATGTTTTCTGATAACTATTTAGACCTTGATATCTAGCGTATGCATACCAAGTTTCGTTAAAATCGGTTCATTCATTTTGAAGAATAAGGATTTGAAAGATTGTATGAAAAGCCGTACCGCGTAAACGCTCTTAAGCATCTCAAGGGCGATGCATAAATTTGGTTACATCAACCCAAAATGTCAACTGTGCCAGAAAAATATGAATATCTCGTCGCATCTGTTTGAAATATTACTATCATTATTTCCGGAGTGACGCGGAGTCCAGTTAATTCAGTCCGAAGTTCGGCGCCATCCATTACCATTATCAGCAGTATCCAGTTGTCTGGAGGAAAAAACGCTCCCCTTGAGAAATGGGTCGGCATTAAGACATTATATGCGAGACAAAAGGGACAGAATTCAGGAAGGTAAACAGGTAAGTAAACACATTAGCGAGATTACGAGCTCGCTACAAAATGCTCCGATCAATCTTGTTTAGAGTCAGTCCTGGGAGGCTCAGGTGACGCCGCCGACCCGCGACTCCCTCGCAGCGAATTTACATGTTATGAAAATTTAACAACGTTTGTGAGAAACACTTAGTGTATCTAATCGGTATCCAGTTCCGTTTTGTTGTTCTGTTGATCAAATTGAATGGTAGTTAGTCGACAAGGTCACTGTTTAACTTACTAAGTAAATTATTGTTATCTTCGACGATCACAACAAACAGTTGGCATATTATCCTGAATGCTCATTTTCATGTCGTTTCCAAACACGAGACTAATACTAGTTTGGTCACTAGACCAAAGTTTTCTAAAACATTCGATGAAAACGGCTGCTGTTCTCCAACTTCAGCGATGATAAAAACATGTATACGAGCAGTAGAATGTATCTGTGAAACTTTGAGAAAGTTCGAGTGTTGTTCCAAGTTGGAAGCCTCAAGAAAAACTTGAGATCAGAACTAGCGGAGAGGACTTCAGAAATAGATCAACATCTTAATGACGGCGAAGCTTTCATAACAGTTTGGCGGCATACGCTCCGCTGTGTAGTCGGCAGCGTAGTTTCGTTTGTCTCAGCACCCCAGAGATCAGCGCTATCTTCAAGAAATTTCTTTTTTTGACACTTGTTTATCTTATTACGGGAAACATCGTTACGTACATTTTTGTGCAGCTTTCAGAATTCCCTGAATGTCGCTCCTTTCATTTTTTCCTATAAAAGCTTTACAGGAATACAGAATGTTGTCTCCTAATTGGACGCGAATTTTGCGTCATATAGGCTTACGCCATTATGGTTCAGTGCCCTGCGGCATACGATACTGTTGATCCACACACAAAAATACTCGTCTACTTTTAGAGTTTTGACGATATTTTGAGTAAAAAATTATTTCCTAAAGGTGAACTGATTTTTAACGATATAACATGCAAGTCGGAACTGAAATCGCAGTTATGATGGTAAAAATGTACGGAGTTATAATGTTTCTATTGGCAAAAAAAAGTTCATATTTCAGTTGAATGCCGAATAAACATTTGCACTGAGATAAACTCTAAGCAAATTAAACCATATAAAGGAATTTATGAACTGTCAAAAAGTCGGTCATTCAGAAAGATGAGGCTTGTTTCACATGTTCCAATAATACGCACAAAACGTTTTAGGAATACTGTCGGATTTTTATTTTTAGGAGTGGAATTCCCTGCTGGAGTCAGTTTTCTGATAGTTATAACATAGGGAGTCTTTTAGTCTCGAATGAATTTAGCCTAGAAGTTACTTCTAGGCTAGCATGCTCCATCGCCGACTACATCATCGCGCTGTTGAGATAGTGGTCAAACGCGGACCTTCTTAAAAAACATTAAGTGGAGGGCACTTAATGTTCCTGGGGCGGTCTAGTAAAAATAGACAAGAACGGGAGAAACACAGGTGTTCAGCACGTCACTGTCGTCACTCACCTGTAGTACTGGGAGTCCAGGTTAGTCAAGGAGTCTTCCTTGGGCGAGGGCTGCGGCGCCGGCAGCGCGGAGAGCGCGGGCCGCGCCGAGGGGGAGGGCTCGCACTCCTCGACCTCGGAGGACTCCTCGTCAGCCTCCGTGCTGTCCTCCTCGTCGTCCAGGGCCGATGTGGTCGTGTACAGCTCCGGGAATATCTCACCTGCGACAAAACTTACCATCAAGTGACCACCAATATTAAGCGTTTCCAAACGTCTTTTATAATGCGCACATCAAAGGAGTGGAACTCTCTTCAGACACTTCTGTGAAGAGTTAGAGTAAAGAGGCTTCTTCTGGGTAAGCTCGCTCCATCGTCGACTTTGTCTCTGTCACCTCTGACATGATGAATTGCTAACAAGCAGCCAGGAGTTCCTGTGTCCAGGTAATAGGCTCGCCCCTTATTTTAAACAAGTGAAATGTGCGTCAAATACCTCTGCCTTACCTTTATGGGAATACAGGAGTTATGTTATTATTAGGTACCTATTGCTCACGGAGTAAATTATTTACGCTGTTCATTTGATAAGTAGTGAATCTATTGATCGCTTTATGTCTAGAACTGAGTAGGTAATCCACATCAAAGCCTCTAACGTATGAATTTCATTATTTTTACGACCCAATTACTAGGTCCTAATTAGTAAAGGGCTGACAGCATAAAATTGCTCTTCTAATTAAGCCTTAAGAATTTTAATGAATTGACATGTCGGGTTTTAGGTCCAGGCTCGAAATGTTAGGTTTAGTAAATGAGGTAGTAATTAAATAAAGTGCTCTCGGCAGGTTTCTAAAGATCGCGCGGAATTTTAATAAGCCAACATTGTTTAAGGTAAGCCCCGTCTATTGAACTGTTGGCAAGTTACTTTGATTTTAGGAATGTTTCTCTTAATTATGTTTTGTTTGAAATACTTAATTAGAAGCCCTCATAAAATACATAAGTGTAGTAAAATATTTCTTAAATTTTCGAAACACTGCAGTTTAGTATTATTTAAAACTCAGATTTCTTAAACAGCTTGTTAAAGCGACTTCAACCATATTAAATTCGAAAAATTTCACAAGGATATTCTGTCCTAATTCAACACATGACATACCTGTGTGCCAAGTATTCTCAGAACCAGTTCAGCCGTAAAGATGTGAGGAGGTAACAAACAGATCGACAGACAAAGGTATAACTATAAAGTTTGGATGGGTAAAAAACAGTGGTAGCTCCTTATCTACATTGTTTAATTTTTCATTTCTCATTATTATTAACTTTTTTCATTGTTTCCACAGCGGTTTATGCGTATAGTATAGTGCGTGTAGTGATCTTCTTTAAGTGTTGATGAGGCACTTAAACCTAAGTCTGGAATGCTTTCTTGTAAATGTTACTCATTCTTGAAGAGCCAAATAAATAAATAAAAAATTTCCATTTATCCATCATCTGCCTAACCTTTTCCCAAATATAATGGGGTCAGCTCCAATCAAACCGGATTCAGAAAATTGAACAATGCAAGGTTTTAAAACCAAGAATCCATACATAAAACACTTACAACATAACTAGTATTAGATCCGTGCCCATCCCAACAATAAGACATCCGCGTGAAACTCAACACAGCGTCAATTGAATGGCGAGTGCGAAGTAAACAGCCGCCAGCCCCGATAGAGAACATATCTGAACAAGAAAGCGATCCCCAACTTATCAAAGGATGGTAATGAATGGGCCACAATGCTAGCCCAAGTTGTGCCCACGCGCACAAAGGCCGATTGTTGGAGCCGCCGCACCAGCTCTTTTGTTCTGATAGGGATGAACTGGCCTAGGCTAGTGTACACTTTAGTTTCTTAGGTAGATCTAGTCAACTGGATTTTTCGGTGTTCAAACTGCATTCCAAAGACATTTTTCTACTAATTCTTTTCTACTTGTTTTAAGAAACTAAACTCTCTTTGGTTATATTTATGACCAATGAAATTATAAAATCACATGGCAACTTAAGAGCTACTTTCAGTAAAGTTAAAAAGAAAACGGAGAATCGAATAGGAATTCTTGATCAATTTTTTAAGCTGCGTGGAAAATTAAAAAGTCCTGTTCCAATATTCCGTCTGATTTTAGAAACACTTCAACTGAATTTCATGAAAAGATTCAGAGATATCCAATCAAACTTTTTCGTTTTCCTATGATATTGAACGTCCATGATTCTCGCTACGTTTGGCAGCCCTGGAGCCCGGACCAACTGAACCAAACCCGCGGCATCTCCCTGAGCTCAGTTATCGACACTTTGCCGTGCTCGTTTGCCACTCTATTCTCGCCGAGATAGTGTTTTTATTTGAACACTTTAGTCCTAACTAATGGTTTAAGATTTAGAGCTAGATTTTTCGAAGAAAATGGGTTAGGAGAAATGTTTAACTGGGTTAGAGCAGTTTGAGGTTTTTCATGTTTGTTTCAGCTGTCTGCACTATCTTTTCGTGAACATGTTGCGCTATAAACAATCCTTATTAAATGAGATCTTCTATTGTAACCTTTCTGATTCAAAATCTGCGTTGCTAAAACCAACTTTGGTTCTGCAAAATGAATCGCAATAAACGAAAGCCTACCCTTTCTGCATTCATAAGTCTACAAACTTCTGTTTAATAAAACCATGTCATGAATATTAATCGCTATTTTCGAAAATGAAACAAAATTCGAGCTTAAAAGGCGACTGAAATTGCGAACACCTCAGCGCCCCTATTCTGCACAACACTCGACAATGTCGCTCGACACGCGGCTAATTTGCGAGCGATTGCTCAGAAACAAAAGGCGATCAGCGACCAGCCACAATTACCGCCCCTGGCCACGATGGCGGATGAATTAGCTCCAGCAGAACCGGGCACAAGTGATGGTGCACGGAAATGACGTTGTGTTTCGAAAACAATTGGGCTTTTTGAGAGCTTCACCAGGTTAATTTCAGTCTTCAATTTAACTTACAATTAGAACCATAGATAGAGCACGTGATCCAATACTGATGTTATACAGGTAATCGTAAAGTTTTCTTATAAATTCGTGTTCCTAAAGTAAGCAAGTGCGTGTAAACATTTCCATATGTTCAACGTGGGTGTCTACCAGCGTAACGAGGGCGCATAAAAATCTCGCAAACCAAAGTGCTCGTAAATATTCTTCAGAAAACAATTCCGGGCACGCGAGCACTAAAGAGCGTATCTCACACACAACAATATACGCAGTCGAAGATTGTCTGCGTGTCCCGAAGCCAGCAGCCCCAGCCCGGAGCGAGTGAACTTGTCCGTGACAAAGGCCGCATTGTTCCCGCAGACCGCGCCATTCTTCCCATACCGCTCATTATGGAGGAATTCCAGCCATTCGCGGGACAATTAATAACATCCCGACCCACCCCAAAACACTCCCTGATCGATTTATTTTCATTCGTGACACCTTCCACCATTAATCACTTCGCCACCAAATATTTTGGCGACAATTTTTATTTTTATGAATTCTAGGGAGACCTCATTCGCCTAATGGCTCGCCGCCTAAGTACCGATTATACTGAGTAATGTCTGCAAAATTTTATACAAAAGCGACGCAAAGCGCTCCTCAAATAGTTGCGTGTGTTTCTATACAGAATCCAGTTCTCTCGCGCGAAGACATTTTGAGTAAAATTTGTCATTGGCTTCATGTCTATTATTTAGTATTCAAACTGTGTCGAGTTTGCAAACTTGAATCCTTTCAGTGACGTATCTTCCAATTAATATAATCTCACGCGTGTTATTAACTTGCGCGGTATTGATGCTGCTCACGCGCGAGTATAGTGTTGCTCCCCCCCCCCCGCAGGTGGATGGGGGGCGGTTAATGAGGGCGTTCCGTTTACCCGCCGCGCCAGGAAATGGCACTAATGGTGCTGGATAATAAGGCATGCTCAATTTAAGCAGCGGTAGACGTTACCAATTTGCTTTCCATTAAAGCTGCGCCCACGTTTCGCCGTGATTGGCCACATTTTGGCGGCTATTCACTACGAATTATAAGTAAGACTTTAGTCAGCGAGGGGATCCATAATAGGCATTATGTTTTTATTTATTCATCAAGATTAATAGTTCTTTGTTACTCGGGCTCGCAGGTTTTAAACGCTTTAAAATAATTATTTTCTCTGTCGATTTTAAAATACAATTGGTTCCGTTATTTTTCATTGCCCGTGGCGATAAAACAGTCAATTGCTATGAGCTTAATTGTTTTCAGAAAGCATCACATTTTTCACGGAAACTTTTTATACTATTTTTAATCGTTCCGTAAACGTAGATACAAACTGAAAAATGTTTAAAAAATATCCCTTATTATATACAATAGGTACTTGCCTACAATGCCCACGAACCCAACAGAACCTGCGTAGTATTATCTGTTGAAGTAGTATAGAAGTATGAAATGTAGATGCACTTTAATGTCTTTTACTAACCTGCAAACATGTCAGGATGGATGGACCTGAACTGGTGGTGTCGAGGAGCGGCGCCTGGGCGATGCAGCTGAGGGATGAGGTGCAGCCACAGAGCCATCTTGTGGCCGCGGTAGTGACTCTTCACTCGCAGCTTGGTACCTGGGTGATAGAACAAAAAGATGAAATATTTTTTTTCCTACTCCTGTGCTGTTCGTTAAGTTACTGATAATTTTCGTTGAATTGTTTCTCCGAGACACGTCGAGCTTCATTGACTTGGTGCCGTTCTGGTGGTCACCACTGTTGATTCTGGCTTTCAGGAGTTGAAGTGGTTGGGAATAGTGTGGCGGGCATGTCCCAAAAAAAGACCAAAGATGACAACGAGTATGATGACTGCGTACAAAAAAGTATGACGATTTCCTTTGACAAAACTCTATAAAATTTGAATCAAAGACAGTACAAAAAGGGAGTAGAGTGGCCAAAATGATCATTCAATAATGAACAAAGTCGCAGGAAAATAAAACCAAGAAATTGCAATTTCCTAAATCAAATTACTGCCAAACCGAATCTCTGCCATTTAAATTCAAACAAAGGTGTCACGCGGAAGAGAACAACGAAATTGGTTTCAAGTTTCAAGTGATTAGAGAAACAATCAGTCGTGAATCAGCTGACACTGAGCTTGAACGTGGAACCTATTAATTGACTGTCAATCATAATAATATTTGAAGCCATTGCCGTCTTTTGCTACAAAGTCGTAAGCAGAAACGTTTTCAATTTACGAAAATAAACTCGAAACAACTCCCGCTTCTAAACCAAACAAACACCTTAACGAAAGGATTAAAAAAGTTGTAAACCCTTACAGAGAACGAAAGTGAAGAAAACACGCACATTCGTCGGGAAGCAGATCGTAAAAATAACGAGTTTCGACACAATATGGCTGCCAAAACTTTGAATGGGGCTTTATCTGATTAACTTCGTGCCGTGCGAGATTTTATTTTCAGATCAGTTTAGATGAAAAATCCCTGTTATTCTGCTCGGGCCTGTTTTGTGCGCTCACGAGTTTGCGACTTTCATTACGATGAATTTGATTAACCTATTTATGGGGCTGTTTTTGGCATAAGCGAGTTAAGTTGCCGTCAAAATATGGAAGTGCTTCCATATGATGGGGAATTTTTTGACGAGTATTTTTGTTGTTTCGAAGCGGTGTTCGAATTTATTTCCTCGGTTCCTGTCACTCGTATAATTTGAATACGTAATTTGAGGTTGCTGTACAAGTGAGAGCGGGCGGTATTGTGTGAGCGGTACGACTGCCAGTCTACTATTAAGTTAAAAAACAGCCTTATCATTACGTTCTCCATAACAAAATGGGCAACGGTATTCTTTTACCTATACTTAAATACTGTTGCGTGTTCATCTCGTATCGTGGCCAGCTGGTGACTCCCTCGTGATGCCTCTCATCCGCGCGAGGAGTTGGGTCCCCGGTCTTCGCGAAGGCAGCCAGGAGTGACACCGTCATCTCCGCCACAGCCACGTCTCCTCGCGAGTAGTTCCGGGGGGCGTACTGCATGCCTCCCACCAGGGGGAGACCCAGGAAGTACGGCAGGGTCTCACTGGTCACACTACCTAGGCGCTGTTGGAAAAAAAAAGTAATAGTTTTGAATACAATTATGATGCTGAGTAGCCGTTAATAAAAACTTAAACAAAATAGTGACCTAATTAGAAGCAAACCAGCTAACGTGGCTTTCAAACAATATGTATTTCACGATAACACGAACAGTGTGTGAATAAATAATCGTGTGAGGCAATAAATTACTGCTAAATTATTCATTTAACTTTAATATTATGATGTTAGTGAGAATGCAAATGAGCTAATATTCATCAAAGGAAGTTTTGACAAATTCCGCGATCATGTAGATTGTGCTAAATTAATGACCTCGCACCTCCCTAATTCATTCACTTATTATAATGAGCCTGTCGCTACTACGATAATTTAACCACCTACATTAATTACGATTAATTATTTGAGATATTGTGAAAGTGTGATTTATTTACTCCTGAGACATTTACAGTCTAATGTTGCGAGGCTCCCCGGGGCCATATGCTTAAAGCTACAGAATTGGAAGCTCCTTGCTTGCAAGTCTCAAGTAAATCCTGGCTATCTTAACAGGTTCACTATAAAAATATTCATCACAAACACAGAATGTAACACTTAATAGTCACTGGTGTTTATTCTGGTTGTAACCTGTATTACACACTGTCCGCACAGCAGACACAATATAGTTAAACAATCAATGAAGACCACAAGTGCTTCATCAGACTATGAACTGGTTAAAGCCCTTCTTCAGAACCCACCTGAGGATAATCAGCATCCTTGCTCTGATGCGCAAAGTGCGCGAAGTAAGTCCGGGCCCCTCGCCGGGCATGCAGCTGCGCCACCCGCAGCGCGGGCGCGGCCACGGCGGCGTCGCTGAGCGACTCCAGCGTGGCGTCGCGGATGTTGATGGGATGCTGGATGGGCTTCTCCCAGTCCGTGTACTCGTTGCGGATAGCGGCGAAGATCTCGTTGCGGTGGAAGCGGTATACGTTGCGGACGTATGTGCGGAGAATTCGGTTCCTGGGAGGAGGGTGGTCGATATTTTGATGTACGATAGTTAAATAATGGCTAATTAAAGTCATTAACTGCCATGTGGGACACCGGTGACTCAAACACCGGTCTAGCTTGTACCGACGAGCCCTGAGTCACGGCGTCATTGGAGTGACATGGTTTCAACATGGTGGCAGATGGTGAATGTACACCCTCGAAAAGGGTGCTGTTTATCATTTAATTCAGTGGGGTTCCCTGGTTCCATACGAAGTCCTAAGTGGACCCTGGCTGAACATCAGCAGGTCGTACCTACATTGACCTACAAGCTTACAAAATCTTGAAAAACATTTTACCAGTACCTGTGCTCTTCTTCGAATCCGTGTCTAATATCCTCTTCGTTGAAGAACTGGTAGCTCTCAGTGGTGGCCACCACGACGGCGAGGGCGCAGTCCAGGAAGGCCTCGCTGGCGTGCAGCGCCCGCGTGGGGGCCTGGCCCTGCGCGGGGGAGTCTCTGGAGATGGGCACGGACGGGGCCCAGCCCGCCAGGAAGCGCGCCCGGGGGGCGTCTACTGCGAGCAGAGCCGCTAGGGGACGAGCGCGGATGCATTCCACGAACCTAGGGGAATAGAATCCTGGTAAAATTCTGCTAAATTTTGATTTTGTGAATTGCAACAATATTATTTCCAGTACCGTTGAAGTATTTATTCGGTAATACTAAATTAATCAGCAGATATTAAGTGCTGATTTCTTCGTAATAATGATAAATGATGTTTTATTTTGCTTTTTCTTAGTGATAATGATATTTATAAATTATAATTGATATTTACGTTAGTTACGCGTACGTTAGGAATGATGAAGCACAACATCGTGAGCATTGGAAGGAATGGAGGGAGGCCTTTGCCCAGCAGTGGGACAGTACGGGCTAGTAATAAATAATAATAATAATTTACGTTAGTTGTAAATTAAGACCAACCACCAAACCAATCAAAAATTGACGTGTAAATGTATGCTTTAACACGTCAATCTTTTCGTAAACTAAATGAAGCCGGCGTTTTCTAGCCTAGCTGACTGAAGCTAGGTTTAGAAACACGAGACTAGCTAGCTAGTTGAAGATCAACAATATTCAGGTGTAGCAAACGTAAATCACTTATGATTCCACCACCTATAATTGATACAAGGACTAAATTAGATTTCTAAAGTGCACAGAATCATCTCCAAAAACCACTCTTACCAGTTCTCGTCATTGCTGGACTCTGGCGTGCAGCGCAGCGCCTGCGCAGTATGTTCTCTAGACAGTGCTGCGTCAGGTGCCAGGGCTGTGGGACTTAGCGCTGACCCGCTCAGTAGCAGGACGCGTGCTACCAGACCTGGTGGAAACAATGGATCGATAACCTGTTCGGAAGTTAGTCAAGACTGACGTGACGAGATACTACTTGTCATCGTCTATGATTTCAAAACTCTATGAAAAGCGCTCATTGAGGGAAAAATCATTCTCTCAACGCGCTGTGGCTTATTACAAACGGCCACACCGCAAATTTCACGTGATGGCACTTCAGAAAAGGGCCAAAACGCGTTGTGAAAATTAAGAAATGCCAAGACGCGTTCTGAGCCCTTATTGATGCAACCACATCGCGAAATAAGTGTTCTATGTATATAGACATGGCTCTGATATTATCGGTCACCTCTAACCTAACTACAACGACGGAGCCCCGCTGTGCGGGCCTCTTATTTCTGTCTGCAAGGTTTAAAAAAACCTGTCATGGATGGCATAACTGGAGGTAAGTTCGCTCGCTCCGCTCGCTCAATCTGGCTTTCGCCATTCCATTCAAACCTCACCTAACTGTGTCCGGGGTGACCTTATTTCCCTCAAGTCTAACCATTTTTCCCGTTTTGATTGCATAAGTATAGGCTCAGAACGCGATATGACATTTCTTCTTTTCCACAATGCGTTGTGGTCGTTTTTTAGGGTTCCGTAACCATAGGGTAAAATGGTACTCTATTACTAAGACTCCGCTGTCCGTCTGTCTGTCCGTCTGTCTGTCTGTCTGTCACCAGGCTGTATTTCATGAACCGTGATAGCTAGACAGTTTAAAATTACACAGATGATGTATTTATGTTGCCGCTATAACAACAAACATTAAAAACAGAATAAAATAAATATTTAAGTGAGGCTCCCATACAACAAACGTGATTTTTTTGCCGTTTTTATAGATACGGAACACTTCGTGCGCGAGTCCGGGTTTTATGTGTTACGCGACGCGAAATTCACATTGTGATTTATTTTTAGATCTTTGGTAACAAATATTGATGGAGATGGTAACTTTTGAATTCTTAATTGGAACTTGACGTTATGAGAGTAGAGGTAGTCCTTCTTTATATAAAAATATCATACTCGTATTTATAGACTTGACTTCGTGAGTTTGCTTGTTTTCGTTTCAGTACTTAGATATTATTTTCTTTCTATCAGTACGAAGATGTAGGTATCTTCTAAGAATAAATTTATTACAAGAAAAAATAAGATTATTCAGATGTAATAGAATCAAACATCGCAAATCAAACTACGTCGGAAACATAGACATGATATATATCTAGCTCAATATCACTAGTTTATACAGACTGGCTGATATGATACAGACAAATTGCTTATTCGAATCACAAGTCAAAATTCTGATATTGTTGCACATTTTCCTCTTTGATTTTATATTGATACTGCAATATGCAATATCCTAAGAGACATAGAGAAACGATCGCTTTGGGAATATTTCAGTGTGACATGGCGCAGCGCAATCTGTCCCGGGTATCATACATAGAGAGCTATTTCTCAGGTGAAGTCTAGTCTTCATAATATCTAGGAAAATATGTTCGTACGTGAGAGACTTTACTCGTTTATAGGTCAAGCACAAGTTCATTCAAGGTTTTTAATAATTTTATTTTGCTTTCAGTATTAAAATGGCAAGGGGAAACGTTAGTCCTAAATGCAACCTGTCGGGTAGAGGAGACTTCAGATATTTCTTTTTTTCGATACCCTTTTGAAGAAATCGGTTTCTTTCATATGTAACAAAAAATACACACACATATTGAAAGAAGCATTTAGAAGCCATTTGATTCACATAAAAACAAGTTTTAGTAAAGGTACATTTATTTCAGTTGCTTGTTATAAGTATTTATGTCAATGGAGGTAATAGGTCCGTAACCAATAGTTTCATAATAATAATCATAATCATAATCATTTTTATTTGTGTAACATGGGTATAGTAAATACAGTTCTTAAATTAGTTCATAGTTCGCTATGTTATGCTAAGAAGCGTACAAATATAATTGCATGCGAAATAAGAAGAGAACTGTTCGGGATCGCCCAAACTCCGTTGAAATGAAACACAAAGATAATTGTTCAGAGGCAAACGGCGGCGAGGACTTATGGGAAGCTGGCTGACTTGACGGACAGAGGTTTCTCTCACTGAGCTTGTTGATTCGAACTACGGAGCTGCTAAAACACGCAGCTCCTTTTATACAAAACCGTTTTGAGCTGGCCAGCGATCCATTTTGCTGGCCAGCGATCCATTTTGCTGGCCAGCAAAATGGATCGCTGGCCAGCTCAAAACGGTTTTGTATAAAAGGAGCTGCGTGTTTTAGCAGCTCCGTAGTTCGAATCAACAAGCTCAGTGAGAGAAACCTCTGTCCGTCAAGTCAGCCAGCTTCCCATAAGTCCTCGCCGCCGTTTGCCTCTGAACAATTATCTTTGTGTTTCATTTCAACGGAGTTTGGGCGATCCCGAACATTATTGGTCCTTCGAAACCGGATTATCAAACAGTGACAGTGCCGCGTCCCATCAAGCCGCGCAGCATAATTAAAGGTCAGAACGATAACCAGTGCTTAAAAAATGGTGTTAACACGAAGTAAGGATGGAGAACAAGCAAAGCGCCGGCAAGAAGAGCTGAGCGTGAATAAGACCACAGAAGAAGTTACGACTGAGAATCCGTCTACCAGTGGCACGTCGAAAGCCGCTACCGAGTCATCGGAAAATAAAAGTGGAACAAGTAAGTCGACAGCCACAGAAGCCACCGCTTCTACAGAAGAAAGCAGTGCTGCGTCCCAGAAAGAACAGACTTCGCAGCGCACGCTAATACCTGCAGACGCACGGTCACGTCACTCCGCAACCTCCCGCAAGAAACTCCTCGCGGAGTTGGAGGCTAAAGAGCGACTAGCCGAGCTGAAATTAAAGCAGGCAAAAATACGAGCTGAAACAGAGCTACAGGAAATAAGAATACAACGTCTTCGAGCAGAAGTAGATACTTCAGAAGAAGAAGAAGAAGAGTTAGAAGATGAGCTGGCTTCAGTCCGCATCAGCACATGGCTACAAGGAGCAGAGACGGACCGAACACAGCCAGCAAATAAGGAATCACAACAAGAAAAGGCCAAAAAGGAAGATTCCGAGGAAAAGAAGCAAGAAGATAGTGCAATAACAGGTCAGTCATTAATAAATGTGTCAACCTTAGCCGCCGCACTCTCTCACGCGGTAAGAAGCACGAGGGAACCACCGAAATATATTCAAGAGCTACCGATATTCAATGGAAGTAGTACAGACTGGCTTGCTTTCAAAACTGCCTATGAAGAAACATTAAAGTATTTCACACAAAATGAAAATATGGCTCGCATACGTCGGAGCCTGCGTGGAACAGCAAAAGAAGCTGTTGGCTGTCTCTTAGTAAGCCAACCAGATGCAAGAGTCGTCATAGAAGCATTAGAAAGAAGGTTTGGAAGACCAGAAGCACTCATTCACGTTGAAATGGAGAGAATCAAGTCACTGAACCGTGTCACCGACAATCCAAGAGAACTGTGCATCTTCGCCGGGCGCATAGCAAACATAGTAGGTACCATTGAAGCACTCAAAAAGCCACAATACCTACACAGCCCAGAGATGACGCGAACAATAACAGAAAAACTCACTCCTATATTAAAAAACAAGTGGTATGACTATGCAGCAACAAAAAAAGAAGATGTGCCAGAATTAAAGAAGATTTCTACGTTCCTAAATGAAGAAGCAGACAAGTGCGGCGCCTATGCCTTACCGGAAATGGTCGCCGACGAAGCCACGGGAAGAGAAAGAAGGAACAAGAAAACGGAACGCACATATACTGCTGGTAAGAGAATCTTATTAGAAAATCAGTGTCCTCAGTGTAAACAAGAACATAAGTTACCTGACTGCAAACAATACTCCGCTCTCGACACGAACGCAAGATGGGAGGTAGCAAAGAAAAATAATATCTGCTATCGCTGTCTTCGAAGCAAACACAGACGACTTCAATGCAGAGCACCGCCATGTGGCAAACATGGGTGCGTCATGAGACATCACAAGCTGCTACACCATGACAAAGAACAGAACAACACGAGTGAGTCAGAGAAGAAAGAGATGACAACACCAGCAATAGAAGTAACGTCAGCAGCTAAACCAGGTGACCGACGACGTGCATATTTAAAGATAGCGCCCGTTATCTTAAAAGGGCCGCACACCAGTATTGAAACATATGCACTATTGGATGAAGGAAGCACGGTCACACTACTAGACGCCTCAATAGCTGACGTCATGGGAGTAGACGGCCCTGAAAGTACCATGTGGATTCAAGGGGTCAGCAATGAAATGAAGCATGAAAATAGCAAAGTCGTCAGCCTCAGCATAAAAGGAAAGTACGCGGAAGATGAATACATCATAGAAGCCGCGCGCACTGTCGACAGACTGAGCTTCACACCAGAAACAGTTTACGATCGTCACTTAGAAGATTGTGAACATCTGATTGACATCAAAGATCAGATCACATATCAGCAAGCTTCACCTAAGTTGTTAATCGGACAAGATAACTGGCATCTTATCGTGTCAAGAAAAATCCGCACCGGTCATCGCGACCAACCAGTCGCCTCACTCACACATCTCGGCTGGGTACTGCATGGCTGTCACAGCTCGCTCACAACGAAAATAGCGTTCTGTGGCAAACTCCAACAAAAAGAAGAAGAACTGTCAATAGAAGATCTGGTCAAGAATCATTTCAAGCTCGAATCCCTATGCATTGAGCCAAGAAGACCGAGAGAAGATCCTGAACAGAAAGCCATTCAGATATTAGAAGAAACCAGCAGAAGACTACCAGAAGGAAGATTCGAAACTGGCCTGTTGTGGAAAGAGAAAGACTTGAAGATACCGAATAACTATAAAGAAGCTGAACGACGTCTGCGTTCCCTAGAGAAGAGACTGGACAAAGATGAAGACCTCAAGCAAAAGTATGAAGAGAGAATAGACAATCTGTTCCAGTCGGGTTATGCAGAACGAGCACCCACTCCAGCTCCAGAAGGGAAAACATGGTACCTACCCCACTTTCCTGTCATCAACCCAGCGAAACCTCACAAACCACCACGGCTGGTTCATGACGCATCAGCAAAAGCCGCCGGCGTGTGCCTAAATGACATGCTGCATTCAGGACCAGACCTGCTACAGTCACTTCCTGGAGTCATCATGAGATTCCGGCAGTATGCGTTCGCCGTCAGCGGGGACATAAAAGAGATGTTCATGCAAGTGAAAATCAGGCAAGAAGACAGAGACGCATTACGATTTCTGTGGAGAGGCAAACGGCGGGAGGACAAACCAGAGGAATACAGAATGACTTCAGTCATATTCGGAGCTACTTCGTCTCCATGCACCGCACTATTCATCAAGAATAAGAATGCAAGTGAATATGCGAGCGACTACCCAGAAGCCGCAGCAGCGATACAGAAGAATCATTATATGGATGACTATTTACAGAGCTTCTTTACCATAAAAGAAGCACGTGAAATAACGAAGGCAGTAGATTTCATTCATAAAAAGGCAAGCTTCATACTAAATGGGTGGACATCAAACGAAATAAAAACAATAGAGGAATTCGGTCCACTAAAAGAAGACAACTCCACCACAGTAAGTCTAGGAGGCAAAGATACAGAAAAGACACTCGGACTGCTCTGGCACGTGAAAGAAGATTGCATAGGTTTCAACACGAACACTATGAAAATACCCACAGAAGTAGAAGAGAATAAGCGCTCACCAACCAAAAGAGAAGCGTTAAGTATCATAATGGCACTCTTCGACCCACTGGGATTAATTTCACCAGTCACAACTCCAGCCAAGAGAATATTCCAAGACACTTGGCGATACAATACAGACTGGGACGATCCACTACCAGCCGAATTAGAAGAGAGATGGAATAAATGGATCACGTCACTTAGTATAATCAAGCAGCTGAGAATACCAAGATGCTATGACTACCAACAGTACACTTCAAGTCAACTACATACTTTCGTTGACGCGAGCGAAGAAGCATATGCAGCAGCAGTATACTGGAGGACAGAACGCATAGACGGCAGTGTGCACGTATCACTAGCAGCTGCAAAGAGTCGCGTCACACCCCTCAAACCGATTTCCATGCCCAGGTTGGAACTGCAAGCAGCCTTATTAGGTGCACGCCTCGCTCGAACAGTAGAAGAAGAGCATGACTACGAAATAGAAAGAAAATCTTATTGGAGTGACTCACGCACAGCATTAGTGTGGATTAGGTCAGAACCACGTGTTTACAAATCATTCGTGGCTCACCGTCTGGCCGAAATCGAAGATACTACCAAGAAGAACGAGTGGAGGTGGCTCCCCTCAAAGGATAACGTAGCTGATGACGCTACCAGAGACACACCAGATAATTTCAGTGCTACTCATAGGTGGTACCAAGGGCCTTCATTTCTGAGACAGCAAGAGTCACAATGGCCTCAAGAAGAGAGTGTGGTGAAGTATGACACAGGAGAAGAAAGAGAAAAGTGTCACTCGGGTCAGCAAGAAGATGAACATCATCAGGACCACCTGCCACAAATAGAAAGATTCTCTAAGTGGCTCCGACTTATAAGGGCGACAGCACGAGTTCTACATTTCATTGATCTGTGTAAACATAACAAAAGCACAGTCGCAGCCACCAGAAAACGCACAAAGAAGACAGAAACCAAAGATCCTGATTGGCGAGTCACCAAGAAGAAGTCACCCACACAAGTAAAGAAGATTTCACCTCGCGACAATCGTCACTATCTCGAATTACACACCACGTACATAATAAAAGCTGAACAATTATGGATTCGAGCCAGTCAACATGAAAGCTTCAGAGCTGAGATACGTCGTATCAAGAGGAAAGGCACACCAAGCAACGACGATCGCCTATGTCATCTCAGCACGTATATCGATACCGAAGGTACTGTGCGCCTACGAGGAAGAGTGACCGCAGCTCAAGAAATAACAGAAGATGCATCTAACCCTCCTATATTAGATGGCAAGCAGACCTACACACAGCTGTACATAGCTCACGTTCACGAAAAACTCCATCATGGCGGCGTGGAAATGGTCGTAAACGAACTAAGACAACGACTATGGATTTCAAAAATACGCCCAGCAGTGAAGAACGCAATAAAGCACTGTCTGCCATGCCGAATAAGAAAAATAAAACCAGCAAGTCCGCTCACGGGAGACTTGCCACCAGCGCGCCTCGCTCATCATGCGCGCCCCTTCACCTTCACGGGACTTGATTATTTCGGCCCCATAGAAGTGACAGTAGGAAGACACCGAGAGAAAAGGTACGGAGCCCTTTTCACATGTATGACCTCACGAGCAATCCACATCGAAGTCGTACACTCGTTGAGTGCTGACTCAGCAATATCAGCACTGAGAAGATTCTTGGCAAGAAGAGGATGCCCTAAAGAAATATGGAGCGACAACGCTACGTGCTTCAAAGCAGCGGATAAAGAACTCGGCACAGCAGCAGTCGAAGCCCTGCAGCATGAGATCACATGTCGCCAGATAATTTGGAAATATATTCCTCCTGCAGCTCCATTTATGGGAGGGACCTGGGAAAGAATGGTACGTTCAGTGAAAGAAGCTTTAAAAATCACACTGACAGAACGATACCCGAGCGACGAAACCCTGGTAACATTATTAACGGAGGTCGAGAACACAGTAAACTCGCGACCTCTGACCCATGTCTCGGTTGACCCACAAGAACCTGAGGCCCTTACTCCGAACCACATCCTCATCGGGCCCAACCCTCACGTGCCGGCACCAGGTCACTTCCAAGAAGAAGATGTGACAGCCCGTCAGCAGTGGAGAAGAGCACAAGCCCTGGCAGACATCTTCTGGAAAAGATGGGTAAAAGAATACATGCCCCTACTGCAACACCGGCGGGAGCCCACCAGCACAGGAGTCCAACCCAAGGTCGGTGACCTCGTCGTCATATGCGACGGCAATCTCCCACGCAACATTTGGCCCAGAGGACGCGTGACCCAGCTGTATCCAGGCGCCGACGGAGAGGTTCGAGTAGTAGACGTCACCACCAGCAACGGCCACATCCTACGTCGTCCCACCAGGAAAGTCATCGTGCTACCAACAGAGTCGCAGCGTAGCGACGGCGGGAGAATGTGCACGACGCCCTGAGGTAACCTCGGTAGTAGGCGCAAGTAGCGACGTGGGCAATCTAATGATAATTTCTTATAAACAAATCAGATCATAGGAGTCTTATAAGAATGTGTGTGTAATTGATGTAAATTGTTATTATTTTATGTAAAACACTAATTTAGAGTTAGAAAATGGTTAATTATTGTATAAGATAAAGTTTTAAGTTGTTAAAAGCATAAATTAGAGTCATATGTTAGTCATAGCAACTAAAATAGCAATAATTGTGTGTTAAATACTTGATACTCACTCAAATTATGTAAATAAACTTACTAAACTTATGTAAGAATGTAAAATGAGAAAATAAAGGTATATACCACTGTGTATTTTAATAATCCTGCCTCTACGACGTCCACAACAAGAATAAACAAGTTTGGGGCGCCACATGTCGTTTTTATAGTAGTGAAGCGGGGGACGGGGGAATATAAATATGCCCGTAACTTTGACCTCGCGCCATAGCGTGATGGGACGTCGTAGAGGTAAGGTCAATAGGTCATAAGATAGGTTTTAAGGTTCTCTATTAGAAAAATAGAGACGCGCCAGCTCAGGGTGCCTGTAAATAAAAGTATAATAAATAAACGCTATCGGGGGTGAGGAAAAGGGATCGCTGGCCAGCAAAATGGATCGCTGGCCAGCAAAATGGATCGCTGGCCAGCTCAAAACGGTTTTGTATAAAAGGAGCTGCGTGTTTTAGCAGTCCCGTAGTTCGAATCAACAAGCTCAGTGAGAGAAACCTCTGTCCGTCAAGTCAGCCAGCTTCCCATAAGTCCTCGCCGCCGTTTGCCTCTGAACAATTATCTTTGTGTTTCATTTCAACGGAGTTTGGGCGATCCCGAACAAGAACAAAACAGTCAATATTAAGAACAACAATTATATCTCATTACAAATCACAAATGTCAAAATGAATTAAATAAATATAAATAAATAAAAATTATAAATGTCACAATATGGAGTAATTTCTTCAGTCAATGCATAAATAAATAACAATAAATTACATTATGTCACAATATTCAAATGTTTCTTTAGTCAAATAAATAAGTTTACATAAATTTATCATTCAGAAATTCATCTGTCGTATAGTAACATTTTTCAATTAATAATTGCTTTAATTTTTTTTTGAACAGTTCAATATTCAATTTTTTTATGCCATCTGGTAGTTTATTGTAGATGCGTGGTGCCATGCCTAAAACGCTCTTTCTCACTAAGGCAGTTTTACAACGCTGATTGATTAAAGAGTTTGCGTATTGGCTACGAATCGTAACATCTCGTAACGTTGACACTTTTTCGAATAATCTCATGTTTGTTTTGACGAATACACTAATTTAACCGCTCAGGCCCAACATGTGAAAATTCCCTAATATAAAGTAAATCTTATGTAATAGGTAAATAAACATTAAATTCGCGATTAATTCGCGACACACCGGTGTGTCGCCGGGGCCGGACAGGTTCAAAATATATAACGAAGGCAAGTGTGACTGTCTGTCACTTATACCTATTTAATAACAACATTATATTTATTTCAAAATACTGCACATGCTGTCAGACCACTCAGAAAATCATAAATTGTCCTTTTAATGGACTAGCCGTCAAGTCGAAGTAATATTTTAACAAAACGATAAAGAAACGAGTAAAATATGTGATTTCTAATGGCGCCCGCAATGCATGTTGGCCACATCTGGCAACCATAACTGAGTTTCAAGTCGGACCCAAACGGCCCTTAAAACAATTAAGAAATGGTACAAAAACTTGTCATTATGAGGAACTCTGCGAAAGTATGGGAAATGTGGAATGTGGTATTTTTTTAGGATGTCTGGCGAGAGGTAGGCGGGACCCGGAAGGGGGACGGTTTTGCTTGGAACGAAAAGCCAGGGCAGTCGGGTTTTGGTTCACGGAAGAAGAGGGTGTGACGGACGAGCGGAGCCCAAGCTGAGATTGGTAATGTGTACAGAGCTTTGTAATTGACTTGTAATCAAATTCCCTTCAAGGAGTTGCTTGGTGAGTGTAATCTGATTTGATTCATTATCTAAACTATATTGTGTATTTTAGTTATAGGCCTAGGATACTTAGCTTGGAACGATGATATTTATTTATTTATTTTATTTTAAAGAAAGCTTACAGACTAATAACACATTTAAATAGCATGCATAATTAGGGACATTTGCTAATAACAAGCTTCCACATGTATATATCTACTTATAGTTAACGCGTTATTTGCGTTGACCAATTACAGCCAGACTATGGTTACAGCAATTTAGGTTTCAGCAGATTACAATGTTCACAAATTATACTGGGAATGTCAATCTATGTCAAGTTGTGCAACATCAAAATTAAAGCTATTTTAGGTTGTCACCGAAGTATTCCTTGTTCAAAATCATTTTAATTTTATGTGCGCTGGTACAAAATAAATCAATTTCCAGGTGTGACGGTAAACTATTGAAAGCTATAACACTACGTATGCAGAAGGCGTTGCGCCTGTACTTTGTCGATGCGAATGGTACAAGGAGTAGCGGCCGCTTCCTTAAGTTGTTTTGATTAGTGCGGAGAAGTATTTTGCTGAGTAGTTCGGGACAATCAACTGAGCCGTTTGCGATGTTCACTAAGAAACAGATATCACTGATATTACGTCTATATAGCAGGCACTATAGTCGAGAGTAGGATATTTAAGTTAAGAGTCCAAAGTGTGTAGTTCCATTGTAACTCGTAACAAGTATTATTTGTTAAGTTAGATATTATTTAGACTATCTAGTATTTAATGTGTGTGTAAGTGTTGGTGTGACTGGGTGAGCTAAAACTTTAAGTATTTCTAGGTGGCTGGTAGTTGTGTCGGAGAGGATAATTTAATAATCATTTATTCCAGCTAGGCGCAACTTTATATCCATATCATAATCCTATACCTTGACAGTTATTTGTCAGTAATGTTTGGTTTAGGGAAACGGCGAAGGCCCCTTTACACTTAACATTCCCTCATACATACTTACTTGTATACTGCACACCAACACACCCAACTATTGGCCATTATTGACTTTTAGCTGACGCACCACATTCATGGGGGGCAGAACCGTTAATATTCACAGCTTATTTAAACCAGGCTTCATGGCCGACCCGCATTCGGGTTATAGGTCAACCAAGCGTTGCTGATGATTACTGTTTCCTATAAGGTCTAGCTCAGAGAGCATTGCGTGGGGATTGTTGGACGAACATTTCCAGGGTTAGGAATCCTGACCTAGGATTCACTGGGCACCTAAAATGAACCGTTCTAAGAACGCTAGGGACCGTGTCTCGCTAAAACCACACCCAGCCGTTTGTAGGCATATTACTAAATCGACACTATTTAGCGAAACACGAGATTCGGATGGTAGCCGCTCAGAGCCGCACCGCATATCCAAGAAAGGGGCGAATTAAGGAAATGTGAAGTGTTTGAACCTCTTCGCCGTGCAACAATACCTATCTCAATTAACTCTGCTACAGACTTGGTCTACGGAGCGCTTGAGCTAGTTTTGTGTTATCTTAAGATAGGCAGCCGTAAAAGGGTTGTTAACATTATCACGCGACGTGATTTGAGCTACATAAAAATAGAATTGTCTTCCTCAATGACAGCTGATCTTCGCAGTACTCTGTCTTAGGATTGTGTAAGACAATTATTTAGAGTCCCGGGAACGTGTTCTGTTAGTTTCGTTACAGTATTCAAATAGTGATACTGTGCGATTAGGTCTAACAGTACACGTTCGACAAGGCCACCGTTCCATGTCACGAAATGAGTTCTAGTTCGTTTATTCGGTCTGATGTTCTATTGTGAAAATATAAATTAACGTAGAAGTAGATCATAAATTTATTAAACGCAAGCGTAACGTTTCCTTCACCACCTCACCATAATATAATATACTTTGCAGTCCTCTCGTCTCATTAACTTCATACCTATTTTATTATACTTGTTTGCTTACTTGTGTATTACTAATCATGAATTCCCTACATTAACTTCACCTTGTATCCCCTCCTTGTCCCTAGCCTCTAAGGTCGGACAAGGCAGTAGTTTCGGGAATTCATTTCGTATAATCGGTGGGAGGGTGCCCCGTAAGGAGACGGGCCCTACAGAATCGGGCGGCGGAGGAGCCCGGTTCCTTCCCCACAGGGGAAGCCGACACAAGAACCAGATGTAGTTTAATTTAGGGAAAACGAAAATTTTATCAGCCTAGGGTAATTTAGGAACAGTCACACAAGGTAAGTAATTTCAGCGATTTAAAGAAAGGTACACAGCTATCATCAATAGTCAGACCACACATTGATCTTATGCATCTTTTTTGTGCCTTAAAAACGATATCTTTATTAGTAGAATTGCCCCAAAAAATAATGCCATATCGCAAAATTGAGGCTACCAAGCCGTGATATGCAACTAGTAGCGCATCCGTATTATTTTTTTTTGAAATTTGAAAAAGTGCGTATGCTGATTTATTTATTTTTTTACTTAGTTCATCTATGTGGGCCTTCCAGTTAAATTGGTTATCAACAAATAAACGCAAGAATTTTGCTACTTCAACATCCTCAATGTCACAGTTACTATGTCTGATGTTTACATTTGGTACTGCAGTTCTTTGGTGAAAGTGCATTATTTTGGTTTTCTGTAGGTTTATAACTAAATTATTTTTATGAAGCCAAGTAATTATGTCCGATAGCGTATTATTTATGTCATCTTGATAAATATTGCGATCAATACATTTCACTATGGCAGTACTATCATCTGCAAACATCACCATTTGATGTTGAGTTACCTTTGGCAGATCATTTATATAGACTAAGAAAAGTGGTGGCCCAAGGACGCTACCCTGTGGGACACCAAACTTAATCAATCTAGAATGAGATAAAAAACTCTTTTCAAATTTTGTTTTTTCACATACTCTTGCAATCTCTGTACATTGTATTCTGTTGGAGAGATAGGATTCAAATAGTTTAAAATATTACCTCTGATACCGTAACTACGCAGTTTGTCTAATAAGACGTCGTGCTTTACGTAATCGAAGGCTTTGGTCATGTCTGTGTAAATAGCACAAATAGGAGCTTTTTGGTCTACAGCCAACATAATACTACGTAAAAAATCAAAATAGCTATGTTGTTTTCCTAACATTAATTATTTATTCTGGTAAAACGTTAGGTGCGACGTCAAAATATTAAATCGCACTCCCCACCGAATATTATGGATATTATGAATATTATGGATACATAATTAATTTACAGGAAAAAAAAAAAACTGTTTTATGCATATGGCTCACCACGTGTGGATCCTATAATAGACATTTATACATCAAAACAAATCTATTTTTTACAGTCAGTCAGTCAGTCAGTTTTTGTAGAGTTTATTTATCATTTTAACCTACCTTTTTATCACTTTGCTTACTTTTAAAACTGATAGTAATGTTTCCGTGTATCAGTCGTTTTTTTGGAAAACGACATTACCCAATTCATTAAATAAAAAATAACCAAAGAATGTAATTGTTTTATACTTTACGTGAACAAAATATGCATTTCTTACGCGAATAAAATGGTAATCGTCGCTTACCGAAAAAGTTAAAGATTGCATAATCTGTAATAACTCGTTATGATAAGTTTTTCGTGCAAAAAATGTGTTGAGATTTTAAAAAGGAAAAATATTGTGATGTCCATTATAATACCATTGAAATTATCGTACTTTCATAACTATACATAGAAGAAATACAAAAAAACCTAGATGTAATTAATGCTCTAAACATCGAATATGCAATAAAACGAAAACTATTACCTATTGGTACCTACTACAGGTACCACATTACCACATTATTCGATGGGGAGTGCGAAATGTCTTGGATGTAGCGTCACATACGTTATTAATAGAGATTAAATTTTAAAAAAACTGGGGTCGGCCGTCAGTCAAACCGGATTCAGCGGAATACCAATATTTAACGAGGAGCAATTAATAACGACTGTCAAAGTGTTAAGTGTTTCTGACCAATTCCAGCTGGGACCAAAGGCTTAAGGCGCTGTTATCAGCAAAAACTGAAAAATTGCTGTAGGTATTTCTAAAATAATTTTAGCCAAATCTGTTCAGTTTCAACCTGCAGAAAAAATATATGTTGAATTTAACTATATTTCCAAGAACTCTTTTGTTTCCGAAACATGTTTAAAAATAAAATCCTCGATAGAAATGATCGTCAAAGTTACCTCTAACTTCGACGTTTGAAAAAAAAATCCCGTAGCCGGAGCCTACATATGCCGGTAAAATTTATAACAAATAATGAATCGAATATTAATGCTAAACTTAGTTGTTTTCATTATTAATAGCTCAACTTAGTTTTGAGTAAATCGACAAAATACTTCATATTTGGCAATAAATTGCAAAAATTGTGTCATCACGCTTCTCTTTCTTTTCTATACAGTCCGAGAGTGACCGAGTTTTTGCTGTGACAGCGCCTTAACGTGCGCACCGAGGCTGTTAAGATAGTCTTCCATCCATAGACCGACCTCGGCAAGCATTGCTTAACCTTAAAGACCGATACCCATGTGGCTGTTATTATTTAGCCACGAGCACCTCCAGCAGTTTAGTCCAGTGTAAGTTTGTTTTGAACAGATGAACATTCTAGTAATGACGTGTACTAAGGGAAGTACTATATACACTACAAATAAAAAACTTAACTAACTAGAACACTTGGACCCCACGACCCGATTCTACCCCAAACGGCTCGAAAATATAACTACCCACAAGGTTAGGAGTACTTACCTTTACTGTCGGGCAGCATGAGCAGTGCGTTGACGAGCGCGGCGCCGGCGGCGTGGCCCGCCAGCGTGACGCGGCGCGGGTCGCCCCCGAAGGCCGCCACGTTGCGCCGCACCCAGCCCAGCGCCGCCGCCACGTCCAGCACGGCCGCGCCGCCCGCTGCTGCCACCGGCGAGGTCCTTACACCTGGCGTTAAATAACCTGAGAGACAGAAGGAGAAGGGAGATAATCAGGCCATCCAACGCACAGTGCGAGTGCAGTGCTACTGATCAAACTGTGGCCCATCTGTCCACTCACCTGCAACCACGATGGTTTGAATAACGGCCTCAGACCTGTGCTCAAATACTATAGCTATGTAAACTATCGGCACGGAAATAAGAAGTTGGAAAAACAAATACTTTGACTATTTTCGAAGCTAACACATTAGTGTTAAATTATGACTAAGTCATTTGTGGTACTTAACATTAGATTTACCAAGCGGAACCAGAGATTGCGAGAAGACAAGCAGCTCCTGATAAAAAAGGCGATGAGCTGGTGCGCACACGCCGCGAGAGCGATGGCCGTGCCCCACTCGTGCGACGGCCCCACCCTTTAAGTGACCTCTTATAAATATGTCTCGATGCTCACCTAACAAACCTAGCCTATAGTTGATGGTGACGACGAGCAGGTGCGCACGCGCAGCCAGCACGGCGCCGTCCAGCGCATTGGCCGTGCCCCACTCGTGCGACGGCCCGCCCCCCCACACCACCACCGCGTACGGCGCTTCCACGCCGCGCGCGCCTACAAAACAGACTACATTTACACCTTTGTACAAAAGCACAGATACAAAATGAAAATAATCGGCATTGTGCCACATACTTCGTCATCGTGTTGATTCCAATATAAATTAATATACACAGCATTAGCATGGCAGATCTGTTCACAATGAAGCTCACTCATCAGAGTAGGTAAGTATCTGGATAAATTGTACGACTCTCTGATACGGGCCACGAAAGTTGATAAGGTTGCAATAGCAGGTTGGTGACCGTCTGGGGGCCACTTTGCTTACAAGCTTTTGGGTACATTACCAGTGGCCTGTGATGCGGAGGAATTTTTCGACGCCATGTTTTAGATTACTTTTAGTTTTAGTTGAGTCTTTTATTTAAGTGTGTGTATATAGTTATAGTTGCTTACAGGTTAATTGAAATAATAAATTAATTTGTTGTTTCTAAAACCGAGTAAGTGACTCACCGCTACCGGGCACGTAGATGTTGAGGTAGAGGCAGTCTTCGCTCTGGTTGGCGAGCAGCGGCGCGGTGGCGCGCAGCTCGCTGTACATGCCGAGCGGCATCTTCGTCAGCGCTGCACTCCTGGTACCAATCGTTTCGATTAGACAGAGTAATATTCTTACCTTAGTTGTGTAAACACTCTGGCTCTGAATTGAGAAGTTCAAAACCTATTATAATTTTGCAAAATTTTTACAGGTTTTTAGGCTAAATTAGAATTTGACAAATACTAAACTTTAACTGTTGACAAATATATTATAATTCGGAAATCGTGGATAAGGCCAATATAAAGTAACTAGAAGCATGATTGTTGAAAATACCAAATTACATTGGTATTGACCCGACAGTTCAGTAGCTCATGTCAATGGGCTCTAGAGAAATACAAGGACTAGACAGCGACGGGAACAGTCATAATCTTAGCCGGAGCACTTCTCAAGATACCTACGTCATGTTTATTTAGAACAGCCTAAGTAATTACTTCAATCAAACTTTCTCCAAGGAGACAAACTGACACCTTAAAATTTGTCAGATTTCAAATAACTTAAAATGCTTCATTATATTCTAAGTTGTAGGTTCTAAGAAAATAATTCTAGATGGATTCTTTATAGCTACTTACAGACAACTTAATTACAAAGGTAGTATAATACAAGCTAGTAAAATATGATACCATGCATGTATATGTAAAAGCGGAACAAAAAGTGGAGGAAAGAAATCATTGGTAATCAAAAATTAGTCCACATACAGTCAACACATAGTGTCACACACGCTGTTAACGGAAAAGTGACCAAAACACTGATAGCATTGCCACGTTGAATAGCAATGCAAGGGGTCTACTCCCCTGCCAGAGCGGCGGATTTGGTTCGAAAGATATACCGTGGCCCTGGAAAGCAAAGGGCACTACGAGGAGCACGGATGGGTTTTAGTCAGTAAGAGTCTGACACAGGGAGTGTCAGACCCGCTCCACCCAGAGCGGCAGGAGTCATTTGATGATTTCCCACCCATAAAAAAGGGGGTCTACTCTCTAAGCCCGAAGTCCTTTATTTTCGGGCGTTTCCCACTCCGTATCACCTACGGACTTACGATTAGTCCTAAGAACAACTGTCAAATCGTGTTGTCATTCATTCTTAGGTAGAGCTCGGGACTAATCGTAAATCCATAGTCGATACGGAGAAGGAAACGCCCGTAACTAAAGCCGAAACTACGGACTTCGGGGTTAGAGAGTAGACCCCTGATTGTTTGGTCGAAGAAAAAGTCAGCCCTCTGGTAATGTGAAAGTTGACTGCTTGCTGATTTCACAAAAAACTCGATGGTCCTCCTGTTTACACCTCAAACGGTTCAAACGTGTTTTTAAAAAATCAGGTCTCACTTGTTGGATATGTCGGGGTAGCGCTGCGGACAGACGGGGGCGAAGGCGTCGGCGAGGCGGGTCCCCGGCCAGCTGGGGGCCGGCGGCGGCGGGGCCAGGCGCGCCGGGGCTCCGGCGTACGGGACCCCCAGGAACACCTCCACCGGCTCCAGGCGCCGGGACGCAGGCTCTACTATGATGCCGCGGATCGCACCTGGACAGACAATAAAAAGTGTACAAACAAATATTGAGGTCCTGACTCCAGGGCTAGGTAGAATCACCCGAGTTATAGGAGTCCATGTCAATAGGTGATATAATGCATTTACGAAATCGAATTTATGACAAGCACACTCAAGATTATTAATAAAAAAGTAACGAGATGATTAGATTTAATATTTAATAGTGGATTCTAAATCAAAGCTTTCTATAGAGAATTTGAATAGACGGTAATACCTATAATACTACTAATAATAACTACCGAATGGTCGGGAAAAAACAAAGGACGCTATTTGGACAACAGGCTGTTCATTCATTAGTACGTCGTCGGTTTTCTAGTGGCCCCAGTATAGCACCTTGAAGAAATCTCCAATGGTCGCTTGCTGAATCTACAGTGATTTATTTAGAACAGTATGGAACAACTACAATACAACAATTTTCAAAGCTGAAACGTCATAAGGAATAATGTAAGTCGCTGAAATTCATCGTAGTAATCATTATCAATTGAAAATAGTGTTAACATCATTCAGCAATATGTTTACACGGCGTCAATTATGATTCTCATTCAATATTCATAGGCCTTATATTGGCAATCATCAAATTTTGACGAGTTTACACAAATTTATAATATCTACAATAATAATGTTGAATTTATAGTTGCCTATAATAATGACCAGCTCAAGCAGAATAATAAAGGACAAGTTTTCATCAAAATCAGAGATCTCTCAAATTACATCTAAGTTGAATTGTTTCACTAGTTCGATGAATGTTTATATTTAAAAAAAACATTTAAATGAAGATAGTTTCACAAAGTGATGATCATGTGTTTCAAGTGATCTGTTAAATCATAGTATAATTAATTGTTAGTACTTACCTATCTGTTTGTTTTATACCTTTTCAGAAATTTATATATTTCTCATCCTATTCTTAAAACAGTTACTTTGAACATTTCAACATTCACTTTATCATACTTTTATATATTGTTTGTTATCGAATGTTTTTCCTCGACATTACTTTTGCAGTTCATCCGGAAACTTAGAAAGGTGGGGAAGATTAAATATTTTTCTATCTACCTATATTCTATAATTGTCACTGCCTGGTTTTAATTAAAAACTGCACAAAACGCAACGTTTCTTTCAAAATATTGGGAAAAAACATTCGTTTTTAAAACAAAAATGTCGTGTCAGATTTACAAACAAAACACCCACGAATTCGGAAAATCGATTACAGTACCCTTTGACGTGCCGATCAGATCGACAGCCAACAAAAAATGGAGCTAAATTACTAGCACCGACCGAGACAGCAGTGAATAAATAAATTGGCCGAATCACCCGCTCTGCGTATCGGAAAAGCCGCCATTTATCCCATTTGCCGGCACGCCCAGAATCGGCTTCAAACAATAATTAATTTGATCCCGCATTCCTGCGTCGCGTCTGTAAACCGGGGCAACATCATTTGCCCACCATGTTCCCGGCTCGAAGGGCCGCTTGATTGGATCGTCCCGGGATCTGACGAAATTAAACTCTCTGGAGCCCGGGACCTCGGAGACGTACACACGTACTCGTGGGCAGCTGGTGCGAGCGAGTTGGAACAACCTCGTGGATTACATCGCGTGCGGGTAATCTGCCTGCTTCTGTTTACGCATAGCATAATGATTTGCGTAACACGCGTATCATGTGACCCCCAACATTCAACCTACTACGACTACACAAACGTGATTACATTTATAACTGTATTACATGGAAGTATGGTTGAAAATCGTTGCAACATGATTCACTTACACTATAGAACCATTGCCTATTATCTGTTTCCTCCTCGGACGGAAATTCCTCGCGATCTCGGATGTCAGTACCGTCATCCAAACGTCTTAAAATCTTAATCATCGTCTTACTGTTACATTCTAATCTGAGATTAATTGGAAGCAGCCTTTTGTCCTTCAATGCTGGAGGCTGCCTTAGGAAATGTACATTGTGTTTATTTATGTGACGGTTTTTTGACCACATTAGTTCTGCTGTTTCAAAAATAAACTGTGTAGTTCATTTATTTCTAATCCGCAATCCATTTCGTAGACTTATACCTACTCGTATAATAATTTTACATAGAGCATTTCGCCTTCGTCTATGCGCTTAAGGGGCCATAATGGGCCCACGTACCACTTGCAAACGGACCTGACCAGCATGGGCCCTGGCGCGGACGAACCTACCTGCGTGCGTGTGTACGATGCGCGAGCTGTAGCGCGGCCCGGCGGCGGCCAGCGACGCGAGCACCAGTGCCGCGCACCAGCACCACGCCGTCCGCAAGCAATCCATGCGCCATCACGCGTCGATTGGCTGCAACAAACAAACAACACAAATTATCATTATTGTCCAACTGAAAGAAGTCTGTTTTCTGCTGGATAAAGGCCTCGTTGAAGTGTCGTTACAGCAATCAAGTCTACGTTTCTCCAGCGGTTTCCTGCTACTATAAGTAGGTTAATTGAAACCTTCTTGGTGGGTTAATCCGTGATGCGTCGGTTATCTTCAATCCTAATCATGGCACACTTGAAATTAATAGCATGGACCTCATTAACGTTCAAATTAGGCTGAGTGAAGTGACTGCTATCCGCAAATATATTTTAGATCCATGACAGCTTCGCCGGTTTTATAGTCAAGTCCAATTTCATCCCTACAGGAAGGAAAAATGTGGAAAATGTCGCAGCAACAGGTTAATTGTTTCAAACAGACAGCTCGGCAGAGATGCCCCACGCGCAGAGGGCTTCACGCCTGTAATTCCTGGGGCTTTGTCACACCTGATGTCAACCCACTGCAGAAGAGTGAAGAGGGTCACGTGACGAACACATTTATTATTTTGTTTAAAAATGTAACCATTTGAAGGGCCAAAACATGACCCAAGCAAAAGATACAAAAAATAATAACAAGCTGTTTAATATAAAATTACATCTGCACTCGAGGAAATGACGAGTCTTTTACAAAAATCTGAAAATATCCACAAACTTAGCGTAATCATAATATGAGACAAAAGAACCATTCGGAAACAGGAAAACGTGCCAAATGATCAGAAGTCACGACTCACGAGCCGCTCCCACGTTGATTAACTTTTCTTTGTCGCAACACGAATGGAAATTGTAAAGACGCTTACATCAAAAGCCGATCACACAATAAGGAAGTGAGGAAACAATCATCGAACACAAACAATGTCGCGACGTGCGCGCTGTGACGTCACACGAGGGAACTTTCCCAATTAATTTAGTTCCCTATCTTGGTGGAACAGAATTTCGTCAACTCTTTAGAAATGTTTTCCCCCAAATGGTTATTCTTCACAAAAGTTAAGTTTGGGGAAAAAGTGGTTTAGTTTTTGCCGGCGGCGCGGCGGTCGGAAGACAAATAGTCTCCTTACGTCGGCCGCAGACGAAGCTGAATGGGGCTCGAGCGGTCGTCATGCACCCGTCACGCTACACCTACTCACAAGTAAAACCTCAACTGCGTAAGTACCTACATAAATACACGATTCTAATAAAATGTTATTGTGTGTTCTGTGACCTTTAACTTTGAGCCTCACTCGTGTCGGCGCTTTGATTTCGGTTCGCAAAATCCTTAAAGTTTCTTTTATGACTTTTTGTGAAAGGGTAGAGGCTCAATAAAGGCTAGGTGTCCTGTTCGCTGTACTGACATAGAAAGCGTCGCCCTGGCCACCTGTAGGCACGAACCTGTGCCGACGAGCCCCGCATACTAAAACTTGGCTAACTCGAAGGTCCGGGACACGTGAAACGGACATATTGCCGCCGGGTACCGAACTCTTTAGGATATCTAATATGTTCTGCCTTTGTAGTACAAAAACAAATATTGGACGGGTGTCCTAAGCTAAGAATATGTGTCCAAGTGTTCCGGCAAAAAACTTGTGAGCAGTCCTTTTGGGGATTACGTTTGATAAAGGTATCGCGACTTGTAACTCTGTATGCTTTATAGTCATTTCTACTTTACTAACCACAGAATGAAAATTACTCACAGTTCCAATAATCCAACCCTATCACTGATCTAAAGAGAACCTACCTATTAATCTTTCAAATATTCTGTTCAGTTGATATCTCACAAATTGATAGCGACGGTCTCCTTTCATCCAGTTTTAATCAACGACTGCGGCATTCAACTCGTGGAGGGTTTCACTATCAAACTATTTAAAAGCTGTGACCGATCCCCGAAGCTACCTCAGATGTCAGTAGATACGTCACTACGATCGCTATTGTTCTTCCGACGTCTCTCACGACAATATTAACGAATTTCTTAGACTTTTCTACGAGAAATGTTAGAATTGAAATTGAGTAATGAATACAAATAGCTAGTTTACCGTTTGCGAATAACCTATCCTCTTCAATTCAGAGTAATGGTTTGAGCGAGACATCGCGTGAGATGTATTTTACGTCTGAAATCTGCCCGAATGAGATATTATTTACTTACATTGTGTAAGTGTTCATGAATCACTCGGACTACATCTACAAATTGATCGAGATAACACGAAATATTGTTTGGATTATCATGTATGTAGGCTAACACTGTGTTATGTAGATAGATAGATACTTTCATACTTTCTTTCTCGTATAACATCAGATTAGGTAGGTATCTACATAAATCTTTGTTAGCCAAAAGGTATCAAGTTACCAAAAAGAAAAGTCTGTTTACCAAACTTCTTTTATCCTTTTAAATTTCTTTTCAACGGCTCACATCTACGAAGAAATATACGCCACATTCTGCGCCATTTGCATTCCCTCGGAGGAGATATAGGCTCGGTATCGGGCCAGGTACCTGGAGCCATATCGTTAGGAGCGCAGGGGCCCGGGGCCCGGGGACCAAACCATCGACGACAGGGGCTCGGGCGACATCTGCATACGAATGTTTCAACTCCGAGTCTCCGAGAGTCTCGGTTACCGAATGACCTCCAGTTTTTTCTTTGATAGAATTCACGTGAAAAGGTGAGAGGTCGTTCGACTTTAAAGCATTGTTTGTTTTAGTTTGTGAATGTTTTATCCGGGTGAGGGCAGATTGCTTTTCAATGTCCCGGAAAAAAGACTCTAAAATCAATCTTCAACCTTTTTAGAAAAGTAACTTCGTAATGGTTCTTACATTGACATAATTACATAAAAGCTGGTTATACGTAATAGGTATATAATCATATGTGTCCTTGTCGTAAATATAATTTTTATCATATTTCCTGTGAATCCCTCGTAACCATGGTCGCTAAAACGTTATCAAAAGGTCTGGAAAAAACATCATGTAAAAAGATATATTCTCCGTAAAAGCTCAACAAAATTCGATTACTTGTAAACGTGTGTTTATCAATGTTATTATAAACACAACCGAGCTACACCTGCGTTGTTCGGGATTTAATTCGCAGTATAACTGTGGCAACTAGTTAGCGTAAACTATCTTAAGGCGATGTGATGCAGTTGAGGCGCCGCCAACACATGCTGTAACCTCGTTAGCGAGCTACGTGTGCTTAGCCGACCTTATTATACAACTAAACTAGACAACCGAGTGTACCTATAGCAGTATACATACCTATAGTATACCTACTAGTAAGTATTGTGAAGGACAATCTTCGTCTTGCAGGAAGACTGGCCTGACTTGGCAGAAATTACTTCAGGCCGTTTTTAAGTGTTATTCTGATGTTGATTTTAAATATGAGACTGCAAAAGTATTCGTTTAGTGTACAGTGTCAGGGGGTCTACTCTCTAAGCTCGAAGTCCGTAGTTTCGGCGTCAGTGTCGGCGTTTTCTACTCCGTATCACCTACAAACTTACGATTAGACCCGAGCCCGAACTAAGAATGGATGACAACACGATTTGACAGTTGTTCTCAGTTCGGATTCGGGACTAATCGTAAGTCCGTCGGTGATACTACGGACTTCGGGCTTAGAGAGTAGACCCCCAGATTTGTAAAACAAGCTGTGAATGGACTTAGATGGAAGAAAGACTGTTTTGTTTTCATTAAAACCCCACAAGACGGTAGCCTTCACATTCCGGTAGCGGACCTTTTCTAAGAAGATTGATAGTATTGTAGCAGGTATCTATGTAGAATACACATCAGCCTAGCCAGACTCTTCCCAAAGATATTTGGGTCGGTTCTCATTCTAAACGGTTGCAACTGAATATGTATTTTATTTACCGACTTCAAAAAAGGAGCAGGTTCTGAATTCGACTGAATGTTTTCGAATCAATTAAATCTGGTAAAGTGAGAAGTGAGAGAGTAATCATGAGCTGGTCTGGACTTGGACTGCGAAGGGACGCAAAGTAACTCCTTTATTTGGTTGTTTTTTCCTTTCTTTTAAACCGACTTCTGAAATTAAAGTTATTTTAAAACGACCGTCTTGCACAAAACAACAAGAAGAATAACAAAAAGTTGAATTTGATAAGAAACAAAGACGACGTTGCGACAAATAGACCAATGAAAGGAAAAATCAAAACAATAATCACATTCTGAAGGGTCTCGATTCAAAATGTCCAAAAATATAACTCAGAACCGTCCTTAAAGGAATCAGATCAAAAACTAGCCGAAAGGCATTAGTAGCGAAATTGGATGGAAAGCAATAAGATATCGGTTGATGAAAGGTCCTGGAGGCTGAGCATCTCGCCGGCTGACGGGCTGACGTGAAGCAGATTGCGCGCAGACGCGTAACGCGTAAACAGCTGACGTCCGCTTTCTCCATCATAACTTATAGACATTTCTTTGGAACGTCATGCAGAAATAAACTCTTTGAGGTTCGCGTAATTTCGTGTATCTATTTAAGTACCTATTTCCAAATCAAAGAGCCGAAGGTTTTTTGTTTATTTTTAGATGCTTCATTCTTTTTTATTAATACAAATGGGGCCTTAGAATGTGTGCATATTTTTTAAGAGCGTTTAGCCTCATAGTATTTATTATTTTAATTAAATTTGATACTAAATACTTTCTTTCTTTTCTTTCCTTTTTTTTAAAAAAAAGCCCCACACTAGGAATTTCTCCTGTATCGTGGGTGCGTTTACAAACATATAAATACACGTACACAAACAGCCAGCAAACGCTTTAAAGGCGGAAGGCAGGATAAATGCAACGACGATACTTGACATGGAGTTTATAGAAATCGTTCTATTAATATATTATCCTTCAAATAATTATTTTATACTTTTAGATATACATGACATGAAGATACGAGTGTAGAAGCGCAAAAGTCTCGATTCACTCGATTGTTACGACTTTGACTCGAGTGATAAAACTCTTTTATATATTACTCACTCACTCACTCAAAAAGAAATCACTTCAACGATTTGCTTTTGATGTCAACTTGATATTCATAGCCGAATCAGCGCACACTTAAAATATGGAAATAATAGGGGGCTTCTCAATTTATTAAATATTCTGTCCCAAAAAATGAGAGGACATTTGATTGGATAACACGGGGTGACGGGGTGACGGGGTCGCTGGGGTCCACGTAACGAAGTCTTGGCAATAACGGAGCCGCCGGTATTCTGAGGCAAGAGGCCACTTCACAAGTTCTCCCCGTCATTAATTCAATAGCATTACCTCCCTTTGTACAGAGGATTACAATAATAGTCAGCTCCGGAGACAGCGTTGTTCTAACAAGCGGCACCAGTATCGGTTATTAACAATTATTTATTAGCATTTTTGGAAACAAAGCCAGATTCTCTTTCAAGATTTATCTTCGTTTTTACTGTTTCATTTCTAAAAACATTGTTCTATCGAAGCTTTGTCCCGTGATTAACGACAACGCGCAAATTAGGTTTCTTTTGATAAGAAGTTAATTCATTTTATGTTGTTTCCTAAGTTTTTAATGGTTTGTTTGTGTTTAATTTGTTAATGGCCATGATAATGAGTTTTATAAGGAAGTTTGTGATAAAATCCTTTTTATGTTTTCTTTTTTTTTATTATTTAGAAAGCGATTGCTTGTAATGCTCAGACTTTAAGCAGGCGTGAACTTGGTTTGGCCTGGCTTTATCGGCTATTTTCTATACTTTTAAAACTTTTACCAGTTATTTAAATAAAATAACGTGAAGTTTGTTGCACTCAGGTATATGGTATATTTTCCAGTATTATTCAGGTGTGACTTTTTTTGGAAACAAACGTCACTTACTAGGTATTTCCAAAAAAAACCAAATAAGTAAAGATAATTCACACATGTAGGCAAGCCTAAGTTACAGAAACACAGGCGAAAATCCTTGACAGAATAAAAGTAATAACCTAAGTCCCGGCATAATATGTCGCGCGGGTGCAGGCGGGCGCGGCTATCTCTCCACTCAGGCGCCGCCATATTTACTATTTACTCCTCTTGTGCAAACACGGGCAGCAACGCCACGCCAGGACATTTTTTAATTACTTTTCTTGATACTGTTGCTGGTTTTTTTTTATTTTTAGGCTTTTTGTTAGCCATTAAAGGGGCTGTTTGCTTTAGCTGAGCATGAAACTAAAGGCTTTGTAATCTTACATTCTATTTAAATGGAACAACGAAATTATTTTATATTATTGATAGGTTCGTGTGTACCACTATTTCATCTGACGGAAAACAATGATTTGGTCGACGATGGAGCACGCTTGCCTAGAAGTAACTTGACTTAAAGACTTTGGTCATTTGTAGACCTTCGAAAGCCGTTGCAGTTAGACAGAAACACAAACATCTGACAGTCTTTCTAAAGAGTATCGTGTTCTCCATTTACTGGATTGTGGAAACCAGCAGTGCGATTCTGTACTGACATGTCGAAGTGAACACTTGGGCGGTGAGTTGTCAAACCATACAAATAAGATGGAATGACAGCTCACTTGTCGTTCACTCCGCCTAGGTGTACACCGTGAGATGTCGACAGAACCGACCGGTTGATGTGGCAGTAGGTCATTGCGCTCGCGATATTGATATTCAACTGTCAGCAGCATTTATACCGGCAACCCATCCCTACACACTTTGTTGGGTAAAAGCAGGTTGATTGCTCCATGTTAGTGCAGTTCATAGTAACACGATACTATTACAAGTTGTGTTTATTGTGCTAACATTTGTAACGTAGTGCAGATATTATGACGTAGACTAGTTATATCAGACTTGACCTGAATATGTTATCCTAGAAATGATTATGTTGCTGGACGTCGTCAGTTCTAGAAAGCAAGCCGTTAATGTTAGCTTAATAGGGTTACTATACATAATATTATATACAGGTCTATCTAGCTATTATGCGTCGAGTTCACGTTACATATCAGGTGGGAAGCTACACCATTAAATCGAATTATTATCGTATGGCTGGACATTGCCTTTGATCTTCAACAATTTACTACTATAGCTATAGAATATAGAATCGATTACTATGAATACTATTATGTGATATATATATAGAGAATCGAGCTCTTGTAGTGATTGTTTAGACAGATGTAATAGAATAAGATGGTCCAGCTATTAATGCACCTTGCATTAATAGCTGGACCTCTTATGTCCTAGGTAGACAACTAACTGACTAACTAATTTATTATGCACTTGCAAGTATGCAATTATGCAGGTGTCATTTCTTAATGAACCATCTTTATTTTAAGAGAGTGTAATGACACTCTCGTGTAATGATCCTTCTCGCATTTAAATTCATTCAAAAGTTGTCTTAAAAATATTGCTTTTAGCGATAAGGTAGCCATTATGTCACTCTATGCATTTTATTATGTGCACCAAATAAGTTACAGCAAAAATACGTGAAAAAGAACGTTAAGTACATAGAGTGACATAATGGCTGCCTTATCGCTAAAAGCAATCTTTTTAAGACAACCTTTAAATGAATTTAAATGCAGGAAGGATAAACAGGTCTGACCTGATAACATTCCCTTTTCACACTTAATTAATTTGAATACCAGTACCATTGTCAGAGAGTCAATCATTTACCCCAAAATACTGTCTCACCCGTTTTCCTCAAAAGTAAACGTTTTATTCGCAAAGAGGGTAAATACAATGTGTCTCAAATTACACCTTTTTCCATAACAACCTAAAAACAAAACACGCTAAATTGTCCAAACACAAATATGTTTCAGTATGAATTATACTTAATTATTCTACTCGTAATAATTTTTTGAGCGTGACACGGGCGTCGTTACACCACTCATTAAACAGCTTTTATGGCGTTTGTAAACAAAGGGGAGGGTGGGCAACCATCAACCATTCATGTCTGATGGACGAATGTAATAAATGAACGTGGATGTGGAGGAGACGAAATATTATGGAGAGAAATGGCGGAGCTTTCAGAGAGCGAATGCATTGGGAAAGAAAAGGTTGATACACCGAGTTCATGAGGTAGGTATTAATCATATATTATTATATTTTTTGTAAAAGTAAAGTGGACTTAAAGATTCTTCTAAAGATGTTCTTTGTCTAACGAGTGTTATGAAGCACCATCAATTAAGATTGTGTCCCTAATAAAAGTAATTAAGATCTGCTCCTCATCTGATAATGAAGTACCTATCCCGTTTCTCACAATTGCTTGTTCCCCGTAATTACTTTATTACAATCTGTCATCCAATTAGAATCTGAAAAATATTTTGTTTCTCAATATAAATAAATCCTCAACAGAATTTGAACGTCCGTCAATTAATTGAACAATCCTGTCGCCCCACCCCTTTGTTAGCAAATATCTTGATAAACAAAATACTTTTGTACGGAACCCTTTTACGGAATTGTGGCGTGTTTCCTTGTGTAGCGTCTCCGGGGAAATTATCACTCTCACCGAAAGTGATACGAATTTGATCGTTTCATGAAATATGAGTGATGAATGTGCGACTGTCGCGCGACAGACGGACATGTGTTGTATCTGTCGTGTTCGGGATACACGACTGTTAGAAAACACTTGAGGAAAATAGGTAAACTCACATAAACTTTTTAGCTTCGTTTTACCAAAGTCTACCATTTCCTTCGTTCCAATTAATAATTTCTTCATTGACGTTTAATAATTGTGCTTCATATAATTTTAACCGCGGAAAGCCACAGCCACAAATTTGTGGCCGCCCCACATATCGTGGTTGCCGGGACTGACCGGTACCCATCCCTATACATATTCATTTACGTAGATCAGCGACCACAGTGTGGGCGGGTAGATCGCGACCCAATTGTCTTAAATCATAGCGATGCGACCTACATACAGGGGATACTCGTATGATGATATGTTACAGGAGGTACCTCTATTATACTCGCTACTTCTCCCGACACGTCTCAAGCAGACATTGCTCGATAGTAATGTATTGATTGCTTGCTAAGTTATTATTTTATCCGATCTATTCTTGCTGACTGATAGCTTGATAAACTGTTCTAATAGCTTCATTGGATATTTAGAAGATTGATTACATGAAACTGTTGGCAAAACTACCTTTTAAAGCTTTGTTCATGATCAAGCTTGTCTATCGCTTGAGAATAAGATAGAATATTTAAAGATGTTTTCTTTTTAGGATTTTGTATCTACTCGAAGGGTAAGGCTTTTTTGTACTCATAAATATTTCATTTGTCAATTTTAAAACAAATAATATTATTATAGGGGTTTATACCTTTATAACACATAGGTACCTAAGAAACGCTTTGTGTGCTAATTTGGCTCGCCTTGGCAGGCTTTTCATTTATTTTCCATCATGGTGTATAGTTCTACTGAGACACAGTTCAATGCTCTGATGATAATCAAATGTCAACAGATCCGTGCGTCACAAATAACTACCCAACCTTAAAAGTTTCACTACGTAATCAGTGTCTATAGAATTCGCAAGTCACGCCAAGAAATATTGCAAAGTCTTTCACCGATAAAGGTTATCAAAATAATTTGTAAGCAGACAGAGCCGCGCACAAAGGCGTGTACTCCCAAACAGCTAAAAGGTAATTTTATATTCGTACATAAAAGAGTTATGGCAGATATAATTGTGTGTCATAAAAGTGATCGATGTTCGCGGGAGGTACGTAATGTGTACGTACTTACTACAGTTTTTGTGCGGTACTAAAATGCGTCGTAAATTACAACAGCCTGGTAACAAGGATCGTCCTTGTACTGAAGGGCGCAGGATTGATTCCCGTGTCGTAAACTTTAGGAAGGGTTGGTCTCACACCCTTGTCTTGTCTCCTCAAATGTCTCAACGGTCATATAACGAAAAGGTAAGGAAATGTACTTCTTCGGGATTTATCGAAAATTCTTCACAATTCCGCGACATTCGGATTAACGGTACGTTCTGAACGTTTCAGGCAACACTACATAGATATCTAGGTAGTTAGTGCACGTATCTATCAAATTGTGCCATTTCTATCTATTGGAAAATGTTTCCGATTGCTCAAGATGGTGGTACTTTGGTACATAATACCATATTGGGTTCATATTTAATGGTACCTAGCTAACTAAACCATCGGCTCAATTATATACCAGTTAATTTGTTTATTGTTTAAACAAGCTTCAGCAGGCAACTTGTATTTTTTATTTTTTTATTATTAATGATAGGCACGCGCTAATAACAATAATATCTCAGCCTGTATGCTCAGCCGAATGTAAGTAAGTATATGAAAGTTCAGCACATTGTTGTTGAGATAAAGATTCTTCAGTTTGAGTAGATCTCCCTCACCCGCGATAATATGAATGTATTATATTGACGCCGCAAAAGTTGTAACTCAAAGCGAAGGGGGTGAATAGTTGAGCGGACGAAAGTTTAACACTTCATGCATTATGAATCGGCAAACGTTTGGCAACCTGCGGCGCGTGAGGGTTACCTACCCCGCCCCCGCACCGCCGCGCGCCGGCAGGGCGCGTGGAGGGACATATGGTGGAAGTTTAATGTCAATTTACACGCATGTCGGAGTTCAAGTGACTTGGCAAGTCTTCCAACAATGTTATAATTTAATATTATGACAATACACCGCGACGTTCCCATCCAAAGGCATTATGGAAATATGTATGAGAACGAAACGACTAAATAACGATTCGGGAACGTTCGGAGCGAAACTTTAACGTGTTCAAAATTAAATAACTATCTTTCATTGGACGTGAACACGAGCGTGAAATAAATTAGCGCAAGTTGGCGCGAGTTTGACACAAATTGGGCGCAAGTCGCGCGGCAGTCACGCGCCGCGCTGCGGGGCTCGCGGGCTCAGGAAAAACAGGCAGTTTATAAAACAGCCTTTATGAAAGTTTGACAGGCGTCACAACTTGGGAATAATGTGCAAAGGCGGCCGATAGCACACTGTAAAGGCTTCGGCTTGGAGGTATTTTGAGAAATTGTATTAACACTTTGAAGAAAGGCGCGAGACTTTACAATGTAGGTATTGTAATAGATTAAAATTACTGTTGCGTGCCGAGCCGGAAAAGTCGATGTAAGTTTAAGTTTATAGTAAGTTTTCTTGTATTCATAAATAAGAGGAAATCAACAATATTATAGATCCGTCATGTTTTTTTCTTGCTCTCGTTTTCCTCCACAACTTCCACTTCTGGCTACTTTACTAACACGGGGCTTTGCTACCTAATGAAAAGGAAAAATATCCTAGCTAGGCTCTCTATTAAAGTTTTCATACATTTTTGTGGTGGTAATTACATCAACATTCCCCAAAGACCGTAACACGAATTTACGTCTCAAAACTTTGACCTATTCCAAAATGTAAACTGTATTTATTTAGACATCAAACCGTAACCATTTCAAAGCGCCAGTGCGTGGCGCTAATTAAGAAAATGTTGTAGATTATAAAGGTCGTTCTAACTCGCGAGCGCGGAGAGCGGAGGCCGCAAACATCGCGTCAGGTTATCAAAGCTTCCTGACCACTCCTGTACTCCTGGTAACGTGAGCCCGACGTCGACTTTAAACCGAAATAGAAAATTTATATACAATAATAACAATTTTCGGAAAGCAGAAAGTAAACCTGTCTAAAACAAAAAAGTCATATTAACTTAATCGGATTTTATTTTTGTTAAGTAGTTTATTTTTACCTTTTCTACGTCATTACAGATTACCAAAATAGCTGCTGATTTTATAAGATGAATGTATTGAAAACTAAAATTTCCCCCTTTTTTCCTCATAGACCCTTTAACCCCACTACTGCTAGTACATAAGAGTATGGGGTCCACCTCATGTTAGTACCACGCTTTTTTTCTTCTTTTCCCTCTTAAAACAAAAAACAGATGTACAATGGGCGGCATTATCGCAATTCACGATCTCTTCCAGGCTACCTGGAATTAACAGTAATCGCCTGGACATACCTAATATGGGGCTGTAATTGTAGTGGGCAGGGCACATTGCTTGGAGTGGCGACCGCGTACCGGAAGACGCAGCGTTGGAAGGCCTTCTATAAGGTGGACCGATGACCTGGTGAGGGTCGCGGGTAACCGATGGATGCGAAACGCACAGGACCGGTTGTTGTGGCGACACTTGGGGGAGGCCTATGTCCAGCAGTGGACGTCTTTCGGCTGATATGATGATGATGATGATGAAATTAATCATGATACAAACTACTAAACGAAAAATCTAAGAATAACTGAAACCAGTTGAGAAATTCCATAGAAATACATACCACCAAAACCACATTACCAACAAATTCAAAAGTTCCTTTTTGAGGCCGGATAAAACCAAGCTTAGAAGATTGGTAAAGGAATATTTTAGAAAACAGGTATTAAATTGAGTGGGTAGTACATACACTACACACAGCTACACAGCTACACACCACATACGTTCGTCTGATGTGTAGGCTCGCTCGTTAAGAGCCTCCAAGTGGCCATGTTGCTTTCAGTGTGGATGTTACCTTTACAGGCTTTCAAGAGTCCTATCGTAATGCCAAGTAGTATGTTTGTAACCTACGACTTCTCTCTGATACCATACTTTTATGTTATTAATATAAAAAATAAACGTAAGTATATCACAGAGAAGGTTTAATTAGGTAAAAAATACTTTATAAAAAAAATAACTTCGTTAAATAACGATACGTACACAGGTACCGTTATGTAACGAGGTTATTTTTAAGATGAAAATAACGACCATCTATTTCTGCACATTTAATTCAAGGAAACATTAGAAAAGCATAATTTTCAGTTAATTTTACACAAAAGTAAGTACAGATTTTTACCTTACAAACATTATATATAAACTTGCCCTTAAAACAATGAAACAAGACACTAAACCCGAGGCGTAAAGCACCAAACATTAGAAGTGCTCATGAAAGGCGACGCCGCCATATTTCGTGGGCATTAATCGTGTTAATCTCGCACGGAATCACGTCGGACCGCACGGGTACGTACGGGTTCGCACGGGATCGTACGGATCGTGCGGAATCGCAGCCGGCCAATCAACCGCGCGCCGATAGTCCCGGAATTAGCTGTTTGTGTCGTCTGCTGCGGTGGCCGGGGTCATACTCACTGCTGTAGGTAGCTTTACGGTTTTGACACCTTTCAGTATCCGGAATGGATTTTCAAGGCCTTAAAATAGTTTTACCTTTAATTTTATCTAGGAAAATCTCGACCTTTTACATATAAATACCAAGAGCATCGGTCTAGGCTTTACATTTGTAAAAACGAAGAAAGAACTGACAGCTGTTTAAAATTTTCTCGAAAATGTGTTTCTAAAAATACTTCATTTAGGTCTACGCCAGTCCAGCATAGTACAACATTAAAGTCGCGTTACAGTTACCTACTTAAAACAAACAGTGAAAAAACTTCACTCCAAAGACCTAACTGTGCCGTCTTCCCAGGTCTAATGCGAGCAACTTCCCCGGCGTCTGACACAGCCCCTCACGCCGTGTTCGCTTAGTCTGCTTCACATTTAATTACAATACCTAACAACTTCGTCGGACTAAATTTAACGAGAAAGCACTACTTGTCCATAAACAAGGTGGCGGCGCATCGTCAAATGCCTGCTTATAGCGGGTGACGTTGACAAGTGGCGCCACTTAATTGATGCCGAAGCATCATTAACGTCAACGCTCATCGAAGGCTCCAGACGCCCCTGATTTATATCCTACATTTATTTTCGTTATTATACTCCCACTCAACAGACACTCTATTTATTTTTAATTTTCCATCACAAAGGAACTCTTTCCCGCGACCTTTTGTTGTTTTTGTCGTTTTTGTTGCTCATTGACAGCTGACAACTAAATAAAAGTCCGGCGAAAAGCGAAACGGGAACCGTGAATGAGTAACTCTTCATTTAGTTTGTCATTTTTCCGCTTCAGTTTCATTGGAATACAATCGCTAAGTGACGTCATTGGGGGAGTTTCAGGTTGCTCTCGAGGTGAGAGCGTTTGATCCCGGGCCGCGGACGCGCAGCAATCAATGTCTTTTGTATCGATACATCTGCCGTTAATTGGAACCGCCGTGGACACACCCTCCTCTTAATTGCTACAAGGCGACATTTCGCCAATAACTCCGGAATATCGCGGCCATTATGAAAATTAAGGGAATCATTTTAATGACACGATTTATGACAGATCCGGTGCTGCGATTGCGAAATATGCGTCCACTCATTAATAGGTTGCGGCAGAAATAAATTGATAGTTACAAGTTATATTTATTTTAAGGTTCTAACTGTTAATTAAAACGAGTTCCTTCAAATGAAGGCCAAGACGTGCCGCCGTCAGTCAGAACAGTAAAATTACACGTTCCGATATAACTTTACTCACGTAACGTACTTATAATTATTTCAATCGGCAACTCGGTTGCCTCGGGTTTAAATAATTACTTCATCGGGAACAAAGAGCTCGGTCTAAGGATACTGAATTGTTGAAGTAAAGGTTAATGTGTGTTGGCACGAAACAAGAAGGGGAGAAGACCCACTTCAAAAACATTTTGTAATAAGACTACAGTTTGGGTACGAGCAACCTCAGATTGAACATACGTTAGTGATGTTTAATTTCAGGCAGAGTTTCGAGATCCTTCTGAGTTCACCTACTTAGTGACCCGGGTTGGTCCATGTTCGTTCGTAGCGAGGCCGTGCGAGTAGTAAATAAGAGGGTAGACGCGAATAATTCAGGGCTCGTGATGGGCCCTCCAGCTCAATAATGCAGGCTACGCAATCACATGGCTATGTTCGCGCCGAAGAGAGATATTCCATCTTCTTCGGCGCTGACTAGATTTAGGGGTCGGGTTTGAGAGTCGCTAGTTTAACGTGACCCTAGTGCATGCGTCTGTGCAATCTATGTGAGAGACTGCCTCTTAAGGAATTATGGTCTTTTCATGCGTCCCAGAATACGTTATTAAGCTTTTTTTTTTTTTCATGTCTGGTTTTATGCGTTGAAGTTACTAATGTATGCTGAGTGTGGTGTCACGATTAAGTCAAGTCGTATGTAATTAATTTGTGACTACGCCTCTAATTATGTAACATGAATGGTCAAAGGGGAATTGCCATAATCATCTCGTTCAACAATCAGATCGACTCCTAATCTTTAATGTTCCCCATTGTAATACCATAACGGAATCCGTGGCCACTTGATTAGAACATAACAAAGCTACTCAGAGATCACCATTCGTTTCAATAGAGAAACCAATCAAGAGCTAATTCCGTGGGTATAAGCAAATCGCCTATTATCCGCCAACTCGATATAATTCCGTCGCTGAACGGATCAGGAAATAGATTAAAAGCTTTCACAATTGTTTGAAAAGAAAAGAGAAATATTGAGCAAAGCGGCTTATTGTACCGCAAATGTCGAGAGGTGAGGCAAGGGGTGAAGGGCGAGGTGGGATGCTCACCCCCCCACAAGGTGAGCTTCTGTCAATTAGAACATAGTGCTTGAAACTTTTTACTGACCCTGTTATTGGTTTTGTTTTTGTTGTTTTATTCGACGATAAGTTTGCATTTGAATTATGTTTTACCAAAATTATAGTATGCTTTCGCATGGTGCGTATGGCTTAGAATAAACTATGACGTCACACGCTAATCTTGAATTTTGGTGATAATAATCCATGCGAACGTATTCCAAAACATAACAAGTCTGTCTTCATTTTATTATTTAGAACTTTTTCTTTGTCTTAATAAAGTCCATAATACATTTCCCGCTTCGAAGTTTTGGGCCAGGACTAAACTAAAAACGATCGTTTTGTATGAGTATGAAGATGGATAAGGTCTTCAGATGACGACCTTGCCATTTTTGTGATTTTTTAAATATAAGAATATACTACTAGTAGGTTATCGGAAGTAAAAATGTGGTTAAAAGCAATGCTGAGACGTTTTGTCGTTAGTGGTCACAATCAGGATTAAGTCCATAAGTCTGGTAACAGTTATTATATCCAAAGAGAGCAGTAAGCCTGGCATTAGCTGAAAGACGTTAATGGATAAAACGGAGTCTTTGCAGACGCACTAATGGAAAAAATAGGTTCTAATGAAAATTCATCGGTTCTTTGAGAACTAATGGAATTAAATCAGAAGGCTTTATAGACCGTGCTTAAAGGTTTAGCTGATGATAGGGAATCTAGGTCAGTTAATAGCTTTAGAAGAAAAGAACAATGCATTTAGATGTTTCTGCGCAATAGGAAATGTGGACCTTCAATAATAAAATGGACAAATGCCTTTTCATTTATATGAAACACATAACCTTTTTCGATCGCTACATTTTCCTCTAAGTGAGTGCACTTCTCAGTACCTAGTGGTCTGCCAGCTATGGGGGACTAACTCTTGCTAACGTAAAGCGTGTATAATCTATGGTAATAAGCTGAAGAGTTTCTCATGAGTGTGGCTATCATAATATACAAAGAGAATTTTCCAAGTCCGACTAGCGCGTTCATACAAACTCTTCAGCTTTATTATGTTTTAAAGTACGGATATAGTATAGATTAGAACGAAATGCTGTATTTGCACTTTCACGGATTTTGTATAAAACGCACATAAATGTTAGTTAGTACAGAAACCGGTCAAGCTCCAGCTAAACGTGCGCCAGTTCAACGCGTGCTTCACTGGTTGTTTTATAATAGCACTAAAATAATAGTTTTATGCTTTAACGTATTTCCATTTTTACGACAGAAATCACGTTTCTTATATTCTTAATATTAGCTTCATAGATGAGTACACACTGTGAAACTGTCATCTGTCTGCCTACGGGTTATCAATCTTTTTACCATGAATAAAAATTAAACTATTCAGCTTACCCCATCAGGGAGCACAAGCGTGATGCGGTGCATGTCTGCATTTATCTGTAAAAAGAAAAACAATAAGGTTAATAACTCTCAGTAATAATACAAACATACTCTCAGTACTTGCAGTGCACACAGGGATAATCGCCAGTTGGTCCTCATAACATTGAATGCGACTAACGGCGCCTCTGCGAGTTGGCTTCGGCCTCTCGACTCCAGGGTCCCGAGAAACCCGGGCGTCGGGAGTCGCTGGGCGATTCCCGGCCACCGTAGGTGCGGGTCTGCGGACGGCGAGCGATGGGTGGCTCGCCGTCCGATAAAAGTCACGCCCAGGCCTATGCGATGGCGCGTTGTGTTCCACGCGCGCCTCAGCTGTCAGCAAAGTAGACGGGGCCCGTTAGGGCCAGAGCCTGCCAGGGTTGCCGATTTCGTTGCTTTCCAGGGCCACGGTAACTCTACCGTGGCCCTGGAAAGCAAAGGGCACTACGAGAAGCACGGATGGGTTTTAGTCAGTAAGAGTCTGACACCCCCTTCCGCTCCGCCCAGAGCAAGAGGAGTCATTTGATGATTTCCCATCCATAAAATAAAAAAAAGGTTCCGAGAAATGTCCAGGATGTCGCAAACATACACTGACAATAAATCAATCAATGTGACTCATCATCATCATATCAGCCAAAAGACGTCCACTGCTGGACATAAGCCTCCCTCAAAATGGGGCGGTTTGCCATAATCGCCACGCTTAACAGGCGGGTTGGCGATCGCAGTGTAGCTGTAGCAATGTACCTGCGGAGAATGTTGCTGGTTCTCTGGTGACTCGGAGAGATCCTTAGTCGCTTCTTACGACACCCACGGGAAGTGATGGGATGGTTGCTATTTTTTTACATCAATGTGCCAAGCCTTTTTCCAAATACGTTGTCGTCGCTTTCCTGTCTAACCGGATGCAGTACTTTAAATGGAGCGACTGCCTATCGGACCTTCACTTTTCTCAAAACTTTCTTTATCAAAAAGAGATCCCAAAAGATAAAGTCAAGTAAATCAACCACAAAAACATTAACTGGACTTCTGTTACAACCTTTTAAGACACAGGAACACGACTGAAACTTTAACAAACGTCTACGCCGAGTCGTCAACTTTAAATGTGAAAGCACTGTGGAAATAAATCAACATTTACAAGTCCATAATTAAATACGGACTAGTCCGCGCCCGTCGCCGACGACACGGGCGCTAATTGCTTCTCAAGAAGAAACTAAATCACTCCGCGATGGAAACACACCGAGACACGTTTTGTGGAGATCCTGAATTAGTTTCTGGCGAGGACGTCTCAATAGCCGGCTGAGATCAAATAGTAACAGCGAGTACTAGTCTTAGATATACCTATTCAGTAATTGAAGGAAAATTATTAGACAAACAAGTGGTATAAATAGTTGGAGTTTATTGTTGGAAACTTGTTATTCGAGTTTTCTATTAGGAGTTTTTCAGAAGAACTTGATTACAAGAGGGTTACAAGCAACAGGAGGAATGTTGTACTCAATGCTCATTACAATAGACGCTTCTTCTTCTCTCTTGTTCTGCTTCTTGATAGAATTCTCGTCCTCATTTAAATTACCTTATTTACTTATGAAATTATTAATTTCGGAAATTATCCCAAAGGTATCAAAAGTACGTGCAATATACGTATGTGCAATTCCAGATAATAATCTATCTCTGTGCCAAATTTTATCCTGATTCGGTCAACCATTCAAACAAACATCCATACTCTAGCAATTATAATAGTTGTAAAGATTTAAATCATTTGTTAACAACATAAAACACCATTGTACCAATAAAAATCCACGTAAGAGTGTATCGACTCTGTATCGTTAAAGCACTTACCTTTCTAGAAAAGTATTGCTCTGACTGAAAGTACACAGTTTTGTATCGTGGCTCTCCTATTAGAGTGGACGATCAAGTTGATAGCATCGCTCTCTGTGCAGCGGATAATACAAATACGAGTATTATTTATTTGTTATCTACTGCCGGAGGCTTTCAATGCTTTTGTGTCAGCAAGTTTCTCTTATCCGGAATGATATCAGTTAGTGAAATGTACGGCGTATGTGCGTATTTATTTTTATTGCTCTATTGTTGTATTATCGGGATATATACAACACTGCTGAATATAGATCTCCCCTGGGTGTGCGGTGAACAATGCTCTGGGAATGACGCTATTAAAATTACGTTTGGTAGATAAAATTATGATTAAAATTCGTTGCGTTTTATGTTACTTCTGTGTATAATTTAGTACAAATATTATAAATGCGAAACGAAAGTGACTTTGTTATTAACACCGCTACATTTCTTAACAGCTGAACGGATTTAAATGAAATTTTGCGCAAGAGTAGTCCATGTCATGGAACAGGACACAGGATACTTTCAATTGCGGAAGTATCTTCCCTTGGGATACTTATCTATTTTTAGGGTTCCGTAGTCAAGAAGGAACGCTTATAGTTTCGCCATGTCAATCTGTCTGTCTGCGGTTTAGCTCAGAGACGCTTAGCACTAGAAAGTTGGAAAAAAGTAGACTTTACATGTTAACGAGTAATAGTCGAGCAACTTATAAAATGTAACTGTTTAGGTAAAAAATTTCGTAGTAACCTCTTGGAAATTGACTTACAACGAAATGTATTTGTAACTTTGTAATGTCATAGTAAAATTTGCAATTTTTTGTCATGACCTACGGCCAAGTGTGTGTCGGGCACGCTCAGTGTAGGGTTTACACTGAGCGTGCCCGACACACACTTGGCCGGTTTTTTTAAGTAACGTGTTGCCTGGAGAGGAATCTGGTAATAAATACAATAACATGATGTGATGTTGATGATGATGTTTTCATGTCCCATTTAACTGAATCATGAGACCTGTAAAAAATCAAAGTTTATCAAAACACAGAGCAAACGCGTTTAAAATCCATATCCAATATTTCCTACCAAAATAGTTTGCTCGGTAACGACTGTATTATCGTGTCGCTACATGTTTTGTGGCAATAAACCAACGCAGCGTGGTTACAGGGTTCCACAGTGGCCCACAGTGGTCCACAGTGGCCCACAGTGCGTCGGTATTCGAGTAAAAACGTGATGGATGGACGAGCGTCGATGTATGGCGGCGCGGCGTGTATCGAACCCCATCACTCTTGCTAAAACACTATATTTTTTAACGCTTTTTTAAAATTACTGTTCTGTGTGGGTGCTGTCCATGTCGCGTTAGTTTTCCTTTTGTTAATACGTAAATCATAGGTACCTAAATTGTATGTTTTTGACAAGTAACATAATAAAAATGTATATTAGATTAAATTCGGAAATATTTAATAGTCGATATGCCACAGAAGCTTGATAGCCTGATAAGCATGTTTGGTATCTTTTAACCAATTAACTGCTTTATGGGTCACTCTAGGTATACCTCATACTTGTATTCAGCTGGATCTGGTTAGACTGGAAACCGACCCAAACATATTCGGAGAAATCCTTGATGTCAGGGTAACTAAGTACGGCTAGACTAAGTTCAATCGGTCCTGCGGTTGTGAGAAGCGACTCATGAGTCTCGAGTTCGAATCGCGGTCACACATCAAGTATATAGTATAGTAGTATATAGTTCAGCCAGGGTTGCAGAATTCGATTGAAAGAGTCACCTCGGCCCTGGAACGCAAAGGGCATTTGGAGAAACATGGATGACTTTTAGTCAGTATGAGCTTTCGCCCCGCCCAGAGCGGAAGGAGTCATTGATGATTTCCCATACTCTAAAAATATGAGGGAACTAAATCTGCGGTCACTTTAACGGAAATACTTTAAGCACCATATTTGGCAAGACTTAAGATCTATAAATTCGATGAGTATGTCCACAGTGCTTTAGTAACTCATCGTTAGTAGCTGAAGGCAGAAATTTAAATTTTAAATGGCATCTACTAACACAACTTCCATGTTTACCGTAATAGTTTTCCACAAAATTCGGTTAGACGAAGCTAAAGTGATGATCACAAGTGTAACCACCTCATAAATACTTGGCCGGGAAAGGGGTCAGTCGTTGTTTGTACAGGATGGGTGGCTACCTGCTAGAGCAGACTTTAAACCCGACCTGTTGGGCGTGTTTCACTTTAATTGGAGCCAACTTGCGCGGTATTTATAGGAACCTTTGTACGAGAGGTACACCTACACCTTCAACTGAACTGTTAGTTTGCTAAAAAGGCGTTTTTAGCAAAATTTCGTCAAAATGGGAAAAAATTACTAGCATTCCGATGCGCAAGCGGAGCGCATCTCTGGTGCGCAGAGTGCGGGGCAGCGCCAACACCGTCCTGGCGATGATCACCCACAGACCGTATTGCCCTTACAATGCTGCAGTAGACACATTGTTCCCTTGTGAGTGTTCGTGTTTGTCTGTGCTTGTTATCCTGTCTGTATCCATCTATGTACCTATGTTTGTCTAGGAGTCGTGTTACTTGAAATAAACTAATTTAATTTATTTATTCCAGAAGTAACAATAATAAACCTGAATTCTGTTTCTGCTGTAAAAAATGTAGATGAAAAGAAAACAGCCTTTTGATTGCACTTTTAACAATATTTACACGATTGAACAATTCTGAACGGAAAATAAAAGAACGGGAAAAGTTACTCAACGTTGTGTTGTCATTTCCACAATAGTCAACTTGCTTCAGAGAATATTGTCGCTCGACTTGTTCAATGTAACAGTAAGATCAATCATTCTTACTTATGTAGACAATCTTATTCATCTTCTAAGTGCAATTAATGAACTTCTACATTAGCATCGTAATTACTTGCTCCATCTGTTTACATCTCAATAAGCTGGAGTTAGGCTCTCACATAGTCTCGTCGAGACTCATCCGAGCATGTCTAGACACGTTTCTCTCATTATTTCTTGTGATAGTTCAACGTAGTAGCTCAGTACTTCTAGTATTTATGAGGTTAAGCACTCGTTTGTAGATACTACGAAATATCTTCACGTTTCTTTTCACGACTAGCTAAACATGATTAGGTACTGCTAGACCTAAAAGGATTGTTTTCAATATCAACCAGCATTTCTGTGTAAACCTTAAAATAACAAGTTACCAAAACGAAGCTGTAAAGCCACAAACGTCATGCAACCATCGTACAAAATTGACTTACGAATATTTTGATAGGATCCGTTCTCGGGGATGGGAATCAGGGTTTGAGGAATAATAACTAAAGAATAATATATTATAGCATGCACACACATACCTTCCTCCTTTACCTTTTTCATACTTAAGTAAAACCAATCCTTAATACGTTCCCGGCCGGGGCCGGTGGGCCCCGATGTGGCCCCGATGCGGACCCACAACGCCCACATCATCCGATGTTTGCATAACTATCCGTCGAGGTAATCCCCGCTAATATTAGTTTGTCAAAATATTCCCCGACGTATCATTGAAAGGGGAAGGGTCTGAGTTCGTATAAAAATATATTCCGAGTCGCAGGTAACCCTCGATTGTTACCCGCCTCCAATACTTTTCTATTCGATATGAGATCGCTCCGAGATTTTTCTCCATGGGAAGATACCTTTTTCCAAGAGATTAGAGCTTGATTAAGATTCGAGAATATTTTCGGGGCTCCGTTATTCAGTCATAGGTTTTTGGAAGTCGTATTATGTTGGGCAGTTTTGTGCGGACTTCGGGTCGGATTAAAATGCTGCTGCGGTATTTTTTTCGTTATTTTTATGGAGTTTATGTTCCGTAGAAACTATGTTTTTGACTGCTATATTATCTGGATATTGTTAGCATGTTCCGATCTCCTACAATGTAGCGAGAGTTCGTTTGACCCTTGCCACCTACAAACACTGAACTGTAAAATACCTACATGCATCAGCACCGGCCGACAAGCCTGAGCCCGTCCACCTACGCTCATCCTAACAAATCACCCAAACTTATCTCCAGCGGATACAAACGAGGCAGTCGGAACTGAACTAACAGATGAGAAGGGTGGCCGTCATTCGGCGCCAATAGAGTCAAATGGCGCCAATAGAGACAAACAGGACAAAAAGGCCAATTTGGCGCGGCCACGTAACGAGTGCGGCCATTAGGGATTCAGGCCGCAAGCCAGGGGCCCGGGAGCCCGGGGGCCCTGCCAGGCCCGCACTCAATGCGCGCTGATTGCGCTAACTCGATATCGATAATGTCCATCAGAATGATTGTGGCGCACGCTCACTCATGAACTGCAGTTTAGCGGCTGGAGGTTCTGTATAGTTGAAGCGTTTATGTTTATTTGTTGAAATTGCAAATTATATAGCTGATCGGCCATATCATAGCTTTATGATATGGCCGATCAGCGCTGCAGTAGTAATCTAACTCTAACAATCAGATTAAACGGAAATGGCGATTTGTGGTTTCTACATAATTATGAAGAAACCACAAACCACCATTTCCGTAAAAAGTACACATAATTATGTGTACTTGTTACTACTTTTCTACATAATGTACAAACATTGGTGACAATTTTTTTTTGTTTCAGTGTAAAAGCACAATCACTAATTATCACTAATTCTATATAGGCATGGCCATGAATTGTAACTTTTAAGAAGGAGGTACCATTATTTATATCTAAATTCTCTTTACTTCTCAAATTCAAAGTTGTTCTTTGATATGTGTGCATCTATCATGAGAGCGTTTGCCTCCTAATAGGCGAACCTCGTAGAGCCGGTACACAAACACCGGATACCAATAACATGTCAGTTTTCAATGTATCACCCCCCGGAGTGGCGCCTTGCAGTTATAACGTTAAAGACGTGTCGATAACGTAACGTTACACGTTAACGTTCGCTATATTGGCGCTGGCAGCTCTGGAACAAAGTGGCAGATTTATACCTTTGCTATTATGTGGGGAAAGAACTTGGTAATTAATAACGTTCAGAATGTTAAATTTATGTGATGGTTTATGACAAGATGATCGACGGAAATAAGTTTACTGAAGTCTCTTTTCTTGAGATAGTTGCGTTGCGCCTTTATTTGTATAGTTACCTAAAGGAAAATAACGTACCAATTTTTTATATAATTGACCATTCTCGCGTTTTTTTTATTGCTTTCGTGGTGAAATTCGCGGTCAAGTGTGAGTAGGACTCGCGCACGAAGGGTTTGGTCATCATCTATAGAAAACTGCAAAAAAATCACGTTTGTTCTATGGGAGCCCCACTTAAATATTTATTTGATTCTGTTTTTAGTATTTTGTTGTTATAGCGGCAACAGAATTTATACATCATCTGTGAAAATTTCAACTGTATATCTCATGAACAGTATCACGTTTCATAAGATACAACCTGGTGACAATCAGATGGACAGACAGACGGACAGTGGAGTCTTATTAATAGGGTTCCGTTCTAACGCTTTGGGTACGGAACCCTAAAAACGAACAAATAAAATATTATTCAAAAGCTTTTTCTAACAGATTTTCGCACCAAAAGCATTGTAAGATAATAAAATACCGAGAACTGCGCCAACATAACATTTGCTACATTACCAATAAAACTTACACAAATAAAAGTAGACGACTCTCATAAACCCGCTGTTTACGACGAGCGGCGCACGAAACAATACGGTTATTAATAGGTATCTGTAAAATTAATCGTCCTGCCTACCGACCTACTGAAATATGAGTTGCAGGAGTACAGAAGTTCTGTTCCGTACGGTGCAGCACGCGTACAGATGCTCTACGACTAAGTGCAGCTGCAGACCATCAGCGATTGCAATACTCGAAATACTAAGAGTGATAATTCTACTATTTTATAAGCAACGTTAAAATGTATGGAAATTGAGGATTTAAAAATGATGGGCACCTAAATATCGTTAATGTGCGTTTTTCAATCAATATTATAAATAACTATTTAATAAAAAAAAATCGTAAATAAGTAACAATTGGTCAAAAACGCATTCCAACAAATTTTTATCACAATTTTAACCATTGCTTGAGCTAACCACGGATTTAACTTGACCAGTGACTATTTAATTCCAATAGCCATTTCCAGGACTACCCTTCTGCCATCCCGTACCTCGTGTCACACCACCTCTCTTGAACCCATCGTAAACAATAGTAGGAACTCGTGTGATCCCGCGGCTTCGCTCGCGATATATTGGCGTCGGTTAATTGAATGCATACAGTCCTGATTGGTTCGCGTGCGCACTCGATGTGAAGTTGATATGCGGTAATGTGTGTTTATGTGTCAGGGGCAGCTTATCCGGATAAATTATTTTGGGAATAAACTGTCAACTTCATATTTTCTTGCAAAGGTTACCGGCTGCATGCTTTTCTACATCAGTTTTACTTTAACATAGAAATAAGTAGATATTTATTCCTATGTTACAGCAAGATTCTTATATTTGTGAGAGTTGGAGTCCATACTGAGTTTGGGATCGGCCTCTCGGATCTCCAGACCTAAACAGAATCTTAAGAAAGAAGAAGAACCCTGGCTTTTAATTTTCAGCAAGCTACACACACAACTTGTTTGACATTACTTCACTTACTTATTTTACTTTTTTAAAACGTTGCCCGATACTAGGAATTTCTCCTGTATCGTGGATATGTTTACAAACATATAAACTCATACACATGTAGTTATTTTTATGCCAATGCCAGCACATTTTGAATGTCAACGTTATACAAAAAGACAGTACAGTCCCCCAAAAACGCCCCGCCCGTCACCACTTCCTAGTGTTTTAGCTGGGAAGAAGAAGTGGTGCAACAAACTCCCCATAGGTAGATTATTTTAACACCACAATATGTAACTCCTATACGTTTGTTTTCCTTACATTCGAACTCCACATAAACATGCAACTTTGTTGTTTCCACAAGTTTTGTATTTGTTTGGCGGTGTTGGTGTTACAACAACAACAATGTCTGTATGTTACTAATAACAAGGAATAACAACAATGAGTTGCTGAGGGCTATTGTTGCACCTGTCACACACTATTTAGGGAGTTGGAACATAATTATTTAGGAAGATATTAAAACAGACGCGTTGTAGCAATGAAGGACTTAAAACCAATATTTTGACACTAAAATTATAAAGTAAATGTACCAATATATATAACGTGTAACAGAATAAACGCAAGATCTCTTAAGGGGTCATTGTACTCATCATTATGAACAACTTTTACTGTGGGACCAACAGCATATTAATCACGAAAAAAAAATCGACTGCCCCTGAACGGCTGATGCTGGCTAGCGGTCCAGACCAACGTAGACCTGCCCAAAAGTTGGCTTTTCTTAAGAAAAAAAAAACCCTTAAAACCCAAATGCAGCGCCACCTACCGGATACAAGTGTGAGTGTGCCTGCTCTAATACATCGATAGCTCAAACACACAAAACAGCAACATTCGGTCCAGTCGCTTAGGAGTTCAGAGACATACACACGTACGGAAGAATTATACCTACATAATTATACAACGTGTAACTGAGTGAACGCAATCCCCGAAAAGGGGTCTATGTACTCATCATTATTTGAACAACTTTTACAACCCCGAAATCGGGAAGAAAAAAAATTTCAGTACATTTTGTCGAGTTATGCGCACATAAATTTATGGGGCAGTCGATTTTTGTTGGTCCTACAATAAGAGTTTTTCATAATGATCATAATGTTCATTCTGTTACACGTTGTATAAAGATAAGCTAAAGGTACCTATAGGCTAGGTAATGACGGCCGCCATGGCTCACGCACTATGGTCCACAGCAGGAGTGAGTGTGGAAACCATACCCTGTAGATAATTAGATACAAAGCATAGGTTCCAGAAAGCCTTATCAGTGATGAAACTTCTATTTAGTTCTCATGTTTGTTCCTATCATAAATTATAGCAGCCATTAATTAGGTACAGCAGAATTATTTAAATAAGCTTTCAGTCTCTCGCTACTAAGTCAGGTCCTGGAAGCCATTGGTGCAGCGTTACACATCAGTTTTTATTTAAAATTACCCTCACAGTTACTAATTAACTTTGACTTTCAAACGAACCACACGAATAATTATAAAATACACCCTTTTAACAATATCAGGGATTTTTGACAGCTCCCAATTTAAATATAGAGCATGTTAATGGAAAATGTTCGTTATTTCGATCAAAGAGAACAAATGTTTAAACTGTGAAAGCTTTGTTGAACCGGTTCATTGTAACTAGTTTAGGTAGGTTTTACTCGTTTTATTGTTTTCAATATCTGACTTTGGTCTCTCATTGTACCTTTCAATATGGAGTCTGAAGGATTCATTATAATTTTTAAATCATAATCATCTGCCTGGCCCTTTCCCAACTATGCTAGTGTCGGCTTCTAGTCTATAAAATGCAGATAAACACCAGTTGGTATTGTTTTTAAAACATTAATTAAATAAATTTCTCAAAAATCGTTACAGAGTATAATCTCTTTTCTAATAACATATGAGGTCAACGTTGTTTAACGAAATAGTCGTTAAATAACGTTGACCTCACGACAGTTTCGGTCACGCGACCATTAATACAGGAAATGTTGGGTTAGCGGCAACAAACACAGGATGCCAGCCTTACCACAGCCTAACTATAGCTCAGCAACGGCCAACCACCACCATCCTCGGCCAGCGCTGGGCCCGGTGAGCCTCCATTATTCAACTCGCTGCAAATATTCGGGTCGGGTTGCACTGATGGCGTTTTTAATTTTAATGATAATTAAGTACACAAACATATAAAGTAACAAGTATAAGATAACTGCAGTGCGATTCTATAAACATGTCGAAGTGAACACTTGGGCGAGGAGCACGACGGGTGAGTTGTCAAACCATACAAATAAGATGGAATGACAGCTTACTTGTCGTTCACTCCGCCTAGGTGTACACCGTGAGATGTCGACAGAATCGACCGGCTGGACTCACGGAAGGATGAGACCGACGTGTAGGTACTAAAACATTTTGCCATGTTTAGGTAATCTTATTTAAAGTTCTAAGTTGACTGACAAATGTTTGCACTGTCATGATAGGTCCACACGGAACTGTGTGGGTACTTTCCTCAAAAGACCACCTCAGACATTAACCCACATGTTTCTCATATGTTTTGTTAAATAGGTTTATTGTATGGACTCTTATAAGAGTTTCTTGTCAGGGTAATCAGCTAGGAAACAGCGGCCTCATCTAGAACAGTTTGACAAAAAAATATGACGTGCAAAAGTGTTATTCGCAAAAATTAATATAATTTATCATTATTATCATTTACTGGGCTGTGGAGGTCAGGAAAACAATCGCTACATGTGAAATACAGGATTCAGCTGCGTCCGGTTACACCCTAACATAGTTGAGAAAAGACTCTTAGCTTGTAGCTAGTTTTGTTGCCTTGGCTGGGGGCCTTATATTCATTTGAGGCCACCACAGGTTAGTGCGGTTAAGCAGTTGATATCCCAAGTGTGTTAACTTGCTAGTGGTCATACATAAAAAAAAAGGCCGACTCATTGATTGATTGACGTGAGGTAGACGCTGCCTTTCAGTGACTCGTCAATATTGTTTAAAAGTATAATGTTCGTAATCCTTCGTCCCCTCGCGTCCACTGCAGCCCCCCGCACGTGATAGTGCAGGCCGCTGGAGCGCGAGCGCCCCCTGGCCCGGAAGGCTTCCGAGCCAGCAAGCCATTTGCCGCGTCTCATGCCGGCTAGGAAGTCATGCCCCGAATCACAGACCACAATGACATATGCTCCTCGAATGCAAGTTGGATTGTAAATAAACTTTTGATTAGCTTGGACATAAAACTTTAGCTATGATAGGACACCTTCAACTTAACTCAAAGTACTGAATTAAAATAAATCGTTTACACGCACTTTTCAATTGCCATGGTTGGTCAGTCAAAAAGATGTAGCTAGTTGCACGTACCCAACCGTAGATCTTATCTATGTCTATGGGCAAGAACTTGCAAGCTTTACTCCAAGAACGATCAAGTTTACAATCATATTGAAATTATTAGGTAAAAACAAATGCACCGGTATGAAAATATGTTATGATTTTAAAGATATTGAATATATACAAAATGTAATCAATGTATAAAATTTAGGAAAATGTAGATCTTAAACTTTAAATTTGAACTCAAGTTTCTGTAAGGGCCAGTGTAAAAGTTTAGATTGAAGTGGATGGTTTCAGTCATAGAAAAGGCGTTTTTTATGCAAAAATAAGCAACAAAGCTGCGTAAACTATAAACTCTAACTTAGCAAGGCAAATCGAAATGCCTCTTATACGCAATATACCACTAAAAGCCTGATACCTACAACATTAAAAATGTTTTTCTCTAATACCTACTCAGTGTTCAAGGCCCAACAACTTCGACTTAAGAATTACAAGAGCGCTTCATAACGTTGTTATCTTTACAAAGAAAAGTTTTATTGGATAAAAGTGCTTATCCAATTGATATAAGGCCTTGAGTAACGTTCGCGAACGAAGTCGCGGGGGACCCTTTCCCTGTCAGCTTTACGATGTCTGTGGCCTCATAAGTAGCTAATTCTTTTTCTAGTTTCCTTTTCTGTCGAAATGTAAGTGGGTTTATGTCGAAAATATTCGTGAGGAAATGCGACAAAATAAATAATATTTAAGTAGAGAAAAACAAGGTTTAAGAAAGTTCACCATAAGTAGTCATCATTCGGTTAGAAGTCCGTCTTTCTCTTGTTCTAATCTTAATGTAATTTTGGTAATTGGGTGCAACATTTCTTCTTCTTCCTTAATTTTCTATTTCTCATCATCACAGTAGTCATGCCCTTTCCATTCATATCTATCTCTAGACATCCTCCATTTATTAATGTTAGCCACATGTATTACTAATGTTACCTAAATTAATTTTGCCAAAGATTTTTAGACTTCGAATCTTAAAAGAAGTCTGCACCACATCCTATACGTTTCAGCAAAACCGATTTACATCAGAACGGTATTGGCAAAGTGGCGGTAGCGTGCCAGCGAAGCTGTCACCGCTCAAACACAAGACGAGTCGAACGCAAAGGAATTGAGAGTACCCGCCTCTTCTGTTGATAACATCCCCGAAGTGGGGCGAAATAAAATATTCCGAGGCGGCTTTCTAGTAAATTGAGAAACTGACTCGACCAGGAAGTTCGGGAGGCTCTGAGCGTGTGAGCGATACTGTACGTGGCGAGCAAACTAACAGAGCGACGAGATCTATGTGGCGACGTTACTCATACAAGTTTAAAGAAAAAAGTATTTGTTTGGTACTGTAAAATTCTCTCAGTTGCAGATATTAGTGCTAATTCACAAATGTAGATTTTTGAAGTGAAACTTCTTTAGGCGCGTTCAGCACTTTTTGGGTGAACAAAAATCATGGAACTCGCGTCATGGTCACCGCACGCTTCCCATGCACAGACAATACAATATTACTTAGTTTACACTTCTATCTGCAGTCCCCAAAGACTGTCATAGATTTTCTTTTTAATAATAGTACCTACGATTTGAGTAATTTATACCGGCAAAAGAAAAGTTCTCATAAAAATTTACACGAGGTCCAAAAACTTGTGCTCTACTCTTTCGATACAATTATTTAGGAGAAAATCGTATCATGTGTAGGGCAACCCTCCTAAATAAGATTCCTTAGTCGCAAAATGTGTGGAGCGCGAAAATATACCTTCATGTGCCCCACATTCTGAAACAAACTCGATTTTTGACAACCCTACGTCGTCGGTGGGCTAAAAATACTGCCGGCACCTTCATTTAATATTACGTAAATACACTGCATGAGTGTAAATAATGAATGGAGAGCTGGCGAGTATATTTGGCTCCGTACCACCATCGTTCCTCGCGAATTCTTTGTACATTGCCCGCAGAACAGAGCCGGGAATGTAATAAATGCCCGCGGGCACGTGTACAGCATAATATGTTGTAGTATCAGTGTTCATACACTCATTATTATTGTGTACAGTCACACTGTTTTTAAAAATACTTTTGTAGGGATTTTATGGTGATCCGTTTCTTAAAACCTCATACTTATTATAGGTACTATACATTTATTTATTAACGCACACTTTTTAAGGGAAAATGCTGAGGTAACCCGACAATCCGTGTCGGAACCCTAGAATCTTTGTTCTTAACAACACGTCAACATGAAGACGGTGGCCTCCTCCTACGCAGTCCATAACATCTGGTCAGTTTTTGATGCCTGGCTAGTTATTTGCCTAAATCATTCAAATTAATGTTAGATTTCCCTCTGCGAGCGTCGCGGAGGATGGCTGCGCCCTCGTAAGCCGCTCAAGCAACCCTCCTCTAGCTCGGAGGACCCGTGACATCTCCAATCTAATAACCTCCTCTAAATATACATTATTTAACATCACAGAGCGCTGAGTGTAGTATGTGTGTGCGGATAACTCCAGCCATCTTAGAGCAACGAGGTCATTTATCAAGCTTACACTCAACTTAAATCGTTAGGCGTCTATGAGGCGCAAGTTATGATATAATGGACCTAACTATATTACAACTATCCTCAGGTTTAGTAAACAACACTTGAATTAAGTATATTAAGATTTCGTAATGGTCGATCAAGAAACACATTTATGCGAAGTTGTTCACACTTTTGCCGTTTTTAAGTCGTATTTTCGCGTCCCTTTTCAGCACTTTATCACAATAATTGTCGCTTAGCCTCTCCAGTACTTCCTCCGTGAACATCCAGATATTTAAATTAAACTCACACAAGCGGCAAACAAAAGCAACGTAAAAACGTTTCCTTTGTTAATCCATTAAGTAAATTTAAGCAAAAAAGAGAGAATGCTCTGAAACACAATGAATAGGAACAAAACTTGAACGAGGCCGGATCGCTTTCAAATCCCTGAGAGTGAAACTTTGCGCGAGTAATAGATTAATATGCAAATAAGTGCGAGTCTGCGACCGTCGCTCGCAGCGCCGCCCCGCGGCCGCCGCGGACACCAGCGCCATTAGCCCGCGGGTTATTAAATCAACTAGGTACGAATATCACACTAACGAAAACTGTTGCGATTTATAAATATTTCAAACGGCTGCTATTGAGCAGCACTTGTTTTTACGCTATTTTTTATTTAAACTAATGGAAGCATCACAAACTTGTTCGATTTCATCATAACTAAGAATTATGGAGTTTTATTGAAAAGTTCTCACTTGAATAATTGACTCAATGAAACGCAAAACGTTTCTCAACTTCTACTGTAGCATTTTGTTTAATTGAAACGACTTTTGCGATGATCTCACTGAAAGAAATACACAGACTTTCCTCAGCTTATCGCACCGGAGTTCTGAAAGCAACAGTTATAGTTGAATAAATTGGTCTGCAGCTAAATAATGCAGCTAAGTTTACTTTCAGAGTAGCTACTCGGTCAAGGATAAAAACAAAACTCTACTGCAAGCTCTGGGGATCCAAAAGAAAAAATATTAAGGTAGTAACAATAAACAGTTGGAAAAATCACCATTTTCTGAAAACTTGCAAAAAGAATGTCTTGTCTAATCTCAAGTCGATTTTTATTGTGACAGCAATTCAGAGCTATTAAATACTTTGTTAGATTTAAAGTCAGAGTTTATTTTTGGTAAACAAAAATTTAAATAATATATCGCAAACTTCTCAACCATACATTTTCCAGCAGAACTAACTGAAATAAATTCGTGAGCCCGCCATACACTAAATTCCTTAAACTCCGTCTAAGCACAGCTCACAGTCGTTAGGCAGGCATTTCGTGCTAAAACTCTGCCAAGCAATGAATAAGTGTTCTTGTAATTTTAGGTCGAGAGCTTTTTGTTTTTGCGTGTTCAATAATTTAAGGTTTGCATCTAAACTGTTCGGTAATAGCCGCCATTTTGAATAAAACGCTAAAACCTAAGTGAACCTTGTCGAGGCGGTTGCGTGGACATACATCGTAGTAACAGCTGCTATTTGATGTATTCAATGTAGGTATAGTAAGGGACTTGATATACAAAGCGGACAGGGCGCTGACAAGTTAAAATGTACGTTCAAAGGAACGAAATATACTTAGGGCCAATTTCACCAATGAAACTGAACGCGATCAGCGAATAAACCAAGTTTACGAGCTGTCAGTGTCATAATTTTTCTATGGAATATTTACACTGACAGTTCTTGAACGCAGTTTAGATGTACTGATCGCGTTCAGTTTCATTGGTGAAATCCGCTCTTAGTGACGCGAGCGCGCGGCCAGACGCCTACATTTTCATCGCCGTGCGCCCGGAACACTTTGTATATCAAGTCCCTAATACTGCACTTTATTTGCACAGTTTTGTACTTTCATAACATAACTCTATGAAAAGAATGACTAGTAACATAACAGCAAAAACACTTACCCTCTTATTAATAAACACGAAATAAAGTTAATACCAGGAATAACCATACATTTTCATAGGTTTAAACTTGGTATAAGTTTATTCCGTGTTTATTAATAAGAGGGTTAAATATTAAGCTGACAGAATTATTTTATTTTATGGGTAAATGTTTTTTTCAAAGTACACTTTTGTTGTGATAAAAGCATCTAAAAAAAAACACAAAATCAGAAGCCAAGCTAAAAGCAAAGGAATAACAAAGTGGTCTGCACTTTAAATACATTTGCTTCAGCATTTTCGTTTTGATGGCGCTTAGCACTTCCTGTAATGTGTTTGAATTTCGCGTCATTAAATTATACCAAATTGTTTGTTCGACGCAAACTCGAATTAACACGAGTTTCCGAAGTCCTCGTTACAATTGCATTTGGATTAAAAGTTTTGTGTCAGAGATATGAAAACACAGAACGTGAGTGAATGAAAGGATTGAACGATTTTGACTGTGGGTGCTTAAAGTTTTTATAGACAGCCCATCTGATGATGACGAAGTCACACTGCTTATAAATATCTTCAATACTAGTGAGTCCAGCTGACTAATTGTGTAACGTGTTTTGACAGTCTCCGCTATTCCTTTGCAATTCCCTTTGTAATTCCTTTGCTTATAATAACGAGTCTCGGAGTTAGTGTCAAAAATTTTTGAACGTGATTTGAAAGGACTCGCAGTGCTTTAGCGGTTCTCTCTGCGGCCAAATGTCAAAATGTCTTATATGCGCGTCCAAGTTCATTCACCTTACTCATAGAGCAGCTGCAAAAGTAATATGGCTAGGTGCTTATGTGGTTATAGTAATTCCTATCAAAATCATCGCCACCATTACTTAAATCCCAGTTCAATGTTGATAGCGCCATGTTCTCCAACACACGCGTGCAATGGCTCCCACTTACTGTAATTGGTATCAGTTCATGCTCGGCTGGCTAGTTGTACTGCTAACGATCGCGCCGCGTTCGAAATAGTACCCACAGCGAGATGCTGGGAACTGTTTACTGCCCATTATTGCGTGCAGCTCCATTTTGAGGCTCTGGTTATACGTCAGTCGGCAATATGACAACGGACAGTCAAGCCAAGTCAAGCAAGTTTACTCCTTTATCGCTCTTTCTATTAGTGAAAGCCGTTGCGTGTTTTAGAAGAAGAAGCGACTTTATTTTAAACAGGTATTTAGAGATGTGTTTACTCGGAAAACGACTACCTACCTAAATCTTATTAAGATAATATTATGGACTGTTAACGAGTATATTACCGTTTCTAACCCATATAAGGCCGACCCACAGGCTCACGGGCTCACTGCCCATGCAAACATGTGTATCAACATGACACGTATATGTTTGTAGAGAGTCGGAACATTCTACCCGACACGGACAAATTGCCTCCGGGATATAAATTACAACCAAGTTAATGTGCTGCTCTCAAAACTAATTAATAATGAAGGTTATGCGATAGACATCCAAAACATCAAATTGCACCAGTCAAAAACGACTAAATCTAAATGCTGTGAGACCTAAATCCAAAATAGAAGCTCAAAACCTGAACTAATAACACCAAGAGTAACCAGTATAATGGTTTTAAATAAATGACAATCTGTTAGAGTCTTAGAGTAATCTTTTGAAGCAGAAATGCTTCATTTCATCGGAACAGTCACAGGTACACTTCAGCAATAAGACGTCCTCTGAAAAAGGTAACGTCAGACGACACAAGGTGGCCGGCGATCGTACTGAACCGTTAGAGTACATCGACACCCTCGTCTAGTTCCCGCGCGTTACTGTTCCACTTGCCATTGAACCATTCGGACTCCGTTTTCACACTTTTAACTCCTCCTACGAAATGTTTTGGTCCTTTTATTTTGAAAGATTTTCGTTGGAATTGTTCGCAGTAATATTGCTATGAGATATATAGTAACACCTCATTGATGACAAAGTGATTTATAAAACACGCTTTGAAATGAAAGCAAGCTACGGGTAATATTTTATACTAAATTCAAATCCCTGACGACATAGAAGAGTTATAAACACGGCATCAAACCTTTGGCACCCCTCGCCTCGCCCGAGTTCACATCTACATATCAGCAAAGTGCATTCGAGGTTTTTCCCAGTGTGAAAATCTCAGGCGAATCCGGAGTTGGAACTGTGCCCGATAAATGTCGATAGCTTCGCGCCCTCTCGAGTTAGGAGGCAATGCTGTTAGCGAGCGGGGCCGGGGGTGAAGCCAAGCACATTTCTGTTTACCCCTTGCGCCCCAAGCGTGACGGTATACAGCTGTCAGCTCTGATTGCGGATTAGACAAATGGCGATAGGATAAACGTACACACTACGTCTAAATTTTAAGGAACCTCCGCTCAAGATAAATTGGCTGTGCGCACATGCCAGCGTGGAGCGTGACTCGACATATTCCAATATGAACAGCTGACGGAAGGCGGCGAGCATTTATGTAACCTTAATTTCCTTTTTCGATTATTCGGTAAAATTGCTGTCGTGACATGAATGATGTATGTGTCCGCAGTCAGGCCGGACGCGTGACGGACGATGTCCGGACACACGCGCCGCTGCCGAGTCGCTCTGAGCCCCTCTTTGTGGCTGGTGGCTCGCATCCGGGATCCCTGGGAATGCGGGAATCGAAATTCTGTCTGTGGCTCCGTCGGTGGCAGCACTATTCAGCTTTATTGGAATAAATCGACACATCCCGCGACGAACAAGCTGTCACTTGCGCTCGCTACCATCTATGCGCCATCGCGATGTCTCAAGAAAACTAACTAGGTACCTACAGTAGGCGACAGATGAACTTGCAATAAAGTACATTGACCTTTCTCTAATACCCCTTCGTAGATACCCGAACAATAAGTTATGCACCATTTTTCATTATTAGAGAACGTAAAGGATCACCATAGAATTCAATTCAGGACCGCTTTGTCTTTATTTTTGTTTATGATATTAGGAAAGTCAATGAATGTATGTGGGTCAATGACCGTTATTGCACATTTATCTGGCGCCTACCATAGAATATGTATTTTATCACCAAAAAAGTTTTAACTAAAGTTACGAGTTAGTTTTCTAAATTATACCAAAAAAAATATTTACTGAATCATCTCTCAAAATAGAGCGAGAAATCAAAGAAAAACAATATGTTTTCCGAAGCAACCGTATGTGCGGTATATTTGAGATGATAGTATATTATGTCAGCGGCTCACCGCACAGGTAGCAGTGTGTTCCCATACAGGCGACATGACACAACATGATCAGTTCGGCGCGCGCATTGAATATAAACCTCGGCGTCCCGACGGCCTCCTTCGCTCGGAAGGAACCTCCTCCCCGCGCACATTTGTCATCCCGATTTGCCGATTTTCAGAAACAGAAGTGAGTACGATTAAAACTGAGCACTCTCTTAGTTAACGAGGCTTACTTTGATAGATGGTCACTCGGGCGGCCCTCTCGCCCTCTCCACCTCTCCGCCCTCGAGTGCATATCCTAACGATCGTCCGGATTAAAGCGAAGCTGTACAGCTCGTTTGGCATTGTAGCCAATTTCAGCGCTAACAAGAGAAGTGCGACGGATGCCAAGATAATTGGAAACTCCTTTGAGGGTCTTCGAGTGTTCCTGTCGACGGCACAGGTTGTTAGATTAGCAAAAGATTGAACGTGTCTCCAAAATATTAATTCTCGAGGGGTGGCCAGGATTTTGATGATATGAACAAATAAATAAACGGTCAAAGGAGAAGACATTTATCAGAGACAAGGATCGCAGCAATCAATTCAGCGAAGTGTAGTAAACGAAGCCGGGACGCACCATTTAACACACACATCAAGCGCTTGTGAATAAGCTGTCGAGTATACGCGACAAGCGAAAAGCCTTTGATGTAAAAGGAAATGTTCCTCAGTAAAAAACGAATTATTATTGGCTGTAATCGTTCCGCTGCCTTTGAACTGTGAGTCTTGTGTGTGACAGTTTTATTACTTATCGAACGCCGCCGCGAGTGAGTCGCGAGGGCGACGCTGTAGTGTACCTACGCAGCCATGCCGACTGAGCAAATGTATAGAAACTCTCAACTAACTTTTATTCCAAACTTTTAATAAAATTGAAGTTCAATTCAATGAATACTTATATAGCTTTGTGTGAGTGTTGTAGAGGTTACATGTCCCGCCTCTTAGTGTGCCTTGTTTAATTTCGGTCGTTATTAGCCGCCGTAATGAATTTCTCTTCTTTTAGGCTCCCGATAAGTTCAGAGACAAAGGCTTTTGTTCGCACGTCGTATAAATAAGCCGGTGGGTATGGCTGTACCGCAGGGTGCAAAACTTTCAGCATCAAGATTTACGAGCGCGCTTAATCTCGCGGATGACCTTGCGGCGCAGACTTGTCGCGTGAACTTGCAGCTCCCGCGCCGCGCCGGAGTGCAACTTGTAAACTATTTAAAGTGTCGTCTCCCGGGGACGCGGTGGTGGCGACGCTACACTCTAAACCTTCTCGTCGCGGCAGAATAAAAGAAATATCGTGTTTACGTCGACATTACCGATCCCCGCGCTTTTATCTCGAAATCTCCTCAAATGCAATAACGATAGAAATTTAGCGCGAGATCGAAGTGAGGCCATTAGAGGTCGTTGTGAGCATTTGCGTGGAAACTGTAACGGTCAAAGTGAGAGCGGGATCCTCGCGAATAAACACGAATGTCCGTAGTTATATGTAATTCGTTGAACCAAATTGGGTTCAAAAAGAAAATCTTCGCAACCGTTCGGCTCGCCTGCCTAAGTCCTCTGCGTCCGTACGCTCCTTTATTATTGCTAACGTTAATCTGAATCTTCTAGGCCGTCTGTTTTCTCACTCGTTTCCTCACAATGGTCTCGTCTGTTTATTTTGGCTCCGATTTTGACCAATATCGGGATCGTTTTATCTCGCCAAGTTTTACGACTGTGTCTACTCGCTTCCGAACAATATCATACGTTACTTCCTCTCCATAAAAACAATGTCGTCTAATGATAAGGCTCGCTATTATGATATTCTCGTAGCTGCGCTCCCCTCGGCCTCCGCTGGATGGGAGCAATTTTTCTAATCTACTTTCTGGTAATAAAATCCAATAACACGGTCACACCGAGAACAATAACGTAAGCAACTCGGTGTAAAAAGTAATCAAGGTTTGTTCGAAGACTCCAACTGATGGAGTTCCAGTTCATTTGTGTTCATAGTGGTGCGCGTGGGAAGTGCGCGCTATGTCCGCCGCACGGCGCGGGAGACGCGGATCCACCACCATCCATCATCCGCGGACGGCGGCGGATTTTTATCCGCAACAGCGAATACACCACCACAAGGCAAAGCTAATTTATTTCGTTCGGTAATCATTTGCGCGTTGTACACCACGACCGGGCTTTGAATAGATTTACTCAGAGAATGAAGATAAATAGTATAAGATATTCAATTTAGGGGTTTACGTCCGACCTCGGGGTTTTTGAGAGAGGAAAAATGCAAATATAAGTATTTACCAGGACGTCTATAAACAAGATGATTTTCATAATAAGCTGGGGGCGGAGGCCGAAATAAAAGCCTATCACGATGAAAGTATTGGAGACGCGTCAGCGATCCCTGCCCCCCGCCCCCGCGCGCTCGCCGCTGAGCCGTAAAACGGGCCCTCTCGTAAAACGAATTTAATTCTTCGTTTCCACATTAAGGGCCGGAAGGGACTGATGATGATTTAGGAAAATGATGACGTCACATTTTCCTTTCTTACGTCCTTTTTATGTATTGTCATAAATACGCTTAGCGTTCGCGCGGCTGTCTAATGAGCAGAGGTCGAGCAGCGAGGAGCGAGGAGCGGGGACACGCTCGACCGGAACGAAACTGGGGAATTGTTTGAATTTATTTTACTTTGATTGTAATTTCCTATCATAAATTGGTGTAGCCCGGCTTTTGAAGGAACTGTCCTTAACAGGATTTTTTGAAATGGATAAATCAGTTTCTGAAATACTAATGAGAATACTTATAAAAGGACTTGTACCTATTAGGTAATATATTTTCATTATAATACTTTACGGCGATAACTAAAGAACGTTTGGTCGAGAGCAAATTATTAAATGAAAACAGAATGTTTGTTCAATTTCAAGTCGAAGCATAAACGAAACATGAAAAAAACTGAGTGCTCATTTCCATAAAGGATTTTAATACACTCCGAACAGTTGTACAGAAATTACCTTTCTTTGTGGGAGGTATTTGTGAGGACGCGACAGACGAGACGCCGTCAAAGCCTCGCAATACGCCGCGTTTTTGATAAATGATGACGAGAAATGTTTTTCTCGTTCGCCGCCGCTCGCAAACGATATTGGTTTTTGATAACGTCACTTTGCTTCTTTAAAACGGGATGTTGAGATAAATTCCCATCAGTTTTAATACAAAGCAACACACGTAATCTACGGCGCCATTCAACCCCGCGCCCCGCGCCCGCGCACGCTCCGCTAGCGCCCGCTCCGCTGATCTCTGATAAAAAATTCCGTTTAGAGGATCAAACCGTTGCGAATGCTGCCTCATATTAATTATTATTTTTGCTCTTTCATTGCTCCCGCTTGACGTACTCATGAATTGTATTTGACGAATATTTGAAACAAAAAAATGATCTAATTATGTCTAAAAGTTTCAGCAATATAAAATAAGTGGTCCTTTCTGAAAATAATACGTAGTGACGTAACGATCCGTAAATCAATAAGATGGTAATGGCCTATCAAAGATGGAGATGATAGCGATTCATTTCTTGCTTGGTTTAACGATAGTAGCTATCGCGTGCGGTCGAACAAAAGAATTTGGTTTTCAAATAACTTTTTTCATTCAAGGTACCAAAAATGTATCAATTCTCAATTTACATATTGTTTAATAAATGAGAGAAGGTACCTTCTCAATAACTTAATTTGTAAATACCATAAAGGGCGCATAGACCACTTTGGGAAAAAATGCTCTTTGATGCACTCATAGGTACCTACTCAGTTTTTCACGCTCATTCGATCTGTAAATTCAAAATTGTGAATAAATGTCTTACTGCCCAACATTTCCTTAGAGTTAAACATCACTTTTTAGCAAAACCGTTTCGTTTTTGCTCATTGCCAAAACTATGATATGTGGGGTGCCCTTTGTAGTGGAAAGGGTCGATATCCTCATAATATAGGCTAACATATACATAGCTACCCACAATTCTTGTAATACCACTACATGGTCGTGTTTACGGCAATGGGTTCATTCCTCCGCTATTGCAATCCGACACGTCATACCTGCTACACGTGATATCAAGCAATATCCATGCATATGTAATGCGAGGACCCTCAGGTCTCACCACCACCACCACCACCACCGCAAACACCCCAATTGTTCAGGTAATTCGCGCCAATTTCCCTCATCATATATTTACTTGTGTTCAATACAAAGGGCGTCTCCTGTCACTCATGTTCAATCATTTCGTTTGTTTCCAAGGCATCTATATTAAATTTCATGGCTGTGTGAATTTATTTGATTCGCATTACGTCCTACCCTCTCTTGACAGAATTCCTTTTAATATGATTCGTCGGGTGTCACTCACTGACGTCATCAATCATTCTCAGTAACTTTCTCAATATATTTTTATCTTTATTGAACTCTTTTCATTCGGAAGTTCATCATTAAGAATTGGCTCACTTTTCGTGATGATTGATATACAATATGGCGGAGCGCTTTGTTAAGCTTTCGACGTTTTTGTGAATTGGACGCAGAAGTTGCTGTAACAGTGAATGAGTTTACTTTGTAATAGAGCCGCAAAGGTAATGTTCGTCGCGTAGTTCTGCGAAGTACTTGTGCTGTCTCCGAGAGTGTATTGCCAAGTAACATTAAAGTTACAAATCCTAAGAAGTAAACTACAAGTGCATGAAGCGGTACTCCGCTGTGGTACACACGAGCCACGAGCCACGAGCGCCTCCTTATGGCTGCACATTAAACTCCGGGAACTTCGCTCGCTGCTGACTCCGCTCACTTCTATTAAATTGCTTCATTTTGTTCTGTTTTGTTCTACCAACTTAAGTTGTACACTCACTGTTATTACATTGTATGAACTTGCTGAATAATACAGCGACACTGAAGGTACTGAAACTCTTTTAATAATAAAAATTGATAATAGTAAAACTGTCTGTTCAAGAAAATAGAATCATCTTGAGAATACAACGAGAACAATGTTTAAGGTGATTGTAGATAAAATATTAAGAGCATTTAGCATTACTGATTCATGTATTGCTCCGAGTTTTTCATCTAACAAAAAGAAAGTACAAAATGTGAGCCGTTCCCTCTACGTAACACAAACAACCCAACGATTGAACGTAAATAATAAAGTAATATCAGACAGACATGGTTCAAAACAGACATACTGTTAAAATTAAACTCAAAGATCTAAAAACACTCTCGGTTAAGAGAAAAGGTCTGTTTTGCAGTTTAAATAGTTGAACATTGCGGCGAGGATGACGTCACATAGCCGTCGTCTTCTTAGAGCGCGATGCACGACAGCAGCAGCTAACAGCGTACGTGTGTCCTTACGTATGTAAGAGCCCTGTCCGCCCGTATCGACGTGATGACTTATCAATTACTTGCAGCAAATATCAAAAATCTCTATATTGAATTGGGTTTGAATTGATGTGACAGTTGCAAACATGAAGCCAAAGTGACCTCAACACTGCCATCAATGACAATGCTGCAGAAGTGACGAACTAACTACAATTGTGTCTGAAACAACATGAAAACGGGCCATTTTCGTTGTGTAAATTTTCATTTTCATTTTTCAAGGTACGGTTTACCTATACGGATACCATGTTGTATATTCAATATCAAATTCTAACATAAACCGTCCCAAAGCAACCGGAAATACCCCTGAAACAACAAAACCGTCATATAATCGACATGAAACATCTCCACACGCCGGCGACTCCCCGCTGACTCTTGCGCCGCGTCGTACGTAACACAAGTAGCTGACACATTCTGTTTTTCTTCCATTTCACCGCAATACCTACCATTCGCTCGACATTGAAACGTGATATTATTTGGCGGATTTATACATTCCCGGGGGCCTTGATCAGTGGGTGACAAGTGAGATAGCAATTTCTATTCGGGTCGTCGCAAGACGGCGGCTGCCGGGCTCGAATAACACGCGAGATTTGTCTCCGTCGTGTTACAAGATGATGATGAACTGGCGCTGTATCTCTAGAATAGAGGACAACACTTTTGTAACAAAGAAGATTTATTGGAGACGTAACATTTTTAGAGCTGTGTGTGCTTAGGTTCTTTTGTGAGAGATAGTGCTCGAATATCTAGAAAATATTTTTGATGGGACGCTGGGAGGGTTGTAAAATTTGTATTGTTTGGAGATTGCATTTTCAGAATGTTACTTAACTGCTGTTTCTTTCGTTGACTGTAACCAACATCTAACTTCTCAAATACTCTCAGCTCACTTAATGTCACAAAGTTTCGGTAATATCTCACTCATCATAATTATTGTCCACAGTAAGTAGTTCTCGACACCGTCAAGTTTCGAAGCAGTTGACCGCAGCACGCGACCGCTAACTTCCGCAGTCCGCCCGACCGAGCCGGACAGCTCGAACAACACACCGGACAAACAGACAGCTCGCCGGCAATACTCCAACAATAACAGCACTCGAGATTTATGCACTTTGTTCAAGTTTGTAGCCTGAGATTATAACGCAGGCGTTGTTGTTGCTCCTCTTACTATCTGTGCTTATATTTGCATTCAGAAGCGATCCTACTTCGACCTCGCTGTGTTATAAGATTTAAGACTACTTCCTAACTTAATAATTCCTTAGATAGTTATGTCAAGAAAAGGAATAACACCATCCAGTTTTACCAGTTTTAATAACTACATACTATTATGGGTTTAAGTTTACAGATTGTATAAGTCAATATCGTGTACATGAGAACAAAGACCTGATCGGTTATATTAAATACGAAGTCGTGCAAAAGAGAAACGCATTTCGTTGAAAGCATTTTAAATTGATGTTGCTCTTCTCATTTATGTTTCTGATAGTGCTTTATTTAAAAACACGGTGGATTGTAAGCGTTAATAAAAGTCTATAAATAAAGGATAATGTGAAGTCGACCTCATAAAGGAAAACAAAAGAACGGTGTATGACTATCTGCTCTCATTCGTCACCTTTTTGTGAGGCTCCTGAACAAACCAGGCGGCTTTGTTTACCGGTCAAACGCCATAAATCAAGAGTCGCAACTCTTCGACGGGTGATAACTTGCGAGGCGAACTGATGGCAGTTCAGAACTCGCGGTAAATATCGCCTGCAAGCTGGAACTTTGCGATTGGAATATTGACGACTAATAACGATGTTTTTCCGATGTTTCGTAAGGAAAAGATTTATCATCATAAATATTTCCGTGAATTAGAGCAGATGCTGATAAGTCACAATGAATATCAATTCAGTTAGGTAGCTGTATGATTGTTGAAAAAGATATAACGTCACACGATCTCTACGAAATCAATTGCAAACAATAGCCTGAGAGAAAAATGGAAAAATACAAATGAAATATACCTCGGCAACGGTTCGTTGGGCTGGTTTAATAAAATAAAATGTCTTTTGTCGGATCCACTGCGTTCCCATTCAGATTTATTGTGTGTCCTGACTAAAGCCTTGAAATCCAAATGATTTGTTCCCACTTTTATATTTTGTTGAGGATCATATCGCTCCATGTCACTGTCCTGCTTGTTTAACGGTAATGCGACACATGTGAATGTAACATTTCATTCATATAAGCGGCTAGATAGAAGTGTCAGCCGTGGAAAATGAATTATGTATGGAGTAGGTAGCCGAGCTGATGAGATCACATCGCCATTAGATTCTGATAAGGGTTAGTGAAGGTCGCCAGCTTGACAAGTGACCGGAAACATTTTATCATGTAGGTACGCGATTAAATTGGAAATGAGAGCACGCACTGAAATCTTAGCATTTATCTCAACTGGTACGAACGAACATAGTCGAAAAGAAAAAGAAAAATAAAAAACCTGAAAAGGTCGTCACTTGTCACTATTTCAGCACAAAGGCTTCAGCTCTCAACAGGAAAAAAGTGAACGATACACATGTACATAATGTACACGTTGTGTACACACATAAATCCTACTTTGAGCCGCAGCGGGCCGGCAGGGGGGAGAGGGGCACATCGCGGAGCGGTCATTGAAATAATTGATCGTCGAGCGCCCCTGGCGCCGCCGGCACCGCTCGAGATCACGCCTGTATCTCACTCCGAACAAAAATGTAAAGCTACATTATGTAACAGAATCCCTTGAAAGGCCTAAGAATTATACAAAGGTTTCAGTAAATGTATTTTCAAAGGTCTGCGAAAAATGCTATGAATACTGTAGGATTATAAACGTCTGTGCGCTTTAAGAAAGAATTTACTGTTTCAAGTTGTCTTAGATAAAATATTTTTAGAGAAAAATCTTAGACGTATTATAATACGTCCAAGTGGTATTTGACTTCAGGGTTACTAACTACCATAAGTAGGTACATACTAAAATGGTACTACTACTACCAACACAACTTTTTCCAGTAAGAAAAACACTACAAAGTATAAACTTTAATTTTGGAAGTCGGTGTTTTTGGTTTTTTCCTCGTTTTTGACATCGACTTCCGAAATTAAAGTTATTTTATACTTTGTAGTGTGTTTCTTTATTTGGATGGGTTGTATTTTTTTGTAAAAGTTTTTTTTTATTTTACGCTTTTTAGTAGGTACTTTGTCATTTTTCGTAAACACCACTGGAAAGTCATAGGAGTGCAAAATACGCAATTTCGTTCACTTTGATGATATATATTTTTTAGCTATTTTGATTAAAAAATCAAACCACAGAACCGCGTTTTCTGTAATTTCTATGGGACCAATCGGAAAGTATACTTTCTCATAAAAAGAATATGTCAAATCGGTTCATGACGAAGTAATGAGGTAGAGAACATAAACAAAATACAACAGAATCGAGAACCTCCTCCTTTTTTTGAAGTCGGTTAAAACAAAAGTCAAAAACCGACTTCACTACTACTACTAGCTAATTCATGCCAGTTTACCGTATAGGCAATCATTTACATAGCTTCTCAAATGTTCTCCACACAAACTAATTCCCCGGCAGGTACTCTTCGCAAACAACCACCAACAGGTTCCACCGCTTCCTACATTATTAATACCAAAGTAAGAGGTCAGACACGCTGTGGTTATGGAAATGTCTGGGCAAAGTTGCGAGGTCAGCGATCGAGCCATGTGCCCCGAGCCCGGGGGCTGCGGTCGGCGGCATGAGCCCCGAGCCCCCCAGAGAATGGGCACGGTGGCCATTCCCGTGATTGATCGCGACCTGCCCCCGTGGGGGAGGTCACAGCATGGCTATCTCGATAGAATAGAAACGTCGTACGTTAAAGGGCAAACGCTATGGAAATATTTTATAGCGTCTGGCGTTTGTTTATAAACGAAAAAAAGATGAAGATGTATTTCTCAGCACAGTAAAACAATCATAAATTATTCAATACTAGCTGTTGCCCGCGGCTCCACCCGTCAACGTTGAAAATTATCTTATGGGAACTCGGTACGAAAAGTATCCAGGGTCCTATTCCAGGACTTGGGTTATTCGTGGGGCAAGTTTCATCAAGATCCGTACAGCCGCAAATAAACAAACTGACTTTCGCATTTATAGTCCTCCATCTTCGACCACATCATCGCTTACCATCAGGTGAGATAGTGGTCAAGCGCGTGCCTATCAATAATAATAAAAATAAAAGAAAAATATTATTAAGTTTGGATTATAATATTATTCTAAGAAAGAACTGATACGATGACTCAAATTGAAATACGTTTTATTTGTCCTAAGTTAATATTCTTAGCAAGTTACCTAGAAAAGTAGAAACAGTAGTATAGAATTATATCAACATAATAAAGAGGAATTGTTTTGACATTTTTTGTTGGAGGTAATAGAAGGAAGTAATCATTGAATTTAGAGAATTAGTTATCTGACGCAAAGATCGTTGAGTATTATAAGGTTTGGTGTTTATTCTGCAATTAGTTTTTGCCCGCGGGTCATTCCCGGAGGAATTTCGGGAAGTCCTCTCGCTCCCTTTCCAAGCCCAATCAGCTTTCTACGACCAGTAGTTTCAGCTGTGCGTTGTCTGTCGGTCACTCAGTCACTCAATCAATCAGTAACGCAAGAGTTTTATATATTTTTAAAAGCGCGTGCGTTAGAAATTAATGTTTTCCTTTAGTTTGTCATGTGTTATTACTTCCCAGAATTTGATCCTCATAGTAGCGGGGCTTTCAATGGTGTAAAAATACAGGTAGGCTCTGTTTTTTTTTTTCAGAATCATCCGTTTCGATTCCTGGCTAGGAATACCGATTTTAGTTTTCATGAAGGTCAAGGTCGAGACTTTCAGTGTTTTTCGTAATTCCCAATAGTTTCAGATTTGGCCATCCACGCACACTTGAAAAATATGCTCGGTTGCTCGACTGCACGTACAATTTTTTTATTTAATTTATTTTACGTATTGCAACTAAAATCTGGTTTCCTACAATATTATAAATGTGAAATTTTCTGTTTCTGTTGGTATTATAACGCTTGCACGCCTAAGGCGCTAAGCTGATAATGATGTATTTTAGTATAGATATAGACCGAACTTTGGAGAAGGACGTAGAATACTTTTTGCCCCGGTAATACATTTCTCTGACTTGATTCCGACTTTTACGCGGGCGAAGTCGCTGGTATAACCTAGCAAATTGTAATGTTTAAAAAGAAAATCACAAAGCTACAGAACAAAGTAGCTATTTCAATAAAAGTAACAAAGTAAACAGATATAATTATACACACCGCACTCAGTAGCGACAGTGTCAACAAACAGCGGGAGAGGGCGCTGCGGTGCAGATCGAACCGGAGGAACAAACGAATCAGTTCTCACGGCTGAGAGTGTTAATTGGGAGGAGGCCACTTTGCTGAAGACACGATTATACGGTGAGCGGAAACAATTGTCAGATCTTAGCGGTATTTCATGATAATTTCAAGTTTACGTCATAATTTATACTTCTCGGGTAATATTCTAAAGAGGAAAGATCTTTCGTTTGTTAATATGTTTGTTAAAGGTTTTCTGGAAGTGAAGGAAGATCCAACTAAAGAAAAATAGAACATTACACTTTAGCTGAGTGTCGGAATACTGTTCATCCTAGAAACATACACTGTTGCTGGCTTTAGTTAAATGAAAAGCTAGTTATTTAAATTAACATTTATTTTAAAAATAATTCATAAAATGCCTTGGTTTTAACTAGCTCATTAGATGATAAACTATTTTAACAATAACCTGTATATATTTTAACTATTGCCTAGAAAAGTATGTATACTTACCAATCTTGTTTGCTAAATAGATTTATCAATTGTGATGTACTCGTACATAAAAAATAAACCTTGACTGTTGAAAACATTTCCTGGCAGGAAGCCCAACTATTTCATTCCATATAATATGTCACAGTTTGTCACCGTTGTTTGTGTTGAAGCAGTAACTCCTAATTCTCGAAGACAACATTCGTATTCTTTCGATATCCGATAGTTTATAGTGTGGACGCTATCTCACGCATAACATCCCGGTAACTCCGGGGATCTGTACGTACTCGACAGTGTTGGCAGTAACTTGTACTGGTTTATGGTGAGATGAATGAGTTTTCTACATAGTTAAATAGATTCGCGTTTGGCCTCTATCTCGTCTGATGGTAAGCGAGGATGTAGATGGAAAATGGAGCACGCTTGCCTAGAAGCAACCAAATAACTCTTGTCTTAAATACCTTCTGGTTGTAGCGACCAGGAAACAACTCCGGCAGGGATATAAGACTCCTTATGTTTTTATAATTTTACGTTCTGGTAACCCTTAAAGGAGGCAATATTCTTCACAGGATGCCAACCCTGTCAAAGAGTTAAGGGCCTTGAACTAATAATATCGTATTTCTTTAACTAAGGTATCGGAACTATAATCGAATTTTAAATTTTGGATCAAAATTCAAATGAAACGGAACGACTATTTAAATAGGACTACGGCATAGCGTAGCGATTGTTGCTATGGCGTAGTGATTCGTAGCCAACATTTCTACGGCGTAGCAGATCGCAGCGTCCGTTGCTACGGCGTAGCGTTCCGTAGCGCGTTGCTACGCAGCCGTAGCAAATAACCAACTCCAGTGCAAATTGATCGACTAGCCAACTTGAGCATATAATCATGTTCAATATACCTGTTAATATTTTACTTTCAAATCAAATATATTTCTATGAGTGTACCGGGGCCGCTTTTACTCAATATTTTTCATTCAAATCACGTATAACCTAGGTACGTTCCATCGTAAAGTATACAAGAACCACTCCAAAATATAAGTTATATTAAAATGACTTATGTACGGGGATAATAAAGGGCCCATTACTCCACTATGAGGTAGGTATATTTAAAAGTAAGGCGTTTATTCTGTGGAGTGCAGGTCCCTCGGGGGCGGTATATCCACACAGACCAGCCGAAGCAGTATACTTGATGTATTAGCTTCGCGCGAGGTTCGCATACTAATCTGTTACGATGAGCTATAACTTACTTACGATAAGAAATATGAAACAACGAAGTGGGTATTTTGACCTTATACTCAGTTCAAGTCTTTTAAAGTTAGCAATTAGTTGGAAAAACGTGTCTCTTCTTCACTCTTACCCACTATTTGTGAGGTCAGCTCTCCTAATATGTACAGTGGCGCCCGAAGAATGTGTCCTGGGTTCTCCAGTCAGTTCTTCCTCTGAGAGGACTGTCTTCATGCTGGTCCACCATGTATCAGATAATCGTCTTCCACCTCTTTTTTTTTGTTTCAAATCAAAGTTGGTCCAGCAAATTTCCTAGTCAAAGCTTTTGTAAAATAATTGAATTTCAATCAGGACAGCCTTTGATTGATCTTCAGTTGAAATATAACACTCGTAGTGTCCCCCATTACAAATGCCCCTCCACAGCCTAATGTCCCGACTGGATGAGGCTCTTCATTACGCCGATCCGTATTGTTTGAGAATAAAGCGAGCCCGGGTTATTGGAGAACATTAATCTAAGAGAATATTTACTGATACTTTAATACAGTTCACAGGCTGTGATCGCCTTGTTCTCTGTATTGATATTACCAATTAATTTCTTGGGAACAAATATTACTTTGTCTGGTAATTGTTGAATCAGAAATTTGAGAATAATTTTCGAACGGAGTGTTTGACTGGTTTTTTTTTTGTAAATTTCCCAAAACCTAGAGAAAAGAGCAAAAACTGAAAATATTTAAAAAACAGAAAAATAATTTTTAAAATCTGTGAAAAACAGAGACAGTATTAATGGCGTATGACGTCACTCACTAGCATCGCCATTGTGAATTTGCGCCATCCAGTACAAACGACATTTTGCATGACAAGGATAGAAGAATAACTTCAAAACCCCTGAAGCTATCACTTCTCTATTTGCTATCAATTTTATTTATTTTTACACAAATCTTACAATTTTAGTGATAGCTTTAGGATAAGTATTTTGATAGTTGTCAAATACTCTACTATAGACCTTACAATATGCAATATGCTACGTGCATATCTGAATTCGTCAATTCTGACAAAAATAAAACATGCCAGACAAATCGGACAAACAAACACACCGGTTCAGTGCTAGCAGACGATGAATAGAACCGCGATGTTTGCAAATATTTGATGAACGTATTCAAAAGAGCAGTTTTATAATAAAATATTTCCGAACGACTACCCAAATGGAGTTAGTTTGTTTGCAACTGGATAAAACAATTACTGAGAATGGATGGCAGGACTTAGTGCACTTGTACATGTGTGTGTTTACGCGGTAATGTGTTAGTAGCGACGTGTTATTGGTCCTACATGTCGCGTGCATTTGGACGTCTGCCCGACACACACACAGACAGATAGTGGCAAACTACTTGATTATAACAATGCTGTCACGCCTACAGTAGATACCTTTCCGGCAGCGGTGACGTATGTTACAGCCATTGTGCAGATTACGGTATAAGTGCCGCGCCAGTTGTAAGTCCAGGTCTGATAAACATCCAGGGTTGCGGATTTAGTTTGAAAGAGTCACCGCGGCCCTGGAAAGCAAAGGGCACTACGAGGAGCACGGATGGGTTTTACTTAGTAAGAGTCTGACACTCCCTCTCGCTCCACCCAGAGCAGCAGGAGACATTTGATGATTTCTCATCCATAAAAAAATGCTGATAAACGTCACTTAGTATGTGCCTGTAAATGTTGTTGTCTCTAACTTGCACTTGCAGTTTGTCAGTTGTGTGACCGTGACTGACAGACTGATGGATAGCCAATTTAAAGACCTTTTGAAGGAAAAATTGCTCCACTCCAAACGACTCAATCACCATAACAACGGAAAAAAATCCTTCGATTCGATTGAGTGTAGGTAGTTGGAGTAAATGACTTGTAATATGGAGGAAAGCTTCTCACTTAAAGCAGCTACTATCCACTTGATTTATAATAATAGTATATTTATTAATATTCATTAGGACGTACCGGAATCTCGCTGAAGGAATAAACATTAGGAAAATTCCTCAGAGTAAAGTAGATATAAATACGATATAAATTAATTCTATGAGCATTTACTCCGCTTCCATGATCACTTAAGGTTGTAAATACTTTATCAAGATTTTGCTTAATTTTCTAAACGATCAAATTGTTAAAAGCTTTTACTTACAATTTATTTTCCTCTATCATCTTAGAATTATTCAATATTCTTATCAAACATTTTGTGACTGATGGTAATCTTACTACTTACCTATATAATATACGGATAATGGAATATTAATTCCCCTTATACGGTAAAATCGTTTCCGTTCACTATCAATCACGCACAGCATCGGATTTTGGCAAAAACACGTCTATAATTCCGGGCACCGCACTTAAATACAGACAACGCGCGGCTTTTCAGTTCAGCTATAAATTGTAAACTTCTCAGACGGATTCTTCTCCAGAGACGATCGTGTTGCTGTCCACCAGATTAAATCTACTTTAAATCTTCAAAAATTAAAACATGGGAACTTTTTAGTTTTCCTTTACGAAAAATTGCATATTTAACGCTAACATGGCAGATATTTCAACTAGATCGCTTGGGGATGGAAATTCCATGAAGCTATTGGAGCACCGCTCATAAATTTCACGTTGTTGGTTAGGTAACTTTCAATTTATACCTCCATTGGGAAGTTTGTAATGCTTATAGACTATAAATCGCTCTAATGAATTTCTGTTTGAATACGTAGTATCTGATATTTGTAATAAAGTTCTAAAAGTGATCTAAATTCGTTATTAAATCGTTAACCATTATGTTTTAATACATAATTAATTCATCAAACCCTATTCAAAAACACAAGTTTGAAAACATAAAAGGGTTGATTAAAAATGTAATTTTAAATGATGTGCGGGCAGGCGAGGTAATCCGCAGGAGCAGTCCTAAGCCGATACTAAATAAATGAACTGTTCGCAATACAAAGCTTATCGGGAATTAATTCGTGGTCCAGCAATAAAGGCTACAGCTAGCCAAGAATAATGGAGCGCTGAATAATGAACAATACTGAGAGCCCACTCACTGCCTCGTAATTGGTTGACAGATCTATTAGCCACCAATTTGGTTTGTACGTCTTAAGGGATTAGCAATTCTTGGTGGTCACCCAGGGCGTCGAGGGAATACAGTAGCGAGCAATTTGTGCTGATATTAATTGAACGTTCGGAATCTGGAGACTTCCTAATAAGTGGATCTGTGTAAATATCGCCGACTGGCTGGATCCAGAGGAACGTATAAGGAGGAGGCTGAGACTCAGTACACAGTATCTTTTCTCTTCGTTTTCTGTTCCCTGCGCAGAATCGTAAGTAGCGACTCAGGATGCAATTTGATTGTAGTAGTAGCTTGAAGCAGTTTGTAAGTAGTGGAGGAGGTACGTATTAGTTTAACAGATTGGGAGTTCTGGGAGCAATCAATTGCTGCTCGATTCCTTATAGGATTTCAATTACTTCTGTTGATGTGACTCAAACTTTTTGTGTCTAAAAAGAAGGAATATGGGAAAGTACTTATAGAAAAAGAATTAGAATATCGCCATCGTTTACTAACGGAAGTCAGAGTATCGTCCAGATTCAGTAACATATTATAATAATACTTTCCCCGCCTGCCCGGAAATTAAACGCAAACACAAATAAAAGTCCCACAAAGACGCAATATCGACAAACATGTCATCTAAATAAACTAAACTCCTAAATAACATTGCTGGAACAGATTTTCGTTGGCATTCGTGGAGAATACCTCCAACTTGATAAAGTAAATACCAACTAATATTTTGTTAATTTAATTTTCAGCTGAAAAAGGCCCTGTTGTTCGTACCGGCCGGTCTCGAGCGTCGACCAGGGAGTTATATTACAAAGATAAGCAGAATAATTAATTATAATGATTGTACTATCACTTCGTAACAATAGGGAATACAGATTATTTTCTATGTTTTCCGCGATCGTAATGTTTACAATATTGCAGAATTTACCCAGTATTTAATTACTGTCGATTAAATACTGTGTATGTTCGGTAATTAATAGTTTTCAAATACTCGCATTTACACCTTAAACAAATGTAGTATCGGTTCCGTTAAATTGGCGCGCTCAGCCTCCCGAATGAGTTGATCACGTCATCACGTCTCTCTGTATGGGTGTAACGTGTAACAATGCTGGGCTCGTCGTTAATTCGCGCCGAGCAAACAGCTCGCTAATAGGTGCGCAAATATAATCAGACACCCATCCGTGCCGACCACGTGTCGATCCGGACACGCGACACAAAGCAGATGGGTGCAGAAAGCTATGTTGACGCAACAAGCGAAAACGTAAGCATAGATAGCACACACACTTCTACGTATAGTGTAAGCGCACTCGTCTCGCGACTTGCATTCACATAATTTGAAACCAGGTACCGTAAATCACAAAAATAGCTACATTTTTAACGTTTTTTTTAAATTTGTCTATGAAAATAATATTCAAAGGTAGGTATTTTGTTCGTGAAAGGTTAACTACATGGAAGTTGGTACGGTTCCCAAAAAAAAAAAATTATTGCTCGGAAACACGTCTGGATAAATCTGGAGCAATTAGTGAAGCAATCGGCAGCAACTACAATAAAATACGACAGTATTTTCTGCATAATAATTTTAAGTTGTTCCATAATTATATTCCAGTCTGTGTTTTGTTTTGTTATTTACTTAAATAAAGTCTGTGGCATGAGCCTTCCGGACCTTTCTATCATGTGACACTTCGATCCAGAGCACACTACCTAGTACTAGTTTTAGTACTTACCTAGTAGGTACTCGTATGTCAACAGATGTAGGTAGGTATATACAGAACTGATCGGAAATAGGTCGGGAACGCCAGCCTCCCTTACCTAGTGCGGCTGATCGATTTCTAACTTTGGAAGTTCTAAAATAGAGCCGGCGATGAACGAAGAGATGAAATTTATACGATTTTATTGGATTTTCTAGTTTAATATTCGTATTTGCCTATTCTTCTATTTCAGTACTGAATGAGAATTTCCCCGAAAAACTATTTTTAGACCAATATATTTTGACCAGTTTATAAATTAGTTTTGTTTATAACTTCAATAGGTTTTCACGTTTATTAAATAAACATTTTTGTCAAAAATGTCCAGTATAATAATTTGCATTCATATCAGCAGCTGCTTTCGTTTGAATCAAAAACTCCTCAGCAGGACACCCGAGGCACTTTATTTTTTATTATAACTTCTCGTCTTGTAATATTAAAATGCAAATACAAGTAAGTAGAACTTCCACAAAAATATATCGCAAAAAATATACAGCCAACTAAGTTCTCAAAAGAAGAGTCTTTTCCTTGTTTTTTGTTTAAATTTAAAAGCGTGGTTCCTGCTGCTCCGGGAATCTACATCACTCTACATTGCAAACACCAGTCTGGAGTCGCTTCAATGAAAATATCTTCAATCTCAATGCTTTGTAATCTTTTTGACTTTATTTGCCCTTTCCCGTTGCCGAGAGGGGGAGGTCTTATTTACTTTTGACAATGTTAACTCACTTACAAATAGAGCGTTTTTATTTTATTATATTTATTCTATTACTAACTGCAGTGATTCTTTTGACATTGTCTATGAAATCAGTCCGTCTTTCAGATGGGTTCTAAGAAACTTATGCTATGATTAAATATTCAACACAATTACAAGTAAAGCCCACCTAAATGGAGGCCTCAACGATACGATCTATCCGAGATTAACAAAAGACGGGATTAGCGCCAACCGGCGGCGGTGGCGGCGGCGCCTGTCGTCAGCCGGCCTGGCGGGGAGTAACAATGTCCTCACGTTATCGCGCCCGATATCTGCAGTGGTGAAAAAACCCCCAACAAACAATAGAACAAGAAAATAGTTGAGACTTTCAGCTTTAATTAAGACAAGAGGCAACTCGGCCGGGCCGCTCTTAATTTACAACTTTTCTTTATTTCCCTTCATTAAAAAGTTGAAGCGTTTTCAATTTAATTGAAAAAATCGCCCCAAGAAGCAGCTCGGCTGGACGCTGGAGATTGAATCTGTTCTAGTATTTGTTGACACTTTGTTGAACAGTTGCTGGAGTTAGATTTAGTTGTTCAGCTGAACGCTGGAATATTTAACGAGCAACTTTGTTTGCCGGACAGTTGCCGGTGACAAATGAGAAATAAATTAGAAAACGAAAGAAACAGAATGGCCGACCTAAGTAAAGAACAACTTTTGAACATTGTACCATCGAAAACGTTGTCACTGAATATTGCAGTCACGTTTAAGCGTATAATATTGCTTCTTACATCTTTAAAGGTTCAAAATCTACTCTGTTTCTAAACACACATGTCTTAAATCATAGGGTAGAATACTTACACTACACATTACGTCGAAGTTTCGCAACAACCTTCTCATACATCAAACTAACTAGTTTATAACACGCATTCATAGGCTTAAGACACATTCAATGAACCTCTAAGACGATTACTTAGTCTACGAACACAGCGGCGTCAAGTTTTCAAGACGGTCTGAGATTATAAAGGAAACAACATAATTTGCTTACCGATAATCGTTTTACCGAACATAGTAAAGCTTTCAAAGTTGAGATCGATCCGACGCCGCTGGGGACGACGCTGCTCTAACTTTTTATTGTTCAGCCCTCGGGCGACGATTTCATCTATTGTATGATGAATTATAACACGGAATTCGTGAGATCCCATACCTCCACGGTTACCCGGAAATGTTCTAACAACGTAGGTATATTTTCTCCGCCATTATGTGTAAGTTATGGGCGAACTGGAGCGGCGCGGCGAGGGGGCGAGGTCCCGTGCCTCGACTAAAAAACTGTCGCGATAGATAGATACCGGTGTATTTTACGATTCCAGGTTAAGCCCATAATGTCGGGCTTTCTCGGTCAATCTGTTTGTGGATGAATCTGGTAGGCATCATATATTATGTAGTCTTTTCCTTGCTAATTTGCGATAGACTTCCAACAAAAACAGCGAGGTAGGGGTCACAAGACGGCGCGTTGTTCCACGCGCGCCTCATAGAGATGTCAGCATTACTATGTCTACTGACGGGGCCCGTCAGGGCCAGGGCCTGCCAGGGTTGAAGATTTTGTTCGAAAGTCACCGCGGCCCTGGATCGCAAAGGGCATTAGAAGGAACACGGATGGGTTTTAGTCAGTTCCACTCCACCCAGAGTGGAAGGTCATTTGATGATTTGCCATCCATAAAAAAGGCGTCACAAGAAGCTAATGAATATTTTACGAGTCATAGTACGTTTATCTGGTTCTATTTCATGACATAGATGCACTTATTATGAACATAATGCGTGATATACTAAGTTCTAAATAAATAAAAGTAAATCATATGAAATCTATGTATTATCGAATACCGAGTAGGTAATCCGCTACGCACATAATTAGGTACTAATCAGAAGCTAATAACGAGGTCAGCGGCACACGTCACATCAAAGACGGTAACAAGCCAAGTGATCCGTGGGCGGCACATCAAAGTGTCATCTGCTCCACCCCACCGCCCCCCCCTACCAAACGTGATTACTGATCCCACACTTACACTCACCTTATTAGCGGGGATCAAACACTGGAGTACAGAACCAATTGAGTTACGCGCGTTTAAAAGCACTGGACTAATAATGTGGCGGATTTCTATTTCTGGGTGATCACTCTGTCTTTGTGTGGTCACTCTGTCTTTGTGGCGAAGTGTCACGAATGACAAAGGATATCATATCGTAGGTACCATAAATAGGATTCTCTTCCATAATTAATCTTTCAGTCACTCGCGGTCTGGTGCGTCTTATCAAAAGGCTATGTCGGGTCGTTTGGTTTCAGTTCGTTTTGATTTGTCTTTAACATCTTTTAAATACCGTGATGAATAGTAAATGTCGCTGGGTTGTCAGCGACACAACCACCATGGTACCCGTATTATAAAGACTGTAAGAAAGTTATGTAACTATTTTTGGTGTACAATAAACGTACGAGTATGTATATCGTTGGTCTAGATGTGACACCTCGTTCGTTAAGTTCGTAAAGTTCATCAGTTTGCATAATTATGCAACTTTTCAGGAGAGACAAGAAACTATATTACGAATTAGGTATAATACGCATCTTATTATCGACTAATATCTCTTACGAGGTTACACCAAATTGAGTTGTTATTATGCTTGTTCAAGAGGTCATTCATTCTTTTCTGTCAAATGTGTGAGTTAACTCCAGAATTAATATTTGCAACTTTTTGCATAAAAATCTAATTTTGTACCAAAAAATGGTAGTCACATCTAGGCCGACGATATTCTATCTATGTACACGTGCCAATATCAATAGACAATCATTTAAACTCCTTGGATAGAATTGGAAATATCGTATTACTTTCTCGAAAGCATCACACACATCTGTGTCGCACAAACTCACACGTTCACTTCTGAGAAATCGGGATTAGAATTCAGTTTGAGGAAAACGTCCAAATACCCTTATGATCTCTCAGAAATATCTTAGTTACTACTTGAATTCCGAGAGAATACGTTCCAAAATATTGCTTGCCAGTTTTTGGGCAATTTTACTTTTAAACCGATCGAATAGTTCAGAGGGTTCCATCAAGTATTAGCGACCATATCAATCTAAAAACATTGGCAATGTCTGGAATCGCCTGAACAACTGCTTTCTCAACTATTTATTATCAAATCTACACAAAGAAAAACTGCAAAAATGTAACAGAACTTTCGGAATTATGATTGCTAAAAAATTATTATTTTTTCCTTAGTCTCCTCTATACTCATTAATCCCTATCATCATCTGCCTAGCCATTTCCCAACTATGTTGGGTTCGGCTCCCAGTCAAACCGGATTCAGCTGAATACCAGTATATTTTACGTGGAGCGGCTGCCTACCAGACCTCCACAACCCATTAACTGGGTAAAACTTCTTGGCAAGACTAGAGTCAGGTTTTCTGGTTTCGGACAATCAGTAACAACAGCCAAAGATCTACAGGCTTAACGTGCTTTCCGAGTCACGATGGTGTCTCGGTATGTTTAGATAGTCACCCATCCACAGACCGACCCCGGCAAGCGTTGCTTAACCTAGAAGTTCGATCCGTGCGACTGTTATTATTAGGCCACGAGCTCTATATATAATCTCGGTGAATATTGCCGCTATGTAGATTACTACAGCACACGAAGTTCCTCTCGGAGTCTCGGTAAGTAGCAGCAACTATGCACAAGCACTGCGTGACGTCATGTGTTACAAGTTGCTGAACTAGTGGATGCCTCCGGTGCGGCTTGCAGCATGTCGGGGATGCAGTTAAACTGTTATTGGCATATCTGACAGATTATTATTTAGAAGTTGGTAGTTATGTTAAGGACGATGTTACACAGCTTCTGTATGAAGAACTTGTTGCTGATGTTGAGAAGTAGGAGGAAGGTTTAGAAGATTTTGCGAATTCTTTGTTTAGGTTTTTATTTTTAATGTAACCGTGTCAAAAAACCTGAATCATGTAGTCGGCCATTTTATTTGCAGTTACTCCAATACCACTCGATCTGATCAAAAATAAAAAATATTGGGTATAGAATTGGGATTTCTACTATATTTAGAACGTACGAGCATTTGTTAAGCTTCGAGTGAACAACTAGCCGCTGCCCTCAAAACGTCAATATTTATTCCCAACGAGTGATTTTAATAAAGACAGTCTTTTTTATTCGATGATTGTTTTCATACGAAACACGTCTAAAAATGATGACCATTTTACCAGTCTTCCAAAAACTAAATCACGAGTATCAGACCAGCACATTTAAATGAATCCCTATCGAGCTATCCTTTGACAAATTGGACCAGTTCAGTGCACACCAGCTCGATCAGTCGTATTGTTGGACAAATCGCCCAGTTCGGATCCACCGGTGGTCAACAGAGGCAATAGCCGCAAGCATACAGAATATGAGAATATTCCCGTATTATGCGGATTGCAATCCGAGTTGAAAAGGGGTAATTTGTATGAAACGGCATAGATAATTTGGGCACAGGCTTCAGTGCAACATGCACAGACAACAGTGCGAGAGTAAAATAACCGCGAGTGTTTGACTATCGGCGACAAACACTCGCCATGTTTAAAACAAATAAACTCATTATTTCCAATATTCAAAGCCTTTAATGTAGCACTTCATCACAAAACTGTTTAGTCCCTAACTTCAATATTATTCACACAAGGAAGGTACCGCTAATATCCAAACTTCAATATGAAGTTCAAGCACATCACATGAATACTAAACTTGGCTCACGAGACAAACTAATATCAAAATAAACCATAAAACAAGTGAGATGACGTATTGAAGCCTGCGCAGGATTGAGTACCGAGTGGAGTGTAGTGGCGTCAATTTGCGCGATACAAGAGGCCAGGCCGGGGCCCGCGGCTGGGGCCCGCGCCTTTTATTGTTCTCATAAAGCAAGTTTATGGGCGCGCTATCGGGCCGCATGGCACCCGCGCTCTTCCTCCGGCTCCCTCAAGCCAGGCGAGCGCGCGCGTCATACCCGCCGCGTGACGCGAATAATTTACCACTTAAGGTGTCGTTCCGTTGCAGCCGACGCGACGACGCGACGGCCTACAGCGATAAAACATCCTCGAGATATTTGAATTTTGGTCCTGTCACCCGTTTGATGTGTCGCAAATATTCCAAGTTACCCTTTATTGGAAGTTATTAAAGCAGGAAGCAATATCTGCTCCCAAGTATTTCGTTTTGTAGCTGAATTTAATATAGACCTCTCAAAGGCATATCGTTAAAATTTTACTTTGAAATATTTTGTAAACGTAGACATGTTGATACAGAAAGCATGTGTTCTATAAGGGAAGAAATGCTGTGACCCGACGATCATTTAAAATGATAATCTGCTAACATTAAGGAATTATTTAAACAGGTCATTCCAAGAGAATGTCTTCCTTAAAACGATTTCACGTTAATTAAATTGGGCTATTAGATAAAAGATAAACTAAGAAATTCATGGCTGCTATCGCTTTATTTAATCGTCTTTTTGGTTTTATTGCTCTTCTGGAATTATATAAATTATTTCATATCGTATTTAAATAATGGCAATGTATTTTCATTTATGAAAACTTCCGGTTTTACTCGGCCTCAACTGTATCAATATTTATGATAATAATAATGGGATGAGGTGGAGAACTCGGGTGGTTTCTGACTTGTATATATTTGTATTAGGAAAATATGGGAACATCGCCTATCAGTGTAAGACATAGTAGATATCACTCAGAGCAGGTACCTATGGTAGCGACCGCAGCCTCACATACACCATTGACACGTGCAGTATATATTATAGTTTATTGAAGTAGTAACTCGACAATGTTAGCTAGTTAACTTGTCACATAACTTCGGTTCTCTGACATGTTTTAGTTCAACCTGCCAACACTGTCATCCGACTGACTACAGCTCCTGGTGTTTTCACTAAACTTGAGGTAAAGCGTTCTTATTATCTTTTACTTGGATTTCGTTTTAAACTTCTTACAAAGTAAATGTTTACGTTTTACGTTTAACCATTTTGTGAAGTAAAATAATATCTTCAAGGGGTTTCATAATAGACAAGCGTTGGCTCTGTGACTTTGGCCGAGTGGCTTCTTAATTTAAAACATTAAATTTTTTAAAAGCCTAACAAATTATGTCTTACAAATCAATCAGTAAACCAAGTAACAAAATTGTTTTATGTATGCAACTACAACTTCAGAAAACAATGAAATGTCTACTATTCAAAACTTGTCTCTGCTCTGCTAAATAAAATAAACCCTTCTTGTATAAGTAAAGAGTTTTCATAATCGTATAAAAGCATCTTAACAGCTGGTATATTACTTACGTTTAGTCGTTCATCAAATAAAAGCCGGCGCTCCTGAGTCCCCGAGCCCCCGAGTCCTGCTCCAGCTTGCTTTGTGATTAAGCGTTCTTCACTTTTTCTAAATTGACCTTTTGCATGAAGAGCGCTGTTCTAGAAAATGCCAGTTTTTCTCCTAAGTAATATTGTTAGCTGAGAACGGTCCATTCACTTTAGTTTTTCTCCTATTTCTCATTTCCATCATTCGTCGTGTTACTTTATTACTGTGAGTTGTTGCGATGTCATCTTTACTGTTTGTGATCTTTGTTGTTTTGGCTTTTTGTCGTATTTGGTCTTAAATACAGCTTGTTTTAGCCTGTCTTCATGAACGTCTATGTTAAATGTTTATCATGATACCTTTGGTAATGCATTTAAACATTAATAGCAGGAAAATATATTTCAAAACACATTTGCACTGAAACCACTATCGTCATTGGAACGAGTGCCACTCGCGCAATTATTGATAATGAACGGTCAACCAATTTATACAAGCCCAACAGAAAATGCCAATTTTGCGGAACAAATACTACCTACGAATAATACCTATATAGTAACTAATGAATGACGAACAATCATTTTGATTGCCTCGGCCGCACTATTATATTTTACTTTCATACTTAATCCATTTCGTCTGTCTCCGTCCTTAATTGAGCACTTATCTGCCAGATAGCCTTTATCTAAAGCTATTTATTTCAGCACTTTGGCGTCAAATAAATCTTTAGTGCAACTTCCTCACGGCCACTAGTCCTGGGGTAATACAAAGTTTTCACATAAAATCAATCGTAAATCTTCAAATCGTTCATTTTACCTACTTTAGAACGTTTTATAAATCGTTTTGAAATATGGTTTTGGAGTACATTTTATTACGCTTTGGCCTATCTGTTAACTTGGTTCGGTTTGATTATGTACCCAACTGGGGAAGAGAAGTTAAAATACATTTTGTAAGCTTGCTTTTTGTAGAAAATATTTGAATTATAACCAACCGAAACCGAAACACTGTTTTATAAGTTTCTTCATATACTTACGCGATTATCAAACGTGCCTCACATTCACATTGTTTTAAAAAACAAATTCAAATTACATTTAAAATCCTACTTCTATTTTTATTCAAAGTCAAAGTCAAAACGTTTATTTCAATTAGGCCATTAAACGGCACTTTTGAACGTCATAATTTACATATACAATAAGATAAAGTAACTCTACTGTTTATTAACACATATACGAACTTACTTTTTCAAAAACTTGTCAAACGAACTAAAGCAGGTTTCAAGCCGCGCGCATAGGTACTTAGTAGTAAATATTTCAGAAGTGCAGACTCGCATGGATCAATCAACTTTATGAATAAGAAATGCTGCAAACGGCGCGGCTATCCGGCAACCCGCGCCCCGGTGTTTGTTCGGCGTGCTCGTGACCCGCGCGGCTTTATCACCTGTACTAATTGAATACGTGGAACTGGAGCCATGGTATTGACTAACTTTCTCTCGCGTTATTTAGGTAAGTGATTGTCCACTGCTCTTCATTGCGAGTCAATTATACCATCCTCATCTACCTTGTCAATTTAATGGTTTATGGAATATAAATCAGTCTTTTATTGCGGTATTGTAAACGTTTCAAACATTAGTCATACAGGGTTTTTCTGAAGTGAATGGTCTTATTGAAGGGTAATATTCTGTATGAATAACTATACCTATCTATATAATTATTAATTGTAAAAGTAAAACATAGATTTGCTCTCTCCGTAGACCCATTTTAAGCTCACTGTCGAATCGTTTTTCGTGTTATAATGGCTGACAACCTAATTACTTTTCATGAAAATTCTTAGGTAAATATTATCATACCTGTCTGCTTTAGAAAGTTAAGATACCAATTATGATGTCAAGTAAAGCTACCTTTCAAAATTTTCAATAGTTTTACTAAAGTTTTATTAGTTTAATAATATTAATATTATATTAAATTTTTAATTAGCCATCAGATAATCAATTCTAAACGAAAACCAAATGAATTTTCAAAATAATATAGGTAAAACGTTTAGTACGTGTTATATAATATAATATATAAATATAATTATGGAAATTTCATAGAATTCACTTATTTTATATTTTTATTAGTTTTTTATTAAAAGTTTATTGCTTTTAGATTGAATTAAAAAGAAGTGAATGGAGTCGGGGCGCGCGCGCGGGCTAGCGACACAAGCGCGCGAGTGGGGCCGGAGCGGGGACGTAATGAATACGTCTGGCTTTTCATTTGAAATACGTTTTAATATCGTACAACCGGGAGTGTGTCCAATTAATCGTTTAACGTCTTTGTAAATACGGTAGTTGAATAACATGCGCAAGTAAATGCATTTCACTCCTCCACAGACGAAGTCAATTACTTACATCGCAAAGAAATAAGGAAAAATACTTTGATCAAGAATTCCTAACGTGAGTAGCTTCTGTCTATGAAACAGCGCGCACTAAGTTGCCAGTCCATCAGACCGTTCTCTTCTAACGTATCATAAAAGACGACTTAGCAACATTGTGTTAGCATCCATTGTACTGGTAAAATGCCCACCAAAAATTCTGCTGAATAAAATAAGAATTTTCTTTCACTATAATGTCTTTTAGTTACTACTTAGGTAGTTAGCGTGACTCCCAGCTGGGTTGACAAATAACAGCCCCATCAGTTTGCTATAGTCCTAAAAGAAAACAAGGCTATACACAAGCGAGCCTGTAATTATGTGATAATGTTATGCTAGTACACACGTGCGGCATGTCTAAGTTTATCATACGCAAACGCAAATAACTGGCGGCGTGAGCGAAGCCGCGCGACGGAACTTACGTGTGCTCCTCTAAAGCTTAATTACAAGTTTCAGGGGACGTTCAGTGAAACGAATTTTCTTGACAGTTTTAAAGTGTTACTATATGGACGTTGATGTGTTTTCAATTTACGGGGTAATTCATGAAGAAAAGCCACATGTGAGTTTAAATACAAAGGTGCTATTCACAGATTTCATTTTTCACACTAATTTATTTATAAACCTGTTTAAAGTAGAATGAAAATGTCCCATCAACTGATTTACTCACGAACAATGTTCAGTGTTAACGTTTTTATTCAAACGCTGTTTTTGGGCGGTTCTGTGTAACGCTGAGAAGCTGCTGAAATATTCAATCTCTTTGGTAGAACAAAAAGCGTGAAAACAGTGATAAATTGATAACATTTACATACCCACTCTCTCTCAGAGCTTTCGGAAACTGCTAACGGAACACTGGTTATAATAATATGGCATGTTTTCGATATTTTAGTTCTGGCACGGTTTGAACTAACATTGGATAAAGTTAAATCAAAGCTTGTGAAATAGGTAGGTCGGTTGTTTGTGTGGGATGCACGAGCCCTCACGTTTGTGGCGATCTTTAAATCCGATGCGAAATTGCGGTACGTGACTCGAAGCGATGCTCCGTGCATGGTGCAAGTAGTGGCGAGCACGGCATGTGAGCGACTGCGGCGCAATGGTGCGACAAATTGCATGTCCATCGCAGCGCGCTGTGTAACCAGCGCACAGTTATTAACTTGAACGGACAAAACAATAGCGAAATATAGTTTTGTGTAAACAATAACTCATTATATCATAGAGATAAAAACTTCTAGTACTAATGTTAATTACCTAACATGACACCCCTGTTTTTGTTTTGTACCTACAGATTAATTTGTAGATTTTACTATCAGTATAATCATGATATTTAAGTTTTTTCTAACAAAATAGCTACTAGTAGTAAAAATGTTTTCTTTCTATCATGCATTGTTACTTGATAAAAACCAGCTACAAGATCTACTAGTTTCTACTTTCATTTCTAATGAGAAACATACGGTTAAAGTCAAAGAAAACAATAAAGAATTTCGCCCCCTAAGTTACTTTTAATTATGCACTCATTTTCCCCTCGAATTACAACAATATTGCGGCAACTAAGTTAGTTAAAATCTGTAACAGCGTCTTGGCAAGTGCGGGCGGAGCGGGCTCAGCCAGCGCTGCGCCGCTCCCGCAGTTTTATTGGGGACATAAAGCAAGTTTATTGGCGCTTATCACGCCTGCCATCGAGCTCTGCCCTAGTAGCTAGACACCCCCAGGTACAGCTGTGTCGGACGAAACTCTGATAAGATCCAGAAACTGTCCGTAATTGAGCTTTATATTGCAATCACTCAATCTAGAAGGACCGTAAAATGTCGATGAGAATCTGAATTAAATAAAGTCATGAAACAGTCATCTTTTTCGTTTCTCAAACTGAAAGCTGCCATGCTTAATCAAAAAACAGTATTAACTGAAGGCAGGGACTTTAGGTTTGTAATATTTAATTTGAATGCATTGTGTTTGCTTTTCTCCAAAGTCCAGAGATTAAAGTTAGATGTAGTAAGCTCACTAATTGAAGCTGGATTTTCTGAAACAGCCAGAGTGCCCAGACTGAGCCTTAATGAGTCTTTAAACGGGTCGTTGGCTTCGTCGCCAATTAGTTCACGTCTATAGCTACCTATGTCGCTCTTTTTCATTCCTAATTATATGACTGCGCTTGCTTTACAGTTACCCTTGTCTGTAATCTAGTCTCTTATGTCTCAGACGAGGCAAGTACCTACATATGTCACAGAGCTAAAGTTCGAGAAACCATTAGTGGCCTCTGCCGATGACGTTAATATTACACAACAAGTTATTATCCGATACGAACTATGAACAATACAGTGCGACAATAATTAATAACAATTATCATGCTCTTGGCATTAATTACTCGCGCTGATTCTCCGCCATTAATCCCAACGTTAATAGGAAAGCGGGGTAGGCAGGCCGTTGTCGGAGTGTGTTAGTGTCGGCTACATTACCTCCTGCTCCTGAAATAAGTCCGTCGTATTAAATGAGACGTATCCTCTATTACCGTTTACGTAAGACGTAGAAGGCGTTGTAACGCTTAGTTAGCACAAACGCAACTATCGCTATTCTGGGCATACGCCAAATATTTGCAAGAATGTGTATGAAGCGAAATTTTCGTGGATAATAAAGTAGATTTTTGTTGCTGAAAATATTTCGTCTTTTGAAAGTGCAAAATTTTACAAAAGACTTTAACAATTTGGAAAGGTTCGCTGGTATGTCTATTGGGGCAACGTAATAGCTTAACATGATATAAAAATGTACAAAAATGATGTCAAATATTATAATGAAAGCAAAGATCTTATTTGTGTTAGCTGTACGCCACTCCATTTTTACATAAAAGGGAGTTCTCGCATTAATTAAATAGTTCTAGTATGAGTCGTGTAGCGAGCTTACACTATGTTATTAAAAAAAGTAGAATGTTATGAACATGCTTCCATGGAGAATACCTAATGTAAGTACCGTACATGTTGACTCTTTAAAAAAGTTCAAGTTTCAGTCAGAATTGTTTCAAGTTCTAAATCGTTTTTCGTAGTTTCAGAGTCTAAATATAGGCTGTACAAAGGAGGCTTCTCAAAATAACGGTTACGAGTAGTCCCGACTGTTGTGACTCTGTAATGGACGTAAGGGGACGAATAACCAGCCGCTTATCTGTCGCGGCCAGTTCGCATCGCTGGGTACAGACTGACAGATACAGGCTCGCCGCGCGGACCCGCTCGCTGATAAACTTATCACATCAAACATTCAGGCGGCTCGTCGCAGCCTGTCTTAATAACTGGCTGAACGGTGACAGCAGAGCGATCTCCTAAATAATACATGTGACCCACCTCGAGCGGTGCCGGCTCTCCGAGGTAGCCCCGATCTTTTATTCACACCACACTAGCATTCCGCACAAACTTGCAGCACAACACTATCACGGCACAGGAGTACGCGGATACGATGGTACGAGTCGACGAGCTCGAGCGAGGGAGCGGCGCGGACACGGTGCGACGCGGCGACGTGCGGACAGTGCGGCGGGCGCCGCGCGACTGCCGCTCACGCCCGCGCGCCGCCGCCGCGCCGCCGTCCGGCGCCCGCACGATTTTTCTCCGGCTCCTGAACACGGGCGTGAGTTAACGTATTTAGCATTCGTCAAGGATTAACTCGCGATGTACAGCGGAATACATTTGCATGCCAAATGTTCCTCTCAACTCTTTAATACAGCTCCGTGTAATCAGTGCGCGTGATTGACCCTCTATGTACGTGGACATGGATTATCTCACGCGACGGACTTTATTTTTTCATGAAAATAACTCACCTGATTGTCAATTTTCAAGAAAATAAAAGGTTATGGTTTTCAGCACTAGCAAATCGCTGCTCTTACCGGTTAAAGGGTACAATAGTCACTTACAACATTATTACATAATTTCCCCCGAGATAATCTTTATCACACCACATAGAAATAACAAAGCAAAGAGTTGATGAGGACTTCCACAATTTATTTTGTAAAAAGTCTACCTGCGCGGTAATGGCGGGAGGAAACTCGTTAACCGACGAAAGTTTCAGCTTTAAAGTGTTTTATTATTGTTCAGTAAGTGATGCGACACACAACAGCGCTCGCACTCGTGCGCGTCTAGTCGCGCCTTCAAATTGCTCTTTAAAGCCAATCTCATCGAGTTGGAATGACTTTTTTTTGTGAAAAGAACTCCTCTGCGAATGGATCGCATTAGATAAGTTCGTGAGCTTTGCCATTTGATTTGCTCGGTGATCGCATTACTGGCCTTTGTCCGAGATCACAAGGAGCATGCAGCGCCCGCGTTCGAGCTAGGTGTCGTAGTGTAATGTTCTATTATGCAGATTTTCCATTTCGCAAAGGCAAGGCTTTTATCGCTGGCAGCTGGCAGGGCTGGCACGAGGCTTGCGATAAATTATAGAACAACACGTCGTCCGGGGCAGCCCTAATTATGTCCGTCACACACGCGCCCTCCTCGGCTGACGGGTTCATTGTGAGCTGCGTGTGTGAGCACAGAGCCCGCCGGGGCCGCCCGGCCGGCTGGCTCACTTCGTGTTTGCTTATTATTTGAGAGAAACAGTTATTTCTGTGTGCTCTGACTCCACACTCTGAAATTCTATGGTTCACTTTTAAAATACAAAAACAACCATTGCATTACAAGGCGTGTCTCAAACCGGGTTATTCAAAACCTCATACAAAAAATATTAGCTGGCAAATGTATAAAATGAAAGGGTTTGTACAAAACTGCTGTACCGCCTATTCGAGAGTCCACAATGAGTGTGAGGGAACATGTTGTGTCGCAGTAGTACGACGGAGCGGACTCATAAAGTGGCGGACACAATTGATGTGTTTAGGGCGATGTATCAGGTGCGGGACAAACAGGCCTAAATCAACAGCGTCCGCCGTGTCCCGCGCGATAGTGGCCCAGGCGGCCAGTGCTGACCATACCCGCCCACGCTGGCCCTCACTGTGTGTTTACGATAATTAGTGCTTACTCAGTGTTGACGCTACAAGATGTACGCACTTCGTACACGATTATTTCACGTTATTAAGAAAGGCCTTAGCAATTTGAGGGTTTTAAAACCACATCAAAGGGCCAAGTTTAGGGCAGTTGTTAATATTAATTGTACTTAGGTGTATGCTTCCTTCCAGAAACAGTGATAAGTTTCATTATCATCATCACCCACCGACGTCTCCCACTGCTGAGCATAAGCTTTTCTTGTGCCGTTCCTGTTTCAGCCTCAGCCGGGTACTTCTCGAAAAAAAAGTGAAAAGCTTAGGTTTCATTGTTTTTAACTTAAATTAAATGTGTTACCAAACCACCTAAACAAATCACGCGTAAGTATGCAAAACGTCTCACATAGGTACACGTGCACACATATGTGTAGCACCCCGGTGCACGGTGGCAGCGTAGTAACAATAAAGTGCGGCCGCCGTGTCGGGCACGCTCAAATGCGTACAAACGGCTTATTTACCGGCCGCACGGCGCGCCGCCGGACCGCAGCGTCTGACCGGCGACGGTCCGGCCCGCGCCGCTAATGTAACTGCCCCGTCTGGTATAAATTGTATAGGTTAGGTAATGTTCCACTCCGCACACTTTGATCCCACTGTGGTTACTACAGATTGAACCACACGAACGTATAATTTTAGCTGGTCTAGACTCCAATAAGGTTTTACGAAAATTGTGATCTCATTTCAGAAATAGCTTTTAAAAGAATGTATTAAATGCTTGTTTAGGTCCGTGTAATGACTATGTATGACCCAGTTGTGTAATATCACAGGTCACTTTACCTTCATCAGTAGCACCCACAGCCAATATGTGGGTGTACCTGTTTACCTCTGTCTTCGTTTTCAAGGATTGGTGCTGTAGTGTTGAGTAAAACGGGCTATTTCTTGGAAGCAACACTATTTTTTTCTCCTGTATCGTGGGTGCGTCCACAGAACCTATAAACTCACACACACAAACAGCCAGACCCAGAACAACTATCTGTAGGCCATACAATTGTTTGTACCTACCGTGCGGGAATAGAACCTGTGACACGCAGCGCAGCAGTGAATCGCTTAACCACTGCGCCAACCTTGTCGACTACTAAACTCTAACGCCCTCTCCTACCCGTATGTAACTGTGGGTACCCCGCAAATATCAATAAATTAGGTTCTTAAGCAAAAAGCCGGCTTCGACCTGAGTGGCCCAGTCGAAGTCATCCGAAAATGATTAATATTCGAGCGAGTCCACACGAGTGCCGCTTATCGCGCTCGTAAATTAATATCGGCTAAGCGACACGCTGCGGCCACACGACGATTACACGACGTTACGCTAAGCCGCACGTATCAACTCCGGCTTAGGTTAAATTATAGATTCCTGAGTTGAATGGTAGGTCTGGACACTTGGTGGACTTTTATAAATGAAAAGGACTATTTCCGAAGCCAAAAATACTTTCCGAAATTAAAAACGTGTTTCACACTGTTTCAGTACCTATTTACTTATTTAGTTTGTGAGTAAGTTTACAACACAACATTTTCATTGTTTCATCTGCCTAGAAAACCCTTAAAGAAACATTTACAACTTTAATTAACTCAACAGGAACACAAGAATAAAACTTGACGAAGCCAATTAGTGCAATCTCGGAAGAATTCTATGACAAAAAATGAGTTTGTTTACTCATAATAATATTGTTAAGGGCAATTCCTCCGCGTTTGCAGGTAAATGAGAAGAAGCAGATCGCGTCTAAGTGCATTAAGGCGAAGCTCGTCGCTGTCAACTATTGAAAGTAATTACATTACGATCGGGGGCGGGGGGGGGGGGGGGGGGGCTGAAGCAGCGGCTGGTAGTGTTTATTGTTTGTTACAGCAGATTGAATTACGTAGTAAATTATGAATTTTATGGAACATTGGACGTCAATGTCTGTCACTACTTATCGAATCGTTATAAGAAAAACATTTTGTTGATTTTAATGAACTGCTTGTAGAAGTTTAGCGAGATTAGGGGAAACCCTCTGAATTAAGAATTGCCAGCGAATGCCGAGAGTAGTTTCCCAAATTCGAATCAAGAATCTGTATTTAAACTAGATCACGATTTTTACAGAAATTAGGCTGATCTCATTGTAGTGTACACATACAAATACTTTCCGCTTTAACAGTGTTACAATAATATTCTTGTGGAAGTATCGCCATATCGCTGCAATCTGAGGGCCAACCCTACTATTTTTTAAATAACCTTCGCCTTTGCACGTCAGTCGTAAACAATCAAAAAGGTCTTAATTTCATTTTTGACAGATTGCGAATCAGATGCTAATGCGAACGTTGCTGGAAAATTTGTAAAATTGGCGCTCGACCCACTCAATTATTTTCCACGAACCTGCCAGCAGTCCTGCTTTTCAGTAACATCAAACAAACTTGACAGTTACCAGTACCAAGAGGCGTGCACCTGTACTTACTTTGACGGTACAGTATCAAGAAATCGGCTTTTAGCCTTCGAGCCTTCATATCAATTACATGAGTGGGGGGATGTTATTTCTAGGTATCTCTCGACACATGCAGACTATACACGTGCACGGCTCCCTCTGACATAGCTCATCTAAATAATTCACGCACTAAACCACAGTCAATATGGATACAGTATCGCGATTGGCTACACTTCAGGACAGGCGCTTAGATGTACAATTAAGAGTTCGGAAACATTTGTATCATGAAATTGCATCAATTCTTACTAAACTTTCTTTGTATAAATACTCTTAGCTAAACCCATAGGTACATTTGACTCTTAGGCGTTTACGGTGTTCAATTAAAAGCGCGTAATAAAATTTATTACATGCTAGTGCAGTCTTTTTTAAAGTCAAAGTAATTTTATTTATTTCAGTTATGTAACTATACCCACTTATTGTCATTTCGTCAATCGGTTCCGCACCATTTTTTTTTTGGAGCTAATTTTCCTAATCTTCGTTTAAAAAGACCGGGCTGCTCTAACAGTTTTGTCTGACTGTTGCAGACTAAAACTGCCAATTTGTTACCGCTCCCATGAGTCTGGGGCTCGGGGAACATTCACACGCATGCCCGACGTAACAGCCCACCATTCCTGAGCTTCGGACCTAGCTCTAACTGATTCAATCTTGAATGAACCTTTCAAGATCACATCCTATTTGCCTTACTGTTTAGCAAACACTATGTCATCACGAATGGCGGCAGATCCGAACCCTATCATAGCAATTATCTGCCCCACCCCCTCACCGCGGGTGGCGTGGTTATGGCAACAGTGGCTGTTACCGAATTCACTAGTATTCACTAACTGCTCCAATAACGGCTTACTGAGACGTGTAAGATGATCTGGGTGGTATGCTTACCTGAGCTTACCTGAGTGCTAATACAAGTAGGTACCTGATGAATGAATTAATACATTCAGAATAATGAATTGAAGTAGTTCACTGTAAAATATTAATTATTGTACAAAAAAAAAAATTACTTAACTGTTTTACATTAGGTAGTCCTCTCAAAGAACCATCAAAGGCGTCAAGAACTGATTATAAAATAAGTTTATTGTAGTACTTCACACAGTTGCCTGCTTCCCTAGCTACTTAACTTTCGTCACGCGAACTACGAGGAAAATCTACATTACGCATATTTTCTCCCCTGAATATATTTCAGAAACGCTTAATTCGAGCATGTCAGTCTAAAATGAAAATACCTAGAGTAAAAAATTCAGCGCGACGCTGTTTTTAAAATATTTTGTAGTAAATCTCATCAATCTCAGTCTGGGAACAGTCCGTGCTGCGAAATAAATATTTCATTTGATATTTTACATTATTTTCGAATATAAGTACGATGAAAAATGATACTTCTTTGAGCTAGGTTAAGTTTTCATGATTACGAACGTTCTTCAAAAGAGATTTTCAGAATTCTGACTTGAAGTGTGAATATATTCTGGGGGAAAATTACACCATTACCATGTCCGAAGTTGTTGCCATAAAGCAATCGTCTGCAGAGCTCGTCATGGCATGTTATCCATAAAAATGTGGTGTTGTGACACTGGCGACACTCGGGACACTCCAGACACTCGCCACACTGGAGATTTGTGGCCGCTTGCATGCACAGCTGCGGCGGAGCACTCGATAGTAAGGCGCGCTACAAACATGCGGCTAGGATCCCAAGTCTTAGAGAAAAACCCAATTTACGATGGCTATGGTAGGCTGTGGTACGCTCTGGAATATCGTAGCTACACCAACATACCCAAAAGTAAGGCTTGCAATTTCAATAGTGCATTCATAGCCTCCGTGGCGCAATGGTTAGCGCGTTCGGCTGTTAACCGAAAGGTTGGTGGTTCGAGCCCACCCGGGGGCGATTTCTTTTTGGAAATAAATTATACGTTTACCTGAAAAATGATCATTGTGCCATTTTAAATATTTTTTAGGTAACGTTCGCATTCCAAGTCAGTCGCAATCTGTTAATTTCCATACATTTTAACAATCAAATCCTCTGTAGTAAAGGAAAGAAGCGTCTTCTTCTTATCAATGTTAATTTATTATCATAATTGCAGTAGAGTACATAATCCTTGTATTGACGACAACCGTCGTGTCGGAGCACATAATCCCACGTCTGCAGAGATCGGTAATCACACGTAATATTGGCTCTCAAGGGAGCCTCGTGTTGCTAATCCCTGCATCAGCTTATCGTGAAGCAGACTACAAGATCCTCTCACTGTTCTATGGATGCACTGTTCAGTTGTCTTGTTTGTCTTGTCTTACGATCTAATTCTATACGTCTATGACACTGGATTATTGCAAACATCGTAAGTTTATAAAATATCGCGTATGGTTGGTAAACTCTTTTTTCTCGATGGGATCCAGGGATTTATTGTATTCGAAATTATTAATTTACAATATTCAGAGGATTTATAATAAGCCAACATTTATTATAAACTTACTGTTTTTGCAATAATCCGATGTGATATCTATTAGAACCTACATACCTAAGTTGTTTTTAAAATCAGGGGCCTAACCACCAACTCTTAAAGCAGTTTTACTTCAATATTACTTCCAGTGGGAAAGAGACGGAGCTATAAAGGACGTATAACTCCGTCTCTTTCCCACTGGAAGCAATATTAAAGTAATACTGCTTTAAGAGTTGGTGGTTTAGGCCCAGTTCACATTAAGTTTGGTATAAAGAGTGAACCTACCAAAGTTCGACTAGCAAAAAATCTTAAAAAAGGCCAATATGTCTGCCAACATTTTTGTCCGCATAACGCAAAAAATCCTTGATACCTTAGTAAAATATTGTAGGTACGTCTCCATTTCCAATTTTAGAATTTATAGCTCTATTACGTCTGTAAGGGTAGGTAAACGATGAAAATATTGTGATGTTACATCAGTTGGATGGGCCAATAACTCTCAAACGATCTTTAAATGTCGGTTAGGGAATAACCTTATATATTATAAAAAAGAGGTCATTGTTTAGCGCTGTCTTTTATTTAATGATCAATTAAACGAAACTGTTTTCAACACAAAGGTCAAGAAAAAAGCTTCTTTGAATGAAACCAGAGGCTTATAAAGCTTATTGCAAGAATCACAATCTTCAACAGCTCAATTTGAAAGGGAAAAAGTATGGAAGTGGTGTCATAGTCGTTCGTCCGTGGGGTTCCTTAGCGTCGCGTCGCCAGTGTCCCGCGATTTGCATAAAGTAATAGATGCTCTAGCCACTCCACAGGCCCCCGCTAAGGCCGGCCGCTCACTATCGACTTGTCGTCTGCATGCGCCGAGAATATGTGCTGCCTCTTATTCTCTATTTGCTTTTATTATTTGAAGAAGACTACGGAATTGGAAGTTTCTTCAGAGGTTTCTTGAGAGGAAAATAATTGTATAGATAAATATTTACGCTAGGTACTGAGATCTGCGGACTTATAATTTATTAACAGTAGGTGTACTCATACCTATTCACTTAATTGATTACTTACTCATTTAACGGCGACGGGATATATTCCTAGCCATTTTTTGAGTAAGTCGGAAAAACCAAGTTTCGAAAATCATGTTTATAAACTTGAAAACCCATCATCATTTTTATTAAACTATTATGAGGAAATTTTACCAACACTACAATAGAACAAATATCTGTGAACACACGACACGCGGCACTCAGTCCACATCCCTCATCTGAAACTCCACATCCATTACTTTCTGTTCATCTGTCACCTCGCACTTCCCGATAGGCAGCTGTAACTAATACCTCGATACAGCCACTTTGCCCACCCTTGCCCACTTTGCCCACCCTTGCCCACATTGCCCGCCCTTGCCCATTGCGCGGGAAATAGCTCCGACGATTTATAGCCCACACTTTGTAGCGGAAATAAAATTGTCCATGGTGTTCCCGAACGTAAGATGCGGACAGTTTATGAGTGAAGAGATCGTTGCCTCAAGTATTATAGATGTTTTTACGCTTTACGCATAAAAGCTGGTTTTCGGCCCTTTGGTTATTGCTGGGAGACGAGAGTAATATAATAAGTTTATGTACCTGCCTACAATGATAATTATCGAGAGTTCTTGGCATTTGCTTAAGCAGTAATGATTATTACATTGGTTTCCACGGTGTGTCAGTTTCCTATTACATGGATGAGTAATTTCAATGTATCAATGAATTATGTGAACCATGCATTGTGTACAGACTGATTAATACATTGAATTACGATTGAGATATCAGGACATCGATACGTTCATCTCATATTTCGTAATTTATGGCGGTAGTATATCGTAATAATATTAATTAGATCAAGTGGAAGTAATCTCACCTCTGGGAGTGGCATCAAAACAGGAAAACCCGTGGAAAACCACCGCCATCAATAGTGGCGATACCTCACGAGTTCGCTGCCGTAACGTTACATTACGCGTTACATTCGAATCAATAAAAACCGTCGCTAGAGAGAAATCACGGCGATCCGCAGCGCGGGCCAGGCCTGACACGCGGGGCCGGGGAATCTTACTAGCGAGCGTCTCGAAATAGATTCACTGAGTACTTGGAGCTAGCTGTCAACAGGTTTGACATGCCCTGACCGTACTGATTTTAGAACAGAACATTAATTAATTTATTTAACTATTTGTATATTTTAATAAAAATATAAGAAGAAGGAAACAGAAAAATATGTGCAAAGGTGATGCTGCACGTATGTTATTATTATAATTATTTTTAATAAAACAGGCTGAAAGACATATAATATAGCACCTTGTGTAATGCCCTTATATGACAGTTAGTGTTGTTTTTTTTTTGTCAGCCTGAACTGTTCCACTCCTCGGCAAAAAAATACCACCTTAGAAATGGAAGGAATGGGGAGGCCTCCCCATTCCTTCCATTTCTAAAATGGTATTTTTTACTAAATGAATTTATTATTACTGAATAAAAAACTTTGTAGTTGGTATTGTTGTCATTTAACGCAATAATAACGTCGCTGAGACTTGTTACGGTTATCGTTAACAACAAAGTGGTGCAATATTGCGTTACCGCGTCAAGTACGCTCTAAAACATTATTATTACTTGGTGCTTTGAGTTTTATGACGGGCTACTAAATGTTACTTTTTAACTTATCGCAAAATGGGAGACAATATTAAAATAAGTAGGTATACCTGTTTCGCACTTGGATATTAAAATGGTTTCTATTACAAATTATCGAAATGCACCGCCCTGTTTAGTTGCTTACCATTATTTTATGGGTGGAAAAATCATCAAAAATGACCCCTTCTACTCTGGGCGGAGCAGAAGGAAGAGACAAACTCTTACTGACTTAAACCCTTCCGTGTTCCTCCTAATGCCCTTTGCGCTCCAGGGCCGCGGTGACTATTTCGAACAAATTCCGTAACCATGGCAGCAATTGCTTACCATAGAGTCTGTATTTGGTTTCGAGGCCGGGCAAACTGTAATTGAGATTTTTCATTGGGATCCCAAAACCAGCTGTGCTCGGCTATGGCTGTGCTATGGCAATAGGCTTGCTCCCATAATACGGGAGTAGACCATCACTAGCTTCTTCGTTTCGTGTAGATTGAGATTGACTCATATTCAGTTTTACCCGACCAGTATTGAGCAACCGGGACAGTTCTATCTTGGGCTCGTTTAGATCTTGAATGGTGCAGGTGGTCGTGCACGGTAGCCGGTACCCTGCGCTGTGACCTGCGCGGTCGAGCGCCGTAAGCGAGGATGAAGGAGTCCTGGGGGGTTGAGCCGATCGGCACTGGCGGTAATGTATCCGTGAGGCAACACGCCCCCTTTGGTCTGGAATTCACGCGAAACGGTGGCCCTGCCTTCTGGCCGGGGGTAGGGAAGTGGCCACAGTGTCCCGACAGAGGGCCACTGTGGCCATTTCCCTGTGCGGGTTGATTGGTTCTCTTGCGGTGGCTATGGCAACACCCCCGCGGGACGCCTTCGGGCGTTTTTGGAACCCAAAGGCCCTTCTCAGGGCCAACCCAAAGGCCCTTCTCAGGGCCACCCAAAGGGAACTCGCAGGGCCAACCCAAAAGCTCATGCATACGTGTGGCTGCATATAACTTACCAGCTGCTTGTCGACCAGTTCGATCAGTAAGGTTTATGAAGTTTTTATCCATTTTGTTGTTGTTTTTGGGGAGTTAGCAGATTGCTAACTATGTAATGGTGGACTTAAGGGTCAATTCTTCTATTTTTTGGGCAACGTTCGCATTCGCATCTCAATCGCAATTTATCAAAATGTAAGGAAATTAGAGGTGTTTTTGACTAACTAGCTAACTACTTTATCCGCACCTCAGTCACAACTGTGACTGAGGTCTGAAATGCGAATGCGAACGATGCTTAAAAATAATGTAGAATTGGCTCTCAGGTAGGTAGAGAAGAGGCAGTACTTAAAAAATAAAATAGTATATAAACCAAATAGTAGGTAGAACCTCTTTAATAAGAATAATGTTGGTTCGAGCGCTTATCTGATAAGAGAAATAAAGTGAGTCATAAATTCGAATTAGAAATAATGTGGGTTCTACCACAGCTTTTTAATTACAGACATTTTTAGTTAGGGTTCCGAACATCCGTATCCGTCTGTTATCTTTAAAGGAAACTGAAACTTCAGCCAAAACTATTTCAAATACGAAGCCCACAAATAAAATTATTCGCAATATCGTCAAGCAGGTATCTCTTACTACAGCAATTTCAGGTTCAAACGATATAATCGTGATTCCAAAGCGAACTTTGCTTTTCTATCGTACAAACAAACTCGATAGCGTGGACTAATCCGCGCCAATTTGTCTCGTCGGCAAAACGGGCCTTTATGAATGGCAGAGCATGCGACGAGATTGCGTGCGGCCGCGCACAAGAGCGACTGGCGGGAGTGTAGCGATTGGCGCGATTTAGCGCGTGCTGCAAGACGTGTGACATAATGTGCCGCAAATGTGGCCGGTAAAGCGCGGGAGGAACGTGTGCCTTGACTCTTGTATGACTACGAATCAATGCGATCTAGTGTGACGGATTTAATTACAGACAATGCGGATTATGTCATTGAATAAAATAATTATTACTGTAATGATTTTAGATTTAGTAATGAGTTTAGTCAAGTTGAAATTGCTATGAATATAAAATTAATGTAAAATTTGCTGCTAGAGTCTGTGTTTTCTGAGCTACACGTAGGGGTTTAAAGTTGAGATGTGAATAGTTTACTTCTAGACAAGCGCATTCGGTGTGATAGCCTAGTGGTCGAAATAAATATATGTAGCGCAAAATAATTATATTTTTCCTGAACTTATTTAGTTTCATACGCGCTTGCAAGTCTACTACAACTCGACTAACGACTAACACAATTATGGTTGCACTCATGCGGCTCACAGACTAGCACACATGATTAAAATTGCTCACCGACCGAATGAGAGGAGATCATTCGAATACTTCCGCGCACTTAATCCACCTAATTGCGTACTCCGCTTCAATTGTGATTTCCTTTGAGGTCACATCGCGGCATGTAAAGGCACCCTCGACCGCTCTTGGCGCACTTGCGTGTGCCTGCGAGCCCTGTGAGCCTTTGCGTTCGCCCGTGAGTCGCGATCTTTCACGAACACTGACGAATGGCGTCGAACGTTGCATTGTTTGCGTGAGATTTGTTTGTGCGGGTACAAGGACCATGCAGTGCAGAACTTCACGCTCTGTGTTAAAAAACGCATTATTGTAAAACAGAGGTGAGAGTTTCACTATTAATGGGTTTTAGTACGTATTTGTCATTAACAATTGTTTAAAAATAGATGAGACTGCTTTGACTACGGAATGAAACGAACTATTTATATGCAGAATATATTTAGTGCAATGGGTTAACATTTATCTTCTTGTCTCCACATTTAAATAGCACTGTTCACAGCACACACAATGCAAATATCGTGAGTGCATCCCCCATTAGCGCGAACACTTAGCGCCACACACAATGTCTTGCAAGCTGGCCGGTGGGTAAGTTGGCGCACGTCGGGGTGGCTGCGGCGATGACTAATGCGCGTTGTTTGGCGCTCGCCACGGTGAACACAATAACCCGCCGTGCACAAGTTTGCGCCATTAAAACCTTGCGTCGTAAAACTGACCGCTGCAGCCCGGCGGCCCGCCCAGGCCAACATAAACAATTTTACGTGTAAGTTTAATTACGTTCTTCATCGAGTATTGTTTCGCTGGAATCAATAATATTCTAGGAAAATTTCGGCAATACGTCTGACATATACGAGGACTTAAAATCGTAATTGTAATTAATACTTTAACTAATGAATTCTCTTTTATAAATAAAAATACACCTGCGTCCTCCGGCTCAGCAGTAATTACTTCCCTACAGAGTGCACACAAGAGGAATGACTCACTTTGAATTGCACTAGCTCCACCGCGTATCGGAATTGCTAAGAGCACGTTACTTCGTATGGAAAAACGTGAAGCTTATGCATTCAAAGAAAATATTCGACGAGAGAACGTCCTACATAGAATTTCTTTAACGAATACCTTGAATGGTAGTAGTACTTTCTGAGCTAAATTAAAAATATAAGTCAGGGTAAGTTAAGTTCAAAACAAGTTTGTCTGTTGGTTTGACATCAAAACCAACACTTCATACCCCAGCTCTCTTGAGCCGCTCACCGCACAGCTGCTGTCCAACAACTTATTGTTTGTTAGTAATATTTTAAAATAATATAATTTCCGCTAGTTTGAATAGTTAAAGAGCGCATCGGATCCCCGCGCAGCGCTGCAGCGCTGTCATCGCACACAGTGTAACAAGTGCAGAAAGACGCGAGCGCGCTGCAGCGCTGTGTAAGCACTCGCCCTGATGAGATGGAGCGACTTCAAGCGCTTTGTACATTGTCCGCCGCGGACATGCAGCGATAAGAACGGACAGACATGTTTGTCTGGAATTTCTCAACATTTTCCGAATAATAATATGGTGAATCATTTACACACGACTACATCGTTTACGTGTTCCAGCTTTGTGTTTCGAGACTCTCCACGTTATTGTATCTTGTTCAAGTTAGACATGTGATTGACTTTGACGGAGAGCGATCCTATTGTAGTAATACGAGGGGATTTATTGATAAATAATTATCTGCGCAAACTGACACGCTATTATGATTAATGCGTGTGTCTTACTTGTTGAGGTTTTGGTAATAATGTGTTCTAGAAATGTTTTACATTATATTCGAGCCCTGTCTCATCTGTGGAGTCGGGAGGCTGTGTGTGGAACAAGAAGTAAACTTTGTCCGACAGTCGGCGCGTCGTCCGCGGAACTTAAACAATAGCTCCTTTTTTTTCACTTATCCTAGAGTTCACCAAAATGATGGAGCATAATCTAATTTCAATCTAGCCTTGTATATGGACTAATAAGAAAGGGGATAGAACCTTTCGGCGCAGCCCCCTGTCGCCATTTTTTTTTGGTTTTCAAAATCACGGCGTGCGATGAAACTGACAGGAAGGTTTTATTGATGTTTTTGTATAATTTCTTTTGTTTTAAGGGTGCGTTGGGTTTTGCTCGTGCCTCAATTATGATTACCAGATGTGGCACAAGTATTGTGAGTGCTATTAGAAATCAGATAACTGACTAGATTCTTTAGAAATTTTGTTGAAATGTTACTTTGTGTTGACGGCTGGCCCTTGTCTCTCGTTCCTTTAGCATTAAAAGGACAAATTATGATTTTCTAAGTGGTGTGACACCATGTGCAGCGTTAAGAAATAAATACAATATTATGTTATTAAATAGGAGTAACTGACAGACAGTCACAAGCTGTTGTATTTACTGAACGAGCTGAAATAATCGTACTTTACAACATTATTTTATCAACAAATACAGGTAGGTACTTTTCAACATATTTTATACCTTTGAAACCAATAAAATTCTCAAAAAAGGTTTATATACTTATTTCAACGTAAATAGATCGTTTTACTTATGCCTTTACGCAGAAGACGCTGTTACGGCTGAATATATTCGTAGATAACGGTTGTTATTCTAAGAGAGATACGTACGATACGTAATAATATGTGCCTAATGTGAGAGTTGCGTGTAGAGATCACATGTGACGTCACAGGCGAGGAGCTTGCGTTATGAGATCTGTTCTCATTGACCGCTGCTCCGCTCTCGACAGCTGATCTGACCGTGCTCCTGGAACGTAGGGCAGGTGGAGGAACACGGGTGGGTTTTAGTCAGTAAAAGTCTGACTACTCCCTTTCGGTCCGCTTTCGCTAAATTATTGTTTTAGTTTTAAAATAGGTTCTTAAATAATTAAAATGTATTGTGAAGTGATCAAGAAGTGCACCTCATTCAGTTTTTGATAGATGGATTGTTATTCGCAACTTGAGATTATATCTTAGTGACATTTAAAAATAGGCATGTTTTTCTGAGAAAATCTAATCTCATTGAAGTTTTCCTAGCTCAGAAGATTTGTCTTATTTGTATCAAATATACGTCAAATTATGTATCTATTTCGAGAAACAGCTCCATCGCCTTTTAGTAGAATTAGTTAGATAAGAATAAAACGTATTTCTAAATAAGTTCCCTCTCTGAACAAAATTAACTGTAAAAGTTTTAATATTAATATATTTTCTTAGAAACTTTGTCGGAAAGTTTAAGTATTTATTTGTCTATAAATAAAGACTGGATTTATTTATTTACTTATATAGCAGTTTCCTCTTTTTGTTGTTTTATGATTTGTATTTGATCGAGCTTGATATTTTAAAGTTTGAACTACGTAACTAAACAAATCAGAGTTATTTCATATAAAATAACTCTGATGAGGAGGTACGTGAGTCACTCGTCGCTAGGCAGGGTGGCACTCGCAAATCTTGAAGCAGAGTCCGGACCGTAAGCGACGCTAGAGACCTTCGGAGCTGGCCGGTACAGAAGAGCTCTCGCCTCAAGCTCGCACGATGTGAGCACGGAACCAGAATGTTTGCAGGCCCACAAAGTTTCAGGCGTTCAGCCCGTACAGAAAACCGGAGTACGGTTTAAATTAGTAATATCTATGTACAGACAAAGAAATTACTAATCAACACCATGATAAAAGAGTCTGAGAAATCAGAGAAAACGGAGTTTCCAAAAGAAAAATTAGGAAGAAGCCAGAATACGCAAATAACTAATAGGTTAAAAAAATTAAATATCAGTTTTTTTGAGAAATGAAACTAGGAGCCGGTGTTGTTCCGACTGCCCTGAGGAAAAATATCGAAGCAAACTCAGAGGTTGAAGTGTCTTTCAATGTTCAATTTAATTGTCAGGAAACAAAATAAAACTGCGCAATTTCACTTGTAGAATATTTAGCTTTAAAATGCTTTCTGGTAGAGCTTGCGGTAGCTTGGTCGAGAAACACCCGAATAGCTCGGATACTGTTGTGAAAACAGTTCGAGGAATCACAGCCTCCCCCACCTTCCCGTAGCTGCCACAAGTCAGACAAAGGAATATTTCGTCGAAACCTATTTCACCGTAAGGGGGATTTTCGGAACAAACGAAATAAGATTAACATTATTGAACCCGGAAAACACACGAGAAAATCTGACTACTGACATGATCAGTAATAGATTTAGTTGCTTAATTAGGTACCTATCCTTACTACTTTCAGCGTTTACAGTATCACATGTTTTATAATTAAAAGCTATGGTAACGTTGATCACAGAAAAAATAAAAATTTTAAAAAAAATCTTTTTTACAAAAAAATACAATCGACATTGAAATAAAAAAATCAGCCAAGCGCGAGTCGGACTCGCGCACGAGGGGTTCCGTACTATTATCTATAAAAAAAAACGGCAAAAAAATCACGTTTGTGAGCCCCCTTAAATATTATTTATTTTATTGTTTTTTAGTATTTGTTGTTATAGCGGCAACAGAAATACATAATCTGTAAAAATTTCATCACCAAATTGAAGTGGCAGTGGGCAGGGCACATTGCTCGCAGAACAGATGGTCGATGGGGCCGAAAAGTTTTGGAGTGGCGACCGCGTACCGGTCATCGGTCCACCTTGTGGGAGGCCTTCCAACGCTGCGTCGTTGGAAGGCCTCCCACAAGGTGGACCGATGACCTGGTGAGGGTCGCGGGTAACCGATGGATGCGAGACGCACAGGACCGGTTGGTGTGGTGGGTTTGGTTGTTGTGGCGACACGCGCGGGAGGCCTATGTCCAGCAGTGGACGTCTTTCGGCTGATATGATGATGATGATGATGATGAAAAATTTAAAGTATCTAACTATCACGGTTCCTGAGATACAGGCTGGTGACAGACGGAGAGACAGACGACCCTAGAGACAGACCCTAAAAACACTACAAAGTATAAAACAACTTTAATTTCGGAAGTCGGTGGTGAAGATTTGCTATCATTTATTGAAGAGTTCCGTTACCTCTCTCCGAAGTTCTTCATCAGATCTTCACCAAATTGAAATGGGACCAGTTTGGAAAAATGTTCTTCCAAACAAAAAAAGAAACATCAAAATCGGTTTACAATTGGCGAAAATATCGCAAAACAAACATACAAAAAAAAAATCTGTCGAATTGAGAACCAAGACCTCTTTTTTTCTGAAGTCGGTTAAAAAGATCAAATTACATGACGTTGGGCATATTAAGAACACCTTGCCAATCCCCGGCGGGCTGCAACATTTGCTCGCCCTTGCACCCGTCTTCTTTAGTTCGCAAGCTTCTCCGCATAGATGGTCAAAGTTAGTTCTCTATTTGAATGGGCAAAAGAAAACCGATCCTACTTGAGGCGGGATAACGAAGATGCACACCCCACATTAGTCCTGTTGGGGCCCATTGGTACTCTCAGTTTTGACGTCTTATACTATTGAGATGAACAATACAAACTATAGATAGGTTCGTTGAATAATTTAGTGGATTCCTAAACAGTTTTGGCTATCAGACTCACCGCAAATCTAGGTCCACACTCGAAGGGATGTATGCTCCATAAGAAAAAAATAAGGATAAAACTAGACAAAGCTTAATTTATTGACGATCGAATGCAAATGATTGAAACAAAGAGGATTATCTCCGGCCTCATTGGTTGGAGAGGATGTCACTTCTTATATTGAATGGCAATTATCCTTATTGCACTATGTTACTCTACGAAAAGGTTTCCATAGACAGGTGCGACGCGACAACGCGTCACCGATGACGCTTTTCATAGAAATGTATCAACCTTTAGAGCAATTTTAGAAGAATTTCCACAAAAATGCGCCGTCGCATTGTCCCGTCGCAAATGTCGAAGGCAACCTTAAGCTTGAATGACGGAGAGATAGCGCGATAGACTTTCCTGTTATACATACTAGTTAAGAGATAGGTAATGACACTATGTGCCAGCATGGACTCTTAAGAAATAAGTAATAATGGACAAGCGGCAAGCTGCTTGTCTTCATGTTAATCGTTGTCTAAAACTGGTCCTGGCTGTCGTGCTTTGTACGAAGGCTTGGGCAGGACAGAATCCTGCCCAAGCCTTCGAACAAAGCACGACGGCTCGTAAATCATAATCTATTACAGAAAGTGGTTTAGCGGCCGACGCCGGCGGTGTAGGCCAGGAGCTAGCGCAGTAATCCGCTAGTAGGCCGGCTCCCCGCCCCCCGCTCCTCGGCTCCCCGGCTACTAGCCCGGCCGCGCAGCAGACTCTTGTTCTAAATTACTCAATACATTTTAACTAAGCGGATAATTGACTCGGGTTAATTGTTGCTCGCCGAGATTTACAGTTGTTAGGGTTTTGTTAAATTGATGCTGTGCTTCCTTGAGGTATAGAATAGAATAGCCATTATGAGATGAATAATCTATCTATACTAATATAATAAAGCTGAAGAGTTTATTTGTTCAAACGCGCTAATCTCTGGAACTACCAGTCGGATTTGGAAAATTCTTTTCGTACCTATATGGTAGCCACATTCATGAGAAGGCTATAAGGGTACAGAAAAAACGGGATATGCGCGTACGAACTCGTGGGGAAAAGCTACTACAGAATAACCAGACAAATAGATGGGTAATATTGGGGAATACAGTATTATTCAAAAAACTATGTTTCTGTGTCTTCTTTCAAACATATAGAGTACTAGTTTCTGCCCGCAGCTTCATTACAAAAAGTATCTTCATCAAAATTAAATCCTTAAGTTACTCCATATAATATCAGCTGATACCTGCCAGTGAAAGTCCCGTCAAAATCAGCCCAGCCGTTTCGGAGATTGGTTGACAAAAAAAAAGTTTTTTTTTGTTAAAGATTTTGTGAATATACTTTCATACACATTTAGTAAAGAAGCTGTTATTTTGAAAGGCGAAAGTAGTCGTTTGATGATTTCCCACTCTAAAAAATAAAAAGGTTTATACCAGGGGCCTAACCACCAACTCTTAAAGCAGTATTACTTCAACATTACTTCCAGTGGGAAAGAGACGGAGCTATACAGGACGTATAGCTCCGTCTCTTTTCCACTGGAAGTAATATTAAAGTAATACTGCTTTAAGAGTTGGTGGTTTAGGCCCAGGAGTATTTTTATCAACAATTCTTTGGTGCACTGTATAAATTCCGCTGTGTGTAACCATCGAACGTGGCAAAATTGAAACAGCGCATCCCAAGCGCACCCTCGTTGATCTTGATAAATACATCGTAATTAATAATTTCGCTCGCCAAGCGTCATATTTTCATAATAATAAGAAAACGGACGTCCTTCCGAAATAAATTTGTTTATTCCCGCTCACACAAACAACGGTGTTTTAATGAAAATTCTTTAAAAATAGGAAAATATTACGACGCGTATTTTTCCGACGAAGAATTTCTATTCGGAGAACATTACACAGGTACATATACCAGCCGGACGATTCTGTAAACATGTCGAAGTGAAGGCTCGGGTGAAGTGATCACGAAGTGAGTTGTCATTCCATCTTGTTTGTATGGTTTGGAAGCTGTTGCGGTATTGGTTCGAAAGAGTCACCGCGGCCCTGGGACGCAAAGGGCACGAGGAGGAACACGGATGAGTTTTAGTCAGTAAGAGTCTGACACTCTCTCCCGTTCCACTTAGAGCGGAAGAAGTCATTTGATGATTTCCAATCCATTTAATAAAATAATTGTTTGACAGCTCTCTTGACATGACGATCATTTATCATTTACAGAATCGCACTGCTGGAGGTGGGTGTGCATGTGCACGCATATGCGTGGGTGTATCGAGGCGAAGCTTTTGCTACGAGAGATGCATGGCTTTGACTGAACCTATTATTATCAGATTAGTACCCACCTTGCCTTATGATTGCGTCATATTGATACCTACCGCATAAGATGAAGTTTCATTGTGTTATCATATGTTATTTGTTTAGCGAAGTACTTAAAACCTCTTCAAAATAATGGCTCAGCGTCATCAGGAAAGCACGAAACCTTACGATTAGCTAGATAAAGAAGTCAACAGAAACTTTCACTGTGTGCACAGCCCAGTATAATACAGACGTTTTGGTCCTTATGATCTAGAAGAGTCAAAGAGCTAGAGCTCTTTGACTCTGACAGAAATCTGTCTTCAATTACAGTAACATGACAGTACCTTATACTTAACACGTTACACACGGTAGTGCCGTGTTCAGACGAGAGGGCAGTGATCGCGGTGCCACCGATCATGTCGCGTAATGGATGTCTCATTTATGCACGCCACTCACCGTCACAATAGCTGTATATCGCTTCATATCGCCTCACATCGCCGGCACTCACGCCACGGTTCGGACAGTCACTTAACTTTTTGTTACGGCTCATGCTCAACATGAGTCAGTCATCCACAGTGCTGATGTTTTGTTACAAACTCTCATGAACACTCAAAATGTTAATAGGTATATTCGTGGTAATCTATGAAGTCGGACTTGACAGCCGAGTAGAGGGATAGAAGATCGCTTTACCACTTAGTGCGAAAGAGATTTCGCACTTTTTCATATCTACTATTACTAGTAAAGCAATGTTGTATCCTGCTGTCAGTCTGATTTCTTCGATTGTCACGAAAATAATTAACATTTTCAGTGTTCATGAGTGTTCACCTCAAATTGTTACCCGACTACAGCGAAGCAAAAAGGAGGGTTATGAATTTGACCGGTATGTATGTATGTATGCATGATGCATGCATGCATGTATACATACATACATCCCCTTTTAAATTATACACATACGTTCCCTTATAACTTCTAAACCATTTATCATAATTTGACAAATGAGGTGTCATTGGAAGCGTCTAAATTGTCCGCTGGTTATTGGTAAGTAGATTTGAAAAAAAGTTATAAACACAATAAGTACCTAACTTCATCTGACTGGATTGAAAGACCAAACTCATTGAGCCGAAATAAAATTTTTCACATCACAGTTTTACGAGAGCTAATAAGTAAAAGTAAGGCACAGCCGCTACAGGTGGTGCAGTGGCACATGACAAAGTTTATGACGCTGCTTGCTGTCTGGTAGTTTCATAAAATGCATCGTACGGACGGTGAGCATGCCGAGCCATGTAATTTCGAAAACAACAAAACCTACCTACTCCTTTGCTAATACAAATTAAAATTCTGAACTATCCTCTGATTTTTAATACTACTACGATCTTTATTAAACAATGGCTTTCACACTAATAGAACATCGAGCGAAATCTTTCTTACCTTGTTGTAAGGTTGTAAGCCCCAACAGATGTGTGTTCGAACAACAAGGTCCAAGTACCTAACTGCACGCAAGTAAACTAGCAAGTGCCGCGGGTGAGTCACTGGCAGATAAGGATGCCAGGGCTCTGTATTGTACTTAGTTACTTAGTGGCGGTCTCGGGAGTCGGGTATGTACCTAGTATGAATTGTACATAATAAAGAGTATTCTAAGCTATTCTTAGGGCCCCTTCACACTAGCGTTTGTCCAGCGTAGGCGTTCAATGAACGTATGAATAGCGCAGATGGAGCGGCGCGGCGGCGGCGTTTTCTCTGCAGTAAATTGAACGCTGCGCTAGCGCGGTGTAAACGTCATACAATTTCAATAAGTAAATGGATTCCGACGAAGAAACTCAGAAAAACCATCGATAGTTGACTTTGCTTTAAAAAAATATTACGTGCGAAAACGAGAAAATAAAAATAAAAGGATATGGGAGAATACATTAAGTAATCGTATATGCGCGTATACGTTCATCGAACGCCTACGCTGTACAAAGGCTAGTGCGAAGGCGCTCCTCAGATAAGTTGTAAAGAAATTAAAAAACAATTAACAATTTAACAGCTCTAAATTCAAATGGCTTTCTATGAGTTTGACAAAGTTCATTCCCTGCTATTAAAGTCGAGATTCTAAAATATTATCAAAGCACTTACATAAAACTTGTGTAGGTACCTACTTACGTACTTACTTGAACTCCAAGTTGGAAAAGATTTAAAAGCGCACCTCTGGACAAGTCCGAAACTAACATAAAAACCGTGCACATTAGGTACTGTAACTTGCATTATAAATACAGCTTCCCTAAGACTTGTTCGACTTGTGTCTGCATCCCCCGTGGCTGGGAAGTTGCGAGTCCTCCCGAACGGCGCCGGCTACCCGACTGCGCTGGTCGGAGAAGTGCTGTGACTCGATGCGTCTCGGTGCGATGTGCCGGACGGGCGCCTCCAGTAATTAATGGTCGTGAGACACTGGGGGCAAAGGGGGATTGTCGGGTGACAATAAAGGTGCGACAAAAGGATCAGTTTATACTGATGATCCTTTGTGAGTATAGGAACTGACTTCAATATTTTTTTCAAGTAGACAAAAAAAAAATATACCAATCAGAGATTGTAATACAATATTGAGTTTAGTTACTTATACTAGGTATCATGTAAGTATGAGTATTCATTTGTAAGAGGTCATCTCCGGAAGTATAGATCCGATGACGACAAGTGTCACAAGCTACCTACATTTTATCCCGGAAAATATATTTATTAACCACAAGAGTGGAGCAGTGGGAAAAAGCAAGTCTATGAATGAAGACAAACTGATTCAAGTATTACAACTTCCCAATATGATTTTTATGTTTATTTCACTGTACATATGATTAATTTATATAACACAGTTTAGCAGAAACGTATTAAGGAACAATGTGATACATAACATTTTGAGATCTAAGTGCTTACGCATACTGTTTGTTTTTTGACACCGCTTTACTGTTGTAAGAAGTGGTCCTTCTGCTCTTGCTTGAAACTGGTGGAAGGGGAGGTTATAGTCAAGAAACTATTATTCTTTCAACTTTCAAACTACTCTGAATGAATTAGTTTTTAAATGGTTTAACAGTCTTGACATTTTTAGCGTTCGTCTGCTGTTGAGAGCTCATTGCGCCCAGTTACTCTTAATGAACAGTTTTGTTTTAATTTTGAGTCGAAGCGCGAGCGAGGTTCTTATGTTCCGTCTGACCCTTCGGGTCTAAATAATGCTTTTTGCCATTATTAGTTATGCAAAATAGGTTGTCATATTTCTGTGTATGTACATAATTTAAGTGTGGACTGATCTGTTTTTTTATATTTTGATGGGCTTGATCCTAACTCATGGAAGAGCATCTAGACAAGACGACATGGTGACAGCGATGATGTCCTTCGAAAAGTCAAAAATGACATGTGAACTTGTCACTTTGTCTAAAGCCCCTGAACAATAGGTACGTAATTTTCTTTCCTAGGGTTCCGTACCCGAAGCAAGGTAACCATCGGGACCCTATTACCAAGTCTATGCCGTCCGTCCGTCCGTCTGTCAGTCAGCTGTATCTCATGAACTGTTATAGGTATAGACAGTTGACATTTTCACGGAGCGTGTTGTTGCCGCTATTTAATAATGGCGATGGTACGAAACCCTTCATCTGCGAGTCCGACTCGCACTTGGCCGGTTTTTAGAATGAATTCATTTACTTACCAAAAAAAATACTTTGAGGCAATAATATTCAAATTCTCATGACTTGCATAGGTTATACGTTATCAAACTCACATTTCTGCCGCAGTGTAGCCGTAGTAACATACGCTTTTCAAACAAATGTTTTCGTATCCAGTGACCCAGTAGCCAGTAGGTATCCCGTGTACTCTTTCGTGGAAATCCATAAAATTCTATATACGAATTTGTATTCACTTTCCTCGCTCGCGAATGAGTATAACATCGAATAGGACCCGAGAGCCGACTGAAGCGATCGTGCGATCTGTTAATACCTACCCGCTGGGTCGCTCGGAATATTCGCTGATACCTACTTAAATACGATTTTGTGCAAGTTAGCTCTATTATGGACTCCATAGGTACTTCACTATTACTGTCTAGGTTTTAATAAGTGTCGAGGGATGACTTCACTTTACTTGAAGTGTTTGTGCAATCCTATACTTGAATTAATCAGTCTTTTCCGTTTATTATGCATAGGACGGATCCAACACACCGCTTTGTTCTTTTTCAGTACCGCTGAAAGTGAGATACAAAATTGTCTGAATAACAGTTTTGGATCTTCTCTTTTATCTAATATTGGGTAATTATACGGGGTTATTTTTAATGACCGGCCAAATTTTGCACTGGGTGTTCTACCCATGAATATGAACAACTTTCACTATGGGACCGACTCTGAAATCACGAAAAAAAAATCAGCTGTTTCATACATTTTAGTCGAGTAGGTATTGAACTTTTGTATGAAACAGCTGATTTTTTTTTCGTGATTTCAGAGTCGGTCCCATAGTGAAAGTTGTTCATATTCATGGGTAGAACACCCAGTGAAAATTTGGCCGGTCATTAAAAAATAACCCCGTATAGTCTTGTATGATTGAACAAGGGAACAAAGGCGACCAACCCTATCCCAAAAATGGTTTTCAGTTTTGCCATAAACTCGACATACATGACATACATTGTTTCAATCTACAGCAAACCACCACGAACAAAGTAATGTATAAGTAAGTGCATGTCGAAAGTACCCCACAGCCCTCGCTACATCAAGGGCTATAAATACATCAAACGTATGGCTTCAAGACGCTCCACCATCTCGCGGGGAATCTCCGGGTATGGCGTCCGTACGCTAGCGCTCCGTATTGTGCGTCACGCCTGATGGATGGATGGCACGCCAACCGCGTATTATGCACGAATTTCTTTGTTAATACCAGGATAATACACGCCGATATTACGGCTACATGTGGGAATCAGACGAAATAGAACGTTCACGGGTAATGGCTGCGTTTAAGATAATGCTCAGTGTGTTCAGCCCGTCTTTGTTTTTAAAAGCATTTCATGCGAAAGATTTTATTGATAAAGATCAAATGTAACGGTTATTCGATTGGATTCTTTTATGGTCTTCAACGGGTTCTGAAAAATAGAAAAATACTGGATTTATCAGAGCAATTTAGAATATCTTTATTCAGTGCTTACACAATTAATATCATTCTAGTCTTTTGCAAAATCCATTCTAAATCTTAATAGCCAGCTGGCTTATCATTTTAAAACTTTTCACTGGTTATTTAAAAGTCATTACAAATTAAAGAGCAATTTAGAATAAAGGCAAGGTGTACATAAATCTGTGCGGAGGACTTAGGCGCGTGCCGTCTGTCGGGCGCGCCTGATGCAGGGGCCCAGGGGACGGGGCCCAGGGGCCGGGGCCGGGCCCCTGCTAATAAATAAACGATTTCAATTACAGAATGAGCTATACGAGTACTTTGGTATGATTCAGGAGTTTGCGAAGATTTCAGAATGCTCGGAGCTTAAGGGAAGAGGTCAATGTCAGAAGGTAGCTGTCACGGAGTAAAAGTCAAGAATATTACCTTCTAGTGCACTCTTAACCAATAACGTGTCTTGATGATTATTTTATTGCCTTTGTGAGTCATTTAATGGTAGTTTATGCAACGGTCATATAAAAGGGGTTATTAAAACACGAGTGTGGGTTCATCATTAGCACACGAATATTTTAATACCTAATTTACTATATTATGTTGCATACACTATTTTATCTTCACTCATACAGTTGAAATAAAGTAAGTGGAAAAATAGTTTATTCCAATATGGCGGATATTCTCATTGCGTATTCGGATGACTGCGCAGCGCGCGCAAGTAAAAGTGTGCTATAAAAATTAAAAAGTTATTTTATGATGGAGTTGTTTAAAAATCGAAGGGAAATGTTGAACTGTAATGGTTTTTTTTTAGTTTTACCTATCCACGAAAAAAAAGTACGTGTTTATGCATTCGTTTTTGAACTCATATTTGGAATATTGCGTTTTGAGTGTAGATAAAGTTATTTTATGATGCAGTTGTTTGAAAATCGAGGAGAATGTTGCACTGTAATGGATAAAAAAAGTACGTGTTTATAAATTTTTTGACAGATTGCGACTGAGATGCGAATGCAAAAGTTGCTTGAAAATAAGTAGAGTTGGCCCTCAGAGGTAGTTCATAAGATCATCATAATTTCAGAAAGCCGTCCACGGTTGGACGCGGACCTCCCCAAGCGTCGCCATGTTGGCCGGTGTTGTAGCCACGCTCAAAAGAATTAATTTAACATTGAATACCTTGCCACTTGTTATATAACGACATAATGTAGTACAGCTGTGCAGGCTCGTAGTTAATTCAGACGGACTTAAGCAACTCCAGCCGCCTAGAAACATTAATACTCGCTGCGAACTTGTCTGATCCTGCCGGCTTTGTGCTTTGATTGACGCGCGACATTTTACCTCGAAAACTTAGCGCTCATTAATGGTTGAAATCATTTTGGTTTAGTGAAAAATAGATCAGTTTATTTTTTATTCAGACAATAGGGTCATTGAACTGCGCCGTTTAATCAGCGATTTAAGTGACTTGGGCATGTCATTTAACGATATTGAACCAAATATGTCACTCAACTCGCTGAAAAATCAGTGCAGTTAAATGAAAAGCTAGGCTTTTAATGAAACGGCTGATTAAACTAGTTGGCTGCGACGTATACATCTGGTATGGCTCTATCTAGGCAGTTAACTGAAAGTGTTAATTGACTTCTCAATTCAACAGAATGAATAAGTTTTCCTTATCGAACGTTTTGTCGTGTATTTTAAATACTAAAATCAAAATATTTGTAAGTAGGGTAACTTAAAAATATTGCGAAAATTTGATAAAAAATACAACCAAATGGCCATTGACCATTTTTAGGCAGAAAAAAGGTGAAGATTTGGCAAATATTAATTACCATAAAAAACCGCAAAGCCACACACACACATGGAAAAATATCTGGACATTCTTGCTTAGTTAAAAATATATCGCAATTAAAAGTTGTATGTAACATCGGGTTTGGCCACCCTGTATAGTCGTGGCACATAGCTGCGTGGATTTAATACGGCAAGGCATTCTTTAAACAACCTTTGACCGTTCAGTATACCTAGAGTCTTGTTGTATAGATAAATTGAGAGTGCGTGTTTATGCTATACCGCAGTATGTATTTATTTTGCCATGTCTTGTGTGTTTTAGGTTTATATACCTTCTTAGAAATCTAACCAAAACTTTTAGTCGTAACTGTACCTACTCATAGATTTTGCAAAGATTAAACTATACATAAATACTCGTAATATACTCATTAGTTTTAACAATAAGCAAATTATAATGATGTCAAAGTTATTCCGATGTAATTAAATTGATAACATCGTCACGCCAGACGGGCGTGGGTCCAGGCCACTGTTGTCCTGCCTCTGTCAAGCCCACAGAGTTTCTTCGGCGAGTGGGGAAGGATCCCACGTCTTTCATTTAGGTGGACTAATTTCAAGCTTCGAGAAAACACACTCTTTGAAAGTTGTTTGATGAGAACATACAAATACACATCAAGAACTTTGTATGAGCACTTAAAAAGTTTTTTAGATACGTTTCCATATTTATTTGCAGACTAATTTTCTCTTCAAGCTATATACTGAACCTGCTAAAAAAACTTCGCATTTGTTTATAGGATGAAGTAAATAACTTATACATTACAATTTCAGTGATTCCCCGTGATTTCTTGTGGAATAAGTGGATCAGCACTAATTGCGCTGATGCTATTCAGACTTCGCCCACGTTATCAATGAACGAAGAACGAACGGTGTGGGTAGTACAACAAGATAATAACACCAGAGACATTTTATATTCGTCGTTGGCTCGAATACATCTCAATGAGATCGAACTGTTATTTTTAGGACCTATCAATGGGCATTCAGACGCAGAATAATAAATAATTTATTTCCAAATGGAATTATTTTAAAAGCAATTTAACAGAATTTATTCATGTGTCCATTAATAAGGCTTTTATCAAAAGAGAGAAAGTGTTCATGAGAACCTATCATCAATGTATTTCATCAGTGATGACATTTTAACTAATACTGTATATTATATTATAATTATTAAGCTTTTAACATTTAGAAACTTACTTAGTTTTGTATTTTTCAACAATTAGGAATTTAGGAAATTATTGATTCATAATTCAATTCAGTCGATATCAAAAAAAGAAAAGAAAAGTATAAACTCATTGCATAAAGATTTGAGCTTTCAACTGTTACGTTAAGCCGATATTACACGGTTCAATTTCGGTTCAATATTGCTTTTAATTTCATTGCTTCAATGGCATTGACACATCTAAATACATTTCGAAGCGATTGCACAATCTCATTGAAAGCTTCGTTTCACCGAACGCTTTCAATGCAATTGTAACAATATTGCTCATTGTTCAATGCGGTTGAAACGTGTAACATGAAGATTGAACGATTACTCATTTCGCACACCGCACGACAGTGAATGCACGCGGACTTGGACGCTTGCGCACAGGGATTTTCGAAAATGGTATTCAAGTGGCGTGACTGTCATTTTCTGCTATTTTTGGAACGTTTCCAAATGTAGTGAGTGTTTGTGGAATAAAAAATCTATTTGTTTTTTTAATTTTTTTTTTCTAATATGATTTCGGATCTTCTGCCAATTCTACGAATAAGATGCTTGAGGCTCCATTAGTTATCCTTCTCGAAATCTACGGTCGCACCCACCAACGTCAAGATTTTCTTTTTTTTTCATTACTTAATTCATTTATTAAATAGTCGCAGATTAAAAAACCCCGCTCGTACGAGTTGGCGCGACATTGCATTGCGCTGTAATGAACATTGATTGTCATTTAAACAATTTACGTGTATATTGGTAAAGTCGTTCAATGTTCAATGTTCAATGCTTTTCAATGGAATTGTTTCAATTTGATTGAACCGTGTAATATCGGCTTTACCCTCGTACAATTTTAAATACAATGGATTTCTCGGGCAACGGATTACTGTTCGCGTCTTTGTGTTGCAAGGTTGAATTGTCCCTTATTGTTTTACATATAAGAGATATTGATGATAACATTTAAATAAATACTGGTATCCAGCTGAATCCGGTTTGACTGGGAGCCGGCCCCAATATAGTTGGGAAAAGGCTAGGGCAGGAGTATGGGTAAACCCCGAATTAAAATTAATTTTACTTATTATTTGGACTTTACGCAAAAAGCTTGGAAGTCAACCCGGGTAACCCTAGGTTTACTCCAACTTCTAGCATTACCCGTAACATATCCAAGATACTAAACACATGCCATTCTTAGGGCGCTACAAACTTAAACGGTTCGGAAGTATTTGTTGAACGACTAGGCCGACCCGAATTAACTACTACAGTATATTGTATTTTATTCCGCTGTTGCCGATCGGGTAGTCCATTAAATAACAACTCGTAGTCTTCGTCCCACATTCTTTACACTACTGAACTACTATTGATCGCAGAACCCGAATGTCATAGCTGAGCGACCTTTTCGCGAACATTCATCTACTGCTGTGGCAATTAATGTCGGCCCACTTAAGTGTGTAGCGTCCCTGAGAACTCTCATATCTAAGTTGTCGTATAAAGACGCTATCAATAGGTACTGTAGCAGTAGGTGTAAAACAACCGCGCCGTATCGCGTGACGTCACGACACAGGCGTCACCTGCTGAACTTAATCACACCATTAACATCAACTAGTAAGGTACAGAAGTTCTACAACGAGCGAAAAATAGTCGAAGTCATGACATGGAAATTGTCGTATACTTTTCGCAAGTATGCGCTTCGGGAATCATCGACTATATTTGGGAATATGTTTATAGCAGTCACAACCATGAAAGTAGGTATAGCAATCACGACTACAATAAGATTAACAATTCGATGCAATCCAAACATGCTTCCACGATGTTTGACTCTTTTCGACTCAAAATTGACTAGATGTGACCACGAGAGCCTGATAGGGGGAAATTAGACAGAATCACGCAATCATAGGCTCATTACTTCAAAGCGCGTCAGTATCAGAACCTATAAGGCTGGCTTCATGTAAATTTTGACGTTCAAAAGGTGCTGATTTACAGCCTAGTTTGAATAAATGACTTTTGATTTTGATTTTATACCTCAATGTAGCCTCAAATTAGCCTCATTGTAGCCTCAATGTAGCCTCAATGTAGCCTCAATATAGCCTCAATGTAGCCTCAATGTAGCCTCAATGTAGCCTCAATGTAGCCTCAATGTAGCCTCAATGTAGCCTCAATGTAGCCTCAATGTAGCCTCAATGTAGCCTCAATGTAGCCTCAATGTAGCCTCAATGTAGCCTCAATGTAGCCTCAATGTAGCCTCAATGTAGCCTCAATGTAGCCTCAATGTAGCCTCAATGTAGCCTCAATGTAGCCTCAATGTAGCCTCAATGTAGCCTCAATGTAGCCTCAATGTAGTATCAATGTAGCCTCAACGTAGCCTCCATGTAGCCTCAATGTAGCCTCAACGTAGTCTCAATGTAGCCTCAATGTAGTCTCAATGTAGCCTCAATGTAGCCTCAATGTAGCCTCAATGTAGCCTCAATGTAGCCTCAATGTATCCTCCATGTAGCCTCAATGTAGCCTCAATGTAGCCTCAATGTAGCCTCAATGTTGCCTCCATGTAGCCTCAATGCCAATTTTCATTACCAAAGCGTACACCTATTTCAAGTTTTACTGTACAGCATTCTCAAAGTAAGCATTCTTAAAATTGTATTTTTCGCATTGCTTGTGGCACTTTATGTAACTACATGAAGCATGTCAGTGTGTGAGCGCGTATTCGCTCGCTGTGTAAAGTTAACCTTCTGTATCTATCCTATTATATTATATCACTATTATCTATGAGCCACGACTTGTGACACAGCAGGGCTGGTTACGCGCGATTATTTCAACGAAGACGATTTCATTAGCGCTCGTGAGTACTCGTCAGTGGTCGGATTTCAAGTGATTTGCCTTTGTAAGTAGGCTTGTCTTCAGAACATAATTGATCCAATTTCAAGTTGTGTTATGAATTGATAACTAAAATTTATTTTTCTACTTCAAGTTAGCCTTATTCTTTTATCAAGTCTTCTAAATGTGATATACACAATTACACATGTTTCGTGGTTTGAAATAACCCTTAAACTACGAGCAAACCGCAAGCTTATTAATTTGGTTCATAAAGGTTTCGCTTCTAAAACGTAAAGCTGCCGCACTCAAAGGAAGGACCCTCAACTTTGAGCCCGCATGGAATTTAGAATTCTTGTAATACTGGGGAACGACTACGTATACATAGCTAGAACATTCAGCAATTATCATTCGCCGAGGATAATTTTAAAGATAAGAGCGAGTAAACCTGTATTTCAGAGACTAGATAGATGTGGGTGTGGACGGAGCTACCGCAGTCCACAGGGCTCCTAGAAATATCCTAGTCCTTACTAATATTAAAAGTGAGTTTGTTCGGTAGATACGCTTAACTGATATTGATGAATTTCGGTACAGAGATTAGTTTCAGAGGACTCTGAAGTGGGTTATAGGCTACTTAACGCGAGCAAAGCTGCGTGCCAAAACCTAGTAACAAATAAAGGACACACCATTAAGATGCAGTTTAACGGAACACTGAAAACATCACATTGACTTGTAACCGAATCTTTCACCTCACCGTCAACTTTGATCAGTGACAGCTCATTAATATTACCTCGAAACACGTGTAATCCTCGCACAGATATGACGCCATTAAGTTAATTACATCACTATCTCGTCTCGTACGAGATGATCTGCGATCACACGGCTCATTGTGCCGTAATGGCGGCGGCGGCGGTGGTACACTCGAGCAAAATGTGTGGTGTACTGGCAAAGCTATTAAAATAATCATTGAGTTTTTTCTGCTAGTTCTTCTCAGAGTCCGCCACAGCGGAAGTGTCAATCACTTCTTATTTGTTTGAAGTGATTTTGATATTCTATTTTTAGAATAAATTATATTCATCTTTTCAATATGCTGATGTTTATTTGGTTGTGTGCGTAGTAATAACTTTTAAAGCTGGCCTAGTACCTATTAAACCTACATGAAAACTTAACCAATATTTTTATTCTACAACTATGTGTAATGTAGCTTGGCTGGCAACACTCCATTTTTTATAAGTATTGATACTTTTTTGGTCGTTTTGATACTTAAACTGAAGCTCCTGAGATGATCAGTCGCGGGGAACAAAACTAGCTACCTACGTTAAACTTAAAACAATGACATGGTGTCTAAACAGGACACTCACAACATTGCTTAGGTTACAATGTAAATGATGTAAGCTGCCTGCATAGCAAATAGATCGTTCGCCTGTATAAGTATTGTTACGCCCTTGGATCAACCACGCGCGCTAGATGGATCACCTTGTCTACTGATTGCGAACTACATTGTTCTATGATCGATCACATTAGCACGGATTGCTTCTAGTTTGATAGCCGGCGAACTGAAACCAATCCAAGCGAACTACAAAGTTTTGGTTTGAGTTGGTGATGAACTTTCAATTCGGTTGAGCGTTATGGTTTATAGTTTCAATTCCTGATAAGGAATAGTGCATGTGGTATAACTATATATATTTGTAAATACACCCGTTAACGACGTACCTCTTAAGAAAGTAATCTAGTATATATTAATGATAGGTACCTAATTGAAATAAGAAGTTCATCCATTTCTTGAACACAATATTGTACGGTAACAGACTGGTTTCTTATAGTAGTTATGTTATAAGTTTGATAGCCCTCGCTTGTCGATAAATTTGCGCGCATACTTGATTTGATTTATAAAAAGTGTGATAAATAATGCCCATAATTCCCAACAACTGGTTGCATTTCTTCCCGGTGAATACAATACAATGCCGGTGTATTTCTTCAGCTGCAATCAGTGCGCAGCGTGCAGCACAATCAGTCGACATTAATATTAATAAGTATAACGTTGTTTCCAGCCAGGGCTGACAAGCTGACGATAATTTTTCGAACAATGCTAAACATTTTAACTTAATTTTATATGAGGCTCTATGCTCTTTAAACATATTATTATTGTAGCCCACTTGCACTAACCAGAGTTATCTATAAACTCAGAGTTAGTTGCTACCCGGCTCATTCATTATGTATGAAATATGTGTTATCTAAGACAACTCTGGTTGATATCTAAGACATTATAGTCACTGAAAACAAATATTGTATTTAGTTGAAAATTGTACGTGGAAATTCATCCTCTAAAGATTGATTGTCCATTTATACTCGACAGTATTTGGTTTGGCACGAATGGAATGCAACGAAATCGAAAGGAATTTATAAATATTAAAACCCCTTCGTTTGTTCGATAGCCAGTGTTAATTCTACTAATTTTCAAACAACGTTCGCATTCGCATTCTCAGTCGCAATCAGTCAAGAAACTTCATTTTTCATACATTTTTGTCAGACAGCAGCAGCAGCAGCCCTGTCTTGCCACAGCCTATTTTATTGCGCAGCGGACGCAGCACAATGCGAGATAATGACAGCGCGACACTCGCGAACACAAATATTTGTTCGGTGATTATCCAATACCGCTGTGTGGTGACATATTATTACACTGTGGCGTTACTCGTACATCGTGATATGCAGGGCTGATTGCGGAGTTACATCGAGTGGCGCTGGCGACGAGATTGGGGACCAATCATGTATGATGTGGTAGCAAGGCGTTATGGGTTCTTGATTTTGTTTTTCGGTTTTGTTGTACAATATTATAATAGGGTTTTTTGTTGTAAATTCAGGATTTTATCAACGATGACTGCGAAAAAGATGATAAAAAGCGTTCTTTGTAAGAGTAGCATTGGTTTTAAATGTCAAGTATATTACTTTTTGTCCATTACCTAATTCGAAAGCGCAACAAAACATGCAATCTCACAATCAGTGTCATTGGTCCTTAGTCCCGCGCGAAACAAACAGCTCGTTGAACTCGTGACGACGTTTGCATGCATTACATTACATTGCATTTGGCATTACATTACATTACATCCTCAGCTCTCAACATTGAATACACTGAGTACTCGCGGGTGCTAGTCTGTGCGAGCTCTAATTATAATGATCAAGTCTTAGAGCTTGCAGGACGCGCGCAGTGGAAGCAGGACCAGAATAACAGTTGAAATTCAGAATTCAAACAATAGGTTTTGTTTTATCTTAAAACCGTGTTGTGTTTATTTTCAAGACTTTCCTTCTGCGAGACAGATCCTGAAGTGTCCCCGGGGCATCATTTGCTACACTGAATCTTTCTTACAATTTATGTAGTTCTTTAGGATTTTGTACAGTCTTATATTCTGTCGTAAGACGTGAGCGACGGAGGTGCAAACACTTCTAAAAAGATATATTATAGAGACTCACAAGTAACTTAAATATAATTTTCTAAATTATGTAGACCATACAAACCTTCCAATTTAATCAGTTTACTTATGTTAATCACAAACGTCCAATCAACAAAATAAGTTCGAGGACTAAAAACTAAAATCCACTATCAACGAGATTGTCTTCGTAACGACTTTATGCAAAACCTTAATAGTTTTACAACTTTTTAATGTTAAACCTCGTTCAGAAATCAAGCTCGTAACTTCACAAGTACTCGAACTCTCCACAAGTTTACGAGTTTAATTGAAGCTTTATTTAAGCCGGGCATAAAGCTCACGAATCATAAATTGCAAAATATTTTATGGGCATATTATCGGTTGCAATAAACGTACACAGCGGCTTCGGATAAAAAAGTGCTTCAGCGCATGATGGCAGCCATTTAAATCGGCATCGACGTCACGCAGTAAATTGGTCGGCATTACGCCTGACGTGTCGTTACACGCACGCTTGAGGGAAACGTCATCAAGTTGCAATTTGAGATGTAAACATGACTTTAGTAAGCGCGGTCATTATTGCACACGACTCTTAGGACCAAAATTAAGAAACACTATGTACTGCATTCACTGTGCAAGTCAATATCCTAACTAATATAATAAAAATCTCACAGTCATATTTATAGTATGTTTGTTACGCTTTTACTTATAAATCCAATTTTGATACAGATTTAGATGGGACCCTGGAAAAGGTGCGGGCGAAGCCGTGGGCAAAAAATAGCAAATAATATTTAAGAAAATTGTTACTCTCGTGATAGAACTGTAACCTTGTCCGCCATGGTCGGGGGATGGTAGCCCTGCCGCGACACCGGGTACCCTGCCGATATATCCAGTCCATTCGCCAGCTTACGTCCTTAAATCCGGTTAATGTATGCCAACGATCGCGAATGTATCGCAGATATGAAGCCATAAAATTGAAAGCGTCCCTTGTTTGTTGAGTGTGTACACCAAAATGTAACGAACAGAAGGTTTACGTATTCTCACACCAAAATTACATCGAACATCGTTTTGACAGGATAGAGTCTGTACTGACTTTAAAGGTCTGTCTCAGCCAGATAAAAAATAAACTAGCCTAAACTAAGCATTGAAGCAAAGTACTAATTACGCTTCAATGCTTAGGTAAGACTAGGGGATAGGTATTTTGTACACTAGTACAAACTATTGATCTTATTTACCTGTTACTTTCACCGATAAACTATACCTAAGCTTTATTTTCTCACATGGATTAAAATGGTCCATCAAATACTCGTAGTTACAATAGCATTTATTCAGTTGAGTCATCGAATGAACCTTCTGACATTACTGTTGTGTGATAGGGACACATAATTGTCGCCATTACTGTTGATATTTGTTATTTGGCTGAAAACGGCCTGTGTGTAGTGTGCCAGTGTGTGCCAGTGTGTGCCAGTGTGTACCAGGGTGTGTCGCCTGTTGTCAGTGGTTCCCTTGTTACGACTTTATAATCGGTGATGAAGTTGAATAATTTTACATTTTATTTATTCTTTATTATTTGGTTGTGGTCTCTACTACATGAGCCTGTTTAAAAGCATGAGCAGAACATACGCTTATCTCCGTAACGTAATTTCAGAAAAATCTTAATTTTTGTCATGTCCATTTGCAACATAAACTATACTGAATATACCTACATAATTATTGTTACAGTCTTTATATTAGTACTACGTTGAGTCACATATTTAAATTTCAATCTCATAAGCATAGTTATCCCAGCATTATATTTGCAATTCTCCAATAAGTATTTTTTCAAACGTGTTTCTCCCTTTAAAAACATACACAACTCTCGTAATCTAAAACTGTACAATTCTTCCCATTCTTTTAAATGCAAACGTTCTCCGAGCAACTGCAAGTGCGCGTGAAGCTGTGAACGCTATCAGCTCGCATCAGCGCGGGCGCCGGCGGGGGGAGGGGGCGGTGTCAGTAGGAGCAGCAGTGAGGGGGCGACCAGTGCTTAGCACTCGCGGAGTGTGTGCTGCTCCGGAGTGCAATGAGCTTTATTGCCAAGTAGAGTGATGGAACAACGTTTAGACTGAGTAATTGTCTGTGCAAATTGTTTTATTGAATCATCATGCAACATGTTTGATTTCTTATTTCGTAAATGACAATATCCAATTGAAACATAATGGGTTAGTGATCAGCCTATCCCAGTAAGTGTGGATACCGCAGGTCACACGTCGCTAGTCATAAAAAAAAAATAGGTATGAGCTGTCCTCATTTTTTTAAGACACTTTTTCAGTAGTCGTTTGCTCACTGCTGAGCTTTCTAACTAGCCCACCTCAAGTTCAAAGAGTGACTACTGACATGTAGCCCCCGCCAGACAGCACGCGACAGTGGCCTGCCACTAGCGCGCGCCGCGGCGCCGCTTGCCTCTTACGTGACACCTCCGCCTCGTCGCCGCAACAGTTGAGCGAGTGCATAACTTTAAATATTCATGTTATCACTTAGCGACAGATTATGCGCGATGAATATGCGAGCGCGCGGCGCCGCCTGCACCGCCAACTAAATACCACATCATTATTTATGAGCGACGAAATTTACTGACTCTTATTTTTCAAGTGGACAAAAGATGCCTCTTGTGTGTTCAGCCCTCGAAAACTCTATGTTAATGCGCTCAGTCTACTTGAATGTAATGCAATTTGCGAAGTTTATAATGTGAATGTCATCTACTTTCACCATTAAGTTAACTATACGTACAACATGAAAAGTATGTTCAGCTTTAAGAGATTAAGAAAACTATATCCAACGTCTCCACATTTCTGTAACGATATCACCTTATCTTAGCATTAGCGGGCGCCATATTCCTCGGTACTCGCGAGTTCACTCCAAAGTTCATACTTTTCTTGTATAAAGTACGTAGTGTTCAGGATAGGATCGGTGCTTTGCTAATATAGTCTTATTCAAACTTGAACGGGTTAAGACTGTGAAATGTTTACATTAAATCTGGCGCGAGTACTTCTGTGCAGAGGGAACGCAAATGATAGGACGTCGCGTAGCACTTGCTACGGCGTAGCAATGCCTACGGCGTAGCAAGTGATCGCTACCATAGCGTAGCAATAAATACTGAGTCCACAAAGAATCGATATCATCATCACCGACCAACTACGTTGGGATTGGTTTCCTTTCTAATATTACGGATGCAACTGAATACTAATTATTTACATGGAGCAACTGCCTCCCCAATCCAGTTACTGAGTAAACATGATTCCCCGTGACAACACTGGTTATCTTAAGTCACTAAGAATCGATGCGTCAGTGAATATTTCATGTTTCCCTGTCCGCACCTAGCTGACGCGCCGTGATCCCCTGAGCGATGGCACTCATCCGTCGCTGCCATCCTCCCAGCCCTCCGCCCTCTGTCCTCCGTCCCTCTCGCCACTCCTCAGCGATAGTAGACATTTGTCACGCACAGGGAAGCGATCCGCTGCCACTTACTGCGGACCTATTAATTACTGGCTCGTTAGGGATGACACTCAATAGCCTTGTAGCTTGAAGGAGGACGATCGAAATTATCTCATAATGAGAGATGTCTGGTTCAATGAACTTCTATAGTTGTTTAGTTGTAGTATAGGAGTTGGTATCAGTCATTGCCCTTCCCCTTATTTCTATTCGTGGAAACCCGAGCAAACTATGTTCCTCTATGTCACAATATGTTTTTAATTAGAAACATGTGTTGAGGATCACTAAGAATATCGATTCAGGAAGTAATGACATACTAAATTATAAATATATGAGTAATTTGGTATTTCTGTTACGTTTCCACAACTAAAGCACTGAACTATTTGATGAATCTTGGTAAAGAGATATATTGGATCTTGGACAAGGAGATGGGATACTATTTATCCTGTGAATACGGTGTCATGGGATCATGTCCCACAACCAAGGCTGATGATCCGATTTAGAAATGAGAGAGAAAAAAGTAGAGGGATCCGTGACCGTTATAGCCACGCTAGAACGCAACAGTTTTAGTTATGAAGTAACAATCAAAACTTGAGTATGAATTAATTAATATCAGCAAAGGAACCAGTGCCTATCTGTCGAAGATAATGGCGACTAACTGTGTGAGACACCAGCTAGTAGCTACCAGTAGGTGCGATGTCTGAATAATTCACAAGATCGCTTGCTCTCCTCCCCTGGGACGAGGTTTCAGGATTTTCGGCTTAGGCACCGTGAAAATTATTAGCAAAGCATGAATAAAACGATTTTGTTTATTTTCCTCTGAGGAGCGCAGCCTGTTAATATTTGATGCTCCTTCATGTTTTGCTAGCCGTACTAAACTCTCGCATCAAATGTTTATATTTTACGATCGCTTTATTTTTACGTTGAACAATAAGTCGAAGGAGATGTTTTACTTAGTCATAGAATGTTGCCTGTCACAATGTGGCAACCCTTGCTAATACATGAATGAAATGTTGGCATGTCGGTGATTACAGTATCAAATAGTTCCGAGTTGTCCTCCATAGTCCTCGGTTGCACTTTTTGTCCGTCCTCGAACCCTTTGTCCCGGCCTCGGCGTCGCCTTTGACGGGCGCTTGTGTACCGGGCGAGCTCTCCGCAGAAATCTTATCTGATGTTTAACTCGTTAAGAATTAGCTGCCGTCTTCTAGAAAGCAGTCAAGTGGTAGAAATCTGTTCTATTAAGCGCTGCAATGGAGCTTCTTCATGTATTTGGTTGTCTTTCTGTAAACTAAAATAAATAAGAATCTGGTTACTTAGATATTTTGTAGTAAAGAATTTAACGTTACGGTCGTCCAAACTAAATGAGTTTTACATTGAAATAAGTACTCATAAAGATGTTTAAAAATCTTACCGTGGCGTCATAAAAACTTCCATGACAGGCGGGGGCCGGCGTCGCGTCACGTCTACTTTTTATTATTATGACGTCATTAATCTGGCTTTGGAGGTCGATGTAAATCTTATAATGCCCTGATCTGCTTTGACCTGAAAATAAGAAAATTATGAACATAAAATATGAACTACTTTGCGTCTATTCAATGTAACATTTCAGACGCTACTATGCTCCTTAGCTAAGTCTATTAAATAGTTATTTATTTCGGCGATGTCATTTTATATTAATTGTAACAAAAACAGGGCTATGACTATTAGTTAATTAGCAGTGTCCCAGCGGTTGGCAACACTGACACAGCTAGCGCTATGTTGCTAGCGGCAGACTGATGCCGGCGAGTGATCAAACTCGACTCAGCTTGTGTTCACAGCTTGTATCGAGTTCACGTTATACATGAGCGCTGGCTGATCAGTAATGCAAGATACTCAACTATTTGTCCTCGAGGTAACCCAGTAATAGCTGTAGGTACTTCAGTGAGTTTTCTCCGCAGAACTCGACTAAGGATATGTGATCATGAAGTTGAAAAGTAAACATCTTGTGAGTTTTCCATGTAACACTTGTCTACGAATTTCAGTATTTATTGTCGACGTCTTTGATGAAAATGTGACGTGATTTGTATTGTTAAGTTTGAAACATTATGTACCTAAGCTGTAAAGTCCCCAAACAACTATAGTAAATGTAAAAGTTTTGGTGCAAATACATACTGTTATACCAGTTGCAATTATTTGATCTTTAAGGAATAGAGTCTAGTCATGTATCACGAATTAATCAAACTCATAGAATCTATTTCAATTTAACCTCTTTTGAATTATCAAGATTGGTCAGTCAAAGAGATGAAGCTACTTGCACGTTCTAAAACGTAAATCTCTACGAAGAAGAATGTGAATCTAATATTTCAAAAGAAAGAAAGAAAGAAAGAAAGAAAGAAATAATTTATTTTGCGATGAATGTGGGTATACGAAATTAAGATGTCGATAATGCAATAACAACACACACGGAACATCACTTACGGAAATTACCTACAAACGTTTTTCAAACATTGTATCACAGAACAAATAATTTGAATATACATGACGGCGCGCAGCTAAATTAAAAGTTAAGCCAAGATTTAAGATGAGAGACTGATTGTGTTATTTTGTTGAACAGTAATTATTGTTAAATTCAATATTAAAATGGTGATTTATTTCAATTGGTCGAAAATATTATTATGGTGATTTATAAAATATGAGCGGGTAACCCCGAATAGGGTAGCAAGTTTGCGTCTACGCCGTGACAGCTGGCATTCTTTTGACAGACAGCGTACGAAGTGCACGTGTGCTAACCTATTGGCTCATAATCTAGTTTCATCTTGTGTTTTACCGTATATTTTGTTTACAAATGTAATCGAATAAAACGAGTGACTGTTATGAATCATAAACGTGCTATTATTTCAACGTTTCTTCTATAACACGCCCATGATGGATGACTATCATAAAGTCCGCTCCGCTGCCCATTCTGATACTCCGTTATACATATCATAGGTTCATAGCGATTCTAGCTCAGAGTATAATCTAAGTGCAATATCATGCCATCGTGTAACACGGCGCGGCACAACTTTAGGCAATTCACCGCAGTGGCGCACTCCTATCGGCACATAGGCACCGGAACTATCGGCATTGCTTCATAAATAGCTGTGAATAACCACAGCACCACCCACTAATCATAACACAGTGAATTTGAAACTCGTAGCCAACGGCTGGAGATATTCAAACTTGTCTGGACTTAAAATGTGGATCTGTGAAGATTGCTCCGAAAGTTTCGAGAATTTTGTTCCCTTGTAGGTATTATGCGATCCCAGCTCGAGGACTAATCCGCTTCGGAATAATCCTAACTATAATAATGTTTATGAATGCAAAAGTTGGTGAGTTTGTACTGGCGGGGATGTATCGTATTTAGGTATACTGTTCGACTTGCTCGTTGGCGATAAATAAAAGTGGACTGTATAATAAGTAGGCTTGGTGTATTGCTGTTTGATTTTACAACATTGCAGCTGTCTTGGACAAACATTATCATCTGCCTAGCCTTTTCCCAACTTTATTGGGGTCGGCTTCCAGTCAAACCGGATTCAGCTGGATATCAGCATTTTACGTGGAGCGGCTGCCTACCAGACCTCCACAAATAATTATGCTAGGAAATTAGCAGAATATAGGTACATCAACTCCATTGACTACGAGGGCTAGGTATAGACTTCCGCGTTGAACGCATTTAGCTGACACAAAAAACATACCACTGTGCTGACATACTTACCATCAATTTATTTTAATGATTTTGTTGTCTAAGCACATTAGTTGCTAGGTGCAAATACCGAAAATAAACAAGAGTGCCTCGAATGTGTTTTTGTAACTTAGTAACCTAGTTTATAATTCTGCTGATGCAAATACTTTCCTGTAATAATTCTGTGTTTAGTTCTAAGTTAGTGGAGTTTAAAGTTAATTAAAATAAGTTTGCCATTACGTAATGTTAGTCATTAACAAAAAAAAAAGAATGTCCTACAGCATACTGCTTGAGCTCCTGCAGCCTGTGATACAGGATTATCCTAGTACAGGCATCTAACATTATTATACCTACATTTTTAATTATAGATTCATATTGTATTTTACCTTGTAAAATTCTGAATAAAGATTTATTATTATTATTCTCTTTATTCATCTTACAAACATACATTTTATATTTTTAAATAATATTTCAATAACAAAAAAAAAAAAAACATTTAAAAATATGAAAATAGTAGTCCGCCGGTGTCGGGAGCGGGGTCCAAGCTACCGGTGGTTAGGGCTCCAGAGAAAGGAACCTCCTCACAATACGAGCCGTATTGAGGAGTACTGCCTTCTGTATCAGGCCCTTTACCCAACTGCGTAACGCCAGCTTCGACAGGTGGTCGTCGAAGCTTTTGGCTATCAAAAGCTATATTTGGCTATTATTATTATTATTATTTACAACACATTAACTGGGTAACACGGTACTTCTTGGCAAGACTGGAGTCAATTTTCTGGATTTTGACAATCCGTAAAGACTGCCAAAGATCTACAAATGACAGCCGGGACTAACGGATTAACCGTGTTTTCCGAGGCTGAAACTCGATATGTTAAGATGGCCCATCACCCATCCACAGACCGACCCCGGCAAGCGTTGCTTAACCTTGAAGATCGACCCGTGCGACTGTAATTGTTAAGCCACAAGCTCTTCAGATAAACATAAATTAAGTAATTAAACATTTTGAGTGTGTCGTCCGTCGCCGTGGTCTCCGAGAAACCGAGTGTCCGCCGGCCGCGCCGGCTCACCCGCGCCGCTCCTCCGCTCGCTGAGGACGATGACGCGTTGGTCGGTCACGTCACCTGCCCATGTTGTCTGCGTCTTCCCAACATAATACTGTTAGAAACTATTTAGACACAGTTGTGTGTGCTCAGTGGACGAGGTGGTCGAGGTGGTCGAGGTGGTTCAATCTTTGTACTATTATTATAAATGGAAAAGTTTAGATGGAAGGACGATTGTCTCTCGATCTCGACAGAACAGCTGAACGGATTTGGATGTTTGGGACAGAGATAGATTCAAGTCTGAATCAGCACATAGTTTACATTTGATCCCGACTTTCTAGCAGAAACTAGTAATGCATAAAACCTTGCAAAATATAATAAAACTGACTAAATATTGACAAAGCCTGCAGAATATAATTAAATAAATAAAATAAATAAATTTCGTGAACGACAAAGAAATCTTACAATAAAGGTCTCCAGGAAACACCATAACGCCCTCCATAATGCAGACGTGTATAATTACTCAAATGTGATTAACACGATTCTGTCGGAGCGAGCCGATTACCAGTAATTACTAATTAAAATTAATAACATTCGCGTGGGCGTGACGTCACGCGGCGTTATCAAAACGAGATGTGTCGCTGTTGTCGATAACATTTTAGTGAGAGTAACTCGGGGAAATAGTCGTTAATCTAAAGTAGTATTATGAAGAGGCAAAATTGATTGGTCAGTAAAACGTATATCTCTAATTTCTAATCTGAATACAAAACTTACTTCACTGATAGATAGCTACACTATAGCTGTGTGGTATGACTACTTTTGAACCCGAACAAATCCAGGGATCCTACAGCACAGGAGTGACTTCGGGAGGGAAAAACGCTATTATTAAAATAATAATAATAATAATAATAAAGTCTATAAAGTTCTTACATCCATTTTGAGAGCTAAAATTAATAATCACATAAGCAGCAATAACATCATGTCTGCCTCTCAAAATGGGTGTAGGAATGGGTCCCGCGGTGCTAAGGAGCTACTCCTCATTGATACGGCCATTAGCCAACAGGTTCGACGTTCCCGAAAGGATCTGTCGACATGTTGGATAGACTATAAGAAGGCCTATGACTCGGTGCCTCATACATGGCTCATGAGGGTGCTAGAATTGTATAAAATTGATGCAACGCTACGCACCTTCCTGACGTCGTGTATGGGGCAATGGAAGACAGTCCTTCGCTATCCAGGATGTCGAAATATCCAAAGGAATAGCGAACCGGTAAGGATCGAGCGGGGTATTTTTCAGGGCGATAGTTTGAGTCCGCTTTGGTTTTGCCTAGCCTTGAATCCTCTCAGCACATTGCTGGAGAATTCAGGACTAGGCTATCGGTTGAAGAGAGGTGGTCAGGTTATATCTCACCTCCTTTACATGGATGATCTGAAACTCTTTGCCCCCAATAATCTGCAACTGATGGAGCTACTGAAGGTAACTGAAACTTTCAGTAGTGCCATCAGGATGGAGTTTGGTGTGGACAAATGTGCGGTCATGCATGTAAAGCGTGGAGAGATTATGGAATCCGTGGGATGTCAACTCTCGGATTTCATAAACCTGAGATCCCTCTCTCCAACCGAAACTTACAAGTATTTGGGTATGTCGGAAGCGTTAGGCATCAGTGTTACTGACATGAAGCATTCGTTGAAGGAGCGGTTCTTTGGTCGCCTGAAGAAGGTCTTTAACAGCCTTCTATCGGGCGGAAACAAGGTGCGCGCTTTCAACGGATGGGTCATGCCGGTATTGATGTACTCTTTCGGCGTACTCAAATGGACTCAAACGGAACTTGACGCCCTGGATAGAAAGGTCCGTACACTGCTAACTGCACATCGAATGCATCACCCACGGTCGTCGGTAATGAGACTGTATATCCCGCGAAAGTGTGGAGGTCGAGGCTTTTTAAATGCTAAGACTCTCCACAATCGCGAGATATGCAGTCTCAGGGAATATTTCCTAGCTGTCGACGTGGGTATGCATCGAGATGTAGTGGCGGTGGACAAGGGACTCACCCCGCTCTCCTTGGCAAATGAGAACTGGCGCAAACCTGCGGTGCTTGACACTAACGATCGCAGGGCGGTATGGCAGAGCAAGGAACTTCACGGACGCTTTTTCCGGGCCCTGCACGGGCCCGATGTGGATCAGTTAGCGTCCGTAGCCTGGCTACGTTTTGGTGACCTCTTTGGGGAAACCGAAGGTTTTGTCTGTGCAATTATGGACGAAGTTATCATGACGAAAAACTACCGGAGATTTATTGTGAAGGACGGCACGGTTGACATATGTCGGGCATGTCACCGTCCGGGAGAATCAATTCGCCACATTATCTCTGGTTGTTCTCGTCTTGCTAACGGAGAGTACTTGCATAGACACAACCTTGTAGCCAGGATTATCCATCAGCAACTTGCTCTGAAATACTGTCTTGTGGAATCGGAGGTGCCGTACTACAGGTATGTGCCCGACCCAGTTCTCGATAATGGCAGTATCACACTGTACTGGGATCGGTCCATCATCACTGACAGGACTATTCTTGCAAATAAGCCTGATATAGTGGTGGTGGACCGAATCGAGAGGCGCGCAATGATTGTAGATATAACCGTCCCGCATGACGAGAACCTCGTGAAAGCCGAGAAAGATAAACAAATAAAATATCTTGACTTGGCTCGCGAGGTTGTCGACATGTGGGATGTGAATTCGGCAATCATTGTACCGATAGTCGTGTCAGCCAACGGCTTAATAGCCATGAGCCTCGACCAACACCTCAGGAGGCTCTCGTTAGGCAGCTGGATCAAGGGCTTGATTCAGAAAGCAGTACTTCTGGACACGGCTCGGATTGTTAGGAGGTTCCTCTCGCTGGAGCCCTGACCGCCGGTAGCTTGGACCCTGTTCCCGATACCGGTGGGCTACTATTTTTTATATTTTTAAATATTTTTATAACTTTGTATTTTAATATTTAAAAATGTAATTTATATGTATTGTACAAAAGAATAAAGGAAATAATAATAATAATATCTTGGGACAACTCACACACGGCCATCTGATCCCAAGCTAAGCAGAGCTTGTGTTATGGTAACCAGACAACTGATATACATACTTATATAATTTATAAATACATACATATTATAGATAAATTACACCCAGACACAGAACAAACAATAATGCTCATCACACAAAGTTTGTCCTGGGTGGGAATCGAACCCACGACCTCCGGCTTTGCAGTCAGGGTCACTAACCACTAGACCAACAGGCCAGTCAATATTGCTGACATAATATTTTTAACCGACTTCAAAAAAGGAGGAGGTTATCAATTTGGATGTTTATATTATATTACTGTTTTACGTTTATTCGGGCATAACTCAGTTACATTCAAAGGGATTTTCAAAATACAAATAAAAAATTAAATAAAAGAAATTTTGTACTTTGTAGTGGTTTTTTATTTGGAAGTCGGTAGTATTTTTGTAAAGAATTTTTAAATAATATTTGCAAAATTAACTTGTTTATTTATTTATTTATTTAACATAGGCACACCAACGACTTATTTACAAATCAATGTTGGAAATAAAATTTTTGAGAAGATCCTCTGTAAACAAGTCACTTACAGGCATGCACATCATTGTCAGAGTAGGTCTAATTTAATTAAGGTAATAAGTATTTAAAATGAACAAACATGGACAAAAAAATAAAAAAAAGCATTAATAGATGTCCTGAATTAAATGAAATTGGATTGAGATCACAATATTATTATTAAATAAAATTATTAAACAATTGAATTACATTTTTAACATTATAAAATTAATAACTAGATTAAATTACACTATTAACAATTAGTTCAATTAAATTAAATAAGTATTATTAGATTGTTAAATTACAATAGTTACTATATGATTGTAAAATACGATTTGAAAATATACATAGCAGTAGAAGAAATAGATGTAGGCGGCTGATCACAGGTCAATTTTAATGATTTTGTTTTTAAATTTTGGCAGACTATCGAAGAATATATCGATGCTGCTATCGATAGCGCAGGCCTTATTATAGAGAGTCAGCATTCTGTTTAGGGGAGCCTAGGTTTGTGCGACATGCCTTAGTAGCAAACGTATTAATGGTGCGCTTGCACCGGAGGTGAGAATGACGAGGTACGTCCAATCTGACTTTGCTAAGTAGGTCTGGCGTTGAAGATGTCCCGTTTACAGTTTTATGAAGTGTCAACAGATCATTTAGAACCCTTCTTTTTTTCAGTGAGTCTAGTTTGAAGTAACTTAGTCGTTCTTCGTAATCGGCTCTGTAAGGGCATTTGTGGTCCCTAAATCGCAAGCACCTAGTAAATTGTTTTTGAACGCGTTCAATACGATCTATGTGAGTGTTATAGGTCGGGCTCCAGACGGGAGATGCGTATTCTACTAGACTGCGCACTAAGGAGCTGTATAACACTTTCAGAGCCGAGGTTCCCCTAAATTCTTTGCCAACTCTATTGATGAATCCTACCATTTTCATGGCTTTTTTAATTATGTTATCAATGTGTGTGGCAAACGAAAGGTCACTACTAAGCATTACTCCTAAATCCCGTATGCTTTCAACTTGTTGCAGTGATGTTCTATCGAGAGAGTAAGTAGATCGTATGGGGTGTTTTTTCCGTGTAAATGTGATGTGATAGCATTTGCTCGCGTTCAAAGTCATCCCATTCACCACACACCAATTCTGCAATGAATTGAAATCACACTGGAGCAGAGCAACGTCTTCTTGGGTTTTTATTGGACGATAGATCTTGAGGTCATCAGCAAACAAGGAACATTGGCTATATTTGATGCAGTCGACAATATCATTAATGAACACAATGAAGAGGATGGGCCCGGTATGTGATCCCTGGGGCACACCGGATGTTGCAATGTACTCAGAAGACTCGTACCCGTTCACCACCACTCTTTGTGTACGCTTGCTCAAATAGGATCTGAACCATTCCAGAAGGGGTCCGTGTATACCAAAATCATGTAGTTTTCGCAGTAGTATTTTGTGGTCGACCCTATAAAAAGCGCTGCTGAAATCGGTGTACAGAGCATCAATCTGTTGACCAGAATCAACTTTCGTGCAGATATCGTCGAGGTATGAAACCAAATTGGTAACAGTGGATTTGTTGCTGCAGAAACCATGTTGTTGAGGGGAGAGTTGCGCTTTGACATGAGATGTTAATATAGGGCAGATCATTGATTCAAAAATTTTTGAGAAAATGGATAACATAGAGATTGGTCTGTAATTTTTAACATTTGTGAGATCGCCTTTTTTGAAGATTGGGACCACATTAGCTTTTTTCCATTCTGTTGGGAATGTCGAGGATTCAAGTGATCTGTTAAAAATTAAGGTAAGCGGACATGCCAGACTACGAGCACATTTTTTGATGAAGAGAGGTGGCAACCGATCTGGACCAGCGCCCTTGGTAACATCAATTCCGTTTAGTGATTTAAAAATTTCTTTTTCACTAAAAGCAATTTTATGGAGTGTAAATTGAGGAAATATTTGAGAACCCGTTGGTGCACCATTTGTTGAGCTATTGACAGAAAACGTAGATGAGAATTGAGTAGCAAAGAGCTGGGATATATCATCACCTGTTGTAGCTACTAACTCGTTTAATGTCATCTCGGAGGGTACTGAACTAGATTTCGAGTTCTTGGTTTTGACAAAAGACCAGAATGCTTTGGGGTTTATCCGGATGTTTTTCTCCACAGAGTGGACATATTTTTTGTAACAGCTCTTAATAAGCAACCGTGCTCTGTCGTCGAGCATTTTATACTCGATGTTGTCACGCGGGTTGCCATATTTCTTAAAACGTTGTCTTTTTTTTTTTTTTTTTTTTTTTTTATAGGATGGGAAATCATCAAATGACCCCTCCCGCTCTGGGTGGAGCGGCAGGGAGTGTCAGACTTTTACTGACTAAAACCCACCCTTAGTCCTCCTAGTGCCTTTCATCCCAGGGCCGCGGTAACTCTTTCGAACAATTCCGCAACCCTGGCAGGCTCTGGCCCTGGCGGGCCCCGTCTCCGTTGCTGACCGCTCGTTGCTGACGGCGCGTTTGGAGTGAACGCGCCGTCGACTCTGGCCTGACCTGATCGGACAGCGAGCTACCCATTGCTCGCTGTCCGCAGGCGTCAGTCACTGCGCCTTGCCCAGGAGCGTCAGTTCCTGAGAGGCGCAGCGACTGACGTACGTCTGGAGGAGGCGAAATGGGGCCATTACTGGCACTCCATTCTCGCCCCCTCCCGAGCAGTTGCAGCGGCGGCGACGGTGGTGGCGGCTGCGGCGGAAGCGACGGCGGCGGCGGCGGCGGTGGAGGAGGGTTTCTTCCTCGTCCCGGCCCTGGCGGGTGGACCGCAGGCTTTGCCCCCAGCCCAGTGATCGGCCGGCTTGCCAGCTGCCGCACATGCGAAGCAGTGTGGCGCGGCGTCACACGAGCCGGCCCTGTGACCGGGCTGACCACAGCGGAAGCAGTGGTCACTGCGGTCCACCTCCGAGGTGCAGAGTGCTCCGACATGGTTGCCAACTTGGCAACGGAAGCACCTCAGAGGTCTGGGCTCCAGCAGTTTCACCTGCGCGGAGACCCAGCCCACCAAGAGCCTTCGGCCCTCTGAGATTTTCTTGGCCGCCGACACGGGGCAGCTCACCACTACGGTTCGCATGCCCGTGTTGTCAGGACGTATGGTGCCCGCCTTCACCTCCTCTGCAGAGCACCCCCCCGTCCCGACGACGGCGGCCAACACCTCCTCCTCCGTGACGGAGTCGTCCAGGCCCAAGATGCGCATATCTATGCACTTCGTGGGTCTGGACACTCGGACGTCATCCGCGCCCAGGGACGCCCTAAGCCTTTCGGCTAGAGCGTCCGCGGCCGGACCGCTGCCTGCTCCAGGGATCTCGAGCATCCTGGCCCCGGTCATGGTGACCCTGAGCCGGAGACCCCCGACGATGCCAAGCTCACCGAGGTTGATGGCCTCCTTGGCCTTGGTGAGCGTGTTGGCATACGTCACGCCCCTCTTGACCGCGTCCGGCTGCAGCGTTAAAACTACAGCCGCGGTCTTCGGGGCGCGGAGCGCAGCCGCGACGCCTCGCGCTCGCTGCCGCCGCCTTCTTTCCCGCCTCTTTGCCGCCCTGGCTGCCTTACCCGCCTTCTTCTTCTCCCCGGCCACTTGCCATTCGGCTTGAGCCGGGGGAGGTTCAGAAGGCGAGGAAGCCGGGGGGAGCTGCTGCATGGCTGGCGCAGGAGCCTTCGCCGTCCGCGCAGCCGCCCCACCCTTCCTCTTCCTTCCCGGGGCCGGGTCCGGTTTTCCCGACACCGGCTTCGCGGGTGCCAGCCCGGACCCTTTGTCCTGGCCGGACGACCCCGGTGTGGCAGCCACGGCGGCCGCATACGACGCCGCCTTCCGGCCTGGAGCCTTCCCACTCGCCGCTAACGGGGGGCGCAGGACGATGCCCTCCAGGACGGAGAACCGCGCCTGGAAGGCAGCCATCTCCTGCCGCACAAGGTCCAGCACCTGCCCCTCCTGCGGCACGGGCTGGCTGTCCTCCTTGCGCCCCCCTTTAGGCGACCCCTGTGGGCCGGCTCCCTGGAGCCTGGCCAGGTCTGCTCGGAGCCCCGCGTTCTCCCTCTGGAGACGCTCGGTGGCGGCAGCCAAGCGGGCGACCTCCGCCCGCAGCTTGGACAGCTCGTCCGCTGGAGGCCCACCTCGGTTAGCCTCCGCTGCCGCCAGGATGGAGGCCAGCGCCGCGCTTATGGCCTTGTTTTTGGAAGATAACTTCCTTTTCAAGGCCACATCGCGGATCGCGGCCTCCACCACCTCCGCAAACCCGGCCCTCCGAACCCGCTCCTGTCCGGAGTCATCCGGCTCACCGCCGGAGGACTCCGAGCCAAGAGCCGCACGACCGCCATCTTCGGGGGGTCGTCCAGCATCCTTGGAGGCAAGGACTCTGCCCTTGCCTCCCTCGCGGCCCGTACCCCGCCTGCTGGTGGGGATTTTACGGGCCGAGGCCACCTCTTCGGTGCCGGACGACCCCTGGTCCTCCTCTGATCTGGGCCGCTTGCGGAAGGACCTGGAGTCCTCCGCAGCAGCCCCCACCCCCTCGGGTACAGGGCTCGCCGAGCTAATAGTCACCAGGTCGTCGGAGTCCAACTCGGACTCCGACTCTGCACCCAGGTGACGCTCAGGCGAGCCCCTCCTCCAATATAGCGCGCCTCTTGCCGCGCTCCGCCCGACCGACACTCTGTCGGGCGAGCCAAAACTATGACCGATCGGGTCCTCCTCGGATAATTCGGATCGGGGGCCTCCTCGGCCCTTGTTGCCATCGGCAAACGGTTGGTGGACAGCCCTGTTGCCCCCCCAGAATACGAGGGGCTTGACGCACGAGGCGTGGCGGATTCTCGGACCGCTGTGCAGTCCGTACCGCCCTGGGGTAATATCTGTTTACCAGGCCTGTCCATGATTGTCCTTTTTAAGGGTGCGGTCCCTTTCTCCCCTTCTCTCTCAGTGCTTGCTCGCTGCCCTCACAGTCACGTCTGATGATCAGACGCGTACCAGAGAGCAGCGAGCAAGCCGATGAGACGCACACCGTCCGAGGACCCGAACACTGCTCAAGTCTCCGAACGATGTGCCCCTCTTGTGTTGTGTCTCTCTTGGTCTGGTCTCTCACTTGGGACCTTCCGGCATGAGTGGCTCTACCGGCAAAGCCCCCAAGATCATTGAGACACGCAAGCCCCACCACGACGACAACGTGGAGACACGGTTGGTGGGGTAAAACGTTGTCTTAACTTCTCTTTTTCATTGAGAACACTTACTAAGGTTTTAGAGTACCACGGGGGAAAGTTATTGCTAACATGCTTAATTTTGGGAATGTTCTCATTAATAATTGTATGAACAGATTCATAAAGTGCCTCTACCATATTATGATCAACATTCGTACACGATTCCAGTCTCTCTCTCCAGTGAATTTCTCTTAGCTTTTTATTTATTAGTGTGTAGTCAGCCGCCTTAAAATCAAAAGTAGGTAATTTAACACGTTTTAATGGCACATACGCCTTGAAAGCAAAATCTATTTCTAAAGAGGGGTGGTGACAATCTTCTTTACAAATTGGTGAAATAGCGCTTCTGACCTCTGCACATTGTATGTTAGAGATATAAACATCAATCATAAGTAGATAGAAGCTAGACAATCTGACAGCAGTCCTGCTAAATGGCATTGCTATCTACCCAGTTACTGGGTTGTGGAGATCAGATATAATATCGCTTTATTTAAATACTGGTATTTAGCTGTATCCGGCAAGACTGGAAGCCGCCCTGACGTTACTGTGAATATTTATTGATTTTATCAATTGGCAATCAATTATAAGAAGAATGATTTTAAACAGTTATTATAATTTCCTGTCTGAACTATATTTAGATGTATCGATTTTGTATTTAGTTGTATTCACTCGCATTTTACACATAACAATAATATACGTTTTTTTCACGCATTGCGTTTTTATAAAAAATATCGACTGTTTCTATCTCAGCGGCATAGTAGCGGCATAGTTCCAATCTCAGCTACATTACAATCTCAGCTACATTAGTCTCAGCTACATTACAATCTCCGCTACATTAAAATCTCAGTTACATTACAGTCTCAGCTACATTACAGTCTCAGCTACATTACAATCTCAGCTACATTACAGACTCATAAACATTATAATCTCAGCGACATTAAAATCTCAGCTACATTACAGTATCATCTACAGATTTTTTTAGTCATCAGATACATAACATTACAACCCTTACATGTAGAACAATAGGGTTATTGTTCTACATGTAAGGTTGATTGCAGCTCAACGAGGATTACTTTGTAACTCTTCAGAACACCTTGTGGTAAGTTTTAAAATCGTGATTCTATATACAACAAAGATAAAATTGTATTCTTGTATTGTAACCTTTTAGAGCAACATATTTTCAATCAATATTGGCCACGTAAGAGCGTTTGAAGTGTAAAGATTGTTTCCCATCTACGGACCGACCTTGGCAAGCGTTGCTTAACCTGGTGGACCGACCCGCTCGGCTGGTATTATATACGTTGAGCGTACGAGTCAAGCAGCGTCCGCGTCGCGCCACGTTCCGGTGTGAACACAGCGACAATGGCGCCATCGCGTTATGTTCGAACAACATTTGATAAACTACTGGCTCTAAGGGATATTTTGGAGTCTTATGTTTATTTCTTTAAGAATATTTAAGGTAAAACAATTGCACACAGTATTTAAAGTTCACATCACTGAGGCTCCTAGCTAGGCTTACTAGCATTGTCAGTTTGCAACTTTTTATAGAAAATCAGTGATGACTCTTTCTCTGCCCATCACCTTGACTGTGGCTAGCGTGAATGCTATGACGTCGAGTAAGGAGCTGAGTTCCGTCCCAGTGAGTCAGTGGGAGCCGGTGATTAATGCCCGCGCAGATTACTGCCGACAAATTAGAGTTAGTAAGCTGCGAGCGAGGCCCGCGCCAGAGATGAGATGCTTGCGTCGTAAGCTGTTCTGTTTTTGGTTTAGGATCATGTTTTTATTTTTACAGATTTTTTGGATAACTTCTGGTTTGTACAAAACAATTGTGTTATGTATGGCGTGTAGTATTTAGACAACAAAAGGTAACAACTAATGGGTAAATTAGGAGTCGGGTGAGTGACGAGAAATGTAGTAAAAAAAGAGACCAGTAGCTTTTAAGGTGGTAAGTTTTCATTAAAAAAAAACTTTTAGACAGAGAATGACCATTCCGTTATTCATGGTAACACTTCGAAACCCCCACGAAACCAAAGCACCGGGCGACAGGGGGGGGTGAGGTGATGCAGGCAGAGTGTGGGGGGCGGGGAGGAGACAACAATTAGGCGACATTCCGGCGCCTGCAATCTAAGTGGAATGCCTTTAGGTGAGCACACGATTTATCGGCCGCAAGCGCAAAGTAGGCGAACCGCACCGGCCCGGGCTAAGTCGACCGTCCACTACAACCTGAGGCTAACTTAGCCCTGCTTTGTATGAGAATGTAGTAGCATCGTCCACTGCTCGCCTCTGCCACGCTTTGCACGAATGTGTGACACACGTAGTTCAACTGTATGCCTCTCCTCTGACCATCCACTGCTGTGTAGGATGTGCATGGATGTTTACCACGTTTACAGCAATCGATCTGCTTAACCTTGTCCCAACCATGTCAGGGTCGGCACCAGCCTCACCGAGTGCTGCTGAGTAACAGCATTAATCTTTTTTTTTTTTTTTGAGGATGGGAAATCATCAAATGACCCCTCCCGCTCTGGGTGGAGCGGCAGGGAGTGTCAGACTTTTACTGACTAAAACCCACCCTTAGTCCTCCTATTGCCTTTCTTTCCAGGGCCGCGGTAACTCTTTCGAACATATTCCGCAACCCTGGCAGGCTCTGGCCCTAACGAGCCCCCGACCCATGCTGACTGCTGCTGGTTTGGCGCGCGTAGAACACCATGGCCTTTTCTGATCAGTTCCTGGGCGGCGCAGTGGCTGACGTTCAACAGGAGGGGGTGAAATGGGGCCATTATTGGCACTCCATTTCAGCCCCATCCGGAGCCCGTTGTAGGGGCTCTACTGCGGCTGTTGCAGTAGCAGCAGCTGCAGTGGAACCGGCAACGGCGGCAGAAGAAGCGGCGGCAGTGGCGGCGGTCGCGGCAGAGACGGCGGTGGCGGAGGGCTTCCTCCTGCTTCCGGCTTTGGCGGGTGGGGCGCAGGCCCTACCCCCAGCCCAGTGGTCGGCCGGCTTGCCAGCTGCCGCACAGACTGCGCAGTGCGGCGCGGCGTCGCAGGAGCCGGCCCTGTGACCGGGCTGACCGCAGCGGAAACATAGACCGCTGCGGTCCACCTCCGAGGTGCATTGAGCTCCCACATGGTGGCCCACTTGGCACCGGAAGCACCTCAGAGGTCGGGGTTCCAGCAGTTTGACCTGCGCGGAAACCCAACCCACCAAAAACCTTCGGCCCTCCGAGATGGTCTTGGCCGCCGACACGGGGCAGCTCACCACAATGGTTCGCATGCCCGTGTTGTCAGGACGTAGGGTGCCCGCCTTCACCTCCTCTGCTGAGCACCCCCCCGTCCTAACGACGGCGGCCACCACCTCCGCTTCCGTGACGGAGTCGTCCAGGCTCAAGATGTGCATGTCAATGCACTTGGTGGGCCTGGACACACGGGCATCGTCCGCGCTTAGGGACGCCCTGAGCCTTTCGGCTAGAGCGTCCGCGGTTGGGCCGCTGGCTGCCCCGGGGATCTCAAGCATCCGGGCCCTAGTCATGGTGACCCTTAGCCGTAGGCCTCCGACGATGCCAAGCTCACCAAGGTTCACCGCCTCCTTCGCCTTGGTGAGCACGTCTGCGTACGTCACGCCCCTCTTCACCGCATCCGGCTGAACAGCATTAGGCTAGATTGTTGTCAGATATCTATGATTCTGACTACTTGTGACGACTGTCGTAAGTTCTACAAAATCCAGCCGGGACCAACACCTAGCATATACAGATTGATTTCGGCAAGCGTTGCTAAACCTTGTTGATCGAACCCGGTTGTTATTATTAACCATGCTACCAGCGACCAAGCTGGCAGCAGGGTTTTTAATAACTACCATGTATTTGGCAGCCATGTATCGGTGTGGAGCGTATTCGTGAGTGATACCACCTACGTTATTATACAAAGTGTAGCAAAGTACGCTTGCGTAGCGTAGCCGTGGACTGCTGTGCATGAAACCTTTATGCCAACACAGCGTGCAGCGTATTTGCTGCGCTTTTTGCAAGAGCCAGTAGAAGTCTTCTCACTCGGATGTAGAGCTCAGAACATTACCAGCTCTTTCTAATTACGTGTCGGATGCGCATCGCAAACTTGAGCTGCGTAAGTAGCACTGATTTAAGTGGTTTAGGTATATTTTAATTTGGAATGCATATTAAAAAGTATTTGATTAAGTGTTGTTTATTAATTTTAGAAATGCTAAAATCACGTTTGTTTAATTATAAAGCACCTTGATCTGGGTCATAGAGCACAAAAACAAAATATTTAGACAGGAGGCACCCTGGTACAGGCAAGTCCGATAATAATCTACATAAGTTTTTTCAGCGGTAAAACGTACAAATCGTAGCTCTTTGCTACGTCGTAGCAAACAGCTACGATGCAAAGCTGTTTGGAATATTATTTGCATGTGATATATGTTTTGTGTAACTTTTCTAATGCAAGGGTTTAAAACTTATATTAACACACCCTACTCTCAACTACTCGCATTACACAACTTACTAACCTTCAGTTAGTTTATTTAAGCGCCGGACACAGCCCGAAACTAAGAAAATAAAATAATCCTAAAATATCTATGATGGCCGCTTGTTTTCATTAGAGCCAGGGAAGGGTCACATTTGTTACATATTCATGCGGCAGAGCCCTAAGCCGCTTTATATTAAAACTAGCGCTGCTGCCTACCCCCACACTCCAGATTAAATTATTTCGCTTATTATAATCTATTCCGCGCGACACGCTCTCGTCGGTGACGTGACGAGGGTGACGTCACCGATGACGTCATGTGTTTATGTTGTTTCTCGCCACGAATAAGATCGTCTCGTAAATAATCTAGTGTAGGAGCTACTCACGTGGTAGTAGCCAGAGGAAAGGCTTTGTTTCACAGAGGACATTATTTTATTGTTTGTATGGCGTTATTTACTTACGATTCATCCGCGTGATATCGCACTGTCAGGTGAGTAGTATGAACCAACGTAACATATCAAAGGTCATGAGCCATGAGGTCAGTTATTTTTTAAACTAGTCATCAATCAAAAGAGATAAAATGCAAATGTACTCGCTTGTTTGTGTACCTCGCGTAACTGACGAGCTAGTCCCGAAAAACGAGTTTACGAGTATGCTGTAATGATAAAATCTTGGAAGAATTCATGAAAAATATTGTGTAAATTGCAGGTTTGACTCTAGTGTCTATAAAATATTAGAATAAGATAAAATATAAAAGAAGCGACCCGCTTACGGTTATTCCATATCTGAAGTCCAACAAAATGCACACATGATTAAATATAAAAATCTTAGAGAAAGGAAACGAGTTTAAATATTTTAGTAAAGAGTTTAAATAGAAAGTAGTTACTGCTGAGAATACTTGACTCACGCTACCTATGCGGATACCGCGCGAGTACAACTAGTTAAAGAGCTCGCGGTAATCTGTGAATAATTGAGGCTGAGCACTCCTGGCTCATGCAGCACGCCTACTGAACAAACACCACTTGGCTGCTTTATTGCTTAATCTGTGGGTTTCAGGTGACCTACATACTAAGTCTACTTTTAATAAGAATACAAGCCTTTGGCCTCTGGTCGAATGAAAAAAGCAGTTTCTGATTTCGAATACATAATAATAACTTTTTGATAAGTTGCATCCGACGTGCCTGTATTACGTAAGTGAAAAAAAATAGTACCTACGTAAGAATTGTGGCGTTCTAGTGTCTGCCTACCCCTATGGGAAATTTGTGTAAGTAATAAATTGAGGTGAGGATATATACCTATATGTCTGCAGCAATGGTGGCTTGAAGTTCTGAACTTTTATAAAAAGTTAAAAGAATCCTGAAGATTCCCATGTATCAGTACTGACTTATATATGGGAATCTTCAGGATTCTTGCATGACGTACAAATAATGGTTTACTTAGTACACATACTGATGTGTACTAAGTAAACCGTTATTTGTACGTCATGCACCTGTAAACACACAGTGCGTGCTTCCCCGCCCGTAAGACGTCGTAATAGATCGTTTCATAAAAGGTTTCCATCAGATTTATAGCGAGTCCTCGCGTGTTCACGCTCGCTCCAGCCTCAGGGTAGGCTGGCACCTGGCAGCGAAGTAATTGAGCGATAACTCAACGCGGAGGGCGACGGCTCCGCTAGCGGACACCTCAGACATGCACGAGGGTCGGTGTGGGAGATCGGTACTGTGGCGTGACTTTATAACGGTGATTAGCCGAGTGATAATAAAGTTAGTAACAGGTCTAAGTTGTATCTATGTTCTGCATTTTTTTATTATTATTTATAGGCACGCGCTTGACCGCTATCTCACCTAATGGTAAATGATGATGTAGTCGACGATGGAGCACGCTTGCCTAGAAGTAACCTGTAGTAAGTTTACCTGAGGAATAAAAAAATAGCGGTTAGACTGTTTGTGTACCTACCAATGACATATAAATAGTATGGACTGGAAACATCTACAAAAAAAGGGTGCCGGTTTTTAATGCACACGCATTATAGCGATATCGTTTCAGCACAGCGAAGGAACTAGTATTGGAAACTATTACGGCACCGGTACAACACTATTCCACCATGACATATTATTGTAAACAAACGAATGAAATTATAAAATATTAAAAAGGTCTGTTGGACGGAAATAAACCCAAATATGAACACTTTAGCCATAAATTCATGATCACATAGCAATTTTTTTATCGAAAGTTTATAATATAAGTAATATTGCATGAAAACCTGCAACTAACCTGTACAAAGACGACTGACGTTGATAATTCGTGGTTTTTGCACCACACTTCACAATATTAACGCAGGAGCATGTTTAACTGCTGTTTTCCAGCATATAAGTGCAGTTTTAAACAGAAACTTCTCGTAATTTACTCACAAATGTTATTAATATAAAAATTAAACAACCATTTGACAGCAGAACTACCTCGAAACTGCGCGACTAATATGGCAGATTCGGCACCCACCTACAACTGTCACAAATTGTTGACAATATGAGCAACAACTGAAACATTGTTGTCTCTTTTATCAAATACGATTACCACATTAGAAAGAATGAAACAAAACGACAAAACGACATTTCACATTCTGTTTTGTAATTAACCCTGTTTAGAATATCGCGGCGCCTCCATATTTTTTCTATCTCAATGGTACCTACCTATAAAAAATTGACAAACAGCTGTATGTCGACTTCAACTCTTGGTAAGTGGCAGAAAATATTTCAGTCATATTTATTCTTCACCTTTAATAAAATGTAAGTACGATCGTATTCTGCATAGAACAAATGAGCAAATTTTACCAAATTCACGAACGTTTTCTTCAATAATTGAATAAATTTTACTTAATAACATTCTTGGAAAGAGTACTGTGTCTATATTATGAACTGTCGTCACTAATATGAATGGATCTCTATCGCTAATATTTATTTTAAAAAATGCAAGTGTTACGAAGAAAACACCTTAATCATGCCTATTCACCCACACCGATGTAGGACCGTACTCAAACCTGTGAGATTATACTCTGTCCTTATATCCAAATTATCCACGGACGGCCGGGAGCCATCACTAGCTAACAACACAACTATCGGCACAAAGCCAACTTTATGTGAAATCTATGATTTGTGTAACATAATCACATAGGAGGGGCTCTAGAGTAACGAATATTATGTAATACTAATTAACCGAATTTCAGCTCTATTATTAGAACAGACACAATGATACATTATAATATTAATATCAGAAAAGATTACGTCACGACTCGATGTATTTCTCTAGTCTAGTTCACGACGCCGCGCCGTCTAACCTCAGGGACACACTTACAGTCATTATTATGAGCACAGTCAAGATAAATACAGACAAGTGTCTCGTAGGAATGGTTGAGATAATTTTAAGTTCTCAATTGCTCAAAAGTCCGTAAAACTGAACTGGAACAGACCTGGCTTCCTTTGGGCTCTGTAGTCAAAAATAAACACTACGTGTAACCTTGAGACACCCTGAAGGCCTCGTAGCCAAACTCTTGGTATGATTATTAAACAAACTAGACAGAACGAACGACCGTGGTCCACACTAGTGCAGCGCTAGACCAAAGCTGCAAATCAATGGGGGGAGGCTTATGCTATATCAACGAGATGATACAAGCTGACCAGTAAAATTATTTCAGGAACTTGAGAGTCAAGTTTATCAAACGTTGATAACGCAAATAAGTACCTACTAGATATTCCAAGCCTTATTAAAACAGAATAGTCCTCAACAACGAGCAGATACTCACAGTCGCAGTCCGATACAAGTACGATATTTATTTTAATTTTATGGAAAGAGCCGACCGGCCGGCCTCCATTGTCGAAAAAATAATGAGACGTCATATAACTCGGCTCATATTATATTTGGGCGTACCTGTCGTGCCGGCACAATGTATCAGGGGTATTGATACGGAGCCCAATATACCTGATATGGACATTTTACGACGGTATTAAGCTTTTTATGTATGAAGTATTGTCGGGCGGAGACCGCTCCGCAGCTCGCAGATATTACGCAAGTAAATCACTACTCTATGTAAAGTACGCGCTGCATACGCGACCCGCCAAACAAAGATACGGTAATACGGTTATTTCGTGAGGTTGTGGAGGTACCAGAGATTTTACACTAAGATATATTTTGAATGGTATGTGTAATGTACGTGACTTCAGTTTTTACTTCAACTTCAGGTCGACGCGACGCTTGTCTACTTAATGAAAAACTTATAACATAGTACCTATCCTGATTGTCGAGCACAAGTTAATCAGTCGCGCCAACTTGTTCTCTCGGGGCTATTTTGTGAAGAAACACCAAATGTAGTCGACATTAGAGCATAACAAGATCAAACGAGCGGAGCTGCGAACAACTTGTAACTTGTTTACTTCTCAATTTAACTGTTAAAATAGCCGCTATTTTGTTGAAATAGCCGCTATTTTGTCGTTTAGCAACTTGTCCGTCGCTCGCTAACTTGTTGCGACGCTGCGCTCGACTCTTCTCCTCGCTCCCGGCTAGCTGCAAACAAATGTAGGTTTTATCACGTTGTGTTCAAGTTTGTCCACGAATAGGAACATGAAAGAGCTAGATTTCTTTTCGGTTTACACTGGTATTTAGTGCTGTATGGGGCGTATTTAGTAGGTAAATACGCAGGCAATAGGCAGATATTTATTATAAAGGGAAATCAGTAAATTAAATATGTAGTTTCAACATGTTTATTGCTTTGTGGTCTCAGCAATGCAATGAATAATACCCCTCTGTAATACCAACTCATAGCGGACATAGTGACTAGTCGACAGTGTACATAAGATGGTGTGGTGTGGTGGCCTCTAGATTAATAGCTCTCAGTAAAAATCTAAAAATATATTGGTTATGAATGTTAGTTCAAATCTCAATAAATCTATAACTCTGTTGTATGTAGGTTTCCATATTATCGTTTAACATTGTTTCAAGTAATTGGAGCAACTATTATCAGGTGAGATAGTTCACCCGGCTTCAGTTCCCTACGGCCCCTGAGTCCGACCACCGATAGTTATCTGGCTCAACACGGATCCAACCATTCAGTAGCAACACTAAAATCGATTCTGTCCACGAAATTAAACAAAACTAATTGATGAAGCTCAACGTATTTCAGTGATGTTTTAATTATGGATCGCAAAGTAATTTACCAACTTTAATTCTATTTTAAATCAGAAACTTTGTATAGAATTGTAACTTAAAGTTGGTCAGATAATTAGAAAATTCCATCGCAATAAATTATTACTTGGACATAATTACTTTCAGAAGCTTTCATTATCTAGTTTCGGCTTAATTCATTATTCTGAAAACATTGCTGGATGCCTTGAATAACTTTGTGAAATATTTTTGAAGATTACATTTTCATAAAGTGTAATAATTACGGGAGCATTCTTAGATGTCAAAACATTGTGTTGCCGAAACAGATGTGTCTAATGTTGCTCACTGTTTGTATTCATTTAGAAAATAATCATTCTTATTACTTGACTCATTCCTCTTACTAAAATGAACTTTGTGATTATTTCCAGCCACATGCCCTGCACCGCTCACACAATGCCCCGCTCCTTCTCGACGCCTGCCGGCCCGCAGCTAGGTACGTCATCGACTATCCTTTATATCCCCAAAATTATTTCCTCTTGGTAAATTTAATCAAAGTGCCTGCGCTGAAATATTAAAGGTAAAATTGGTAGCCATCACGCGCAGTAAATAATATCCTTAATTTATTGGTTATTAGTAAAGTTAATAACGCTATCATATTGGATGGGAACCTGCATCTTTTGTTGTGATCAAATTAATGGATAACATACTTACGCCTCGAAATCATAACCCTTCTTTTGCTTTGCCGTAGTCGGGTAAAAAGTCAAGATGCATTTATTAAGTGAAGTTGTCAGCAATAGCCAATTCTCAAATAAAGGAGAATGACCAAATTAGTATGGGCACTGGACCAAAAAAAAATTTGCTGCCCCCAGGGTTGACTCTTTGTTGGTGGGTTAATACTGTTGGACTAACTATGTGTGCAAATGCGAATCAAATTCCAACCCACAGTTACAGAGTAATTCGACGTTATATAATACTGCAACAATACACTTTCGCTTGCACCAATTTTTTTTTTGTATATTGTTTCTGCTTGTTAAAAATGTTGTTATAAGGATTCACTAAATAAATAGATGAATAATGAATTAAAAAAACGACATAATTATTTAATAATTGTTTATTTTCGAACAATTTATTTTAAATGTTATTCATGAATCACTATTCTGCACAGATGGTAATATAGAATGCGTATTATAAATCATTTTCATCTATTACAATACTGTCTAAAAACTGTGCTGGATGGTCAATATTTTCGTACCGCGCATATGCCAAAAACCATACTATAGACATTACATGAGCACATGTGCCCAAAGTACGTCTACCAGTCTTACACGAACAATAATAATGATTTAAAGCCTCCAACCCAAGGTGGTCTGAGTTTACAAGTATATATGTATGATAAATTCGGCTTCGGGTATGCCTAGATTGGACTTTACCTCTTAATAGCCAGAAGTTATTACCAGTTATATTATAATTATTTAAAAGATTATTCAAATCATCATTTTCTCTGTACACTTCTATTGTATATACGCCATTACGAGCGTGTTCACTATAATAACTCCTGGCTAGTTTTATTTGGTACGTTCCTAACGCAAACATAACAAGTTCTTCCTCAGACAACCTTGGAAATTCTCTTACATCAGGTAACTCGGCAGACATACTTTGAAACGGAATCCGCCGGCTATTAAGATTATAGTCAATGACATACTGTGCGAGACAGTTTTCAATATTGACTCTATTATTAATTCTCTCCATAAAACCAGAAGCATTAACATTATCAGTGATTGGGTCGTGGAAAGCATTTGTGATGGCCGCGGCATTCCTGAAATCGTCCTGCATGTGAGGCAGAGCTCTGTTAAAATAATCTTGCCTGAAAATCTTAAAATCTCTCTTGAAGCTAGCTACTACTTCCACGACCCATCGACAAATCGTCACTAATCGAGACTTATTGGCGTCAGCCGTTGTTAATTGAGTTTCGCCCCTTGAAACCGATTTAGGCATATGGGCATCATAGCCACAAGACTACATTTGGTACGGCATCTCGGAAACCTCTATCCAAAATGAGAACATCTCCTTCTTGGAAAAACCAATTAAAAATACTGTTCGCACCATCAATTAATTTATTTAAAATGCTTGCATCGGATGTAGTTGCTGAATATTGACCTGCTACTTCAATTATATAGCCATCACAACAGACTATTAGGAATGGTTTTAGTAGATTTAAGAACTTGTGATGGCTATACGTCAATCTTTGGAAGAGGAAGTTGCTACTTTTTTGTATGTATACATAGGTACTATCAAGTATAATTATACATCATTACAGAAGGACTGCACAGTTGCAATGCAAAGCGCATACATGTGTGAGCGAGAAGGTGGCTCTATCACCTTCTCGCTCACACAACTATTGAACAATGTACAAAGAAAGTAAACTCGCGTGTCAGCTAATTATCTGCGATAAGAAAAGGTCACCTTCCTGTGTAAAAAGTAAAATATGCAACTTTTTCATAAAATCACATTTTACGTTATATTTATGATTCTGTGGGACAGATTTTTTCGGTTCCATAGAATAAAATTTTGCATTTGAACTCTTCTTTCAAATGAGCTATGTGGCAAATCTGGGGGCAGACTTTGACTTTTTTTACCAATTTTTGGTCCAATTTGGTCATTCTCCTTTGGGTAGACTCTGTCTCTAGGTAAACCTAAAACAGTCGGCAATTTCCTGAATCATTTGTCGCCTCTAACCCACAAACCTACACGTGTGTGATTCAGGAAGCCCTTACATTATGCCATTAGAACATGAGAAGCTACCGTACATCAACCGATCCTGTCGTTACGGGATTACTAACCAGCGCGGGTGTAAGACTTAGTCATTGAGGCGCTGATTAAGGTATATGATATACATCAGTCAAGTCGCAAGATCAGTTGGTCTACCGGCTGCGTCAGCGAATGGTGCTACTAATCTTTGGCCTGGTACTCATAGGCCAAAGATTAATTTAATTTAATAACGAAGACGAAGAGTCGCAGGAGTCGCAACAAAAAGAAATAGTTTCGTCGAAAACGTAGGACAATGCCTACACAAGTCGGTCCCGTCACGACCGACGCGTCTTCGTCATTCACGTACCAATCGGTGACTGAACGGTAAGGTGATTGACGAGTGTGTAATGTGTATAAACGTATACCATGCTTTGATAGGTACTAGGTATAACAATACGACACGTGTTTTCGACTCAGTCTAATTGATTCCTATATTTGTCGGAAACTCCACAATACATCGTGTAAAAACTCGTGCGAAACGCGGACGACGTGTGTTTTATTGAACGCCGTCATAAAACAGTTATGGCGGCATTTTCGCGTGTCTGTGCGGAATGCGGAGCGGCCGCAGTCGGACTGCGCGGGACTTGTGTAGCGCGATGCGGAATGTTAGCGCGTTTGCACAAGTGCTTATCGGGATTTATTTTGTACCTTTTCTGTTTTTTTTTGCTACAGATACACAAAATTATAATTTCGTGTCGATACCGAAGCGGGTGTAATAATTATAAACGTGAAAGCGAGTTCTTTTGTTCATTTGTTTGTGGCGTGAAATCGTAACGCCTAAATCACTTGTTGACTAATGAAATGATTTTGATGAATACTGGTATATAGATAGATTTTCATAGTGAAATCTTAATAAATATGGCTTTTTTTTCTATACAACAGTAAAAAAATGTCTACCTTGGTACCCTCTTGTTAACAAAATAGGCAGCGCAGCAGCGTCACACTAAACAAACATCATTTTTCTCTCCGCTACGATCTGCGCGGATGTCCCCGAAACAATACGTCATACAGATACCTCCCCTGTTTATACACCGCCATAGAAACAAACGGAAAAGTAAAAAATATATCGCCGTACATTTGTACGTATATTATGTTCTAAGCTTATGGAGGTTATAAATATGGGAATCTTACCTACAGTCAGACTTTACGATTTCAGTTCCGTGAGGGTAGGATAGGGTGAAAAAAGGCTCCGTTGTAGGGTAGTGTTGGATGGGGAGGACGTCGGTGGCTTTACGAGCGATATAAACCGAATCATAACACAACAGTTGAACACAAACACTGGGTAATGAGATCACACTCTGTCGCAAGTCGTAGACTGGGTTCTGATTTAAAGTACGTTTGGTTTTGTTTGCTTTCTGCCCTAATGATGTCGTTAGCGCCTCACGGTCATCTAAAGTGAAATATCATGATCAGCAATCATTGTTGAGTGTAATGACACTGACTTCTTTACCCAATCATTGCTAGGGTTGATTAGCAACCAAACTGCCTCCCCAACGACGGCGACGACATGGTTGGCGCAGTGGTTGAGCGATCGGCTGCTGCGCTGCGTGTCGTGGGTTCGATTCCCGCACGAAATAAATATATGTATGGCCTACAGATGGTTGTTCCGGGTCTGGCCGTTTGTGTATGTGAGTTTGTCTGTTTGTAAACGCACCCACGATAAGGAGAAATTTATAGTGTGGGGCATTATATACCTAAAAAAAAGCTATGTCGGGGTCGGCTTCCAGTGTAACCGAATGCAGCTGAATATTAGTATTTGTATGATGCGACCGCTCACCCGGCCGCCACAACCCGGTAACTGGGTAATAAGATAACCCCTGCCAAGATGAAAGTGGCAAAATAGAAACAATTTAATTGTAAGGTAGCAGTGTTTAGTAATGTTGTGCCTCAACAGAAACAATGGAACACGACACTACGTAGTCACACTCAATGGCAGGTGGGTTCTGTGAACACGAACACATCTTGGTGTTCTATGGTCTTATGGTAGGCGCCAGATAAATGTGCAATAACGGTCATTGACCCACATACATTTATTGACTTCTCTTGATATCAAAAATAGAAATAAATACATAATGCTGTCCTGAGTCGACTTCTATCGTTATCTTTTACGTGCTCTCGAAATGAAAAACGGTAATATTTATTGTTTATCTTTTTTTATGTATTGGAAATCATTAAATGACTCCTTCCGCTCTGGGTGTCAGACTCTTTCTGACTTTAAACCCATCCGTACTCCTCCTAGTGCCCTTTGCGTTCCAGAGCCGCGGTGGCTTTTTCGAACAAAATCCGTAACCCTGTCAAGATTGTTCTTGTATCTACGAAGGGATATTAGGGAAAGGTCAATACACTTCATTGCAAGTTTATCTGGCGCCAACCATAGTCCCACGAATGCCACATTAAGACTATGTAGCTGTTCTATTCATACTCTGTGTGCGCATTGCTCCGAGCTGCAACGTCTGGTAACATTTATACTGCGCGTGGCAGCAGTCACGTGCCGCGCTGATGACCGGGCAGTGACCTTCAGATACTCGCAAGTGATGAGCACTACATGCCGCAGGTACATGCGCAGTCTACACCACTGCGGTTTAAGATATCTAGACTGTGTCTATGTATTTGTGTTCTTTTGATAACTAACATATCTATGTTAGTTATCAAAATAACACAAAAACCAGCTAAATAATAACAGCCGCACAGGTCGATCTTCAAGGTTAAGCAACGCTTGCCAAAGTTGTTCTTGGGATGGGTGGCCATCTTAACATACTGAGACTCCTCCTTGCCTTGGACCACACGTTGATTCATTTGTAGATCCTCGGTACTCGTTACGGTTTGTCTAAAACCAAAAAATCTGACACCAGTCTTGCCAGGAAGTACCGTGGTACCCAGCTACTGGGTTTTGGTGGTCAGATAGGCAGTCGCTCCACGTAACCTGGTACTCAGCTGATCTGGTGTGAGTGGGAGCCGACCCCGACATAGCTGGCACACGGCAGATGACTCGACTACTAACATCGCAAGCAGTTCCCGAGTTTTTTGTATCATTCTTCCTAGTTCATAATATAGTTTTCCGTTGTTATTTTCCTCCGAGAATAGACACAAACTATTGTACGGGTATTTTGACATGGCTTTGATCCCGAATTTGTTGCGAGAGAGCCTCGAGATAGATAGTAATAAGGAGTTGCCATCATGTCGCACAAGAATAGAACAAAAGACTTCGTCATGTCGCCGGGTCAACGTCCGCGCAATACATCCACATTACCCTCGAACTAAACGAATAAGTGGAGGCCCCTCCGCTCTACCTCTTTGTAAGATAACTAAGTACCGTGAGGAGGGAGGTACTCGCTAGATTCCGCCTTTACGTAGCCAATTAGTCTCCAAACATGATTGCAATCAAGCGGTCAGAGCTTGTAGACGAGGGACTACAAGAAACTCGTTAACCCGCGTCCTCCGCCTAATATCTGATAGCAGCACAAACCTCCCGATACGGATCGTAACCAGGTATAACTATCAGCCGCGACGAGCACCACTTTTTGTTGAGATACCGACCTACGTTAGTAGGTACCATTCGTTTTAATGGGCCGATTAAAATGTTCATTGTGATGTAAAACAGGGGATCAGCGGGGGAGAGGTGAGCGGCAGCGGGGGAGGAGAACGAAAGATTGGAAAAACGCGGGTAATCAAAGAATTAATTGATTCGCGGCCGGCGGCGGCGGCGGCGGCGGCGCGGCGGCCGTGCTTTTGTTCTTCGCTGTGGAATGGTTTTAAAAAAAGGGGATTACGTTTGTTCCTGAGGGGTTTTTAAGAAATTAATTGTTTTATAATGGTTGCCGAGGAGAGCTATTTGGATACCTGCGTTTGATTGGGAATCAGACGGAGATGGGGGCGCGGGGGGGGGGGTCATTTGCATGCCGATATAAAGTAATTGTTTCGTATTGAGGAAGCTTTTCACTTCAGATTTTGTTTTTTGGATGGTTCGAAGTTCTTTTTTTCAATGCATGATTTATTACTTCGGTCTTATAATTAGTACTTTCGTGGCTCGTTCAGTTTTTGAATTGTTCATGTTTAAATCGCTAACAGTAAAATAACTTAAAGTAGCTCATGAAGCTCGAAGCTAGAGGCTAAATAATAACAATCTTCAAGGTTAAGCAACTCTTCCCGGGGTCGGTCCGTGGATGCCTCGTCAAGCACGCTGAGCGTTGATCCCGGCTGACATTTGAACATCTTTGACAGTCGATACAGGTAATGAGACGTCAGCGAATCTGACACACTACATACTACTGAGGGTAACTGGATATCCTCCAGTTACCCAGTGTTATCCCGGTACTGGGTGGTGGAGGATCGGCAGACGTTCAATGTAAAATACTGTTTAGCTTTTTTACATGGAACTCCATTTAGCTGCATTCGATTACACTGGAAGCCGACCCCGACATAGTTGTGAAAAGGCAGGTTGATGATGTTTACACCAAATATTGAGTGATTCATTACCAACTGATAGTGTGGGATTACTGCGATGTTGTGAAACGATTGAAATACGCTTTGGATGTCAGGAGTGTCATGAAACTAAACACGTGGCCCGATAGTTATTACTATTAGGCACAAAGCGCTGCGTGCATTGTACAAAGTTAATGCGTTATGCTGTGATTGCATATCAGCGTCCAACGTTCAGTTCGTTTGCTGACTAGCGATGAAACGTTATATTAATCGATTCATGTCAAATGCAGGCGACTATTCAACCTGACTGCCTCAGTGGTCAAACGTTTATTGCAATCCATAATGTGTACCGACAGGTGGTAGATATGAATGAAAGAACCAATTGTGGACCCTGTCGGGCACAGCAATGTTTTAAATAATTAAGAGAGATGAAGAGAGCTTTCATAATTTTCCTTGTAAAATAAATAAGGTCTAGTGGGTTAAGCGTTACTTCTGTGCATGAAGTCCTGGTTTCGATTCCCGGGTCAGGCAAAGTGCAAAGTGGAATTTGTCAGTAGCAGCCTGGAGAGATTTGTGTCAGGTTGATAGATATAGTAGGCTCGCCCCCAGTTTGGCCCGGGTATATGTATGGCATGTACAGGTAAACAGGCGTGTATTCAACTGACTGATTCGCAGCAGCAGCGAGTACGAGCGTGTATTATTGAGTGCCGCGAGTACCGCGCGCGGGTGCGAGCCGAGCCGCGGCATTAAGCGAACAAAGCATTGCCATCGCGAATAATTCACTCCCGAACTAGCAGCGTTTAAGTGCCCTACAGCCCGATCTAAGCTTTGTTTTCATACTTTTCTTCACATCTCACCTCGCGCGCACTCCAATTTACACCTTCTGTCTATAACATTAGAGCTTTAATTGGTTCGGCTGAATCGATGTTTTAGTCCGTTTACGCGCGTCGAGGGAATTTCTTTCGAATGTCTTCTATATATCTCGGCGGGTATAATCCGCTGTATTCGCGAGAAAAATCTCTATTGCACCGGGTACAGATGCATTTCCAGTGATTTTCTACTTTCACCCCTCCCTCCCCGCGCTCCGCTCGCTCCGGGGGCTGACTCTCCAGGGTTGCTTCGTTAGGTTCTCGCCTGTTTTAGTTTCTTTTCATTAACTCGCGAGTTCGTGCTCGGTTTGTTTCGCAGTGTGTCGCAGATTAGTACCAGAGAGGTGCCGGTTGCGATGCAATAGATAATTTACATTCTGACAGTAATAGATTAATTATTATGTTAATAAAAAAAGCACTGAAACAAATTCAGTCGAAAAGTTCCTTTGATTAAGGGCCATTTTCACCAAGCCAAACTGATCGCGATCAGCGTATAACCACGTTTATGAGCTGTCAGTGTCACTATTTTTCTACAGAATATTGACGCTGACAGCTCTTGAACTCAGTTTAGATGAACTGATCGCGTTCAGTTTCATTGGTGAAATCCGCTCTAAGAAAGTTGTGATTTGATTCATCTAGAACTATACTTCTATATTTCAGAAAATTATGATATCCAACCGACAGTCAGTTTGCTGTAGGCGCTTATAATAATTTCCATTAGCACTCCCTACTAGCCACAATATTGTCGATGCTTGCTACAAGGATCCATAAATAACGCGCTCAGAGTCGCGCGGTGGCCCCGCGCCCCGCGCCCCGCGCCCCGCGCCCGGGATCCTCCCGGGATTGCGGCCGCAGCCATCCTTACTCCCATCTGTTTCGAATTAAACCCTTGCAGTTCAGGGTTGAAATGAGTTTTTTATTGCATTACTGGCGAATGATTAATTACTGTATGGGTCGTTGGGGCGCATATCGGGTCATTGTCGGACCATTTGGAGGCTTTAAGTCGCCTGATCAAATAATAATCGTGACCTTTCGTCTGAAGGTTTTCTGTGTGATTTATGTAACGTCCATTTATTTTTTGGAGATTCAATTATTCGTTCGATTTTAAAAATAGTGGTTCTAGACTAGCGTGCTGGTATTGTGTAATGTAATATTACAGTCGATGTAGTCTGTTACAGCGGACAGCCAGAGGACAAAGGTTTAAAAGACTAAAATTCTAGTTATTAATATTTCATTAATTGGGGTAAAAATAGGTACCTTCTGTTTCAGTAAATCAGTGCTAGTTATTTCAGATTAATGCATTTATTTTATTTGATACCGTAGTATCTATTTTATCATGAAGTTAGAATGCATTTAGAACTAATCAAAACATGTCTTTACATAAAGTTATTTCTATTAACTTAACCAAGTTTTTCTCTTGATTTTATACTACTGTTACGCGCCAGAATTAATGCCGGGTACATGACGATGAAAGTTACTACTAGCGCCATCTAGTATCGAGTAGCAGAACTAGTAGAGTCAAGATCCTTCTAGACATTTCGATGCTAGAACATTCTAGAGTTTTCTATGTCTGGTTGGTCCGGACCGGTATGTACTCGAACTTTCTAGATGTTTCTATACTAGAAGGTTCTGGAATTATCTGCCGACCTATATAAGGCCCGCATAGCCTCCGACCGAGTCAGTATTGAATTTGCGATACAAGCGACAACTTCGAGAGCGAACTTCGACTGCGAATTAAAGTGATCAGTAGTGCAATTGTGATTTATAATTAGTGAATTTAACTTGTAATTAGTGTTGATTAATTAAAGTGTCATTTTGGTTATTTTATCGGCTGTTTTTATTGTCACGAACCCTAAGCTCGTAACAATTGGTGTCAGAAGAGTGGATATTTAAACTATGCCGATTCTACCGAAGGACGACACGGAAGGTATCCGTACCCGAAGTCAACGCCAGCAAGAGACGGACCAGAGGCGTTTTGGAGGTGCAACGCCGCAGACGTTGGAGGGCCAGTTGCCGACCATGGAGCCCGGCCCATCCACAGCAGCTCCAGCATCTGCAGCACCAGATTTTGGAGCTCTGATGATGATGCTGCAGGAACAGGCTCGCCGGCAAGAGGAACAGGCTCGCCGGCAGGAAGAACAGGCCCGAAGGTTGGAAGAACAGCTCCAGCGTGATAAGGAGGAACAGGCCCGCCGACAGGAGGAACAGGTCCAGCGGCAGGAGGAACAGGCCCGTCGGTTAGAAGAACAGCTCCAGCGTGACAAGGAGGAACAGGCCTACCGACAGGAGGAACAGGCGCGCCGCCAGGAAGAACAGATGCTCCTAATGAAGGACCTTCGCGCGGCCTTCGGGAAAGACATGAAGGAGGTGAAGGAGAAGGTTGCTCAGCATGACAACCGCCTGTCAGAAGCTGAAACCCAGATCAGCAAGTTTAATGACGTCATTGCTGATGTTAAGAAAGAGTTGGGCAACCTTAAAGTAGGGGATGGAATTGCAACTCCCGTAGCTACTACACCTTCGCTACGTGGATTCAAAGTGCCGCCCTTCGATGGGACATCTTCCTGGTCGGCCTACAAAATACAGTTTGAGGCTGTTATGAAGGCGAACGGCTGGAATAAAAATCAGGCCATGACTGCCCTCACCCTAGGCCTGCGCGACCAGGCCTTAACTGTCCTGGAAGCTCTCGGTAAGGAAGTGACTTACGAGCAGCTCCTTGAGGCGCTGGAAGCCAGATATGGTGACGCTCATCTGGAACACGTGTTTCGTGCGCAGCTCAAGGATCGCGTGCAACGTAGCAGTGAAAACCTGCAGCAGTGGGCCCTTGAAGTGGAAAAGCTGGTCCGTAAAGCATACCAGTCTGTACCTGCGCTCATTGAAGGGAACCTGGTGCAGGCATTCATTGATGGCATCCGCGACCTTGAGGTTAGAGCTGCTGTGAGGCTTGGGCACCACGGGACGCTTAAGGACGCCTTGGCTCATGCACTAGAGGTGGAAGCTGTGCGGCAGGATCACCGGTCCCATCGCGTCAGAGAGGTTGCAGCGGCTACAGTTCGCGACCGTGTTAATGGATACAGCCCTAGGTGCTATGGCTGTGGGGAAAGGGGCCACCTTCGATCCAGTTGCCCTAAGCGAACTGCAGATAGGGAAGATAACCGATCTCCAGAAGGTAGGGCGGCTAACGGCACCACCGCTCAGCAACAGCAGGGAAACGAGTAAAAGCCAGGACTGCGGGGCGGGTGCTGGCTGATATTCAAAGAGCCCCAAGGATTTCGATCTCACAAACCCACGATGGGAATAGCCTAATCATCAAGGGCGAGGTCAACGGAACGCCATGTAAGCTGACTATTGACACTGGAGCCTCACGCACGGTTGTCAGTTCCCAACTTGTAAGTCAGTTCCTTGGGGACTCCGCATACAATCGAGAGCGCATTAATTTGGTAACAGCCACCGGTCAGCGCATACCCGTCCGAGGAGAGAAAGAGATGGAGTTGAAGCTAGGCAACAGAATCTACCTGCATAATGTTGTCGTGGCTGATATAATGGACGATTGCATCCTGGGCCTAGACTTTATGAGGAAGAATTGTTGTGAGATCGATGTTAATCAAGGAGTTTTGAAATGTGGACAAGAGGAACTTTTCATGGAAGGGGCTTTACCAGGAAATGTGTACAGCCTAAAGAAAATTGTCCTTCCTCCGAGATCGGAAACGATTGTGCCGGTCAGTCTTCCTCGGCATCCTGGGCAGACTCATCGTTGTGTACTCGTGGAAAGGGTAAACAATGACCTTCCATGGAAAGTGGCACGAACTTTGGTCAGAGCCACCGACATCTCAGGGGTACGCGTGCTGAACCTTTGTGATACGGAACAGATGATAGAAAAAGGCACGCTGATTGGTACTTGCGAGGAGATGGATTGGCTGTGTCGATGCCAAAATCTATCGACCGGGACCCTCAGAAAGGATGCACAAACGAGAGTGACCACACTTTTAGAAGACTGTCGCAGCGCTCTGTCTCACAATGAAATGATCAAGGCGAAGAGGATGTTACTCAAGTACGTCGATGTTTTCTCTTCAAACGATGCTGACATCGGGAAGACTAGCTTAGTTCAACACAAAATAAACACAGGAGAAGAATTGCCTATCCGTCAGCGACCAAGGAGATTGCCGGTAGCACGTGAAAAGGAAGTGGAAACCATGATTGAGGGAATGGTGAAGGATGGTGTCATAGAACCGTCATCAAGCCCATGGTGTTCTCCTGTAGTGCTGGTAAGAAAAAAAGACGGCAGCATGCGGTTTTGTGTTGACTATCGTTGTCTGAATGACGTGACAAAGAAGGACAGCTACCCTTTGCCAAGAATTGACGACACGCTGGACATGCTTACTGGAGTGAAGTGGTTTAGCACACTAGACCTAAAAAGTGGTTACTGGCAAGTTGAAATCGACCCTAAGGACAAGGAGAAAACTGCATTCTCGACAGGAAAAGGTCTGTGGCAATTTAAAGTTATGCCGTTTGGATTGTGCAACGCTCCGGCAACGTTTGAAAGGTTGATGGAACTGGTACTAACCGGGTTAATTGGTGATGCCTGTCTTGTCTACTTGGATGACATCATCATCGTAGGTCGAACGTTTGAAGAACATCTTCAAAACCTGGAACGCGTGCTCATGAAGATCCAGAGTGCCAACCTCAAGTTGAGTCCTAAGAAGTGTTCACTTTTCAAACGGCAAGTTAGCTTTTTAGGATACGTAGTGTCGGAAAAAGGTATCCGCACGGATCCAGAGAAAATTGCCGCTGTCAAGGATTGGCCAGTTCCAAAAGACAAGACGCAGGTCAGAGCATTTTTGGGTTTGTGCTCCTATTATCGGCGATTTGTCAAGAACTTTGCAGATATAGCCAAACCCCTGCACAAGCTAACTGAAGAGAAGCGACATTTCTGCTGGGATGAAAGTTGCGACATCGCGTTCCAAGAGCTAAAAGACAATCTGTGCAAAACACCTATTTTGGGGTATCCTGATACGGCCAAGGAATTCATAGTTGACACAGACGCAAGTGACATAGGACTTGGCGGTGTATTATCTCAACGGAATGGCGATCAAGAAGTTGTGATAGCGTACTTCAGCAAGTCATTGTCGAAACCTGAAAGGAATTATTGTGTAACAAGACGAGAATTGCTTGCTGTAGTAAAGTCATTGCAGCATTTTAGCAAATATTTGCTGGGGCGGAAATTCCACATACGAACTGACCATGCTGCACTTAAATGGCTATTGCAGTTTAAAAATCCAGAGGGACAAGTTGCGAGATGGATTGAACTACTGCAGGAATATGACTTTGAGATTGAACATCGTAGCGGAAGAACTCATGGCAACGCAGATGCATTGTCAAGAAGACCTTGCCCTGAAGACTGCAAGCATTGTACTAGGCAAGAGGGTAAAGAAGTCGTACCTGTGAGAATGCTCAAGACAGATCTCAGCAACGAGTGGAAGGAAAGCCTACAACTTGCACAGCAGGAAGATTCGGACATAAAGCCGATTCTGGAGTGGATGAAGGCCAGTGCTCCTAAGCCAACGTGGAGCGACATCTCAGCGATGAGTTTGATCACAAAAAGCTATTGGGCCCAATGGGACAGCTTAGTGATTCAGGATGAAGTCCTGTGCCGTAAATGGGAAAATGCTCGGGGAGACAGCTGTCATTTGCAAATGGTTGTCCCTAAAGCTAAAGTACCGGATGTTCTAGAGTTGTATCATAATGGTTGTTCAGGAGGCCATATGGGAGTTAAACGGACTCTACTAAAGGTACGGGAACGGTTTTACTGGGTCCACTGTCGTGACGATGTCGAGGACTGGTGTCGCAAATGTACAACTTGTGCGGCTGTAAAAGGACCACAGACTCGTAGTAGAGGTGCATTGAAGTTGTACAATGTTGGTGCACCATGGGAAAGGATAGCCCTAGACGTTGCGGGACCGTTTCCGGAAAGTGAAAGTGGTAATAAGTATTTCATGGTTGTTATGGATTACTTCACTAAGTGGCCGGAAGTCTTCGCCATTCCAAATCAAGAAGCTTCAACAGTTGCTGATAAGCTAGTTCATGAAGTCTTCTGTCGTTTTGGAGTACCCTTGGAGATTCACAGCGATCAAGGAAGGAATTTTGAGTCTCAAATATTCCAGGAAACTTGTCGAGTTATGGGTACTCATAAAACGAGAACAACTTCTTACCACCCACAATCGGATGGAATGGTGGAACGATTTAACCAGACATTGGAGAGATACCTGGCAAAAGTGGTGGAGAACCGGCAACGGGATTGGGACAAGCATATACAGCCGTTTTTGCTGTCATACCGAAGTGCTGTTCACGAAAGCACATCAGTGACACCAGCTTTCGCAAACTTTGGTAGAGAATTACGGCTGCCTGCAGACCTGATTACCGGAATACCACCTGATGCCCCACGCAGTATAACCGATTACGCGAATGACTTGCGGAACAAAATGAATGACATTTATGAGCACGTCAGACAATCGGGCCAGCAAATGTCTGAAAAGATGAAAACCCGTTATGACCGCAAAATGAACAATAAAGGATTCGACGAAGGTTCACAAGTGTGGTTACACAATCCAGTTCGCAGCAAGGGGAAATCTCCTAAGCTTCAAGCTAAATGGGACGGGCCGTACCGGATTGTGACGAAAATCAATGACGTAACCTACCGCATACAGAAAGGTACAAGAAGTACTCCTAAGATCGTCCATGTGGATCGACTGGCACGTTATTATGGGGCTGATAATGCTCGGGACGAGCATGTCTTAGGAGGGGGCAGTGTTACGCGCCAGAATTAATGCCGGGTACATGACGATGAAAGTTACTACTAGCGCCATCTAGTATCGAGTAGCAGAACTAGTAGAGTCAAGATCCTTCTAGACATTTCGATGCTAGAACATTCTAGAGTTTTCTATGTCTGGTTGGTCCGGACCGGTATGTACTCGAACTTTCTAGATGTTTCTATACTAGAAGGTTCTGGAATTATCTGCCGACCTATATAAGGCCCGCATAGCCTCCGACCGAGTCAGTATTGAATTTGCGATACAAGCGACAACTTCGAGAGCGAACTTCGACTGCGAATTAAAGTGATCAGTAGTGCAATTGTGATTTATAATTAGTGAATTTAACTTGTAATTAGTGTTGATTAATTAAAGTGTCATTTTGGTTATTTTATCGGCTGTTTTTATTGTCACGAACCCTAAGCTCGTAACACTACAAACACCTGATGCTGACTGTTTTATTACAAAACCGGATTTGTGTCAATTTCTAATTTCGGGAAATACTGGAAGGCGCTTGTGACGTTGACGTGAACCCGGAAGAACTCTCGCACAACGTTAAATGTTGGCATTCAGTGCGCGACCCAGGAGACGCGCAGTTGCTCGGGCGCTGCGTTTATGGCTCGCTTTACGATCGTCGCGGCTGCGTTTTGTTGTGAACAGACACGCACAATGCCCTCACTACGCAGGTTGTTTTAGATTGCCATACAATCAGTACATACTTTTGTGTGTTTTCTAATAAATATTTCAATAAACCAGAGACAGACAAGGTGCTATATCCGGTACAGGTTCTATTTATGGTATTAATGCAGTATATTCCGAATAGTTTATTGCAATATTAATATCTTTCACCTGTCGCTTGTCCTTGTCATTTATCGGGGGTTGGCGCACGACGTTTTTTTCTGATGTAATAATACATATTTACTTACTAGATACATCTTCATTATAATACAAATCAGAAGGCACATCCTTTGTAGCACTCCTATCATCTTCAACTCCACTGTATCTTTAGACTTGTTCTATCCCTAAATCTTCCACGTTCACACTCGAAACGTTTATTCTCGTAGTGTGGTATTTCATCAGCTACATTATTATTAAATTTACACTTTAAAATCCATGTGGGATATGTCAAGGAAATCTCCAATAAGTGCAACCTGCCCTAATGCAAATAAATGCTCCCCCGGCACGTCTCGTACAATTCGTCACTAACCTCTGCTCCGCGGCGCGCGGCGGTACTTAGCGACTGCTGATGCTCTCGAGCGGAGAACGATCGCTCCGAGTATTAGTCTTCGTCGCGGTAAGCTGCTGAGCTGCCGGGCTGCCGAGCTGCGGAGCTGCTGGCTGCTGGCTGCAGGCACATCTGTCTTGTGGAGTGAAGAATTGCAATGAATAGGTAATTCACGGCTACAGGTTGCTTGAAGATAAGATAAGCACTGACTGAAAATACTATTGGGATGTTTTTGTGCAAGTTCCTTTTTATTTTCTTGTTATTTAGGAATGTGTAAGCGCGATTACAGTATAATATAATATAAACGCACAAAATTCATAGAAAAAAATAATGAAAGCAAGTTTTTCGATACCACACTAGCAGCGTTTATTTAAAGATTGAAATTAAATAAAGGCCACTAACGAAAGCTTTCAGTAGTTAATATTATCCGAACACTGTCTGCAATACATTTGATGTGGAGTGCTCTTTGTTCGCTTATCGCGCTGTGCTTTTAACTCTGCTCAAATATGTGCATTTAGCACAATGGCTGCCACCGAACACGCAGTCGCTGGAGCAAACTATAAATATGTCTCGCGCAAATGGCTGCCTTCGGTGAACCGGTGGGTGTCGTGAAGCTTATATTACGATCGAGATACTCACATACCACGAGTATATACAATATACATAGTTATAAAGTATCTCGCAGGCGAGCATTCAGCATCAACTGTTTCATCGCTTATCATCCGGTACATGGACGACGCTCGTTATTATGATCCATAACAACGTGTATTGTCAGTGTAAGAAATATTGTATTGTAATTTAATTTAAATGTAATTTTATTGAAATAACTCGTTGATTTTTTTAACTTTGTATTGATTTCTATGGGTTTTAATAATCAGAAATAAATATTTATTTTTATTTAAAGTGCTGTTCTAAAGACGAGGAACGTCTGATACGTGTCCGCGTATTGGCTGCTCTATCTTGTTACCTCATAGACGTTACTGATGGCAATAAAGTCAAAGGGCTGACTCCATACAGAGTGCCATCGACACTCTTATGAGAAGACATCTAGCTATGATTATAGCGACCATAGCTTATGTAAGAAACCTAAGTTTGTACATTAATCTCAAAACCTTAAAACCATTAATTTTAAAACCAATATTTTTGGTTCTTTCACTTAAATGAACCGCATGTTCATGGGCTATTGTTACATAAATAGTCGTACCCAATCCTTATCAATCATTCATGTTCTGATTGATAAGGGTAGCGGTGTCTACCAGCGCACTGATTGAAGGCTCTACAAAATGTTTATTATTAAAATCAATTTAGTTAGTCGCTCTTTATTAGAATTTTCTGAGCCACGAAAATAAATTACTATAACAAGTTTGCAATTTTAAATTAATATGTCAACAGTTTTTTTTTTTATATTATGATGCAGTGACATCTTAATAATACTTATAAGTACTGAAATAACTTTTTCTTGGAACATCTGAGTAAACAAAATTGAAATTATCATGTTTTAAAAAAAATCTTTTGAAAAAAAACAAGTGCAAGTCTGACTCGCGCACCGAGGGCTCCGCGCTAACTTGCATGTATGTTCATTTATTACAGGAAGCCAGTCTACATGTCTTCCGAGTCGATGTACATTACCTACTGAAGTGTATAAACTAAAAAGAAGGAGAGAAACGAGGCTCAACACTGAATACTTTACTGAACAATAGGCAAAATAGCAAAGTTGGGCTCGGCACCCGACTGCCGATGGTGTGTCACTACAAATGTACAATCTGCCTAGTTTTTTCCTAACTTTTTTAACTTTTGACGACACGGAGGCACAGCGGTTGAGCGATTGGTTGCTGCGCTGCGTGTCGCGGGTTCAATTCCCGCATGGAACAAATATTTGTATTGCTCACAGATAGTTGTGCCGGGTCTGGCTGTTTGTGCATCTAAATGCGTATGTTTGTTAACGCACCCACGCTACAGGAGCAATTCCTAGTGTGTAGCAACGTTTATTTCTCGTCTCGCTTTTGGCTATCCGCAACAACTGCCAACGATGTTCAAATGACAGCCGGGACCAACGAAATAATGTGCTTTCCGAGGCACGGAGGAAACTTCGTATGTACATATATATGGATGAGCACCCATCCATGTACCTTCCATTACGTACTGAGTTCCCTACAGTGAAAATGTATAGAGCGTGCGAAGATACACCGTTGTCCTTTAAATGTGTTGCAAAACATTTGAGCTGGTACGGTTTACTTAGTATTGATTAATAATTGAATATGACGCAACATGTGTGCGGCCTTTGAAACATGATAACAGTGACACACTACATGCATTGTACTCGTGTGTATGCAATGAGACGCGATGGTCCCTCATGCGGACACAGATTGTGGAAATCCGTTACTGCGGCACACTATTCCGTTTAATGTCCATTATAACCTGAGACATTGCGCGAAGTTATTAGAACGAGCCATTACATACATACATACATAATATTCCAGGAAACAATCCTATGCATCAATTAAACTCACATTACCAAAACACATCTGCACAGTATGAAACACAATCCATTTTACTCTCTAGATATATTTTAACCCAAATAAACTCCGTAGTAATTATAGTAACTGCAGTCGTATATTTTAGAGTATTTTATACGTCATGCGCCGGCCGCTATTATTACTATTTACGGCTTGGACTTGTTCCAATTGCGATGTTTTTATACGCCGCCGTGCTTAGTTTCTGTGTTTGAAACAATGTGTGGGAACATGCACGGGGTGAAGGAACTGCGATGATCTACGGCGTAGCGCGGCGTAGTGGGGTGCTACGGCGTAGCAAGTGCTACGATATGTCGTGTAGCTCCTGGATAATGGTTGCTACGGAAGCGATTGGATGAACAATTTATTAGTTTAGTCATGGCGGAAGTTCGAGATGTATTGATGTTGATATGGAGACTCCTCTTGTGGTCGGGTATAGAGACGAATGACGTTATCTACAGGTTACTGTGACATACACTTTGTTATAATTATTCCTATCAACTTGTGTTTGCCGTTTTATCATACCATTGTTACATAAGTCACCATGTAAATTGCCATGCATAAGTCTTCAGGCTGGATTATTCATAGAAACTAGTTTTCAGGGATAATTTCAGGAAAGACAGGTTTTAAAAATGCCTCCTTGATTGCCAAAAATCTCTCTGGTAAATAATTATAACGTAAAACAGAAATTCTCTCTCATAATTAAAAACATATTTACTCTAACATATCTCTCATAATTAAAACATTGTTTTTCGCGGGTAGGTGTTAAAAAAGTAAAGACATTAAAATTTTTGTCAAATTTTTAATATTTCAATTAAATTATAATTAGTGGCTTAACTGATTAACTTTACGTCAGTACTTAGTCTACAACCTTTTAAAAACAAGTACTCACGTTTGTGGCTTTATGTGACACTTGTAACACTACAAATACCACCTGCCAGCTGATCACTTCACTATCATAGTATTTATTCAGCACTTCACTCAAAATCATGTCCCAATACGCTGAAGTCCTTGCTGCTCAGAAAACACTTGAGGAAAACTTTTTAAGGAAGATGGGTGAACTTGAAGCACAAATCCAGTGCGCAGGGCCTGCAAAGGCAAACACGGTTGCGAAGATCGCTGACGAGTTTCGTGCTTTCCGAGAGCTCTTATTCTCCATGCTTGGATTGCTGCGAAGCCAGATAAACGAGTGTGCCAAACAAATAGATGGATTAGAAACCAGGCACCGACGGAAAGCACTGGTTTTCCAGGGACTTGCTGAAGAGGAGAACGAAGAAACCAAGGCAGTTATCTTGGATGCGCTTAATAAGAAGCTTGCCCTCAAGAATCTCACAGCATCTTCAATTAAAGCCTGTCACAGACTTGGAGTTCCCAGCAAGGAGCATCACAGGCCTATTCTTGTCCGTTTTTCCACTTTGGACCTCAAGGCCTCTGTTTGGAGAGCAAAGACAGGATTGAAAGGCTCTAAGATATCCATTAAGGAGTTCTTGACCAAGGCCAGGCAGTCTGTCTTTGGGAGGGCACGTGAGCACTTCGGTATGCGGGTGTGTTGGACTCAGGACGGTGTCATTCATATCAAGACTTCTAACGGCAGTCGGCACAAGATAACGTCTACTGACGAGCTTCAGCTCTTGGTGGCGAAGTATCCGAAGGCGCCGGCCGCAAATCCATCGGCGAGCGGAAGAAGTGTGGATGCTGCTGGAACCCTGAAAAACGTAACACGTAAATAACAATGTTCTTTTATTGTCATAACACTCGTAACGTTGTGAATAGTTGTGATTGTCTCAATGTTGAATCATTTCACTGATTTAAAATGGTTACTAACCATGTAGTTTTCCTGTCTCGTAATATTATTCTTCTCTTAGATTGTGCCCCACTGTTTGCTTGTTTCGATTTTCTATCATTTCTATTTCCTTCTATGTAGTGTATTTACTTTATTTGTTTCAATACCGCCAACAATAATATTCTTTCTGTCTATTGTCAATGTCAAATTGTTTGACATATGAAATTATGTTGACATTCAAGTCTTCGTTCAGAAACTTCTTAGTAGATTCTATGGACTTAGTATTTACGGAATGTTGATAAACATATTTTTTTTTTGTGTTGTTTGGTTCCATGATTATTATGTAGTTGGGTATGGCACTGTTTTATGTTTATTTATTTTGTAATTTCCCACTATTATTTTTCTTCATCTATAATTGTAATTGGGAGCTACAGTTTTTCTTCTGATTTTTGGCTTCTTAGAAAATGTTTTTGTAAAATGTTTTGCGTTTAATTATTATTACTTTTAGTGTTGGTGTTGGCTGGCGGGTGGTGCAGAGTTACATGATTTGCACCTTGGTTGGCCTGTTTACAGCAATAGCATATTTATCAGCAATAGCATATTTATAATTTATTATCTTGAATTTATATATTAATATTAGTATTGTATATTATTTTTTTTATACTTGTTAGCATCTTGCAATGTCAGATAATGAGACTTATTCACCTGCACCTTGGATGTCGAGAGGTATACAGATGGCCATGCGACGCAGGGACCGTGCGTTCCGTAAATATAAAAAGGACCGTACTGATGAGAACTGGACGCTATTTAAGGCATCAAGGAATAGATGCAACCAGATGATACGCAATGCTAAACGCCGCCACATTCTTGAAAATATTTCTTCTTCCTCTTCTGCCGATATTTGGAAATTCCTTGGAACACTAGGTATTGGCAAACCGCGACATTTAGACCTTCCCAATTCTATTGACTTAGACGATCTTAACCGTCATTTCTCCACTGTGCCTGCCATGGATCGTCTCACCAAACAACAAACTCTATTGCTGATCTCTGGTCTAACGCGTTCTAATATTGATCATTTTCGTTTCGTTCCAGTCGAGCCGGGAGAGATCAGAAAGATCATACTTTCCATCAAATCCAATGCGGTAGGATGTGATAATATCACTCGTGGTATGATCATAACCATTTTGGATCACCTCCTACTTGCCATCACCCATATTGTAAATTTTTCCTTATACTCAGGAGAATTCCCCACCTTGTGGCGTAAAGCCTATGTTCGTCCACTGCCTAAAGTCCCCAATCCCACTCTTCCAACCCACTTTCGCCCAATTTCTATTCTTCCCTTCCTATCCAAGGTGCTTGAGGCCTGTGTCCACAAACAGTTCTCTAACTTTGTGCAGTGTCATTCACTGATAAGCCCCCTACAATCTGGGTTCAGGCCTGGGCATAGCACTGTTTCCGCCCTCCTTAAAGTGACTGGCGATATAAGGGCAGGACTGGAAGACACCAAAGTCACTGTTCTAGTGTTGGTCGATTTCTCGAATGCCTTCAATACCGTCAGTCACGAAATCCTCTTAGCCATTCTGTCCTATGTGATGGTCTCTCCCGATGCACTGGAATGGTTTTCTTCCTACCTTCAGGAACGCCAGCAGTCGGTTCATGTTGGGGATTCATCCTCTAACTGGTGTGATTTGGTAACTGGCGTTCCTCAAGGCGGCATACTTTCTCCTCTTTTGTTTTCCATTTTTATTAATCTCATTACTACCGAGCTTCAGTGTGCGTATCATCTGTATGCAGATGACCTGCAGTTGTACTGTCAAGGGAGGGTCGATGAAATACCTGACATTATTGACAAGTTAAATAGGGACTTAATAGCCATTCAAACCTGGTCTAATAAATTTGGTGTTACAGTTAACCCTAACAAATGTCAGGCGATTATTATTGGGAGTCCTCGAAACATCGCCAAACTGGACGGTGCAACTTTGCCTCCTGTACTGTTCGACGGTACGGTCGTCCCATTTAGTTCTGACGTAAAGGACCTAGGCTTGCGTATCGATAGTACCCTGAACTGGCGTACTCAAGTCGCTAGCGTCAGTCAGAAAGTTACGGGAACGCTGCGGGCACTGTATCGCTTGAAAAATCTGTTGCCAGTGAAAACGAAGACAATGCTTGTGCAAACCCTAATTTTACCCATCATCGACTATGGCGACGTGTGCTACTTTGACCTGAATGCAGATCTCCTCAACAAACTTGACCGCCTTCTAAATTACTGCATTCGATTTGTCTTCAATCTACGCAAATACGATCATGTCTCTGCGCATCGGTCGATCCTTAAGTGGTTGCCCATACGCCAGCGCAGAGAACTGAGGGCGCTAACTACCTTGTTTTCATTACTTAACTCTCCCAATTCCCCTAGTTATCTAGCCCCACACTTTCAGTATATCTGCGCCAACCACAATAGAAATCTACGCTCATTGCATAACCGTCTTCTTCATTGTCCCTCTCACCGTTCTGACTTCATTCACTGTTCTTTCTTCATTCAATCTATTTCTCTGTGGAATGCGCTACCCCAAGAAATCAGGATGGCAACCAACCGGTTGACCTTTAAAGTTAAGGTTCGCGAGCACATTCGTAAGAAGTTGGCAGTAGTATCGTCACAGCGCTAATTTATTATTATTATTTTTTTACTCATTATTTGTTTGCATAAATTGTTTATGTAGGTATATTTGTACATTAGTTTATTTATTTGAGTATATTATAGTATAGTATTGTATGGTATGTATAGTTTATATAATTATATATAATATAATATATCTTTACAGTAAGTAATTATATATAAATCGTGTTTCTGTTTTTTTTGCTTTTCCACATTGCACCTACCACTATTTGTCTCTGCATCACCCAAAGGTTGACTGGTAGAAAATGCCTAAGGCATTAAGTCCGCCTCTGTACATTTGTGTGCATGAAGTTTTAAATAAAATAAATAAATAAATTTACTGTTTACTGGAAACGCCTGGAAGATCATTGTTATGAAATAAAACATTATGTGTTATCCGAAAACTATTTGCTCCGAAAATAAACTGAACACAAATACTGATATAAGTCTCATGAATCATTTCTCGGGAATTCGATAACTTAGTCCATTCGCACGGAAAATACTCGTGTTTGTAGTTCAAGCGTGTCTCTGTTGTATGAAACTTGTACCCACGCAGGTTGTTCTGCTGCTTCGTATAGAATATTTACCTTGTTCAGAATGTTATAGATCTAAACGTAAGAAGTTTACATATCGCAAACTTAAATTACTGTTTATTAACTGTGTCAAGATGGATTTTATAAATACCTAACTGCTTTTTTTTTGGATGTGAAATCATCCCATGACTTCTCTCACTCTTCTCTCGATCGGAGCGGGAGGGAGTGTCAGACTCTGCCTGACTAAAAGCCACCCGTGTCTTCAAATGCACTTTGCGTTCCAGGGCCGCGGTAACTCTTTCATACAATTCCGCAACCCTGGCAGGCAACAGGTCCATTATGCTGACCTCTCTCTGACATGCGCGTGGAAAATGACGCACCGCCAACCAGGGCGTTCTTATTGGACGGCGAGCCACCCATTGCTCGGCGTCCGCAGGCCCACACCTTTCTGCTAAGTCTTTTCTCGTTTGAGAGGCTAAATTGACTGAGTACCAGTATTCTACAAAGAGCAATTGTGATTTTGACCACCCCTGTTTTCCCAACCCACTGGGGGTAATACAATTTTATATAAAATCTCATCCTTGCAACACACGGAACACAAAGCGAGCTGTAGAAGCAAACAACAATAATCAGAATGTCAATGTTGAGCAATTAATCATGGATCCGAGCAGTTAGTCAAACAAACCCCACCTCCCCCCGCCGCCCCGTACCTCTCAGCACGAGCGTCGTCGCGGACGATAAGAAAAACTCATCTGTAGCCTGTCTGTCTGTTTGTTTGTGTGGCGCGCAGTAATTCCTCTATTTGCTTAGGACGAGACGCCGAGCAAGGCGACAGAGGGGGTTGGAAGGAAAGGGGAGTGGTAATGAACCTTTTCGTTGCAAACAAATATTGAATAACGTTAATTAGCGGCGCTAATCGCAGTCCCGCACGCGGCACCCCCCTCCCCCAACCCCACCAGGCGCTGTTTATTTAGTTGACAATAATTATAGGTATACTTCATTCCGCAGCATTCGGCTGAAGTGTGGGAGTCGCTCGAGAAGTAAAAAGGCGTCTTTAATTAGCGTTTCTTATGCCAGTCCACGAGGGACTGGGGGTGTGCAACTATATTATGGTTAGCTTGAATTTGTGTTTGTTTGAACTTTTAACTTTTGTAAATGTTTCTTTTTTGCTTTTAATAAAATAAATGTTCCCTTTTGTAAATTTAGACATTTAAAAAATGGTTTAAGAAATTTAACGCGTTGTAAATTAAATTTACTGAATTCAGGATTGAGTTAAATCCATTATTGGTTTCAGGATGCATTGCTGATCAACATACCGGGAAGTGTCATACTTTATTCAAATCAGCGCACCACAACCCACTCAAATCAAATCAAAAGTCATTTATTCACATTAGGCTGAGAGCCAGCACTTTTTGAACGTCAAATTTTACATAAAGACAGTCCCCCAAAACGCCCACCCATCACCACTTCCTAGTGTTTTAGCTGGGAAGAAGAAGTGGCGCAACAAGCTCCCCAGCAACACATCTGTCTGTTACGTTTTAAGAACTTCAATTAAACAATAGTACGCAAAGTATTTTAAGACACAGAAACAAAAATAAATATGTATCCAACAACATTGAAATCATAAAATTAAATATTATTTACAACATGTTAGCTAGCACACTCCATTATACGAGTACCATTAAAAAAACGGGATATGGTAGAATTTAGCGATAGAACTGTGACTCGAACCACAAGTGATAAACCAATAATAAGTTAAAGACGGATTGACATTCAGTCTAATATAAAAAAAAATATATATGAACCTGTCATAAGCTAACTGCTGAACATAATTTTCTACGAACTTGTCAGTTACTTGCTTGACTACAGCATGTAGACTAAACACTAAACAGCTCAAACAATTCAATAATGACACTTTTAGCATTCCTCGAATATGTTACATATTAAAATCTTATTCAGAAGCCGCTTCGCAGGTTCTCAAATCTCCTCATTACGAAGGTTTCACTCGTCAGTGAAGGTCGGCGCGAGTCGTGACCGACGTCTTTCAGAGCACACGTTCATTCACTACTCTTAACGTCGTTACAAGCACAAAGGACCAATCTGTTTTTAAGAAAAAACATCTTTTAAAAACCACTTATATGTACATCAAAGTAATGTAATAACGTTTTCAGTTCGATCGTATCTGTATTCTGAGGATCCTCTCAATCACCACTCGGCTGATAAGCCCTATAAATGCGATTAAATTTAATAAAAAAAAAATACACGATAATGGCGTTATTCTGTAAGCAAGCTACTTCAAAGGTTATCTAAATTGAAGCCGCAAGTAATATTTGCTCGGAGGGTAATCCTCTTAGCATTATTGAGGAGAAACAAAATCTCGTGGAGGCAGACTATGAGCTAGTCTGCGTTGTCATTGTGTAAAGGTAACTTATGTTTATCCATAACTGGATCAAAAAATGCATTTTTACACGTCAAGTACTATCATAATACATTGCTTCATCACTACTTCGCAATTCCCACAAGCAAATCAAAGAATGGCTCTTATCATACCAACAAAGCATAAGCCCCTCCACCACGCAACACTTGTACATACTCCACAATCGAGGACTCACACTCGATTAGCCGTAATCGTCAGTTAATCAGACGCGGATACTTTTCCTCGTCTCATAAAGACAAGCAGTCCTTATCAAAGGCAATGGGCCAACACACACAACGCGAACAAACACTCCGCCTGAGTTCACACAAACATTCGACAAATATTGGAGCTACTCTGACAAGCTGAACTGAATCACACCCACTCGTTTTTTGCCATTTCATCAAATATTGGTTTTGGTGATAATACATCATGTAAGGTCAAAATCAAATGAATAAAAAACAAAGGTTGAATTTCTACTATTTAAAAAGGCTACTTCCCGACTCGTCACATCCCCGATTCGACAACATGCCAAAAGTAGAAAAAACAAATGATCACAAGTGGCGTCTCGTCAAGATGTGTTTCCTGATAGCTACAACCTGGGAGTCTTTAAGTCAAGAGTGAATAGGTTACTTCTAGGCAAGCGTGCTCCATCTTCGACCACATCGTCGCTTACCATCAGGTGAGATAGTGGTCAAGCGCGTGCCTATCAATAATAAAAAAAATAAAAAAAAAAAGATTTTGATCTTTATACATCCATTCCCGTTCCGTCAACCTAAAAAAGGTTGACGGAACGGGAATGGACTAGTTTTTTTTTTACGGTACAATTAGCTAAAAAAGTTACCATACCCAATTTTGACGCTCTTTTATCACCAGAATTTTGTAAATGGTCATGATTCACAAGTACCAAGAGACTGGAATTGGGGGCGGTAAAGACTCACAAACCAAAGTAACAGGATATATTTCCGGTATTATATTATTGACAGATACAGATACATCATTAAGATATATTTCCGGGGCTGGAATTACGAGAGGTAAATCTCAAAAACTACCATGATACCAGAATCATAAAGATGAAGAAAGATGTAGTAGAATAAATATTTAAAATCAGGCTATGACACTTAGCGAACAAAAACCAAAAGGCAAAATAGTCAGAAAGAACGGTAAGCCAAAACGAAGAAATGGCGCTCCAGCCTGCGTAATCACCCGAAATTGCCAAATGTCGAAACCGTGGGATACAGCTACGAAGTATTTTAAATTTCACGTTCTAATATTAGTAGTATTACACATATTGGTGGGATTTGATTTTTTCTGTCTGGAGCCAGTTTTAAAGTTCACGCAGACGTCTCAGGCAAAAGCATTAAAAAATATAGGAATTCACAGGGAATACAATATTCTTTAATCACAAAATCAAAACTGATCTAGAGATATAAATCTAGATCTGCTGACGAAAATTGCAAAGTGATAATCAAAATATTTTTCACACGAGGGAATCCACAAGCGGAAGCTAGTAAGTAGATCGATCATTAACTGTGGTATTTCTTTTTACTCCTGCACGTCGATTCTGTAAAATTCAAACAACAACTCGCATTTCAAGTCGTTATTCACTCTCACTTCGCATAAGGTTCAAAATGACCTTGATTTTGCATTCTGTAAGCATCACCTAGGCACTTGCGAAGTGAAGTGAGCTCCAAAGCGACCAACACTGTACTAGTGACTACCACACTCAACAAAATCTAAGTCGGGATTTATCGGTTTTTCATTTTACCAGTTTTTGACACAGATTTTTAGCTATTACGATGTTTAAATTAAAATTTCTTATTTTAAGGAATTTAAGGCAGCTAATAAGTAAAAAAAAAACAGAAAACTCTAAATTCGTGCCGTGAATATAATCTATGCTTACCTTACGAAAAGAAATGACTGACAGATAATATCATAAGTAATCTGTGGACAATATTTTCATTTATTGCCGTTGACGTTTAAAAGTTCGTTGCATTCACAGAGTACTTTTGGTTGCATTGTTTTGTTTACGTTCTGTTTGTTTTTTGATCGATCAGTGCCGGTAATAATAGTGAAATAATCATGAAGTAAGTTTATATTTCTAGTTGTGAATTTCAAAAATAATATTAATTAAAGAAGTGTTTATTTTGTTTTCTAATCCATCAATAATGTTTCAGTCCAAATGAGACACGTTCTTTTCATCCATCTTCGGCTTAAGTAGGTAGGCACTTATTCACTTTATAACTTTAAAAACTTTATTTAAACACTATTTAACTATGATTTATTCTATTTTCACTCATAAAATAGATGCTTTTAATTTGACACTTTGAATCGCGTTCGAGTGCAAAGTGAACGTCGAAGTGACAGGGGAATTACCTTATAGAATGCCACTTTTTACGTCATCTCATACTTTATCTGTCAAAATCTCGAGGTAAATTTAGTTCAACTCGCAAACACGCTCGCAATAGTAGCGCTAGTGTAGATTCGAATTATCAACCGAGTTTTAGAATGCCAATCAAGAAACTCACAGCGGATTCAGATTCGAAGTTTAGAATGAAGTCTTACAGAATCACACTGCTGATTGTACTTGCCAAACAAAAGCTTAACCAAACGAGAATGATTAAAGGTATTCTCAAAAGTTAACGAATCGGGAATGAATGTACGAAGATCAAAATCTTGACGAAACACCACTTGTGTTCAGTTGTTTTTTCTACTTCTGACATGTTGTCGAATCGGGAATGTGACGATTTGGGAAGTAGCCTTTAAAAATAAGTCAATGCACCTGCATTCTCCCTCACCTGTCGAGTTTGGTACTAGCCCTTACCTGTACTTTGTGAGGGCTAGTACCAAACTCAAAAACGAAAATCATCCCAAAAAATATTTTGTTCGCAGCAACACCGGGGTGGTTAAATAATAAAAAAATAAGTGCGACGTTCACGTGGGCCATCTAATCACTATCACTACATAGTATAAAATAAAGTCGCTGTCGCTGTCTGTCCGTCCCTATGTATGATTAAATCTTTAAAACTACACAATGGATTTTGAAGCGATAGAGAAACACGAGATAGATAGAGTAATTCAAGAGGAAGGTTTAAATGTATAATACAATTTGGAGGTTTCTAATGTGATGTCGTAAATAAACACATTTTTTTGCGCTTACATTGCAAACGCTGGCTGAACCCCACGAGATAAATCAAAATAATGTACTACAGCAGTGCGATTCAGCGGTGCGATTCTGCAGTGCGATTCTGTAAACATGTCGAAGTGGACACCCGGGTGGGGCGCACGACAGGTGAGTTGTCAAACCATACAAATAAGATGGAATGACAGCTCTATTGTCGTTCACTCCGCCTAGGTGAACACCGTGATATGTCGACAGAATCGACCGGCTGTAAACATGTCGAAGTGAACACTTGGGCCGGGTGCACGACGGGTGAGTTGTCAAGCCATACAAATAAGATGGAATGACAGCTCTATTGTCGTTCACTCCGTCAAGGTGAACACCGTGATATGTCGACAGAATCGACCGGCTGTAAACATGTCGAAGTGAACACTTGGGCCGGGTGCACGACGGGTGAGTTGTCAAGCCATACAAATAAGATGGAATGACAGCTCTATTGTCGTTCACTCCGTCAAGGTGAACACCGTGAGATGTTGACAGAATCGACCGGCTGTAAACATGTCGAAGTGAAAACTTGAGCGAGGTGCATGACGGGGGAGTTGTCAAACCATACAAATAAGATAGAATGACAGCTCTACTGTCGTTCACTCCGCCTAGGTGAACACCGTGACATGTCGACAGAATCGACTGGCAGTATTTTACACTTTAAAAAGGTCAACAAAAAAGTCCGCGATGGTATAATATGTCTATCTCTTAAGGATAACCCACAATAACCATTTTTTAGACTTTACATTTTACGGGAAAAAATGGCTTATTTACGAAGTGATTTTAAGCAATACAGCATTAATCCTTATCCATTTAATATAGATCAATATGGCCTTTTACAGCATTTAATTTAAATGAATAATTCCGAAGATATTACAGATTTAAAATGCAGGGACATAGCGGTGCGAATGTACCGGCCCGGCCGGCGGCGCGTTGTATTGTCTAATGACAAAAAAGCTGTTCTGTAGTAGGTATATTTAGTATCAGCATTGCACATTTGCACCCGTGCGAAGCCGGGGCGGGTCGCTAGTTTAAAATAAATATATAATTGAAAGCTTCGATGTGCAAAATTATGAATAGATATTTAAAGAGATATATAAACGCAACACCTGGAGTGCTGTGCAACAGGAACAGATTAAAGCGGCTATCGCAGCGGACAAGCGGCGGATATTACAAAATTATCTTCCGCCGACTACTCCTGCTAGACAAATACAACAGACGCGACGCGAGATAGATGCGACGAGCAATCATGTTGTTCAGAACATCCATACGTTCTGCTAGCGAGTATATATATCCATCATATTATGTATTGTTGCCATTACTCAAGCAGTCTCCTAAACTGTGTATGAAATTAATAATTATAGTGTACATAGATTGTAAATTGCAATGTGCTTGTTGTATCTACTGGGAAATTCTGTTTAAGTTTGGTGTAGTTATTTAAGGGCCAATTTCACCAATGAAACTGAACGCGATCAACGAATAAACGTTTATGAGCTGTCAGTGACATTATTTTTGGAATATTTACACAGACAGCTCTTGAACGCAGTTTAGATATACTGATCGCGTTAAATTTCATTGGTGACAATAACGAGAGGTAGAAACCATAATGTGAGTCCTGAGCTTCTAGTAAGATTGTGTAATATTTTATTCAGAACTAGCTCAGGGAAAGTATACGATGTGATAATCCAAGTCATGGTTTACCCTTTTTTTTTTTTTTTTTTTTTTACAGGGGGAAATCCTCATGGATGTCCTCCGCCCTGGGGCGGGCGGAGGGGTCTGTGTCACCCCGGTGTTCCATCTTCCACCTACGCCGGGGATCGCGGGAACATCACGCGCCGCCACCTCGGGTCCGGATGAATGGGAGGCAACGGACATCCCCAAGTCCGCCGCCCCTGGACCCAGTTAGGGGGGCAGAAGGAGGGCAGCGTATGCCCTCCTCCGACGCCCGGTGCGCCTGCTGCGGGCCGGGAGAGCACTCGACATCTCCCTCTCCCTTTCCGCAGCCTCCTTCTGCGCGATGACAGTTTCGCAGAAGGAGACCACCGCGTCCCAGGACTCCTCACCGCCGACCATAGAACGTACTACAGCCGGCAGCGAGAGGTCACTGCCTATCACAGAGACGAGGGCACGGCGCGGCTCTTCCCAAGCGGCACACTCTGCCAGCGTATGCCGCGCCGTGTCCTCCCGACAGTCGACGCAGTGGTGACACCGAGCGTCCGGCTCCCTGCCTATGCGACACAGGAATCTCCCGAAGCAGCCATGCCCCGTGAGGACCTGTGTCGCTCGAAACGACAGGGAGCCGTGCCTTCTCCCGAGCCACAGGTCGAGCACTGGCCGGATGGCCTCGATAGTGACGAGGCCGGCGGTAGGGCGTGAAAGCCTGTTCCGCCATTCCGCCACCAGGACGTCATGGTTTACCCTGTACTAAGTTTATACAAATACTGAGTTACTACAAATATGAGTACGGATTGTAGCTCGTTGTGACATCTAGAGTGTGTCGTGCTGCGTGCAATAACCTAGGCGGCACAAGTTGTCCATCAGTTAGTCGCAGCAGGATCGCGTCGACACAAACTGCTGGTTTTTGTCTCGCTCGCACCTGCCGTGTTGTTGTTTGTTCTGTCTCAAACTCTGCAGTTTACTTTGCTACTGTTACTACTATTTAATTGTGTTGCGATATGGTTTCGACGAGAACCTACCTACGTCTGACTCTTTGAATATTTTATTGTTCATTTACATGGCTTTGTCTCATTGTGGTGGTTGGAGAATTGCAGCGATAATTTGATTTAATTGAGAATGGCAAAAATGCACGGGGCAAAATCTGTGGTATACCTCTGCCTGACCAATCGAAGGAAACTGGTGTATTAGAATTGTATGCACACATGTCATATGTAGGTAGGATAGAAAATGCTTTACTGGAATTTAGCTTCCTTATTCTGTGGGAAAAATTATTCCCTGTCCACCGTGATCGAAGCAAACTAACAGACAGGAGACCGTCCGTGGATCCCGAACCAGAACCTGCAGGCCTGGACCGCTCAGCAATGGGAAATATACAACAAGTTCCTTATATTACACCTTGTCATTCATGAAAGTAGCTTCTTATACTTGAACTAGCACTTCGCCGCATTCACCTTTTATGTTTGTCGAAGTCATATTGTCGTAGAATTGGCCATTTCATAAAATGTCCACCTCAAACGTAACCTCGACGACGGAGCACCGCGGCCGCGGCGGGGCTCCTACTTCTGTCTACCGGGTTTAAGTAACCAAACATTCGAAACTAACCTATCCGCGTCGGGGTGCCCCAAGTTCCCAAACTTGGCTAGGCAAGTCATTAAACAATAACGAACCAAGTAATTTGCCTAGCTGTTCAATTAAATGGCCGGGATGTCATTTAGGCCGCTGCTGTCTAAGCCTCTAATTAAACGGCTTATTAAGCTATTTGGCTACGACATATTTAATATTATAGATTGTCAATGTACTAGCCATAGTCATTCCTTGTACTGTGTTAAGCATAATTGAATTAAGAGTACCAAAGCGCTTGATTAGAAGCACTAACGAGACTTTAATGGCACTTTTATATTGAAAACCTTCTTTGTGTTGCGCTGTTATGTCGCGGTGACGCTGTTGTTCTATTGTGATTGCTTCAGAGAAGTTGCAGACTAACTACGGTTTACTTTAGAAAGCTAAAATGTGCTTTGTTTTGTTTAGTATACTGAATAATAGGTATTTAGGATTATTTAGAAACTACAATACAACAATTGTAGTTATGTCATCATCACCTGCCTAGCCTATTCTTAACTATATGGGGTCGGCTTCCAGTTAAACCAGATCCAACTAATACTAGTATTTTACGTCAAGCATTCGCTATCTGACCTCTACAACCCAGTAACTGGGTAACACTGTACTTTCTGATAAGACTGGTGTCAGATTTTCTGGTTTTTGACAATCAGTAACGACTGTCAAAGATCTACAACTGACAGCCGGAACCAACGGCCTACATTAAAAATCATTTCAAAGCTTCATTTTTTATTAAAACAATTTAGATTAATTCAGAGCGAGTGTGCTAGTCGGCCAACTTGTATGAGTAGCTAGTAGACTAGTAGACTAGTTGTCTAGTTTGTGTAAGTTCGCAGTCGCAGAATGATTAGTTTATAATTGTTCCGACGAGCGAGTGAAACGCTCGAACAAATTAACTTTCTGAGGTTACAATAGATTTCGGAGTTTAAAATAGTATTGACGTAATATTGAAGTCTCGTTTAATTTTGAAACGATAAAATTAATTTAACTCTCTTTGAGCGAATTTGAGGAGTTTATTTTTAAACATTTTTGCGATAAATTACTATGAGTAGTTGAGATGGACTTTAACAAGCAAAACCAATTTCGAAAATTGAAACACTCAATAAGCAGATATTTAAAAAAAAAATCGTAATCTGCAATGCTCACCAATTTGGAGCCGCAGTGTTCAGTGCTCAGCTGATCGTGATGCCCCCCACGTACTCGCCTCGCACTGTTTAGACACTTCTTGTTATAATTTATTCCGACTTTCTCTTTGAAGTCAACCGCGGTTCTGTGATGAATTGACAACTTCTTCTTAGCTCGCAGTGGGGAACAAAAGTTGGGTAAAATATTAGTTGGTGAGGTGAACGACTGTGCTCTGCAGTGATTCATTTATTACTGACGACCCAGGGATTAGGTAAAGGCAAGTTATTTTAAAGATCGTGGTCTTTTTATATTTTGGAATAGAACCATACAATATTGCTATTCCGCAGTACACTCGAGAAAAGAATCAAGATCTTAGATTATATATATTTAATCTAAGATCAAGATATTCCCAAACTGTACATTTGTTTACATGTACTGCTCCCTGACCCAGTCGTAGTGTACCTCCTGTCCACCAGGCCCAGGAGCGCGTCACGGCGCGACACTCTCTCTGCATACATTATTCATCGCGCGTCGCTTAAAACACACTTCCGAACTCGCGGTAAGGCTGCGGCCACACCGCCGCGGCGCAGGTAAGGCTGCGGCCACACGGACGCGGAATATTAACGTGCCGCTTATCAACGCACCGCCAGTAATTGGATAATAAAATAAATGCCAAGGAGACGCCACGCAACTTGTTTTCTTGTTCAACTTCTTCGGAATTAAAGGAAATTTTACGTTTCGAAATGTTCCGTATTCTGTTTCCTGTCTTTGAATGACAAATGAAAGACAAGCAGTGTTTTTGTTGGAATTAAGATATTCATTATTTATGAGAGATTTGTCTCAATTAATGACTATTATTCGAGTTTAATGTTATTAGGCCTTCCATTTGTTAAATATAACTCTTTACAATCATTAAAATTGCTGCAAATTGTTAAAATTTCAATCATAGCATTGCACTTTATAAACTAAACTAATACTGCCAAGATCGTTGACGTGAAACAAAATGAACTATCTTAGAAAAAGGGGACATTTCCCAAGACGGGTCCGTAGCACAATACTACGACATAATACGTAGTAGTAGCGCTACGCCGTAGCACACGTAGCAGTGCTATGGCGTAGCAGGCCGCTACGGGCTACGGCGTAACCTGTTAAACTAATAACTGTGTTCCAGTGTAGTTAGGAACACGAATTAGTTTAATAACGCCGGTACATGTGTACCGCCGTGGGGCGCCGTGCTCTGCAGTTTTAATGAAAACATGACACACTAGCCAAATAATATTATACTGTTATTATAACTTATTTGTACCTCGCTTATTCTCAAGGGACTTCGATGAATGAATTAAAAATTCGTTGGCTATACAAGTATGTATACCTACCAATTTATGTAAAATTATAGTGAATTTAAATACAGAAACGGTTCGAGCCTGCATGTTAAGAATTACAACGGCACAGTACCTTTGTAATTCGTGTGTTAACCAGCGTGGTGACGATCGCAGACGACCGCAGCGCCGCTGAGCAGGACAATAACCTCACAACCCCGGGGAGTTCGTATCACCTGCTTGCTACCCACAATGTATTCCATTGTCTGAATTAGTGTAATGCATTTTCTTAAGATACGTAAATATTGAAGATTTTAAGACAATAAATACACTGTCTAATCTCCGCGAAAAGTTGGTAACAGTTTTTTTTACAGCTTATGGTGTCCAACGGACTTCCACTGCTGGCGAAAAGCCTCCCCCATACCTTTCCAGACACTCTTTTCATACGCCACCTCGAACCAGCCGTCATGGTGTGCGTCCAGCCGGTCGATTCTGTCGACATCTCACGGTGTTCACCTAGGCGGAGAGAACGACAACTGAGCTGTCATACTATCTTATTTGTATGATTTGACAACTCACCCGTCGTGCGCCCCGCCCAAGTGTTCACTTCGACATGTTTACAGAATCGCATTGCAGGTCGCCCAGGAACATACTCTCAATACAAGAAGTATCCCCTGTCCGGACATGCTCTCCCTGTGCACAGTTTTATTCACATCCATGAAGTGAAGACGTGAGAAATAAACAAACTCACTTCTGCATTTATAATACTAGTGAGGACGCCGATGTTTAATAACGACGCCTATTATAAAACACACAGAGTTGTTTATCAAATGAAAATAATTCGACACAAAGCGTTGTCAACAAAACAAATAACATTTAGTAGGAGCGAAATTGTCTTAATATTAACAGAACAAATAAATTAGTAGCTACTGAGATTAGCCACCGCAGTGAATAATTGATTCGTGGTAAACTCACAGCCAACGGTTACATAGCAGTGTTTAACGGAAACTTATTCAGTTACAGTTCACTCTATAATCATCTGCTCCTCACTCCGCGCGAGCTCTTCAAACTAAAGACTACTCTAAAGTGAGTAATTAACTGAGTTTGAAATCAAAAGATTAATTTTAAGTTCTTCATTGGACACATTGCTCGTTGAACATGGGGTTGATCTAAAGTTCACTAGGGGCGAGCAGCAGAGGACTAGTCGATGTGGCCACTCTTGAGGAGGCCTGTGTCCGACCGTGGACGTTCTCGGTTAACCGAATTAAAAAAAAAAAAACTACAAAGATGTCATGGGACATTTGCTGGGTGGCTACATAATATTAGGTTATTGATTGCATGCTACTAGTTCTGTGAAGTCACTCAATCATAAGATCATAAAGATGCTTACTGATTTATTGCGACGAATTCTTATTTTTGTTTGTTTCCTTAGCAAGCTGAATTTGTATAATACACCTTTGTTTCAGACCGATACAGTGTTATAATATAAGCAAAATATCGTTCTGGTCGAAACATGTAGAAATATACGTTAACACCGGCTCTGATGTCTGTGCGCCAACAGGTTTTCAGTAATGGAATATTCCAAGTAACCCTTTGACGTGTCTCCTACGTATACAGTCGTTTGTGTGCAAGCCTACAGCAGCAGCGCTCTGATAGTCCTGTATCCTACATACATGTGTTACTTCATTGTGTTGTGATAACGTAGCGGTTGAATAAATGTTCAATCACCATTTAACTGTTTACCTACCAATTATCCAGCCACAGTGGTCAGTGATAAAGTCATGAAAAAATGTATCCGCGTTTGGTCGGCGTCGCGTCAAAACTTCGGCAAATATCTTGTGAAGGTGGACTACTAACATCATTTGCGCTCGGAAAGAACTTTGGATTTCAACTGACGAGGAAAATATGTTTTTTATTGCTACAATCCAATATTATTTTAGCAAGAAATGTACAATGTTACTTGCAAGAAAACCAGTGCAGTCACAGAGACAGGTTAACTCTATAAAATAGACGTATGTTAGGAAGTGATATAAATTAATTAGTTCCTGGCGGCGTCAGGGACCCGTAATGCCCACACCTACGCGCCGCCGGGTTATTTCATTATTTTATTCCCGCAGTACAAACGGAGTCAATTAAAAGTTTCCACCTGCAGTCCGCATCCGCACACAAAGGCAGCTTCTAATAGAAAATAAGTTAAAATAGTCCATACTTATAGCATTTATTGTGGATTTAACTATAGCACTGCACGATAAACTGGGAATAGAAAACACATACATTATAGAGAGGTAAAATGTTTTAGTGTTCCTTATGGTGTTGGACGTAAAAGAATAGCACCATCCCATCACTTCCCGTGGGTGTCGCAGCATTCTCTGTAGGTACATTGCTACAGCTACACTGCGATCGACAGCCCGCCTGACAAGCGTAGCGATTATGGCAAACCCCTCCCATTTGGGGGAGACCTATGTCCGGACGTCTTACGGCTGATATGAGGATGAGGATGAGGATGATGATGATGATAAGAGAGAAAAATAGAAAAACTGACACATCTATTTATTTATTTATTTTATAATTTATGTACACACAGAAAAACAGTTGCAGAAATAATATAAAAATACAAAGAAAGTACTAAGGTACTGCTTATTTCTTAAAAAATTTCTTCCAGCAGACCTGCGAAAGAAGAAATATAAAAGAAATGTAGACAATAGTGTGTTAGAAAGAGCAAGAGAAAGGGTATGTGAAGCCTTAAACTAAAGTATAAATAAACCTACACAAACATTGTAATTATTATATACTACTACTACATCTGTTCAACAAACGGCCCGTACAAGTTGCATACTAGAAGTAGACACTAGTAGGTACAAAGATGGAACAATATGTATTATTGTTGAGAAGAAACACAATACCAAAACCAAAAGCAGTGACGCTATCCAAACTGTTTTGGTTTTGTAATCTTTCCATTAAACACAATATACTCGTACATACGAAATTGAAAATCAAAGTCTCGAATCGAACAGCAAACAGAATCTTTCACAAACGTAAATGAATACGTTGTGACGTGAACATAGCAGCAGTCCGTTAGCTAAAGGCGGCCGTCCAGTGCGATGTAGGAGATATGTTTGGTTATGTCACGTGCGCTGCGCGGTTCAGAAGTGGACCATCCCGACTTATTTCCATGTAAAGCGAATCTACGTACAATACGTGTGTAGCTTGCCGTGCGCTGCTGTGGTGCGCCGCCTTAAATTGATTGCAGACCATAAACTAAGCTAAATTAGTAGTTGTAGTCTATCTAGTGTAGTATTATAGTTCAGCTCAGCTGAGATTACGAGTAAGAATACAAAACAACCTAAACAAAATGTTTTATGTCTGTCCATCTTGTTCACGCTAATCTCTGAACAGTACACAGTGTACAGTTACATTACGCTTAGCTAAGCAACTTTCAGTTTTTGTTTCATTAAAATTGGTAGACGGGAAAATAAAGTTATTGTCATTTAAAGATTTTAAAATTACCTGTCAATGGCGTTTTTCGACTTTTATTTTTTGCTATTCTAGTGTAAACGATAAACACAGACAGTGTAAAAAACATAACCTTAGAATTGTTCATACTTTCGTGGAGCCAAGCAGTATAATATCGTAAGTTATTGTCTTTTTTTTAAAAGAGCTATAGAGCCAGAGAGCACTTTCAAGTTTTCTATAGAAAATGAAAACTTACTCTCTCTGTACCTACTAAACTATTTATAGAAAAAAATCTCACTAAACTGTATATACCTAAGTATATTGCGTAGGTATGCATATGAAGCTAATTACATTAAAGTCGCTTCATTCTTTCCTAAGATTAAGGACTTGAAAGTTTGTTACAAAATACCGTGAAGAGTAAACGCTCTTAAATCTAATATAGCTTAGCTCTCGGTCTGCCACCGGCTTATCGGTTGCGAGCGATACATCCGCGCGAACTTCACTCCGTTCATTTACTAGTGCTACACTACCCCCGCTATCAAGGATATTCTTTCGAGTTGCAAACAAAACTAGTTACAGTTGCCAAGTGCGCTACAAACGTGCAGATTTGCAATATGATAATTATTGTTCAGAACTAAAATGTTTGTTCGGTATGTGCGAAGTCATGTTTCAGTTTGCTTTTGAAACGATTCTCCCAGTAGAATCCGAAAATACTTTTCGCCAGCATTCGTTTTAAAATTATATTTTTATGTTTGAGATTCTCAGTAATAATATTTGTTGATGATTTACGACAAGTAATACTACTTGTCGTAAATCATCAACAAATATTATACACACAATCTGAGCTCATTATTTAAGAGGAATCGATATCGTTTCACCATCTTCTTTTAGGCCTTTGGCCTGCAGTGAGACGCGCATCATCTGCCTAACCTCTTCCCTACTCGGGTATTAGGTTTAGCTTTCAGTCAAACGTGATTTAACCGAATACCAGTAGTTCACCACAGGCTTATAATAATAATAATGGTTTGTGATTACTAACCTAGGCAACATTTAAATAAGAAATTCGTCGTGTAAAAAAGTTTGTCTACACTAATATTATAAAGAGGAAAAATTTGTTTGTTTGTTTGTTTGTTTGTTTGTTTGAAATGAATAGGCTCCGAAACTACTGAACCGATTTGAAAAACTCTTTCACCAGTAGAATTGTACATTATCGAGGATGGACATAGGCTATAGAATATTTTCAAAAAAGTTAGGGATCCGTATGAAAACTTCGATAATGCAACCCAAGGTGTGAGAAAAAATCCTTATATCGCGTACGCTGCGGAATCTATTGACAATAGAGCAAAGTGATGTACTACAGTTTTATAGAGGTCATCAATGTCTACAAAAAAGTCCGCGATACCATATGTCTAACTATTATGGTTAAGTCACCATGACCGCTTTTTGTTCAAATTATTCAAGCAAATCCTTGGTGATTTGAAAAAATGGTGATTTCGGTATCATGATATCAATCCTTATCCATTTAAATGGTTTGATAATTAAGGTTGATCATTTCCGTGTAAATTACACTTTAAATTAGTCAAATCGGACCTTTCGTTCAAAAGTTACGACGGTAATAAATATGCTCGGAGTAAGAAAAATGACGCGGCTTGAGCGAACTGGGAAGAATCATATCAATGCTTGGTCCGATGAAGTTGAAAATGATTTCGATAAAACAATAAGAATAACAAATGTTTGGATTTTTCGCAAATAAATTACATATCTACATAATAAGGGGTGAAGCAGGGGTGATTAAGATTTTAGGGGAGGACATTATTGCTTGCTTTAATTTACGTCGGGATGCTATGAACAAACTAAAAATGGGATTATTGAAACAGATGTACCTAACAATTTTTGCATAATCAACTCCTGACGGGGTGAACGGGGTGAACAGTTGCGCTGAACCTGAGACCGTAGAATAAGTAGAAATGGCTAAGTAATAAATGTAAATTAATGAAAATCGTTGTGCTTAATTTTCCAAAACTAACCTTTATAAGGGGGTATAGGGGGCGTTGAAGTTTGTGGAGTACCTACTAAATCCGCGCGGACGAAGTCGCGGGCGAAGTGCTAGTCGAAAATAAATCCGGAACCATCGGATCCTAGGAAATCTGAAGCCAAGATGATTATTCGTGCAAATGTAATTTGATACAAGAAGCCAATATTCCTCTGGCAGAAACCTGCGAGCGCTAACAATTGGCCGTAAGTTCGCTGAGCGGTAACCACGGCGGCGGACGCGGACGCTCCAACTTTCTCCCAATAAATTACAGATTATAATTCCGGGGTACTGTCGGGTTGAGGGCAGGAGGTAGGGGGGGAGCGAGACGCGCCGGGCATACATCCCTAGTTGAATTAATTGTACCCGCGTAGGTACGAGATAACTGGACTTGACCCCGACAGCACTCACGTGCGCACGTCGGAGCCTCTCTGGCGTTATATTAGGTTCCACTACACTCTCCATTATTCGAAACTTATTTGAGAGTTTCCTTGGAGTTACTATTTTATAAAACTTCAATTCTCATTATCTGGTCATCATCAGCTCTATATTGTATTTTTATCTGAAAGGAATAAAACCAAAATCAAAAAAACACGGTTGGATCACATATTTATAAAAACGCCGTTTCCTTCTCACATCGCAAATCAGGAAATACGTCATAACGTATCGGTCAGGCAACTTTGACGAAATAAACGTGACGTCTGTGACCGGAAGCTACATACAGGGACATGTCATCAAAAGGATGGAAGCAAATACGAGCGCCATCCGGCCGCCGTCAGTAGGCCCAGTTTTCTCAATTATATTGCGATTAGTGTAGAGTATTTGTCTACTAACATACAAACATCTGTACATACATGTGACAAGACAGGGTATATCTTGAAAACATCCGACCGGATCTAGTACAGATTCTTCTTCGAGTAAAGAAACATTTTAATATAACTGGCGGAACATGGTCATTACAGGTACTTTATATCTCAGCCTCATCCTTTGCAGAAGATAAGCGTTATGTTACAAACAATGTCACATTTAATAACGCTCACATTACACAGAAACTAAACACTGAATACTTTTATATGACGCGTTGATATGAAAATATCTAAGAAAATATAACTAGTAGGTAGCCTGTGCGAGCCTCCAGGTGATTCACCGTGACGGCTATTTATTTATCGTAATGACGTTACAAGTGGTTTATGGTGGTGATTCTGTGAACATCCGCCCAGTACTATGCAGGTGCTCGAGCAGCACGGCAATGTGCAGTGTGACGTGTGCAGCTCAAACCAATGGAACCCTGTGATCGCGGCCGTCACGCACCAGCCACTGCGTGACATCGGCGGTGCACTATGGGACCAAACCGTATTTTCCATCTCGAAAATGGTTTTGGCGAAAGTCGTATATTCATAGATTTTTTTAGGGTTTAATACTCTTAAAGGATGGAACTTACGAATAAATCTCAAAAAAAAAAAAAAAACTTAGTTTTACGTTTATAAACTGAACCTCAAACATTGGGTATAAATATTTTCGTGCCAATTAAATTAGCGTTAAGGAAGTTCAACACAAAATTATTCGGAAGTTTTCCAAGGAAGTATGTTAGTGTTATACATCATAAGAAAGCTTAGAATGTACACTTTCCAACCACGTTCGGTTTTTGTACAAAAATATTTTCGTTTTATTTTATTTTATTTTTTTTAGTGAAGTAAATAAAATTTCGTTTTTGTTTATTTCAATTGGAGTTTTCATTGTTGCCGAAAGCTGCCGGTGTCAAGTTAATCACTCTAGTAGATACCTTACCTATTCAGTAATATGAGGATTGAATAAAAACTTGCGCGTTTTTTGCGCAAGGGTGATTTAGAAGCAATAATGTCAATCAGGGGAAAATAATAAAATCTCCGAAAATTACGTTCTTCTTTTTTATTATGAAATATTATATTTAATTGTTATATTTTGATGCTCCCAGACAAATGAATGATCTTTTAAAAGTTACAACGAAGGTTGAGAATGAAAATGCGTTTAAATACGGATTGTCGACACTACACGCATGGATAATATTTATGGAAATGATCCTCCATATTTCTTACAATTTAGGTTTTGAGAAATGGTCTGCAACAACTCCAGAAAACAAGCAACTTAAAGAAGACAAGAAAAAATATGTCCAAAAACGTTTCCGAGAAATGCTTGGTTTGCACATTGATAAACCACGTCAAGGTTCCGGTAACAGCAATGACGGAAATACGGCAAGGAGATTTTTCCAAAATTACCAATGTTCTGCAGAGATAACCGGAATTGATGAAGAATTGATTAAGAGATTATATGTAATTCTTCAAACTATGTCATCGGGATACCCCATAAACGCAGAAAAATTCGGCCAGTATACATTGATTACCGCGCAATTATATGTAAGCAAATATAACTGGTACTACATGCCATCTTCGGTCCATAAAGTACTTATACATGGTGCTAAAATAATAGAGCATTATGCAGTTTAGCCTATAGGACAATTATCCGAAGATGCCCAGGAAGCCCGAAATAAAGATTACAAGAAATATAGGTTACATCACGCTAGGAAGTGTTCCAGATCAGCAACAAACAAAGACGTTCTGCATATTTTATTATATACATCTGATCCTTATATATCTAGCTTGAATAAACCAAGTTTTCTAATATCCAAAGAATTGTTTGACGAAGTTAAAGAATTGTTAGAAATAAAAGGTGATGAATAGTATAAGCGCTAAAATTTTTATTTTTTTTATCATGTAATGTTTGTTTAATAATAATAATTAAGTTTTAAACTTATTTTAAGCAAAAGTGTAACTTTTACTGCTATTTTAATGTTACTGTATAATTTTTTGCATGAAATTTCGTATAACTGTAACTTTGTAATTTTTTTACTAAAAATATATAATTTTTACAATGTTGATGTTTAATTTCTTTTATTGCCTAGATATTCAGAAATACGCAAAAAAAAATTCAAGGAGAAAAATCACAAAACAACAGAGTTATCGATTTTTGAGATGGAAAACACCGATTGGTCCCATAGTGCGGTGGTCCAATAATGTAAATCACTATATGTAACGTTTGAAATGGATATGAATATTGGTACATTTAATTTGTGTTCATAAAGTTTATCAATGAGGTTTAAATAAAGAAAACAGTTTATTGGGCACCTACACGGTGAGGTAAAAGTATAGGTAAAAATAATTTTAGGGTTATAATGTGTTTTGATTTCAGTTTTTGTTCTCACACATCGAAATCAAGGCTGGAACTATCCTTAGAAATCAATACTTAAATCTCTGCACTACTAGGAGTGCTGGTAATAAGTTGCGGGCAACGATCGCTTTGTCGCGGCTCGGACCGGGCCACGCCGGCCGGCACAGAGGCACGGTGGCACGGTGGCACGGTGGCACGGTGACACGGTGGCACTCTGCTGGCGTGCCGATCGCTCGCCGTCTGTTATTCAATACTCAACCCCAGCGCGCTGCACCTCAGTGTCGCCGCTCGCTATTGAAATACAAACGCGCTAACAAACGTGACCTCTCTTTTTGTACCGCTAGTCCACTATACACGTTGTACCGACAATTACGTACCCTTTCCGCGGAGCCGGGGGGGCGGACTTGCGGCGAAAAGTGAAGTGTTTTTAAACAGAATTCGTCTGAACGTTTGTGTGTAGTGAAAAATTCCGAATGCAAATATGACATCAAAACATTTCGTGCCGTGGTGTTGGAAATGTGTTCAAAGCTCTGCACCCGTACATCCATCATGTCTGTCGGAAGCGGTATCTGTTCTACTGATAAATTAAAAAACATCACCTTTGTGAAGCTGCGTGATGTATTGCGCGTTGTAGCTGTAGATGCACAGCGAGTGTCGACCAGCCGCCTAGCCGCCGCGCTGAGTGACGTCACTAACTCAGTTACTGTGACAGCTGTGTCACACACAATATGAAACGTAGGAGCACTCCCTCACAGCTCACTGCAACACAGCCGTGTTGCAGTGAGCTGTGAGGGAGTGCTCCTACGTTTCATATAACAATGCGGCTATCAATGAGCAGCCGCTCATTGATAGCCGCGAACGTGCTCGGTAATGGCCGCGCCCAAATTGTGGAAAACATAATAATGAAACACTAAAGCTAACACTTAAGGCTCGCAGTCATCGGGTCACATAATTATCCGGCAGGTCTCGCGGCGCGCCTCTTTGTGTCCTCTTAATTGGCGCTGGAGGCCCCCGGGCCCCCGGGCCCCGGGCCGCAGGCGGCGGGCCTCGCGCGGACACTCAGGAAGAGCCTCGTTAATCCGCTCCTCGGGGCATCCCGCGCCGAATTCTCTTTAATGAACAAAATCATTAACTTCACTATGACTTGCTCTTAATTATGATAGAGCATTTAGTTTCAATTATGCTTTTAAACTGTAATGGAATCCTCTGTTATTGTAAGGGGTTCATATATTATACTAAGCGGCCAGGGCGCTGACAAGATAAAATGTATGGCGTCAAAGGAACGAAATACACTTAGCGTCGCGGGCTCGCGGCCAGACGCCATACGTTGTCGTCACAGCGCCCTGACCGCGCAATTCTAAGTAGCCCGGTCAAGTTATAATAAATAATAATAAGATTGTTTATTTTCTCATCCACAAATAAAACAAATGAAAAACTAAAAACTAAAAAATAAAGGAACATAACTTCGATCATGATGACTTAAGTAGGTAAGTATTATAAGAAATGTAACATACATAGGAAAAACTATTTCATTTGTGGGAGACTGGTGCGTAAACTAAGCCGAAGCCTGTATTTTAGGACACCAGGTCCCCACCTAAACGCTTGAATGAATACAATAGAGTGAGAGTATTTATGAGCCAAAATTATAAAAATAACCGCATATTTAAAAGTTTCCAAAATCAAATATACAAAAACCAATCAATATCATCAAACAACTTGTAATAGCTGCTTGTATTATTTTAAATATAGCAGAAGAGTGAATGAGTGAGTGTGAGAGACATTGAGACAGAGTATGTGTGCTGTGTGATGGATGAGTGTGTGATGTATATGGTGAGTGTGTGGTGTGTAGTGTATGTCTGAGAAAGTTATTTTATTGGTATGATTAGGATGGCAGATTTATATTAAAATACTACAAAAAAGAAAAAGTTAGACATACAAAGTTACAAAATATCGCATAAGTTTGTGCATATGTTCGGAACACCATTAAGATTAATGAAATATGAATAGTCCCCATAGATCCAACATTTGCAAAACAATATATTCAAGATCAAAGTTCACAAATATGGGTTTTTTGCGTTTTTCAGAAAAACGGTAAGTTTTATCACAATTATAGGTCAGACTGAAATTGTAGATCATGCAATCAATATAATTATATAAAACAATTGCATTACTGAGTGATTCAGTGACTGAGTGACTGACAGACAACGCACAGCCGAAACTACTTGTTGTAGAAAGCTGAAAGCATTTCCCGAAATTCCCACGGAAACGGAAAAACGGGATATACGCGGACGAAGTCGCGGGCATATGTTAATTTTCTATAACATTGTTTTTGCTTTTTTTCTCCTAATAGTTATCGTTAGACCTGTTTTTATGATAAAACTTACCGTTTGGCTGAAAAACGCAAAAAACCCATATTTGCGACCTTGAATTTTTTTTTACAAATGTCGGATTGACTTTTCACATTTCATTAATAATGGTGTTCCAACCATTCGCACAAATTTTCAGCTCTATGTGAATTATTGTAACCTTACCCCAATAATATGAGCTAACTTGACCGGACTGAAGTTGGACTGCGAGTGAACTCGTTGCGACTCGCTCGAGCACAATGTGTACACTGTGCATGTGACGACCGGCGCGCGCTGTCTTGTGTCTTACAGGGAAACTTTACTTCTATCCCTTGTGAAGTTTTTCGTTTCACTAAAAACGGGAGCAATGCGGCTACGAGTTGCTACGGTGCTACGGCGCTACAGTGCTACGGCGCTACGGTGCTACGGATGTTCTCAAAGGGGAGTAAGTTTTCAAAGTGGTTGTGTGGTGTATGCGCGAACTGTTGGTCAGTACCTCACGCCGGTAGAAAGGGGAGGGGACGGGTCCAGTGCAAGAGTTGCCAACATTTACCTGAGAGCGGTAGATTTTTCTGCCGAAGTTGTGAGTATATTTTGTTCGGTTTAAGACGCAGTTGTAAATATATTGCAGCTGAACTCCCGCGCGCCGTGGTTTTGCTCGCTGCGCACAGTTATTCTTCAACACTAACAAACTTGGATATTATCTCGTCGGAGCGTGTTTACGTCTCACACTACTGTAATACAAGTAGTACTTTCGTTTGTTCTGGAATTATTTGAATGTTTCTTGAAACTAATTTGCACTAAATTTTCCGCTCGGCTATCATGATAATTTCGTTTATCCTCTCAAATGTTGAGGCCATAATTTCGCGCATCGCAGATCTGTTGAGGCCAATTCTGGGTGGTCCTGGTTTACCCCGCGTGTGATTAAAACGACGATATCTCGGAAGTTAAGATAGTTAGCCCTCTACCAGTTAAATCATTAGAATCGTTATTAAATTACAACTTTTCATGAAATAAGAGTGACACGCGGTTGCACTAACAATATAACCAGGACACATGAAACCACCGCTACCATCGAACACGAACCTGATATTGACTGATAACGTCACTACTCCCTACCACCAACTCTGCTTCGGGTGTCCGGGTTTCATACAAAAGCAATGTACATTCATGCATTCTATATTAACCTCATTAACAGTTCTAATGATGAAATATAATACAATTCATAAAATAATGTTTTAAATGAGGTCATATCTCCATGGTTATGTGCAATATGCTATCAAAAGTTACTGACAAAATAAAATACAATCTCGAAAATATTTTAAATTAAAGCTGGTCGAATATTGTTTTTACAGGCACGTCAAGTGTAAGGAATGATTCCAAAATTAATGTTTAATTATCATTAATTAATACACACGACAGAAAAACATAATTATCACGCTCTTATTCTCTGAAGAGGTCGGCAGAGTCGTTCATTACAACCTCATTTAATTCATTACTATCGACGTGAAAAGTCCATTGCGATACCATGTCACTACTATCCCGTTATCATTTATTAAGACAAGTATTCATAATATATTATGTAAGTACAGATAACCTGAAGTTATTACTCAGTACATACCAAAAAAGAACCAGACTAAAGAAATCATAAAAAATTATAAACGCGTAATAAAATGGGCATCGAAGTTATAACATTGTGATTGATTCGCAGTTACTTGCAGTATCATTCTCTATAGGTGTGTTTGCCATGAGAGGGCGCCACGGTGGCAGGCGATCACTTAGCGCCACCGGCTCCGCGCGACTAATGAACCTCGCTCCTCTGTGGACACACAACAACGATCACCAAATGTGTCGCACATCAGTCCGCAAACTGACGCTAAACCTGACTGTACTGGACGCCACAAAGAACTACGAGTATAGGTCATCAGACCTTATGCCACTATGTCGGCAATATCAAACTCCACTCGCTTTGCGATTGACGCATCTGTGCAGGAGAAGTTGACTTACTTCAGAATTACTTTTGGGACAGTCCAAAATGATCTCAAAAGAACATGTTTAGGACAACAGTCGTGTCCTAACCCAGGTCATAGCTACCAGGCCAGGTCCACCCGTGTATCAAATTTAATCCAAATCCGTTCAGCTGTTGTCATGAAAAAAAATTCAGGATTTTTCAACAGAAGTTTAGAAATATGGGTTATTAGTAAATGATCTTGATCCATGTATCTTTTACATCAATCTTGTGCCTCCCCAAGCTGTTCTGTTCTATCTCCGAAACAACGCCACCACGCATCAAGCAGCAGCGTCTCGGACTGTATCCATAATGATACAAACACAGAACTCGAACGTTTTCAAGTCGAAAGGTAAACATTGTCGCAGACGACGGAAGACTTCCTTATTTGCTCGCTAAGAGAAAATATTTTTATCACAATCAGTTGAGGAGACGACTGTTGTTTGTACAAACGTTGAACATACCTACCTACACAGTGTTTATACCTCTAAGTATAATATTGTAGCTTTGATTCTGTAAACATGTCAGCGGAATTAGGTGGAAATCGATTGCAAACACGACAATATTTTTTACCTAGTTTGCGTAAAATACACTTTGCGTGAAGTGTCGTCTCATTGGGTGTTTATATGTATTATCCTTAAAGAAACGACTGTCGATACAGACCAAAGTCATGCTGGTTGTTTTCCGCAACAAAATAAATTAAATAAAAATATTTTCGTAAAATTGCCCTTACAGTCGTCGTGGTGTTACGAGACAGTCAGTGACCGCCAAGAGAAAAACGTAATAAACCAAAAGTTTTGTAAGACAATAACAAACAATCCACCGGAGGTTTATCAACGAAGTTACCTGATCGTATCCGACGCCAGGCACAAGCTGCGTTGTATTGACGATAGGTTGAGCCTCACGCCTCTCGTCCAATACTTGCGTATCCATCGCGTTCCCGCTGCGTGAACCTAGATCAACGTGCTACGTACTTTACAACTCGAATTAACAGATAAATGTCACGAAAATCATCACTATTTCCAAGTTTCGGAGAAAACGGATATGAAGCACACTTGTCTGGCGTCTAGTTAGTAGCGTGGGGATACTTAGTGTGCCCACAGTTATACATGTTTAGGAACCCACTACCCTAGTTTTACTATTCCTTCAACTAAACTTCAGTTCATTAAAAATATGAAAGTCTAAAAGTTTGGATTTTAGTTAATCAATCTGGTCTCAATATTTGAAACTTTGATATTTATTTATTTGTATCTTCAACAAAGGATGCACAGTTACATGGCAGTGAATCAAACGGCTCATTGATGTTTAGAACATAAGGGTAGACCACGAACTTCAATAGAACCTACGACACTTTCTATCTCTTTAGTTTGTTCCTGATCCTGAACTCCGGCAAAATCTCTGGCTTAAAATTGAAATCTAAATAATTTGTGATTAATTTGACCAAAGAGTGCCTCACATCGCCACAGACGGGCCAGCCCTCACCAAGTGACCCTCAGACTGGTTTCCACCTCGCTGACTGGCTCACGTGGCGCGCCTCGCTTTGTTCTCGAGGTGAGACGAGATAACGCCGCCTGTGTGCGAGACTGTCCGAGTGTGCGCCTGCCTCGATGGACGCGCATATTCACCTTCCTATGGGTTCTTTTGTTCTGCACGCGGCGTGAGGACATCGCAACAAGCTGGAGCCACACATACATTACACATACATCTATACATAATAGATAACATTAGTCCGTTGTCTCACACATTGTGAAAAAGCGCGCGTTGTTAATAATAAATAAATGAGGTCACCGTCGCAGTTAATATTCGTTACTGTAACACGGTGTTGTGGAGAAGGGAGAAAACTCACTGATGGTTAACAAGCTGTTAGTGTTTTGATCCTTGAACACATCTGCTCTGACGTACATCCGAATAACTATTCGGGTGTACGTCTAAAGACAACATCTGTTTCTAGTGGTTGTAGCTCGTCAAACAGTCAGTTTTAGTTTTCCAAACCTTTTGGATAGTCCACTATTACTTACTGTTACTCCGTAAGCTAAGATCTGTGTAAGAAAACCTCGCAATCACTGGTGAGTAACCCCGAGTGTCCTCTGGCACAATAAAAAGTAATGGAAAAAATAGCTCTTAGTTCTTGTGTGTCTCAGCGAGCAGTAAGTAACGCGACGGGTGACAGCGAGCAGTACGTGCAGTAAGCGACGGGCGACAGCGAGCAGTACGTGCAGTAAGCTACGCGACGGGCGACAACGAGCAGTACGTGCATTTAGGGACACGACGGGTGGCAGCGAGGAGTACGTGCAATAAGCGACACGACGGGCGACAGCGAGCAGTCCGTGTAGTAAGCGACACGACGAGCGGCAGCGAGCAGTCCGTGCAGTAAGCGACATGACGGGCAACAGCGAACAGTACGTTCAGTAAGCGACGGGCGACAGCGAGCAGTACGTGCAATTAGCGACACGACGGGCAGCAGCACGCAGTACGTGCAGTACGACGGGCGACAGCGAGCAGTACGTGCAGTAAGCAACACGACGGGCGACAGCGAGCAGTACGTGCAGTAAGCAACACGACGGGCGACAGCGAGCAGTACGTGCAATTAGCGACACGACGGGCAGCAGCACGCAGTACGTGCAGTAAGCAACACGACGGGCGACAGCGAGCAGTACGTGCAGTAAGCAACACGACGGGCGACAGCGAGCAGTACGTGCAGTAAGCAACACGACGGGCGACAGCGAGCAGTACGTGCAGTAAGCAACACGACGGGCGACAGCGAGCAGTACGTGCAGTAAGCAACACGACGGGCGACAGCGAGCAGTACGTGCATTTAGCGACATGACGGGCGGCAGCGAGCAGTACGTGTAGTAAGCGACATGACGGACGACAGGGAGCAGTACGTGCAGTAAGATACACGTGACAGCGAGCGAGCGCTGCTCGTTGACAGTAAGCGTTCTTTCATTAAATCACGGAATGAATCTCATTCGTCAACTGTTCGTTAAACTTCCGGATGTTGTTGTAAAACTTTAGGTAGTATTCTAACATTGAGTTGCTCAGTACGAAATCTGGAGTATCGTATAATGTGATGCTGATATAATGTTTCCCTTTGGCAGTTACTGAATAACTAATTTAAGAAGTATTTTGGCCAAATTTAGAAATTGCCAAAACCAATTTATCAAATTCTCCGAACATTTTAGTGGTATCCCTAACTTGAGAATCCCACTGCAGTTTAGGGAATTCCTCACATGTTGGCATCGCTGTACGAAAATTGTCAAAGTGTCGTTCTTAGACAGCTTCACAACTTTGACACTAGAATCTTTGCATCGCCAATTTATAAATAAATAACTATTGCCCGTGGCATTGGTCGCGTTAATATAGATTTTCGCAAAAAAATACACCCTTATCCGTCTCCAAAGACCTTTCTATGTCGGTATCAGAATTCATCAGAATCAGTTCAGCGATTTAGGCGTGAAAGAGTAACAAACAAACATTTCAAAAGAATAAACAGAACTTCAATAACCTCAAGTCGACTCACAACGAACTTCTCAAGCTTGCACCTGAATGTCAAAGCTTTACAATGTTTAAAATCAACAATGTCAATATTGAACCGAGCACGACTTGAAGTGGTTTAGTGACCCCCGCAAGTGACCGGTACACCCAGGTGAGTGGCACCAACCGAGCGCGCATGTGAACAATGAGGGGGGGGTCCAGGGACTCTTGTCACCCTCGCCTCGTCCCACACCCCGCAGGCCCAGATATAATCTGACGTCTTAACTTTAGTAAAAGTTCTCGTTCGTAGTTCGAGTTGGTGGCTGTAGACGTCCCACTTTATCTTTTAATTCGCCGCCACACGTCGGGACACGTCGCAGGAGGCTGCTCTGCAATTTGTGTGACGTGTGATTACCGCTGAATGTCGGCCTACCAGCGTTCACCTAAAAGATACACTGTCGAGAATTTTAAACAGTTCCTACTCATTCCATTTCATAGTCGATGATCTATAAATTGTAACTCTGAAATTATTTTCATTGAGCATTGGTATTTCCTAAAAATGACAGAATTTTGAGCATATTTTTTAACATATTTTTAACTGTCTAGCTATCACGGTTCATCAGATACAGCCTGGTGACAGACAGACAGACGGACAGCGGAGTTTTAGTAATAGGGTCCCGTTTTTACCCTTTGGGTACGGAACCCTAAAAAAGCATGTCCAAAAGCATACGTCTGTTTTTCAATGGTAGTATATTGTGATGTTTGCAAGCTTACAGATAATCCTTGGTCCAGAAACCAGTGCGCAAAATAAAGTATTTTGATTCATTATAAAGTTTCTGTATGCCTTGCCGACGAGGACGACATTAGACACATGCTCCGAAAACAGACGTTTGACGTTTAACTAAATGGGTTTAGTTAAACGTCAAACGTCTGTTTTCGGAACGCGAAAAGAATCAAATCAAATCAAATCAAATACGTTTATTTGTGTACACAGGTGAAAAAGGTGGAACAATTACAAGATTAATGGGTCTCTGTGTCCTGCCACAGTAGGTCGCATACAAACATTAAATATCAAGATCGTTTCAAAAACAATAAAGTTATTCCTGAATAGATAACCCCAAAACCATGGTTGAATTGTACACATCTGCGTACCCCTTCACAGCGTACCGGCGTGATGATATGTTATGAACCGGTGTAAACAATAAACAGACATGCGATTTCAGCAATCCCGACAGGTTTGCTATCATTTATTGAAGAGTTCCGTTACCTATGTCCAAAGTTCTTCATCAGATCTTCACCAAATTGAAATGGGACCAGTCCGGGAAGATACTCTTCCAAACAAAAAAAGAATCATCAAAATCGGTTGCCAATTGGTGAAAATATTGCTGAACAAATATAAAAAGGTCGGTATATTTAGTATCAGTATTGCACATTTGCACCCGTGCGAAGACGAGGCGGGTCGCTCGTCGATCTATATTAAATGGACAATGTATTTGAAGAAATAAGATAATACGTAAATTGTAATTACTAATGCAGAGCATTTCGACCGTTTTACCGAAAAAGGGCTCTATTACCTAATAACTCATGTTTAGTGCAGATATTATTATCGTTATCAATAACACAACGCGCACGCAGTCGGCGCCATGCTGTGATCAGCACTGACTTATCGCCGCGCCGCGCATCGCATATTAAAACTTCGCATTACGTGGAGGGCGGCCATTAGCATCGGCATCGATTCAATCAACTCACGTGAGCTCTGCAGAACTAGATCACGGAGCTCTCCGCGTCATCCATGTATTGAAGAGGCACTATCCAATTAATTGAGCTAGAATTATTATGATGTTATGACAGTTGTTTCAGACAGTCACGACGATACTATCAAACAGAGAGCGAGGTGTCTGTTATAGGTGCGTGATGCGTCAGAACTCAGTAACGCTCGGCCGCACCTGTGTGCGGTAGCAGATGCGCGTAACTGCGGCGCGAGTGCGTCGCGTTTGTTTGTCTCACTAATTCACCGGCCTGCTCTGCGGTCGCTCTTCATCAAATTGACTCGCGTACAATCAATTTAACATCGGTTTAGCCGCTCACCGCTCTGCGCGTGTTTACGAATTCACAGCTAATGCCTGCGGACAGTTACTGCGAACATTCAACGATAGCGCAGTGAGCCGCAGATTATTGCTTCATTATGCCGATCACAATCAGAATTGAAACCAAATAATTTTCGTCATCAAAGTCATCCCTTAAAAAAGCTCGCAAGTAAATAAACAAATGCCTAACTTCATATCCCGGCACCTCGATCCCCGCTCAGTTTCGCGCGTTGTCCCGAGAGTCGCGACCTCTTACGTGTGAACGCGACCAATCGGACGTAATCGCCGTGTTTTGTTATTTCTCGCGACAGCACACCAGCCGCGGCTCCGTCGTTGGCATGTGGCACCTCTGTCTGTGTAATGAGTCGCGCGGATACAAGAACAAAGTTACGGATTACGATCAACAATGAGAGATGGTGAACGGACGAGCATATCACTGGTGGTTGCTTACTTTGAAGCTGGTTTCTTGCTCCGTGTTCAGAATAAAGTAAGTAACAAATATGACTTCGTTCCTCAGCGTTTTCGTCGAGTGAGAGACCTTTATCAGCTATTGTCTGTCACTGTTCTGCTGCTCATCGTTGTTTACGACGCTGCATCGTTTTAGAGTTCATCTAAAAGCGACTGTGAGTTTATTTATTTGTTCCGCTGTCACGCCTACATCGCTTAACCGATTTTCATGAATTTTGTTACTGAGATAGATCCGGAGACGGTGAAAGGCTGTTTTTCTTGACAAAAATAAGCTTGAAAGCGAGCAAATCGAGCAAAAGCGAAGCAATGCAAAGCAAAAAAACAACACAAACACACAACAAAGCGCAAAGCAAAAGGCGCACCAAAGCGTGCTATTATTATTTACAACAATAAATATTTTAAGTACCTACCTAACTTACTACAACAATAGTTTACACGGGTTCATTATAAACGAATATCGTTGACGTCATCACGTTACGAGTCACGGTACCCTCTCGTCCAGCTCAACTCGCAATTAACCGTTTCATTTATAAATTTAAATATTTTAATATTCTTCTGCTTTGATTGGAAAAGTGAGATTCAATCCAAAAACTTGGCTCTCCAATAAACGTAATGAATGGTTCACTCCAGACTCCACTCCAGGTACAAATGGATAGATTTAGCGAAAGTTTTTGGAAGATTGCTCGTACATTTTTACTGAAATTGAACGAACCCAGCTGTAAAACGTAATTTCGTTTTGTAAATTATTCTAATTTCTAAACCAGACTGTAAGTTGTCGCCGCAGCCGGCTTGTATTACAAACATATCGATTCCGTTGTTTTTTAGCTTTCTACTTCAAAAGTAATCATTATATAAAAAACAGCATTAAAGATGACTTTTATTATTCGTAGGATGTGCGCAATAATGCTCAAGTAGAATTGAGCGGGTCACGTCAGCCGTATGCATACTAACCGTCTGGCAGTCTCCACACAGTGGGTTCCTGAAATTGGAAAGTGCCATCGAGGCCGGCAAAGAAAGAGGTGACGAGATGATGTGAACGCGAACCTTGAGGGCTGGCTCGAGACGGCGCACGAGAAGAATATCTGGAAGGATTTGGGGGGAGAGTGAGACAGCCATGATTCATCATCTGCCTAGCCTCTTCCGAATTAATTGGGGTCAGCTCCCAGTCAAATCGAATTGAGTTTAAGTAATTCCAGTATTTTACGTGGAGTGGCTGCACTGGCTGCCTACCAGACCTCCACAACTCATTAACTGGGTAACACGGTACTTCTTGGCAAGACTGGTGTCAGATTTTCTGGCTTCTGGCAATCTGTAACGACTGCCAAAGACCTATTAATAATAAAATGACAGCCGGCACCAATAGCTTAACCTGTTTACCGAGGCACGGAGGAATCTCTGTATGTAAAGATGGTCACCCATACACAGACCGACCGCGGCGAGCGTTGCTGAAGATCCGCGTGCGGCTGTTATATTTCAGCCACGAGCTCCTCTGCAGCAATGCAAGCAATGGATAATGAAGGGATAATGAAAAAAAATTAACCCCTATTTTTTAATAGTTAGGTAGAGAGGTTACACACATCTAGTCATTTGTGTTTAAATATTTATTAATGCCAGTTTCAACTTTATTTACGTGCAACAAGCGACAGAGCTGTGTGCGAGTGTGTCCCCGGGGCGCTGGGGAAACAGCAGGCGCCAGGCGTCGGCGTCGAGGACTTCAGCAGTAGACCGTCCGTTATCTGCGGCTAACAGATGCGTCCGCCTCTCTCGTCATTTCTCTCGCAGCTTCCGCAGCGCGCCCGTCACCCGGCGCGCCGTCCGATCGCTTCCGATAATTAAAGGCGAATCGTAAAGTCTTCCGCAGTAATCCTTTAACACGGCGCCGCTCATAAATTGCGAAGTTCCAGCAGTTGATCAATCATTTCGACGCGACTAATCTGCTGTTGTCCTGTTTCTACACAAGTTCACAAAGTATTATTGGGAAGCTTCGGTGAACAATTATTGAATGCGGCCGAAACTAAAATGTTTCTGTTGTGAAGAGTATTCTCGTACAGAGAGGACTGTGCCCGACTGAAAAGGATAGGGAAGCTGTTTTTTTTATCGTTGAATAATAAACAACACGTCAATTGGGCGGAATCCTGCCAGGAAAGAGTGTGGAACTAAAATAAACAAAAACTGTTGCAGTGCGAACTGCCCTCAATCCACGTTTTGTGTGCGCCACGACACGACTCGCGACTCGACGCGTAAATGTTTGTATAAAACTATCAGCAATGTTCTTTAATATCATCGGTTTTATCTTCAACACTAGCTGTTTCTATTTATCCAGTTAACTTCCCGCATTGTGTGATAGAACGCCACGTCTACTTACTATCTGCCACGTTTACTGCTGACTGAAGAATATTGCGCAGGAACAAATCATAAAGTACAATAACAACATCAATGTAGCAAATATGTTGACTCACGTATATTTACATGTTGTACCTACAATAAAGGAATTGCGACAATTTACGAGCCTTCACGCGTTGTCTGCAGACTTCGTGTGAGGTTCTATGGAGTACGTCTGAGGATGTTTGCGTAGTAGGTACCTGCGACTATGACGTCACTCGTACAGGAGGTTCCTTCGACTGTTGAGGTACACTACCTAATGTGTTACAATGTCCGATGCTATAAGCTCGCTTCACTCTCTATTCTGACGCGGCTACATTTTCATAATGTTGTCTCTTGTGCAAACAATGCCTGAAGGTGAACTTGATGTTCGAAATTTAATGAAGGATTCAATATGGGTAAAATATACATAGTTATAAGCATGAAGGTTTAGTTGAAACATAATATGTCTAGTAGACTACTAATATGAACAAAGATGTGTAAAATTGTACCTATATGTGTAGAGCTATGACCACTGAGTAGGTAGGTACACCTAATGGATATAGAATCTGCATCGTAGTAAGATTTTCTCTTTTCTCTCCTTGCTTTCAACAGAATTACATACAGTACTATTTATATTTACCTACTTATTTATTTAAAAGAAAGCTTAGAGACTAATAATAACAGAACTAAATTCCAGAACTTTTAAAGAAATAAGCGTTCCTAAGGAGCAACTCCACTCAACATTCAGTTCTCAAGATTTCATTAAAGCAATGAAATCTTAAGACGTTTTTCTGTATCCTCCAGCATTATGTAAATAATCCCAAACAGCTATGAACAGGCTTTATACCGAATCAGAAGCAGACGGCGAGGATGCCGCACAGTACCGCTGTCCCGCCGCGCCGCGCTGTTCCGGCGGAGCGGCGCGGGCGGCGGCGGCACTATGTGACGAGACGCCGAGACGAAATTAAAATCGGACTCGTCGTACTCAAATCCGTTTAGAGCTCTTAATGCGCTCCAGCCGCGCGTTTGTTCCCCCTCCCCCCCACCGCTCCGACCCGCACCGCGCGCGTCTCGCCCACAATATCATATTTACTATTTTCATCTCGTCGCGAATTACTTTTCATTTTCCGCTGCGAGGGTATTTCAAACGTCTTACTATCGTCAACTAGATTTATATAACTGGTTTCATAAGGTTAAATCAAACGGTGTGCGGCGCGGTGCGGCCTGCCGCGGAGACGTGCGGTGTAGGACGGTGCGGCACGGTGAGACGCAGACCGTTATCGAATATGTCTCCTCTGCCAGATAAATGTAATTCGAATGTTTTATGGCGAGTTCAGACGGAGGGCGCGACACTGTTTCATTGACGTTTCCAACGTCCACGGAATTTCAACTAGGATTACTGTTTTTTAGGATTTCTCTATCACAGACAGGCCTTTTTTGTCCGCGCATTTGTTCGATACCTGTCTAATGAAAATATATGTTATTATATTATGTAGGGAAATCTATGTTTTAGGATTAACGATCACAAACGACTAGAAGAGTAACTCCGGCGACCAATTCAAAAATATTAGATCATTGTCAAATAAAACTATGAAATTGTGACAAACCTGTCTCCGACAATGTTACCGTACCGAACTCTCGTAAGTACCGCGGCGTGACGTAATGCATCTCCCGAGTGATCTCGTGTGATGAGCTCTCCGCTCCGCTCGCTCTCACGTCAGGCATCACTGCTACACTTAATTCCTCATTTTCCGCTCGCCGCACAATTGCAGTCAAAGTGCGTGGAACAATACGCTGCACTCGCGCACAACTAGAGCGTCTATTGCTCGACCAGAAAACGCCTTCTACATATTGACCAGTGGGAGTTATTCTTAAGATAATTTACTTACAGTATTCTGCGTTTTAGCTCACACAGCTCCTGGAACAGCTGCTCTGATTAGTTCAAAGCTAATTCCATTACTTGACTTGTGTCTGATTAGTTACATGTCGATAATTTATTTCCAGAAACAGGGGGTGATGTCACACAACGAAGTTTGAGAAACGACTTTTCTAAAATATAGAATGTAAAGTTGTTGATTACACAGTATTTACGATGCGGGGACTCATAATTTACGTGTCGTGATGTGTCGCGACTCGCGTGCCGCCCGGCGCCGCCCGTCGGTGCGAACCGCTCCTAATCTCAGCAATTTATGTCAGTAATTTGTTCTGTGCGTCTGTTTGTCTCCTTCGCTAATCTAGAACATGCATCACGGTGAAACGTTCATTATTTTTTGACGAGGGAAGAAATTTTTTTTTTCGGTGTAATGTATGTGGCGCGCGGAACATGTAAATCAATCCGCAGGAACAAGATAAATGAGCGGCGCGTATTCACGTCCTGCCGTACTGTGCCGTAGGTACTGTTCCGAGCAGTGCTGTGTTGTGAATATATTTACTGGGCACACTGTTCTGGGTACCTATATATTACACAAGGCGATTTATGCTCAATGCGCTGTATTAGGTAGTGAGTGGCTTGACGGACTGACCCCAACACCGCCTGGCTGATATAACAGGGCCTAATGTCAGATCATGGTAACAAGACAAGCTACCGCTCGAGTATAATTATGTAGATCATCAGACAGGCACTCTCGCCAAGGACGTGTCTTGTTAGTTTCTATAAAACTGTGTCACATAAATTAATAAATGTCCTGCATGAACGCGACTGTTCATGAACCGGTTATGCGGACGATGGCTTGCTGCTCATTCAGGCAAGTACTCGGGCTTTTTTTTTTTTTTTTTTTTTTTTCCTGGGTGGGAAATCATCAAATGACCCCTCCCGCTCTGGGTGGAGCGGCAGGGAGTGTCAGACTTCTACTGACTAAAACCCACCCATGCTCCTCTTAGTGCCTTTTATGTTCCAGGGCCGCGGTAACTCTTTCGAACAAATCCGCAACCCTGGTAGGCTCTGGCCCTAACGGGCCCCGACCCATGCTGACGACTGCTGGTTTGGCGCGCGTAGAACACAGCGCGCCGTCAACCCGGGCCTGTTCTGATCGGACGGCGAGCTACCCATTGCTCTCCGTCCACAGGCATCAGTCACTGCGCCATGCTCAGGAGCATCAGTTCCTGGGCGGCGGCGGTCGCGGCAGAGACGGCGGTGGCGGAGGGCTTCCTCCTGTTTCCGGCTTTGGCGGGTGGGGCGCAGGCCCTACCCCCAGCCCAGTGGTCGGCCGGCTTGCCAGCTGCCGCACAGACTACGCAGTGCGGCGCGGCGTCGCAGGAGCCGGCCCTGTGACCGGGCTGACCGCAGCGGAAACATAGACCGCTGCGGTCCACCTCCGAGGTGCATTGAGCTCCCACATGGTGGCCCACCTGGCACCGGAAGCACCTCAGAGGTCGGGGTTCCAGCAGTTTGACCTGCGCGGAAACCCAACCCACCAAAAACCTTCGGCCCTCCGATATGGTCTTGGCCGCCGACACGGGGCAGCTCACCACAATGGTGCGCATGCCCGTGTTGTCAGGACGTAGGGTGCCCGCCTTCACCTCCTCTGCTGAGCACCCCCCCGTCCTAACGACGGCGGCCACCACCTCCGCCTCCGTGACGGAGTCGTCCAGGCCCAAGATGCGCATGTCGATGCGCTTGGTGGGCCTGGACACTCGGGCATCGTCCGCGCTTAGGGACGCCCTGAGCCTTTCAGCTAGAGCGTCCGCGGTTGGGCCGCTGGCTGCCCCGGGGATCTCCAGCATCCGGGCCCCAGTCATGGTGACCCGGAGCCGAAGGCCCCCCACGATGCCTAGCTCACCAAGGTTCACTGCCTCCTTCGGCTTGGTGAGCACGTCCGCGTACGTCACGCCCCTCTTCGCCGCGTCCGGCTGCAGTGTAAGAACTACAGCCGCGGTTTTCGGGGGGCGCAGCGCAGCCGCGACGCTTCGCGCCTTCTGCCGCCGCTTCCTCTCCCGCCTCTTGGCCGCCCTGGCTGCCTTTCCCGCCTTCCTCTTCTCCCCGGCCACTTGCCATTCGGCTTGAGCCGGGGAAGGAGCTGAAGGCGAGGAAGCCGTGGGGAGCCGCTGCTCAGACGGCGCAGGAGCCTTCGCCGTCCGCGCAGCAACCCCACCCTTCCTCTTCCTTCCCGGGGCCGGGTCCGGTTTTCCCGGCGCCGGCTTCGCGGGTACCGGCCCGGACCCTTTGTCCTGGCCGGACGACCCCGGTGTGGCAGCCACGGCGGCCGCATATGACGCCTTTTTCTGGCCTGAAGGGGCCTTCCCACTGGTCGCTAACGGGGGGCGCAGGACGATGCCCTCCAGGACGGAGAACCGCGCCTGGAAGGCAGCCAACTCCTGCCACACCAGGTCCAGCACCTGGCCCTCCTGCGGCACGGGCCGGCCGTCCTCCCTGCGCCCCCCTTGCGGCGCCCCCTGTGGGTCGGCTCCCGGCCCCCTGTGGGGATCTTGCGAGCCGAGGCCACCTCCTCGCTGCCAGACGACCCCCGGTCTTCCTCCGTTCTGGGCCGCTTGCGGAAGGACCTAGAGTCCTCCGCAGCAGCCCCCGCTCTCACGGGTTCAGAGCTCGCCGAGCTAAAGGTCGCTAGGTCGTCGGAGTCCAACTCGGACTCCGACTCTGCACCCGTGCGACACTCAAGCGAGCCCTCCTCCCAATATAGAGCGCCACTTCCCGCGCTCTGCCCGACCGACACTTTGTCGGGTGAGCCAAAATTAAACCCGATTAATTCCTCAAAGTCGAATCGGGGGCCTCCTCGGCCACTGTTGCCCTTGGCAAGCGGAGTGCGGACAGCCCTGTTGCCCCCCCCCAGAATACGAGGGGCTTGACGCACGAGGCGTGGCGGATTCCCGGACTGCAGCTGTGCAGTCCGGACCGCCCTGGGGTAGTATCTGTTTGTCAGTCCTGTCCATAATTTCCTTTTTGAGGGTGCGGTCCCTTTCTCCCCTCCTCTCTCCCGCTCTCTCACTGCTTGCTCGCTGCCCTCACAGTCACGTCTGATGGTCAGACGCGTACCAGAGAGCAGCGAGCAAGCCATTGAGACGCACACCGTCCGAGGACCCGAACACTGCTCAAGTCTCCGAACGGTGTGCCCCTCTTGTGTCTCTCTTGGTCTGGTCTCTCACTTGGGACCTTCCGGCATGAGTGGCTCTACCGGCAATGCCCCCAAGATCATTGAGACACGCAAGCCCCACCACAACGACAACGTAGAGACACGGTTGGTGGGGAAGTACTCGGGCTGGACTCGAGAACTTGGCTGACACATGCCTACGTTTAATATCTCAGTGGGGCCATCGTAACCGTCTGACCTTTGCACCGCATAAAACTTATCAACTCCTTTTGAAGGGGAACCTTAAATCCTGGCCTAGTATTAAATTTAACAACGTACCCGTTAAAAGAAAAGAATCCGTGTGCTACCTCGGTATGGAACTAGAAATAAACTTTACATTTATTGATCATATAAAAACAGTAGGTGAAAAAGCGGAAAAGAACTTCTACGCCTTGACGAGAATATCCAAACCTACTTGGGGTGTGTCGTTTCTAACCTTAAAACCTATTTATGGGGCTACTTACTTGGGTTGTATGTGCTACGAGGCACCTGTTTGGGCCGATAGGGCCACCATAGGGGCGGCACGACGTAAATTGCTTCAAAGCTAGCGTTTGGCTTTGATATTCCTATGCAAAGCGTATAGGACGGTTAGTACTGAAGCCTTACCGGTACTGGCAGGTGTATTCCCAGTCGATCTAGAGGTGCAGCGACGTGCTGCAATGTACTACTACGCTCGAAAGATCACGGACCCATAGTTCTTACCGCAACGCGACCATGCTAAGATCTCTAGATTACTTAAACCCCAGACTGACGTCTGGGAGGAACTTTTATCCGAAGGGCAATGTAGGTGGGAAAATTCCATCAAAGGCCGTCACCTTTACCAGTTCTTTCCATCCGTTCGTGAGCGGCTGGATAGGACATGGCTGGAGGTGGATCACTGTGTTGCCCAATTCCTCACAGACCATGGCAACTTATTTTCCTGTAAGCTTGTGTCATCTCCTTTCTGTCAATGTTCTATACCTGATCTTGAATACGAACAATCCGCACATCATGTCTTATGGGAGTGTATTATTTGGCAAACTGAACGCAATAATATGTTAGATAGTATTCAGGTTACATCTGGAGTTGTATACTATGTGTGTACCTTGTAGAAACCAGAACAAATTTCCGTGCGTTCAAGCGATTTTGCCATACCTATATTACTGGAATCAAAAGTAGCTCATAATTTAGGACCCATTATTATTAGTCTACACTAATTATTAGTCTACACTAATATTATAAAGAGGAAAGATTTGTTTGTTTGTTTGTTTGTTTGAAATGAATAGGCTCCGAAAGTACTGGATCGATTTGAAAAATTCTTTCACCAGTAGAATCCTACATTATAGGTGATGGACATAGGCTATAGAATATTTTCAAAAAAGTTAGGGATCCGTATGAAAACTTCGATAATGTAACCCAAGGTGTGAGAAAAAATCCTTATATTGCGTACGCTGCGGAATCTATTGACAATAGAGCAAAGTGATGTACTACAGTTTTATAGAAGTCATCAATATCTACAATAAAGTCCGCGATATCATATGCCTAACTATTATGGATAAGTCACCATGACCGCTTTTTGTTCATATTATTCAAGCAAATCCCATGGTGAAATAAAAAATGGTGATTTTAGTAACATGATATTAATCCTTATCCATTTAAATGGTTTGATAATTAAGGTTGATTATGTCCGTGTAAATTACACTTTAAATTATTCAAATCGGACCTTTCGTTCAAAAGTTACGACGGTAATAAACATGCTCGGAGTAAGAAAAATGTCGCGGCTTGAGCGAACTGGGGAGAATCGTATCAATGCTTGGTCCGATGAAGTTGAAACATCATTAAAAAATTTTCGATAAAACTATAAGAATAACAAATTTTTGGATTTTTCGAAAATAAACTACATAGTTATAAGGAGTGAAGCAGGGGTGATTAAGATTTTAGGGGAGGACATAATATTGCTTGCTTCAATTTACGTCGGAATGCAATGAACAAACTAAAAGCGGGATAATTGAAACAGATGTACCTACCTAACAATTTTTGCATAATCAAACCCTGACGGGTTGAACGGGGTGAACAGTTGCGCTGAACCTGGGCTCGAGACAAGTGAGATTCTGTCAACGGTGGCGTGGCGTACGCGATTGTCAATACGTCAAAAATGGATTGACTAGAAATAGCTAAGTAAGTAATGAAAATATTTGTGCTTAATTTTCCAAAACTAACCTACATAAGGGGGTATAGTGGGCGTTAAAGTTTGTGGAGTACCTACTAAATCCGCGCGGACGAAGTCGCGGTGATTGGCAACTGGGCTTAACCCAGTTGTATATTGGTCCTTTGCCTATTTGGCCTATCTCTGTTCTGTCTCCTGCTTAATAAGGAGGGAAGTGGAAATTCTATTTTTTTTTTCCTACTCCTCCGCTGTTATTTTCTGATTAATTTCGTTGCGGGAGCCAAGACAGTTGAATCATTCATCATCATTCTCTGGGACTCGTCGAGCTTCATTGACTCGGGGTTTTTTCTGGTGACCGCCAATGTTGATTCTGGCTTTCACAAGTTGCAGTGGCTTGGGAATGTGGTGTGGTGGGCTTGTCCCAAAAAAAAAAAGTCCTGCAATTATATTCGCAGTTAATCGCACAGCGATTCGATCCTGGACGAATAACATTTGTAATTGTTTAAATTAAAACTATAAATGGTACCTATTAAAATAGAAGGAGGTGCTTGGGGAAATGTAATGATTAAATATAATTTATGTTCCATCTGCCCTATTCGCCATTTTGTAAATATTTGTTATTTTACGTACCTATACGTTGTACTTACTTATTGTCGTATAGGTATCTTATCTTAACCTGAACTTAACCTATTTACTCTTTCTGTATCGGGAAAGTATTTATTAGCTATAGCTTCGTTTGGTTGTACACCACCGCGGCGCTGGTCCCGGCGCCGGTCGCCGAGCTCGTTACCGACACGTAACGATTTGCATACAACGATACACACTGCGCCGAGAAACAAAATATATTCTGTTAATATAAGTTACTTTCATAACCAATAGTGCGAGCCCATCGACCACAACCTCTCCTTCTCCTGATGGAAAACGATGATGTGGTCGACGGTGGAGCACACTGTCTTGTCCAGAAGTAAGCTATTCACTCTTGAAGCCTTGACTCGAAGACCCCCCGGTTGTAGCTGGTTTGAAAGTGCCACCCAGGTACTGAAATATGTCATCAATCAAAAACACCGGCCAAGTGCGAGTCAGACTCGCGCACGAAGGGTTCCGTACCAATATCTATAAAAACGGCAATAAAATCACGTTTTTGTATGGGAGCCCCACTTAAATATTTATTTTATTTTGTTTTTAGTATTTGTTGTTATAGCGGCAACAGAAATACATCATCTGTGAAAATTTCAAATGTCTAGCTATCACGGTTCATGAGATACAGCCTGGTGACAGACGGACGGACGCACGGACGGACAGCGGAGTAAAAGGGTCCCGTTTTACCCTTTGGGTATGGAACGCTAGAAACTAGTATCGGCCCTTGGCTAATCTACTATTAAAATAACTTCATCGGCGATGAAGTTAAAAAACTTTAAATTTGACAATTACAAAATATAGAAGTCCGATATGGACTCTGTGTCTAAGTCCATGACGCCTATAAGCTGCTACAATACAGCGTGTTCGCGAGAGTCGAGAGGGACAGATCATTATGTTTGTTTACAATAGTTATATCTCGTTGGTTTTTCGATCAATTTTGATTCTATTTTCATTGTTACTAATAGGTATATTTTTTTTTGAGATAAACTGTGTAGATTACAATTTTTTTTTTCATGCATTTTATATTCCCTATTCAAGGTATCACGTCCAGATTTACCTTCACATTTGTAAGTACGGGCGTCATTGGAGGTAGCCTACTTAGTGTAAACAGCTAGCAATCATGTTAGTACCAACTGGTGCCGCCCCCCCCCCCCGCGCTCCCCGACCCCGACTCTACTGAGTTAGCGGCCCGTGACAAATCTGTACAATCAAATTACATTAGTAGGTACCTACTACTCAATTAAATAAAACTGTATTTATGATTTTAAACTCGATTTTTTTGCGCGTTGCGGCCACAGTTTTGTCAATGGCTGTTATGTGACATTCCCAACGAAAGCTGTGATTACGGTCCCCGGAGTCACAGTAAAACGACATAAAAAGTTATAAAAGAAAACCTTTTAATAAAGTAGTGAAAATTGTGTAGTAAGGCTCTCTCTGACACGGTACACTGAACACTGATCACGCAATTTTAGATTCTGTGTTCGCGAGAGTTTTTCTACGCGCTTTGTGCGGTGTCGCCCCAACAGTCCCGGTAGACCCGCCAGACCCGACACACCCGGCAGACCCGGGCAGAGGCGCGCGCGGGCGGGGGGAGCGGCATTACAAAAAGTAATTACTCATTTTTGTTTAATGGGTTTTGTTATTTCAATTTTAATTATTTGCATGGCATCTACGTTATGAATCTCGCAGTGTTGACGCGGTGCGCTCGCGCCGGAGCTTGCCGGTCTGTTCTTTAAACAGTTCTTACTTCTCACCATACAAAATGGAGTGAGCATAAAGTTTAGGTAAACTCGTTAATGACGATAGTTAATTGTCGACAATGTAGGTACATTTTCGGGTATTAATTATCGTTTACGACAGGAGCGCGTTTAAACACAACCGTAGAGTTGCTGGGGATTTAAGGCTTCCGACTTTTTATCTCAAATACGTCCTTCTCTGTTAATTGTCTTACAGATACCGACACCATTCTTGCTACAGAGTGTGTCAGCGCCATCGCCATGCGAGATGACGTCACAGTGCGTGGTGCTAGGTAGCGGCGAGGCGAGTGAGCCGAGCTGCTGACACTACGCTTTACTCACAAAAAGTGTCGTCACTAAGCCGGGCCTTGTCGACACATGCCAGTGCACAGTCATTGGGAACAGAAGGATCACTTTGGAAGGAAGACATCAGATTGTACAACCTTCACGCGTAAAAGTAAAAACATATCCCAAAGGTACCTACTCCCGGGATAAAGAGTATTTTATGTCCTATTCCAGTACATGATCTACCTGCGGCCAAGTTTCATCCAAATCTTTTCAGCCGTTACACGTGGAGAGGTAGCAAACAAAGAAGGAAACTAACTTTACTCAACAAAATAAAAAACTACTTTTTGGACTTATCTCTAGGGCAATGATTATGGTCATCAACAGTGCTAGTGGTCTCTCTCTCTTAGGGCACTGTCTGTCGTGTGTTCGAGTGGCATGGCCAAAGACATTTTTATACTAGCGGCGGGCGTGGCAATCTCCAGTTGCAAGGAGCGTGTTTGCTGTGTTCATGTTGAAGCCTTGAATAGCCTCACCTCATATTATGGTACACAATATATACCATTTTTTTCACTTATTGTAAAAGAATTCACTGGAAAAGATATTAGTTGCGGTTCAACACGGTTTTTTGTTGCCAAGTCAATATGCAAATGGCAGACACCATAACGTCACTCGAACGGTAGTTGCTGAAAATCAGCGCTGTTGACTGTTGGATTTATCCAGTGTTACGGCATATGCTGAGCAACGACCAATTCTTGCTCGGATGCGACGCACAATTTTGAACTTATTTATTATCTGCGATTACCTATTTGTATAAATAATTTGTTGTCTACTGTGTTATTGTTGTGTTGTGTTCAAGGAACTTCTATTACAACCTGGAATGAGCATTGTCAATTTGACGCCAATATAAAAATAAACCTTATACCTTAAACCTTATGAAGTTAAGTTCTATTACAGACAATCACTTGGTCAAAGAGAAATCCGGTCCGAGGGAGAAAGCGCTTGGAGAGCCCTGTGTCCCTTTCTAAAGTGTTGCCAGGAGGATTATTTCCGAATTTAGTAGGAATGGTAGGAAAAAATAATATTGTCGTGTCTTATTAAAAAAAACATTAACTTTCGTTCTGGAGGCCTACCACAACCTCATAAAACAATATTATTTTAATATTACTTTGTAATTTCTGTTGTTGCATTTTCAACTCTCGGCGCTGATCCGAGCGTTGAAAATCCAACAGAGCGGAACGCAAAGTAATATTAAAGTAATATTGTTTTAAGAGGTTGTGGTAGGCCCCCTGATATATTTCTAATATTTTTAAATTATCTGTTAGAATGAGAACATTTTTTTAGCAATAATTTAGATACTGTATTGAAATGTAATTGAAAAAGAAAAGATTATTAGTAGAATATATAATTATATAAGTTAGACTGGTAACCCACCAGCCATATTTATTTGTTGTAAAACAATCAATTTCTTTATTCGGATGTAATAAAGATGGTTAAAAAGTGTGCGATTCAAAAGCTGTTCGGTTGCAAAAGCGAATCCTATGCAGGATGCGGTGTTTCTTTCTTCAAGTAAGTATATTGCAATTCTTGAAGTAGGGTGCCCATAATGAACGAAATTATAAGATTATTTACACAATGCAGCATATAAATAGGAGGTAGTTTCAACGTAAGCATAATAAAACTATATATGGAATGGTGTACCGAATACTTAAAAGACGTGATCATGAAATTTCACATTTCCCGAGGAACATTGTAGGGAAACGGCAAAAAAGTTTCAACTTCCCATATTAATCGCTGATTTAGGTGTGTCACTTCGTATATTTTAAATAAATTTAAAAAATATAATTTCAGACTGCCTGGAGAAGAATCAGGGAGAAAAAATGGCTTGATGTCATTCCAAGTCATTCAAATTTCAAAAAATATTCCGTTATTTGCAGTCTTCATTTCAGGCCCCTTAGGATATAATAAAACATAGTTTAATGCGTTTTACTTTAATCCATCCTTAAAGCATAATTATTATTAACTTATAATATCAAATTATTGGTTAATATATTATATTCTATTATATTAGTCTTAACCTACATTATATTGGTTGGTCACCCTAATGAAAGGGACAGAGGGCTCTCGCGAAGCTATCTCCCTCGGACCGCGTATCGACAGCCTGTGCACATTCCAGGTTGTAATAGAAGTTCCTTGGTTGTGTTTAAGTTGTCTGTTATTGTACCTATCTCAATGTCTGTTACTCAGCGTCAGACGTCAGACGTCACGCCATAGACAACAGCTGTTGAACTGTGTTCTGTTTTGTCTGTGGTGTGACCAGAGACAGGTTGTAGTTATGTCCGGTCCTGACATCGCAGGACAGTGCAACAGGTTTTTAATAAGTTTTAGTCGATAAGTTATTTTCTTTTCATTTTGTGTTTTTTGTGCGTCATATGTGGCTATCCTATCCTATCCTATCCTATCCTATCCTATCCTATTCTATTCTATTCTTTAGTATTGTTTACAACGTCGCACCATGTGTACCCGCTAGTACTACCGGTGAACAGACGTCTTTACGACCCGCTTTAATATAACATTTTTGCTATTAACTGCCAGGGGTTGTTGTTTTAGGGTTATTCCAGGACATAATATATATCAACATGTGTAGTTGTGGGCAAGTACGTTTGCGAACATAAGACAATACATAAGTAAGTATACATACACACTTATTATCGGCACTTGAGTGCGGCCCTATTCACAGGGAGGAGACCGAGTCCCAATAGTGGGTAGATTATTCAGTCTGATTACGCTTTAAGGAATGAACATGATTGTGAGCTGTAGTGGACTATTGTTGTATGGAGCTATACAACACTCACAGTATATAGCAAGTGTAGTTATTTAGCACGATTGTAATCCATCCACGCGACGACGCGAAAGCGGCTTAGCGACACATAAACTAACATTAGCACCGCTTATGTGACTATACATCGCCGACTTAGGGCCCTGCACCTAGCTGCCTGAATACGTGACTACACGACACTAGTAGGTTATCCAAGAAAATGCCAAGTCTTCATACATTTCAACAGTACAAGTCACTGGAACGTTATTTTGCTTATATAAGAAATCCAACATTTTCCATCTGCGCACACGAATCACGATTGAAGATAGCCGACCACGAGGCGTGTTCGCGTTGGTCTAGTAAGACCTATGTCAGACAAATTGAGCGACAGAAAAATGCGCGGTTTATCCTGTCAATTTGCGTGTGGTTCTAATTCTAATCTCTCATGAAGTACAAGCTATTCAGGAATTCACACACATTCACATTCACACTTTTTTTGATGCACGTTGGACCGCTGCACACTGCATCGCCAATAATTCATCCAGTTTTTGACCTACAGTCTTTCAAGTGGAGTGATGTGACAATGGAACTTCCCACCCTTTCCCTCGTTCTTAGCATTCATACATAGCTGACATTATGCTCATGACTCCTAATTAAGTGAAGCATTGCAATTACTGTAACAACTGTAATTACTTAGGAAAATCATTGTCATGCTTATAGAGTAATTATTAACTATCTGAAAACACTTGAGCGGCGGAATCATTCCGATTGGATTTGTTAGGAGTAGTGTAAGAGGCCTTTCCACTCACATGTACAGGATCACATTATCGACCAGTAATCATCAAACATATTCTCCAGCACAAGCATTAAGGTAAAACAGACCTTATGGTAGTGAACCTATTTCGGCCGAGACTGAAATAACCATCGGACACCATCTAAGTATTTCATTATCTGTCGAGCCTTTCCCGCACTATATTGAAGATCGAACCGTGCGACTGTTACTATTTACCCACTAGCTCCTCCTACCTACCCTCCTACTTACCTCCAACAGCTACTAGCCACTCATCATCCACTCATCATCCACCGCGGACATCATACAGAGTGCACGCCGAGTCTACACAATAATAATAAAACGTTTGGTCGCGGACACCGATTAGTTTCACGCCGGGACGCCCCCCGCCCGCACCCCTACCTGCGCGCCAGCTCGCCCACGCCGCGACACACGCGCGATTTGTCTCCGCGCGAACAATGCGCCACATATTATCGCGCGCTCTCGGGGCGCCCCGTAATTGTTCGCGTTTTGTTTCGCAATTGTGCGGCGACAGAGCGGACGCCTAATGGAAGCAAACGTGGACAAATAGTTGCGGACGACGACTCTTTTCTGTTCTCAAACACTAGATAATGTCACAAAATACGAGCGTAAAAGATAACCTATACCCACTGTCTTAGAATCTAGAAAAAACATTGTGTGCAATGGGAACTGAACCTATTTTCGCCACTCACACAGGTACCTTGTCAATTGTATGTGAGAGATGAATTAAAGCCTGTTAATATTTCTAACATTTATTAAACCACAGTAATTATTAATTTTACTGAGATCAAAGCGTATCTTTAAACCTCTTTGTGTAGAACTAAACTTTGATCTAGGATTGTATCACGTTAGTCAGAAGTACATTATATGAAACCTTAACAAATCAGTAGGCAGGCAAGACTATACTTAGGTAAATCACTTGAATTATTAGTTTTACTAACAGAAACACATTTTACACAGAAATAACATAAGATCGAAACCTCTATTATGGCGCTTACACACCACATTTTCAGGCGCCGGCGACGCGCGTCCCGCTACAGCGCGTTGTCGGCGCTGCTAAACTTGAAATAGGCAGATTACTAGCAATTGCATTGCTGCAAATTCACGAGAAACGCAATACAGACGCGCGTGAGCAACTCTCATAGCAAAATAAAACGCGCGAAGCACGCGCGCGGACGAGCATGTATCGCACTGGAAACGTGCGTGCGCGTGACTGACTGACATCGAGAAAAGGGGCGGGGGAGAGGCCAGCAGCGCACACTCGAATCCGTCCGTACTTCATTCAGAACGCACTTGTATGTATATACTCTATGCAGCAAACAGACGCGCTGAGGCAGCGCTGTATCGATGTAACTCTGCACTAGTATCGTGTCGACAGCACACGAAAAAGTCGTCTGGATACAACAATTTTATGAATGTGTGAATAGGTAAATTGGTTGCGATAACATTGCGTATGCAGCGCGTTACATTTGCGCGCGACGCGCTTCGACGGCGCCTGAAAAAAACTTGGTGTGTAAGAGCCCTTACAAAGGCTCGAGATTTCCTTGAACGTTGAATATAACAATCGCGTATGTACGAGCCTTCCGTACTTTTGTTAAGTAAATTGAGGTGTTCTAGTTAATATGACAGTTAGTTTGCTTGAAGTATATGGATCGTTGGTTTGATGGAGCCCTCTGCAAGGTCTGCGGCCCTACCATGACGTGTCGAGAAGGAGGGATGGAGCTATATAGGGTTTATAGCTCCATCCCTCCTTCTCGCTCGAACTACTCACGGTTTAAAACGTCATGGTAGGGCCGCTGATCGCATCGCGACAGATAGCGGCGGCGCCTGAGACCACACGCCCGGCAAGTGATCGCTAACGACAGTGACTGCATGCTGTGATCATCAGTGTGGCATCAATTTACCATCGTAAAGATTATACACAATACAGAACAGAGGTGTCAAAAGGCGTCACAAATACACCACTGTTGTTGAGCTAGTAAAATGTAAGCATAATAAATAAAAAGAAGGTCGAGGTGGTGGAGCGCGTCGCGTTCAGAAACAAACAAGTGTAAAGTAACAGTTGTCGTTGTTCCAACTTGCAATCACAGCCGGCGAGCCCTCATGATGAAGTAATAACATTAACCTTGCCCCCAGCAGGACGCGGGGGGTGGTGGTGCACCCCCGGTGTCCTGCACACAGCCCCAGTGCTCGCCGGGCGGTGCAGCTGCAACCAAATTGTATTCTTTGTAGTTTTCATTTGAAACCGATACGGAATGGCACCGCCGCCACGCCTCCACGCCGCCAGCATACTGATCGCCTGCACATTCAGAACGCTTGTAAAACGTCCACGACTCATGACTCGGCGCGACAAACGATCGTTTCTTGACACGCGCTGATTAATGAGCCATCGGCGGCGACGCTTTGATTACGCCATCAAACGATAGCTTATGTTACAAAGTGAGCGCGCGGCGTGGTGTCGCTGTAGCCTCGAGTACATATGAAAACAACGAGCACACCGAGCACCTCGAGTGCGCCGCTCGTCAACTTCTGTCCGCGACGAGCGGCGCGGCGGCGGCGGCGGCGCTTCTCGACGAGATTACTTTTGTGAGTGCACAAACTGTGCCATAATTGTATTATGTAGATATCCGAGACGCAATTTATGTTTTACAGCACCATTGAAATGATTATTGCGAATAAACCGTAAAGAGACATTACGAACGAATTGCTAAGAGCGGCGCGAGCAGAGACGCGCGTCGTAAAGTGTATCGATGTTTTGCCGCGCCGCGACCGCCCGCACATACGTGCGACTTTATGTCCCTCAATTTGGATCACAGATCACACGATACGGAGGTACTAACAGTGATTGAATAGCTTGTTCGTTACTTGCTTATTAGTGTGAACCCACAATAATCAAACACGCTAATCGCGCGTGTCCAACCGCCACGCGCGATCCGTCACGCGTCACGCGCGACTCTCGCGCGATAAGGCGATAAACTACAAATTTATCGACTTATGTTGTTCAATGGTAAATAAACTACCTTATCACAGAAACCATTCCTAACCATCGTGTGAAACAAATTGCTAAATTAATCTCTTGTTTCCTACAAAAATGGCTAATAGGTACTAGAAGCGAACAAACCAGCTTTCCTGCTGCGAATAATAATAAAGATATAATGCCATTAATCTGTTCTGAATAATAATACAGCTTTCTTAATGTAATTGTGTTCCTTCAATTTCGATTAATTCATGGAAGTTATTTTTATCGTGATTGGTTGGACCGATTGTTCTGACAAGGTGTCTGTGGACAAAAGACTATTAGACGTCAAACAGATCGCCGGCACTCGGTAGGCCGCAGTGTCGTATTTCAATATTTAGTGCCCGGTCTAAATAGGACACGAAGTCTGTATTACAAGAAGGAGAAACCAAAAAATCATCCATATGTAAAGAAAGTACTGTATGGTACGATGCCAGTAGTTTCTTTAAGCATTAATTACCGAGAAATAGGGATGCAAGAGCGTGCAAAGCCAGCTTATCATTATTTCTAACTTCCGTAGCTAGGATAGGTCAGATATTTCTCTCCTACGTCATCCTGGCTCCCCACCCCCGGGCCATGGTCCTCTCTTGGCCTATGGGTACATACGCTACTGATAGAGCGCCCGATTTAGATGAAGGAGGTACGTCGTCGTCCACCCACACCGCCGCCGTCGACGATATAGTAGTATATTTACACTTGAATAATCATCTATTTACAATAAGCACAGACGGCACAATAGAATAGTTACAGCTCTATTTCGTGATTGTTCTCACGAGTTAGCGCTCTAGTGTTTATTCTAGTTTACTTGCTCTGCTATCAGGTGCTCCGTGCGATCTCTGAACGGAATCGAGAGATTATTTCATGCAGTATCCTATTGTAGTCTTTGATTTCATGGGATTAGGCAGCCCTGTGTACATGTGTAGTGATGCGGGGACTGGCCACCTTAGTGTGGAAGCTTAGATTCGAGATCGATGAGGACCAACGATAGAAGTTTTTATTGACATTAAGTTTTACTAAATGGATCAGCTGGATTCTGAAACTCACCGTGACAGATTAGGTGGAGTGAACTTTCACTGCTCTTTGATTGACGCTCATGTCGTGTTAACAGAATCACATTGCTCGTTGACCACTGCTGCACTGACAAGGTAAATGAAATACGAAGTTGAGGTGTGAAAGAGCACAATGTTGCAGTTAGTTACATACGTACGCCGTGGATTCCGTCGAGCACAGCAACATAATCATGGAAGTATCACAAATTGTATCTATTGTTCACCTCGTTGTAATTAGCAGGTGTGATCACGCTTTCTTAATAAGAACACACTTTCATGTAGGTATCCTAATGATTAGTATAGTGCAACAATTACTTCGCGTGCCGGTTTCGATGCCCAGCTTACGATATATCTGTGACAATCACTGATACGAGTACCTTCATACGAGTATCCTGTTCGTTGATAGCGACGCGATCGGCTTTTTTATAGATGGGAAGTCATCAGATGACTCCTGCCGCTCTGGGTGGAGCGGGAGGGAGTGTCAGACTCTTACTGACTAAAACCCATTCGTGCTCCTCCCCTGGTGCCCTTTGCTTTCCAGGGCCGCGGTCTCTTTCGATCAAAATCCTGTACTCTGGCAGGACGCGATCGGCTACGCGGCACGATCACGGTTTTATTCCTTACCGACAACAACCTAATCTGAAGAAATAATCGCCATAAAAATAATTGTATGGCGATTATTTCTTCAGATTAGGTTGTTGTGAGTAAGTTGTAGACCAATATTAATAAGTAAATATGTACGAATTACTACCTACTGCAAAAGTTGAATGTGACTGATGGCACTAAATTATGTGTTACAGAACACATATGTACTTTATTCGAACTCGTGTTCAAGGTTCATCGTGAATCGGTTCGGCTGTCAGCAGTCGCACCGGCCGCCGACCGAAACGTTATCCGAGCTGGATTCATTATACATACAAATTTGTTAAAACACAAACAGATCTGCAAAATTTCTGATGTAAGCCTACCGGCGTTCCTGTCTTCGGTCCACAGCACTGAAAAGTTGACCAAAAGAATTTTAAATTCATCCTTGGTTATCTGTGAAATGCCGTGCTTGACCGATGCAGTGAGCGCCTGGAAAGGGGCTTGCCCGAACACGGCGTTGCCCGATAACCCATTTTCTCAGAGACAATGGGACGAGGCGCTCTGCAGGTTGGTACGGAATAACCTCATAAATACGTCCACCAATACTGCGGAGCGTGCCCGCCTGCTGGCTGTGGGTGAATGGGAGTCGGGTCTTTGGCTACAGGCACTACCGTCACCCAACATAGGTACCATGCTGAGTGACGGTACTTTCCGGATCGCTACGTGTCTGCGTCTGGGTGCTCCTAGCGGAGCTCCACATCGTTGTCAATGCGGTGAAGCAGTCGACCGCCTCGGACACCATGTCCTGTCCAGCAGTGTGATTCTGTAAGACTTCATTCTAAACTTCGAATCTGAATCCGCTGTGAGTTTCTTGATTGGCATTCTAAAACTCGGTTGATAATTCGAATCTACACTAGCGCTACTATTGCGAGCGTGTTTGCGAGTTGAACTAAATTTACCTCGAGATTTTGACAGATAAAGTATGAGATGACGTAAAAAGTGGCATTCTATAAGGTAATTCCCCTGTCACTTCGACGTTCACTTTGCACTCGAACGCGATTCAAAGTGTCAAATTAAAAGCATCTATTTTATGAGTGAAAATAGAATAAATCATAGTTAAATAGTGTTTAAATAAAGTTTTTAAAGTTATAAAGTGAATAAGTGCCTACCTACTTAATCCGACGATGGATGAAAAGAACGTGTCTCATTTGGACTGAAACATTATTGATGGATTAGAAAACAAAATAAACACTTCTTTAATTAATATTATTTTTGAATTCACAACCAGAAATATAAACTCACTTCATGATTATTTCACTATTATTACCGGCACTGATCGATCAAAAAACAAACAGAACGTAACCAAAACAATGCAACCAAAAGTACTCTGTGAATGCAACGAACTTTTAAACGTCAACGGCAATAAATGAAAATATTGTCCACAGATTACTTATGATATTATCTGTCAGTCATTTCTTTTCGTAAGGTAAGCATAGATTATATTCACGGCACGAATTTAGAGTTTTCTGTTTTTTTTTTACTTATTAGCTGCCTTAAATTCCTTAAAATAAGAAATTTTAATTTAAACATCGTAATAGCTAAAAATCTGTGTCAAAAACTGGTAAAATGAAAAACCGATAAATCCCGACTTAGATTTGTTGAGTGTGGTAGTCACTAGTACAGTGTTGGTCGCTTTGGAGCTCACTTCACTTCGCAAGTGCCTAGGTGATGCTTACAGAATGCAAAATCAAGGTCATTTTGAACCTTATGCGAAGTGAGAGTGAATAACGACTTGAAATGCGAGTTGTTGTTTGAATTTTACAGAATCGACGTGCTGACCTGTCCTGCAGTAGGAGCGCTGGTCGGTTAGCGCGGCACGCCAGCATTAATGACATCATCTGTCGGGCTCTTGTCACCGCCGCGGTGCCAGCTGTTTTAGAACCTAATGGCTTGGCACGTGACGATGGGAAGAGGCCAGATGGGATGATAATGCCTTGGTAGGCCTTTGGTGTGGGATGCAACTTGTGTCGACACCCTTGCGCCATCCCATCTTCTTAGCACGGCGGGCTGCGCTGGGGCGGCTGCTGCAGGTGCGGAAAATCTCAAACGGCGCAAATATAGCAACCTCGTTGGGAGTTATATATTTGAGCCGTTTGGGGTTGAAATTTTAGGCCCATGGGGTCCGAGTGCTCACCGAGTTTTTCGGGACATCAGCAAACGACTTGTCGACTGTTCACGTGACCAGAGGGCTGGGCTTTTCTTTGGCCAAAGAATCAGCATTGCCATTCAACGTGGCAATGCTGCCAGTGTGTTCTGGGCACTTTTGTCTTTGACAGCGATGTGGATGAGTTTTTTGATGCCCAATGATTTGTTTTGTTTTTTACACGTTTGTACATAATTTTGCAATTTTAGTCTAGTTTGAATATAGTTAGGTTTAGTAGATATAAATAGTTAAGTTAGTTATGTACATTTATGAAATATTAAATTGACTTCAAAAAACAGACTTGCAGAAATATGAATGTACACGAGACGACGACATCTTACCTGCGTAGGTATACTCGCCTCCACAGTGTTACAAGTTTTAATAACAATACATCGACGTAAGTGGGATCATCGTAAGCACGGCATGCGTTCATAGAGAGAATCCTGAACATCTCAGTTGAGGCGCGTTCATTCCAGTTCTGCAACATCGGCGGAACTTTACCCGGCAGTCGTTTGTGAGCCATATTCTAAGAGTATACGCAGCTACTCCTGACATACACGTCAGGCGAGTTCAACCCGCCGCCGCTCACTCTCACACAAATTGTGAGAATACAAATATTTAATTTAAAAAATAAAATCACGAAAAATTTGCTTCTATTTCGTCTAAATATGCTTAAAGCCAAGGGTTGTGTCTTTCAGCACGACGAATAAATAATATCACAACACAGTACATGATATTTTTGTTTTACTCTGCATAACTCTCTGTAACAGAGATTAGCCGCTAATGCTTCACACAGAACTGAACAGTGTTCAATTAGTCTCTCTATTTAACAACACTACAAACGAATCACCGCGCTTATCTGGGATTAAGCAAAACATATTATGTATTAGCTGCAAGTCAAGCAAACACATGGAGAGGAACATGCAGTAGGCTGGCTCAGTTGATTCCGGCGAAAGTTGATTCATAATATGACGAATCGTATAGACTGAGCAGCAGACACAGCTTTCTGAAATCGGCAGTTTCACTATCATGAAACCCGGCCAAAACCCGCTGCAAACTGTGCAGGGTACGTTGCCCTCGCCCACAATCCTTTTATCACCAATCGAGTATCTTCCCGTAGGGTCTTAGTTTCCGAGGTTTACTTGAAAGTCCTTATACCGCCTCTAGCATAGAAAAGCCTAGAAGGAGCTCTTTTCTATGTTCTAGCATAGAAAAGTCTAGAAGGATCTTGACACTTCTCAAAGTTAGGTCAAAAGTCATTTATTCACATTAGGCTGAGAGCCAGAACTTATGTTTATGACAGTCCCCCAAAACGCCACCCGTCACCAGTTCCTAGTGTTTTAGCTGGGTGGGAAGCAGGAGTGGCGCAACAAGCTCCCCAGCAACACATCTGTATTGTTCGTTAGAACTTGAATTTATACAATAGTATGCAAAGTAAAAGACTCAGGATAAAAATAATATGTATCCAACATGAAATCGTAAAATTAAAAATTATTTACTATTTTTTAGCTAGCACACTCTATTATGCCATCAAAAATATATATATTTAGGTAACCAAACAAAATAAGCCTCCGGGCAAAATGTGAGTTTAACGATAGAATTGTGATTCGAACCAGACGTGGTAAACTAGGGCCGTCGGACTGAAATCAATAAACATTTAATCGTTAAAACAAATCATGTTTAATCATTGTAACGAGTAGAATATGTCACTAAAAAAACGGATTGGCATACATAGCCAGATAAATAAAAAAACAAATAAATGAAATATGAAAGAACATGATAAAAATGACAGTGTCTTGCGTTCAACACAGCGGCCAACTATTCTTATCGTCTAAATAGTAATTAATAGATACCATCCCCACAACTCGGTTATCTCGTGACAAACCAACAAACAGGTGAATTTATTATACATGTTTGTCTAGTGCTGTCGATATCCTCGTACTGATTGACAGTGCCGACGAGATAAATAATATTTATTTTGTAGTAGGTTAAAGATAACACTTTTACACGTCAATGTTTTTTGATCATTTTAAGCTAGATGAGGCCGGAGAGGGTAGGGGGCGTCGAGTTGCCTGCACTGATGTACACATGGCACGCACTCGTGGTACATGCGGGATTGTACGGCTCGGGAGTGCACGGCGCAGACGGCGCGTGGGTACGGCGCGTATTGTTCCCGCGCACGCACGCGTGGCGACGACACGCGCTCATCAGTGCCTGCAGGGCTTTCACACTCTCCGATGTAAGGTTGACAGCGGGAAAATAACAACATAACACCCTGTCTGTAACGGTACCGTTACGTTCCGATTCATAATAAAGAAAAAGAAAGACTCATTTGTTGGCGTAATAACATAAATATTGATTATATACGACACAAAAAGATGAATTAAATGTAGACATAGAAAGATTTTTTATTAACACCAACTGTCATCATCATCATCATCATATCAGCCGAAAGACGTCCACTGCTGGACATAGGCCTCCCCCAAGTGTCACCACAACAACCGGTCCTGTGCGTCTCGCATCCATCGGTTACCCGCGACCCTCACTAGGTCATCGGTCCACCTTGTGGGAGGCCTTCCAACGCTGCGTCCTCCGGTACGCGGTCGCCACTCCAGAACTTTTCGGCCCCATCGACCATCTGTTCTGCGAGCAATGTGCCCTGGCCACTGCCACTTCAATTTGGCGATCCTTCGGGCTATGGCGGTAACCTTGGTTCTCTTACACCAACTGTAAAGTAACAGAAATGTAACGGTTGTATTATAATTAAATAAAAAGTAGTCGCGAAATCTCCAACCCCTAGAAATATCCTCCTGAGATACTGGTCTGCATACCTCCGCCCGGAAAGATGACAAGACTTTATACAACCCTCTGTTTCCATATGCAATGTATCTACTGTGTTGTTGTTTTTATGTTCAAATAAACTTATTATTATCATAAAGTGGTCGGACGACGTCTACGTTTCGTCAAGATCCGTGAACACAATGTGCGTTATCGCGGCGTGACTCGCGTGCGGCTGTGCGACTGCTCGACGGGTATGTACGCTCCTCAAGCCGCGGGAGCTGCGTGGCAGTGGCAGTGCATGCGTGTCTCGCTGATTACTGTATGTGACTATGTCTGTACGACGATATCTTAGAAAATAATTATTGGATAGCCTTTGGCCACAATTCCACTTGCCTAGAAGAATCCTTTTCACTCTTGACTTAAGACCCCTAGCTAGGTGGTAGGAAGCTGTCAGGAAACTCAGACTCCAGCAACAGGGAAATCCACTCCTTAGTTGTAAGCAGAATGCAAGTATTCCAAACACGTTTTGAACTTCATCTCATTGAAATTGTTATTATATTATTTTAAGCTGTTTTTTTAGGTTCTGTAGGTAGGTACAGTTTTCTTGTAGTTTTTTTTAATTACCAACGGTTATTTTTTCTCAGTTTTGTGTTGTTTAATCTTGCTCATATTTACTTTGCTTTGGGATTGTCATAAACATAACAAAATGTAATTTTACTAGATTTTATTTGATTTTAAGTAGTGGAGTTCACTGGTATATGTTTGAAGCTCAATGTCCAATGCAAATGCAATCCTACTAATATTATAAACTAGCTGCCGCCCGCGGCTCTGCCCACGTGAATGTCAATAATTATGTAGGGTAGGTGTAGGGTAGATGTAGAGTAGATGCAGGGTAGGTGCAGGGTAGGTGAAGGGTAGGTGTAGGGTACGTGTAGGGTAGGTGTAGGGTAGGTGTAGGGTAGGTGTTTCCTGAGTTAAAAAATTACAATACAAATCAAGAAACCTCCGTATTTCCGCTATTGAAGCTAGTTATTTATCCATAATATAAATACATCGTCATCATTCACACCCGACTTCGCCCCCTGCTGGGCATAAGTTTTCCCGTACCATTCTCCACGCTTCTGTCTTTCCAGTCTTACCTCCTCATCCATGTTCTACCCGCGATGCCAACGATGCCATCTGACCTGCAGCTTATTGCCATCTCTCATTTAATTTATTAAACCCGTTTAAATATCCAAAAAACATTTATTCCAAAAATGCATGCGCAGACGCATCGCTGATGTGATATGAAATTGCGACCTCTGGCTATAGGAATTGGACCCATTCGAATGAGCTGCGATTTATCTGAAACAACACTAAGTATTGCAGTTATAAAGATAAGGAAAGAAAAAAAACCACGTGGATGAAATACACTACGTTCTTGCTAAAACAGATAGAGCCCCAATTATTGTGGTCGCAGTCTCACCAGAGTGCTACGTGACGACTTGTTCGTCCGCTCCGCTGCGAGTAATGACGCGCGCCGGCACAATGGCGCCCACGTGTGACGTCACGGGGCCAGCGGCGCTGATCAACGCGCCGGAGACAGGCTGCAGCGCTCTCTAAACTATTTGCTTCCGTGCCGGCTCCGCCTCATTACAGCAAGAAAGCGTCGTCTTTTGTGCTTGTATTTATTTCTGTTTCCGAACAATAGCGCATTGTGACGCGGCGGACGCAATCAGACGACCGCCCCCCTGACCCGCCGCCTCGCGCCCGCCCGCTTGCGTGCTGCATCACACGACCATGAATTTCAAAGTTCAACAGCGCTTCGGTTTTGTCATTCATCTTTGTCATTACTATAATAGCTCCAGCTCAAAAAAATTTTGACCAATAATATAAAAACGGGCCAAGTGCGAGTCGGACTCGCGCATGAAGGGTTCCGTACTATTATCTATATATTTATTTTATTCTATTTTTAGTATTTTTTGTTATAGCGGCAACAGAAATAAATCATCTGTGAAAATTTCAACTGTCTAGCTATCACGGTTCATGAGATACAGCCTGGTGATAAGCACAGACAGACAGACAGACGAACAGACAGATAGACGGACAGACGGACAGCGGAGTCTTAGTAATATGATCCCGTTTTTACCCTTTGGGTACGGAACCCTGCTCATTTTGATTACACTTAGTAAACGGATAGACTTTGACCCGGATTAGGACAGAGTCAACTTTCATCTCAGTAGTAGTTTCTTTTTGAAAGTTTAATAATACACTTCCGCACACAAGCTGGGGGCCTATCATAAACTTTTAAACTACTTGCCAAGTACAAGGCAGTTCACTGCAGCATTTTAACCTAACATAACCTAAAATTTCTATCAATATCAACTATTGACCTGCTAGAATCCGGCCAACGAAAGAAGTTCCGCAACCGTTCGCGCTAGTTTCTATGCGACTGTACGCTATCCTCTAACAAATCTTGTTAGTTCCATTTTTTTCCACAGGACTTCTTTCGTTGGACGGACTCTACATAATCTCTGGTCGGTAAGCTTGCAGCACAGATTAAAAAAGATGATTGAAAAAAGACATTCTGAAATACTTGTGGTTTTACGATTTTTATACAAATGAAATATGTTTTTTATGATAACAGTTTAAAATAAAAAACCCAACACAAAAAGAATCATCAAGATCGTTTCATGAACAATAAAATTATTCCCGAATAGATAACCCCAAAACCATGGTTGACTTGTACACATCTGCGTACCCCTTCACAGCGGATGTACCGGCGTGATGTTCTGTTATGAACTGGTGTAAACAATAAACAGACATGCGATTTCAGCAATCTCGGCAGGTTTGCTATCATTTATTGAAGAGTTCCATTACCTATCTCCGAAGTTCTTCATCAGATCTTTACCAAATTGAAATGAAACCAGTCTGGAAAGATATTCTTCCAAATAAGAAAAGAATCATCAAGATCGGTTCATTAACAATAAAGTTATGCCCCAATAGATAACCCCAAAATCATGGTTAACTTGTACACATCTGCGTACCCCTTTTTTTTTTTTTTGAGGATGGGAAATCATCAAATGACCCCTCCCGCTCTGGGTGGAGTGGCAGGAAGTGTCAGACTTTTACTGACTAAAACCCACCCATTGTCCTCCTAGTGCCTTTCTTTCCAGGGCCGCGGTAACTCTTTCGAACATACTCCGCAACCCTGGCAGTATGCGTACCCCTTCACAGCGAACCGGCGTAATGTTACGTTATGAACTAATGTAAACAATAAACAGACATGCAATTTCAGCAATCCAGCCTAGGTTTGCTATCATTTATTGAAGAGTTCCGTTACCTATCTCCGAAGTTATTCATCAGATCTTTAAATTGAAAAGGAACCAGTCCGGGAAGATATTCTTTCAACCAAAAATAGAATCATCAAAATCGGTTAACAATTGGCGAAAATATCGCAGAACAAATATAACCTCCTCCTTTTCTGAAGTCGGTTAAAAAGTTACAATTGTTTCGATCTACGTCACTGGTTATCATCACGCTATAGCGATAATAACAATTTTGGCACAAGCCAAGACTGCGTTTGACGACTCTAGCCGTGTGCAACTTTCAGCGGCCTGCGGGAACGCAGACCCGCTTCACGTAGGTAAACGATTTCGGAAATTATAGTTATTTTATACTTTGTAGTGTTTTTTGTTTTGAAGTCGGATGTATTTTTTTGTAAAAAGTTTTTTTATGTTTCACTTTTTAGTGATGGTTAGATTTAACAAAACCCAACGAAAAAAGAATCATCAAGATCGGTACATAAACAATAAAGTTAAGCCCGAATAGATAACCCTAAAACCATGGTTTACTTGTAAGTTATAGGTACGCATCTGCGTACCCCTTCACAGCGTACCTGCGTGATGTTATGGTGTAAACAATAAACAAACATGCGATTTCAGCAATCCTTGCTTTATTGAAGATTAGATTATTTTTATTATTATTTATCATTTACTTTCGTTTATCAATTGAAGAGTTCCGTTACCTATCTCCGAAGTTCTTCATCCGATCTTCACCAAATTGACATGGGACCACTCCGGGAAAATACTCTTTCAAACAAAAAAAAAAACATTAAAATCAGTTGACCAAATTGGCGAAAATATCGCTGAACATACAAAAAAAACAGTCGAATAGAGAACCTCCTCCTTTTTTTGAAGTCGGTTAAAAAAAGAACAACACTGTTTTGGGAAGCAACTTTAAAATGACGTGGTTGTCTGATGCCAGAATGACTTTTGTTAGTCACATACTACTGAGGAAAAACAATGTTTATAATGTTGGGAAAGTTAAACATGTTGGGAATGAAATCCAGTTTGGATTTCATTCCCAACATGTTTAACTAACTGATGTCCGTGACTTCGTTCGCGAGTATATTTATCAGAAAAAATGTCGCTAGACGCTAGAAAAGATAGCTGTGATATACGAACAGTCAATATCTTTGAATTAGAAATTCGGAAGAGTGTTATGCAAGTCACTGACTGTATCACCTCTGTCGTTTAAAATGCCGGTGATTTTTCGTAAAGAAAAACCGGGAATCTCTGCAAAGAAATCTTTATATGCCGCGGCGACTTGTGAATCTAATTTGATAGTATTGTCATCAATAGCAAGGCTATATTCACTAGTTCGGTTGCCAGACTTTCCCGTTTCGCTATGAAAGTTATTTCACATTGCTACTATTTTTAATTTTTGAACTTAAGTACCTAGACAATATAACAAACTTTTTATATAATGTTAGTAAAAATACTTGGTTGCACTATGCTGATTTATTTGCGACTGGTTAAGTGACAATTTCTTATGGATATTATGGCGACACACACATGCATACGTACTTACTGCACTAATAATGACTTGGCGGCTTAATCAAACATTTCGGTGTTATAATTGGTATAAGAGCGAGCGAAGCGAGCTCGGGACTCGGGGCATTTTTGGGGGGGCTTCGAAAAAATCACTGCCAATTTAAATTTAAACAAAGCTTACAACTCAATATAAAGCTGCTACTTTATACTTAAAATGCTACTTCACTGTAGCTGCCAACCTATTATTTTTTCTACCCATTTTTATTATTTTTAAAACCCTAAATCAGATTAGTTTGTCGCCGCGTTAAATACAGGCCTTGAAAAAGTTGGCATTTTATTTACGAGTTTGATTTAAATGTTTCAAAGCGGAGGTTTGATTTTGGATTTACAGTGATATCCTTTTTTGTTTTAGTTTTATTATTTGGTATACAAATTAACTGTCTGCAATGATCTGAATCTATTTTTTTTCGTGTGTAGGTACAACATCTGTATAAATATTATGTAGGTAAGTCAGAGGACATTCCTATTGCAAATATAAATGTTGGTTATTGTTCGTAAATGAAACACGTTGTCTTTTATAATTCTTATATTGACCATTTTGATTTGATAAATTCCTCGGAGAAATAAAATATAGGTAAATGTTATTAATGAATGTTATTTCCGAGTAATTATTTTTGTACATAATTGATAGTGTAAATAAGACGGCCAGTGCCAGCTGCCTACGTGTGACTACCGGATCCGGATCACATGAGTCGAATCTCGGAAACTTGGATGCGAGAGCAACAGTTCTGACAGGAAATTCCACGGCGCAGACGATTGGAAGTATTGCGACGGGTAGTCAGGCTCTGACGGTAAGCGGGGCCCTGACGGGTAGTGATGCTCCGACGGGTAGTGGGGTTCTGACGGGATATTTCCCGGTTCTGATGGGTAGTAGGGCTCTGACGGGTAGTCAGACTCTGACGGGTAGTAGGGCTCTGAAGGGTAGTGGGGCTCTGATGGGACATTTCCCGATTCTGATGGGTAGTAGGGTTCTGACGGGTAGTTGTTTTCTGGTGGGTAGTGGGGCCCTGATGGCAAGTGGGGCTCTGACGGGAAGTAGTTTTCTGCCTCGGAAAAGGGATTCGACTGCAAGTGGGACGGGTTGTACGTCTCTGGTGGGTAGTGGGGCTCTGATGGATACTGGTGATTTGAGGGGTTCTGTGTCTCTGGTGGGTAGTTGGTCTCTGTTGGGACCAAGGGCTTTGACAGGTAACGGTTGTCTGACGGGTGGTTATGGTCTGGTATGTAGCGGTGCTTTGACTTCTCTAGTAGCTTCTTTAAACTAGGTTGATTTAACTTCATAGGTGATTTGAGTGGCCTGGTATTTGATCCTTTAATCCACGGTAATGAATTACGTACTGTTGAAGTCAGCAATGGCCGCTCTGTCAGCGGCGTTGGACTGTAATAAAAATAGCTTTCAAATGGCGGGGCCTTTGGACTGGATGGTGGTTTCTGCGAGGCATGCGGTAACAGTTGGGCATCAATAAGGCGTGCAGGGGGCGTGGCGTGGTGGCGGGGCGGCCGCGTGGGTGCTCGCTTCTTAGCTGGCGCAACAAGCGGTGGCTGTATTCTATCATCGATATAATTCCCTGGCGAATATAACCGCGCATCGCCATCATCGGCAGTGTAGTCGGCTGGATAATCTGGTTGCCACGGAATTTCTTCGTCCTCAATATATTTGTATGGTTGGTTCGACCACCACGGCTCGGTATCTTCCACAGAGTGAGCAGACCACTTCCTCTGTTCCGGCACCAGATGCTCTTGGTCCTGCAACAAAAGCAAGAGCTTCGGCAGCGCGGGTCGCTTTGACCTATGCCGGTTTTTTTTCCACTCCAATAACAGAGCTGGATCTTCTTCGTGTATTGGTGGCACATACCTAGATTGCTTCTTCGAATCGTGTTTTATCGACGATGGCGATGGGCGCTCATGATGTAATGGATGATGCGGTCCCTCATTCCAATTATGTGTCTTTGGAGGCTTGATCCGCCACGGAAAGTTGTTTGTATAAGGTGATTGCTGGTCACCTTCTGTGTACCAGGGATTTGAGTCGATTGGTTCGTCTGTCCAGTGTAGAGATAGTGGGTCGTCCTCATAAGGAGTCCACGGATCATTGTAGTCGGTAAAAGCATTTAGTGCACGGTGACGTGATCGTGACATCGATTTTCTTGTTTCGTCATCAGGCAGAGATCGCAGCTTTAACCACGGAGATGAAGGACGTCTTGTTGGACGTCTCTTCCATGCTGGGGCTCGGTTTTCAAGCCCTTTCTGTGGTTGTTTCGGGCGTAAATCTATCAAGCGTTTTGCCAACGATGACGAAGACGATTTTGGAAAGTTATTAATAAGAGATGAATACGAATCGAAAATCGATGATTGATGTTTAGCCTTATCTAACAACGATTGTTCATTTTCCTGCAACCTAGACGATGTGCCTTCTGGGAATGATTGACTTTTCAACTGACCCAGTGAGGATACAGCGCGGTCTTTCCACAGATCTTTCAGTCTTGATGATAAGCTTGTTGATATGGGTGGACCGTTTGACTGATCTACTGACGAAAACCGTGATTCTAACCTAACAGGTGGCAAGTATTCATTCGTCGAAGAGGTTGGTATAGATGAGGGTTCGACTTCCGATAGAGGAAGCGAATCTGGAATGGAATTAGACAGAAGTTGTGATGGTAAGGTTGTCGCTGCTGGAATGGATGTGTCGGTGGCAGGTGCCTCCTCTGAATCCGGGGCCGCGTCACTGGGCTCGGCGCAGTACACCGTGGAGATGACCAGAGCGGCACCGGCCAGGGCACCCGCGCGCACCACTATGCCGCGCGCTGCGTCCAGTAAAAGCACGCGTGGCGCCTGCCCCGCGTCGCACGCCGTCACCTTTAGACCCACTGCCTCCGACTCTGGACAAACCTGCCACGGAAATTTAACCGTTAATTTTGAAATCCTTTTATTAAATGTGTTAACAGTAGCTTACTACCTAAGCATCAGGGTGTTCTTTCACCAGTAGAACCCTACATTATCGGTGATGGACATAGGCTATAGAATATTTTCAAAAAAGTTAGGGATTCGTATGAAAACTTCGATAATGTAACCCAAGGTGTGAGAAAAAATCCTTATATCGCGTACGCTGCGGAATCTATTGACAATAGAGCAAAGTGATGTACAGGGTTGTACAGTTTTATAGAAGTCATTAATATCTATAAAAAAGTCCACGGTACCATATGTCTAACTATTATGAATAAGTCACCATGACCGCTTTTTGTTCATATTATTCAAGCAAATCCCATGGTGAAATAAAAAATGGTGATTTTAGTATTATGATATTAATCCTTATCCATTTAAATGGTTTGATAATTAAGGTTGATTATGTCCGTGTAAATTACACTTTAAATTATTCAAATTAAACCTTTCGTTCAAAAGTTACGACGGTAATAAACATGCTCCACAGCCACAAATTAGTTATTTAATTATTTTTTTATTTTTTTATTTTTAGCAGTTGTGAGACCCGCTGAATATTGAAAGAACATAGATTTTTCATTGTATAATTTCATGCATTAACGGCACATGTGTGAGTACTGTGTACCTTCAAGTCAAACTATCATTTTTGGGTAAGACTTTAATGTGCCCTGGCTGTTGGGAGTGTCATGCTCACTCAAGTCTCTCTGATGGTGCAGTTTGTGTTTCATTCATCATTTGACTCCGTTAGCTGGGACTGGTCATCTCTCAACTGCCACGGTTTGTTCTAATTTGTTAGTATTTTGAATTGTTCCTTTTTTGCTTTTGTCGTGCACGTCTTTTTACATCGTTCTCACATGTCTATGAATAATTTCAACAAGAACAATGTAACCACAACTTTGAAATAATTCATTGATTCAAAAGAGTGTCCATGGAGTTTCTTGTACGTTCTTCTCCATAGAGATCTACGCTTTGGAACGTGCAAATAGCTTCACCTCTTTGACTGACCGACCTTGACAATTCAAAAGTGCCTGTAAATGGTTTAATTGAAATAAATGCTTTGACTTTGACTTTGACTTTGCTCGGAGTAAGAAAAATGTCGCGGCTTGAGCGAACTGGGGAGAATCCTATCAATGCTTGGTCCGATCAAGTTGAAACATCACGGCATTTGAATGTTTTCGATAAAACAATAAGAATAAGAAATGTTTGGATTTTTCGAAAATAAACTACATACATAATAAGTGAAGCAGGGGTGATTAAGATTTTAGGGGAGGACATAATTGCTTGCTTCAATTTACGTCGGAATGCTATGAACAAACTAAAAGCGAGATAATTGAAACAGATGTAGGTACTAACAATTTTTGCATAATCAAACCCTGACGGGTTGAACGGGGTGAACAGTTGCGCTGAACCTGGGCTCGAGACAAGTGAGATTCTGTAAACGGTGGCGTGGCGTATAATTAATGAAAAGTGCTTAATTTTCCAAAACTAACCTTTTATAGGGGGCGTTGAAGTTTGTGGAGTACCTACTAAATCCGCGCGGACGAAGTCGCGGGCGAAGTGCTAGTTGTAGACAAAGTTCCAATTATAAAATTGACTTGGTAGCACACATGGGTCATGGCCATCTGGCTTGTCCGGGGATACCGCACGGACTCCCGCGAGGCGGCGAGCCTCCTTGCTGGATTGCCGCCATGGGATCTGAAGGCGAGAGACCTCGCGCACGTTTACACGTGGCGCGTGGCGGCGCAACGCCGGGGCGAAACTCTGCTGCCGCAGCAAATTGCAGCGCGGCGGACGGAGCTCCGGCAAGATACCATGGCGGTATGGAATCAGCGACTGTCGCAACCCAGTGCAGGGCACGCCACAATTGCGGCGATAGTGCCCCTCTTTGAGGAGTTGCTGGAGAGGCGCCACGGCGTCCTCACCTTCCACCTGACGCAGGTACTCACCGGACACGGTTGTTTCGGAAGGTACCTGTTTTGGATTCGGCGGAAGGAAACGCCCTGTGGTTTTCACTGAGAGGATCGCCCGGAGGACACGGTGGAGCATACGGTGGAGGTCTGCACCGCTTGGGCGGAGCACCGCCGTGTCCTCATCGAGGCGATCGGCGGCGGCGACCTCTCGCGTCCGGCCCTGGTTGATCCATGTTCCGGAGCGAAGAGGCATGGGAAGCCGTCACCTCCTTCTGCGAAGCAGTAATGCTAGTGAAGGAGGAAGCGGGCCGCGTGAGGGAGATAAAACCCTCACGCCCCAGCCGCCGCGGCATGGGGAGACGCACCGGGCGTCGGGAGTCGCTGGGCGATTCCCGGCCACCGTAGGTCATCGGGGGTCTGCGGGTCTGCGGACGGCGAGCATTGGGTGGCTCGCCGTCCAATTAAAGCCAGGCCCAAGCCGACGGCGCGTTGTGTTCCACGCGCGCCTCAAAGAGATGTCAGCATAGGAGTAGGGCCCGTTGGGACCGCAGGCTTTGCCCCCAGCCCAGTGATCGGCCGGCTTGCCAGCTGCCGCACATGCGAAGCAGTGCGGCGCGGCGTCGCACGAGCCGGCCCTGTGACCGGGCTGACCACAGTGGAAGCAGTGGTCACTGCGGTCCACCTCCGAGGTGCAGAGTGCTCCGACGTGGTTGCCAACTTGGCAACGGAAGCACCTCAGAGGTCTGGGCTCCAGCAGTTTCACCTGCGCGGAGACCCAGCCCACCAAGAGCCTTCGGCCCTCCGAGATTTTCTTGGCCGCCGACACGGGGCAGCTCACCACAACGGTTCGCATGCCCGTGTTGTCAGGACGGATGGTGCCCGCCTTCACCTCCTCTGCAGAGCACCCCCCCGTCCTGACGGCGGCGGCCAACACCTCCTCCTCCGTGACGGAGTCGTCCAGGCCCAAGATACGCATGTCTATGCACTTCGTGGGCCTGGACACTCGGACGTCATCCGCGCTCAAGGACGCCCTAAGCCTTTCGGCTAGAGCGTCCGCGGCCGGACCGCTGTCTACTCCAGGGATCTCCAGCATCCTGGCCCCCGTCATGGTGACCCTGAGCCGGAGACCCCCGACGATGCCAAGCTCACCGAGGTTGACGGCCTCCTTCGCCTTGGTGAACATATTGGCATACGTCACGCCCCTCTTCACCGCGTCCGGCTGCAGCGTTACCACTACAGCCGCGGTCTTCGGGGCGCGGAGCGCAGCCGCGACGCCTCGCGCTCTCTGCCGCCGCCTTCTCTCCCGCCTCTTTGCCGCCCTGGCTGCCTTTCCCGCCTTCTTCTTCGCCCCGGCCACTTGCCATTCAGCTTGAGCCGGGGGAGGATCTGAAGGCGAGGAAGCTGGGGGGAGCTGCTGCACAGACGGCGCAGGAGCCTTCGCCGTCCGCGCAGCAACCCCACCCTTCCTCTTCCTTCCCGGGGCCGGGTCCGCGGGTGCCGGCCCGGACCCTTTGTCCTGGCCGGACGACCCCGGCGTGGCAGCCACGGCGGCCGCGTATGAGGCCACCTTTTTCTGGCCTGGAGCCTTCCCACTCGCCGCTAACGGGGGCGCAGGACGATGCCCTCCAGGACGGAGAACCGCGCCTGGAAGGCAGCCATCTCCTGCCGCACAAGGTTCAGCACCTGGCTCTCCTGCGGCACGGGCTGGCTGTCCTCCTTGCGCCCCCCATTAGGCGCCCCCTGTGGGCCGGCTCCCTGGAGCCTGGCCAGGTCTGCTCGGAGCCCCGCGTTCTCCCTCTGGAGACGCTCGGTGGCGGCAGCCAAGCGGGTGACCTCCGCCCGCAGTTTGGACAGCTCGTCCGCCGGAGGCCCACCTTGGTTAGCCTCCGCTGCCGCCAGGATGGAGGCCAGCGCCGCGCTTATGGCCTTGTTTTTAGAGGAGAGTTTCCTCTTCAAGGCCACATCGCATAAAATAAATTAAGATTAAAACTAATCCAAACTCAATAAAAGTTAGTAGGTAATTACAGTATCCAACAGCAATAATAAATAGTTATCACTTAACTAACAAAAAATTTTAACTTTAGGCACGCGTAGGTATATTCAGTATATAGATAACTAGTTTGTAGACGTCTTGGGCTGACCTGTTAAGTCTACAAATGTTTTTTTAATAAATAAATCGCGGAGCGCGGCCTCCTCCACCTCCGCAAACCCGGCCCTCCGAACCCGCTCCTGTCCGGAGTCATCCGGCTCACCGCCGGAGGACTCCGAACCAAGGGGGGTCGTCCAGCATCTGAAAGCTCCTCAGCTCGCTGGCCAGCCTGCTTGGGGGCAAGAACTCTGCTCTTGCCTCCCTCTCGGCCTTTACCCCGCCTGCTGGTGGGGATTTTACGGGCCGAGGCCACCTCCTCGCTGCCGGACGACCCCCGGTCCTCCTCTGATCTGGGCCGCTTGTGGACGGACGTCAGTGCAAGCCTTGGTCAGTAGTCGAGTAGCTCAACTTAGAATCAAAAAGGAGCTCAACGAACCGACGAACAATGCCAAAGAAAGGACATTTGGGTGGGCCGCAAAAGTACTCAAACTGCCAGACCTCGTTAAAGATACTTCAAAGAAAAAGAAGTATTTCAAAGAAGAGAAAAAAATAAGAAGAATATAACCCACATAGTCCCCATATTCACAAAATGAGTTAAAAAATAAATAAATATTATAATACTTTACAAAGTAAGTATTCATGTCAAAAGTAATAAAAATAGAATACTTAATAAAGTAAACATACATGTCAAAAGTTATAAATGTTAATGTCTAAGAATGAAAAAGGAATAATGGATAAATGTAACATTAGTCCATGTACATCATTGAAGCAGCTCAATCCCAAGCCTTTTTGTCTTCAAGATAGTCTTTAATTGTGTAAAAAGCTTTCTGGCATAGCTTTCGTTTTATAAATAATTTGAACTTTATAATTTGAAAGCTAAGGTCTTGAATATGGCTATTATAAAAACGTATACATTGGCATCTAAATGAACCACCTATTTTCTTGAGCCTGGTTTTAGAAATGACAAAATTGTGTTTGTTCCTAGTATTTACGTTATGAATATTACTGTATCTTTTAAATAGATTAATATTTGTATGTGCATACAAAAGATTCTCATAAATATACTGAAAGGGCACAGTCATTATTTTAATCTCTTTAAATTTGTCTCTGAGGGAGTGTTTAGGACTTAATTTATAAATTGCACGAACAGCCCTTTTTTGTAAAACAAATACTGTCTGAATATCGGCGGCATTTCCCCACAATAGAATGCCGTATGACATCACACTATGAAAGTAACTAAAGTATACTAAACGGGCTGTCTCTAAATCAGTTAAACCACGAATTTTTCTAACGGGCGGCGTATGCTGCAGTGCTAAGTTTTTTTGACAGTTTATCTATATGGGGGCCCCACTGTAGCTTCGCATCCAAAGTTATGCCTAAGAACACAGTGGTATCTTCGGGTTTCAACTCTTCCCCCTTTATGGACACACTAGTATTCACTTGTCCAACATGTTGTTACGTGAACTTTATGCATTTGGTTTTTTCTCATTAAGCAGAAGATTATTAATATTAAACCAGTTAACTACAGTTGCGATGGCACTATTAACATCGTCAGTAACCAGCTGCTGACGCTTGAGTTTAAATAAAAGTGAAGTGTCGTCCGCAAACAACACTATATCATGCTTATCCTTTATGAGGTACGGCAAGTCATTAATATAAATAAAAAAGAACTTAAAATTGAGCCTTGGGGGACCCCCATCTTGACCACAGACCCGGGAGATCTTGTACCGTTCACATCGACTCTCTGAATCCTATCACTCAAGTAAGAAGATCCAACGAGGCTTCCGGATTCCGTAATACTGGAGGCATTAGGCTCTAAACTTTTGATTAACATAGATTTTAGGTAGAAAACGTCCGTTTATCTTCATCATCATCATATCAGCCGAAAGATGCTCACTCCTGGGCATAGGCCTCGCCCAAGTGTTGCCACAACAAACGGTCCAGCCGGTAGATTCTGTCGACATCTCACGGTGTTCACCTAGGCGGAGTGAACGACAATAGAGCTGTCATTCCATCTTATTTCTATGGTTTGAAAACTCACCTGTCGTGCGCCCAGCCCAAGTGTTCACTTCGACATGTTTACAGAATCGCACTGCTGTACAGTTCGCTTCAAATAACAGTGCCCCTCTGAAGTTAGCCATTTGCAAAGATAGCGCAGGTGCAGTCACGTAGACGGGAGCAAGCGGGACGCAAGCATGCATCGAACGTAAACGAGCGACTGAGACATAAAATCGCGCCGCCATAATCCCCGCCCCACGCATGCGCAGTTGCAGTTTGTTCATAATTTTGACTACTACACAGCCACTCGTAGCAAACTTCAGAGGGGCACAGTTATTTGACGCGAACTGTACGTCCCGCATCCATTGGTTACCCGTGACTCACCAGTACATCGGTCCACTTTGTGGTAGGCCTTCCAACGCTGCGTCTTCCGGTACGCGGTCGCCACTCCAGAACTATTCAGCCCCATCGACCATCTGTTCTGCAAGCAAAGTCGCCCTGCCCACTGCCAGTTCAGTTTGGCGATCCTTCGGACTATGTCGGTAACCTTGGTTTTCTGGCGGATATCATCATTCCTGATTCGATCACGCAAGGAAAGTCCGAGCTTTGCCCTCTCCATTACCCTTTGGGTGACTAAAAGCCTTCTGATGTGTTTGTCTGTTGTAATTGTGAGCAACCACGTTTCGATTCCAATAGTCATCACTGGCAACATGCACTGGTACCACGTAACTTCCCCAACGTCACCCAGCCAAGTCGGATTCGACGGTTGACGTCTTTCTCGAAGTTAGCCCTACCTAACTGGACCGTTTATCCCAGGTAGACGTACACGTCTACAACTTCGAGTGTAGAGTATCCAATCCTGATAGGAGTGGGTGCTACATGGCTATTTACCATGACCTTGGTTTTGTCCATGTTCATTCTAAGACCTACTCTTTTGGAAGCTCTACTGAGGTCATCGAGCATTGTACTGAAGTCCTCCATAGTCTCAGCCATGACGACTATATCGTCGGCAAATCGAAGGTGAGTGATGTACTCGCCAATGACATTAATGTTTAGCCTTCTCCAGTCCACAACCTTGAAGTCTCCCCCATTGCGTCTCCCTGCCTCACACCCCGCTGCAGGAGAATAGGTTTCAAAGTGTAATCCTGAACCGACTTCAGGATCAGACTTAACTGAACTGACATGGTGGCGTTTTCGTATAAATAATTCAGCACCTCGATGTACCGATAGTCGATCTGGCACCGTTGGACAGACGGCAGCACAACCCAAGTCTCGCTCAAATCGAAGGCTTTGGCATATTACACAAACGCTAAGCAGTGGTTTATCTTATTTTACAGAAATTTAATTACGGAGCTAATGTTTGCACTTGCGCCGGAGCGCCTTCCAAGTCTGATAATTTTCTCGTTCGAAGTAAGTGAAGTCTAGATGTCTATATAAACGTACCTACGTACTATCCCTTATGCACCAAGTTTATTTTAGTTTGGGTACAAGGCACTCGAATTTAGAAGAAAAAATGTTAAATTGTACATAATAGCCATGTCCAAGTTTTATAGCTTCTGAGCTGGATGACGTTCTTTCGTAACTTTGTTCGCCAGTTTCACAACTTTGTTAGCCGCATTTTTTTTTTTTTATTATTATTGATAGGCACGCGCTTGACCACTATCTCACCTGATGGTAAGCGACGATGTGGTCGAAGATGGAGCACGCTTGCATCAAGAAAAAATGCGTTTTCATGGCATGTTACGCTGGAATGATTGAAAAGACCTAGATGAAATTAGGCACAGGGATAGATATCTATACATATAATAAAACAGTAGAAAGTTTGTGTCTGTACATTAAACAAATTTACCAAAAATGGGTTGGGGACGATGAAAAAGGAACATACTGCACAAAAAAAGATTTTTCAGATTTTCTTGTCTGTCTGTCTGTCTGTCTGTCTGTTAACGCTAATCTCTGAAAATACTGTACAGATTTACTTGGAGACTGTACAGTTACATGTGGGTTAGCTCTGAGCAACATTTAGTCTTTGTTTCAATTAAATTGGTGGCCAGGAAAAAAAGTTACGGGCATTTAAAGATAAATTTTACGGCATGATTTAAATCGTAGCCATTGGTAACCTCTGTACTGATAGGAACGCAAATTTTGAATTGTTTTAAGAAGTAAAATCAGCCATGGCGATTAATGACCGGACTTTCAATTAGTGATGCGTGCGTTCGAACCCCGCCGTATGCAGGTGTTTTTGCAGGTTTTGATTTTCTTTTGTGTTTTTGTTTATGTTTAGATTTCCAACATCCTTAACATCAATGTTTAGGTAATACATTCGCAATATTAATTTTCAATTTTTCAAATACCTACAGTGTCAATATTAATGAGGTTATGACTATTAATAAGCTTTTTTTATCTGTAGCATCTCAGTCATGAAGATATGCCATACGACTTTAAATTAATATTTATATTTGTAACATTCATAATTATGTAAACACTGGACAAGTAAAAATTATTTGTAACAATATAATATTCTTCAGGACCTAATACTGTTGGTTCAATATAAGCCTGTAAATCCACTGTAAATCTTCAGCCATCTTCAGGTTATCGATGAAACAGTGGGCCCAGTAGATAGGTGCAGTACGAAAGATCGCTTGAGACCCACGTCAACCTCACAGAAACCAATCAGCTTTCCATCTCCGCCACGGCCAGCGCCTCTTACATCACCAGCGCTGGAGCCAGCTGTCATTCAGCAACCCGTTACCACTCGGTCAGGACGCACTGTTCGATTTAAGATACCTGTAGATGTTTGTTTACTTTTAAGTGTTAGTCTGTAAGTTTAGAAAATGTTTATTTTATTTTTATTAGACGAGATTTGCCAACTTTTCATCATGGGTGTCATTTTCGTGGTTTTCGGGGTCGCCAATAACGATTACCGGGTCAAAATCGAAATCCAAGATGGCACCCACGAGATTTGACAACTTTTCATCATGGGTGTCATATTTTCATGGTTTCCGGGGTCGACAATAACGATTACCGGGTCAAAATCGAAATTCACGATGGCGCCCATGAGATTTGAAACTTTTCATAATGGGTGTCATATTTTCATGGTTTTCGGGGTCGCCAAAAACGATTACCGGGTCAAAATCGAAATCCAAGATGGCGCCCATGAGATTTGACAACTTTTCATCATGTGTGTCATTTTCATGGTTTTCGGGGTCGCCAAAAACGATTACCGGGTCAAAATCGAAACTCACGATGGCGCCCATGAGATTTGAAAACTTTTCATCATCGTTGTCATTTTCATGGTTTTCGGGGTCGCCAATAACGATTACCGGGTCAAAATCGAAATCCAAGATGGCGCCCACAAGATTTGACAACTTTTCATCATGGGTGTTATTTCCATGGTTTTCGGGGTTGCCAATAACGATTACCGGGTCAAAATCGAAGTCCAAGATGGCGCCCACGAGATTTGACAACTTTTCATCATGTTTGTCATTTTCATGGTTTTCGGGGTCGCCAATAACGATTACCGGGTCAAAATCGAAATCCTAGATGGCGCCCACGAGATTTGACAACTTTTCATCATGGGTGTCATTTTCATGGTTTTCGGGGTCGCCAATAACAATTACCGGGTCAAAATTGAAATCCAAGATGGCGCCCACGAGATTTGACAACTTTTCATCATGGGTGTCATTGTCATGGTTTTTGGGGTCGCCAATAACGATTACCGGGTCAAAATCGAAATCCAAGATGGCGCCCACGAGATTTGACAACTTTTCATCATGGGTGTAATTTTAATGGTTTTCGGGGTCGCTAATAACGATCACCGGGTCAAAATCGAAATCCAAGATGGTGCCCATGAGATTTGACAACTCTTTTTGTCTTAGAAGCTCCGCTGTCACAGGGCTTCGCCACCTGTCCGTGGGTGTTATAATAATAAATGGCACATCTTAGCGTTACTGTAGCTTATTAAGCTAAGGAAATGTAAAACGCGCGCCTGGTGATAAAGATTGTAATAAATTGTCATTCTTCAAAATCATTCTTCCGCAGATAATATTAACACCGCAATTCTTAAAATGAGATCAAATGCACAACGCACATCACATCTATGGAAAATGGAGTTTAACTGTCAAAACATTGGTTTGGATTTCTTTTTTATTGTATTGATAAATAGGAATAATATATTTTTTTTAAAATTTTTCATTTTTCTTAGATATAAATAATCACTTTTTTAAGACATAATAAGTTCCACTTAAAACAAAAAAAAAGTGTTTTGATGTAATTTATTAATCAGTTTGTTGTGGCGAAACTTGGGGGAGGCCATGTCCAGTAGGTAGTGAACGTCTTTCGGCTAACATGATGATGAAACAAACAAAATTACTATTTAGACTTCTTACTCTACTATAGACTACTATTACTATACTTACTTTACTATTTATTTATTTATTTTACAACTGCCTGTGATGGGAGACAAATATATTATAAAAAAAAGATAAATTAACCAGAATAAAAACAGGATTCCACGCGGACGAAGTCGCAGGTAGCAGCTAGTATATAATATATAGATAGATATAGTAATCAAGAGAACTGATCGGTTGATGTTATAGTGAAGGCGTGCCGCGACTGTGTTAGTGCCGGCTGTACTCACATCGGGCTCGTTGATCTCCAGAGTGAACACGCCGGGCTCCACGGTGTGCACCGGCTGGCCCACCCAAACCTGTGACTCGTTCCCTGAACATTGCAACAAAAAATACCACTTGAGAACCCCTTCCGTTTTTCTCGTCAGTTTTTTTTATTATTATTGATAGGCACGCGCTTGACCACTATCTCACCTGATTGTAAGGGATGATGTGGCCGAAGATGGAGCACGCTTGAGCTAGTTGAGAATAACGTCACTATATATCACGTGATAGACTTATCTGTTCTATGTCACATCTGTCATGCACAAGGCAGTGTGTCAGCTAAGCTCGAGGAAAGCAAACAGTAGGTTAAGTTCGATTTTTTACATAGTAAGGAATATTCGTGAATAAAATATTTATTATCTACACAGTTTATCTCAAAATATACAAAAATATGATAATAACAGTGTAAACAGAATCAAAATTGAAAACTCAAAAAAAACTCAAAGCATTTATTTCAATTAAACCATTCACAGGCACTTTTGAATGTACCTTTAAACTATAATGATCATTTGGGGTAGGTCTTTGACTTGAATGTACCCTGGCGATTGGGGATGTCATGCTCACTCAAACGTCTGGCTGATGGTGGCGCATGCGTTGGATCATTTGGCTCCCTAAAAAATGGTTGAGCCGAATGGTGCTAGCGTATGCGTCATGTTCGTGAACGGGCGCCGTCAGCTGAGACTGGTCATCTCTCGGCTGCCATGGTTTATTTTAATTATTTCTTTGAATGGTTTCTTTTTTACTCAGGACTCTTTTATTCTGCACGTCTTTTACATCGTTCTCACATACATGTATAAATTCAATATGAATGATGTAACCATAATTTTGTAACAAAATATTATTTTTAAAAGAGTGTCCATGGAGTTTCTTGCACGTTCTTCTCCATAGAGATCTACGCTTTGGAACGTGCAAATAGCTTCATCTTTTTGACCAACCGACCTTGACAATTGAAAAGTGCCTGTTAATGGTCTAATTGAAATAAATGCTTTGACTTTGACTTTGACTCACGTTCCAAAGCGTAGATCTCTATAAAGAAGAACGTGCAAGAAACTCCATGGACACTCTTTTAAATCAATAGATTATTACAAAGTTGTGGTTACATCATTCTTGTTGAAATTACTCATATTATGTGAGAACGATATAGAAAGACGTGCACGACAAAAGCGTCCGGAGCAAAAAAGGAAAAATTCAACGTACTGAAACAAACCTTGGCAGTTGAGAGATGACCAGTCCCAGCTGACGGAGCCAAATGGTGAATGAAACACAAACGCCACCATCATGAGCACATTCAAGGCACATTCAAGTCAAAATTATACCCAAAAAATTATAGTTTAACTTGAAGGTACACAATACTTACACATGTGCCGTTAATGCATGAAATTATGGGTACGTATCTAAATCCCGAATTTTAAAAGACCGAATTTCAAAATACCGATGGACGAAATCCCGAAAATTGAAATGCCGAATGCTTGTTTAGTCGAAAGTTTAAAATCCCGAAACTACAACCCAAAGCCTAAAATCTGCTGCCTGCGACTAGATAATTAGACAATGGTGAAAACATTTCTGCGGGAGATTGTAGTTAGGTTAGGTTAGAACTGTGACCAAACGCGCGCGAGCCGAGCAAGCGAAGCGAGTGTTGCCGCGGTAGCGGCCGGCGAGCGCTACTTCTCAATGCGTTGGCAGAGTGTAGTCGACCGACGGAGCCCCGCTAAGCGGGGCTCCTATATCTGGGTGGTTTAAAAAAAAATAACCACGAAGGGGATGGCGGGGTCTGTTCGCTCGCTCACTTGACCCCGCCATCCCCTTCAAACCTAATCTGTCCGAGTCGGGGTGCCCCAAATCCCGAACTCGCAAAATTTTGGCATTAAAGCATGTTAAGCAGAATGCCCACCGTCATAACCGTGTTGTAGTACCATCTATGAGTAATCGCGGGAACTTACTTACTTACCTCGCCGCTCTTAGGGATTTCATCCAGCGGTATTTCGTCCATTCGGGATTTCGTCCTTTCGGGCATTTGAACATCGGTATTTTGTGTTTCGGTATAACGACTATCGGCATTTTAAACTTTCGGTATTTTGAATTTCGGCGTTTTGGACGTCGGTATTTCAATCATAGGTATTATGAACTTTCGGGATTTTGATACGTACCCGAAATTATACAATGCTAATTTAATTGAGTCTATACTATGAAAAATCTATGTTCTTACGATATTACAATATTCAGCGGGTCTCACAACCTCTAAAAAAATAAATAATAATAATAATTAATTTGTGCGCCCTAGTGGCTGTGGAGCAGGACCAGCATTGAGCCAAGCATTTTTATCTTCAATGTAATCCCGTAACTTATAATATGCTTGCCTGCATAGTGTGCGTTTAATACAAGATTAAATTTTGATTCATTGAGTTAAAATATCTGGGGACGTATTTTATTGTAATGTAATATTTTAAACAGTAGGTACCCTGTGAAAGATGTGGCTACTTTAGCAAGTCTGAAAACTGGTTGAACTAATTGGTCCCTATTTCTAGTGACATAGTTATGCCTGTCGCCTCGTTTATTAAAAATATGTAGATTCTTTCTAACGTACGAGTACATGATGTTTTCATAAATAAATTGACAAGGTACCGTCATGATGTTTATATTCTTGAACAGTTCCTTTAAAAAATCGCACCGGCGGAGATTGTATATCGACGGTTAACCGTCAAGACCTCCTAACTCAATATGTCAAAATTTTTCAGGAGGCGCTAAAAATCTTCTAACTTTGATACGTTTGTTAATGAGTAAACCAAAAATAAAAAAAAAATATGTCGGTCTTGGCGGTTAACCGTCGATATGGCTCTTATAGCTTTTTTTTGCAGAATAAAAATTGACTCGATATCTGCAGCCCGTCCCCATAGTAAGATACCGTAAGACATGATACTATGAAAGTAACTAGAATAGACTAGTCTCGCTGTATCAACAATCGGCACTGAAACTCCGAATAAAGTGTGTCGGTTAAGAAAAACCTACGACCATGTAATACTTACATTCCATCAAATAAAGAGATCATTAAACATGTAATTAACGAATTCATGCCCCTTCTCTCAAAACGGTTATCTTGTGGAATTTGACATTACCCAGAAACGAATTCTAAGACATCCACCAACCCGCAGCCTTGTAGGCCCACAGGCCCGCAGCCCTGTAGGCCTGTAGGCCTGTGGGCCTACAGGCCCGCAGGCGTGTGGCTTTTGAAGTGGAGAAAATAACACTCCCTCTCACATAGAGGAGGCCTCACCAGCGAGAGCATGATGCGCTGATTGCTTTAGAAAATAATTGAATTTTGTACCTTCAATTTTGTAAACATTGCATACAGAACCAAGACTTCTCTAGCTAGCATTAGCACTACTCACCGAACTGCGTAGATTCACATAACCGCTGCGCAAGCGCCACTGCGACGAGAGCAGCGAGCGCGGTGGCGCACGCCAGCGGCGCACGCAGCGTCATGTGTGGCGTGTGCGGCGTGTGGCGTGAGCGGAGCGTGGCGGGCGCGGCGCGGCGCTGGACTATGCCGCTGCGTCACGGGTGCCTCTATTTAGCTTTATTGACCACCCCGCGTCACCACTCGTTAATTCCTACAATCATGTTCAGTAAATTATTTTGCAAGTAGTTAGCAGCAACTACTTGCAAAATAATTTGTGTCATTAATAAGCATCTGTAAGATTTCGCGTGACCAATTCAGCTACATTGCTTGGAACGATAGATTTAGACATGAGAACAGCGTCCATCCGTCGCGCTGCGTGAATAGGTACACGCCTATCAGCTGAGTACTGAACACTGTTTTTATTTTATGTGTCAGGCATACTGTAGAAAACATAGATGCTAGCCATAAGCACTTTTTGCAGGCAAATATTTAACAGGAGAAGGTTTTATTCGATTGGTATGAAAAAAAATGTACTACGTTTTTTGTTTTTATTATTACACAACTACGAACTAGTTACACATCATAGTAAGGATATTTAGGCTATTATTATTATTTACTGAAATATCTGACTTTAGTTTCTTTGAACGTCCAAATATTACGACCTAAGTGTTTAATACTGTAGGTACTATAATTATAACAATAATAAGCTAGCAACTCCGACTGTCACATCATGCTTTGTTTTTCGTTTCATGTAATTTAGTTTTAAAAATAATAATATTCGGTCATAAATACCTACTAATTTGAAAATACGCATTTACGAAAAGCAGAAAATATGAAATAAAAACACAGAGAAAGGAAAAAAGATATGCAACCGGCAATTGACACATGTCACCAAAGAAATTGGTCAAAATGATTTCAAACGAATGTTATAACAATGATATGATCATGTTAACGAGAGCAGCTTTAAGACGCGCATGCCCACCATCGCCGGACTTGTCGCTCAGCTCCGCCTCGCCGCCGCCGGACAGCGGATCACCAGTGTCACCGGCGGCTGCAGTCGCTTCGAGCTCAAGCGACGAGGATTTCTCTCCGCCGACGTCGCCAACACCTGTGCGTCGGCAGGGGAGAGGCCGGCCACCGAGGGGCTTGGGACCTAGGGGCCAACCGGCCCCGAGCCGGGTCCACGCTACCGGTGGTTGTGTGCAGTGCATGAGATGGACTCAGTCCATGAACGAGAACGTCATGCGCGCATATTACGGGTCTACAGAGGGGGGAACTAACCTCACTGCGTACCGTGTCAGGATGCTGTCTCTGTTTCAGGACCTGGAGCCGACTGTGAACGTCTCGGCCCAACGATTGTCGGGTCAGGTGCGATTCATCCAACATAGTCACAAGTTGGACGTTGCCGCACTTGATGCGCTCAGAGGTACTAAACAACCTTATCATCTCGACCCCGACACAGACCACGGTGCCGGCGCCAGCTGGTGGCGCAATCATACCGCGGCCCAATAATTATAGTGATGAGGTAGATGATAGGGTTATCACGGTAAGTAGCCAGTGCAACAATCGACTGAGGAGCGCGCTGTATGATGCGCTTTGCGAGTAAAGATCAACTCCTACCGATCTTAGGCCCCGATTACCACGGTTACCTATGCACATACAGAATAGGGCGCTGGTGTGTGTCTTGGACTCGCTGCTGCAGAACATCTTCGAAAGCAGCGAGAACCTCGTTGATACGCACTCAATCCTGTACTGCGGGGCTGCTTCTTCAAACCAGAGCTTAACAATACAAAACAACCGACTTCAAATCAAAAAACACTACAAAGTATAAAATAACTATAATTTCAGAAGACGGTGTTTTTTGTTGTTGTTTCTTCGTTTTTAGAACCGACTTCCGAAATTATAGTTATTTTATACTTTGTAGTGTTTTTTGTTTTAAAGTCAGTTGTTTTTTTTTTGTAAAAAAGTTTTTTATTTTTCACTTTTTAGTGGTTAGCTTTAACTAAACCCAACGCAAAAAGAATCATCAAGATCGGTTCATAAACAATAAAGTTATTCCTGAATAGATAACCCCAAAACCATGGTTCAATTGTACACATCTGCGTACCCCTTCAAAGCGTACCGGCGTGATGATATGTTATGAACTGGTATAAGCAATAAACAGACATGCGATTTCAGCAATCCCGACAGGTTTGCTATCATTTATTGAAGAGTTCCGTTACCTATCTCCGAAGTTCTTCATCAGATCTTCACCAAATTGAAATGGGACCAGTCCGGGAAGATACTCTTTTAAATAAAAAAAGGATTTTCAAAATCGGTTGACAATTGGCGAGAATATCGCGGAACAAACATGTAAAAAAAAAAATCTGTCGAATTGAGAACTTCCTCCTTTTTTGGAAGTCGGTTAAAAATACATAACACCTGTAAAGCATTGAACATAATCGTTCGAAAGATAAGAACAACTTTAAACTTCGCGCGTCTTCGCGACGCATTCTACTGAGCGCACTTTAGTCGTTGCAAGGTTGCCAATCTGCACAAACTCATTCATATATATATTTCAACGCGCGATGCCGCGCAATCCCACATCATGCTCCTCATTCAATGCGATTTCCGAACTCGCTTTAACACTATACAAAAGAAGAGTTCAACAGTAGTGTATAAAACTCCATGCCACGCTAATAATGCTTTCTCTCTCAGACTGACATGCTTGTCGAACATCTCAGTCTTCGCCAATAAATGGTAATGTACTAGTAGTCCAATCAAATTACGCCGAAAATTAGGCAAACATAGCATTAATTCTTAAGGGGGATCCCTAAAGAGACCTCGCCATACATTTTTCAGGAGCTGTAATCTCCGTAAATAAACAGTTTCTGCAGAATAAAGCAAGTATAATGAGATTTTATAATGTATTGTGATCGCCTATCGCCCAAATTTTAGAAAAAAAACAGTCTTTCTATGAGAATTAGACCCAATAAAAAACGAAAAATCTTTACATGTGTGAGTGACCTGAATCGCGCCATCTGACAGAAATTTATAGAACCACCGAGAAAAAGTTCATTGCTGTTATGTTACGAGTTTACGTGCGGTGAACATTTTAAGTAGATGGCGCTGTTCGAAAATTCGAACAAGCGCCAAGGTTATCGAGTGACGGACGCGGCGATGCGACGTTGCCATTCAAGACGCAATTTGGCAACAACGCGTGTTGCCAAATTCCAGTCCATGCGTGATTGTGTGTCAAAATTGTGTTTCTAGCAAGTTAGCGCCGGCGCGCGGGTTTGCCCGCGGATTTTATATTTTATGATTGATGAAATGTTTTTTTTTAGGGAATGAGAAATAATGCTAGAAAGTGAAAACAATTATCTGCGATCTGCCTTTGGTTCACACAGATACAATACTAATGTTATTATTGTATTACTTATCTACTTTAAATAAATAGTGCCTACCTACCTAAAGATTTAAAAATCTTTCCACTGTATGTAAGTAGGTACTGATAAAACATTTTCTGACACGGTTAAGTACTAATTCATTGGTTTGGGTTGAATCAAATCAGAGAAAAGAAGTTCATGTAGGTATACTTAGGGTACCTATACCTAAATCAGGCGATCAGCGTAGGCAAACTTACCTATTTTTTTCCTAGCTACCTACGCAATGGTCGTCCGTCTGTCGGTCCGTATGTCTGTCTGTCCGTCTCTGTCTGTCACCAGACTGTATTTCACGGACCGTGATAGCTACACAGTTGACATTTTCACAGTTGATGTATTTTTTTACATTTGTGTCGCATGATTGTAATATTATAAGTCGCGTAAGATTGTATATTTACAAGTACCTACTTACTTATAATTTCTTCTAGATAAGACAAGTATTGAAACTATTGAATTTGGGTGTGATTCAGTGTATTCGAAATTATTTCTTCTCAACACATCATCTGCCTAGCCCTTTCCCAACTATACCTACTGGGATTGGCTTCCAGTCAAACCGGATTCAGCTGAATACCAGTATTTTACGTGGTGCGGCTGCCTACCAGACCTCCACAATCCATTATCTGTTCTCAACATAATCATAGATTATAGTCTAAAACATAAACAACATTTATTACAATCTTACGATGTTTGGAATTATCCGGTGACACATACGAGTACTTACATAGGTAGGTACCTACTCTAACCAACTAATACCAAGATATTCTAAGCTGATAACAACCCTTTGCTTTGCCATCTAAAACCATTCCACCAAAGAACGCCAGTAATCACACTAATCACTGAATGTTACGACTGTATCACCTAAAGAAAACATTCTTAGATCGCGACGAATAATTGCATAAATAATCTTTTATTTATTTAGTACCTACACGTCACAATTTATTTACACGTTAGGTACTATTTAGGTTCAGTCACATTACAACAACCTGTGTAGGTACAATATACCTTTATTACCATTAGATACGGGACTTAGTCACAGCAAGCGGTCCTACTCAGTTGGCACTCAGTCGCGCACGGAAAATCATTGATGTGACCTTCAGAATGATTGGCCAAAATGACCGATCAGCTTAAAAATATTACTAAGATCTAATACCTATTTGCTACTATTTGATATCTTTGTTTAAATAATTGGTACCTAATTAATAACTGAGAAAATGAATTTAAAAAATGGGCAGTCATTCTGATGTCAGGATGGACTGCCGACATTTAGGATCTCCACGTAAAGGCTCAAAAATTTCAATTCGCCTTTACAAAAATTTAGTACCTATTTGATACCTAAACATACCTATATTTTTTCTAGATTTTTAAGGCAAAGAATTTTATTAGAGATTTTTTGTTTAGGTAGGTACTATGAATAAATATACTTACCTAGTTCTACCCACATGTTAGCTTTTATCAGTATCTCGGAAATTGTTATTAATTAGTAGTACTTATTGCTAATTATCGTGTAAATTGAACTACCTTCACTCCATAGACTTGAAAAAAAATTGACTTCACTTGACTTTCTGTATCAAGTAGTACCTACCTAAACATAGGAAACCAAAAATCTGTAATAAAATCTTTAATCTTTGCAGCTCAACAGTGTTTTAATAATACTAGGAATAAAAATAAGACACACCACTCGTAAATACAGCCAAAAATGTTAATTTGTTGAAAATAACAAAAATATTTTATCGTTTGCTTCGCCATGTTTGTGAGAGCGAGATAGATATTAAAAACATGCGTGAGAGACACGATACGCACAATTCGCGAGTTGTTGAGAGATTTTGTAAACAACGCGCGACGACTAGTACCAGACCGAGGTTGCGTAAGGTTAGCAACACAAATTTCTTCAAACATATTAATAGTTTTTTTTTATTATTGTTTTACCAACCATGATTATTTAAATTCAAGTCAATTTTATTAATAATTGATAACAGTTATGTTTTACGCAACAGGTACTTATTTAAAAAAAAATGTTTTATAAGACAAAGTCTAGTTTTTAGTACCTAATTGTTGGTGCAGAATCACTACTTCACTATATTTAGTTATCTTTATTACGCGACTGTGGCAAAGCAAACGGTTATGATTTCAAGGCTTCCTCGTAACTCCCAAACTGCACGTCATGTGCAGCCATATTCTTTATTTATTTATACATAAATGCATAATGGTGGATACTTAAGGCTCTTTTTTATTCAGGTTTCCTAAAGATGAATTAAGGAGACAAAAGTGGCTTGTTATTGTCCGAAAACAAAGGCAGAAGTAAAGCTTTAGTAACCTTGCGCGATCGAGCGAACAATATTAATTTCTTTTTTAACTACCTCAAAATAATTAATGTTTTTTATTTTATTTGCTAACGCTACCACATGCCATGTCATTCATAATCGTAAACATTCGTCAACATTCGGCAGCTAACGCGATTTCGCTCGCACGACAGCGCCGTCTCCTATCTCTATCCTTGTCTATCGGTAACAGTAGGTTGCGACTGTGATGACACTGATCACAGATGTGTGAGTTTCGGTGCATAGTCGTACGCCGAGCCCATGTTTACTGATTGCGATGTTAGAGCGTAACATGCAATGTTTATTACCCAAAATAATTTATCTGAATAATTTGTTATGGTGAAAAGGGATACCTTTTTACCACCAAATCCGATAGGATATCGAGCCTAGAAACAAAAATATGCATAGACCAATAATTATATTATTATTAATATTTGAAAATATTAGGTTTGGTAAGGATAAAGAAAGATAAAAAATAATTCAAAAATAAATACAACTATTGAGATTTGAACCCACACCAAGCCTAATGAAAGGCAGTCTCTAAACCGACAGTCTATTTGTACGGTTGATAATTGTTTCAAATAGCCGACCTTATTTATGTCAAGGTTTTTAGCTGCTCAGCTTCCCGAAAGTATAGCGTGATGATAATCATTGCTAAGGTTATATTAATAAGAAATAGATTGGAATATAACAATTTGGTCCTCTGGACATTTTAATTTCCAACCATTTTTGAATAAAACGACATCTAGTAGGGTCGAAAGTTACTACTATTTACTTTGCATGTGTGTGTAAAGAGTAAATTCATGCGGCTAAATCTTTATTCTGCTGTAATCTTTGTATGGTAGCAGTTAACAAGCATAGTGATTATCTAAAAAAATCAAGTTAATGCCCTAGGTATAGCCTATAATAAAGTTGTCTATTAAAACTTTCTATGTTAAGTGTAAAAATTGAAAATGTTCGAAATTGTGGATGTGTCGCCATCTAGCGACAAAATGGCAGTGAGAGCATTCATCCATTCACCTTAACTCCGATTTTTTGCCATTAATGTGTAGAGTGAGCAGAGAAGTATGTTAAAATTTATCCCCGCGAAAAGTTAACCCCCGGATGTTCGTTTTTTTTTGGTAAAACATATAATTTCATAATAACTCGTTGGGAGAAAAATATTAACTGGCATGTTAGTTTGGGACATTTGTAGAACAGATTGAGATTTAGATTGATTGATTGATTAATACAAGTAGTTAAAAAAAAATAAACGTTTTTCATCCACGGAACTATACTTTTTTTTAAGGAATGTTATTTTTTGACTTTGTACTTCAAGCAAAAATATTAACTTGACAAAAATAATGCTAAATGGATTTTAATTAACATGTTTATTAATATTGAAAAAATTAAAACAATACTACCTCGGGGTTCCGAGATGTAAGAAATTGTCATATAAGGTTTCAGGCAAAAATGTAACTCTCCTGAAAGTTGTTTATTAATGGAAAATGTACAAACACAAACCATAATTTATCAAAATTAAACAAATCAGGCGTTATTTATTACCTATCTCTTTAATTGTTAATAAAGTGGCATCTTTTTTGCCGCACTCAGTTAAGTTCAACTATTAGAATTGGCTCATCCGTGTTTTGTTTCTTTCATGTGTCAGAATCAGTCAGAGTATAAAATGCATGAGAAAATGAATTTTGCTCTTAACTTGTATTTCGTGAATTCTTCCAATTTTTTAAATATTTATTCTGCTATTCAGGGTGGAGGAAAATAAAAAAAGATCATTCATGAATTACAAATGGAGCAAACATTAACCATTTTTTTATTTATAGATGAAATCATGCAACAAAGTGCTGCTTTTGAAATTATTGCATTTTGCACGGTATTTCTCACGCAATCGTCTTAATTCAGCAATGATAATTTCCAGAGCTGCATTGATGTGTTATTAGTAGTTTATGAAACCTATACCTACCTCAAATTATTAAAAAACTAGAACGAGAGTACAAACGAGGTTCAAATGAGGTTCATAATTGTATAAGAATTCATTACAAATAAATATTCTTATTCTTATTCTTATAATTGTTGATTGAAATAATAAAAATACTTTGAAACTTTTTATGCACAGTTTCACAAACTACTCTGTCTAAACTCATGCAATTTTATCAGATCTTAAATGAACTTGGCTGTGAAGGCCTTAATGTAAATTAAATAGAGAGAGGCTTCCCAGCCAGGACTTATTATAGACTTTTCGTTCTGCGGCGCCGAGCCAGTGCCCCCACAAAGGCACCGGGAAAATCGGCACCGGCCAAAAACGAAGGTGGAGCGGCTGCATAGGTGGCGAAGGCTCCAGCGCCAGCGGTGAAATCACCTTCAAAGTCCCGTCTTTAAAGTCTCTTGTGGCCAAAGCCGGATGGCAAGTGGCCGGGAGAAAAAGAAGGCCGGCAAGGCAGCCAGGGTGGCCAAGAAGCGGAAGACATTGCAAAGGCATTTTAGGCCTGGACGACTAGGTCACGGAGGAGGAGCTGGTGGTCGCAGTCGTCAGGACGGGGGTGCTCTGCCGAGGAAGTGAAGGCAGGCACCATACGTCCTGACACCATAGGCATGCGAACTGTTGTGGTTAGCTGCCCCGTGTCGGCGGCCAAAATAATCTCGGAAGGTCAAAGGCTCTTGGTGGTATGGGTTACTGCGCAGACCAAACTGCAACCCAGACCTCAGTCAGAGGTGCTACCGCTGACAAGTGGTCAACCACGTGGGAGCTCTCTTCACCTCGGTGGTGGACCGTAGCGGTCTTTGCTTCCGCTGTGGTCAGCCCAGTCACAGGGGTGGCTTGTGCAACGCCGCGCCGCACTGCTTCGTATGTGCGGCAGCTGGCAAGCCGACCGATCGCTGGGCTGGGGGCAAAGCTTGCGCTCCATCCGACAAGACCGGGGCCAAGAGTATGATCAACCATTATACATTAAAGCTCAACAGATAGCACATTTCGTAGTCGATCCTAGATTTAAATCCCTATTCATAAGATTAGGTGGTTTCCATCTATTGATGTCGTTTATGGGTGCCATTGGTTATATTATGTCAGGAAGCGGCCTCAAAGAACTGTGGTGCACAATTTATGCAGCAGTAAGCACAGAAAAAATGCTTACTGGACATTCGTATTCACGGGCCTTAAGAGCTCAGTTTTTAACACGTTGCGCATTATTTAATGTTTTAATTAAGTCAGTTGAAATTAGTATAGAAGACAAGCTTAAGCTAGAAAAAGTGCTCGATGAAGATGACTTTTTAGAAGAAGAAGAAGAAAAAACCCGGTTATTTGTAAAATATCAATCGGAAATAAACAAATGTCTGAACTCCTTGGAGGAACGTGGGCCAACATCGCAACTTTGGTTCCAGTATTTCAAAATGGTCACATTAATAGCTCATTTTCTCGAAGCCGAAAGGTCAGGAAACTGGCATCAGCATATTGCGACAGTTAAGCAAATGTTACCATACCTGCATGCAAGTGGTCATTTTGCCTATGCAAAGTGTGTTCAGTTGTACATACAAGATGCCAACAATTTAGCAACAATTATGACAACACAACAATATGACTATTTTGTAAAAAAGGGCTATTTCACCATCAGTTTTGGTGCGGTGTATTTTCGGATCAGACTATTGAACATACCCTGATGTGATCCATGAAATCAGCGGGCGGATTAACAAGTGGCCGGTGTCTTACAGATTCAGTACTTGCAAAGTGGATTCAAGTTACCCCTACATTCAATAAGATTACTGAATCAGTTGAAGAGTTTTGTGGAACATCAATGAATTCAATTGAAACACATACTGATGCACGTGATGACGTGACTCTCGGATAAACAGGGATGATAACGACATAACAAAACTTGGCCTTTGGTTTTCATATCATAATCCATTTCCAACATCGGAAAGCTTAGTATCGTTAAGCACAGGAGTCGTAGGAGGTAATAATATTAATTGCCATAAAGCTAATGCTGTCGGAAAAGAAATTATGTTAATAAAATTGGACAAAGCTTCGGACAAGTAACATACAGTCGTAAAGCTAGTGATACCTTTGTCGGCTGTTAATTGTTCAATAAAAATCCATGGCTCGAATACACCCATAGAACCTGACACTATTTTCCGCAGGATTTTCTTCGCAAAGAAGAACCAGGAGGAATTGAAATCTTTTTTTTCGTACGAACTGGTGCCACATCCTCTTTCACTTTTTGATGACAGTGGAATGAGAACATGCACCAAATTTTCACTCTATGACTTGGCTACTCCAATAGAGGAATCCTCTATACCAATATCTATTTCTAAATTGTACGTGGTTGATGGAGATCTTCTTCTTCATAGGGTTTTATGGCAAAAAGATGCAGTGGCATCAATTATTTGTAAAACTTCACTTTAAATAATGCTACAAATTGTCTGTTAACGGATGAGTGGGTGTGAAAAGATGTTCAATGAAATTAAAATCAAATCGAAAACGTTTTAGTTTTCCAAGGTGTGTTAGAAAAACTTTTATAAAACAAAATACAACCGACTACCAAATAAAAAAACACTACAAATTACTCATCATCATCATCATACAAGCCGAAAGACGTCCACTGCTGGACATAGGTGCCTCCCCGCGCGTGTCGCCACAACAACTGCTCCTGTGCGTCTCGCATCCATTGACTACCAGCGACCCTTGGTCCATCTAGTTGGAGGACTTCCAACGCTGCGTCTTCCAGTGCGCGGTCGCCACTCCAGAACTTTTGATGGCCCCATCGACCATCTGTTCTGCGAGCAATGTGCTCTGCCCACTGCCACTTCAGTTTGGAGATCCTTCGAGCTACGCCGGTTACCTTGGTTCTCTTGTGGATATCATCATTTCTGATTCGGTTACGTTATTCCTGTTTGTAATGTAGCTGTTTGTTGTTCCTATTTCAATAAAATAAAATAAAAAATTGTTTTTCACAAAAAAAAAAAACCGAGTTCCAAAAAACACTACAAAGTTCAAAATAACTTTAATTTTGGTAGTTAGTGTTTTTGGTTGCTTCTTCGTTATTTGACACCGACTTTTGAACTTTGTTTCTTTTGAATTTTTATTTTAATGTAGTCACATAATTTTATTAATATAGCTACAGAATATGTACCTACCTAATATATGGAATCATGGTCACCCCATCAGTTGTATTATGTGATATGTTTGATCCAATTTATCGTTTGAAGTACTGATACAGCAGAATCGCAATTTATGTGGAACGAATGTACTCCTGCACATAATTCAGGTAGTCGAATTTTGTAAAGAAACATGTCATGTTTAAAAATAAATAGGCAAATATAGAGGGCCGTGCGGAATGAACTAAAATTGGTTTATTTTTCAAATTAAGCAAGTTGTATGAGACACCAATGCGTTACATATGTTGCTTGCCAAAAATCAATTATATTTTAATAGTTTTTGGCTAAGGTTGTCTTCTTTTTTTAGATATTTTCTTATATTCCTCATTTCCAGCGGGCCGTGCTGGAATTGAGGAATATAAGAAAATACCTTCCTATCTACGTCTATATATTATTTGTTTTTACGAATTCACAGTATCTGTTGCGGCACATATAATGTGTTAATAGGGTACATTCGTTGAGTTTAAGAAACATTGGAATACGCTGTTTATTTTTCAAGTTACACGAGGGCCGTGCTGAAAACGTTTGGCTGGCACGGCCCCCTTTTTTTGCATATTTCTTCAAAAGTTCAGAGGTACATTGAAAAAGAAACCGGTACATATACTCCTGAGGCGAGTACATAGCATTGGTGCACACCTAATTCGCAAATTCTGGGGGGCCGTGCTGGGCAAACGTACATAAGAAAAACATAACTTACAAAAACACCTACATAAAAGGCGGGGTTCGAACTCACGCAACACTAAGTGAAAGTCCGGTCATCAACCGCCTTGGCTGATTTCTCTTGTTGAACTGCTTAAAATTTGCGTTCCGATCAGTATAAAGGTTACCAATGGCTACGATTTAAATCATTGCCGTAAAAATGCCCATAACTTTTTTCCTGGTCTCCAATTTAAATGAAACAAAGACTAAATGTTGCTCAGAACTAACCTACATAATATAACTGTACAATCTTCAAGCAAATCTGTACAGTATTTTCAGAGGTTAGCGTTAACAGACACACAGACAAGAAAATCTGAAAAATCTTTTTTTGTGCAGTAGGTATGTTCCTTTTCATCGTCCCCAACCCATTTTTGGTAAATTTGTTTAATGTACAGACACAAAGTTCCTACTGTTTTATTATATGTAAATAGATAGATTGTATGAATCTTTAAGCCTCTAATATGTCTTTCTTTACGTAAGCATTAGTTTAACTTTATAAACCTACTAAACATAAATAGAGAATATATACACAATATGTACCTATATACAAAAACAAAATACACTCAGGCGTCGAAGTATTCCTCCACATCGCTGTCATCCGGAAACGTTCCAGAAGGCTGGCATTGCCACGTTGAATGGCAATGCTAATTCTTTGGGCAAAGAACGAGGCAGCCCTCTGGTCGCGCTAAGTGTCGATCAGTTGGCGAAATATGTATAATTATATCTTTAAATTGTACCTACTGATTGTCAATCAAAAGTGAAATATAGACATCGAATATTTATTAATTAATCATCACTCAGTAATTAAAGTATACAGATTTTTCCACGATACAGCTGCCATGTGTGTTTGGGATGCTTGTGCTGCTTGGTGAAACCGGTAACGAGCCCAAGCAGCCCACCTTGCTCTGTAGTGGAGTCAGTCGATACAAGATCGCAAGCTGGCAAGCTGAATGTTAATTTATGAAGCATTTGGTAAGCAGAGTTAAAACTGCCGGAAAAACATGAACGGCTGGCGACGCTGCAGGAACCTCAGCCGTGGATCGGTCAAGCCGAAGGGGCGGTAGAACGGGGCGACAGGGTAGGTCGGCGCCATGGGGAACGGTGGCGCGACGTACGGCGCGCGCGGCGGGAAGGGGGACGCGTACAGTGGTGGACCTGGCCCGCCGGGCGCCGGCCGGTGCAGCGGCCTGCCAGGCCGATGCGAATGTCTCACTCCGCGCCGCGGCGGCATCTCAGGAAATCGTGGCGGTGTCGCTATGTACGGTACTGATGTAAACCTGGGACTATGCGATGGCCTTACTTCGTTTTTCTTCTCTTTATTCGATGACAAAGGCTCCACGTCATAAACATGCGAATCACTTTCCTCAGTAGACATTTGGTTGGTTGGTGTAATATTAATTGTGACTTGTATTGATTGTGGTGTTTTGTCTTTGGGAGGGGTCGTCATATCCGGTGGGTGTGCAACCACTTGAGTTGGTAGTGCAAGTAAAATGCGCGCTGTGGTCTCCTCAGGAATTGGCGGTAAGGTCGTGCTCGATATCGGCGGACTTGTGCTCGAAGTCAGTTTTGTTGTTGCTGTTGTACTCGAAGTTGGCTTCGCTGTAGATGTTTGTTCGATCGACGCCGAGACCATTGATACCGATTCTTCCGACATCTCTTCATTAGAAGAAACCTCAAAAGACTTTAGTTCATTCGACATCTCTTCCGCGGAGCTGGAGTCTGTGGGATCAGAGGCTGGAATCAGCGGCTCGGAGGAAAGCGGCGGGATTGCTGGCAGGGGAGTGGAGGATGGTGTTGAGGGGGTCGGTGGTGGCGGCGGTAGGATGCAGTACACGGTGACGTTGACGGCGGCAAACCCGGCGAGCGTGCCGCCACGATGCACGCGCGCCGAGCGCACGTCGCTCATGGACACGTCGGGCGCCGCGTCGGCGTCGCACACGCGCATATCCACGCCCGTCACCTGAGCGTCGGCACACGGCGGCGGCATCTACACGGCGAGAGCAACGAACCCTCAGTGACTTAGTTTCTATTATTTTAACGAGTGATGCTCCAAAATGTAGATGTGTTGATGTGACTTACCGGCACGACGATGTTCCAGTCGGCGACGCCGGGTGCCAGGTGTGTCTCCACCAGCCGCTGCGCCGAGCCAACCGCGCTGCCTGTACACCATACCATACGTCACACGCCAGGCAGCTAATCACAATGCACGAGTACAATGTAGTACAACGATAAACGTGATGTGCCACAGTGACGACATTTATACGTAAGTTTGACTCTAGCGTAGTACCTTATGCATCTTATGCATCTATATCGTAAAGCTTTTGGCTGAACAGTAACAGCCGCATGAGTCGCAACTCGTAGCGTCAGTTTTCTTCAGCCCGACCGCGGCAAGCGTAGCCTAACCTTGAAGCGAACTGCAAGGTTAAGCTACGCGTGTCGCGGTCGGTCTGTGGATGGGTGACCATTTTAACATACCGGGTCTCCTCCGTACCTCGGAAAGCACATTAAGCTGGTGCTCCCAGCTGTCATATGTGGATCTTTAGCAGACGTTACGGGTTGTCAAAGCCAGAAAATCTGACACTAGTCTTGCCTAGAAGTGCCGTGTTACCCAGTTACTGGGTGGATGGTGGAGGTCAGATAGGCAGTCGCTCCATGTAAAACACTAGAATTTAGCTGATTTCAGTTTGACTGAAAGCCGAGCCCAATACAGTTGGGAAAAGGCTAGGCAGATCCACACAACCTTATATAAAATGAAATTTATTGCCAGATTAACATCCAAGTAGTTATATAAACACACATAGATAGACAAAACATAAATAATAAATTACGATACAATTCAACATAAAAACACAGAAGATCTACATTATAATAATGGCATAACAAATAATGCAAACTATGTTATCGGCACATGGTAGGACCGCCACCTTTGATGCAGAGGGCTGTTATCCCCGTCTCGCACCGCGGCCACCAAGGAGTCAGCGGAGCGAAGTACGGTGGAGCGCGTGGCGGCCGAGCGGCTCGCACCGCGGCCACCAAGGAGTCAGCGGAGCGAAGTACGGTGGAGCGCGTGGCGGCCGAGCGGCTCGCACCGCGGCCACCAAGGAGTCAGCGGAGCGAAGTACGGTGGAGCGCGTGGCGGCCGAGCGGCTCGCACCGCGGCCACCAAGGAGTCAGCGGAGCGAAGTACGGTGGAGCGCGTGGCGGCCGAGCGGCTCGCACCGCGGCCACCAAGGAGTCAGCGGAGCGAAGTACGGTGGAGCGCGTGGCGGCCGAGCGGCTCGCACCGCGGCCACCAAGGAGTCAGCGGAGCGATGTACGGTGGAGCGCGTGGCGGCCGAGCGGCTCGCACCGCGGCCACCAAGGAGTCAGCGGAGCGAAGTACGGTGGAGCGCGTGGCGGCCGAGCGGCTCCTAAGCAGCGCTAAGCGCATATGCGAAGGTAAGGTAGGGAAGGGGAATAGCTTATTTTATTTGAATGAAAATAAATGAAAACCTTTTAAGTCATCGTACCAACTCATTACTTCCAACTACAACGTGGAACAGAATGAAAACCTGATGTTTATTATGTTACACGTTGTATAAAACGGCGAAACTAAAACGACTGTTCTCTACATTTTCAAATTATTTTACACTAGCTTGCTACCCGCGACTTCGTCCGCTTAGAATTCTGTTTTTATTCTGGTTAATTTATCTTTTTTTGGTACCTATAATGTCTTTTTCTCCCATCACATGCAGATATGTTCAGGTAAGTATACTATATACTTTGATATAATTATGTTGTGAATGCTTGTAATTAGCAAATGACCCTACTTAATTATTATTCTGATTTAAGCTTGTTATTAGTCTGCGAGCTTTCTTTAAAATAAAAATACCTAAATAAAATATTTTTAGTAAGATGGTAGAGTTAGAAAGTCTAAATAGTAAGTTTGTTGACACACAATGATTAATAAACTACATAAAATAAATAAAATAAAAAAGCTTCTTTTTATTTCATGCATTGATAAGTAGTAGGAACGCATTATTGCATGTGTGTGTTTACATTTAAATACTTATACATGTTTATTTTCCATTTTTGTTTTGTTTAAATTGATTGCATTGAAAATTACAATTATTAAATATTTAAATTAAATCCAAATTTCAATTTGATTGCAATATAAATAATAAATCAAATACACGTATAAATTAAATGTCAATATTAATATTCATTAAATAAATTTATATTAAACTAGCTGTTGCCCGCGACTTCGTTCGCGTGTATGTCGGAAAGTAAAATGATGTAGCTAGGTTAGATCAATAAGATATACGAACAGTCAATATCTAGCATTGCTTGACCTCTTTTTTATGGATGGGAAAACTTCAAATGTTTTGTTATTCTTCCGATTGGGGCGGAGTGGAAGGGAGTGTCAGACTGTTACTGACTAAAACCCATCCGTGTTCCTCTTAATGCCCGTTGCATTCCAGAGCCGCGGTGACTCTTTCGAATAAATTCCGCAACCCTGGCAGGCACTGGCCCTAGCGGGCCCCTTCTTTTATGCTGACATCTTTTTGTAGCGCGCGTGGAACACAACGCGCCGCCGTCGACCCGGGCTTGGTTCTTATCGGATGGCGAGCCACCCAACGCTTGCCATCCACAAGCCCGCGTTGCTTGACTCCTCTTAGAATTAGGAATTTGGAAGAGTGTTATGCCAGGCAATGGCTGTATTCCCCTCTTGTGTTCATGTAATTTTTCGTGAAGAAACGTTTTTTAATGATAACTCTCCTCTCATTTCATCGAAACTATTCACAGCAGTCCTAGAAGATATCGTGAAAAGTCGGTATGGATTGGGACTATAGCGGTATTAAAGTCAATTGTGTGCCTACCTGTCGCACTTAAGATTTGCAGATAACTTTGTGGTTTTCACTGAGAACTTGGATGACCCCCAGAAAATGCTTCTTTTAAGTTGGGTCTTAGGATGAATATGGCCAAGACGTTATGGTAAACACCTTCAGCGATTTAAATCCTACTGGTAAAGTTGGAAATGAATCGTTGGAGATGATTAACCGATATGTTTGGCCATATCCTTTCAATTGGCAAAGAAAATAAACAAACGGAGGTATCGAGAAGAATACAGCTTGGATGGCCCGCTTTTATCAAAATGGAAGACATTCTGAAGCCTGCCAAAATTCTGCAATGTCTGAATTCTCGCCTCTATAACCAGTGTGTTTTCCTACCATGACCTACTTACTTACATGGACGCTCACGCAGGAGGCTGTGTACAGACCGATAGTGTCACAGAGAGCCATGGAGCATTCCATACTTGGCAGAGGTACGGTCACTAGCAAAAGTCGATAAGAATTCTCACAACGTATTAGTTTGACGTTTAGTTTGACTTACGACCTTCTATTTTCAAGTTATCGCCAACAATTGATTGTAATCCTCAATTTCATCAAATTAGCATAAGTCAAGATGGCCCAGTGGTATAGAGCACACAGATTGAAGCGCAAATCAGTGTGCCGCAAGTTCAAATCCCACGCAATTGTTGACTTTTAGTAAGTTCTTACCCGATTGGAAGTTATGGATTAGCATTACATATTATTTTATTAAATTATTCTTTAACTTGTTCACACATTTCTTAGAGTTAGAAAGGTAGATCACAAAAAAAATAAATAAAGAATTAGATTTCTGCGAGGTAGACATGAGTTTTAACTTGACCGAAATGAACTGTCGTTTGGTTGTAGTCGTTGGTTAGTGACGTGTGGTTAACAATATTGTAATATTCGCAAAATGCAGGCTAATATTAGTATTGAAGTGAGGGCGACTATCATTGGGCTGCATAAAAGTGGTCTTAATAAAACACAAATATCTGAAGAAACCGGACTGAATATGAGTATAATAGCTATTAATGAATTGTAACTTTATTATAAATTAATCTTCTAATTAAAATGTATGCCATTTATGAATCCATCCATCGTATCTTTATGAGGTTTAGAAGAGAAATACATAAATCCTTGGGTTTATTGGGTCGGTTATTGGATTTATAAATGCAGTTTTATTTTAAAATTATATTCAATAATTATGATTATTAACATTTTATATAATGAAAATGAAGTCAAGTAGGTATAGCTGCCTAATATATATATTTTTTGTTTTAGAAAAATACTGTAAGTCTTTGGATAAAAAGATATGAGGAAGAAGGTAGCCTTGCTAGTCGAAAGAGAAGTGGGAGACCGAAGCTTATTAGCGAGGCGCAGCGACGACATATGGTGGACATATACGAAACGAATGGTTTCGCACCAACGAGACATTTTGCGGAATTATATGACACCTCGATGGATACTGTTCGCCGTGCACTTCACGCTGAAGGCGTGCATCACAGAAAACCAGCTAAAAAGCCGTAATGACAGAGAGGCACAAACAAGAACGATTACGTTTCGCACGTAATTATTTAGATTTTGACTGGAATACTGCGGTATTTTCAGATGAAAAATCATTTAAATCCAGTCAAAAGGGCAGGCTTCACTTATGGCGCAAGAATAACACTCGCTGGTGTGATAACAACGTCATTCCTAACACCGAATCAGGTCGAATCACAATTAATATGTGGGGATGGATGAGTGCAGCAGGACCAGGAGAACTGGCTTTCATTCCTCCACGCGCAAACAGTTCAACTTATGTGGAAGTGTTAGACTCAATTATGCTACCTACTGTGCGCAACATTTACCCAGCTGATGAGTTAGCAGAATTTCCGTTTGTCCAGGACAATTGTCCTATTCACCGAGCGAGTACTGTGCGTGAGTGGTTTCACAATCACCCGGAAGTAATTGTTATTCCATGGCCAGCGCGATCACCCGACTTCAACCCCATAGAAAATCTATGGGGTTTGATGGTGCAAAGGTGGGACTCGCGGAATGAGAGGTCTACGGAACAATTAAAAACCCATTGCATGGAGGTGTGGGAAAGTTTTAGAGGGAGCGAAGTATGCAGTAATATTGTTGGGTCCATGCGCAAACGTCTACTTGACTGTATCGTAAATAATGGGGGTTATACAAAATATTAAGTTTTAGTAAAATCAGTAGGCCATTTTATTTTAACATATCCGTGATTATTCGTTAACAAACACTGTACCTATTATATTGTGTTTACTTTCGTTTAAAATAGCTATATCTTTTAACTTGTGCCATCGCCTTATCTTAAGAATGCAGTGAACTCGCTATCAATTTTGTTGACAATAATCATGATTCTATTTTGTTTTTTATTCTTCTACCCGCACTGTTCTAACATAATAGTTCAATTTATTTTTCTCATCTAATTGACGATTATCTTGTGAGAACTAAAGTTCTTTTAACAGAAATTGAGGTTTAGTTTCAATCTTCTTTTCGTCAAGAAAATTAACAATTAAGCTATGACCTCAAAACATTCATTGTGACGTTACATACAAATAAAATGTTTACAAAGTCTAAATCATATATCACTTTTCAATAAATAACTGGATATAAACAATTATATTTTATTTTATTAAAATTTTAATATCCTTTCATTGTTACGTTATTCATATTATGAATGGTCTAAGTGGGTATACTTCCAACAAACAATCTTACACGTAACATAGATAACGGCTACAAGATAACTTTTTTGTCTAGGTAACAATTCGACGTCACAATTCTCATAAATGTTTAATTTGTAAATAAAAAGAATAAACATTTTTATTAAACACGTCTTTTTATTTCCACCTTACAACATCGATAAGATGTAAACAACTAAATAATGTAAACAACGAATGTGATTCTTCTTGTAGTTAATAGATCATATTCGTAATTTGCAACAATTTAGTGCAAAAAATGCAATAGTATTTTTCATGGAAATATATAAAACTAGCACTTCGCCCGCGACTTCGTCCGCGCGGATTTAGTAGGTACTCCACAAACTTCAACGCCCCCTATACCCCCTTATGAAGGTTAGTTTTGGAAAATTAAGCACAACGATTTTCAATAATTACATTTATTACTTAGCTATTTCTACTTATTCTATGGTCTCAGGTTCACCGCAACTGACTTCTGAACTGACGGGGTGAACTGACTCCGTTCACCCCGTCAGGAGTTGATTATGCAAAAATTGTTAGGTACATCTGTTTCAATAATCCCATTTTTAGTTCGTTCATAGCATTGCGACGTAAATTAAAGCAAGCAATAATGTCCTCCCCTAAAAACTTGCTGCAACCCCTGCTTCACCCCTTATTATGTATGTAGTTTATTTGCGAAAAATCCAAACATTTGTTATTCCTATTGTTTTATCGAAATCATTTTCAACTTCATCGGACCAAGCATTGTTATGATTCTCCCCAGTTCGCTCAAGCCGCGACATTTTTCTTACTCCGAGCATATTTATTACCGTCGTAACTTTTGAACGAAAGGTCCGATTTGAATAATTTAAAATGTTCACTTTTATTTTACTACTTATTAAAAGTTTCACAAATAACTCAACAATTTGTTTTGATGTTATTTTCATGCTTACGTGCATTTTATCTTTCTCAATAGATGGCGCCTAACAGTCGGTCACCGCAACGCTTAGCGCTGTATGAAGTTCCTTACTAAAATTAAAAATTCAATATCTTTTGATTTTGTGGGTCGATTTTGATGAAATAAACGCTATATGTTACTCGGGTTAACACTTAATATTTTTAATAACTTAACTTTCGAAACCAATCGGTGGTTTTTGCGTGATGCTGACACAAACAATTGGACAAACAGACAAAAAGACAAAAATTTCAAAAATGGCATTTTTGCGTTTTGTACCTTTTCCTAACATTTCTCAGTTATTTTTATGCGAAAATATTCAATGTACAGACACGGCAAATCTAAGATTTTATTATATGTATAGATAAAAAATATACATGCATGAACCCCTCAAGTATAGAGGGTAAAGGCCTACTCCAGAGAACCCCAGCGGTCGCGATCTTTGGCTTCTGTCAGCCAGTTTTTCCCTGCAAATCGTGTGATGTCGTCTGTCCATCTAGTAACAGGTCTTCCTCTTTTCCGAGTGCCTCTTGGACCTGGCCATGATGTCACGCGGATTGTCCATCGCTCGTCAATCATTCTCGCCACATGTCCTGCCCATCTCCATTTTAACTTTAGAGCGTAGGTGAGAGCATCTATCACTCCTGTTTTTTGCCTGATGGTAGTGTGGCGGATTTTCTGGCATTTCCTTATTTTTGCGACACTTCTTTCCATGCTTCGTTGGCAGGACGTGATTTTATTTTTGACTCTTCGTGTGAACTTCCACGTTTGACAGGCGTAGGTTAGTGAAGGCAAAAGACAAGAGTCCATGACTTTGCTCTTGATTTTCATTGGCATCTGACTTTTAAAATTTCCTTCAGACTCCAAAACTTCTTCCATGTCGCTATTATTCTTCTATCTACTTCTGCGTCGTTATTAAGTTTTTGGAAAGAAATTTGTTTGCCTAGGTAGATATAGCTTGAAACGTACTCTACTGGCGTGTTGTCCAGATATATAGAGTTTTGAACGGCATTTTTCATGAGTTTTGTTTTGCTCAGGTTAATTTCGTCCTACCTCTCTGCTTGCTTGTTGTAACGCTTGTAACATTGACTCCAGCTCTGTGCTATTTTCTGAAAGAAGGACAATGTCGTCGGCGAACCTTAGGTGACTAATATGATTTCCTTCTATGCATATACCTGTTTTATCCCAATTCAGTTTTCCGATAATCGTTTCCAGTACTGCTATGAAGATTCGAGGTGATAGGGGGTCCCCTTGCCGTACTCCTCTTTTGATGGGGATAGGTGGTCCTGCGGTCTCCAGCCTCACTCTACTAGTGTTGTTCGCGTAAAGGTATTTTAAGACTTGCACGTATTTTTTTCCACTTTTTGTGATTGTAAAGCTTTCCAAATTGAGGGATGTAGTATTGTATCAAAAGCTTTCTGGTAGTCTACGAACCCTATGTAGAGTGGACGTTGGTACTCTTGATATTTTTCGACCAGTAATTCCAAAGAATGAATGTGGTCTGTTGTGGAGTAACCCTTTTGAAAACCAGCTTGTTCGATCGGTTGACTTTTTTCGAGCGTAGTACTGATTCTCTTCTCTATAATTGATGAGAATAATTTATAAAAAGATGGGAGAAGGCTAATGGGTCGATAATTGCTTATGTTCTTCGAGTCACCTTTTTTGAACAACAAGATTATATTGGACTCAGACCACTGACTGTTTAGGTGTCACGGAGGAGCTTAATATCAAATTAAATAAATGTGTCAGAGGATTTACTAAGTAAGCGCCAGCTATTTTTATGGCCTCGTTGGTTATTCGGTCAGGTCCTGGGCTCTTCACTTCTTTTAGCCATTTCATTCCCATTAAAATTTCTGCTTCAACCACTGGATTTATTTCTACATCGTTGTCTAATTCACTTTGGTATATTATGTCTTGGCGTACTGGGGAACTGTACAAGTTTTTATAAAAATTGGTTGCTATGTGCAGAATCTCTTTTCGGTCATGTGTTGTTCTTTGAGAGTCGTGGAGTCCTTCTATCCATGTCTTATGAGATCGCAGTTCCCTGTACGCTTTTTTTATACCTCCTGTGGAATTAAGGTGTTTTTCTATGGTATGTTTTCGATGGTTTGAGTAGTCTTTTCGAACATATTTGCTTACTAGTTTATAGAGTGCTTTCAATTCGTTCTTCATAGCTCGTGTCTTTGGTTTTATTTTTTGTAAAACAGTTCTACGTTGTATAAGTTTTATTGTATGAGCTGATATCACGCTGTCTTTCTTTATACTTATTTTGTATGAGGGCTTTCTTCAAACTAGTTTCTAAAATGTTAACTATTTTGTCGTAGCATTCCTGTATCGAGTTGATATTTTGGCAGCTCATAAGGTCTTCTTTGCATTCATTGAGTGATTGTTTATATCTCGATATTTCATTTTCATTTTTTAGTGAACTTCTTGAGTTGTTGGCATAATTCGTTCTGTTTACCTTTAGTTTTTGTCTAAGAAATGTTGCTCTTACGAATCTGATCTGTAGGGAAATTCAAGTTGATGACTTGTAGATTCTGTACATTTTTCTGTAGGTTTGTCAGTATGTAATCTAGTTCGTTTTTAGTGTTGCCGTCTGGAGATCGCCAGGTCCATTTTTGATTATTCCTCTTTTTTTTATATATGACGGGGAACGGGCCCCCTTGTTATTTTTAAAAACAGTGACGTCAGCAATGCTGACGTCACTGTTGATGACTCACGATATTACGGAGCTCCGCACCGTCCGACGGCTCGACTTAGAATGAATTGTGAACGGTCGGGCGTTCGTATTTATACCCTTCGGTTAGAGTCGTTACAAATCCTCTCGCATTAGTAAGATTCGCCGTCCTCGGCATACACTCGTCGAATCCGACGACGAGATCACAAAGATACAGAAAAGCTGTAGGGAAACCAGCACCCTTAAAATAAACAGATACAGACCGCGTTCCGTATACCGACCTCGCCGCCGAGGTCCGTCGCGACGACCCACTCAAAACCCTCCCCGACTTTTGCAAACGAGCCAGCCCGCGCCGCTGAGCCTTTAGCTTTAATAACCCCTAAATAATAAAACGACCCAGCCTGATTGTCCCTTGCTGTCCCAAACTGACGCCGCTAAGCCGAGGTCGTATTCCACAGGGAATGCCCTTAGTGAGCGGTCAGTAGTATACGTAAGTCGTTACAAATCTATCGACTCATGTTTTCTTTATGGTTCCTTTTTAAATTCTTGATTTAATTTTACAAATCATAAAATGAATTTAGAAGTACAAATTAATTAGTTTAATCATTTCTAGTAATCAACTAATAAAGTTAATTAAATAATTTGAACTTAGAATAATCAAACTGACGCTCGATTACGCCTTTCCGCCGGCATTCATATGGATTTATTCGACGCTTGATTAAGCCTTCGCGCCGATACGGCCATTCTGACAGGCGGTGCGCACTCTGCACCAGCTTGAATGTAGCTCTTGATAGTTTTAGTCAAAGTCAAAACGTTCATTTATATTAGGCCATGAAACGGTACTTTTGAACGTCATCATTTCCATTTAAAATAATACAAAGTGACTCTACCGTCCCTTCACAAAGGTAGATTCTATGGAGAACAACGGACAAGAAACTCCATAGTTACTCTTTTCAAATAAATGTTTTACAATATTTATTGCGGGTCTCAAACCACGGATTTTCACGGATTAACGGAAACCAATCTCAAAGAGATTAGTATCCGACATCCGTAGTCAACCAATGTTGCACTATGGTTTAAATGTTTGGAGGGTCTTGTAGGTTTCTCGGAGGGTCTCGCAGATTTCTCGGAGAGTCTCGTAGATTTCTTCGAGGGTCTCGTAGATTTCTCGGAGGGTCTCGTAGATTTCTCGGAAGGTCTCGTAGATTTAGTCTTCTAATCTGAAACAAGTTATGGTATTTCTTTGAGATTGGTACCTGTAGGCAAATGTTGAACTATGGTTTAAAGATTAGGAGGGTCTCGTAGATTTCTCGGAGCGTCTCGGAGGGTCTCGAAGATTTCTCGGAGGGTCTCGTAGATTTCTCGGAGGGTCTCGTAGATTTCTCGGAGGTTCTCGTAGATTTCTCGGAGGGTCTCGTAGATTTCTCGGAGGGTCTCGTAGATTTGGGAAGATGAACAAGGTCGATGCTGTGCTATACACAGAGGCTCTAAATGGTAAAGGATAAGGAGTCATTATTTCTTTATAAAAGCACTTTGTTACTCGCCTTTTGCTGTGGATGTGTGTTTTCTGTATTTGAGTTTTTGTGTTTGCTGCTCTTGCCTTTGTTTGTGAGGTGGAAAGCACTGGTTGTGTTGCCCCAGCTGGCATTGCAGGTTGTTCATCTTCAGCTGCCGATACGGTTGCCTGATCACCTGGTTTTTGGAGCTGCAGCTGATAATGCGCAACCTTTCGTGGTCATCCTCTTTGGAAAGGATGAATCTTTTGGCTGATTAAATCGGTGTCTATCTTGATTCGCAGATGGGGCCATTTTTTGTTGAGCAAGTTGAGTCAGGGCTTCCATATCCACTGTTTGGTCATCAATATTAACGAGACTCAGGAGTTCTGGAGGCACACAATGTTTTCGCCAGGTCTTCTTATTCGTGTGGGTAGTAAGGTCTAACGACCCCACACACCCTAGTGTCAGAGTTTCTAAACCGCCTCAAGGGCCTCTGACATGGTTTGACGACCGCCATTTTCGCCAGGTGATGAGAGTGAGTGGAGCTATTCCAGTCACATGCTGAGAAGTACAATTTAAAGCCAACTGCAGTTCTTCGAGAACACTGCCACTGCTCGGCTGACTCCTGGCGTAATATAATGGATGTTCATTCCAAATCGATCACAGTAGTTTTTGAATCCCCCCCAGGAACTCTCTTCTTCCATCAACGATGATTTAGGCCGGTGTACCCAAGAGGTGCACAAGGCGATGCAGAGCAGCGAGAGTGCATTGAGGGCGTTTATTGTCGGCGTAATAGAACATCACATACTTCATGAAATCATCAATCGTGACAATGACTTATTGATGTTCATTTCCCAGTTTACCTTTAAGGTACTCCACCTCAAAATCGTAATTTTGCAGGAAAGCCCACCAGCGGAGAATCTTTGGGAGGAGGTCCTTTTTGTGTTTCGACGCCTTAAGTGCATCACAGTCCGTTATGACCGTGAACCTTCGTCCGTAGAGGTATTGTTGGAAGTGTTTTATGGCGCGAACCACTGCTAGAGTCTCACGTTCGTATGAGTGGTACTGACTTTCTGCTGCAGTTGTTCTCATACTCATGAAAGCCACAGCTCGTAGTCTTTCATCAATAATTCGGAAAAGTACTGCACCAAAACCAAGACTACTGGCATCAGTGTACAATTGTATGGGTACTGCCTCTTGAAACAATGTCAGAACAAGAGTCGATATTTAAGCATTGTATTGTTGTACTTCTTACATCTTCATGTTTCACCCTATTCCCATTTTGCACCTTGTTTTGTTAATTCGTACAGAGGCACCATTATATGGGAAGTTTGGGATGTATTTTCTGAAGTCATCAGCTAAACCCTTGAACTGCCTTACTTGTTTTTGACAGTTTTTTTTTTTTTGTTTTTGGAACTGGTGCCTTGACGAGAGCTTCCACCTTCCTAGGACTTGGTTGCACATGTCCATCTGAGAAAACGTTTCCCAGATATTCGATGGTGCACTTGAAGAAGCTGCATTTGTCCGCATTGATGGAATAGCCAGCTTGCTACAGTGCCATCAGAATGCGTTCAAGGTGTAACAATCCTTCAGTAAAATTCGTACATTTGCTTAGTACATCATCAAAATATACTTGCACAACCGAGCCAAGGAGTGATAACAGGGCCCTATTGATGCAGCGTTGGTAAACTGTGCAAGCATTGCTCAATCCGAATGGAATCGTCAGGTACTCATAAGAGTCCGTCTGGTGTAACGCAGGCAGTCTTCTCACTTGACCCTTCTGCAATTGATATTTGGTGAAACCGGCTGCCAAGTCCAAGCAAATGTCTGTCGCATGGTTTGTTTTCTTGCAGATTTCATAGCTCTGGGATGATTTGTTCTGGTTGTGGTTGCTTTTGCGTTGAGCAGCTCTATTCGCAAACAATTCGAGATTCTTCCGTGCCTCGGAAAGCACGTTAAGCCGTTGGTCCCGGCCGTCCCTTGTAGATCTTTGGCAGTCTTTTACGGATTGTCAGAAGCCAGAAAATCTGACACCAGTCTTGCCAAGAAATACCGTGTTATCCAGTTAATGAGTTGTGGAGGTCTGGTAGGCAGCCGCTCCACGTAAAATACTGGTATTTCGAGATTCAGCTAAAGATTTGACTGGGAGCCGACCCCAATATAGTTGGGAAAAGGCTAGGCAGATGATGACTTCTTGCCCATTGTCCAGTTTATCCTTTGTCACTCTTTTTCAAAGAACCCAAGCACGTGACAAGAACAGCAATGTCCATTGAAGAATCGTAAACAATCGGAACCTGAAAATATACCGTGAATGTCTGTTTTCAGGCTCAATCGTAGTAATCAGATTGCTGCGTAGTTTCCAGTCGTCAACCCACATCCTGGCACGTCCTTTGTAAGCGGCATTTTTTTCATACGAACGTCGAAATCGTTCAATTTAAATTGGTCCACAGCCTTGTCTGTATGCTGACACCATTCACGTACGCCAACGTTGGTGTCAAGATCATTATGATGGTAGTCAGACACCCTTAATTCTGACTTTAGATTCTGCTGATGGTGCACATACACGTTCAGACATTTTCTGCATCATTTCCATCATTTGCATGAAGAATTGTGGTGCCTACCATAACCCGCCGAAGGATCACGAACCGGGGCGTGAATCATCTCATAATGGGTTTGAGATGGATACCCAACGAAGTGGTGGGTACTAGAATTGGTTCCATTTGTTGAGCAGGAACAGTTCCAGGTTGGTCAGCTGGTGATCGAGCTGATGAGGAGGTGGTTTGGATTGGATTCTAATCCAATCCCACTTCTGATGACGGGGAACGGGCCCCCTTGTTATTTTTAAAAACAGTGACGTCAGCAATGCTGACGTCACTATTTCCATATCATCATGGTGCTGGTTACTCATTTCGGAAATGAAATACTTGTTTTCAGTATCAACTTATATTCTCGCTGGTGGATAGCACACAATGGCACACAGTAAATATTCGTCAACAACAAAGAATGACTCACGATATTACGGAGCTCCGCACCGTCCGACGGCTCGACTTAGAATGAATTGTGAACATTTTTTTTTTTTTTTTTTTAGGTATGATCACTAGCAAGTTAACACACTTGGGATATCAACTGCTTAACCGGACTAACATGAATTGTGAACGGTCGGGCGTTCGTATTTATACCCTTCGGTTAGAGTCGTTACAAATCTATCGACTCATGTTTTCTTTATGGTTCGTTTTTAAATTCTTGATTTAATTTTACAAATCATAAAATGAATTTAGAAGTACAAATTAATTAGTTTAATAATTTCTAGTAATCAACTAATAAAGTTAATTAAATAATCGTTTGAGTGACTTTTACCAACTTCAAATAAGCAATCACACAATATTTGAATCAAACTGACGCTCGATTACGCCTTTCCGCCGGCATTCATATTGATTTATTCGACGCTTGATTAAGCCTTCGCGCCGATATATATATATAAAAAATAAACTACATAAAAACACTTTTTTTTTGTTTTTAGTGGAACTTTTAATGTCTTAAAAAAGTAATTATTTAAAATCTTAGAAAAATGTATAATTTAAAAACATATATTATTCCTATTTCTCAATGTAATAAAAAAGAAATCCAAACTAATATTTTAACAGTTCAACTCCATTTTCCATAGATGTGATGTGCGTTGTGCAGTTGATCTAATTTTAAGAATTACGGTGTTAAGATTCTCCGCGGAAGAATGATTTTGAAGAATGACAATTACAATCTTTGTCACCAGGCGCGCGTTTTACATTTCCTAAACTTAATAAGCTAAAGTAATTCTAAGATGGGCCGTTTATTGTTATAACATCCACGGGCAGGTGGCGAAGCCCCGTGACAATAGAGCTTCTTAGACAAAGTTAAAGTAAGTTGAGTTAGCTCGGGTGATCTGGTGTCTATCTGTGTTCTTAAAAAACTCTTTTACAAAAAAAAATACAACCGACTTCCAAATAAAAAAACAACTACAAAGTACAAAAAAACTTTAATTTGGAAGTCTGTGTTGAATTACGAAGAGACAATCAAAAACACTGACTATTTTTAATTTTATCTACACAGTTAGGATTAGATACCCTATTATTAAAATTTAAAATTATAATACTTAAATAAGTTTGACATAGTTAATGAAGTAAAATTTCTTGGGTTATACATTGACAAATATTTAAATTGGAAAAGGGAATTGCAAGCCATTGATTCCTATATTTCTTCAGCGTGTTATGCCTTACGTAGTCTTAGGGACGTAATAGACGTTAAACACCTTAAAATGGTATATTATGCTCTAATAGAATCAAGGTTGAGGTATAGTGTTCAGTTTTGGGGTAATAGTTTCAAATATAACTGCCAGAGAGCCTTTGTGCTCCAAAAGAGAGCAATACGAACCATGGTACGGATACCGCAAGTAGAGAGCTGTCGGCCCCACTTTAAAAAATTAAAAATTCTTACTGTGCCCAGCCTCTACGTTTTAGTATTATTAGTGAATTTTAAAAAATATCTTCATAACTATGAAACAGATGAGGAGAGACAGCTAAGGGAAAGTACGCGTAGAAAAGATTTTAAAAACAAAATAAAACCCCAACTTAATGTTGTGCATCATAGTCCTCAATATCAAGCGGTGGAGATTTTTAACAGGTTGCCATTGGACTTAAAAACCATTCTTTACAAAAGCTCATTTAAGTCGAGACTCAGGGCATTCCTGTTGGACAAATGTTTGTATTCGGTAGAAGATGACCTATAAATGCATTCTAATATTTTAGTTCTATGGTTTCTTATTTTGTAATGTTATTGATTATTTAATTGATTATTATTATTACATATTTTTTTTTTTTTGCTGATGACATACCTATAAATGCATTTTAATATTTTAATTCTATGATTTCTCAATTCTAATGTTATTGATTATTTAATTGATTATTATTTTATTTTTTTTTGATTATGACATATAAATACATTTTAATTCTATGATTTCGTAATTTGTAATGTTATTGATTATTTAATTGATTATTATTTTGATGATGACATTTATTTACATTTTAATATTTTAATTCAATGGTTTCTTAATTTGTAATTTTATTGATTATTTAATTGGTAATTATTATCATTTTTTTTTTGTGTTTGTACTATCTTCCAAAATTGAGTGATATTGTTAATGTGCCTCTTATTTTAATGTGTTAGCTTTTATAATTTTAATGACCATGTTTTTTTTTTTAATGATTTTTGTTATTTGTATAGATGTATAATTTCAAACACAATGAGAATTGTTATCTGAATAAATTGAATTGAATTGAATTGAATTGAATTGAATAGTAAATAATTATTTATTGAAACTTAAATAATTTGGCGGTATTTCAGTTCATTTAGAGGAATCTTGTTTAATAATTGATAATCCATCCATCAAATTTTGTAAGTTTTTTTATTTTTCACTTTTAGTGATACCCCCCCACACCAAACAACACCACTGAAAAGTCACAGGAAAGCAAAATACGCAATTTCGTTTATTTGGATAACATTTTTTTCTAGCTATTTGAATTTAGAAATCAAACTACTAAACCGATTGAGATGAAATTTCAATGGAGCCACTTTCGAGAAGTATGTCCTTTCACAAAAAAAAATCAAATTGATTCATAAATGTCGGAGTTATGAGGTAACAAACATAATAAAAATAAAATACAACCGAATTGAAAATCTCCACCTTGTTTTGAAGTCGGTTAAAAACTTACAATTGTTTCGATTTATGTTACTGGTTCTAATGAATACATTTGATTAATCGTAGTTTTTTAAATAAGTAGCAGTACGTACCGCTTCTTCCCAGAAGACCTTTGGTAGACAACTGTCTTGTAACATGCACCTTGCCATCTCCACTAAGGACCTATTTGTCCTTTCAGCAACCCCGTTGGATTGTGGGCAATACGGGACAGTAGTCTGGTGCTTAATTCCCTTAGAAGCTAAATACGCTTCGAATTCAGCATTTACATACTCACTCCCGTTGTCGGTACGCAAGTTATTTATTTTATGAGATGTTTCTCTCTCAACCATGGCTTCAAATTCTAAAAACTTTTTCTTAACATCCGCTTTAGAGCGTATAAATTAAGAAAAAATCATCCTAGAAAAATCGTCAACAAAAATAACTAAATACCTGTTTGATTCTAAAGACATTACGTCAAAAGGTCCAAACACATCTGAATGTATTACTTCCAACATTCTGGTGCCTCTCTTATATTCAATAGCTTTGAAGGGCTTTCGACTCTGTTTTCCTTCAATACAAGCTACACAAGGGTTTTTATCTAAAGAAGAATATTCAATACCTTTAGCTTTTCCATGACGCAGGTGTTCCAAAGCGACGCGGCACAGATGTCCAAGCCTTCAATGCCACAGGCTCGAAGTAGCGTTCACTTCAGTAACCATTGCCCGCTCCGCGTAAATTGGTATCTGGTCTAGTTTGTAAAAACCACCAACGTTGCATGTAGCATGACGTACTATTTTGCCAACTACCTTTACATCATTGTGTTTAAACATACAACAACCTTTCTTATCAAAAATAATAGTAAGACCCTTTTCAACAGCCTTATTTACAGAAATTAAATTTGTACTTAATTCAGGAACGTACAGAACTTCTTTTATGCTACTTAATGTTAACTTACTGTCCTTGGCAAGCAACACTTCACCGACGCGAGTTGAGTTTACCTCTCTGTTATTGGCTAGAGTTATGTCCTAGCTCTCATACGTAGATTTAAAATTGGTAAGCCATTCTTTAGCACACGTCATATGCGAGGAGGCTCCAGAATCCACATACCAGTCTGTTGGACTTAAACTGCCTCCAACGCCTAAGGCGGAAATAAGTGTTATCTCATTACTAGGTTTCTTACTTTTTCCCTTCCTTTCCTGTTTCTCTTTTTTATATGATGGGCAATCCGGTCGCTTGTGTCCAGGTTCTTTGCAGTGGTAACAAACAATGCTTCTTGTTACTGCTTTATGCGGCTTCACATTTCTCTCTTTTGAAGCAAGTACCAATTCTTTAGACTCGCGCTTTGCGCTTTCGTTCAGCAATTTCTGTTTAACTAATTCAGAAGTTACCTGTACCTATACTTGAGATTTCTAGAGCCATAACTAAGGGATCAAAAAATGATGGTAGCCCTCCTAGTAAAATTGCTCCTATAGACATATCGTCCAATATCTGATCCCGAGCAGTGCTCATCACGGCATTGATGTAATCTTCGATTGATCCAAAATCAATTAACTGAAATCTATATAGCTTCCGTTCCAACGCTAACTTTCTATCCATACCTTTATCTTCATATACGTTCGCTAACGCATCCCATACCTCTTTTGTGGTTTGGCAAGACCGTACATATGTGATTGCGCCACCATCCAGGGTAAGACACATCTTTGTGTATGCTTTCAGATCTTTGTTCTTTCGGACAGCCAGAGGTGTATTGTCTTGCTGTTTGTATCCTATAACTGCAGATCATAGCTCTTCGTGCAGCAGGAATATGCGCATTTTAAATTTCCATTGAGGATAACCATCCTTACCAGTTAAGTGTCTGATGGATGTCAGCGAAGCCCCAGAACCCGAAGGCATAGCGTTATTACCGTCTCCCACTGACATTACGTAAAAAGTATTTTTTACTGTTTAAAAATATTTACGCACCAACAACACTAACAACTATATACAAAATGCACTTTGGGTGTCTGGGTGACCTGGGCCCAAAACCAATTGTTGTATAAATAATAGATATAGATAGATATATGTAGATGTAAAGATGTAAAATATGAATGGATGAAATTTTTAATACAGGTACATTAAGGAAAAGTTCAATGACAAGTCACAAATACGTCATAATTTAAAATACATAGAACAAAGCACTATTTTCTTCATAGCCAGTACGATTATTTGATACTAAACTAACAGTTACACTCCTGCCTCCTTAGGTTACGCTCAAATCGTCAGATTAGCAAAATTGACACTTCTTAGCTCTAGTAATTAAGGCGAGCCTGACTTGAGCGCGTAGGCATCTAACGCTTACCCCAGGCCCCGCAAGGAGTAGCAATACGTAATAAGTTACGATGCGCGGGAGACGCGCGCACCAAGCGCACCGCTCGCTCATGAGTTCACGGACTCGGGTAGGTACTAAGTTCCGTCACAGGATAAAGTAATGCAGTAGATCAACTTGAATTGATTAGTATAAGTTTATTTTGTTTTATTTTTCTATTAAGTATTTTTTAAGGTTATAGATGGATTAAGTACGTATTGTACAAACTTGAATCCAATTACTAATCATTAAAAATCAGTAATAATACTTATTTATTTTAGAGTATATGGTGGATTTAAAATCTGACTGACACGAAAATTATGAATACGAGTACGATACAAAAATACGCGTCGCGCGCTATTTGGCTTTGGTGCGATACCTTCGTAAAAATCAAGTAGTAGGTAGGCACACTTACTTTAGGAAAATTATGTTACAATTCTTGAATATTATAATTCAAGAAAGCTTAGAAGTATAAATGGTTTGGAATTTGCCTAGATGCTATTTAAAAAAAACAACGTTTTTATATTTTTTAATCAAATAGTTAACATAATAAAAGTTACCAATGCAACTGGCTAAAATTCGTTGAACTGTAGCTGTCTCAGTTTGCATGGACCTAGCTGAGTAGATTGACACGGAATATGGTCCTTGGATTTGCTTGGACCTGGCTGCACAGGCTTATCATTAACATTTTCTTTGTTTTCTTTCAATATTATGTCTCGTATTGGCATACCGCGATTTTGGCGCGGATCCACAATCTCTGGCAATATACATTTCAAATAAAAATCTATAATTTTTTTCTCCATATGATGCACCCGCCAAAATTCGTCATCTCTTGAAATATTTTCTACTACTAGTTTTCACCGAACCATATTCCAAAAATGCATTGGTTCCTTTCTGTTACATGAAGTTGACCCTGCACTTGGTAATACCAATTACTTTTTTTGTTTATAACCCTGGTATGTTTTATTCTATCGAATTTAAATATATGTATTTTACTTTCTTCAATAGCAGCATTTCCCTTTTCTAAATGCCGTTATTGGACATTTAATTTCAACAATGGTGTCGTTCCCAACTATACCGTCGGGGGTAACCCCAATAAATGAGTATTATTTTGGAGACAAGTCACGCCCTTCCGCATGCTCTATTGCCCTGTAACGCAAATTTTGATTTTGATTTGTTGGTAATTAACAAGTAAAATTTTAAAAACTTACAAAATATCCCTGTTCAATAAAGATAACGGAGCTACAGTGCCAAAGACAGATACACAGGCACACAGACGCACGTACACAGAAACATAGATAGCAAACCGTTATAAATAAATAGGATAGAATTGTAATATGGTGTGTGTTTAATTTCTTTATGTATTTTATGGTGTTACAATAATGATAATGAGATACTACTTTATTCAAATCTATACTAAATAATATTATAAAGTGGAAGTGCGCTAAGTGCGCTGTGGTAATAGCTAATTATACGTAAGTACCATGTACAACAAAGATATTGTTTTTCATTCGATCTAAAAAAAAGTCCGCGACGTTACACCTATATCTATCTCTTATAAATATGCCACACTAAGGCATTTTATGTCAAATAATTTATTTAAAAATTAAAGGTGGTTTTTCAGCATTAATATTAGGCAGGCATATTAATCCTTACTAGCGAAAGTTACTTCATCATCAAGATAATTTTATGAAGATAAACTTTGTCTTTTACAGCATGTTATTTGAACTCACCGTTTAGGAGATAATGTAAAATTAAAATAATTCAACAATATTATTAAATCGAACGGGCGGTGCGCGAGACGCGGCCACCAAACGAGAACGCGTCGAGCCTGCGTGACTGCGTGCGACGCGGTGCAAGAAATTCTTTTTTGTATTATGATTATGAATTTATGATAGTTACATTCATGGGGAAGGCTGTACGGCTATACGGGAACGGGAATTCCTACGGGAATGAAGAGTTCCGTTACCTGTCTCCGAAGTTCTTCATCAGATCTTCACCAAATTGAAATGGGATCAGTCCGGGAAGATACACTTCCAAAAAAAATAGAATCATCAAAATCGATTGACAATTGGCGAAAATATCGCTGAGCAAACATACAACAAAAAAAAACAGTCGATTTGAGAACCTCTTCTTTTTTGGAAGTCGGTTAATAATATACAATACAATAGTCAATTAAAAACAGTTTAGTGTATGTAATTTATAATTTCTATACATTTTTCCTCTTGCCAATAAACACCGATAAAGTAACGCATTGGATTGGAAAAACTATCCAAACTGACCACATAGTTTTTTGTATGTCTTGTCATAACTTGATACATTGTTAGTAATTAGTAAGAGGATGGACTAGAGTCCATCCTCTTACTAATTACTAACAATGTACATTAGAGTGTACAGCGCATAAATGAGCTGGTCCGGTAGCCTAAACGTTACCAAAAGTATGTTATTATAATATTTTCATAGGAAATGGTCATACTGTAACACTTTTACACTATGGCACGCGACTCACGAGTGCGCTGCGCGTATTGTTTGGCATAGACGAGACCTACACAAACGTTGCGGACACCATAAATATTATTATTTGTTGTGTTGTGGTGGCTGTGAGTAGGTACCCACCTAGCGTATAACTACACTTATATTTCTTCTCTACATGAACACCACAACATTATTGCACCGATATTCAACTCTCATGTAGGAAATACGAGCTATTATTTTTGCATTTGTTTAGGAGTAAGATAAGTGAAAACGGACATTTCTAATAAATAACAAATATTATAAGACTTATACAAACTCTCCGAAACCATCAAGACTAACGTAGCGGGGTGAACTACCTATTTGACATTTGAAAACAGTAAATCATTGTATCATGTGCGCGCGAGGTGGCTTTATGCACTCTGAAATAGGGTTCAAATTCAATTATTTTACATACTCGATGCGGTTGGTAAATCTATTCCGCGCGAAAACTAAACCACTAAAGCGCACGTCTTTATGCGTACTGAAATAAGGTTTAAATTAAACTGTTTACACACATGTTTGCGGTGTGGAAATTTATCTGTTTCGTGTCGGTACTTACCTAGTTAGTAAAGTAAATTATGTATATACCTATATACCTTTTTGTTTATTCAGCCAAAGTTTATAAAAAAAAGTAGTCACCGCTGCAACGAAGAGCCGTGACAACTTTTTTTTCCCCCATTTTTTTTTACAAAATTATAGCTACATCTAATAAAAACTAACTATATTACAACTGTTTGAACACTAAATTGTATACAAGTATTATTATTTAACCACTCGACACGTGAAAATTCCAAAATAAAAAATAAATCTTACGTAAATAAACATTAAATTCGCGGCACACTGGTGTGCCGGCAGTGCTAGAGCGGTAATCAATTTAGGCTTAGCCAGTAACAGAACTTAGCGGGGGTGGCGGGATCGCAAAAATTTGGCACACGTCCGACCTCCAACACGTTCCGCTCGGGACTAAATGACACGGGGCGCGCTCATGAAACGACAAAATCACTTGATTTTGGAATTAGTGGGATACGTATTTTCATATTTCACATTATGACGGCCGATTTATATCACATTTTTTACGACCTTTATTGTGGTATAAGTTTTATTACTCAAAACCTTATATAACTCAAATGAAATGATAATTACATCTTGATTTTGACTTGTCTTTGCGATTTAATTGGATGCAGTAAAGTGCAAGTAATCGTGTATCGCACGGCCGAAATCGCAAGATCGAAGTGTGAAATATGTAATATATTTTTTTCAAAATTTAAATCCGTGTTGTTTACGAATAAAACACAATTTTACACAATGCAAAACAACGTTTTTCCGGAAAACCTGGCCTTAATTCCCCTTATCTTAATCTGTCGCGCTCGAGTATTACAGATGATCGATTTTTTTTTACTAATCTGACGGCAGGCTTCTCCTGAGCGTAACGCAGTCAACTTTAAATACCCATGCCTTATGAACGACTTTTACTATGGAACCAACACTGTAATCGCCAAAAAAAAGTCGACTGCCAGCCCAATACATTTCTGTGTGCATAACTCGACAAAATGTACTGAACAGCTGATTCTTTTTCTCGATTTCGGGTTTGGTCGCATAGTAAAAGTTGTTTATAATGATGAGTACAATATTGAACTTAAAAGTTCATCGCGTACAAGCAGGTGATTTAAGATGCCAAAAAGAAACGTCAAAATATTACTATAGTCAAAATGTAATGAAGAAAAAGTTTTCGAAGTGGTATTAGACTATTAGTAGGCATCACAGCAGCTTTCAGCGCGCAGCGTCTATATTACTCATGATGAGCTACAACTACATTTTGTATTCTGGAATAGAACCTTAATATCCAGGATATATTGTGAGTAGCATTGAAAATTATTAGAACCGACTGTGCCGCTATGTTTCAAGCGATCTTTCGTACTACTGGGCTTATGGTTTCATCAATACCCTGAAGTTGGGTGAAGCTTTACAGTGGAGTAAAGCTTCACCCACCTTCTGGTATACTGATATTGGACCAACTATTTATAGTCCTGAAGAATATATTGTTAAAAATAATTTTCTACGTGTAGTTTCCACATACTTAAAAAATTATGAATGTTACAAAAAAATATTGATTTAAAGTATATTTTAAATGGGTATGATTCCAATTTTATTAGTTTTGAATTTCTTAAATAATAGGGTTTGTCCTCATAATAGTAGATCTGACACCAAAATGTAGTTTCCAAACAATTTAAAAAAGAAATCTATCTATATCAATATCTATACAAATAACAAAATCGTAGATTTGCCGTGTCTGTACATTGAATATTTTCGCATAAAAATAACTGAGAAATGTTAGGAAAAAGGTATAAAACGCAAAAATGCCATTTTTGAAATTTTTGTCTGTTTGTCTTTTTGTCTGTTTGTCCCGATGTTTGAGTCAGCATCACGCAAAAACCACTGATTGGATTCGAAAGCTAACTTCTTCAATATATTAAGTGTTAACCCGAGTAACATTTAGCGTTTATTTCATCAAAATCGACCCAAAAAATCAAAAGATATTGAATTTTTAATTTTAGTAGGAACTTCATACAGCTCTAAGCGTTGCGGTGACCGACTCTTAGGCGCCATCTATTGAGAAAGATAAAATGCAGGTAAGCATGAAAATAACATCAAAACAAATTGTTGAGTTATTTATGAAACTTTTAAGAAGTAGTAAAATAAAAGTGAACATTTTAGTACCACGACGTTACTTATTGTTACATATGGGCTCCTTATTTAACGTTTTCCTATGCCAATTTATATTTTGTCAGTTTGCCAAATGGTCGATAGATGGCACATGCACCGATGACGCGTTTTTCTGAATCGCGGTGTTAAGATTTTCCGTCAGATTATGACTCTCACACGATTTTTAGCATAAATTTTGTTCGCTAGAATTTTAACGTTCGGTCTCAGAAAAAATCTGACAGGGTCTCGAGTCCAAATTCGTAAACTAAAAAAAAGTACCTATTCATATAAGACGTGTACTACGTTATCTAAGTTCATTTAATTTCGCTCATTCCTACATCAATCAACTATTTAACTTTTCTTTGGCATAATGTGACTGAGGGTGAGTTGCACCAAGTTACTATAACGATAACTAATGCGTAACCAGCCGTCAAATCTCCGGTTAAGCGAAATACGGGTTGCACCATTGTAACAAATGTTAAAATCACGTCACAAATAACGATAACATTAACCGCTCAACTTCGGGCGGTTAAGGGCTATAGTTACGGTTAGTGTCATTATGTGTGTGTCAACTGCTTTGTTATAACCTATAAAATATTGTGTTGATAAATTTAATTCTATTTTACGTGAAAAACGAATGATTATGTCTTTACTCCACGACATACTGTGGGAATCTAGCTCTTCTAGCGATGAAAGTGACACTAATAATAGTGAATTCGATTTGCAAGATAAGAAGCAAAAAGTTTATCGCCCTCGGATTGATCGATTTCAAAAATGGGATGAGAATGAATTTTTCGTCAGATTTCGGGTTTCTAAGACCTTGGCTAGGGCGCTGGCTAACTTCGGGCCTTTGCTGAAAACAAGAACCATGAAGTAAGTACCTATTCTACGTATTCTATGATTTCTTATCTACCTTGTAACTAGAAAGATATGCTCATCACACCACGTCATCATCATGCCCTTAGTACTTATTTTAATACCCACTGCTGAGCCTCACATTTTAGTTGTGCCATGAATATTAATTACATAATTATATTTAAAATAATATACTTATAACATCAAACAAACAAAGCACAACAACACAAACAACACACAACAACAAAGAACAAAGAAGAAAGATACGTAACTACCTAAGGTACCTACTTACCTCATAAATAACCAATTGTTATGCAATTAATATCTATATGTCCCATAATATTCAGTAAGTAAGAATATTCCTTATAATTCATTTGTATTTATTTTTTGGCAGAAATAACGCTGTAACACCAGAACAGCAAGTACTAATGGCTCTAGAGTTCTATGCATGTGGCTCTTTTCAAAGATGTATTGGTGATGCGTCTTTGAAAAGCGTTCATAAATCCAGTGTGTGTCGAATAATTGCTAAAAGCTCGAAGTATTGCCATTGAAAAAATATTACCCACATACATTTTGGGGTAATAAGACGTTTTGTCACTTGTCACCCTTTTAACTTTAACATTGACGTTTTACATGATGGTGCAACCGTCAGTAGTTAAAATTCTATGGTCAATGTTATTGTTACCGTTAAAATTAACTTTGACGGAAACAATAACGTTCGTTTCTCTTGGTGCAACTCACCCTGAATCCTTCAACTGTGCACGATTATTTAACATCATCATGTGCCTAGCCTTTTCCCAACTATATTGGGGTCGGTTCTTAATCAAACCGAATTCAGCTGAATAACAGTATTTTACGTGGAGCGGCTGCCTGCCAAACCCTGTGTAACACGGTACTTCTTGACAAGACTGGTGTCAGATTTTCTAGCTTCTGATAATCCGTAACGACTGCCAAAGATTTCCAAATAACAGCCGGAACCAACCTTTCAGAGGCACGGATGAGTCTCGGTATGTTAAGATGGTCACCCATCCACAGACCTTGACTTCGGCACGATTATCTAGCAAAACTTAAAAAATAAAACAAAACTTTGTTTTTATTTCCTACTAGCTGTCTCCCGCGGCTTCGCTCCCGTCAACTGGCTACCTACTTACCTACCTACCCTACACCTACCCTACACATACATGCATGCAAATAATTCTATTTTATTGAGGTATTTCTTTCCTGCTCGGTTAATATACATGTTATAAAAATAATTTATAGCCTATAAGCACTCAGGAATAATGTAGCTTTCTACCAGTGAAAAAATTTTTAGAATTGGATCATTAGTTCCAGAGATTACCCCCTACATACAAACTTACAAATTTTACCTCTTTATAATATTAGTATAGATCATACCACAAGTTTCACGAGTTTTTGAGTACTTAATTATGTGTTAAATTGTATTTAAATCTTATAATAGTTCTGAGCACATTTAACGTTTTTTTTTTAGTAATCGAAACAAAAAAACACGTTTAACGATTTACTGGATCGATTCATTCAGTAGGTACTAAAAATTTCATCGCCTAGCCTTTCACCAACTATGCTGGGGTCGGTTTCCAGATAAACTGAATTCAGGTGAATACCATTGTTTTAGGTACGTAAAGCGCTGCCTGAGTTGCGGATTATGTTCGAAAGAGTTACCGCGGCCCTGGAAAACAAAGGGCACGAGGGAGGAGCACGGATGGGTTTTAGTCAGTAAGAGTCTGACACTCCCTTCCGCTCCGCCCAGAGCGGGAGGTCATTTGATGATTTCCCGTCAGTAAATAAAAGGTACGTAAAGCGACTGCCTGTTTGACCTTCACAACCTAATAATTGGGAAACACGGTAGGTAGGTACCTTTTGGCAAGAACATATTGACATTAATTTGGTAATTCATATCTGGCGACACTTTTCATATATCTGAGAACGAAAATATTTCGTGGCGATAGATCTATTTACTTGGTGATACAACTTGATGACAAATATATATTTTGGTGACAAGAAATATAGTCGCCATTTTAAATTGTCGTTTGGTTTTCTTTTACGTTAATTAAAGGCCTTCACAGAAAATTACCGCTGAGCTGCTACAGAACAAAATCTTATAGTCATAATTTGGTACTCTAAGTGTTTAGAAACTTCAATGTTAATATTGCGAATGCATTACCTATACGTTTATGTTACGCATGTTTTGAAATCCAAACAGAAACAAACACAATAGAAAAGCAAAACTTACAAAAACACCTACATACGACGGGGTTTGTACTCACGCTTCACTAAATGAAAGTCCAGCCGGTCGATTCCGTAAACATGACGAAGTGAAGGCTTGGGTGAAGTGATCACGAAAGGTTTGACAGCTCTCTTGCCGTTCCCTTCGCCTAAGTTTTCACTTCGACGTGTTTACAGCCGGTCGACTCTGTCGACATCTCACGGTGTTCACCTAGGCGGAGTGAACGACAATAGAGCTGTCATTCCATCTTATTTGTATGGTTTGACAACTCACCCGTCGTGCGCCCCGCCCGGGTTCACATAGACATGTTTACAGAATCGCACTGCAGTCATCTACCGCTTGGGCTAATATCTGTCGTTAAAATGGTCTAAAATTTGCGTTCCCATCAGTATAGGTTATCAATGGGTATGATTTATATCATGTAAAATTATCTTTACCTAAATACCCATATCTTTTTTTCCTGGCCACCAATAATGAAACAAAGACTAAATGTTGCTCGGAACTAACCCGCATACTGTAAAATCTCCAAGTAAATCTGTACAGTATTTTCAGAGATTAGCGTTAGCAGACAGACAGACGAGAAAATCTGAAAAATCTTTTTTTATCGTCCTCAATCCGTTTTTGATAAATTCATCTAATGTACAGACACAACGGCTCCTACTGTTTTATTATGTGTATATAAAGGTGACTTATGATGACATACTCGGGCATTGCGCACTATCAAATTAACTTTCATAACATAAAACCTACACGGGCATTGGCCATAAATAAATTATTTATAGTGAAGTTACCTATCATAAATCCGAAAAATATTTGACCGAATTTCATTTCACCTAAAGCTTTTCAACTATTATCGTTTCGTTTTTATTTACTACATCGAAGTCACGTCTGTTACTGTATCAGTTGACCAATTATCCATTGGATTTTTTTCGCTACTCCGTCGTTTCATTTGGTCGAATAATTCTTTACCGAAGTTACACTTAGCTGAAATAACATTTGTTCGAAGTATTATGTTAGTCGAACATTCAAATTGATTATTTAAATGTAATGGCACATAATGAAACAGTTGATTATGAACAAAAGTGGTTTTAAGTGGTTCCAGTAATAAGCATGCAAAACAGGATGCTTGCTTCAAGCATGCAGCATACAAGCAGGCATGCAGTATGCATGATGCAGCAAGCATTGTTTCTGTCACGTGTCCGGTACTGCGGGGTTTTGCGCCGTCAGCTGAGACTGGTCATCTCTTGGCTGCCATGGTTTATTTAAATTATTTCTTTGAACTGTTTCTTTTTACTCCGGACTCTTTTATCCTGCACGTCTTTTAGATTGTTCTCGCATATTATGTATTATTTCAGTATGAATGATGTAACCATAATTTTGTAACAAAACATTATTTTTTAAAAGAGTGTCCGTGGAGTTTCTTGCACGTTCTTCTCCATAGAGATCTATGCTTTGGAACGTGCAAATCATCTTTTTGACCGACCGACCTTGATAATTCAAAAGTGCCTGTAAATGGTCTAGGTAATTGAAATAAATGCTTTGACTTTGACTTTGGGCGGCCCCACGCGAGCTTTTCGTTGCAGATGGTTTTAACGCTCACCACCGCAGCTTCGGCTTGCTGCAGCCTCAGACGCGGCCGTGGCCATTCAGACCACCTGCTCCTAAGGTCGCGGGCCGCCCCACGCCTCCGCGCCTACGCGGTCTTAAATTACACTCTAGAGGTAGGGCAGATCGGCGGCGGCGACCTTTCGCGTCCGGCCCTGGTTCAATCCATGGTCCGGAGCGAAGAGGCATGGGAAGCCGTCACCTCCTTCTGCGAAGCAGTAATGCTTGTGAAGGAGGAGGCGGGCCGCGTGAGGGAGAGACAACCCTCCCGCTCCACCCAGAGCGGAAGGGGCCATGTGATGATTTCCCATCCTTAAAAAAAGGGTTAGGGCAGACAAGACTGCGTGAAGTCGGTTTTGCAGCGAGTAGTTTTTGTTACTAAATTTTGAAGAACAACATATTAACTTTTGATGACACTATTTTAATTTAATTTTGAAAATGCTACCAAGTAACCGGCTATATCGCGGGTCTCAAACCATAGGCGTGTATACAAAAATGCGATTTTTCGTTTTTAATGCCATTGGATTCTACAATACTCGAAAGCAATACATGAGCTCAATTTTTCTTATAATTATATACGTGACCAAATATTATAATATACCGTAAAATTTTGTTTCGGTGTGGTGAAAATATGCCAAATGAAAAAAGTTCAAAAGAGGCTTAGGCCAATGTTTGTGTTTTATGTTATTTTGTAAATCGGCGAAATACAGCTCGGTAAAATAATAAAAATAATAATAATAAAATATTAATAATTGAGACAGTTGCTGAGGATTCAAACCAATTAACAGATACATATGTAACAGAAATACTTAGCAAATTTAGAACCACACTCACACAATATTCTGGGATGGATCCAGCTGCTCGACCAAAATTACCGAAACTCAAGTATAGCCCTAACCTTTTCCGTTTAATAAATTTATTTAATGAACACTTATTAAAGCAGTTTCTATCTGATGACACACAACTGATTGATATACACACCCTCATTTATTGCACAGCGGTTGTTATTGCTGAAGAACTTAATTTCAAAATCACGGAACACACTAGAAATACAAGATCTAGGGATAATGTCAAACCAGCATGGCAGCTTAGGCTAGAAAAAGACATTGAAAAATTAAGAGCAGACTGTGGCAGATTAACACAGTATATCAAAGGCTGTAGATCACAAAAAGTTGTTAGAAGGGTTGAAGCAATATTTATTATTAATAGCACGCACACTAGACACGAAAATAACAACCGGAAACCTGATGAGTATTTAGACACATTAAAGCAGAAACTAGCACTTAAAGTCCATAGGCTTAGGAGATATAAGAAGGCACAGCAGCGTAAAAATGATAATGCTATTTTTGCTACGAATGAAAAAGTATTTTATAGGAATTTACAAAAACCACACACCAATTCAACAACGGAAAATTACATAGAAATACCCTCAAAAGAAGTATTAGAAACATTCTGGTCTAATATATGGGAAGAACAGGTACATCACAACGATAAAGCTATTTGGATTACAGAAGAAGAAACAAAATGGAGAACAATAGATGAAATGGTATTTAATGAGATAACAGAGTCTGATATTGCAAATATTACAGCTAGATTACATAATTGGAAGTCACCGGGTATAGACAAAATTCAAAATTTTTGGTTTAAAAAGTTAACGATACTACACAAATCCATAGCTAAAAATTGTACGGATATAGTATTAGGAAAACAAAACATCCCCGATTTTATTGCAACAGGAATAACGTACATGTTACCTAAGTCTAAACACACATCAGAGCCGTCTCAATATAGACCCATCACTTGCCTACCCACAATCTACAAAATACTTACATCAGTCATAACAAATAAAGTCAACGCACATATTGAACACCATAAAATAATAGCAGAGGAACAGAAGGGATGCAGGCGCGGCCACATGGGGTGCAAAGAACAATTAATTATAGATTCGACTATCCACAAACATGCCACTACCAAAAATAGAAACTTGCATTGCACTTACATAGATTATCAAAAAGCGTTTGACAGCATTCCGCATTCTTGGTTAATACACATCTTAGAAATTTACAAAATTAATCCTAAAATAATAGAATTTCTGCGCACAATTATGACACGGTGGAAAACTACTCTTCAGCTAAATAACCGCCACAGCACTCTTGTGACTCGACAGATAAATATAAGGAAGGGTATCTATCAGGGTGATTCGCTGAGCCCTCTGTGGTTCTGCCTCGCCCTGAACCCTTTATCTCACTTACTCAATCGGTGTCGAGCCGGATATAATTTTAACCATACTACCGAAGATACTATTGTCTCACATCTCATATATATGGATGACATTAAATTATATTCCAAAACTGAAAAAGAAATGAAAATTCTAATAGAAGCAACAACAAAATTTAGTCAAGATATTAATATGCAATTTGGATTAGATAAGTGTAGGACATTACATATTGTTAGAGGCAAAATAAAACCCGGGAATTATATAATAAACGACACCGACACAATATCAGCCATGGAGCCAAACGATCTATACAAATATTTAGGATATAAGCAACTTAAAGGACTCGATCACACATCAATTAAACAAACACTTAATACAGAATATCGGAGGCGAATTAACGCAATTTTGCGCTTCACGAGTACAGATCCACTCCGACCGAACTTAGGCCTCGAATTCCACGGTTGCCTATGCACAAAAAGAATAGGGCGCTGGTGTGTGCCTTGGACTCGCTGCTTGAGAATATTTTTGAAAGCAGCGAGAACCTCGTTGATACGCACTCAATCCTGTATTGCGGGGCTGTTGCGGCATGTCGTATAGCAAACGTAAAGTTTACAAATAGTGACGTAGCTATGCGACCAAAGTCTGCTGCACCAGCTTGGCAATGCAGGATCGAGCGGCGTATTGATGAAGCCAGGGTACTCATCGGCAAACTATACTGCTTCAGGGAGGGCAATTCACGACCACGCGTGATGCGCTTTGTGAGGCGGGCATTTTCGGGGACTGAAATCAGTCCTCAGGAGTACATGTCCCGTATTACAGAGCGCATCGACTTCCTGAAGCAGAAAGTTTGTGCATGGGCGAACCGTATTCGACGGTATAAGAGGCGGGTTGATCGATACTCGCAGAATCGCATGTTCCAGAGCGATGAAAGGTGGGTATACAGAGCTTGGGAGCGACCTGAACAAAGTGTGACGGACGTGTGCAGACCGGACGATATCGCCACGAATACATTCTGGCGAAACATCTGGTCGGTGCCCGTCTGTCATGCCGAGGGTGGTTGGATGCGCGATGTCGAGCGCGTGTGTGAAGCTATACCACCAATGGAACTAATCAACATCACCCCATTGGATGTAGCCAAAGCAGTCCGTCCGTTACCGAACTGGAAATCTCCAGGACCGGACGGACTGCATAACTTCTGGCTCAAATGGTATAGCAGCTCACACGCGCTCCTGGCATCTCAATTCCAATCATCCTTAGAGTCTGGGTCGCTACCACAGTTTCTAACAACTGGCGTTACCCACCTGCTCCATAAGACAGGTAGTCCCGCGGAACCCAAGAATTATAGACCAATCACTTGTTTGTCGACGGTCTATAAACTTCTTACATCCATTCTGAGAGTGAAAATTAATGATCACATTGAGAATAACTCAATTATGTCCGCTTCTCAGAATGGATGTAGGAAAGGGTCCCGCGGCACTAAGGAGCTACTCCTCATAGACATGGCCATAAGCCAACAGGTTCGTCGATCCCGTAAGGATCTGTCGACATGTTGGATAGATTACAAGAAGGCCTATGACTCTGTGCCACATACATGGCTCATGAAGGTGCTGGAGTTGTACAAAATAGATGCAACTCTACGCGCCTTCCTTGAGTCATGTATGAGGCAATGGAAAACGGTCCTTCGATATCCAGGATGTCGACAGATTCAAGGGAATGATGAGCCTGTATGGATTAAACGGGGAATATTCCAGGGCGACAGTTTGAGTCCACTTTGGTTTTGCTTAGCTCTGAATCCTCTTAGCACACTGCTGGAGGATTCAGGCCTAGGCTATCGGTTGAGAAGAGGTGGTCAAGCCATATCTCACCTCCTTTACATGGATGATCTGAAACTCTTTGCCCCCAACAATTTGCGACTGATGGAGCTACTGAAGGTAACTGAAAACTTCAGTAGTGCCATCAGGATGGAATTTGGTGTGGACAAATGTGCAGTCATGCATGTAAAGAAAGGGGAGATTATGGAATCTGAGAGAATTCAACTCTCGGATTCCATACAGGTTAGATCCCTCAGCTCGACCGAAACCTACAAGTATTTGGGTATGTCGGAAGCGTTGGGCATTAATGTTGCTGACATGAAGCAATCGCTGAAGGAGCGCTTCTTTGGCCGCCTGAAAAAGGTTTTAAACAGCCTTTTGTCGGGCGGAAATAAGGTGCGCGCCTTCAACGGTTGGGTCATGCCGGTATTAATGTACTCTTTCGGCATACTCAAATGGACTCAAACCGAACTCGACGCCCTGGACAGGAGAGTCCGTACACTGCTGACTGCAAACCGGATGCATCACCCACGATCGTCGGTGATGAGACTGTACATCCCGCGGAAGTGTGGAGGTCGAGGCTTTTTAAATGCTAAGACTCTGCACAACCGCGAGATGTGCAGTCTCAGAGAATATTTTCTCAAAGTCGATGTGGGTATGCACCGAGATGTGGTCGCAGTGGACAAGGGACTCACCCCGTTGTCCATGGCTAAAGAGAACTGGCGCAAACCTGTAATACTTACTACAGATGACCGCAAGGAGGTATGGAAAGGCAAGGAGCTTCACGGGCGCTTCTATCGGGCTCTTTATGGGTCCGACGTAGATTTCCCAGCGTCCGTGGCCTGGCTACGTTTCGGTGATCTCTTCGGAGAAACTGAAGGTTTTGTTTGTGCAATTATGGACGAAGTTATCTTGACGAACAACTACCGGAGGCATATTATGAAGGACGGGACGGTTGACGTGTGTCGGGCATGTCACCGTCCGGGTGAGTCCATCAGACATATTATCTCTGGTTGTTCTCGTCTGGCTAACGGCGAGTACTTGCACAGGCATAACCAAGTGGCCAGGATTATTCACCAGCAACTTGCTTTGAAATACCAACTTGTGGATTCTGAGGTACCGTATTACAAGTATGTGCCCGACCCAGTTCTCGAAAATGACCATGTCACGTTGTACTGGGATCGGTCTATCATCACTGATAGGACTATCGTCGCTAATAAGCCCGATATAGTGGTGATAGACCGATTAGCGCGCCGCACAATGATAATCGATGTTACCATTCCACATGACGAGAACCTCGTGAAAGCTGAGAAAGAGAAACAAATCAAGTATCTTGACTTAGCACACGAGGTTGTCGACATGTGGAATATGGACTCGGCTGTCATTGTGCCGATGGTCGTTACGGCCAATGGCCTGATGGCCAAAAGCTTCGACGACCATCTGTCGAAGCTGGCGTTGCGCAGTTGGATAAAGGGCCTGATACAGAAGGCAGTACTCCTCGATACGGCTCGTATTGTGAGGAGGTTCCTTTCTCTGAAGCCCTAACCACCGGTAGCTTGGACCTCGCTCCCGACACCGGCGGACTACTATTTTTTATATTTTTAAATGTTTTTTTATGTATTGTTTTTATAGAAATATTTAAAAATGTAAAATATATGTATAAAAATGAATAAAGAGAATAATAATAATAATAATAATAATTTATTAATGCTTTAGTTAACATAAGGGTTTTGTGTTTGGAGCCTCCTTTTAAGCAAATAATGCCTGTGTTAGGAGACTCCGCTCTTCCATAATATAGCAATAATAATTAACACTAGAATTACCAGTAGATAGTTAAAAATAACAAAAAATAATAATAAAGAAGATGTTGAGTGTTTCTCGAGTGTGAATACGTGTGCGTAGTAAACTGAGGGAGGTAGTGTGTGTGAGGGTTGAGTGTGAGGTGTGAGAGTATAAGTGAAGGTGTGTGATGGTGAGTGTCTGCGTGTGTAAGTGAGTGTGTGAAAGTGAGTGTGAAAGTGTGAGTATTTGTGCAAGTGTTAGCGTATGTGCTCTAGAAGTGCCTCTGTATCATCATAAGAAAGTGTCTTAATCCAGTTAGTTAGTGTTTTCTTACATTCAGTACTTGTTTTATTGTATAAGTCAATTTTTTTGTTTATTTTGTTGTACAGTTTAGCTGACCGTTTATTGAATTGCCTGGTGGCAAATATGGTTTTAGTCTGTGGGATTTGTGCAACAATGTCAGCCCTTCTTCTCTGCAGCAAAACTGGATCGTAGAGAAGAGTTTTATGTTTTTTTAAAACTGTTTGTATTATGTACAGCTTTCTTACTGAAAGAAGATCAGTATCTTTGTATAAGATCTCAGTGGGATATCTTTTGTTTTTAAAGTACATGATTTTTATTAGTGCTCTTTGGGCTCGCTCTACATCTATAAAATTGGTTTTCACCGCTCCTCCCCAAACAGGAATACAGTATATCAAAACAGACTGAACCAGAGCCATATAGATCTCGTTAAGTACATTTCTGGGGGGGTCTCGATTACTAGTGAAATCTTTTGGTACAATATACCGAAGTGTCCTAAAGATCCAACTCAATCTCCTAATCCTATTTGTGACCTGTTCAAGATGTGGATACCAGGATTGCCGTTGATCAACAATCACGCCAAGATATTTGGTCTGTGTAACTTTGCTTACACAGATATATAATACCTATGGCACATGATACTTCGATGATTCAAAATATGTCAAATAATGCATAAGGCAAAAAAGACGTCGGTCAATAGTTTTCAGTAAAATGAAATTCATACAAAACAATTCGGAAAAGTAATCGATTCCCAAAATAATTTTACATGACATAAAAACCACATGGGCATTGGGCACTTATGAATTATTTGACATGGCATAAAACATACATGAGCATTGGGCTCTAATCAATCATTTTACATAACATGAAACTTACATGGGCATTGGGCACTAATAAATTATTTTACATAACATGAAACCTACATGGGCATTCGGCACTAATAAATTATTTTACATAACATGAAACCTACATGGGCATTCGGCACTAATAAATTATTTTACATAACATGAAACCTACATGGGCATTCGGCACTAATAAATTATTTTACATAACATGAAACCTACATGGGCATTCGGCACTAATAAATTATTTTACATAACATGAAACCTACATGGGCATTGGGCACTAATAAAACTTTAGAAGCTAGTGCACGATGACAGAAAAATAAGAAATCTATTTTTCCGACTGTAAGTTTTGCAAAGAATATTGGACACTATGCCTTTTTAAATCGATAAAAATTGACAGTGATAAGATGCATCAAAGTTGTAGGAACTGGTGATGTCACTTGTTAGTAAAAAGTGTACCAATGTATGACGTCACGCTCGACCAGAATCTTAAAGAAGTTTTCCTGGGACTGGAAGTATGAGCGGTTAAGATTCACTGATTCAAGATACCAGAACAATTAAGATGTTTCCGAGGCTGGAATTATTATTTAAAAAATCACGCCGCATCATGGCTCATTGGACCCGACCAAAAAGGTGAAAAAGAACGCTAAGCGAAAACAACCGCGGGGCACAACTAACAACTATTTTAACTTTCACGTTTATAATTTAGGATAATCTACACATTTAAATTTATTTCTGGAGCCAGTTCTAAAGTTTACGCAGACGAAGTCGCGGGCAGAAGCTAATTAAAAACATGCAGAGACTTCACATTCTGGGACACGTATTCAAAACCACTCTAGAGAACATAACAGTGTAGTCTTTTTAACCCAAAGGTTAACTGGTAGAAAAAGCCGTGTTGCATTAAGTGCCCCCATGTACCACTTTTGTACATATAGTTTAAATAAATAAACATGCAAAGCTGCTAAGTGATAATCAAAATACTTTTCATGCGAGCGAAACCGCGCGCAGAAGTTAGTGATTTTATATAACAGTGTTAATAGGACGGCTTGTGACGACACATCAGTGATGTGGGGCTGTCAACAAGTACGTAGTTGTAAAAAACAAAAATGAAAAACAAAACACTGTGATTACGTGTGTATGACCACAGGTGAAAGTTGTCCATGAAGATGAGTAGTTACAATGACCCTTTAAGAGGATTGCAGTTATTCCTAATTACACCTCGTATAAGCTCGGCACCGGATCGTCCACTAGGTGTCACCCAGCGTAGACGGGTGTGCGCAGCATCCCTGCGGCATGCTGTGGCACCGGCCGATCCCGCAGTATGCGCGGCGACGGGATGTGATGCCGGTGTGCGGTGCCGGATCGATGAGCGTGGGTAGACCTTCAGCTAGGTGAAAACTAACCGTAATGAGCGAATCCGCAAATGCTTGGCGGACGTTCGCGAAGACTGGAGCGAGGCTGGCGCAGCGCGGCTACGGTCGCGACCAGCAGCAGCCCCGCAAGCCCCGAGCGGGTCGCCATCATATGATCCTGGGTATGGGAGCGGGCAGCAGCAAGCTGCTCGCACCACTCTGCCTAGCTAACAGTAAGACGCTCCACTACATTGCTGACTTATTATTACCAAACATATTATTATTATTCTATATTATTCTGTACATGTTCGGCAGAATGCTTTCTATTCAAACAATAAAATTGCTCTTAACTGTAACTAATTCGTGGAGCGAATTATGACTTGGGTACCTACACTATGCTTATTATTGTTGGTTGAAATGTGATGTAATTGATGTTTGGAACGAAATATTTATTTACCATATTATTTATCTAAGTATAATTGTATACGCAGCAATGCACGTTTACTCGTCATCTCCTGGTCACTATGGCTGGGAATGATGAACCTTCAGTATGCTAATCTGACGCACTACAATATTTCAAGATGGCGATTTTTTTTTTCAGGAAGTCGCTACGAGCTTGCATCACTTCTAAATCGTCAGTCTAAGAAATGGGAGCATCTGTAGGGTTCACTGAACAACCTTTCTGAAAATCTAACGGAAAAGAATAACACATTTTTTTATTGAGTAATGGGCTTGCTCTTGACCTCGATCACGCCTGATGGAAAGCGATAGATGAGGTCTATGATGGAGCGAGCGTGCCCAGAAGATGGCTGATTCTTTTTCACCCCTCCATCCAAATTGGCAGATTAATATATATTTCGTATCAGAAACATTTTGGAGCATGAAAAATATCAATATCTGAAATTGTAAAAAAAACAATGTCATTGAAATACTCAACAAGTATTTCAATGCCATTGATTTTTTTACAATTTTGAAAATCTGTAGACGCTTCCCCCACCGCTGAAAATGGACACATGATAGGACTATTTTTATTCTTCCAATCATCTAAACTACCTCTATCTAATTTTCAATAATATTTACTATCGTTTTAATCTGATTAATGTTATTTTCATATGATCATTGTTTATTTAAGAGCGTGCTAGTGTTAGAAAAGCGTGCATGACGTCAAAATATGGCGCCAGCGCAGGTTTGTTCAGTTAGTGTAGAAGCATAGTAGTAACCTATTACGCTAATTGTGTAAATGAACGAACAAATCAATGAGTTGTGTTTTCAGTTGCCTCTATTTCGTATTTCATTCGTATTCGTGGCATCTTTATTTCAGACGTATTTTTAACAATTAAACATGCTGAAACATTAAAAAGCATTTTATTATTTTATTTCACAAAGTGTAACAACAAATACCTACTGACATCTTTATCGAAAGAGGCAGCCCTGGCAATTCACAATAACCACGCGGCGCGGCAGCGCGGCGCGCAGTTACAAAGTAAAACTCATTTTACGCTTGTAAGGTTAGGTACATTTTCGTTCGCAGCATCTAGCGACTCGAAGGTGTAGGCTATTAAAGCAGTGGGCATTTTGTATGGAGTGATTCATCTGAAGCTGAAGGGGATGTTTGTTTGTTTGAACACGCTAATCTCTGGAACTACCAGTTGGATTGGGAAAATATCTTTTTATTATTTTTAAAAGCTTCTATTTAACTTGACTTGTACGTATGTTTACAAATCTTGCAAGTTTAATTTGACCCACTTCCCGGTATCCGATTGAGCTGAAATTTTGCATGCTGGTCCAAAACCGATGACAATGCATGTTAATCATAAACGTGACCTGATGCTGCTGCCAGGATCGGCTCTGTACGAGAGATCTCCGCAGCGGTAAATAGCAGGGACACGAAATTTTGAATACGTATTCGTTTGTGATAGGCAGTTGGTAGGCCCACCATGAAATAGATCCCACATCCAGGGTAGTCTTCGAACTAGGGAACTCCTCAATATTCAACTGGGACTTGAAATTTTGAATACGCATTCGTTTATGATAGGCAGTTGGTAGGCCCACCATGAAATAGATGCCACGTCCAGGGTTTTTTTTTATCTTTATTAAGGAGCTTGGTCACAATACTGACTATGTCGCTCCATCATAGCCAAATTTTGAGTATGAACTTATTTAAAATGATTGTAATATATTTTGTACAGAGTGCTAGCCTCGTCCGACATAGGTTTAGCTAACACTATATTTAAAGTACCGGTTCCAAACTTATTTTGGGAATGAAACAGATTTCTCCTGAGGCGTTCGCCCCGTTCACACTCCATCAAGATATGATGTACGTCCTCGATTATTTCACATTTCTCGCAATTTTGTGAAGGTGTGATACCCATGAGGAACGTAAACTTCCTCGATGGGATGTGACCGGATCGAAGCCTCATGGCAGTCACAATATCTTTTCTATTGAGTGAACAGTTATCTATCCAGGGAATTATTATAGGCTCAGGCTGAATGGTGTTGTACCAGATACCTTTTTCTCTTGATCTCACATCATGATATTCTTTCCAAAATTTATGACAATATTTTTTAACCCGATAGAAGTTATCTGAAAAAAATGGTACTGTGTTTAACAGAATACCTTCTAAACAGGCCCTCTGAGCAGAAACATCTACCATCTCATTGCCATGTATCCCGATATGTGACGGAATCCACTGCAGTATTACTAATTTAGATTAGTTTAAGGATATTAACATCATGACGGTATCTTGTCAATATATATATGAAAACATTGTGTACGTTAGAAAGAATCTCCATCTATTTAGTAAACGAGGCGACAGACATAATTATGTCAGAAATAGGGATCAACTAGTTCAACCAAGTTTCAGACTAGCTAAAGTAGCCTCATCTTTCATGGGGTACTGTTTAAAATGTTATAATAAAATACCTCCTAATATATTAGAACTGAATGAAACAAAATTTAAATCTTGTATCAAACGCACACTATGCAAGAAAGCATATTATAAGTTGGGGATTATATTGAAGATAATAATGCTTGGCTCAATGCCGGTCCAGCTCCAAAGTTACTAGGTCGCACAAACTAATCTTTTGGCATTTACAAACATTGTTGGACCCGTTGAAGACGAGAAGAGAGAAGAGTACTGTGAATCTTATATTACTTTTATTTATTTTTTAATTGACTTGACTGCCCTGGCGGTTGGGAGTGTCATGCTCACTCAAAAGCCTACCTGATAGTGGCGCATGTGTTGGGTCATTTGGCTCCCTTAAATATGGTTGAGCCGAATGGTGCTAGCGCGTGCGTCATGTTCGTGAACGGACGCCGTCAGTTTGGACTGGTCATCTCTCGGCTGCCACGGTTTATTTTAATGATTTGTTATTCGTGCATTCCTTTCTACATCGTTCTCACATATATGTTTGTATAATTTCAACAGGAATGATGTAACCATAAAATTGTAAAGAAAAATGATTTAACAGAGTCTCCGTGGAGTTTCTTGCACGTTCTTCTCCATAGAGATCTACGCTTTGGAACGTGCAAATAGCTTCATCTTTTTGACTGACCGACCTTGACAATTCAAAAGTGCCTGTGAATGGTTTATTTGAAATAAATAATTTGAATTTGAATTTAAGTTCTGTTGAAGTTCCAGAATCTGATGAATTATTGTGTAAGCTATCGGTGTTCCTCGAATAGTCGAGGTGCAGCGAGCCACATGTTATAAAGAACTCTTAGAGTCAGTCAGTATAAGAAATTTACTATGATTTAATGATTGAGTGTATGATAAAGCTTCACTAATTGCCAACAACTCAAGATACATAATAGATACGTTCGATTCAATACTAAAACCCATAGATATATTTTGTTGAGGGTCATATGAAGCTATTCCGGAATTATTATTGTCTTTGGAACCGTCTGTGAATATTTGATAAAAATTTGGATATTCTGTGTTCAAATATTGACAACACAAATCATTTAAAACCAATGGTTGGAATCGTCTTTTTGCCTGATTTACTCCGTTAATTCTAAAGTTTATATTTTTAGTAAAATCTATGTAACTGACCCAAGAGTAATACACAAACATCTCCAACCTCTGGCTGCAGTGTATTCGCAAGTCTTTAATGTACTCATGGCTTGAAATGAGCAAAGGCTTATTATTCTTTCTTTTCCACATAGGCATCTGAGGTAAAAAATCATCTAGTAAGTCAACAACTGTATGACTACATAACAACTACTTACACTTTGAATAAAATTTACCGGCTAAATAATTCCTTCGAATAAACAAAGGCTGGAGACTTAGGGCGGATTTCACCATTTCTAAAGCAAATCGCGTGTAAGAAAACTTACTTCTGCTTGAACATCAACATTGATCTCGATTTTCGTCTAACGGATTTCACCAGCCACATTTTGATTGCGTTCACGAGAGCCTTTTTTTTTTTTTTTTTTTTTTTTATTGGATGGGAAATCATCAAATGACCCCTCCCGCTCTGGGTGGAGCGGCAGGGAGTGTCAGACTTCTACTGACTAAAACCCACCCATGCTCCTCTTAGTGCCTTTTACGTTCCAGGGCCGCGGTAACTCTTTCGAACAAATCCGCAACCCTGGTAGGCTCTGGCCTTAACGGGCCCCGATCCATGCTGACGACTGCTGGCTTGGCGCGCGTAGAACACAGCGCGCCGTCAACCCGGGCCTGTTCTGATCGGACGGCGAGCTACCCATTGCTCGCCGTCCACAGGCATCAGTCACTGCGCCATGCTCAGGAGCATCAGTGCCTGGGCGGCGCAGTGGCTGACGTTCAACAGGAGGGGGTGAAATGGGGCCATTACTGGCACTCCATTTCAGCCCCCTCCGGAGCCCGTTGTAGGGGCTCTACTGCGGCTGTTGCAGTAGCAGCAGCCGCAGTGGAACCGGCTATGGCGGCGGAGGAGGAAGCGGCGGCAGTGGCGGCGGTCGCGGCGGTCGCGGCAGAGACGGCGGTGGCGGAGGGCTTTCTCCGATTTCCGGCTTTGGCGGGTGGGGCGCAGGCCCTACCCCCAGCCCAGTGGTCGGCCGGCTTGCCAGCTGCCGCACAGACTGCGCAGTGCGGCGCGGTGTCGCAGGAGCCGGCCCTGTGACCGGGCTGACCGCAGCGGAAGCATAGACCGCTGCGGTCCACCTCCGAGGTGCATTGAGCTCCAACATGGTGGCCCACCTGGCACCGGAAGCACCTCAGAGGTCGGGGTTCCAGCAGTTTGACCTGCGCGGAAACCCAACCCACCAAAAATCTTCGGCCCTCCGAGTTCACGAGAGCCTAGTCTCTTTGGCATAGAATGTAAATATTATCACATAAAACGCAATGCGTTTAGAATTGACATCATGCGGTAGCGACCTAGGTACTGCGATTATAAAACCAAAAAGTTTCAATTGATATCACTAAACGTAGCCGGTTACCAAAACTTTTATATGATTTCGACTTTGTTGTGTACTGTGTTAAGTATTATCCATGATTGTTACAGTCATTATTGTCACGAATATGATACTGTGCACCCATATTGTAATAATATGTATGTAGAGATTTCAGATTTATCTGGAAGTTTGATTACTTCAACCAGGTAGCCTTACTTTTGGTACCTATTGATCATCGGGTCGTTGTGTGCACTATCTAGACAGATAGTGCACACAATATAGTGGACCTGTCCAGGTTCACAAGTATCTATGAGGTGCTATCCTAAAGATTCCAATTCTGACATTGTCCCTACTCATAAGATCTAGACATTTCAATATAATTGTTGAGCCTATGGCTTGTCGGTGTTTCATCTCGAAATATGGCTAGGAAACACCGACCTCATAGTTATAGATAGGTAGGTACTTAGGAGAAAAAAATAACTCTCAAAATAAATGCTTATTAATTATTTATGTTTAAGTATAGTTTTATTATGGTTTTCACATACTTGCCTTTAACGTTATTAATTTTAAAATAGGTACAAAGTTTCCAACACACAGATCACTTTTATAAACATTATGGGTACCAATAATTGATTACCGATTTGTTACAACTATTTGACAAATCCCTCCAATTGTTATTATCTGATCAAATTCCTCCAAAACCAGCTGGGCTTAATCGCGATCAGTTTGAATTGGTGAAAATGGCCCTTAATTCACTACTCATAACATGAATCGGTGTAGATTTTATAAAGCTACCAATGATCCTTATCGCTTGGTTTTGGACTTTGTCGAGTTTAAACAAGTTTGAGTGACAGCTATCTCCATATAGAAAGCTAGCGTAGTCCATGCGACTTCGTATCAAAGAAATATAAGCGATTCTTAAGTGTTTCGGATGAACACCCCAGTTAGCTCCAGATAGAACTTTAAGGACATTGAGAAATCTGGCTGTTTTTTGATAGGTTTCATTTATATGTTTGGCCCACCTTAGAGGCGATCCAGCCAAAGGCCCAAATATTTTACATTTTCTACTACCTGCAAAATTGAGTTGTTGATTTTAAGAACGCCTATTTCATTAGTTTTACCTTTCTTAAAAATACAAGTTTTAGTTTTTGTTGATGAAATCTCTAAACCGATATCAGCAAGGAGTTTGGCAAGTAATAGGTATCAGATTATTTTCAATTGAGTAAACAACAAAATCATCAGCTTATTGTGAAACATGGACATGATCGGAACTAATTTTTTTACACAAATCTATAGTAGCTATATTAAACAGTAGCGGTGAGAGGATCGCCTTGTGCTAAACCCCTTCCCGTTGTTCTTACCATACGTAGGTCGTTTACTTTAAAATTTAAATATCTTTCACGCAGAAACTCCCAAAGGTATAAACAAATCTTATTTCCTACGCCCAGCCGATCCAATGTTAGCAAAAGTTGAGTTATATCTGCATTATTATAGGCATTATCGATGTCTATGAAACAACCGACCATGACACAATTGTTACAAAAACCTTTTTGTATTCTAGTAACTAAAAGACTTAAATTATCGAAACAAGATCTACACTTTCTAAAACCTAAAGTGGTGTCGGCAAACAGACATTTACTTTCAAAATACCACTCTAATCTTTTTTGAATAACTGAGTGGAAAATTTTACATATACACGTATTATTGTCTCTTCCGGGCTTAGGAATAGGAATTACACCTATTTCCCGCCACTGATTCGGTACTATACCTAAGGAAAGGAATGTATTATATAAGGATAATAATATAGATTTAGCATTATCTGGAAGATATTTAATCATGCAAAACGATATTTCATCATTTCCTGGACTGGTATCTTTGGATTTAATGCTGTTATTGAGTTCTACTAAAGTTATTTGCGAATCTAATTTTGAATTTTGAGACTTAAACAATGGTTGACAAGCAGGGACATTATCAGAAGTCAAAGTATGTAGAAGAAGACTAGCTTTCTCATTATCAAACCTGTTATCCATTTAATTTTTCGCCAAAGGTCATTAATAGAAGTATTTTCATTCAAAGAAGAACAAAGTTCCCGCCAGGAATTATTTTGAGCACATCAGGTTACCGACATAGCCCGAAGGATCGCCAAATTGAAGTGGCAGTGGGCAGGGCACATTGCTCGCAGAACAGATGGTCGATGGGGCCGAAAAGTTATGGAGTGGCGACCGCGTACCGGAAGACGCAGTATTGGAAGGCCTCCCCACAAGGTGGACCGATGACCTGGTGAGGGTCGTGGGTAATCGATGGATGCGAGACGCACAGGACCGGTTGTTGTGACGACACTTGGGGGAGGCCTATGTCCAGCAGTGGACGTCTTTCGGCTGATATGATGATGATGATGATGATGACATCTTAAAAGTCTTTGAGATTCTTGTATTTTATTTTGAAGTGATATTAAATTTGTAGGAGTAGGGTTACGCCTAAATACCGCCAAAGCTAAACGTCGGAGTGCCACCGACATTCAAAGTTCTTCATTCCAATAAGGTTTTGGGTCAAACTTACTACTAGGATTTAAACATATTTTAATACTAGCTGCTACCCGTGACTTCGTCCGCGTGGAATCCTGTTTTTATTATGGTTAATTTATCTTTTTGGTATAATATATTAGTCTCCCATCACAGGCAGTTGTAAAATAAATAAATAAATAGTAGTAAGATTATAGAGTAAGAAGTCTAAATAGTAATTTTGTTTGTTTCATCATCATATTAGCCGAAAGACGTTCACTACCTACTGGACATAGGCCTCCCCCAAGTTTCGCGACAACAAACTGATTAATAAATTACATCAAAACACTTTTTTTTTGTTTTAAGTGGAACTTATTAAAAAAGTGATTATTTATATTTAAGAAAAATGAAAAATTTTAAAAAATATATTATTCCTATTTATCAATACAATAAAAAAGAAATCCAAACCAATGTTTTGACAGTTCAACACCATTTTCCATAGATGTGATGTGCGTTGTGCATTTGATCTCATTTTAAGAATTGCGGTGTTAAGATTCTCCGCGGAAGAATGATTTTGAAGAATGACAATTTATTACAATCTTTATCACCAGGCGCGCGTTTTACATTTCCTAAGCTTAATAAGCTACAGTAACGCTAAGATGTACCATTTATTATTATAACACCCACGGACAGGTGGCGAAGCCCTGTGACAGCGGAGCTTCTAAGACAAAAAGAGTTGTCAAATCTCATGGGCACCATCTTGGATTTCGATTTTGACCCGGTGATCGTTATTAGCGACCCCGAAAACCATTTAAATGACACCCATGATGAAAAGTTGTCAAATCTCGTGAGCGCCATCTTGGATTTCCATTTTGACCCGGTAATCGTTATTGGCGACCCCGAAAACCATGAAAATGAAAACCATTACAAAAAGTGGTCAAATCTCGTAAGCGCCATCGTAGATTTCGATTTTGACCCGGTAATCGTTATTGGCGACCCCGGAAACCATGAAAATGACAACCATGATGAAAAGTTGTCAAATCTCGTGGGCGCCATCTTGGATTTAGATTTTGACCCGGTAATCGTTATTGGCGACCCCGGAAACCATGAAAATATGACACCCATGATGAAAAGTTGTCAAATCTCGTGGGCGCCATCTTGGATTTGGATTTTGACCCGGTAATCGTTATTGGCGACCCCGAAAACCATGAAAATGACACCCATGATGAAAAGTTGTCAAATCTCGTGGGCGCCATATTGGATTTCGATTTTGACCCGGTAATCGTTATTGGCGACCCCGAAAACCATGAAAATATGACACCCATGATGAAAAGTTGTCAAATCTCGTGGGCGCCATCTTGGATTTCGATGTTGACCCGGTAATCGTTATTGGCGACCCCGGAAACCATGAAAATGACAACCATGATGAAAAGTTGTCAAATCTCGTGGGCACCATCTTGGATTTAGATTTTGACCCGGTAATCGTTATTGGCGACCCCGAAAACCATGAAAATATGACACCCATGATGAAAAGTTGTCAAATCTCGTGGGCGCCATCTTGGATTTCGATGTTGACCCGGTAATCGTTATTGGCGACCCCGGAAACCATGAAAATGACAACCATGATGAAAAGTTGTCAAATCTCGTGGGCACCATCTTGGATTTCGATTTTGGCCCGGTAATCGTTATTGGCGACCCCGAAAATATGACATCCATGATGAAAAGTTGTCAAATCTCGTGGGCACCATCTTGTATTTGGATTTTGACCCGGTAATCGTTATTGGCGACCCCGAAAACCACGAAAATGACACCCATGATGAAAAGTTGGCAAATCTCGTCTAATAAAAATAAAATAAACATCTTCTAAACTTACAGACTTACACTTAAAAGCTAAATTAAACATCTACAGGTATCTTAAATCGAACAGTGCGTCCTGACCGAGTGGTAACGGGTTGCTCAATGACAGCTGGCTCCGGTGCTGGTGATGTTAGAGGCGCTGGCCGTGGCGGAGATGGAAAGCTGATTAGTTTCTGTGAGGTTGACGTGGGTTTCAAGCGATCTTTCGTACTGCACCTATCTACTGGGCCCACTGTTTCATCGATAACCTGAAGATGGCTGAAGATGGCTGAAGATTTACAGACTTATATTGGACCAACTATTAGGTCCTGAAGAATATTATATTGTTACGAATAATTTCTACTTGTCTAGTGTTTACATAATTAGTAATGTTACAAATAAAAATATTAATTTAAAGTCGTTTGGCATATCTTCATGATTAAAGGCTTACACAGAAAGTGGCCGCTGAGATGCTACAGATAAAAAAAAACTTATTTATAGTCATAACCTCTTTAATGTTGGCACTGTAGGTATTTTAAAAATTGAAAATGCGAATGTATTACCTAAACATTGATGTTAAGTATGTTGGAAATCTAAACATAAACAAAAACACAAAAGAAAATCAAAACCTATAAAAACACCTGCATAAGGCGGGGTTCGAACGCACGCATCACTATATGAAAGTCCGGTGATTAATCGCCTTGGCTGATTTTACTTGTTAGGACAATTCAAAATTTGCGTTCCTATCAGTACTGAGGTTACCAATGGCTACGATTTAAATCATGCCATAAAATTTTTCTTTAAATGCCCGTTACTTTTTTTCCTGGCCACCAATTTAATTGAAACAAAGACTAAATGTTGCTCAGAGCTAACCCACATGTAACTGTACAGTCTCCAAGTAAATCTGTACAGTATTTTCAGAGATTAGCGTTAACAGACAGACAGACAGACAGACAAGAAAATCTGAAAAATCTTTTTTTGTGCAGTATGTTCCTTTTTCATCGTCCCCAACCCATTTTTGGTAAATTTGTTTAATGTACAGACACAAACTTTCTACTGTTTTATTATATCGAGGGGTGAAAGGCTATTTGTTTGAAGCGACATTTTACGAACTTTACAGGAGAGCCATTTAAAGATTCAAAATTTGGAAAAAAAATCTTTATAAAAAAACTGCTGCTCTTACTTTAATGGGGATTGGGGATCTTTATTGCAAAAAAAATTCTTTATGTTTTGGTGTAATTTTCAATTTAAAAAAAGTTGTGAGTTCCAAGATAAATGTCGCTTAATACAAAATGATCTGTATCGCCTTACTTTTAGGGTAAAGAATAATGATTCAACTTCCAACATTGTCACTAATCAGCAGCAGGCAAAATGGTTTAAGCGACCTTACGGTGCTTAAGCAGTAGAAAGCAAAATGATTGAATCGACGTTACTCAATGATAGTAGGAATAGGCTTTTTTGTTTAACTACCAATTGGGTTTTGATACCAATACAGGCAAGTTGACGTAAGCAACGATGAACATTCTTTATGAGTCGTTTGAAGTCTCATGTTTTAATAGGATTTTATAAAACATGGTTGTTGATACAAGATAATAATGACAGATTTATAGTAAGGAGGTTGTACTCGTAGTACTGAAATGCGTTATTATGTCAGGAATAAATAAAAAAGTTCTGTTAATTAGAAAATCTTTTATTAACGTACGTATCTTTAACTTAATCAGTCATATTGAGATCGTAAGTATCCTTATATCTTTAACTTTTAAGTACTTAGTTACTGAAGTGGATAAATGTACCTACTTAGTAAGTAAGGTTTAATTAAGTAAGAAACCTATTGTGTAGAGAGTGTGAAATAAAAGCTTGTCATGTAGGTACAGACGTGTTTCTACTGAGCTCCATACTTCATGGGTACTCGCAGGGTGGGTCACCATGAACTATGAAACCAAATAGAAACATGACTGTACATGATAAGCGTTTATTTCACATTCTCTACACAATAGGTTACAATGTTGTTTACTTCCTGAGTACATTTATCCACTTCATTACTATTAAGAAAATTAACTTTTTAATTAACAAAGTAACTGAATATAGCTCTAATAGATCACAATAGAAAATAATCATAATTTTTGTTTGTACCATTACAAAAAAAGCACAAAAATGAAACATAACAAATTACGTAGGAACTTTTTCAAATAGGTAGGACAAGTTCTACCTTATTTCTATTTTGTAATTACTGCTGCTGGAACAGCTGACGCATTTATAAAAATAATTAGAAAGCAAAATATTAGGAAAAATGTAAAATAAAACATACATTATAGATTTAGATAAGCATTATTACCAAATCCATTATCTAATCTAATTCCTCCGTCTCATCTTCAATATCAGTATCCACTAGTTGGTCTTTACTGTTGTTGGTTTGCAAATTTAAGTACTCAGTATGAAACATTTTTGGAAAAACGTTAGTGTCACAAAGTTTCTTAAGATCGTTGTATTTAGGTTTAGTAATTGCTAACAAAGATTTATATTTGAGATTTAGACTCTTAGGTTTAGCATTTATTGGTATTTTTCTTCCAGGGCATCATTCTTCATAGTATACTTAATTTTTATTTCATTTGGAGAAGATTTTTTAAATGTCGCCGTTCGTATTTTGCTAATTTTTCCAACCAGGTTTCCCTTGAAATATTTATCGGAGAACTCTTCAAAGTTTTTGAAGTCAGTGTGTGTTAGATTTTCGACATAATAAGGCGCCGGCTCTTTTCGGGCTAGTTGGCACACTGTTGCCCACTGAGAAGGAGCCCACACTATCGTATTTCGCACGGAGTGCTCCCTTTCAAACTCGATTGTTATGACATTAACGCTGTTCTGCTTTTCCTAAAAATACAATAAATGTGATTATAGTTTGTCAACATAATTGTGTGGCATTAAAACTTAAATTAAAAAACCTGAACAAACCTGTTCATCGTTAATTGTTATTTCCGGATCACTGTTACATTTGCTATCATTTAAAATACATAAATCTTTGCTTTGGTTATGGTAAGACAAGCTTCCGAAGAGTGTTACTGAAGATCTCCTTTTCGTAATGGGCTGTAACGATTGTTTTTTTTTTCATTTTCATCACTTAGGCGTTCAATCTTGTTTTTCAAATATTGTAGTCGTTTTGGCTCCATTGTGAGCTAAAAAATTAAGTAAACATAAATATCAATACATAACTACTACTACTTACAGGCGTTAATAAGAGAGAACTGATGAATAAAACAACATACATAGGAACTTACGAATAGCCGCACGTCACTGGTAACAAAACCAGTAGATATAGTATAAGCTGGCCTGTTATTCTATACCTAGCTAGTGAATTGTATACTTTTAAATTTAAGAATACACTATAAAATTATTCAGTAACCGCGTGCCTATATTTAAACATACCGTTATTCATCTATTAAGTAGGTAGGTACTTACTATGTTAATTATGTACCAATACTTTCGATAAACAATACACAAACATTAGCAATCTACTAGTTACACTATAACATAATTAATTTATTAATTAATAGACACAATATTTTAGTAACATTGACTAGAGTCAAGAGCAAACCCATCACTAATAAAAAAAAAATAAAAAAAAGTAAAAATACTTACAAGCTTATTCTATTCGTTCTTATCCCAAATCACTACAGCGCGCGTCCTGTCTCCCGACACACTCACGACTGGCTGATGCGCCCGCGCGGGGCGGGACGGTAATAATAATGCCGTGGTTTACGAAAACTATGCCAACATTTATTTGTTTTAAATGCCATAAAATGTTCTTGTCGTATTAAAATTGGATGGTTTAAAAGACAAACTATTTATAATATCATACAGGAATAAATGATTTTAATCTAACCACTTGATATTAGGTTTATCTTAAGTGACGTATTTTGAAAATGTAGATACTAACAAACTGTTCAAGCGACTAACAAACACTGTTTTAAGAACAGAAATATTGTTTGAAGCTCCAAACAGAGTGCAAAACAGTTGCAGCGAAAAGGGTTGAACCGACGTGTCTTATTGAATTTGGTTGACGGCAAATTGGTTTAAGCGACATTGCGTAGTACTAGTAGTGGAAAGCAAAATGTATGAAGGGACTTTTCATCTTAAGTTAGCCATATCGAAAAACGCTTTATCTGCCATTCAACTGAAATTTTAGGACCAGATTAACGGCTTAAGCTTCGATTCTCTGTTTTTGTATACAGCTTAAATGAAGTTCTAAAAAAATATAGCAAATGTGATGTCGGATCATACATCATGTTTGAGAATTATGTACCAAAATTGCATTGTCTTAAGCGCCAAAAAAGTGCTCAGAATTGTACGAAACTCGGCTCATCCGACGCAGAAAAAAACGCTGATTCCGAATATGTATATGTCGGAGACGGATATTAATACCGACCAATAACGAAACGAAGCACGAGTTCCGGTAGATGGCAGCACCGTCGCCGTCTTACAACTAACTTCGTGCTACAACAGAGCCTACCTAGTGGAGGGGTGTCGGACCAAGACGGAGATTCCATTGGGTCGTCTTGGAGACAAGTTCTCCACAAAGCTAGGAACTGTTCCTCACGTTTCGTTGTACGGTGTGATTTAATTTGTGATTTGTGTTCAGTGTATTAAATCTTGTTGTGTAATTCGTTGTCTCATTGCTCGATTACCCATTTTATACGCCCACTATGTCGGATCATGATGCTAATAATGCGGCCTCTCCGTCATCAGACGTGGGATCTAATCGAGCAAATGAAAAAATACGTGGCGATAACCTAGATACCGCACAGTGGCGAAGGATGTTTGAAATGCAGAACGAGCAAATGCGCGCACTTATACAAGCACTAAACGTACCGCGGTGGTATGTTTGGTCGAGAATGCAGTGTTGTGCAGTACAGCATATTTTTGACCATAAGTAAGGCGACGAAGAGCTTTGCGCCTACATGCCGGTCGTACCTAGATAGGTTACCTATCTGTGTTCAACGTGGGACCAATTCAAGGAAAATTCCGAGGTCAAAATTTCTTCTTGTCGACTTTTATGCGACTACCCTCATCAACCTGAAAAATGAAAAACCAGTCCAGAACGGAGGCGAACAGCTTCATAACAGCTGGCCAGGTCAAGGAGAAGTGCGTGAATGTCCGTGAGGTTCTTTTCGTCAATCTGGTGAGCCATTTTCGTTTTGTTATTGCTGTGAAGCAGAGGTACTCGTTGGTTTATTTTTCTATTTTGTTTACGAGTAAACATTTTAATGGTGTGGAGACTGATTTACAAAGGGCTACGATCTCATGAACGGCGATTATCGAAGTTTGATAATTGGTTTGTAGCTTTAATGCTCTCTATGCTAAAGTGAGGTTGTTATTTTCATGTTGACTATCGCTTTACTGTAAACAGTGTAGTTGTAGTTTAGGCTTTGGCATTTTAAATAATGCTAATGAAGCGGTAATATTCTGCTATCGCACGTTGAGTAATGAAGTGCAGTGCCAGTTCAGAGCTATTGTTGTTAAGACATAAGAGCGATACCTATTATTTAATAGTCACAACATTACACCGTACCCACTTTATTGAGAATTAAGATAATTGCAAAAGCAATATTTTGATTTATGATCACCAACTATAACCAGACTTTGCCCACTGCTGGGCAAAGGCCTCTTTCTTGTGTCAATGTTCTGATTAGTTTTAGATTTTGATTGACTTTGATAATGTGGTTACTACGCTAACCTGAAACCATTATGTCCACCACAGCTTTGATTGGACTTGTACTCTCGCAGTGTTTCTCAGTTTCAGATATCGTATATCGGTGGATGAAGCCAGCAGGAGGCTAGCGGTCCGCATTCTGCTATAATTGCTGTGCAGCTGCAATTCCTGAGCGGTTCTGAGCGTGACAGACCGAAGGTCAGCAAGCAGTTTTCAGGCTGCAATAGCCGAGCATCATGTCAACATCTGTGGGGACAAGAGCATTCAAGGCTGACTGGAATATCGAGTGAGTCGCTTCCATTTAACTTTGATTGTGACTTTCAAAGCTTGAAAGTTGTTTACATCAATTCAGTGATTGAATTGATAGTGCTTGGTAATTTTTACATACTTTGTACAAAGCGAGTACCTAAAGAATTTTACCATTGACAGATATTGCATGGTAAGGTTGCCACAACGTCATGTTTCGACTTTAGACGTTTTTAGTGAAAAATTGGAACTAGGCTTTTGTGTTAACGTGTTGGGGACAGTTTTCCTTTTATAACAACAGTTAGTTTTGATTAAAACTTTACGAGTACAGAGAATTTTGAGCTATTACAATGTCAAAATAGGTACCTACGTAAGTTAATGCGGATGAGATTAAAATAAGATTGATTGATTAGTCACAGGGATGACTGAATCATTGAGGTCACATTGTTGACTGACTGATAATTTGGAGTCACAGGGATGACTACCATTGAACACTTTTACTTTTACATCGAGTTGTAAGTTCTGAACTATTTTGGGTGAGCTCATGGAAGGGTGAAAAAAAAAGATGCCAAAGTCATGTACCAGTCAAAGTTGATGGTAGAAGTTAGAGATGTCACAGTGGTGACAAGCAAGCCGAGGCGGGGAACACGCGAGTAGGGTTCTCTGTTGTGACCGTAGTGGTTGTGGTCCACATGTGTGTGGAGGCACGTATTTCGAGAGCAATGGTGTGATTGCTGCTCGTGGTCTATAGTGACCGTGGATCGGCTATGAGAGCCGTGGTGTAAGAGTTGTTTACTTGTGTGAGTGGTTCCCCGAGGCTTTGTTGTGATTAAGGTGATTATTGTTGTGGATAACGATGGTACATGGCTATGGGTGACTCTGTGTTACTTTAAAATAAAGAACGTAACCAAGCTAAGCTTGACCCTAAATTTAAAGGACCATTTAAAGTTGTAGAAGTGTTAGATGGCGATCGTTATATATTGAGAGCTTTAAATCACGCACTTACAAGTAGGTACGCGCATGATAGGTTAAGGAGAGTGCCTGAGGACCAAATACCCCTTGAAGTAGAAGAGTTTGAGTTGAGTGATAGTGGTGAATCTTAGTTCGGCTGGTCGGACCGTACCAGTAGCCATTTCGTAGCCGTAGTCCGTTAGAAGTCGGTATTTGCTTTATGTAATCCGTGGATGCGCGGTGCGCGGGTGGCTCTGGCGGAGGTCGGGTCTTGCGAAGACCAAAGAGTCCGTGGGACTCGGCATTCAAGGGAATGCAATAGTGTGTGAGGGCTTAGTGAAAAGCCACAGGCCACGAATTTGATTCACACTTGGTGTTATTGTTTTGTGATAACTTTAACGATAACTGCTAATGGCATGTTGATATGACATTGGTACTTGGTCTCTCATGCATTCCTAGTTAATACAATTGTTACTTAACTTAATTTTAGATTTAAATGATTAATTTGATAAAGGATTAAGGTAAATTTTAAATGATTATGATGAAAGTTTGTTTTTAGTTTCTTTTTTTAAGCCTTAGAGAACTAAGGGAGCTTAAAACTTTAACCGTCTTAAAACTTTCTGTCAGGAGTGACCGAACGATATACTGTGCTACGTTATCCTTGTTACAGAATAAACACACGGGGTCGTGTGTCGGCGCAGGATGGCCGTGTCGGAGACGGATATTAATACCGACCAATAACGAAACGAAGCACGAGTTCCGGTAGATGGCAGCACCGTCGCCGTCTTACAACTAACTTCGTGCTACAACAGAGCCTACCTAGTGGAGGGGTGTCGGACCAAGACGGAGATTCCATTGGGTCGTCTTGGAGACAAGTTCTCCACAAAGCTAGGAACTGTTCCTCACGTTTCGTTGTACGGTGTGATTTAATTTGTGATTTGTGTTCAGTGTATTAAATCTTGTTGTGTAATTCGTTGTCTCATTGCTCGATTACCCATTTTATACGCCCACTATGTCGGATCATGATGCTAATAATGCGGCCTCTCCGTCATATATAACTCAATATCGCCCAAAATGTCGCTTCAAACAAATAGCCTTTCACCCCTCGATATGTATAGATGATAGACCACATTGATGAGGAAGGCTAAAGGCTATACGTGAACAGGAAAATCCTACGCGAACGGGAAAAAACGGGACATGCGCGTACAAAGTCGCGGGCAAAAGCTAGTGAGATATAAACAAGGAAATTAGATTAAAAAATATTTTTATAATGTGCAAATGAACCTCTTCCACTTGACCTAGTTCCTCAGTATAAACAACCCTACATTCCAACACCTATACCATCGTAGAATGACTGGATCACATTTTTTAGAACTATTCCAAAATAAAAAATCTGAATTACCAAGCTGTGACATACAAACGAAATCACACCATAAGGTTTCTTTCGCTGCAATTTTGTTACAGAATCCTAATAAATTTAAGTTATTATTATGTTAAAAGTCTTCGTTAAGAATAAAATAAATAATATAGACATATATTGTATTGAATCAGCGCGGCGTGTCACACTCATGGAGCTGTGCCAGGCAACTCACGGTAACGCCCAGAGCTGTGCTGGCTTCTACTGCAGAATCGGCGGCGGTTGTACTCCGGCTTTGAGTGGATTAGTCGTCGGTTGGGTTCCGGCTTTATTATCGGTTCGTCTTTCTCATCCTTCTCCTCACTAGATGACGACGACAATTCGGGCAATTGCTTTGTCTGCTTTGCTGTGGGGCTTGTTGAGGATGGCACTGGTTCAGTCAAGTTCTGGGCTCTATTCGGCAGTGCAAGCTGCATGTTTGGCTGTTCAAGGATCGTGTTTGGCTGTCCAGGTTGCATGTTTGGCTGTGCATACGGCATGTTTGGCTGTCCAGGCTGCATGTTTGGCTGTCCAGGCTGCTTGTTTGGCTTTCCAGGCTGCATGTTTGGCTGTCCAGGCTGCATGTTTGGCTGTCCAGGCTGCATGTTTGGCTGAGCAGGGAGCATGTTTAACTGTCCAGGCTGCATGTTTGACTGTCCAGGCTGCATGTTTGGCTGCTCAGGGAGCATGTTTACCCGTCCAGGCTGCATGTTTGGCTGTCTAGGCTGCATATTTGGCTGAGCATTCTGCATGTTTGGCTGTGCAGGGAGCATGTTTGACTGTCCAGGCTGCATGTTTGGCAATACAAACTGCATGTTTGGCTGCGCAGGGAGCATGTTTGGCTGTCCAGGAGGCATGTTTTCCTGTGCATACTGCATGTTTGGCTGAGCATACTGCATGTTGGGGCGTGCAGGAAGCATATTTGGCTGTGCAGGCCGCATGTTCAGCGACGCATCGACCGGTGGTGGTGGGTAGGGGACCACGCAGTACGCGGTGAGTTGCACGGTGGCATAACCCCCCGGGCAAGGAGCGCGGCGCACGGACAGGACGGCGCGGTCGGCGCGCACGCGCACGTCTGGCCACGCGCCGGAGTCGCACACCAGTGCCTCCCAGCCCACCGTCTGCCAGCCAGCGCGCACGCACTCTTCCGGTACCTGCAGCACCACTCACCATTATGATCGCCATAGCCATATTTTGACATAGCAAGCGACAAATCAGCATATTAAGTTTATTTATGAATTATTAGTTGTGCATGTTCCTTTAATACAAGCCAATTAGTAGTCCACTGCAAGCATTGCCCATTAATCACATAACAAGACATGCTTCTGAATTAAAAATCTTTTTACTACTTAAAGCTTATAGCTGTGGCAAGACTAGCTAGAGCTAATATCAGGATTAAATGTATGGATGTTTAATCCCACCCTTTTTCAACAATAAGTCTAACAACACACACAGTATAATCGCCACTGCCGTTACCGGACTGCTGCTTTATTTAAAGACTCATGAAATCGTAATCGTATGAGGTGCACAAGTTCAATACACGTATCATGCTTGTCAGGCTGTTTCCGTCCTCACTTATTCTCTGTTTGCATCATGCAGTTTCCGAGATACAGAAACCCTTGAGTAAGGATTGAGGGACCCCTTTGAATTGCTTTACCTATTATTGTTTTTGTTCTACAAATTTTTAAATCGGGTCCATAATTTTTCTTTAACTTCTACTAAATCTTGATAGCAATAGTTTTAGTCACGGTTCTCCCTCAATAATTACGCACATTAACGGCCACGGCCACCGATCTGTTGGTACTCACGGGGACGGCGACTTCCCAGTCGGGCGCGCCGGGAGTCAGGTACGTGACCGGCAGCTGAAACGGCAGCCCAACCAGGTAACCTGTTCCAGTAAAAACAAAGAAGTGTTGGGAAACATGCATTTCCATCTGTTCCATACTTTTTCATATTATAGCGAGAGTTTCACGTAGAGACTCACCGAGTGGTGTATTTAAAGGGGTTTGGGGTCCAGGACAAGTGCGTCTACAGTGTTCTGTGATGTGTAGCAGGAGTCTCACCTGAGTGCGCATAGGTGCAAGCGTCTTGCGCGCACGCCGCAAGCATCAGCAGCGCGCCGCACGCCAGCAGCGCCGCGCCCGCGCAGCGCGTCATGGCGCAGTGCCTTGCGCCACTTCGCACCAAGTGTACGCACACCGTCGACCTCATTACTTTTCTTGTTTGAAATACAATAAAAGACAATTTAAAGCCTATGCTTCTTATAAATGACCAGATTATCTCTGCTGTAATGAGAGCGCGTAACAAATATTGCTACTGAGAAGGTTCAATGTAAAACCATGTCAATTGGTTACTTGATACTAGGGATGCAACAGAACTTTGCCTCTGCAAGTGCGGAACTTCCGCAAGAAATTGTACCACCACATCCTCTCCGGAAGTTTTATTAAAATATTGTACCTAACATGTGTGCACTGACATTAAGGGGTCTCCGCATAGTTGTTTACTTAGTTTGTTTCGATCCAAGTTTTATTAAATCACGAAAAAGTTACATTATTTATCTGAACATAACTCGGAATTTAAAGTTTTTGATGAATATTGATAATCAAAGACCATACCATTTTCGATTTTTTTTATTTCAGCACCGGCACCGTGTCTGCGGAGGTCAAACACGCTTACATTGGAGGAAGAGAACACTAATATCGCAGGTGTGGGGTACTCATCTTACCGGTGGAGGACAGTCTGGTATCAGTGGTGGAGGACAATCTGGTATCGGTAGTGGAGGACAATCTGGTATTGGAGGTGGAGGACATTCTGGTGTCGGAGTTGGAGAACAATCCTGTAGCGGTGGTGAAGGACAGTCTGATATTGGTGGTGGTGGAAACTCAGGTTTCGGCGTTGCAGGACAGTCTGACGTCGGTGGTGTTGAATGTTCTGACGTCGGTGGTGTTGAATGTTCTGACGTCGGCGGTGTTATCGGCGGTGTTAAAGACGTCGGCGGCGACGGAGAATATGAGGCGCTTGGCGCGGCGTGGTAGTGTTGAGGTGCGAGGCGGCGCAGCATGGCGTGCAGCCGCTCTATGTCCTGCTGCTGCAGCAGCAGCTCGCGCCGTAGCTCCTCCAGTGACAGTAGTAGCGCCACTCGCCGCGACTCTTCATCCAACAGCTGCAGACCAATACACATCAAGCTTATGACAACAGCGGTGACTTCGGGGCTATCGACACAGTTAGTTAGATCGTGTTGATTAGTTTCTTTGTGGTGGTTCATAATTAAATATCTGGGCCACTTTATAGTTTCTGACGTTATCAAAGCAGACCCAGAGAAAATCTCTGCTATTTCATACCGTCAAGCGTCTAAAAACCTAAAGGAATTAATATCATTTTTATAAACCTCATCATGGTATCGGAGATTTATTCATAATTTTGCCGATATTGCTAGACCACTTACAAACCTAACGATGAAGAAAATAAGCTGGAAGTGGGGACGAGAGCAACAAGAATCATTTATGAAATTAAAAAATGCCTTAACTACGTCACCAGTATTAAAACAGGCAAGTGACAAATTACCCTTTGCTATCAAGACTGATGCCAGCCAGTATGCTATTGCCACAGCTTTAGTGCAGGGGTAGAGAGACAATGAGCACCCTGTTTAATACGCAAGTAGACTCTTAACAGAAGCTGAACGCAATTACAGTGTCACAGAAAAGGAAGCACTAGCCATAGTATGGGATATTTCAAAATGTGGCTATACAGCGTGTGACATCGACACACAAACGGATACCATGAGTTCAGGACATGATTCTGGAGCCCCCGCGTTCGAATTTTTCGTCGGCTTTTTCCTCATTTTTAAATTTTTTTCAGCTGTTTTTTTTTACTTTGGACTGTTCATAATCGTTACTCTTACCTAACCCAACGTGATTTTAATTTAAAAAACAATTAATTCACTACTTTCACTAAGAAGAGCAAATAAAACTAGTTAGGCATCTGCTCAGCTGTTTTGTAAAAAAGGTCAACGCATCCAGCCTACTTGTAACACACTAACCCGTGTGCATGTGTGTGTAGCGTCAAACATACTGTCTAGATAATACTGCCCATAAGAAAAAAATACGTATCTGCACAAAGCGGGGTAACCGATTTCCAACATTAACTAAATAACTTAAGGCCGGAAATAGGTTACTAAGTTTTGTGTCATTAAGACCCCTTTTTGTTTGGGGGCAGTTCGTAGCGCGGCGTCCTTTTGAACACAATGCCGCCAAAAGTCGGCGAAGTCAAAGGAATGTTTAAAAAAACATTTCTTTTACATTTAGCCGATTTTTATGTCAGTTTCTTGAAGACCTTGATAGCGAACGAGTGTGTTATTTTTACAAAATTCGGGAATTCGGGACGTGACGTGACGTGACGTGAGACAAAATAAGTTTTCGTTTGATACCTACCTAGCAAAACTAATTCTGTGTTTGTGTCTGTTATTGTTTGTTTTTGTGAGTGTGTTTTAAAAATATAATCTGGAGTTAACGATTACTACAGTGCCCAAGAATACGGTAACATGCTAATGTGTTATTTATGGCGAAGCACGAGCAAGCAAGTGGCAGCGGCCAGTTTGAATCCTATCTGTTTAGGGGTGAGTTAGCTAGTTCATTAGTTTATACCTACATCATTACCGGATCTCAATGTACATACTTAAAACCTTTTTTATCAATCCTTATAGGAATCGTGATTTAGAGAGACTAAGCTTAAGGCTCCTCCATTTCTCTTAACTTCTGCATAAACAAGTTCCTATCATCACTCCCTCAGAGACAAATTTAAAGAGATTAATATAATGACTGTGCCCTCTCAGTATATTTATGAGAATCTTTTGTATGCACATAAAAATATTAATCTATTTAAAAGATACAGTGATATCCATAACGTAAATACTAGGAACAAACACAATTTTGTCATTCCTAAAACCAGGCTCAAAAAAATAGGTGGTTCATTTAGATGCCAATGTATACGTTTTTATAATAAACTCCCTAGCCATATTCAAGACCTTAGTATGAATAAGTTCAAATTATTTATAAAACGTAAGCTATGCCAGAAAGCTTTTTACACAATTAAAGACTATCTTGAAGACAAAAAGGCTTGGGATTGAGCTGCTTCAATGATGTACATGGCCTAATGTTATATACCTTTTTAATTTTTAAAAATTGTCTTTTTTCTTTTTTTTAAGCTCTGTTGTATACTTTTCTCTCATCTCGTTGGTAAATTTTGACATGAATGTTTACTTTATTAAGTATTCTATTTTATTATTTTTGACATGGAATATTTACTTTGTAAAGTAATATATTTTATTTTTATTTTTTTCAATTTATTATGTTTGACATGAATACTTACTTTGTAAAGTATTATTTTTTTTATTATTATTATTATTTAACTCATTTTGTGAATATGGGGACCATGTGGGTTATTTTCTTCTTATTTTTCTCTTCTTTGAAATACTTCTTCTTTGAAGTATTTTTAACGAGGTCTGGCAGTTTGAGTACTTAAATGCGGCCTACACAAATGTCCTTTCTTTGGCATGTTCGTCGGTTCGTTGAGCTCCTTTATGGTTCTAAGTTGAGCTACGCGACTACTGACCAAAGCTTGCACTGACTGGACGGGTCCACTCAAATCTGTGTGGTTCTTTCCTCAAAAGACCATTTCAGACACTGATCTGCATGATCCTCATATCGTATTGTGAATGTGGGGACCATGCAGATCGCTATGATAGGGGTTCATTTCATGTTAGTCAACAATGTCTGGCAGTTTGAGATTTTTTTTATGCGGCCTACCCAAATGTCCTTACTTTGGTATTGTTCGTCAAATCGTTGAGCTCCTTAAAGTTCTAAGTTTGAGCTCCATAATAACTGACAAATGCTTGCACTGTCTGGACAGGTCCACTCAAATCTGTGTGGCACTTTCCTCAAAAGGCCACCTCAGACATTAACCTACATGGTTCTCGTATGATTTGACCAGTACAATTTGTATGGACTTCAAAAGAGACTGTGACCTCTGAGTTTGTTTCGGTGTTTCTTCTCAGGGTAGTCAGCTAGGAAACACCGGCCTCATCTAGCTTAAAATGACCAAAAAATATTGACGTGTAAAAGTGTTATGTTTAACCTACTTACAAAATAAATATCATTTATCATTTATCATTTATCAGTAGGTTAGATATTTCTGAGTGATTAAAATGCGTTTATGTGATATTATTGCAATCGGCGATATTCGTACCTGCATTCAAAGTGGGTTTAGTAGTTCACTAGATAATACCTACGTTACCGGATCTCAATGTACTTCTAAGCTTATCGAAATCCTTATCGGAATTGTGATTATGGGAGACTGAGCTTATGGCTCCTTTTTTTTCTCTTATCTTCTCCTTAAACATGTTCCTACCATCAGTCGGTAGGTATTTCTGAGTGATTAAAATGATTTTATGTGATATTATAGTTGTCGACAATACGCGATATGCGTAGGTACCTACATTAAAGCGCAGCGCGGCGGTGACACAGACCTGTGTCTGTGTGTTTGCAAGACGTGTAGATTTGAGGTTGAACAGACTTGAAGTAGGCACATTCCATAAAATCCTGGCTCAACCAAATGGTGATGATGCGAAGAGTCTGTTTAGGTTTATGGCCCAGATATGACCAATGTGTATTTAGGGTACGATGGGACTGACATACGCATTGCGATCATAAATGTCCCTAAATAAATAAAGAAAAAAAAAAAAAAAAAAAAAAAAAGACGTGTAGATGTAGACAGTGACGTACTACGTTAACCACGTACAACGCTCTCGCGCGTTTAGGTCGCGTTGTTCCCAATACATTGCGCGCTCAAAACTGACAATTTCTGTAACCGATCATTAGCGAGATTAATGATTTCTACAATTTGGTTAATGGCATTAAGTGTAGCCTTTTCGTGGAGTTTGCGTTACGATGTCCCTAACACCCTGTATAGAAGGATCAAAGTTCATTACTACATATTACAGATCACCAACCGTTAAAATGGTTAATGAAATGAAATGAATGATTGAATGATAAAGGTACATGATTTTTTAAATTACCTTAGTCTCATTCAGCTAGTTGCTACGCTGACTTACTTCACTGGTACGAGTGAGTCTCTGATCGCCCTTTTGTGTACAGACCTTAGGGTAAGTTACACGACAGTGGAGGCCTTCGGTTCGATTACTGGCCACTCCATTATAATCAGTGAATTTCATTTAGAGCGGGACAAATTAAGCCATTTGTGGCCAGTTTTAGGCCAATAAGAGATATACATTATGCAGGGCTATCAATGCGGATTGTTGAAATCAGACTTAGAGCATATTTGTGAATTAGCCGATGTAAATGACATGGTTGATAGTTTTAAAAATTGTATTATAGCAATGTTTGATGTCAATGCACCGATTAAAACTTGCACAATTAAGGAAGTAACGCATCTCTGGATCACGGACACCATTAAGCTTATGATGCGGTTGCGAGATGATGCACTAGCTAAATACAGGACGACTAAAGATGATATAAAAAAGTTTACTATAAACAGTTGAAATCCTTAGTGCAAAATTCTTTATTTAACGAAAAAACTGTAAACAGCACGGCACAATGTAAACAGCAAAATTAAGAATCCTAACTTATTGTGGAAGAACATTAAATGCATGTGCGCACCTACAAAACAAGTACATGAACTTCCATCACACTTTAGGAACCCAGACATGATTAATAACACGTTTTTGAAAGTCCCTGGTAACCCGCTAGCTAGCGCGTCATTTATGTCATTTTATGAGTCCATCAAAAACAGTGAAACTATTTTCACGCTCACTTCAGTGGACCAAAATGACATATTATTCCGCATTATTTTGGACCTAAAGTCTAACGCAGAAGGGTATGACAACATAACCTTAGATATGCTTACCCTAAGTACTTGTTCACGGCGGGTGCGGTCGTGGAGACGTGGCGAGTTTGTGTTCACATTGGCCGCCAGGCGTTTGCGCGAGTGTGACGTGTTGTCAGAGATTGTAAACATGGACGACGATTTTTTGTTTTTAACCGAAAATTCATATCTAAAGTGGGAGATGATAAAAATTAGAATTGATGTCCACGGAATTAATAAAGAAAGAGAACGGTACGGTGAATTTCATACTTTATACAATAATTTGAGGGAACATCCTTCAAGATTATTTGGATATTCCAGGATGACTGTCAACTGTTTTGATTACATATTGGATTCAATAAGGAGTGAGATTTCAAAACAAGACACTTTCTACCGTTTCTAGCGACTAGTTCATACTGGTTGAACTTACCTGACGTCGCGAGTGAATCGCGCGCTCCGCCGGCCGCTAGTTCGACGTGAACACACACAAGCATCTCACGCGTTTAGATATTGCCGGGAGCGGCGCGCGCGCGCCAGTCGCTAGCTTGCCCCCTACTTAGACCGCACGTGCGTTTCGTATTATGAACACTTGGATATTACGCCATATGTTTGATATTTCGTGACCGCGCCCGCGAGTCAACGCCAAATACATTGGCAGTTATAACTTATATTATTAATTACTCCATAAAGACAGTTTAGTTCCCCATACCAATGGAAAATTGCCACAGTTAGACCCTACCTAAGCACCCAAACCCTATAGAAGTTAAATACTTGCGGTCTATCAGTATTCTGCTTTGTCTGTCAAAGGTAATGGAGAAGGTGGTGTGCCGTCAACTGACTCGGTTTTTGGAAGAGAATGAAGTGTTACCTGACCTACAATCCAGTTTCAGAACACAGCGCAGTACTTCTACGGCGTTACTGGATGTTACTGACAACATTCTGGCTGCCCAAGATAAGAAGATAAGATAATGTGTACACTGATGGAGCTACTGGACTTTTCCCGTGTCTTTGATTGTATTAATGTCCCACTATTACTGTCAAAGTTAAATTGCTAGGGTTTTGACGACAATGCAATCTAGTGGTTCCGCAGCTACCTCAGTGACAGAAAACAACTCGTGGAATTACGTTTGGCAGACGGTACTATCTTGACTTCGGCTCTTTCTACTATAGAAAGAAGAGTTCCTAAAGGATCAAATTTTGGGTTCGATTATTTTTATACTGTACTGTGCAGATATTATAAAGTGCCTTCGGAAATGCAATACTACATGTAAGGCGACCACGTGCAACTGTACATTTCTTTCAAACCAGATGAATATGACAAAGCCATTAAGGACCTAAATGAAGACCTAGAAAGAATCGCCACCTGGTCAGAGAACAACAGCTGTTTGGCATTAAACCCATTAAAAACCAAATACATGCTGTTTGGTACGAAGCAGCAGTTAAAGCAGCTACCTGCAAGTATTACCTTGATTTTGATGGGTGAACGAGTAATTGAGGCACGGAGCCTTGGATAGTGTGTGGATAGCGGCCTTAGATTTGAGAAGCACGTTGCTGATTGCGTGAAAAATTGCTTCTTTCGCCTGAGAGTGCTGTACAAAATGAGGCCCTTCTTGTGCGAGAAGCTTCGCGAGCAGCTAGTCGAAACCCTTGTCCTATCTAAACTAAATTACGCCGATATACGGTTTACGACTACTACTACTACTCTACTACTCTCTGTATAAGTGTATCGGTACGAGCCATCGTACCGATACACTTATACAGAGAGTCCAAAATGCTCGTGCTCGTTTCTGTTATTCGGTTCCCCCTAGAAATCATGTCATCACCTTTCTAAACAGACACTTTATTCTTAAAATGAAGTCGAGACGCAAGTTACATTTAGCATGTCTACTTATTGGTGTTGTTCCTTGTTGTGTGAAAAAAAAAGAAAAAAATTTGATGGATGGACAACAAAAACAAGAAATAGTCACCCTAAATGTTTCTATTATATTGTTAGGATTTAAGTAAACATTACACAATTATTGTACTTAATGGATGTAATAAATGCGTTTTACATTTTATGATAAACGCATTTATTCTACAACTACCGCCTGCTTATTCGAATCATGTAACGGTCGGCGGGGGACGCGGGACTGTGCGCGTGTGGGTTATTTAAACGACGATACCTTTGCTGAGCACATAAGTGCGGTACGTTCGCGTGCTGCATTTGCTCTGGGTAGACTCCACTCCATGCTGAATGCACGCAGCAAGCTATCACTTAAATGTAAACTGCGCATCTACACTACGTGCATACGACCGATAATGACTTATGCGTGTGCTGTATTCGCACACACAAAGCCAAAGCAAATCCACAGGATGCAAGTAATCCAAAACAGATTTCTCCGAAAAGCCACGGGCGCCCCGTGGTATGTACGGAACGAACGACTTCATGTCGACCTTAAAATCCCGACACTAAAACAGTTTATGAAGCGCCTTACAAAGCGTTTCTTCGAATCCGCTGAAAAGCACCAAAACCCTTTGATTTCAAAGGTAACCCAGTACACTCCCTCTCGCATTAGTAAGATTCGCCGTCCTCGGCATACACTCGTCGAATCCGACGACGAGATCACAAAGATTCAGGAAAGCTGTAGGGAAACCAGCACCCTTAGAATAAACAGATACAGACCGCGTTCCGTATACCGACCTCGCCGCCGAGGTCCGTCGCGACGACCCACTCAAAACCCTCCCCGACTTTTGCAAACGAGCCAGCCCGCGCCGCTGAGCCTTTAGCTTTAATAACCCCTAATTAATGAAACGACCCAGCCTGATTGTCCCTTGTTGTCCCTAACTGATGCCGCTAAGCCGAGGTCGTATTCCACAGGGAATGCCCTTAGCGAGCGGTCAGTAGTTTTTAGCTTGTAGCTAGTTTTGTTGCCTTGGCTGGGGGCCTTAAATTCATTTGAGGCCACCACAGGTTAGTCCGGTTAAGCAGTTCATATCCCAAGTGTGTTAACTTGACAGTGGTCATACCTAAAAAAAAATAAAAAAAAACTGCGCAGGCCACTTGTTCCTGCGACGCCGAAGTGTAAAGACCATAAAGTATTATCGTGTTACTCTGTTGGAGCAAGACCAGGTCAGTTAATTATACCTACGTTTAATTTATTTTATTTTATTTTATTTTATTCATTTTAAGAAGGCTTACAGACTAATAACAGAATAATAGGTAACAAAAATATATAATTAAGTTGCTAATAACAAGCCTCCACAGATATTATAAAAAATTACGATTAACTAATGCCTAAAAGTTAAAGTTACGGTTTTTTTATTTTATTCTAGATTATACTTTGCTACATGTGTGTTTGAGTACCACCAGCCAGTGCTTCATTCGCAAAAAATGATTTGGCTAAAAGTTTTCTTGCTACGCTCGTCTTAGTGCAAAATAAGTCAATGTCATGCTCGTGAGATAATTCATTAAAGCAACGAGCGCTTCTCATAAGATAAGCATTACGCCTATAATTAGTAGAGGCAGAAGGCACACTCAGAAGAGGCCTCCGACGCAACCCAATAAGGTTAGTTCGAAATGCCAGTTTTGAAACGAGCTCAGAGCAGTCAGTTGAGCCATTCGCTATGTTAATCAAAAAACAAATATCATTGATGAGCCGCCTGTAATCAAGTGGTAGAAAATGGTACTTCTTGCAACGGTGCTCGTAATCTATAGATACTTGGTGCGCTGCTAATACTCAAATATCTGAGTGCTGTTGTTCATATTTTTAGTGCTTTAAGGCTGATGTAGTGTCATTTCTGGTGTTAATAATATTCTGTTGAATATATAGTGTTTTCTCTACAATAAATTGTTGAAAGATTATTCATACTCTCATTCCCTAGACTAAGTCCATGACCTATAGCTAATTAAGAATTCAGTACTTACGATAGGTACACTATCTTACATGACCTACTGGTAATTAATAGTTTAGTCGTTACAATATATATTTTTTTTCAGCCAACTAGCTGAATCCGCCGTTTCATGAAAAGTCTAGCATTTTCATTGAACTGTGACTTTTTATCAGCGACATAAGTCATTAAACGATATTCAACAAAAGATGTCACTTAAGTCGCTGAAAAATTGGCACATTTAAATGAAAAGGCTAGGCAACCAATTAAGTGGCTGATTAAGCTAATTGGCTGCGACATATACATAGCATCAGTGCTTATCGTAAATGTATTGTGTGTTTATAGGTTTGTGGGTAGTCTGCATTGTTTTGCATTATTCACTACTTATACATACGCAGTTATTAAATGACACTTACCTTCATCTATCCTTGTTACACTTTTTTTCGCCAATCATTTATTACTATTATATCTTCTCCGAAACAATTAGTTCAATTAACTCATTAAATTATATGGAATTAAGTATAATATATTTTCATTAAATATCGATTAACTACTTAGATGTCAGTGGTATGTATGTTATAATGCGGTCGACGGTCTGCGTCGCTGTGTGAGTGCGCCGTGCCGGGAAACAAAATAAGATATCACAGCAAAGTATTGAGTTGGGTTCTTGGTGGGGAACATTTTTGTCGTTGTTTCTGCGGCCGAATGGGTTAAAATTTCCACTATCATCCATCAATTTTTGGGGCGGGGAGAGGGGGGGATACCCCTGTACCATCTCCACCCCGTGGAACCCCATGGTTATTGAGATATCCATGGTTAAAGTTTTTGGGTTAGAATAAAATTTTCCACAAATGCCGTAAGTTTACAATCCAAATTAAGATCAAGAGCATCTTCAAGGTCAAGGTCAATCACTTCAAGGTCAAAATTAGTTAAAAATCGTGTCCCTTATCAAACTCCAACGTCTAAAATATCTTTAAGGTCCAGATCAAACATCTCTAAAACAATGTCGAAAAATAAAAATTGCTTGTATCATGCAAACAAGTTCAAGGTCATAGACCATCGCGGGGCTCCTATTTCCGTGTGGTTTAAAAAAAAATAACCACGAAGGGCCCTCCATCCCCTTCTAACCTAACCCATCCAAGTCGGGGTGCCCCCAGTTCCAGTGCTCGCTCCACTCGCTTTTGCATTCTGAGTCCTCTGCGGTGTTACCACTTCTTAATATACTTCGGTCGTAACATTGGTGGTTGGTGGTGTTAGGACGCGTGTTGCTGGTCCTAGTGATCTTTTTTCTGGTTGGCTCTTACGCTAACATTGTGATTCCTTGTTACTCTTATAGACTTTATACCTGTTGGTCCCTCCCAGTGGGCAGTTCTAGACAGAGACAGTGCTAATTCCATCAGTTTTAACTCAATTAAGTGAAAAAACACGAATTCTGATTGGACGTGATTTGAACCGGGCAGTGTCTGCGTGGAAGACTGCGCTCTAAACCACAGCGAAACGGAACGAGTGACGTATCTCGCCAAAAACAAAAACCACTATGAACAACGGACGCCAGCGGATCGGCTACGAGCTACACGCCTACGACGTCTGCTACGAGCTGCGCACTGACATCTGCTACGAGCTGCGCACTGACATCTGCTACGAGCTACGCACTGAGTATATCTGCTACGAACAACAACTTAGCGCTCAAGTTACGTCACAACCTACACTTATTGTTCCTGTGCCTTCGCTATGTATGAGTTAGGAATAACTTATATCTAATTTTCGTAGCACGTTGAAATTTACCTTCTATTAAATATTCTTCCTCGATATTTCGTTGCAACGCACTCCGCCAAATACTGCTTCCTCTACTATTGAGCACACGCAGTTAGATACCGATTTAAATCTACTAAGTGAGGTTTCCTACGTAAATACGACTAGATATAAGCGCCTCCGATCGGATTTGTCACCAAGAACGCATAATCTAGATTTCAAAGAAGAAATTATAGGCGTGCTGAATAATTAAAAAACCGAGTTAGATGCCAAGCTAAACGAAATATGTGATAAACAGAACTCGCTTATCACAAAAATTTCTTCAGATATCCGTGAATTAACCTCTCAAGTCCCACTTTTTTGTTTACACCTAAAGTCTATGTTGGGTTCTGTAATAACGATAACATCTAACTTATCTAAGTGGTTATTTAATGCAATTAGAAGCTCACTAAAATGTTTTTTTAGAGAACGTATGTTAATATGTACCAAAGTAAGGTTTTGATTATTTTTCCACGTCGCTATCCAATTGTCTATGCTGTTCACTATTGACGCATCGATTGTGTTATCACTAATTACGTCGATATCGTCTATTAACGCCGCGAATTTAATGAATAGTTAAAGCACAATAAAAACACTTTACTTGAGGACGGTAGGTTCACTTTTGGCTCAGCTTTCCATTGACGTCCGTCGAGTTGGGAGTTGATATTTTTATTACAGAAAGGTTACATTATTATAAGCACACACGCAAAGTTTCAACATGCGGAAACGCGTATTTTTGGAGAAAAAAAATATTGAAAATCAATTATTTTTGCAATATTGATGTCAATCCCTACCACAGATTATATAGAATTCTCACCATTTAACGTTTCGTTTTACCTACGGTTAAGGTGTCATACAATCGGTAACATTTTATTTTATATAAATGTATGTAAATTATTATATTTTGTACTCATTTCAATACTTTTCATGTACACATATATTTAACAGTTTATATTTCAGTTTATATTTAAATCACAGCATTATTTTCATTACGAGCTATTATAATTAAAATGTGTAGTGTTTAACTGTTTACCGGCTTGTGGAACGAAACGTAACGTTTATTTTAACAGTATCGACTATGGCAGATAACAAATAAAATAGGTTAGGTTCAACTTATGTCAAAGAACCGAATTGATTGACCCCGACTCAACCTGTTACGAGTCTGTCCTACCCCTAGAGTGTTTTATAGAACCGGAGGCGCGTAGGGAGCTCCGGCGAGGAAGAATGCCTGCGATTTGTTACGCAAGGGCGTAGAGGCTGCTCTTCCCGCAGCGCCGGAGACGTTGCAGTCTCAAAATAGATACAAAAATCCCTCAGAATCAGTCCCCTTATTTGCTCCCAAGGTCCCCCTGGTTTTTTACAATTATTATTAATTGTAATCCATAAAATGAGGAAAATATCATCAGAATTAAAAATAAAAAAAAACTCGAAAAGGGGGGGGCTCCGCGACTTTTCCTTTTAAGGGGGGATAGTACCCCTCCCCACACCCCTCCCGGTCCTACCACCCTTAATTCGACGGACGTCAATTATAATAGATAGTCGTACCAAAATTAAAAATTTAGAAAACTCGAAAAGGGGGGGCTCCGCACTTTTTCCTTTTAAGGGGGGGTAGTACCCCTCCCCCCCCGCCCTCCCCGACCCACTACCCTTAATTCGACGGACGTCAATGGAAAGTCGTACCTCACTTTTTAATAATCTCTTCGAGGTCGCTCTCTGCTCTCAACCATACTGACTTATCACCATCATTCTTTTTTGCCAGAATCTTTCCATTGGAGATCCAGACGTACTTCCATAGCCCATGCAATTGTTTCTTAGTATTCCACAACAACTCCTTAGTAGCTTTAGTAAGATCTTTGTTTATGAATACTTTATTTTGCACAGAACCTCCGGTGATGACATCGCTAGTGAACTTCTTCAAGTTGCGCCGCTGTGCGATCCAGGTGTCACGCTCATTGGCGCCGCTAGTGGTTGCTTTGAAGCCAATTAAGATTGGTGCTGGCTTACCGCTATCGGTACTCTGCTGACGACGTCGGCTGACCTAATCAATTTCCGTGCTGATCACGTTGATGAACTGGCCAGTTTTAGTAACCACTTTGCGCAGATTCTTTCCCGGCAGCTGTTCCACACCTACAATCTCGAGGTTATTTTTGCGCGAGGCCTGATCATATTCCTGAACCTTCTGTTCCAATGCAGAGTTACATTTCTCTAGAAATATAATCTTGTTATTTATGTTTGTGACGTTCTTTTTGAGCTCTGTTATTTTTTGTTTAGATTGCTCGTGTTCCTCGATAAGTGTATCATATTTATCCGAGAGCATACTCATACTGTTACTTATGGATTCGAGTTGACTTTTTAATGTGGGTATTCCACTGACCTTTTTCTGGATATCCTTCAGAATTTTCTCGAAATCCTTTTTATCTCGTCTTGTTCCTCATCATCGGTTCGAGAATCTGTTTCACAATTATTACAGTAGGTTCTACAGATACCTGCTCGAATATCTGCGAGAAGTCCTTTAATGCACCCTCTATGAAATGTTCCAAAACATCCTTGACACTGAAAGTGCGATCCATTTTTGGATAACACTTTGTTGCACTTAGCGCACTCCATTTGCAATAATATGTATTACACAAGGAATTAATTCTTATCGCGTAGGCAGGTATGCAGTATGTACGTAAACAAAATTAGGTATAACCGCAGAGCTCGGCGCATCGACTGTGACGCGCGCGCACTCGCTAGCGTTCCACGCGAGACTGACCTGCCCACCATCTCCAAGGTGTTCGAGTCACTGTTGCTGCGACCCCTCACCCCTCATATCACTCCAAGACTGGAACAGATCGGGTTTCCGGAGGAACATAGCACCTGCTGTCGGCAACGATGAATAAGAAGGAGTACGCGGTTGCAATATTCCTCGACATGGAGAAGGCCTTCGACCGCGTGTGGCACGACGGCCTTATCTACAAGTTGGCCACGTCCGATGCGCCCCGTCGCGTGGTAAAAGTGGTGCAATCCTTTCTGTCCAACAGGAGCTTCAGAGTGGTGGTCGACGGAGTGCTGTCCGGCCCCCGCCCGATAATGGCGGGTGTGCCGCAGGACAGCTCTGCTGCGTGTCGCTGGCGTCAATCCAGTGCTCTAGTCCCGCCTCCCAGCGGCCTACTCAAACAGTAACACTGCCCACCCCACACGCATCTCGGCGCACAACTTGTTTTTTTTTTATTAATGTTCAAAATATCTATTGCTGATTTACAATATATATGCTAAAAACCACAGAAGCCTTAGATATCTTATGTATAGTTAGTGAGTTCGGAATAATTATTTCCAATTGCTGTCAACAGTCTCGGACACCACGGCCTCTCATGCAGCCGTAGCGCTCGTCGCATAGCGCGGCACGCGAAATTTAACGACATCATCCGACGAGCTATTGTCACCGTCGGCGTTCCGGCTGTATTAGAACCCAATGGCCTGGCACGCGACGATGGCAAGAGACCGGACGGCATGTCATTATTTCCATGGAAGATGGGTAGACCATTAGTGCGGGACGCTACTTGTGTCGATACACTTGCGCCATCCCATCTTCCTAGCTCTTCGTGCTGCGCTGGCGCTGCCGCTGCGGCTGCGGAGAACCTCAAGCGGCGGAAATATCTACCTTGTAGGTAGTTATATTTTCGAGCTGTTTGGGGTTGAAACTCTCGGGTCGTGGGGTCCGAGTGCTCATTACTTGTTTAAAGATCTGTCAAGACGCTTAGTTGACACTTCGCGTGACCCTAGGGCTGGCTTTTACCTCGAACAAAGGATAAGCATTGCCATACAACGTGGCAATGCTGCCAGCCTTTTGGGTACATTACCAGTGGCCTGCGATGCGGAGGAATTTTTCGACGCCATGTTTTAGGTTACTTTTAGTTTTAGTTGAGTCTTTTATTTGTGTGTGTATATAGTTATAGTTGCAATAAACGATAATCTTTTAGTTACTAAACAAAAAAAAAAAAATATTTCCAATACAATTTCTACTAAAAAACAGGTGAGAAATTTACAAGGTTTACATTAGAAAAAAAAATTAAGTACTTAGTAGCACAAATGAAGATGGTAGTAAGTATATCAAACTAAAGAATATACTCATAATGTTTAATTTGCAAAAGATGCCCTAATACCCTAATCTCTTCAAAGTTAGAGTGAACAGGCTCCTTCTGGGTAAGCTCGCTCCATCGTAGACTTTGTCTCTGTCATCTTTGACATTGACTAGAGTCAAGAGCAAACCCATCTCTAGTAAAAAAATAAAATAAAAAAAAGTGCTTTTTTAATTCACTTTTTGCTTTTTTAGGGTTGCAGAGGTATTTATTTTGTATGTCCGCAGGTAGTTGGTTTATTATTTTTGGTAGTATGTAGGTGTATGTTCTCACACCGTATGTATTGTTGTATTTAGGCAATGTAAAAGTTTTCATGTTAGGTAAAGTTCTTAATTTAGGATGACGTGTTTTCTTAATTAATTTATTTATATTGCTATATTCATGTTTTAATATTGAAAGTTTGGTCATGTTTTGTATGGGCAATATGTTGCAATAATGAAATAGTTCAGAATAATCATTTTGGTATTTTGTTTTAATTTAAAGGGGTACAATATTTTTGAGAATTCGTTGCTGTAGTTTGTAAATTTTATCAAAGTTAGTTTTATAAGTTCTACCGTAGCTACTGAGTCCATAACTAATTATAGAGTCCGCCAGAGCTAGGTATAGTAGTCTTAAGGTTTTATATGGCATTTTATGTTTAAGTACGATTATTCGACCCACGATAGATCTTAGTCTATCACATAGGTAGTTAATGTGGGGGACCCAATTAAAATTGTAGTCGATTATAAGACCAATGTTGTGTTCTTTGACGAACTCCAATGATATACAGCTACATCTGTACCGGTACATACTGCATGAAGGCAGTCATGGTTATGCGCCTTGATGGAGGGAGTGGAAGTGGCTTTATTATGAAAAGAATGTATATGCATTGCTTTGGTTTTATCAGAATTTATGACGAGACCAACATCGTGCGACCATTTACACAATAAGTCAAAGTTAGTTTGAAGAAGACGCTCGGCCTTTTTAATATGTTTATCAGCTACCACACCTGCAGGTGTCATCAGCAACCCCCCCTAATACCGTTGCATTCTAATTCTTGAAAAAGTGTAATATATTTAAGTGTGTCGAAGGCTTTACTAAAATCAATAAAAAATATTAAAATATGTTTTTTTTTCATTAAGATATTATTATGTATTGACTTCGTTGCTAAATTGACACAAAAGTTGATCGGCGCTTCGGTCTCTTTGAAAGCCAAATTGCTTATGGTTTATTATTTTGTTCTCACTTATAAAATGGTTTATTTTATTTTACAAAATTGTATAGGCCTATTATATTGTAGTCTTTTAAGGATCCTTTTTTATGGATAGGACGAATAGTACCTATTTTTAATATGTCAGGGTAAGTGCAGGTTTTTAAACTAGTGTTAATACTGGAGAAATTTTTTGTGAAACATATTTTAAGTCGGAAACTCGTATTTCGTCATAGCCAGGACTTTTATTTTTATTTAGGTTGTGCTAAGTTAGTATAAGCAAGTTGCATACTGAACTCACACATTCATTTCTCCACAGGCGCTTAGACACACGCACCGAATATGGCAGCGTGGGCTCGCTATTCGGTGCATAAGGAGGAGGTTAAGGGATAGGATAGCCCAACAGTCCATCCCTAGGACCACTAATAGGTTTTGAGTCAGTCTAACTTTGTTTGCTAAAGTCTATCAAGTGTTTGAAGTAAAGTAAATAAACCCCTATCTGTCATCCAACGTTGGTTTTATTCCACCGCCACCATTATATTGACAGTTAATACTTTCAGTATTAAAGTGGTGGAGGTCGCTTTTCAAGGATTTGGAGATCCGTCTATTGAGCTGAAGTTATCCGGTATTTGTACGCATCGTCTAAAGACTGCAGAATCATATCCCGCCTCTCTTTTTTAGGGTTCCGTAGCCAAATGGCAAAAAACGGAACCCTTATGGATTCGTCATGTCTGTCTGTCTGTCTGTCCGTCGTATGCCACAGCCACTTTTTCCGAAACTATAAGAACTATACTGTTGAAACTTGGTAAGTAGATGTATTCTGTGAACCGCATTAATTTATTATTATTATTAAGAACTTTATTTCAGACCATCATCATAAAAAGATACAGATCCATAATTCTGCTAGTAAGTGCTTAATAACTATGTTAGTAAAAAAACATATAAACAAACCAAAACGCACTCAGATTGACAGGTGGAGTGCAACCCAGTGTTTAACAAACGTCCATCTGGCCTGCCCTCTATTACTTTTAGAATGCTGTTGGAGCTTGTTCGTATGCGGTGCAACAATGAAGCCGCCCTCTTTCTCATGATGGCTTGAAAACAATCAATCCGAGCTTCCAAGAACATGCCCGATGCACTGCAGTATCTCGGAAGCCCCAACAGCATCCTAAGAACATTATTATATTGTACACGAAGGGCATTAAGTGCCCTCTGTGTACAGCTGACCCACAGGGTGCACGAGTAAAACGATAGGCAGTATGCACGCAACATAGTACACTTCACCTCACTCGCGCACCTTTTAAACCTGCGAGCCAGCATGTTCCCCCGGACCGCCAACGCCCTACGTTCCCTCTCAACGTCTACGTCATCAGCTAGGTCCTCCGTGACCCAGTGGCCCAGGTACTTAACCTGCTTCACTCTGTTAAGTGGTACACAATTTAGTTCAACAGATAGGACAGTGTCGACTTTCATGTTCCGTGGTTGAAATACTACCAACTCACTTTTCTTCGCATTATACCTGAGCCCATAGGCCACGGCGTACTCCTTACATCTCCTAATGAGTTTCTGAAGACCGCTGATTGAAGGACTCAGGAGCACCATATCATCAGCATAGCTTAAATTGTTAATAAATATGCCATCAATTGTACAGCCGACTGAAGTGCTACTGAGACCCTCAATCAGCTCATTGATGTACAGGTTGAAGAGCCGAGAGGATGTTAAGCCACCCTGTCTCACACCACACTCCAACCTGTACTCATAAGACAAAACACGAGTCCACCTTACAACATTAACTTGATTGCTGTACCAGTTATCAAAAATATTAACGATCTCCACGGGGAGTGAGGTGGCCCTCAGCTTCTCCCAAAGATGTTCATAAGACACCATATCAAAAGCCTTTGACAAATCAAGGAAGCATCCATAAACTGGAGTCTTCCTGTCCGTATAGTACAGTAGTTAAGACACAAGATTGCCGTTTCCGTAGATAGTCCGGCTTTGAAACCGAACTGTGCATCACTAATTTTTGGTGTTTACATAATACTTGATCCAGCATACTGTCCAGCACCTTAGCTACAGTGGTGGCTAGCGAGATGGGTCTATAGTTTGAGCCATCCGAGGGGTCACCTGTCCTATTCTTGATTACTGGCACAACAATAGCTTTCGTGCACTCGTCCGGTATGTACGAGTGTCTCATACAAAAAGTGAAAAACATAGATAACACTCTAGGCAAATGTACATCAGCATGCCTCAGGTGCTCAATGCTAATTCCGTCATGTCCAGGGGACTTACCCCTCGTCATCTTACTGATAGTGGAAGCAACTTCTTTAGCAGAGAAGCTTACAGGTGGTAACGTAATCGACTTCCGACAATCAGCCTTGAGCACCCGCGGCGACACAGGCGGACGAACAGATGATCAACAAACATATTAGCAACTAGCACTTCGCCCGCGACTTCGTCCGCGTGGGGATAGTAGGTACTCCACAAACTGCAACGCCCCTATACATATCCCATTATAAAGGTTAGTTTTGGTAAATCAAGCACAACGATTCTCATTATTGGTTCAGTGCAACTGTTCACCCCGTTCAGCCCGTCAGGGGTTGATTATGCAAAAATTGTTAGGTACATGATCTGTTTCAATTATCCCACTTTTAGTTTGTTCGTAGACTTCCGACGTAAATTGAAGCAAGCTATAATTTCCTCCCCTAAAAACTTATTCACCCCTGCTTCACCCCTTATTATGTATGTACCTAGTTGATTTTCGAAAAATCCAAACATTTGTTATTCTTATTGTTTTATCCAAAACATTTAAATGCTGTGGTGTTTCAACTTCATCGGACCAAGCATTGATACGATTCTCCCCAGTTCGCTCAAGCCGCGACATTTTTTTTACTCCGAGCATGTTTATTACCGTCGTAACTTTTGAACGAAAGGTCCGATTTGAATGATTTAAAGTGTAATTTACACGGACATAATCAACCTTAATTATCAAACCATTTAAATGGATAAGGATTAATATCATGGTACTATAATCACCATTTTTTATTTTACCATGGGATTTGCTTGACTAATATTAACAAAAAGCGGTCATGGTGACTTATCCATAATAGTTAGACATATGGTATCGCGGACTTTTTTTTAGATATTGATAACTTCTATAAAACTGTAGTACTTCACTTTGCTCTATTGTCAATAGATTCCGCAGCGTACGCGATATAAGGATTTTTTCTCACACCTTGGGTCACATTATCGAAGTTTTCATACGGATCCCTAACTTTTTTGAAAATATTCTATAGCCTATGACCATCACCGATAATGTAGGATTCTACTGGTGAAAGAATTTTTCAAATCGGTCCAGTAGTTTCGGAGCCTATTCATTTCAAACAAACAAACAAACAAATCTTTCCTCTTTATAATATTAGTGTAGATATCACTCGACTCACCGAAGCTGTCAACGCTGAGAGGGGTGTACAGTCGTGGATTAAGCTTGCTGGTCTCCTTCCAAAAGCTTTTAAAGCTCTTCTTCGCATGCTGTGTAGCCAGAACGTCCATCTTTATCTGCTCAGCGTTATTCTGACACCATTTTAGTTTTGATTTAAAAATACGACGAGTCTCTGTCATTTTGTCGTACACTGGTCCAGTACGCGGTCTTCCCAGTGACAACCACAACTGAAACTGAACACGCGCTTCCTTATGACATGTGCTGGATAAACATGTCTGTTCCAGCCCACAACACACTTTTTATGGGATCGAAATTTAACGAACGCATGCAACGCGTGCTGAATAGTAAGCTAAGGCTAACGACATCCTTAGTGACCGACAATACGGCTTCCGCTGAAATCGGTCCACTGGGGACTTTCTAGCGTATGTCATTCACATCTGGAGTGAGGCCATCGAGAAACACGGGGAAGCACTTGCGGTCTCTCTTGACATCTCGAAAGCTTTCGATAGGGTCTGGCACGATAGCCTTATTGGTAAGCTTCCTTCCTTCGATCTACCCGCCGGAATGGGTGAATGGATTGCAGACTTCCTGAGGGATCGGTCTATCCGAGTGGTTATAGATGGCTGCTCGTCCAGACTGCTGGGTATTAATGCCAGCGTCCCTCAGGGGTCGGTGCTCTCGGCGACATTGTTCTTGCTACATATTAATGATCTGCTAAAACGCGACAGTACTGTTGCTGAGATATACGTGTCCAACGCACGAGCTGGTGGGTCGCACATCCGGTCTCTCCGAGAGGCTATGATTGAGCGCTTGAACTTGTCCTTACAGGCTGTCTCTGAGTTGGGCGATGCAAATCGCCCAAATAACCGACCAACTTGACCTTCTTGGTGTTACGTTAACATCTACCCTTAATTTGGGCCCATTCATAGAGGCAAAGGCTCAAGCGGCTGCGAAAAAGTTGGGAGTCCAACTTTTGGCAAAGGTGCGACAGTATTTCACGCCGGAACAGCTGCTTAAACTTTATCAAGCGCAAGTTCGATCATATATGGAGTACTGTTCTCATCTTTGGGACGGATCTGCCAGATACCAGCTTGATGCCCTTGAGTTAATTGAGAAACGAGCCAAGAGGATCATCGGCAACGATAGGCTCGTCAAGTCGAAGCTCCAAAGTCTCAAGTATCGACGCCGTGTTGCTAGCCTGTCGGTTTTCTATCGGTTGCATTTTGGGGAGTGTGCAACGAAATTGCATAGTTTGATTCCGCCTAGCCCGTTCCATCATCGGACCACAAGATGTACGGCGATGCGCCACCGGTACATGGTGGACATCCCACCCACACGCATAAAACGTTTTGGGAAAACATTCATTGTGCGTACAGCTAAGGAGTGGAATTCCTTGCCAGATTCTGTGTTTCCTGATAGCTACAACCTGGGAGTATTTAAGTCAAGAGTGAATAGGTTACTTCAAAGCAAGCGTGCTCCATCTTCGACCACATCATTGCTTACCATCAGGTGAGATAGTGGTCAAGCGCGTGCCTATCAATAATAATAAAAAAAAAGAAACACTTCCGAAATGGTAAAATGTGTGTGTCCCCCTGTATCTTCTAAAATAAGAAAATGATAAAACTAAAAAAATATATGATGTACATTCCCATTTAAACTTTCACCGAAAATTGGTTTGAACGAGAACTAGTAAGTAGTTTTTTTTTAATACGTCATAAATCGTTTACCTTTCATTCAATCAACTCAAATATAATTTTCACAGATGATGTATTTGTTGTTATAACAACAAATACTTAAATAAATAATGTACGGAACCCTTCGTGCGCGAGTCCGACTCGCACTAGGCCGGTTTTTTAATGAGCTTGAGAGTAGGATCAGAGAGCCTCTTGTTCTTATCTGTATGGCGAATTTTAAAGAACTTAGACCCGACCGTATGGACAGTTTCCTCGAATTCATCGTTGTATTCGTCAACGGAGCTCCCTAGGCACTCGAAACGATTTTGAACTTCGAGCTGAAAGCTTTCGGAGTTTTGGATCTGGATCTGTGCTGGACGAAGGGTAGAATTCATCAGTCGAGACCTTTCCAGCTTGATATTTAGGTTCAATATGCCTTTTACCATGCGATGATCACTTCCAGTTTTCACCGCCTTGATCACAGAGACATAATTGAAAATCTGCTTCTTCATCGACATGATGGAGTCAATCTCATTTTTAGTTGCACCATCGGGGCTCTACCAGGTCGACTTCCTGTGCTCACGATTTCTGAAGATGGAGTTCGTCATATAAAGGCCCTCCTTCTCCATAGAACTAACCTGGTGTCCCTGTGGTTCCGAAGTCCAAATCCAAATTGCCCCACTCGCAGCTTGTCACCGTCTCGTTTTCCATATTTGTCATACATGGTCTCTATTTCGTCGTTAAGATTTAGTCGTTATGAATAGGACATCGGCTATATCCATGGATGGTGACCCGTAATCAAAAAATTACTAACCCACTGATTTTGCAACAATCTGGCGGCAAAGGCAATCAAACAATACCTTATCTTCCTGTTTTTGCGCCTGTCTGTTCACTTCAAAGATAACGGTCAGTCCTCCGAGGCCGAACACTGCTACCTCACCTGCAACCAACAGTTATATTTTACTAGGTTCTGCCCGCAGCTTCACCCGCGTGAATGTCACGGATTATTCCAAAGAAACCTCACCGTAATCATCTAATCATAAACTCGTGTACTAAGTTTCACCCAAACATCAGACCAGATTTTAGGATTGGAATCTGTTATGTACAAGCAATAGCGATGCGCGGCCGCGCGATTGCTTACGCGCACGCGGCGCCGCGCAGCGCCCCGCACACCGCACCCCCACTCGCGAGTCCGCTCATGCTTGTTACGAAATAAAGCGTCAGTGCGTTCACAGCAGCCGTAGTTTTACTTGTGTCTCGTATCTAACAGTGGCGACGAGAGCGACCCACGCTATATCAAGATGGCCCAGTTTAGTTTCGGTATATTAAGTAATTTCGACCACACAGTGCACGAATGGCAGGCGTATAAAAGTCGCCTGCGGCAGTGGTTCGTGGCAAACGATATTTCAGAAAAAAACGACGCAACGGGTTCAAGACGGCGAGCAATTCTACTGAGCGCACTCGCCGACGGCACCTACCAGCTCGCAGCCGACTTGGCTTTGCCGAAACAGCTGGAGGAGGTGCCAGTAGAAGACATCTATGAGCTTCTAGACACTCACTTTTCCCCGACAAAGTGTGGATTCGGGGAGCGACACGCATTTTACGCGGCAACGCAGCAAACGGGTGAGACGCATGCGCAGTGGGCGGCAAGACTGCGTGGCCTCACAAAACATTGCAAGTTCGCCAACGTAGAAGAGGCATTGAGAGACCGTTTTGTGATGGGCATGTTGTCAGGTCCCGAGAGGGACAAACTGTTTACAAAGGACACGGATACCTTGACCCTGGCAAAGGCAGTGGAGTTGGCGCAGAGCGTACGGTGCGCGCGGGCAGGCGCCGCCGCCGGCGCTTCCACGACGGCGTCCATCACACAGCAAGAACATGCAGTGTTCAAGGTGCAGGGCAAGAGTGCGGGTTCCGATAAAGAACCAGTAATGGAGAAGTGTTCCGTGTGCGGTCGAAAGAACCATGCATCGTCTCAGTGCCGATTCGCGAACTTTACTTGTAGGAAGTGTAATACAAAGGGTCACTTACGTAGAATGTGCAAAGTAAAGTGTGTTGTGACCGGTGACGTGAGTGAGGAGGACGACGATGGTAAGGTTTTATGTTATAACATCACTTCAGAGCGGGGAGAACCCATGACAGAAATCGTGTCTATTAACGGCTCACAAATAAAGTTTGAGATTGATAGTGGATCGGCAGTAACGGTTATTTCCGAGAGTTTATATAACAAATGTTTTAGCAGTTTGCCCTTATTACCACCTAAGAAAAGGCTATTTACCTACACGGGCAGTAGTATTATGTGTCTCGGCATAGTTCGCCTACCGGTCACTTTTGGGCGGAGCACACATACACTAGATGCTTACGTGGTACGCAGCGAAGGCCCGCCATTGCTCGGAAGAGATTTTTTATCCCTATTTAAGTTAAAATTAGCACTTTGTAATTTCATAAATAATGAAACAAAAACCATCGATGGCTTGCATAATAGGTTCAAAGACGTATTTTCGGATAAATTAGGTAAATTTAATAAATTCAAGGTCAAATTACGGTTAAAAGATGATGCAGAGCCAATATTTTTCAAAGCATGTCCCATAGCTTTTGCTTTACGAGACAAGGTAGATAAAGAGATAGTCCGCCTTGTAAACTTAGGGATACTTAAACAGGTTGATCACTCTGAGTATGCATCACCTATAGTGCCAGTATTAAAACGCAATGGAAGTGTTAGGCTATGTGCAGACTATTCTGTAACCATTAATAAACAATTAATTGTAGAACAATACCCGTTACCTACAGTCCACGAGTTGTTTTCTAAATTGCACGGAGGTCAACAGTTCTCAAAGTTAGACCTGTCGATGGCCTATAATCAATTTGTTTTAGACGAAGACTCACAAAAGATTACATGCATAAATACTCATCGCGGATTGTTTCAGTATACACGTATGGTTTTTGGTTTAACCAGCGCACCGTCTATTTTTCAGCGCGCAATGGAAACCATATTATCTGGTATGGACGGTGTGTTATGTCTTTTAGACGATGTTCTTATCACAGCCGATGGACCGGGTTTACATTTACAAAGATTAACGGCAGTGTTACAGAGGCTGCAAGATGCAGGACTAACCTTGCAAAAAGAAAAGTGCGAATTTTTAAAAAATGAAATCAATTACTTAGGGTACGTAATAAACAAAGACGGTTTAAAAAAATCATCAGATAAAGTACTAGCAATTGAGAAATCCCCAGTGCCCACAGATGTAGGCAAACTTCAATCGTTTTTAGGATTAGTAAATTATTACCGTAATTTTGTACCTCAGGCGTCCGAAATTTTAAGTCCCCTATACGACCTGTTAAGAAAGGGTGTTAAATGGCATTGGACCGACGAACATCAAAGTGCGTTCGTCGAAATAAAAAAACATTTAACGTCGGATCAGGTGTTAGCGCATTTTGACCCAAATGCAAAGTTAATCCTCACCGTAGACGCTTCACCGAATGGGTTAGGTGCGATATTATCGCAAATTGATAAGGAAGGATGCGAGCGTCCTATTTCGTTTGCGTCTCGCACTCTAAACACAGCTGAAAAACGATATTCGCAGATTCAGAAAGAGGCAACGGCTATTATTTTCGGAGTTCGAAGATTCCATCAGTACTTATACGGTAAGTCAGACCCGTTCATCCTGCGCACCGATCACAAGCCTTTAATTTCAATTTTTGGACCGCACAAAGGTATACCGGAGGTTTCAGCGAACCGATTACAAAGATACGCGTTGTTCCTCAGCGCGTATAATTATAAAATCGAGTTCGTTCGTAGTGTAAATAATAGCGCGGATTATTTGTCCCGCGCAAGTCTTCCCGACGACGCGGACGATACGCGGTCGCGGTCAATGACCGCAAACAGCGCTCAGCACGCTGCCGCCGCGGCCTCCCCGATTGACCGCGCGTCCTATGTTCACTTCGTAATAGACGGATACATGCCAGTAACGCGGGACGAATTGCGCAAGGAAACTAGCCGAGATGTTAATTTGATGAAGGTGATTGATTTTATTTTTAAGGGTTGGCCTAGAAGCGTATCTGATGTGAATTTAAAACCGTTCCACATATGCAGGAATCAATTATCATATGAAGACGGCTGTGTTATGAGAGGGCATAAATTGATTTTACCAGAAAGTCTTCAAATGAAAATATTAAACGAACTCCATACTTCCCACCTGGGTATTGTAAAAACAAAGGCTGAAGCTCGTTCCCGTTTCTGGTTTCCGGGTATTGATAAAAAAATAGAAACTATGATCAACTCTTGTAGCGTTTGCATACATTTACGACCTACCCCTCCGCGCGCCCCGCTTGCACCCTGGCCATACCCCCCGCAACCATTCTACCGATTGCATATTGATTTTTTGGGACCGTTAGATAATAGACATTATTTAATTGTAGTAGATGCATACACGAAATGGGTGGAAGTTTACGAGATGTTTGGTTCAACGACCTCATCAGCTGCATTAGAAAAACTATACGAGTTTGTTTCAAGGTTCGGTTTACCTAATACAATTGTAAGCGATAACGGCACGGCTTTCACGTCACAGGAATTTAAACGGTTTTGTAGAATTAACGGGATTGAGCACGTGACGTCACCGCCCTATAATCCTGCGAGCAACGGCCAGGCCGAAAGTTATGTAAAGATCGCAAAAAAGGGCATAAAATCGTGTATTTTATCTAGTAACAGCCAAAAAGACACTAGGGTCAAACTTTTAAAATATCTTTTTGATTACCGGAACTCGGTACATTCAGTGACAGGGTTCTCTCCGGCTCAATTAGTTTTTGGACGTAAACTAAAATCAAGATTGGATCTATTGTCGCAAAAACCGCTGTCGTCACCCTCAAACGCATCACTGGACAGCACAGTAAAATCAAAACAGTGTTTGCAGTGTAAATACAATGGCGGCAAAAATAGACAAGTTTTTAAAAATGGAAACGAAGTATTATTCAAAAAATTTAGCAATACAGATAAGTTCACATGGTGCAGAGGCACAATAATAGACAAAATTGGCAGAGTTGTGTATTTGATTAACGATCATATAACAGGGAGTGTAGTGAAAAAACATAAAAATCAGATTGTGTTGTATAAGAGCAACGCCAATGTACAACAACGTTGGGATACTAGCAAAATAGACGATGATGGTGACTATGATGTACCACCAGCGGAACCACTGTGCCCCCAACTCGCGTCTCAAGCTGACGCCGCCGCCACGCGGGAGGTGGGGCAGGGTGCGAGTACGCCGCCAGCGGTGCCGGCATCGCCACCCGTATCTGTGCCGTCCGGCTCCAGCCGTCTCGATAGAGCTTTGCGTCAGCTTCCAAAGGTGGACTACAGAAGCCTTGCGCTAGGCAAGTGACCAGTGGATTGCATGTACCTAATATAATATTGTATAACTTGCTACCTTAGGTACTTGTTTCTTAACCTATTAAGACTCTGGTGTTACGTAGTGTTAACCTAATTTTAATTATGCATAAGGTACTCCATGTATGTAGTTGTAAGTTTTAGTTAGTATTATAATTTCGTATTATTATTATTATTCTTGTATCTTCGAAATATGGTGGGGAGATGTTATGTACAAGCAATAGCGATGCGCGGCCGCGCGATTGCTTACGCGCACGCGGCGCCGCGCAGCGCCCCGCACACCGCACCCCCACTCGCGAGTCCGCTCATGCTTGTTACGAAATAAAGCGTCAGTGCGTTCACAGCAGCCGTAGTTTTACTTGTGTCTCGTATCTAACAGAATCCATTTAATACCCAAGGAAAAACACAAACAGAAATGGTCCAAACAAACAAAATTTGCAGCAAATGCCTACCAAGTATGTCGGCGCCGGAGTTGAGCGCAGCCTGCTCGGAGAGCGGCGGCAGCTCGCGCGGTTGGCGCAGCGCCAACGTCCATAGGCGCAGGCGCAGCTGCAGCGTGTGAAACACGCGCCCCGTGCGCGCGCATACCGCGCGCCGGAACCAAGGGCGCTCCACCGCGATCCTCTGCACATACAACACACGTCACAACGACGCCTAGGCAAGGCACAATTCAACAAATTACAAATGTCAGTACAGGTAAGAGGGAGTAGTCTCAATCTACAGCTACCAGAAGTGGAATCGATCAAGCGGTGGACCTTGATCTTCTTAGCGACAGGCTTACTGAGCTGGCGCGCTAGCAACGTGCCCAGCCGAAACAGCGGGAACTGGCCTACAGGCGCCATGGCCCCGTGCGCCGGGCCGCACCACCTCCACCGAGTACTCCCTTGCTGGGCACTGCTGTTCATGCTCGGCAGGCGAGGTGGGTGCGGGCTCCGAGCTACCCAGCAGTGGTTCAGTAACAGTTTGGTCAAAGTATTTCATAAAGACATAACAAAAATAATACTATGGTGCGCATTATGTGTGAAACTTAGCAGTAGGTGCATTGATTTGATTGGTATTTTTGTTTGACCCGATTCGGGTATGCTAGAGTACTAGTGTTCTGTGTTTGTCAGACAGAGCATTTTGTTTGTCAGTGTTTCGGTCTATTGACAACTGACAACATAGACTTCTATTTTTGTTTATGGCAATGATGCCGATGTCGTCAATGTCATATGTGCTATGGAAAAACGTGTGAGACAACCGTAGACAGAGAACAATTTTTATTAAAATTTTGAGCAATAAAAACCTTGTTGTTGAGTTTTAAACAGTTACAAAATTTAAAAAATCAAAAATAAAAACAGATGTAAATAAAAGGGAATTATGCAATAACACATATAATATATAACTATAATTGAATGCCATTCGAATAAAAATCATCAAAGCACTAAGAAGCTTTGCTGAGAAGTGAGTTAGTCAAGCCGGGAAGTTGATGGGGACAGGGATTTTTAATTTAGGGAGATGTTTATACAAATCATGGGATGGGTTATTATTGGGGCAGTTAAAGAAAATGTGCTCCAAAGTACCTTCGTCCAACCCACATTCGCAAAGCGAGGAATCTCTGACCCGAATTTTATGAAGAAACACCGGAGAACAACAATGACCTATTCGGAGGCGACATACAGTGGAAATAACCTTTTTTGAGATCTTTTTATAGGGGAAAAACCATGGCTTAGGGGTAACGTTAGGCTGAATGGCACGATAAAAAGCGCCTTTACGTTTACTCGATTCTTGCCACTGCACCTGCCATGAAGACAACAAGCTCTTTCTGGGAAGGCTTAACAAATCATAGCCCTGGCATTGGAAATGTTTAAAATCAACCGATTGGGACGAAACTGCATCTTTAGCAAGCACATCAGCATATTCGTTTCCTCGTATGCCACAATGGCTTGGAATCCAAACTAAATGAACTGTTTTCTGATTCTGAGCACAAGAAAAGAGAGACTTTTTAATTTGTAGTAATATTGGACTGTGAAGTTTGCTTTTAAAAGGATTTTGCTTCAGAGCTTGCAAGCAGCTAAGAGAGTCTGTAAAAATGACACCGAGACTGATGCTATGGGCCTCTATAAAAATGCATGCTTCTAGAATGGCCACGCACTCGCCCGTAAATACTGACGATTGTACAGGGCATTTAAATTGCATAACAATTTTGGAGTTCTGGTAGTAAACCGCTGCACCAGTGCAGCTGGAATCCGATAATTTAGAAGCATCGGTGAAAAATCTCTCAAAATTTAACCATCACTCACCAACCTTCGCATTAAAAATTGAGTCCGCCGAAACTGACCTTTTCGAAATACCAATGTTAAAGTAGACCTCTGGTTTATAACAAATAACCCCATAATCAAAACTATAAATGGGGAGTTTAGGAAACTGAATAATATTTAAAAAATTACGGGTCCCCCGTAATTTTTTAAATACCGGTACGATTTTAGTAATAAAGGAACCTCTTTGTGACTCCAATAGGTAGATCTTCTGCATTCAGCATCTAAGTCATTCATTTTTTGTATAAGAGGGTGGTATGATTTGGGGATAACTCTAGCCCAGAATCTCGATGATAGATACTGCCTCCTCAGAGCCAGCGGAGGTTCAGCGCATTCTACCTGTAGAGCGTTAATTGGCGAGGACTTCATACAGCCGGAAATTATTTGAAGGCACTGAGCCTGAATTCGGTCCAGTCTTGACAAAGCGCCCTTGTTACAGGGAATCAATAAAAAGGATCCGTAGTCCAATATACTTCGAATAAGGGCATTGTACACCAGTTTCATGGTGTAAGGGTGGGCACCCCACCAGACACCGGCCAGCACTTTTAATATGGGGATAGCTCTCTCACATCTACTAACTAAATAATTTAAATGAGGTAAGCCAGTCAGTTTGGAATCTAAGAAAACGCCTAAAAATTTAACTTTTTGAACAAACGGTATACAATGACCTTGGGTATCCACTGAAATTTGTGGGATTAATTTCCTGCGGGAAAACACCACCACAGCGCTTTTAGGGGCAGACAGACTCAGCCCGTAAACATTAAGCCATTGGTTTAAAGAGTCCAGGGACACTCGAAGAGATGACGCAGCGTCGGCAATGGGGTTGGCAACTGTCAAAGTGGCGCTAGCATAGCTTTAACCAAAATGTAAGAATTTTCTATGAACATTTTGTATAACTAATTATTTTCACAATTCCAAAGATCTGTGAAGAACCCTTTTGTAAGGAAATAGGTGCGCATCAGTTTCCTAAAGATTCAGCAATGACAAAAAAGTGGCTAAAAACCATAAGGAGACAAAACTTCAAGCCGGAAAAAATTCGAGGTTATGTCGTAAACATTTTTGGAAACAGATTACCATATAACTAGTTTTTATACAGGTATGTCACATTAATTGTATTCTAAAAATATTCGGCATCATAATAAAAATGTGTTCTTTATCCTTTTTGGTTGTTTCAAGGCATTGAAAACAAGCACCGTTACCTGAAAAAATCAGCAGTCCCAACGTTGTTTCCCTGGACTACTAAAACTCTTTCTCAAGAAGCTCAAGCTCGAGAAGAGCAGTTATCAAACCGAAATATTAGAAAAGCACTCTTTGAAGAGATAAGACACATCAGCTGTGCAAACTACCAGTTCAGAAGATTTGTCTCTTCCCGATAATGTATATATTTCTTCTACCCAAGATGATGATTGAACGCAGCTCGTTGATTAATTTGTGTGATGAAGGTGATATTGTGAAGGTGTCATGGCTGATAGAGGATTTAATTTAATGTCCAGGACTTGTTTGCAGTGAAAAATGTGTCAATTAATATACCTGCTTTCTTGAAAGGCAGATCACAGTTGCCAGGTGATCAGAAACTTGCAAGTCAAAGAGTACACATAGAAAGATTAATATGCTTAACAAAAACTTATAAAATTTTCCAGACACCTTTAGTCTCATTTTATGTGGCATCCGAAATATTTTTTATATGATTAATGTTGTGTAATTTTAGAGTAAGGATTGTAAATAATAAAAAGAAATTCAAATAGTTATGTTTATTAGTTTTATTTTCACACCCTAATAAAATAACAAATAATACACTAAAGAAAACAAGAACAAAAAAATCTGAAAATCTTATCACAGGTATCCTAACCTACCTACAGCCTATTTATAATTAATTATGTTTTTTTAATTAATTAATAATTTTGGTATTTAAATATTTACTTAAAATAATTGTTAAAGAAGTTATCAACTTTTTCTAACATCTCAGAAATAAAGTCCTCATCTCTTATAGGGCCTACATATTATAGGGCCTTAAATGTATAAACAATCAAATTATAGAATGATCTATTAGTCCAGTATTGCTGATAATGTCCTGATACATGCTAGAGTGAGGAGGATCATCGTGCCCTTGAGTTCCTGTGTTTCTAAAGTAAACATTCCGGTCATACAGCTCTAATCTGTAAACAAAACAAGAGTTCAGTCTTGATAGAAAAAACTTAAAAAGCACTAGCTTGAAAGCTTACATTTTCGATAAAACGTTTTGTATCAAAGTACATTAGGTAAATGAGAACCAAGCTAGCAATCACTCTTTCAAAATCATGTATTTAGAAGGGAAAATTTGTGATTTATGGTTATAAGGTTATACCTGTCGACTAGGTCTGCTTTCCTTCCTCGTAAAGATGCACCTCGTTTCTTCAATTCAGCTTTCAACCCACTTATCCGCTATGTCGAATACATGTTTCGTTCACAACAGTTCTTTCAATATTATAAAAAAAACGCACTCAGCAAGTAAATCCAAAACACAACACAAACTTGACAGGTGAAAGCTATGCTAGCGCCATCTACCTAAAGCTTTCACCGGCCAACCCCATTGTTGGTAACATACAGAGCCAGGTCATCAGCATATTGCAAGATACGACATTCATTGTTAAGGCAGGCGCCAAGGTCAGCTGTTTACAAATTATATAGTAACGGACTGAGAACAGAGCCTTGGGGGAGGCCCTTCCATGATACCCTGACATCAAATTGTTCGCCTGGTACTCTTAAAACCAAAGATTGAGACATTAACAAACTACAAATGCACTGAACCATTCTCTCCGGTATTCTCATTTGTAGCAACTTTTGTTTGAGATAGGGGAGAAGGACATTGTCATACGCAGAGGAAATGTCTAAAAAGGCAGCGACAACGGATTCGCTTTTCGAGAAAGACGTGCGAATGTCTGAAACCAAAATCCCAACACTGTCCATTGTACTCAGCCCCTTTCTAAACCCGAATTGTGACTCAGGAAGCAGATTCCTAGATTCAACAATAAACTCCAATCGATTCTTAATAAGATGTTCCAGTAATTTTGCGAGAACGGATGACAAAGCTATTGGTCTGAAGCCGTTTGGGTCATCAGCTAGCTTGCCTGGTTTCAAAATGGGAATGATAACCTGGGTTTTCCATGAATCAGGGACCCAACCGTTATAGTATGAATAATTTAAAATAACTAAGAGATACTCTTTAGCTTTCAGACCTGCATGAGATAAAAAGGAATAGACAATGCCATCTATGCCAGGGGCTGAGTCACGGGTATGCTTATAATGGGGTTGGCCGGTGAAAGCTTTAGGTAGATGGCGCTAGCATAGCTTTCACCTGTCAAGTTTGTGTTGTGTTTTGGATAAACTTGTTGAGTGCGTTTTTTTATAATATTGAAAGAACTGTTGTGAACGAAACATGTATTCGACATGGCGGATGAAAGCTGAATTGAAGAAACGAGGTGCATCTTTACGAGGAAGGAAAGCAGACCTAGTCGACAGGTAAAACCTTATAACTATAAATCACAAATTTTCCCTTCTAAATACATGATTTTGAAAGAGTGATTGCTAGCTTGGTTCTCGTTTACCTAATGTACTTTGATACAAAACGTTTTATCGAAAGTAAAAGCTTTCAAGATAGTGCTTTTTAAGTTTTTTTTTATCAAGACTGAACTCTTGTTTTGTTTACAGATTAGAGCTGTATGACCGGAATGTTTACTTTGGAAACACAGGAACTCAAAGCCACGATGATCCTCCTCACTCTAGCATGTATCGGGACATAATCCGCAATACTGGCTCAGCTATACTGTACTAATAGATCATTCTATAATTTGATTGTTTATACATTTAAGGCCCTATATGTGATGAGGAATTTATTTCAAGATGTTAGAAAAAGTTGACAACTTCTTTAACAATTATTTTAAACAAGCAATTTTGAGTAAGTAAATATTTAAATACCCAAATTTTTATTTAATTAAAAAAACACATTATTATTATAAATAGGCTGTAGGTAGGTTAGGATACCTGTAATAAGATTTTCAGATTTTTTTGTTCTTGTTTTCTTTAGTGTATTATTTTTTATTTTATGAGGGTGTGAAAATAAAACTAATAAACATAACTATTTGAATTTCATTTTATTATTTACAATCCTTACTCTAAACATACACAACATCAATCATATAACAAATATTTTGGATGCCACATAAAATGAGACTAAAGGTGTCTGCAAAATTTTATAAGTTTTTGTTAAGCCTATTAATCTTTCTATGTGTACTCTTTGACTTGCAAGTTTCTGATCACGCGCGCTTTAATACAAAACCTGGCAACTGTGATCTGCCTTTCAAGAAAGTAGGTATATTAATTGACACATTTTTCACTGCAAACAAGTCCTGGACATTAAATTAAATCCTCTATCAGCCATGACACCATCACAATATCACCTTCATCACACAAATTAATCAATGAGCTGCGTTCAATCATCATCTTGGGTAGAAATATATACATTATCAGGAAGAGTCAAATCTTCTGAACTGGTAGTTTGCACAGCTGATGTGTCTATCTCATCAAAGAGTGCTTTTCTAATATTTCGGTTTGATAAGCGCTCTTCTCGAGCTTGAGCTTCTTGAGAAAGAGTAGTAGTCCAGAGAAACAATGTTGGGACTGCTGTTTTTTTCAGGTAACGATGCTTGTTTTCAATACCTAGAAACAACCAAAAAGGATAAAGTACACATTTTTATTATGATGACGAATATTTTTAGAATACAATTAATGTGACGTACCTGTATAAAAACTAGTTTTATGGTAATCTGTTTCCAAGAAATGTTTACGACATAACCTCGATTTTTTTCCGGCTTGAAGTTTTGTCTCCTTATGGCCTTTAGCCAGTTTTTTGTCATTGCTGAATCTTTAGGAAACTGATGCGCACCTATTTCCTTACAAAAAGGTACTTCACAGATCTTTGGAATTGTGAAAATAATTAGTTATTCAAAATGTTCATAGAAAATTCTTATATTTTGGTTAAAGCTATGCTAGCGCCACTTTGACAGTTGCCAACCCCATTATCACATAGACTTATAAATAGTGACAAGCACTAGTCTGTACATGGCAATGACATATAAATAGTATATTTTTTCTATCTCAATGGTACATGGTCCGTACGCGTCAACAATGTGACAGTATGCAAGGAGGACGTATATGTATAAATAATAGTAGCACAGTTTTAAGTTTAATGGTTAAGATTTACAAAATCTTCCCCATTACAAGGTAAAATTTGTGGCGCCCCACACGTATTATGATCTATTTACATTCTGTAGTACATCGAGGTGCTGAAGTGTTTGTATGAAAACGCCACCATGTCAGTCCGACTTCAGGATCAGACATCAGAACCTATCCTCCTGCAGCGGGGTGTGAGGCAGGGAGACGTAATTTCTCCGAAACTGTTCAAGGCCGCAATGGAGGACTTCTTCAAGGTTATGGACTGGAGAAGGCTAGGCATTAATTTCAATGGCGAGTACATCACTCATCTTCGATTTGCCGACGATATAGTCGTCATGGCTGAGACCACAGAGGACCTCAGTACAATGCTCGATGACCTCAGTAGAGGTTCTGAAAGAGTGGGTCTTAAAATGAACATGTACAAAACCAAGGTCATGGTAAATACCTACCCATGTAGCACCCACTCCTATCACTCTGCACTCAAAGTTGTTGATGAGTACGTCTACCTGGGACAAACGATCCAGTTAGGTAGGGCTAACTTCGAGAAAGAGGTAAACCGTCGAATCCCACTCGGCTGGGCCGCGTTCGGGAAGTTGCGCGGTATCTTCTCGTGTCTCAAGACGAAAGTCTATGACCAGTGCGTGTTGCCAGTGATGACCTATGGACTCGAAACGTGGTCGCTCACAATAATGGGCCTCATCAGAAGGCTTAAAGTCACCCAAAGGGCAATGGAGAGGGCAATGCTTGGAGTTTCCTTGTGTGATCGAATAAGGAATGATGATATCCGCAAGAAAACCAAGGTTACCGACATAGCCCGAAGGATCGCCAAATTGAAGTGGCAATGGGCAGGGCACATTGCTCGCAGAACAGATGGTCGATAGGGCTGAAAAGTTTTGTAGTGGCGACCGCGTACCGAAAGACGCAGCGTTGGAAGGCCCCCCACAAGTTGGACCGATGACCTGGTGAGGGTCGCGGGTAACCGATGGATGCGAGACGTACAGGACCGGTTGTTGTGGCGACACTTGGGGGAGGTCTATGTCCAGCAGTGGACGTTTGAAGACATTTCAAGGATTTGGATCGGAAAAGGCTAGGCATTAATGTCAATAGTGAGTACATCACTCACCTTCAATTTGCCGACGATATAGTCGCCATGGCTGAGACCATGGAGGACCTCAGTACAATGCTCGATGTCCTCAGTAGAGCTTCCGAAAGAGTGGATCTTAAAATGAACATGGACAAAACCAAGGTCATGGTAAATACCCATGTAGCACCCACTCCTATCAAATTGGAGAATCGACACTCAAAGTTGTAAACGAGTACGTCTACCTGGGACAAACGGTCTAGTTAAGTAGCTGGCTAACTTTGAGGTCAACCTTCGAATCAGACTTTTAGAGGTCGCGGTACGGAGAGTAAAGTCCCGCATACCTCCATTGAAAAGGGAGGATCTTCCGACCTGACGGATGTTGTGTCTGGTGAGCAACTGCCCGAAAGTTGATATTCGGGCTGTTGTACATGTTCTAATCGCACGGTAAACTCTGATATCACGATTTAGGATTTTGTTAAGTTAGTTCGCAGCTGTCGAGATAGATGGCGCTGCGAGTCTCATTTGTTGAATTTGCTACGTAGATTTTTGTGGCGGTATAAATGCTGCTACATCACTCCCCTCCGGAGACCGCAGGTCGATAGTGGATGAGTCGTCCATACATCTTGAGATGCTTGCCAGGCCAGTAGAAGGTTGGTTCCAGTGAGTCGGAACCGGAAGTCGCAGAGTTCACGGTGAGTCGGAACTGTCTGCGGGTCGTAGAGTTCACGGTGAGTCGGAACTGTCTACGGTGCCCCAGTGAGTCGGGGTGCCGAAAGCGTCCTAAAGGTCCAGAGCAAATTGTAGACATGGTGGCAAAGACTGGAGAGTGTTGGCCTGAAATAGAGCAGAACCAGAAAATAATAGGCATCTGATCTGCGATTTCGGCGGTCTCTCCAGTCCTATACCTATAGCTCTAACCAGAATGCCTATACCGATCTGCTCCGACTTTCGGTTTCTCGAGTCACTAAGGGGATGGTGATTGTAGGAGCCATGGTTGTAGGCACCGTACACTATCACTTTGTTGATGTTGGTTTAGTTGTGGAGTACCTACACAGAAAGAACCACAAGTTGAGTTTAAAGTTATATTGAAGAAGAAAGTACAAGTTAAAGTAGTAGCGATTCTTTCTCTTGGCAAGTGGTTAGTTTCACAGTTATTGTCTGACTCGATCTGCCTTACGTGAAAAGTTACAATTATAGCGTGATATTCGTGACGCACGACATCTAAGTAGGTTGCTGCGTTCGCAAAGTAAATGTAGGGTTGATGAGACCATACAGAGATATACAGGGAGTTTGGGACATCGTAACGCAAACTTCACGAAAGGGCAAAGTTATTTGACGAGAATTGTACACAGGTCTGTGTCGGCGCCGCGCTGCGCATAATCTAGGTACCTACGCATATCGCGTATTGCCAACAACAATAATATCACATAAAATCATTTTAATCACTCAGAAATACCTACCGACTTATGGTGGGAACATGTCTAAGGAGAAGTTAAGAGAAAAAAAAGGAGCCATTAAGCTCAGTCTCCTAATCACAATTCCGATAAGGATTTCGATAAGCTTAGAAGTACATTGAGATCCGGTAACGTAGGTATTAACTAGTGAACTAATAAACCCACTTTGAATGCAGGTACGAATATCGCCGATTGCAGTAATATCACATAAACTCATTTTAATCACTCAGAAATACCTAACCTACTGATGATAGGAACTTGTTTATGCAGAAGTTAAGAGAAATGGAGGAGCCTTAAGCTTAGTCTCTTTAAATCACGATTCCGATGAGGATTGATAAAAAAAGGTTTTAAGTACCTATGTACATTGAGATCTGGGAATGATGTAGGTATAAACTAATGAACTAGCTAACTCACCCCTAAACAGGTAGGATTCAAACTGGCCGCCCGCCGCCTGCTTGCTCGTGTTTCGCCATACATAACACATTAGCATATTACCTTCCATATTCTTGGGCACTGTAGTAATCGTTAACTCCAGATTACATTTTTAAAACACACAAAAACAAACAATAACAGACACAAACACAGAATTAGTTTTGCTAGGTAGGTATCAAACGAAAACTTATTGTCTCACGTCACGTCACGTCCCGAATTCCCGAATTTTGCAAAAATAACACACTCGTTCGCTATCAAGGTCTTTAAGAAACTGACATAAAAATCTATTAAAATCGGCTAAATGTAAAAGAAATGTTTTTTTAAACATTCCTTTGACTTCGCCGACTTTTGGCGGCATTGTGTTGAAAACTCAGACCAACAAAAAAAGGTAGACAGCGCACCGCGAACATCAAAAGTGAAGCCACAAAACCGTGCTCCTTCAAGTAAATACACAAGCTCACCCACACACCTACACTAAAACCATGCTCATCGCTCTTAGTACTTCACGAGCCGTCGTCTAGAAAACATTATTAGAAAAATATAATTATGCCTTCCTGTGTAGTAAAAATTTGTAAAAACAATAGCAAATCACATAAAATTCTTACGGAATCACTTTTCACTTGGAAGTACTTGAAATAACATCGTTTTTATTATAAATAAACTATGAATTTTAGGTTACTTGGAACAAAAACGTCAACAAACGAAAGCAGTGACATTAAGTGTGAGGGTTGCCATAATACGATTTAATATTTCCCCATCCGATTAAACAAATATATATGATTTCTTTCTTCGAGTTATATTCCTATTTTCTTTTTTATAATATATAAAATATTTTAGATTTGAAGTTTTTCAACACATTTGCGAGAAAACAGTACAATAGGTAATGAAAAAAACTTTTAGTTTTTAGATAGTCAGAAAGTCGCAACAATCTTTGACGTTTGTAGTATGAAAATAGCGCGAATTTGCAAATGGAACTACATCTTTCGTCTCATTTTCTCTTTAGTATTAAATTGAGACAAACGTATTGTTCAAAAGCGCTTCCAAGTAGGTTCAATCATTCAGCTTAATATTTTATTCTCGTACTTATTTATACTCCTATAAGAAAATTAAAAAAAAACTGTAAAGGATACGTACGGCGCTATTCAACGGAGTATGCGGTAAAACATGTACTTAGGTGAGAGTACCTATTTTACCGCACGTTCCATTGTGTGGTGCGTCATATTTAACTTTCGAATAATATATACAGTCTTCGTAAATGCATTTTTTTGAGCAAATGTGTTGAAAAAGACTTTATTTGTTCATGATAAATAATATTTATTTTGTAAGCATGTTAAACATAACATTTACACGTTATTGTTTCGTTTGTTATGTTTTATCTTGATATTACCTATTTTTTCTTTAGTCAGTGATTTTGTGATGGTGCTCTTTTTCAATTTATTAAAGTTGATTAAAAATGTAATTACCTATTTTATTTTAAAAAAAATTACATAATGACTTACGCTTGTTACGCTTCGACAACCTTTTAAAACTTAACTAGTTTACATAATTGAATGTAGGCATGTGTGATGTAAAAATTTGTTTTTTAGGTATAGATCTTGCTAAAAAACTAAGTTACAATACCATACTCAACAATATCTTACTTGTGCTGACTTGCACAATATTAGCTTACCCATAAAATATTATTTAACAAGTTATAGGGAAAAAAAATAAAAAATGGCAACCCTTCGAGACACATAGATAAAAAGATGGCTTCATCTTTGATATTCGCAGTGCGCCATCTACCTTTTTTTGTTGGTCTGAGGTTGAAAAGGACGCCGCGCTTGGAACTGCCCCCAAACAAAAAGGGTTCTTATTGAAACAAAAGTTAGTAACCTATTTCCGACCTTAAGTTGTTTAGTTAATGTTAGAAATCGGTTACCCCGCTTTGTGCAGATACGTATTTTTTTCATATGGGCAGTATTATCTAGCGGTATTTTTGACGCTACACACACATGCACACGGGTTAGTGTGTTACAACTAGGCAGGAACGTTGACCTTTTTCACAAAACAGCTGAGCAGATACCCGTTTGTGCGTCGATGTTCCTTACACGCTGTATAGACCAACGCAGGATGCATGAAATGGTGACAGGTCACTGGAACAACTCAAGTTAAGGGGGAATTGTTGAAAATTTTGAAAAAAAATTAAAATCTTCGATAACTCGAAAACCACCCAATATGTACCTTTTTTTTTTTAACGGGCGGAAATCCTCATGGATGTCCTCCGCTCTGGGGCGGGCGGAGGGGTCTGTCAGACTCTTACTGACTAAAACCACCTCGGTGTTACATCTTCCACCTACGCCGGGGATCGCGGGAACGTAATACTATGACCCAATATGTACCTAACACAAGTTTTCGGGGTCAAAATCGTTGCAAATTAGTTCTAGTATAGGTACCTCATATCAGTACCTCATATTAGTAGGTAGGTAGGTTTTTTTTGTACTTAATGATCAATCCTTCACGGCTGATGGGCTGGCATAATGCTTTCCCCGAAGGAAAAAGGCACGAGTTTATGTAGGTACCTACATACTAATGCTGGCAAGTTACTGAAAAAAAACTCTTGAATTTCTATCAATCACCTTTCCCTTTATATATTACTATACTCTGTGCACCTTGCTTTGAGGTTGAGTAATACAGTCATGTAGTTTCACTTTCTTGAGGATTTTTATATTTTTGAAGTGTACTTTATTTTACATTGTTTTGTATTTACAATCATGGAGCTGCATTACATGTACTCGGTGAGTCGCAACGCGATGGGCAAGCAGCCGCTGTACTGCATGCAGTCGCCGCAGCTGCTGGACAGCGTGGCACCGAACGCGGTGGAGGCCAAGAAGTACATTCTGCGCAACCCCGTGCACCAGCCCACGCAGAACGCACCGCGCTTCTCCCAGCATCAGGTCAACACCGAGCGGTACGTGACATTCGCTCGCACAGCACGCGGCCTGCGTCTCCCAGTGAACACCGCACGCACCACTCGCACAGCACGCATCTCTACTTGTGCCTTGATTGCAGAGTGGAGTTCACCGAGTCCGGCGCAAACCACGCAGAAGGCGGCTGGCCAAAGGACGTGAACGTCAATGACCCCGAAGCCACGCAGAGATACCGCCGCAGAATCGAAAAGGATGATGTTTACATTAATTGCGTGATGAAGAACTCTTCGGTAAGCATCGTAAGCATGCACTACTCGGTAAGTTACAGAGTTTCAACAAAACCTAAAGAGAAAACTTTTAACAAGTATTTATGAGTTCAAGAATTAAAGGTTCATGATTTTCACTTCTATCATAATCAGCTGTTAATGTTTCTTTAAGTATGCAATGGCAGCAGTTTTACAGCTTATTACAGTCCAAAACGGTAGCAGTACGCGCTATACGTCAAAACACGGTAATAAACTAGTTATTTATGCAACTGTTTTATAAGAAGGGGCCTTAAAACACGAACGTAGGTTTATCACACGAGGCGAAGCCGAGTGTGATATTAGTATAACATGAGTGTTTTACCTACCTAATTATGTACAGTTGCATAAAAGACTTTATCTACACCCATGATATGAATCCTCTATGAAAGGTTATTTTCTTACACCCATGATATGAATCCTCTATGAAAGGTTATTTTCTAATTCGTGAAATCTTGGTACTTACGCCTTTTCATATTGTTTTTCCGACTTTTCTGGTAGGTAACAAAGTTTGCAAGTCACTCATTTTTGTAAACATCGTATTAATACTGTAGTGTTCTGATGTACACTAGATATTAAATATACATAACTAACTTCTACCAGCGGCTTCGCACGCGTGAAAATAGGGAGGTTTCTTGATTTGTATTGTAACTATACCTACCCTAAACCTACCTATACCTACCCTACACCTACCCTACACCTACCCTACACCTACCCTACACCTACCCTGCACCTACCCTTTTTTTTTTTTTTTAGGATGGGAAATCATCAAATGAGTGTCAGACTTTTACTGACTAAAACCCACCCTTTGTCCTCCTAGTGCCTTTCTTTCCAGGGCCGCGGTAACTCTTTCGAACATATTCCGCAACCCTGACAGGCTCTGGCCCTAACGGGCCCCGACCCGTGCTGACTGCTGCTGGTTTGGCGCGCGTAAAACTCAGCGCGCCGTCGACCCGGGCCTGTTCTGATCGGACGGCGAGCTACCCATTGCTCGCCGTCCACAGGCATCTGTCACTGCGCCATGATCAGGAGCATCAGTTCCTGGGCGGCGCAGTGGCTGACGTTCAACAGGAGGGGGTGAAATGGGGCCATTATTGGCACTCCATTTCAGCTCCCTCCGGAGCCCTTTTGTAGGGGCTCTACTGCGACTGTCGCAGTAGCAGCAGCCGCAGTGGAACCGGCAATGGTGGCAGAAGAAGCGGCGGCAGTGGCGGCGGTCGCGGCAGAGACGGCGGTGGCGGAGGGCTTCTTCCTGCTTCCGGCTTTGGCGGGTGGGGCGCAGGCCCTACCCCCAGCCCAGTGGTCGGCCGGCTTGCCAGCTGCCACACAGACTACGCAGTGCGGCGCGGCATCGCAGGAGCCGGCCCTGAGACCGGGCTGACCGCAGCGGAAACATAGACCGCTGCGGTCCACCTCCGAGGTGCATTGAGCTCCCACATGGTGGCCCACTTGGCACCGGAAGCACCTCAGAGGTCGGGGTTCCAGCAGTTTGACCTGCGCGGAAACCCAACCCACCAAAAACCTTCGGCCCTCCGAGATGGTCTTGGCCGCCGACACGGGGCAGCTCACCACAATGGTTCGCATACCCGTGTTGTCAGGATGTAGGGTGCCCGCCTTCACCTCCTCTGCTGAGCACCCCCCCCCCCCCCCGTCCTAACGACGGCGGCCACCACCTCCGCCTCCGTGACGGAGTCATCTAGGCCCAAGATGCGCATGTCAATGCACTTGGTGGGCCTGGACACTCGGGCATCGTCCGCGCTTAGGGACGCCCTGAGCCTTTCGGCTAGAGCGTCCGCGGTTGGGCCGCTGGCTGCCCCGGGGATCTCCAACATCCGGGCCCCAGTCATGGTGACCCTGAACCGGAGGCCCCCTACGATGCCTAGCTCACCAAGGTTCACCGCCTCCTTCGCCTTGGTGAGCACGTCCGCGTACGTCACACCCCTCTTCACCGCGTCCAGCTGCAGTGTGAGCACTACAGCCGCGGTTTTCGGGGGGCGGAGCGCAGCCGCGACGCTTTGCGCCTTCTGCCGCCGCTTCCTCTCCCGCCTCTTAGCCGCCCTGGCTGCCTTGCCCGCCTTCTTCTTCTCCCCGGTCACTTGCCATTCGGCTTGAGCCGGGGGAGGTTCTGAAGGCGAGGAAGCCGGGGGGAGCTGCTGTACGGACGGCGCAGGAGCCTTCGCCGTCCGCGCAGCAACCCTACCCCTCCTATTCCTTCCCGGGGCCGGGTACGGTTTTCCCGACACCGGCTTCGCGGGTGCCGGCCCGGACCCTTTGTCCTGGCCGGACGACCCCGGTGTGGCAGCCACGGCGGCCGCGTACGAGGCCGCCTTTTTCCGGCCTGGGGGGGCCTTCCCACTCGCCGCCGCACTCGCTAGAGGGGGGCGCAGGACGATGCTCTCCAGGACGGAGAACCGCGCCTGGAAGGCAGCCATCTCCTGCCGCACCAGGTCCAGCACCTGGCTCTCCTGCGGCACGGGTCGGCTATCCTCTCTGCGCCCCCTGTGAGGCGCCCCCTGTGGGCCGGCTTCCCGAAGCCTGGCCAGGTCTGCGCGGAGCCCCTCGTTCTCCTTTCGGAGACGCTCCGTGGAGGCAGCCAAGCGGGAATTAAGTAAGCGACAACGGAAGTGTTAAAAAATAACTTTATTCCGACAGAGTTACAGCGAAACAGTAATTGCCTTCATCTAACAAGATATTGATCTTATATACTAACTTAATTGCTAACGTAGTACATCCACAGCGTGATCAGATTGACGCATGTTCTAGATAATTATAAATGCTGATCGCGCAGTGGGGAAATTGAGAAATAATAATCTAGTAAATACTTATTGTCTGACAAAGCTAATATTGGTAGGTTGGGGTTCCTTAACTCCTCCCTCCCTAAGAGAGAAATTATCCGAAGGTGTCGCAGACGGTTTCGGAGAATTTCGACAAAAGTTTATGAACTGAAATTTATACATTATAAAGATAACTATTGCTATTACAATAACCACATACTCTAAGATGGTCCATATACTAATTTCTATTGTCACTGTTTGTGTCGTATCGTCTATTTCACTAAATTTTGCACTTTGTAACACTTCTTTCACATCACTGAAGTCCACATTTCTTAGATCCACTTTCTTTGATCTTCTCTGGATGTCCTGTTGTAGGTCTGGCATCTGGATCAATGGCAGCTGGAGACTGGAAACTGTAGTGTTTGTGGTGGCGGCAATGATGACTTCGCCTATTTGTGTCTCGCATTGTTGGCCAGGTGTCACGATGTAGGTCCCAAGGATAGTGTACTTCAGGATTTCTGTATTGCAATTCTCGGTGATGATGAGATTTTCCTCTGAGTAAACCAACCATTGGTTGTCGGTTATTTTCTGTATCTTAGTTTTTTCTATTTCAATATGGTTCTGTATGCAGTTTTTGTAGTTGTTCTTCATCAGCATTATTTGTTCAATGCAGGTCTCGGTTGGAAACTGGGCTAAATTAGTTTCAGCGCAAAGGAATTTTCCATTTTCAATCTCAGTACATGGGCTTACCACGGGCATGTATTTCAATCTATTCACCATCAGGTAAGGATATTTGGGTATTATTGTAAAGGTATTTGGAGAATGGAATATAGGGATGGGTATAACCTTGTAATAATTATATGTTTCGTTATTTATTAGGGGAACTTCTAAAACAAAAACTAACTTGTTGTTATTTATATATGATTTAAGTATGATATTACGTTCTAATTTTATTAAATTATGTTTGTTTACTGGGTATATTGTTCTAGCATGTTTAGCAATGACTTCTAACGTATTATATAATTCTGTACTATTTATAATGGATTGGTGCAATGTATTCAGTTTACTAAAGGCTATTGCCGTTTCAATCTCTTGTATGTTTTCGTAACAGGTTCGAAAGTTATTTAAAATTTGATACATAGTATTTAATATTTGGAAAAGTTTGTTAAACCTGAACTCATGTTCAACTAATTTTTCCATTTCATTGGTATGTAAACCCAAGTTTTTAATATTTGAATTTATTATTTCAGAGTCATTTACTAATTTATCAAAAGCTTTTTGCATTGATGATACTTTACGTTCGACCTCATGCTCTTTGTTCTGTATCATTTGGATTTCTCTATCATATTTAATTGCATCGTCTTCATCCAAATTTCCTGTGATAGCTTTTACAAGTGAGCCTAATGGATTAAACAAAGCTCTTTTGTTTCTATAATGGAAAGGTAAGATTTGAAAAAATCTATCCTTAGTTAGTTTAATAAGATATTCTATTTGGCTTTCTATTCCTATAGTTTCGTTACTAAGACTATTTTCCTTAATTTTAATTTTCAAGTTAATAAAATCCCGAATATTATTATCTATTTGTAAGTGTAATGATTCTAAATCTACAATTTTGTATATTGTCCAATAACTATTCCTCTTCACTGCTACTCCCCGCTTTATCGCTGCTATCCCCGGATTCTGACCGAGGTTTTGGAGGTCCAGCGTGAGTGTTGGCACCACTAGTACCAGAAGTACCAGGCACGATCTGTGGAGGACGTTTTACATTTTTTAAGGCTACTCTAGTTTTCCTTTTCTTTACTTCTACTGGGACTATATTTCTTTCAACTTCACCTATTACTTTCGCTTTTTCATATCGAGGTTTTTCTTTAGCTTTTCTAATCCTAGTGTCTTTCATGTAAATATTATCGTCTGGTTCGAGTATCGGTGTCGTTTCGCCACCTTTTTTTATTAATTATTTTAATTTTATCGGATTCTAATTTTTCTGTTATGAATTCATAGAGTATTTTAAGGCGTTTTCTATGATCTAACAATAATTTCTGAGTTAAGTTCTTCTCTCTATCCACGTTAAATACATTTTCGGAATAAGTGTGACCAAATACTAGTTCAAAAGGCGTAAAATCTGTTGCTGAATGTATGGTGTTGTTATAAGCCATGATGGCATAAGTCATAACTGATGCTGCATCTAAATCGCTTTTATCGTATTTTGCTATACGATAAATCTCAATAATGGTAGAATGAAACCTTTCTACTATTGCCATTGAACTGGGATTATTTGGCGTCCCAATATGAAGTTCAATTTTGTAAAAGCTTAACATTTCTTTAATCAAAGTATTGTTGAATTCTGTACCGGAATCGCAACTAATTTTCCTAGGCAGACCATACCTGCTGAAATATTTAATCAATGCCCTAACTATCTCTGGTGTACTCCTATTCGGTACCTCTATGGCTTGTGCTATCTTACTAAATGCATCCACTATAGTTAAATAATATTTCCCTTCAATATATAATAAATCCATAAAAGCTTCCTGAAAAGGGGCATCCTGGGTTTGTGTTAACTGAATGTGGGGTTTAATCGGCTTTCTATCATATTTCATGCGTTTACATGTTTCGCAAGCATTTATGATTGCCGTGACTGTCTCTTTCATGTTTGCCCACCAATAATGTCTTTTAAGTTTGGTTAAAGTTTCTTTAATACCTCTATGACATGTTTTCCCGTCGTGGTATTTTAAAATAACTTCTTTTTGATCTTCTTCAGATCCTGTCAAATTTATAACTCTTTCTGTACACTCGGTTAACTTAACTGAATCCTTTTTAAATAACTTAATTACCATGTTTGAAAAAGTTTTTCTAAAAGATGGGTGTTCGAAGTATATAAAGTACTTATGTTTTGGATCAATATACTCTTTCAAAAAGTCTTTAACTAATATATCGTTATTTGTCGGTAAGTGAACTTCGAGAATTTTTTGTTTATTATTTGAAATATCTTTTACGTCTAATTTATTTTTAAACCATGAATGAATTAAAATCTGTTTTGGTTTAGTATCGACAGCTTCGTTTAAACTAGGAATGCCTTCGTGTTCTCTATTTGAAACTGAGTTGGCAGTGACCCCATCATCAGAATCCGAAAGTTCTATCGTTTCTATTGGAGTTTCGGGGTCTTGCAATTCGCTTTCTATAATTTTTTGTATACGTTCCTGCCTATCTCCTATATTTACGAATATTGAATCTAAATCGTCGTCAATTGCATTAATCTTAATCCTAGATAAAGCATCTGCATTCGTGTTTTGAGGGCCTTTCTTATATTTTATTTCGAAATCGTACTCTTCTAACCTTAACCGCCATCGCGTGAGTTTACTATTGGGCTCTTTCAATGAATACAGCCAAGCTAATGGTCTATGGTCTGTAAATATGGTAAACTTATTACCATATAAATACGGTCGAAAGTGCTTAACTGCCCATATTATGGCTAAAAGTTCCTTCTCGATAGTGCTATATTTTACTTCTGTGTCACTCAAGGTTCTACTAGCATAGGCTACAGGCTTATCTGAGCCTATCGTTCCTTGTGACAATACAGCCCCAATCGCAAAATTGGATGCATCCGTGGTTAAAATAAAAGTTTTACTAAAGTCAGGAAATTGTAACAAAGGTGCATTTGTTAAAAGCTTTTTACATGTCTCAAAACATTCTTTATATTCCCCATTAATTACAATTTTGCGACCTTTCTTTAAACAAGCTGTTAATGGTCTAGTTATTTTGGCAAAATCTTTGATAAATTTCCTAAAATAACCGATTAGTCCTAAAAAGCTTTTAATCTGTGTAACCGTTTCCGGTATAGGATACCTAAGAATAGCGTCTATTTTATCATTATTTGGTTTCAAACCTTCACTTGTAATAGTATGCTCTAGGTAGAGTACTTCCTTTCTAAGAAAGTGAGACTTATCTAATTGAACTTTTAAATTTGTTTGACGGAAGCGGTCAAAAACTGCCCTAAGTTTTTCTACATGTTCAGGCAAGCTTTTAGAAAAAATAATGACGTCATCGAGATATACTAAGCAATGTAAGCCTTGAAGGCCTCGTAAGACGTTATCCATCGCTCGCTGAAAAGTTGCGGGTGCGTGCTTTAACCCAAACGGCATTCTGTTAAATTCATAATGACCTGAAGGTGTGCTAAACGCAGTTTTAGCTCTATCTTCCTCCTGAACCTCTAATTGATGGTACCCGCTAGCTAAATCGAGGGTCGTAAAGTATGTACTATTACCTAGCATGTCGAATAAATCGTTAATGTTGGGCAAAGGGTATTTATCATCAATTGTGATTTCATTGAGCCGTCTATAGTCAACTACCATCCTCCATTTTTGTTGGCCTGACGCGTCTAATTTTTTCGGCACTAAATGTACGGGAGCACTCCAGGGAGAATGAGATTCCTGGATAATGTTATCCCTTAACATTTTCTCGACTTGACTACTGATCTCTTTTGTTTGAATAGGTGGCAATCTATGTGCCTTAATGTTTATTGGGTCTTCATTTTTTGTTCTTATTCTATGTTTAACCTGATTTGTGAAGGTTAACGGAATATTTTCACAATAAAATATATCTTTGTATTCTTTACAAAGTCCCTCCATAACCGTTCGTTCTTCTGAATTCATATGATTTAACTGCAATTTGTCTAAATTCTCTGTTAGCAAGCTGTCCACTTCTATATTATTATCTATGAAATTAACACTAACAGATGGGTCCTGTATGTATGGTTCCACTTGAAAAGGTCCCGTAACTACTAATTTTCTATTTTCATGGCTATAATTCTGAATAACAGTTGTTGCATAGCCTTCAATACACGTAACTAATGCGGCGGGCATTCGAATCCCTTCCGTAAATTGCTTAAAATCTAACACAGCTTCCCCGTTCAGTAAGTTGACTGGGAGTCTTACTCTAAGTTCACTACGAGATGGTAGATTATATACCTCTCTCATAGGCGGTGAATATATGATAGGAATATCAGTATTTTTTAAATGTAATATCTGATTTTCCATATTAATCTTTGCCTGTAATTGCTTCAGCAAATTGCTACCTATTAACCCATCATACCTATCGTCGACACTATAGACATAAAACTTATGGAACTCTTGACTTCCAAAGGTAACCGGTAATGGAATAATAGCCGTTTCACTATGAACACTCGATGCGTGAGTGCTAACAACTTCGAAGGGTTCATACTGTAGATAATTTTTAAAATTTTTATTCGCTATATACGGGCTTATAAACGATCTAACACTCCCCGTATCTATCATAAAAACTGCCTTTAATTCTGGTATAACTATATGTGGTAAATTTAAGCGTTTATTACAATTTATTTTTATTCGTTCTCTAGGGTAGAGGCCGTTATGCAAAAATTTCCCGCCCCGGGTTCTTCAGGAGAAAATTCTTGGCACTCATTGTACGAATAACTTGAACTCTGTTCATTATTATTAGAATTATTTATGTAATTAACACGTCGCGACCTTGCAGTACGCATGGTGACATCAGTATTCGCACCCGACGTAGATGCTTGCGCTGCAAAAGACGGCGTGCTCGGTGCATGTGCCGCGAACTGTTGGTTCGGTTGTGCAATCGGAACAAATGACCTACTTGACTGCGGTGACGCATTATTGTTGTTCGTACGATTAAAATTGTCTTGATTTCTTTGAATATTATTATGTTGTTTATAATGTCTGGGCTGATGCGAATTGTTCGGTGTAGATGTGCTGTTTGTAGCACTATTCGGTACATGTGTACTTGATATGCTATGTGAATCTTTCTTTTGATTATTAGATTCAATTGCATTTTGGTTATTAGGCAAATTGGGTCTGTTATTTCTGCTAAAATTACGTCTGTCGTTTGTTTTCGACTCATAGACTGCCTGGAAGTTTTGTTCTTCTAAAACTATTTTTAATGCATCCTCTAACGTTGTGACGTCGCGCAAACGAACTAATCTAACTAAAAATGGCGGTAAATTAAACAAGAAAGCATTCATCGCTCTGTTACTATAAATGATTTGCTTTGCCTTACGTAGAGATTCATCAATGATAGTTTCTGATATTTTAGCAAATAAAACACTTCTCATCCGCTGTATTCTATGGCAAAAATCTAAATAACTTTCACCCTTATTTATTCTACACGATTCTAATTCCATTGCTAAACAATCCTCTGTGCGTGGATCACCGAAGTGTTGGTTTAACAACTTCTTCAGCTCGTCCCACGTACCTATAGCTTCTCTTTCGCCTACCAAACTGGCTGCTTCGCCTGATAACCTACTAGTTACTACATGAAATAAATATTCATTTTGGGCTGCGGTTCCTAAGAACGTAGACAAAATGTATTCACATTTTTTTATAAATAAAGGCAACATTCTAGTGTCGCCGCTGAATATTGGTATGATGTTAACCAATTCCTGTGGGACACGGGTTACGTTTTCCATTGTGAAAAGTTATGAAAGAAACAAACGCGGAGAGAAAAAAAAATCACACTAATGTGCTACTAAACTATCACTATTCTAAAATATTAGTACGTTTAAAATCTATGCAAATATTATTACGGCGTTGTCCAATCCCTAATAATACACAAACACATAGACTATTACAAGGTTGGGATATAGATGGAAGAGCTGAGAGGAAGGTGAAAAAGATTTACTCACAATTCCGCAGCTAGCTCCATGCTCCCTGAATTACTGCTGTGGCTGGTCCTCTTCCGTAACTCGAAGTGGCTCCTTAATGAATTTATTTGTTCGGCTATCTCTGCTAAACCGTAGACACGGACGTCGGCTACTCCACGTAGAATTGTATACACGGCAAACTGACTACAGAGATCCTACCGGCTGCGCCAATTAAGTAAGCGACAACGGAAGTGTTAAAAAATAACTTTATTCCGACAGAGTTACAGCGAAACAGTAATTGCCTTCATCTAACAAGATATTGATCTTATATACTAACTTAATTGCTAACGTAGTACATCCACAGCGTGATCAGATTGACGCATGTTCTAGATAATTATAAATGCTGATCGCGCAGTGGGGAAATTGAGAAATAATAATCTAGTAAATACTTATTGTCTGACAAAGCTAATATTGGTAGGTTGGGGTTCCTTAACTCGGGCGACCTCCGCCCGCTTGGACATCTCGTCCGGCGGAGGCCCACCTCGGTTAGCCGCCGCTGCCGCCAGAATGGAGGCCATCGCCGCGCTTATGGCCTTGTTCTTTGAGGACGTCTTCCTCTTCAAGGCCACATCGTGGATCGCGGCCTCCACAACCTCCGCAAACCCGGCCCTCCAAACCCGCTCCTGTCTGGAGTCATCCGGCTCATCGTCGGAAGACTCCGAACCATAAGCTCCTCGACCGCCCTCTCCGGGGAGTCGTCCGTCAGCGACGAGCTCCTCGACTCGCTGGCCAGCCAACTTGGAGGCAGGCAATCTACCCTTGCCTCCCTCTCGGCCCTTACCCCGCCTACTGGTGGGGATTTTTCGAGCCGGGGCCACCTCCTCGCTGCAGGACAACCCCCGGTCGTCCTCCGGTCTGGGTCACTTGCGGAAGGATCTGGGGTCCTCCGCAGCAGCTCCCGCCCCCTCGGGTCCAGAGCTCGCCGAGCTCACGGTCACCAAGTCGTCGGAGTCCAACTCCGACTCCGACTCTGCACCCGCGTGACGCTCAGGCGAGCCCTCCCTCCAAAATAGCGCGCCTCTACCCGCGCTCCACCCGACCGACGCTTTGTCGAATGAGCTAAAATTGAACCCGATCAAGTCCTCAAAGGACGACTTGGATCGGGGGCCTCCTCGGCCACTGTTGCCCTTGGCAAGCGGAGAACAGGGAACAACATTGCCCCAGAATACGAGGGGCTTGACGCACTAAGCGTGGTGGATTCCCTTCCTGCTGTGCAGTCCGGACCACCCTGGGGTAGTTTCTTTTCGTTGTCAGTGTTCATAATGTACTTTTAGAGGGTGGGAGGGTGGTTCCCTTCTCACTCCCTCTCTCACTGCTTGCTTGCTGCCCTCACAGTCACGTCTGATGATCAGACGCGTACCAGAGAGCAGCGAGCAAGCCAATGAGACGCATACCGTCCGAGGACTCGAACACTGCTCAAGTCTCCCGCCACGCCAGCCCAAAAAATAGAATGACAAGTTTCTGGTTTCCTGGTACTTGTGAATCTGTAGTACTAAGGCAGCAGCGGCTCTGAAGTTACACTTCCTCCTCAGTCTCCATTAATCCATTCATCACATATCCCGCTGCTGCCTTAGTACTAGAGATTCACAAGTACCAGGAGACCAGAAACATCAAGTACCAGAAGACCAGAAACATGTCATAGTATTTTTGGGCTGGTATAATTGGTGTAGGGTAGGTGTAAGGAAGGTGTAGGGTAGGTGTAGGGTAGGTGTAGGGTAGGTGTAGGGTAGGTGTAGGGTAGGTGTAAGGGTAGGTGTAGGGTAGGTGAAGGTAGGTGTAGGGTAGGTGTAGGGTAGGTGTCGGGTAGGTGTAGTGTAGGTGTAAGGTAGGTGTAGGTAGGGAAGGTGTAGGGTAGGTTTAAGGGTAGGTGTAGGGTAGGTGAAGGTAGGTGTAGGGTAGGTGTAGGGTGGGTGTTTCCTGAGTAAAAAATTTACAATACAAATCAGGAAACCTTGCTATTTCCGATATTCACGCGGGCGAAGCCGCATCTGGTAGAAGCTAGTTTATAATATTAGTAGGAGTTATAGCATGGAACTAGATAAACATAATAATTATGTATGAAATCTTTCATTCCCCGAGTATACCGACTATGCCTTTAGATTTGATTGACAGATATATACAATTACAGAACTTAAATTTTTCAGGACTTGGAGCACTATGTCTTGCAAAATAACGCCATCGACATATACCAAACGTATTACTCCGAGCTCGATGAGCTTCCAAAACAAGAGCAGAGGGAGTGCCGCACTGTGAACGTGTACCGCGACGACCTGGAGAACAACGGCCGTCCCATCAGCTCCATCTGCTGGAAGCCGGACGGCAGTCAGCACTTTGCGGTCTCTTACCTGCTGGTGGACTTCTACAGGAACACGCAGTCGTCCGTCAACGCTTTTATCTGGGACGTGGAGAACTCGAACAGCCCCGTGACGACCATCGCGCCGCCATGCGCCATGCTGGACCTGCAGTACAACCCCAAGGACCAGAGCGTGCTGGCCAGCGCGCTCATCAACGGGCAGGTGGCTGCCTTCGACGCGCGCACACCGCTGACACCCGTGGCGCTGTCACCGGAGCACCAGGCGCACCGCGATGCCGTGCGCAGCGTGCTCTTCAACAGCGCCAAGTCGGGCAAGGAGTTCTTCTCGGCCGGCACCGACGGCAGTATCAAGTGGTGGGACCTGCGCAACATGAACCTCCCGCGTGACGAGCTCTGCCTTGACATGGTGAAGGCTAACGAGCCGCAGTCCATGTCCCGCGCGAAAGGCGTCAGCGTGCTCGAGTTCGAGTCCACTATTCCAACACGCTTCATGGTCGGCACCGAGGACGGATTGGTCTTGTCTGGAAACCGCAAGGCGAAAACTGTTTCAGACAAAATATCGGGCAAAGTACGCTTTTTTCTTCGTAAGCCTTTGCCATTCCAGTCTCGGCCTCACAACGCACCGCCACGTTTAGTAGTCAGGTACCAAGTAAGAAACTGTTTAGTGGAGCCGGTTTATTTCAAATCACCAAAAAGGTGACGAAAGGTGAACAACTGTTTCTGTTAAACTTAGCGATTTTAACATTGAAAAATATCTAAACTGTCTGAGTTGTTTGACTACATCCTCCTTAACACAATAGACTTTCACAAGGTACCTACGAATCAAGGTACCGATTTGTAATGAAAAAATGTTTCGAAGACTAGTTATTTCTTATTTTCCTCGGTTACGAGTATTGTGTGCCTGGACAAAGGCAAACAAGAGGTAGTAAGTAGTGGTGGATTGTCTAAGAAGATCATGTTGATGTCATTTCAGATGGAAGCGCACCTGGGGCCGGTGTGGGCGCTGCATCGCAACCCAGGCTTCCTCAAGAACTTCCTAACGGTGGGCGACTGGACGGCGCGCGTGTGGAGCGAGGACTGCCGCGAGTCCGCCATCCTCTGGACGCCGTCCGCGCGCTACAGCCTCACCGACGGCATCTGGAGCCCCACCCGGTAGGCGCGCGGCTCGCACGGGGCTCCGAAGAGGAGGGAGAACACTAAGTAACGCGGCTCTGTACAGGTTGTCGCTGATGCTGCTGGCGCAGTCAAACGGGATGCTGACGCTGTGGGACCTGCTGAAGTGCCAGCACGAGCCTGTGCTGTCCGTCCAGGTGTGCGACGAGCCGCTGGCCAAGGTGGCCGCGCACGAGGCGGTGAGTACTTGTCAGTACTGCAAAGTAGTTGGATGCGTGGAGAGAACCAGGGTCTGGGGCCCCAGTCGCTGGCGACTCTAGGCCGGTGACATGAAACAAGTTTTATGCTTTTGGCCGACTCTACCGACGCTGAGTGGGGACCGTCGAAATCTTCGGAGTTGCGTAGCATCACTTTGCAGTTGTACCTTTTTTTTTTTTGATGATGGGAAATCATCAAATGACCCCTCCCGCTCTGGGTGGAGCGGCAGGGAGTGTCAGACTTTTACTGACTAAAACCCACCCATTGTCCTCCTAGTGCCTTTCTTTCCAGGGCCGCGGTAACTCTTTCGAACATATTCCGCAACCCTGGCAGGCATTGCAGTTGCACCTTGCGGCACTAATAACACGGTAAAAATAAAAAGTAATTTTCAAACCCAATTCGGTATATCCGTAAGAGGTGGTATGGTGCTGGTTTTAAACCCGCCTAGAAAACACTTCATATATTTTTATAACGATCAGCGAACGAGCCAATAATTTATGATATTCTAAAATTGATGTAATTAACTTAAACAAAGCCGCACGGGTCAATCTTTAAGGTTAAGAAACGCTTACCAAGACTGGTCTGTTGATGGGTGACCATCTTAACATACTGCGACTCCTCCGTGCCTCGTAAAGCACGTTAAGCCGTTGATCGCGGCTGTCATTTGAAGATTTTTGGCCGTCGTAACGGATTAATGTCAGAAGCTAGTAAATCTGGCTCTAGTCTTGCCAAGAATTACCGTGTTACGCGGTTAATGGGTTGTGGAGGTCTGGTAGGCAGCCGCTTTACGTAAAATACTGGTATTCAACTAAATCCGGTTTGACTGGAAGCCGACCCCAATATAGTTGGGAAAAGGCTAGGCAGATGATCCATTTATGAGAGCACTCAAGGTTGGAGAGGTGTCGAAGTTCGCAGAGGAAAGTATTAAACCTGAGCAGACGATTAAAGATCTACTAATGTTGTAGTTTCATCCCTTGGCAGTTATGCTTGTTGACAGTAGTTATTGTTAGTTGTATGTAATGTATGGCCTGTGCAGGGCGCGCTGCTGACGGTCGGCAGCCGGCGCGGCACGGTGTACCTACTGGAGCTGTCGGCTGGCCTGGCCGCCTCCGACAAGCACGACAAGGTGCTGCTCACGCAGATCCTAGAGCGCGAGAGCAAGCGCGAGCGCATCCTGGAGGCGCGTATGCGCGAGATCAAGCTGAAGCAGCGCCAAGCGGAGGAAGTCAGCCCGGCCGCGTCGCTCACGTCGGCAGAGGGCGCGGTGGGCGACGCCGACCTCGAGGCCGCCGCCGCCGACTTCGCCGCCGTCGTCAAGAAGGAGCTTACCTTCTTCTGACGCTCCAGTCCAGCTGCACCAGCAGCAGCACACTCTTATACTTTTACTTGCTTTACTTTATACAAGGATTTAATATTATTTGTAAACAACTATACCTACCTTTGTAATTGACGTTAATACTTTCGAATTTATTTAAGAATATTTAAAATTCGATACTTTGGTATGGATATATTAATTTAAAATAACTAAGTATAAGTTAGTTTTTACTTTTTAGTTTGGAGAATTTATTAAATATCTATATTTGACATTCCTTTTTTTTAAATGCAGTAAGTACGTAGGTACATTTAAAGCAAATTTGGAAAGAATGAAAAATGACGATCAATTGGCGGTGGCACAATTGACTATGCACGGTAGTAAGTTGAAGCTCAGGGCCTGCGGTTCTAAAAAGGCCACTTTAGTAGAATTGTATTAGTATCATAATATCACCAATCGCAAAAGGGCCACATACTGACAATTCATAATATAAGGGAATACGCCATGGAATATGCAGACTTGAGACACGACAGTCTTAAAGACAGGCTATTTACAAGAAATATGAAGACGCGCACACTTAAATCAAAACGTCTCATAGACAAAATTGTCTACCTACAAGAACTGCACGGCGACAAGTCTGACTTGGTTATTTTTTCTATCTCAATGGACATGGTCAGGTAATCTCAGGTAATCTTCAAGGAAAATATCTCAACCTTATGTCTATGGTTCACATATCTCATTTGACAGTTCCCACCCCTCCCGCCTTCCATATTTCTGTCTGTATGACGCCATGTTTCTAGATGAGGCCGGTGTTTCCTAGCTGACTACCCTGAGAAGAAACACCGAAACAAACTCAGAGGTCACAGTCTGTTTTGAAGTCCATACAAATTGTACTGGTCAAATCATACGAGAACCATGTAGGTTAATGTCTGAGGTGGCCTTTTGAGGAAAGTGCCACACAGATTTGAGTGGACCTGTCCAGTCAGTGCAAGCCTTGGTCAGTAGTCGGGTAGGACGTGTGTCTAGAGTTTTTGTTAGCTTTTCTGTGTGATTGGTGTTACATTTGGAACTTGTTTTAGATTAAGTGTGTTGTCCTTGTGTTCGTAACCAGGTTTGGTTATAGTGCTTGTTGTTTTTTATCCAGCATTCATCCAAAATGGATAGAAATAAACCACCCGATCCTGACCCTCCCGACATCCCAGCTTCCCTAACTCCTTACCCTCCGTCTCCGAACCCATTTTATCGCAGTTTGCTGATGTATTCTGTAGTGTCACAGAGATGGAAGTGACACAATCTCAACAAAATACTCGCAAACGCCCTGGTCACGAAGAAGTCACTACCCCTTCACCTCCAAGCAAGCAGCCAAAAAGACAAATTGGTCGAGTTAAGCACTCAGTTACGGATAAGACTCCATACCTGGTTCACGTTTCGCGGATCGAAACTCAATTGAATTTTGGCACCACAACACATCCCGTTAATTTCGGCAAATTTTTGATAATTAACCACGTAGCGAACGTAGTCCGTGGTGGAGTAAACAGAGTAGGCAGAAATCGGGTATCTGTTGAATTCAGATACCCTCAGGATGCTAACTCCTTCTTAGTGAACGGTCTGCTGTCGAAACACGGTTATACGGCATCAATTGCAACTTACAATAACACAAGGATGGGTGTTGTAACCGGTGTTCTCTGTGATATTACTGAAGAAGAGGCCATAACATATCTGTCTGTACCTTCGGGATGTGGTCAAATTTTAAAAATGCGTCGAATTAATAGGAAAGTTCAGAGAGAAGGCATAACGGAATGGAAACCTACTGAAACATGCATAATAACTTTTGATGGTCAGGTTTTGCCCAAAAGGGTTTTTTGTTGTTACACATCCCTTCCTGTGGAGCAATATACATTTACCAACCATCCAATGTCGTAAATGTTGCCGATTTGGTCATGTTGCCAACTTGTGTAGGTCAAAACCACGCTGCAGTAGATGTGGCCACGATCACCCTGGTGATGGTTGCAAGTGTTGCAACATCTCTGTGAGCGAGGCGTTCTGTGTGCTTTGTTCGGGGAATCACTTTGCTAATAGCAGGTCATGCCCTGAGCATGGTAAGCAGAAGGCCATTAAAACATTTATGGCTGAGAAATGCATTTCTTACGCTGACGCTAGCAAAGTAGTTCAAGTAACTTCATGCAATTATGCCAACGTCACTAGAACCCTTGTCTCATATAAAAGAACAGTTACTCTCAAGCCCAAGACCCATGCCTCACTTTTATCATCTAACGATAATGCTGCTCATCAACATATAGTTAGTGTTCCCCAACCTTCACAACCTAATGGTTGTGCCTTAAATAATAATAATGTCTCCCCCAATAATACTGCATCTGTTATTGAACTTCTAATAAAACTCATACCAATCATTATATCTTCGTCTTCTAGTACTTCAAAATCACTGTCCAACGTTGCCGACCAACTTATTTCTCTACTTCTACAAATTAAAAATGGCGTCCCGCCTAATATTCCTTCAGTGGAATGTGAGGAGCGTGTGGCATAAAAAGCACGACCTCATATTTCTCTTTTACAAGTACAAGCCATTGGCTTGTTCTATAGCTGAGACTTGCTTTCCCCAAATCTTAGCTTCCACATGCCACTTTATAACATCCTTACATGTGATAGATCCGACGGGTATGGAGGGTCGGCTCTTTTCATAAATAACCGTGTCCCATTTTCCCTCATGCCCTTGCCCTCACTAGAGGATAATTTGAGCATTACAGCTGGAAAGGTTGAGGGCATCACAGTTTTTTCTATTTATATTGCTCACCCTCACCCTGATTATTTAATAACTTTAAAAAACATTTTTTCCAATGTTCACGGACCGTTACTAGTCATGGGTGATTTCAATTGCCATCACTACAGATGGAGTTCAAAACCCTGTGATGCCTTCGGCGTTGCTCTAGTGGAGATCTCGGATGCCCTAAATCTCTGCATTTTGTACAATGGCTGTTCAACTCGTAGGACCCCTCCCGGTCAGCAGAAGAGTTGTGTCGACCTAACATTCTGTTCGGTTGACCTAGCAGCTTTAGCACACTGGGATTGCACAACCTTGTCGCATGGTAGTGACCATTACCCAATTGTTATATCTTTAGTTAGCAGGACTTATTTAGAAAAAACTTCTCCTCCACTGTTGAAATATAACCTGTCCAAACCAGATTGGACAAAATTTGTATCACTATTGGACGATAAAATTGTCAATCTTCCAAATTTAAATTCATGTTTACCAGAACCTACTGGTCACCATCATGCCAAAAGATGTTATGAGAGTTTTGTTTCAGCCATTACCTCTAGTGCAGATCAATCTGCACTAGAGCATCCTCTTTCCCATTAAAAAACAGTTCCCGAAATAAAATCCCTTCACCTCCATGGTGGGACCCAGAATGCACGTCGGCTGTTAGAGCAAGGAATAAGGCCGAGGCATGTTACAATGCAGCTATGAACACTGAAAACCTCTTGGCATATCTTCACTGTAATGCCAGAGCCAAACGCATTCTTTGCAGCAAAAAGCGCTCGGGTTGGGTTAAATACTGCACCTCCTTATCCCCCTCTACTCCAATCTCAGCAGTCTGGAAAAGCATAAATAGATTTAGGCGCGGATGTTCCCCTTCAATCACTTCACCCATAACTAGGAAAACAGCACCACCATATGTTCCACTTCCATCTGAATGTGAAAATTTGCCCCTTTCTAGTATACCAGATGATCCTTATGATGCACCATTCACTTTGCACGAACTTAATGTGGTTCTTAGCCATGTCCGGGATATTCTTTTATCTGTCGTGCAGGTAAAAAGGCTAAAATATACTTCTTGGAAATTATAAACTTTTATTATAGTCGTGGCTGGGTACCAGATCAGTGGAAAGTACAAATTATTATTCCCCTAGTCAAACCTGGCAAACACCCGGATGATCCGAATGGCCTTAGGCCAATTGCCTTATCTTCAGTCCTAACCAAACTACTGGAACACCTAATTAAAAATCGTCTGGAGAGGATAGTCGAATCGAGAAACTTACTGCCGAATTCTCAATTTAGTTTTAGGAAAGGGCTTAGCACAATGGACAGTGTCGGCGTCCTGATTACGGATATTCGTCTGGCCTTTTCAAAAAACCCATCCCTTGTTGCCACTTTTCTTGACATTTTCTCCGCATATGACAACGTACCTACTTCTTCCCGTTCTCAGGCAAAAATTGCAACAGCTGAGTCTTCCGGCTAAGATGATACGATTTATATGTGGACTCCTTGTGTCCCGGTCATTGGTTCTGAGAGTACATGGAGAGGAGTAGTTTACGAGCGGCAGACGTGGAAGGGCCTCCCTCAAGGCTCTGTGCTTAGTCCGTTGTTATACAATCTGTATACGGCCGATATTGGGTCCTGCCTTAATAATAATTGTCAGATTTTGCAATACGCCGATGACCTAGTTTTGTATGTGACAGAATCGTCCATTGTTAACGCTGCCGCTTCTCTATGCCTGCCTTTGGATTCTTTGAACCAGTGGCTTTTAAGCCATGACCTGTCGCTTTCCGCTCCCAAAAGCTCGGCAGTATTTTTTTCTCGGAAAAGACAGATTCCCCAGACATCAGTGGCCTGAAATATTCTAGTTCAGCCAACTCTGTATCGAGTAAATCTACCCATTCTACCCTGGCTACCTTGGTAGACGGGAGAAAAGCCGTCACCGATTTCAGAACGTAGGCGTCTACCTGCAGTTGGAACGTTGGATCGAATCTCGAGCCAATCGTGACAACTACTTTGGCAGTCGACGTAGTGCTTTTATCTCCACCCACAACTACCACTGTGTTTTTTGAAGGTATTTTCTTCAAACCCAAATACTGGACCATGGATTCTTTTAAAAAGGATTCCTGTGATCCCTGATCCAGTAACGCCCTAACCACTTGGTAAGTCCCATGTTTTGACTCAGCCTTTAATAAGGCTGTGCTCAATAACACCGCTTGCTTATTGTTTCCTGTCGAAAGACATGAGACCAATGGTATAGCTTCCGCTTGTGCAGCAACATCCTTTTCCTCATTAGCAATTGATGAGGTTCCCTAGCGAGCAGCCGAACTACCCTCACCAACAACCGACCCAGGTCCACCTGTGGGATGTAGCAAAGAATGGTGGCGGCGTTTACACAACTGGCACCTGTGAGTGTTTTTGCAGAACCTAGCAGAGTGGTTACTATTTAGGCAATTAAAGCATAAATTCTTATCTTGTACAATATTTCGACGACTATCAATTGACTTGTTTGAAAACTTCGGGCAAGATGAAATTCGATGACCAGCAGAACAATATGCACAAGTAACAATTTTTTTATCGTTTATTACATACTAGCGACCCGCCCCGGCTTCGCACGGGTGCAAATGTGCAATGCTGATACTAAATATATGTACCTACCTTTTTTATATTTGTTCAGCGATATTTTCACCAATTGGCAACCGATTTTGATGATTGGAAAACAGCTTGTAGACATGGCTCAGAAGTGAGATGGGCCTGTAATTCTTAAGCAGGGAATTGTCGCCCTTTTTAAATAAGAGTACCACCACACCTCTGCTCCACGCTTGTGGCGTTTTCCCCTCGACTATGACGGAATCGAACAGTTTCTGAAGGGCCTTAAGGACTAATTTTCCACCCGCCTTCAGGAGTTCGACCGTAATTCCGTCCTCACCCGACGCCTTGTTGTTTTTAAGCTGCTTCAGAGCCATCCTAATCTCATACAGGCTGACGTCCGGGATGTCTTCGGTATAATGCCGGGTCAATCTAGCTCTTGGGTCGTTCGCTAGATTTGCTGCGGGTTTGGTCATTGACGTGTATAACTGTCCATAGAATGTCTCGATCTCCCTCAGAAGCTCCGATTCCGGTTCTGCCATCGTCGGTCTTTAGTTTTGTGAGCTGGCTCTGCCCAATAGACAAATCTCTTGCAAACACCTTGGAGCCCTTATTCCGCTCTATCGCGTCTTTAATCTTTTCAGTATTAAAGCGGCGGAGGTCGCTTTTCAAGGACTTGGAGATCCGTCTATTGAGCTGCCGGTATTTGCACGCATCCTCTGAAGACTGCAGAATCATCTCCCGCCTCTCCTTCATGAGCTTGAGAGTTGGATCAGAGAGCCTCTTGGTTTTATCTGTACGGCGAGTCTTGAAGAACTTAGACCCGACCGTATGAACAGTTTCCAAGAACCCATCGTTGTATTCGTCCACGGAGCTCCCTAGGCACTCGAAACGATTTTGAAGTTGGAGCTGAAAGCTTTCGGAGTTTTGGATCTGGATCTGTGCTGGACGGAGCGTAGACTTCATCAGTCGAGACCTTTCCAGCTTGATATTTAGATTCAATGTGCCTCTTACCATGCGGTGATCACTTCCGGTTTTCACCGCGTTGATCACAGATACATCATTGAATATCTGCTTCAAATGTATGAGATCGTAAGTCGATCCTTTGGACATTTCTTAAAATTAACTTTTGCTTTTGCAATTTTGGATCTAATGTCCTCCTGAATATCATTATAGGCAACCATGTTAAAAAATAGGAACAACAAATACAATAGAATATACAATTAAGCAACACTTTAAATGTAATAGGTAATAGACTTGTATGATAGCAATAATTAAAACTATTAAACTTAATGTCTCTCAACTTTTAGTCAGAATTACGATGTTGAAATTACAAGTGTTTGAGAACTGCAACTTTAATGTTTTACCAAAATTTGGACATAGCCTAGGTTCCCCGTTCCAACCCGTTTTAACGAAAATATTTTACAAGTCCGAAGTAAATCGAAATGCACTTTCTATTAGATTATTTATTTAAATTTACTCACGATTTTTCTTCACAATTATTTATTCACTCACTGAAGAAACGACACTTGCACCATACAAGTGGCGCCCTCTGCATAGCCAGGTCTTCTGGAGGGTGGCAATCACTACCACCACCGGTGATCACCAAAACACTCACGACCGTAACCGGCTCGAAGAACCAATGTACAACCGAGGGTCGACTTGGAGGGATGTAAAAAAACACCAACTGGATTACGTCACTACCCGTATTATATATTAAATTGATTTAGTAACACGTAATTCCGATAGGTGCGTTGCTCACAGAAACAAAAATTAATCTATCGGACCTAACCAAATGCATGTAACGAAACCATAGCGCGATCTGTTTTGACGCCAACGCCATCTATCGATCCATGCGATACTAATTAGATAAAAATATGATGTATGTGATCGCGCTATGATTTCGCGTCCAGCTCAGACAATTCCCTTTTATTTACATTTGTTTTTATTTTGTAACTGTTTAAACTCAGCAATAAGGTTTTAATTCCCCAAAATTATTAAAAAAAAGAAGTTTGTTTATTGTCTCTGGTTGTCTCACACGTTTTTCCCATTGGTTTGTTTTTCCATAGCACATCTGACATTGGCAGAATTGTCGACATCGGCATCATTGCCATGAACAAAATAGAATAGAATAGACTGTATCCACTGTTTCTGCCTGTATCGCTATAAAGTATAATATTTATGCTCATCGTTTAAAGAATCACTGTCATCAAAGTTTATTAAACTTATCCTTGATTACGTTAATATTATCTGAGAACCTAAAATGGCGTTATCACATCCATATACAAAACTACGCAGTTCGTTCGGTCGTCAGCCGATGTTCAGCGTGGCGCGAGTAGACATGTGCGACAGCATCGCGTCCAACCCCATGGAGCAGCGCCAGTACATCCTGCGCAACCCCGTGCACTCCATCACGCAACACACGCCCAACTACTCGCACTGCGAGATCAACACCATCCGGTAGGTAGGTACATACTACCCCGAGTTAGTAACGTCTGAGTGACGTCGTCGCTCACCGCCGCCGCGCCTCTTGCTCTTGCAGAGCCGAGTTCACCAACGGCGGTGCCAACCATGCGGAAGGCGGCTGGCCCGAGGGCGTGAACGTGAACGACCCGGAAGCCACGCAAAGGTACCGCCGGAAGATCGAGAAGGACGACGGCTACATCCACTGCGTCATGGCGCTGTCCCCGGTCAGTGGCGCGACGCGGCCGCGCTGATGGGGCTAATACTACTCGTAACGAGTACAGTGGACACATTTAACTGATACTGGGAGTGTTGCGTGTGCACGACAAGTAGGAATTCATTCGTAGTTTGTGTGATGGTGTGTGTGTGTGAGGAGTCAGTTTAGTTTTGATTCAGTGACTGAAGAAAATGGATTGTAGCATAACTAATTTAAACGAGTTTCAAAGGTGTGTGTTTTAAAGGTGTTTGGTCGTGGAAATGAATTGCAAGGAGCCGGCCCCGCGAACGAACCGTTGATCAAGTAACTCTCTCGCCGCACTGCTCGGCCGAGCTCTCGCTGTCATGTTCATCTGATTCGAGCTTTCGGCAGAGGGCACTGGCTCGCCACTGTATTCGTTACTTGTAATCAACCACTCATACATCTTCACTGTAGGTACTCAGTATCCAGCTCACTATTGCTTGACGTTTTGCAGGGATTGGAACGCCTCGTATTACAAAATAATGCGATTGAAATGTACCAGACATATTACACAGAATTAGTGAACATGCCCGAAGTGGAGCACAACAGCTGCCGCACGGTGAACGTGTACCGTGTGCCCGGGCCGGCGCGGCCCGTCAGCTCGTTGTGCTGGTTGCCGGACGCCGGCGCACGCTTCGCCGCCACCTATGTAGACGTGGACTGGTACCGCCAGCCGCGCGCGCCGATCGCCGCCTGCATCTGGGACGTGGAGAACGCCAACCACCCCGAGCGCACGCTATCGCCACCGTGTCCGCTGTTGGACCTGCAGTACAACCCCAAGGACGCGAACGTGCTGGCGGGCGGACTCATGAACGGCAACGTGGCGGCGTGGGACACGCGCTCGCCGCTGGCCGAGCCCAGCCTCACGTCGCCGCCGCACGTGGCGCACCGCGACTTAGTGCGCAACGTTCTGTTCATCAACTCCAAGACCGGGCAGGAGTTCTTCTCAGGTGGGCCTGACGGCGTCGTCAAGTGGTGGGACTTGCGCCGCTTCGATGCGCCCACCGACGAGATGATCATCGACGTCGTCAAGTGGAGTTTCGACGTGCAGTCCATGGAGAAGTCCAACGGCATCAGCGCCTTGGAGTATGAGCCGACTATACCGACGCGCTTCATGGTCGGTACAGAAAATGGATTCGTCATCAACGGCAACAGAAAGGGAAAAACGCCGGTGGACAAGCTGCCCGCTAAGGTTTCGTTAATCATGCTATTTAGACCAATGCCCGTTTCATTAACTCTTGGTGATACCTTAATAAGAGTCTTGCTAAGAGTGTAATCAAATTTAAGATTTTATTTTTTTTAAATCATGAAGGACCACCTTGATTCCGAGCTAGCGGACTCAGTGTTCCGTCAAGACGGGGAAGTAACTTACACTTATATTGATATATTTTATTTCTTTAAAAACAAGCTTACTTATATTGCTAAAAATAATGATTCTCAGCAAGCCCTTTCATTTGATACCCTTAGTTAGTGTGGGAGTGCATTAAAAAAAAGTGTGTGTGTCAGCTCCGACGCACGTGGAGTTTACACTTTCACTTCACTTTAACTTCACTCCAATACATTTTTTACTGTCAACACAACTCAACTTCACTTCACTTTACTCCACTTCTCTTCACTTCACTTCATAGTAGAAACTCCTCGTACCACCAAAGTCAGAAAAGATATACAAGGGAACGTAACGCCTCACTTTTAATTAACGCTTGATTTTACGAGTAATCCAAAATTTTCATACAGCGGGCTAAATATGAAAATCATTTCTTATGGAGTAAACTTCAATAACTAGTCCGTCATCTTGGGTGTTTCGCCATGTTGGATTTAGGATGACGTCACAAAGCAAACCAGGCATTGTCATTCTCTTTGTCTATCGCTTTCCATCAGGCGTGATCGAGGTCAAGAGCTAGCTCATTCATAAATAAAAAAAAAAATTAAAAAAAACAAAATTTCAGCTCAATCGGTTAAAGATATCGCCAATTCTACAAATTAAACAACAAACAAGTCAATCGCAAACTGATAAAATGCCTCAAATTCCATACATTTTTGACAGATTGCGACTGAGATGCAAATCCGATCTGCTTCAAAATGAAGTTGTAAGATTCCACCCGAACAAACATGGTTTGGTACACACATTGCAAGTTTATAAAGCTTGTAAAATGGTTCAGGATGTAGGGGAGACCGGTGATGATGATTGTCAGCAGTCGGCCTGTTTTTTTCTGTTTAGTGTATACGTTGTCTCAAAATTGTAATTATAATGTCTGACTGAAAGACTAGCCTTTCCACTGAACTGCACCGTTTAATCAGCGACATAGGTAAGTGGTCATGGGCAAGTCATTTAACGATATTGAACAAAAGATGTCACTTAGGTCCCTGAAAAGTCGGCACATTTAAATGAAAAGGCTAGGCCACCAATTAAACGGCTGATTAAGCTTATTGGCTGCGATATATAAGTTACTTACAATGATATTCTGCAGGTCCTTTCTTTTTCCAAACTACAATTTTTACTATAATAGATACTTAACTTTTTATACATTTTATTAGCTATACATTCCCTTTTGATTTTTTAAGTTTTATTTACTGGGACCAAAATACGAGGTTTAAACATTTTTGACACACCAGGGGCTCGATTCTGCTATTGCAATCGTGTCTCAATGACCGGTCAGTGATCGAATATTTGTCAACTTTGACAGTTTTTGTATGGGAAATGTGTCATAAGTTTGACGTTATACGTCAAAAATCGATCATTGACCGGTCATTGAGACACGATTGCAATAGCAGAATCGACCCCCAGGGCGAGAGGTCTCGACACAGTTAACGATCGCATAACAACCGAATTCAGTCTACAGTACACTGTCAATTTTGAATGCGATCCACAGATCAGATCATTGATTTTGATCGTGGATCGCGTTCAAGTTTGACAGTGTACGAGCGGCCTTAGGACTTAACGATTGAATTCGGTCGTTATGCGATCGTTAACTATGTCGAGACTTTCCGCCCAGAGGGCTAATTCTACTCATTTTTATAACAAAGTTCGCATTCGCATGTCAGTATCAAACTGTCAAAAAAGCCTTAGTTTTCATATACATTTTTGACAGATTGCGACTGAGACGCGAATGCGAACGTTGCTTGAAAATTAGTAGAATTGGCACTCAGGTAATTAAAGTTCTATTCCCTTTTATCTTTTAAACTATTATTATGAGTTTATGAGAGAACTTGCGTCATGTCATGGAAGTTATACCTACCTACATATTTACATTAACACTTGCAGTACAGCGCGCACCTGGGGACCGTGTGGCGCGTGCAGCGCAACCCTGGCTTCCTGAAGAACTTCTTGACGGTGGGCGACTGGACGGCGCGCGTGTGGAGCGAAGACTGCCGCGAGTCCGCCATCATCTGGACGCCGTCCGCACGCCACCGCATCTGCGACGGCACGTGGAGCCCCACGAGGTACGCCCTGCCTGTTTGTCCCCGCCCCACCGCATCTGCGACGGCACGTGGAGCCCCACGAGGTGAGCCCTGCCTCTTCGTCCCCGCCCCACCGCATCTGCGACGGCACGTGGAGCCCCACGAGGTGCGCCCTGCCTCTTTGTCCCCGCCCCACCGCATCTGCGACGGCACGTGGAGCCCCACGAGGTGCACCCTGCCTCTTCGTCCCCGCCCCACCACATCGGCGATGGCACGTGGAGCCCCACGAGGTGAGCCCTGCCTCTTCGTCCCCGCCCCACCGCATCTGCGACGGCACGTGGAGCCCCACGAGGTGCGCCCTGCCTCTTCGTCCCCGCCCCACCGCATCTGCGACGGCACGTGGATCCCCACGAGGTGCGCCCTGCCTCTTCGTCCCCGCCCCACCGCATCTGCGACGGCACGTGGAGCCCCACGAGGTGCACCCTGCCTCTTCGTCCCCGCCCCACCACATCGGCGATGGCACGTGGAGCCCCACGAGGTGCGCCCTGCCTCTTCGTCCCCGCCCCACCGCATCTGCGACGGCACGTGGAGCCCCACGAGGTGCGCCCTGCCTCTTCGTCCCCGCCCCACCGCACCTGCGACGGCACGTGGATCCCCACGAGGTGCGCCCTGCCTCTTCGTCCCCGCCCCACCGCATCTGCGACGGCACGTGGAGCCCCACGAGGTGCGCCCTACCTCTTCGTCCCCGCCCCGCGCCGCCCACTACTCTCGCCACTGATTCTCTCTTATGCGCCGCAGGTTGTCGCTGCTGCTGCTGGCGCAACACGACGGGCGGCTGTGCCTGTGGGACCTGCTGCGGCGCCAGCACGAGCCCGTGCTCACGGTGCAGGTTTGCGACGAGCCGCTCCTGGCTGTACGCGCGCATGAAGCCGTCAGTACCTCCCCACTCCTCGAAAGCGGGGAATTCACTAGACAGAGCTAGGTATTCCTAAAAGCGAGGTCCGGTGGACAGGGCAGGCAAGCAAGTCCGTCTAGTGGATTGTCCGCTTTAAATCTTATTCTAGCAGCTGTCCAATAATACGCTATCCAACAGTCGATAATCCGATATAGAAGATACTGAAAGTAAGTGTACCCAGATCGCTTTATTTTTCTGCGACAACCTACAGTGACTTAGCTATGCTGTCTGGACCGCAGGAATCACTACGTGTGATGGCCGCTGTCGCCCATACAATGAGTTGCCATTTTGTATACTTGTATAGAAATACTTACATTATTTTTGCATGATTTGATGCTGGAGCCAGGATCGTCCCCGTACAATGACATTCCTCAACGATTCGTACCTACTTAACACATAATTATGATCAACCAAGAGTCTCATCTTTATACATGAGAGACTTACTCCTTAACGATTAGTAGTACTAAATAGCTCCATAGTCTGCCTATCCTTTTCCCAACATACTGGGGTGATCTTCCCGTCTAACCGGATGCACTTGATAACAGTACCAATCTACCTATTTTACTAGCAGATCTGCTTGCGAGACCGACGGACGCCATAACGCACTTTCTGAGGCACGAAGGTCTCGACGCAAAATGGAGGGTCGCCAAAGACGAAAAGGGGAGAAGACACGGGTACAGGTATACCCGTGTGCGTTATCCACTCACAGATCAATCACGGCTGTCGTAGCTTACCCTCGAAGTTCGACCCGTGCTGTCATTATTAAGTCACAAATAGTCACGAACTGCTTTCTAGAAACCCTAATATGTTTGGGCCAGGCAGTCAATATGTGGTGCGGAATCTGTTCGAAACAATCACCGCGGCCCTGGAACGGTACACTGATGAGTTTTAGCCAGTAAGAGTCTGACACTGGGATTCCACTCCACTAAGAACGGAAGAAATCATTTGATGATTTCTCATTCATAAAAAAGGCAGTCATTATGTGTTGGCTGGCAATTAATGACGCATATTCGGTAGTGCGATCATATTTTAGTTAGGTGTTCAAGTTTCATTAGTATCTGAAAAGATTCTAAAAGGATGTGAAACACACACATGAAAAAAAATCTCATGGGCACCATCTTGGATTTCGATTTTAATTGTTAATTTAATTTAATTCATTTAATTCGGACAACAGTGATCCATATTGTGTTAGTATAACAACAAGCTTATATTCTAGTGTTAGTTACATTGGGATAAAAGAATAAATTAGACACACACCGTGCAGAGGATGACCAGGCAGGAGAACATGTTTCCTATTTAATCAGCCTCCGCATAAAATGTCTGACATTTGGAGTATAGCTCTCCGCCACAGCTCTCAGGCTATAGTTGCGACTACTCCGCACTCTGCCCAGCAGCGACGCAGTTTTTTTGCGGATTATGGCTTGAAAGCCATCTGTATGGGTCTCAGCAAACATTTCCGAGGCGCTGCAGAAACGGGGCAGTCGCAACAACATCCTGAAAGCATTATTATACTGCACGCGCAGGACATCCAGCGATCGCTTAGTGTAGTTGACCCATAGACTGCTGGTATAAAAGCTCTGACAATAGGCCTTAAAAAGAGTAATCTTCACTAGGTCAGAGCACCGAGCAAATCTACGCGCCAACATGTTACCTCTGACCGCCAGTGCCTTACGCTCCCTCTCAATCATCCCTAAGGTCGTCGGTGATATATTATAATGTCCAAGATATTTAAATTTGGACACCCTGTTTAGATGTAGTCCATTAACTTTTATAATCTCTGGAACAGAGTCCGGACATCTACCAGCGGCCCTAAAAACCATATATTCACTTTTGGTGACATTTTAAGTTAGTCCGTGTGAGGCAGCATAGGTCTCACAGACTTTGAGCAATTTCCTGACTGCCCCAGCAGTCGGGCCCAGCAGCACCATGTCGTCCTCGTAGCTAATGTTATTGACGCTCACTCCGTTTATTCGACATCCAACATTCATGCTGCTGAGCTCGGTGATGAGGCCATCAACATACAGATTAAACAGCCTAGGGGATGTCAAACCCCCTTGTCTCACACCGCATTCCAATCTATATGTCGATGAGAGAGTGTTAGACCATTTTACCTGGTTCTTTTGATTTGAATACCAGTACTGGAAAATTTTCAGTATTTCAACAGGGCTACCCCTGTCCCTCAACTTATCCCAAAGCACATCATAGGAGACGAGATCGAAGGCCTTTGAGAGGTCAAGGAAACAGGCGTACACAGGCGTCTTACAATCGGTATAATATTGAACAGTATGCTTGAGACTTAAGATAGCAGTTTCAGTTGATAATCCAGGCTGAAACCCGAACTGTGCTTCATGGAGTTTTACAAAGTTTTTCAAACAAGAGTCAAGCAGACTGTCAAATATCTTAGCCTTTATTTGATATGTCCCCTACCCTATTCTTAACGACGGGAACTACAATTGTTTTCATAAAATTTTCAGGCAGGTATGAATGGCGTAGACACATCGTATAGAACATTGACAAGACCCTCGGCAAGTGGACTCCAGCATATTTCAAGTGCTCAATACTGAGTCCATCATGACAAGACCCCGAAAACCATGAAAATGACACCCATGATGAAAAGTTGTCAAATCTCGTGGGCGCCATTTTGGATTTCGATTTTGATCCGGTAATCGTTATTGGCGACCCCGAAAACCTTGAAAATGACACCCATGATGAAAAGTTGTCAAATCTCGTGGGCGCCATCTTGGATTTCGATTTTGACCCGGTAATCGTTATTGACGACCCCGCAAACCATGAAAATGATACCTATGATGAAAAGTTGTCAAATCTCGTGGGCGCCATTTTGGATTTCGATTTTGATCCGGTAATCGTTATTGGCGACCCCGAAAACCTTGAAAATGACACCCATGATGAAAAGTTGTCAAATCTCGTGGGCGCCATCTTGGATTTCGATTTTGACCCGGTAATCGTTATTGACGTCCCCGAAAACCATGAAAATGATACCCATGATGAACAGTTGTCAAATCTCGTGGGCGCCATCTTGGATTTCGATTTTGATCCGGTAATCGTTATTAGCGACCCCGGAAACCATGAAAATGACACCCATGATGAAAAGTTGTCAAATCTCGTGGGCGCCATCTTGGATTTCGATTTTGACCCAGTAATCGTTATGGGCGACCCTGAAAACCACGAAAATGACACCCATGATGAAAAGGTGGCAAATCTCGTCTGCGCCATCTTAGATTTCGATTTGAATTTTTCGAAAATGACACCCATGACGAAAGGATGAAAAATTTCATCGTCGCCATCTTGGATTTTGATTTTGACCATGAGTTGTCAGTTAGATCGCTTGACGTAACTAAAATAGTTACGTAAATACGCAGATAGTACAGTTAGCTTTCTTAATGGTACCATGAGTTGTGTCGATGCTTACTACTAACGTTATAGTTACAACTACACCTTGTGTACTTTTGCGTTTTTATGTTGGCATTTTTAGAAAACTGAAGCTTACTTTACGTTGCATCTTTTCATCTCTTTTTAAATAATGCACGACGATAGAGACAAAATATAGGTCATGCGGTACTATTATTCGACCAAATGTAGAAAGTCGCCTGACTCCCTCATTTCAATGAAATCTAATGAAGCCCAAATTTATTTGTGTTACGAAGGTTCCACTGACATTTGGGACTCGCTCGCACTCGACCGACTTACGATTAACGACTTTCCGCGAAGTGTTTCTAATGAGACTCTCTGAGTAGATTTTAAATCCGTGTTGCCGCAACAAAAAAACACAGAGTCTCAAAATCTTCTTTGGTTAATCTATAAAATTCTTCTTTGGTTAATCTATAAAATTTCACAAACTTGGTGCCACTTATAGTTTGAAGTGGATTTCCAATTAGAAAACGCATCTCACTTTTATGCTTTCTTTGCTGGCGTCGTTCATCTTCTAATTCGGCAGCTGTTTCGGACGGCAGGGACACGACCAGTGTCCGCACTGTCGACCTGAGACAATCTCCCACGTAGTTCGACGTACGCCCCTTAAATTCCCTTGCGCTGGTTACGTACGCCGCCACGCACCCCTGAATGCGTAGAATGCGTACCTACGCATTCAGGGGTGCGTGGCGGCGTACGTTTGTACTCTTTCTACTCGAACTCTTGGGACCTCGGGAAACTGAGACGGACAGGGAGAGGTGAAATAAAAAATGCTTCTTCCTGGGGTTTCTTGCTCCGCAGGTTTCGGCTCCCTTTCTTGATGTTGCCTCTTCAACGGCTGCTCGACGACTGCCATTGAGCCATTTTTTTTTTTTTTTTTTAGTTATGACCACTAGCAAGTTAACACACGTGGGATATTAACTGCTTAACCGGACTAACCTGTGGTGGCTTCAAATGAATTTTAAAGCCCCCAGCCAAGGCAACAAAACTAGCTACAAGCTAAAAACACTACTGACCGCTCACTAAGGGCATTCCCTGTGGAATACGACCTCGGCTTAGCGGCGTCAGTTTGGGACAGCAAGGGACAATCAGGCTGGGTCGTTTTATTATTTGGGGGTTATTAAAGCTAAAGGCTCAGCGGCGCGGGCTGGCTCGTTTGCAAAAGTCGGGGAGGGTTTTGAGTGGGTCGTCGCGACGGACCTCGGCGGCGAGGTCGGTATACGGAACGCGGTCTGTATCTGTTTATTCTAAGGGTGCTGGTTTCCCTACAGCTTTCCTGTATCTTTGTGATCTCGTCGTCGGATTCGACGAGTGTATGCCGAGGACGGCGAATCTTACTAATGCGAGAGGGAGTGTACTGGGTTGCCTTTGAAATCAAAGGGTTTTGGACTTTTCAGCGGATTCGAAGAAACGCTTTGTAAGACGTTTCATAAACTGTTTTAGGGTCGGGATTTTAAGGTCGACATGTAGTCGTTCGTTCCGTACAAACCACGGGGCGCCCGTGGCTTTTCGGAGAAATCTGTTTTGGATTACTTGCATCCTGTGGATTTGCTTTGGCTTTGTGTGTGCGAACACAGCACACGCATAAGTCATAATCGGTCGTATGCACGTAGTGTAGATGCGCAGTTTACATTTAAGCTGCAATTGAGCCAAAATTCAGCTCTACTTATATACGGCCCGTTGTTACCTTAACGGCGACCGTGATTTTTAGACTCATTTTGCTTGTTATTTTCACTTTGAGCCGAAACCTTTGGAGCCTTTATTTATTGTTTTTATGTAAAAAAACCCTTACAATATATATTTAGATTCGTTAGACCTTACTCTATACCTAGAATACAAATTTTATTGCTAACTTTACACAATAAAAAGTTTCTAGAACAAAAACTGCAAAATTTAGATCATAAAAAACTTTCACTATACATTTTCCTGTATCTATAAAACTACAAATCCTATCGACTTAATTCTTTTTGTAAAATAGGTTTTGGGTCAAGACCTTTATTTTGACACCAATTTCAAAACGATATCTCTACAAACAAAAAATCTCATTTTCAACTTACGTAATTTTTACAATGCAAAAATTCTACTTAAAAATTTCCTTACAAAATCTAAAAATACTATCATATTGGAGTCTTATTGGATCTAGTTAGTATGCCCAAATAATACTTATAAAACTAATTAGACCGTAATTAAATCTAAACTAATTAAAATCTAGCAAAATTTGACGAGTTTCTTTCAAAACTTTAAGACAACATTTCCCTATTCGCATGGTCGCCCCTACCACTACTTGCGCCTAGGGACGTGGACGGGGTCTCATCACCGACAGCAGCAGCTAACATTTCCCATACAAAAAATGATCTATTGAACATTTTTAAGTCTAAAATCACAAAATTTATCGCAAACTATAGTCTTGTCAAGAATCAAAACGTCGGTAAGCGCCGCAACTACAGTAGTAATAGTACGTTACTATGACATCTGTCAAATTTGTAACTCATGGTACCAAATTGTAAGCAAATGAAGCCCTAACTACAGTCGCTGTAGTATAGTTTACTACACGGTGACGTAGGATAGATAACTGTGTAACTCATACTGCGCATTTTAGTACCCAACTATCCGCTAGAGGCGCGGTAAAAGTTTTCATAATTTTTTTTAACTACTGGCATTAGCGAGTATAGATTGATAAAACTCATGGTAGAGGTACTGATATTCAAAATGATTAGATAAATCCCTACTTTTAGTAAAAAAAACTACAGCAAAAAGTGTCGTTACAACTTTTGGTCTTAATTTCAAGTGTCGTTACAACTTTTGGTCTTAATTTTTTCCGTCTAGCCCCCTTTCGCAACGCGCGATAAGGAACTTCGTCCAAAAAAAAAATGTGTCGAATTGAGAACCTCCTCCTTTTTTGGAAGTCGTTAAAAATCAGTTGAACATGCCTTCATATTTAGAGTAACGTCCTGTTCTTGTACAGGGCACATTAGTGACATGCGGGAGCAGCAAAGGGAACATCTACATGCAGGAGCTGTCCACGAGTTTGGCCGCTTCGGACAAGAACGACAAGACTCTGCTGACCGTGGTAAGTGACGCAGCGGTCGAGGGCGGCGGGCGGCGGCGCGACGTGTTCTAGTGTTCGCTCGTGTTCGTAGATGCTGGAGCGCGAGTCCAAGCGCGAGCGTATCCTGGAGGCGCGCATGCGTGAGATCAAGCTGAAGCTGCGCCAGGCGGAGGAGGGCAGCCCCGTGCGCGCCTCGTCCGAGGTGGACAACACCATCGGCGACAAGGACCTCGCCGACGCCGCGCTCGAGTTCATGCAGGTCGCCAAGAAGGAGCTCGCGGCGCTCTAGTGCGCGTGCGCCGCAACCGCGCTCGAGACTACTTCGAAAACGTTATTTTATTGTGAATGACGGAATTACTTTTTTGTATTCAAAACTTGCTTAATACAAGGAATAAAGTTCAATATAGGTATGTACTAAAACTGGCTCGACTCTGTAATGTCGAACTTCTTAGAATTTTTATACTTAATTACTTTTAAACTAGCTGTAGCATTAATATTATATTTGCTTAGAGTATAAAATAAAGATATAAGAATATTGACCTATGTCTCTGATTCACCATAAAGGCATTTTGCGGTTGCACAACGACATGCTTTGCTTTGCTTGGTAGTATAGATGCAGGCCTACCTTGCCGTCTCCTTCAGAGACGGGAAGGTGGCGAGGTCTTGAGGGGGAGCGCAACGGTCGTGTAGATCCTCAAGGCAAGTCCGGTGGATATACCTTCTCGAGGTTGCCACCCCGTTATTGGTCTAATTCCATATGAAATAGACGTAACTGAAACCACCGGGCGGTGTCCTCCGAACCGTGACCCCTCTGTGACGGGGTGGTTGCGGACTCGGCCGTCACTAAATCAGCTGATGGCGAGTAGGGGAAGCTAGTCACCTGCACTAGGACCTGCGCAGTCGAGCGCCGTAAGCGGGGATGAAGGAGTCCTGGTGGGTTGAGCTGATCGGCACTGGCGGTAATGTGTCCGTGAGGCAACACGCCCCCTTTGGTCTAGATTTCACGCGAAACGGTGGCCCTACCTTCTAGCCAGGGGTAGGGAAATGGCCACAGTGTCCCGTCAGAGGGCCACAGGCGAGGAGCGTGAGGTCCGCGGAGGTCGCCCTCGGGCGGCCGAAGTGATAGGTAAAGGCCATGCTGACGGTGTAAGTGAAGGTTGATCAGTTCGTGGGTGGTTCCACGCCAACCCGATCAAGCACCCGATGTCGCGCTGTAAACCAGCCTTGCGTACCTATATCTCACTGGGAATCCTAACGTTTGCACTCACAGTAGTGCGACGTTCCCAGGTGCGGGCTCCATGGAGGGTGGGAGCCTGTGAGACGAAATTTTTAAAATTACATAGTATGGACAGACCAACTAAAAAAACCGCAGGAGTGGAGTCGGCGAAAGCTGGCAAAACTCCTAAGCGAGGTGTTTCTAGCACTTCGCTTGCCCCTGGTAGCGAAAACCGCAGCTAAGACCAAACAGTCCCTATCCAAGCAAAGGATATCGGCGCTGCATGGGACCAGTACCGATCCTTCAAAAACTAAGGCGAAAACGGCGACGGCTAACACCACTGCCAGAAGTAGCCTTCATAAACACCCTTCTCCTCCTCCTGTGGCTCCTCAAGCCACTCCCCACGAGGCAGCCGTCACCGGTCAAACGGGGGCGGGTGCCAATCCGTAAAGGTAAAAAGGGCAAGGGTAAAAAATCTACTCCACAAGCCCGTTGCTCTTGCTGTGACCCCTCAGGTCCAAACGCTCCTACAGGGCAGGGTAAGAGGAGGGAGAGGCTGACGCGCAAGGAGCGGCGTCAGGAACGCAGACGGGGTGGCAAGGGTAAGGCCCCCCAAAACAAGCAGGTTGCTGCCACCAGCTCGGTTATCCCGACCAGGCAAGGTAAGCTGAGCTTCTCCGAGGGAAAGCGGTCGCAAGCTGAGGCCGGCACTAGCCGGCCGAAGCCTAGTCAACCGCCAACCAAATCCGCAGGAGGTCTGGCCGAGGTGGCAACCACGACGCAGCAACCCGATGGGAACGATCAGGCTGTGGCCAAGCGGGCTCTCAACGAGACTATTACACCTCGGGGAGAGCATAAGCGGCCGCGGCTTGACCAGTCCCAGCGGGTTGCCAGCAGAAGCTACGCCCAAGCTGCGAGTGCGTCCCTGAATGTCGCGATAACCTGCGACCGGAGGGGGATCATCAGCCAGGGAGTATCGGACCAGGTCTTGGCTGCTATCCAGAAGCAGATCATTAGCGAGGCCTGCTCCCCCATGCAGGACACACCAGGACCGACCTTCAACGCGTAGCCGCTGTTCGCCGGTGGGGTCCTCAAGCTGTGGTGCGGTAACGACCACACTTTAGCGAGGCTGAAGACAATCTCCGGCCTGGCTCTCCCGGATAGCACCTCGCTAGTCGTCAAGAGCCAGTCGGAGATTCAGAAGCGGGTACGCTGCGGTATCGCCATCCCCGACGACCAGGGAGTCTACCAGGACTCGACCTTTATTGGACGAGCCCTGTGCTATCAGAATCGCTGGATCGACGTCAAGAGGTGGGTAGTGCTGCACGCCGAGAAGCAGAGGGCATGCTGGTTCGTGGTGCTGGGCATACCCGAGGACCAGGTTCCGACCCTGATGGGCTCCGAGCGCCGACTCTCAATCGGTTGTGGGTCGGTGTACGTGAAATTCCAGGGTCCGAACGGCAGGTTCGTCGACGTCCCTCGGGGGTGGGACCCGATCACGAGGCAGATGCTGGATGCAGGGGAGACTATCCCCCCGCCAAACGACCCGGAAGCAACCGCGGCTGATCCTGCTGCAGCAGCAGAATCGGCTGCACCTGCCGCCACCGTGGGTGCCGTCCCTTCATCGGAGGGGGAGCCGGACGACATGATGTTGTCCGCGGCTTCAGACCCGGAAGGGGACGGCTTCGACGAGGGCGACCTGTTTGCCGGGCTGCGACTTGAGGGTGACGAGGAGGGTCTCGCTTGTGATGGCGTCCCTTTCGTCGGCCTGTAAAGTTGTGCAGGCAAACCTCCACCACAGTCAGACCGCGACGGCTCAACTCCGCAAGTGGCTGGAGACTCAACACACGGCCATTGCCCTGATCCAAGAGCCATGGGTTAGGGGCGGCCACATACGAGGACTCTCCAATCTTGGCGTAAGCTCCTTGTTACTACGGAACGTGATCACCCTAGATCGTGCATCTAAGTCATAGGTAACCTAAAAGCACAGCTCTTAAATGACTTCTGTTGCAGAGATATCTCTGCAGCTAGGCTGATTATACAGCGTGGTGCCAAAGTGATGGCAATCGTCTTCACCTCGGTATACATGCCTGAGGCGGAGGAACCGCCCCCACACGACCTTGTACGCCTCGTCACCCACTGCGAAAGCAGCGGGGACGAAGTTGTCATCGGGACCGACGCAAATGCTCACCACCCACTGTGGGGAATGGACACGCAAAATGCAAGGGGTAAGGCACTAGTAGATTTCTTGTTCACAACTAACCTATCCCTACTAAACATAGGCTCGGTACCTACCGTCGTAACCAGACGTAGTCGCACAATCATAGACCTCACTCTGGCAACGGAGGGAGCAGCGGAACTCATCACGGGATGGCAGGTGTCCGATGAGGCTTCCTGCTCAGACCACAGGTGGATCCGTTTTGACATCCAGGTCTGTATAACACCGAAGCAGCCTCGGTGTAATCCGCGCAATACAAATATAGAGGCATACACGCGCAGCCTTGATTCAAGACTTGCGTCACTAGGCGATTCGTCTACCCCTGGGGACACTATACAGATCGATGGGCTAGTATCACAGCTCACCGAATCACTGATAGACAGTTACCAGACCGCTTGCCCGGAAACGATTCCACGTGACACACCGGGGAGACAAGCCTGGTGGGGACCGGAACTGGAGCGCAAACGCGGTAAGGTAAGAAAGGCACTTAACAGGACCATGAATACATGTAAGGATGATGACTGGGACGCTTATTACGCGGCCAAGTCCAGTTACAAGAAATGCATCAGATCTAGACGTACTACTGGATGGCGTAAATTCTGTGATAACATTGAATTGTGCCAACAAGCAAATAGGGTAAGGAAAGTACTGGCGCAACAGAACACACCTGGAGCCGCCACGGTCCGAAAACCTGACAACACGCTGACCACGTCACCTGAAGAAACGAGACGCGTCCTAGTAGAAACTCACTTCCCTGGAAGCGTATTCGCGCAGGTAACAGAATGGCTAGACGTCACCCAAACACCATCAGAAGACGATTGGCTTTATGCAGAGAAAATGATCACACTTGAAAAACTTCAGTGGGCCATTAGAAGCTTCCAACCTTTCAAGGCATCAGGTCCTGATGGTGTGTTTCCTGCCCTACTGCAGTGGGGGGGAACCCCCGTTGCAAAAAGACTGGTGCCCTTAATGAGAGCGTGCCTGGCTTTTAGATACGTTCCTAAAGGATGGAGGGAAGTGAAAGTCATATTCATTCCGAAGCCAGGTAAGAGTGACTATACAAACGCCAAATCATATCGACCCATTAGTCTCACCTCCTTCTTGTTAAAGACTATGGAGAGACTGTGCGAAAGGGAATTACGAGATGGCGCTTTAAAAGCATTACCACTACATGGTAACCAACACGCATACAGCTCAGGTAAGTCAACAGAGTCTGCTCTTCACCTGGTGGTGAGCCAGATAGAGGAAGCGATCCACCAGAAAGGTTCCTGCCTGGGCATTTTCATAGACATCGAAGGAGCCTTCGACAAGACAAACTTCTCCAGCATAAGTCCCTTTCCAAGCACGGCGTAAAACAGGTACTTACTGACTGGATTACTAATATGTTAAGCAAACGAGTGGTTAAACTTGAGGAAGAGCAGCAGTTGGCCTTGATAGCCAGAGGCTGCCCGCAGGGAGGAGTGCTCTCCCCTCTTCTGTGGAATCTGGTGATAAATGACCTTATTACCAGACTCAATGCACATCGTTACTACACAATAGGTTATGCAGACGACCTCGCGATCCTTGTGCCTGGGAAGGTGACTGGGACGATCTGCAATCTTACTCAACAAGCACTACGCATCGTAGAGAGATGGTGCGGTGAATATGATCTGTCGGTAAATCCCACTAAAACTGAATTAGTCATGTTCACACAAAAACGAGCATTAGGCCCCTACCGCCTACCTAAGCTCTTCAACACAGAACTCCAGTTATCTAACGAGGTTAAGTATCTTGGGGTCATCCTAGACTTTAAGTTAAACTGGAGTAATCACATAGACTACAAACTAAACAGGGCTTGCATCACCTTCTGGCAATGCAGGAAAATGATAGGTAAGAAGTGGGGTCGATCTCCCAAAATAATACTATGGTTGTACAGCGCAGTAATTCAGCTCATGATCACCTACGGGGCCGTGGTGTGGTGGACCCGCACAAAGCTAGTTACTGCCGTAAACAAACTACAACACATGCAAAGGCTGGCCTGCATGGCGGCGACGGGCTGCATGAGAACAACTCCGACTGCGGCACTGGAAGCCATACTGGGACTCCCCCCGCTCCACCTGTTCATACAACAGGAAGCGACGATGGCAGCAGTCCGCCTTAAAGCACTGGATCTCTGGGGTAAGAGAGAAACACAACACACCGCTCTGCTTGAGGAGCTCAACAGTGAACTCCCCATAACAAAAGCAATCAACGACCGGATTTCCAAGCAATTTATCTTTGATAAAAAATACAAAATCCAATTGCATGAGGATCACCGCTGCGAGGGGCTGTGCCCCGCCGAGCTGCGGATCTTCACTGATGGATCAAAAACAGGTACTGGCACCGGTGCGGGTATCTTCTCAGAGGATCTCAACATTCATATAGCCACACCATTGGGGGTCCACAACACAGTGTTTCAAGCTGAGTGCATGGGCATTTCCTTGGCGGCTTTAGCCATCTTAAACAGGGAAGTTAAGGACCACTCAATACGCATGCTTTCGGACAGTATGGCCGTCCTGCAAGCACTGAATAGCCACACAGTTAACTCCGGGCTGAACCTCGAGTGTCACCAACGTCTGAACCAGGTTGTTAGATACAACAAAGTAACCATTCAATGGATTAAGGGACACAGCGAATTGTAGTGTGTAAGACTTATGTGTGTGTATTCTATAATCTTGGCAGTAATAAACGAGATTCCAATGAAGGCACTTGTTTAAATCATCATCCTGGACCGACAACCTTACATGGCGACCCTGCCATTTGAGATGGGTGCCGAGTTCGGTCGCGTAACTTGATTAGTGAACTATGATAAGTGAATTATTTTTCTATAACAGTGATATTTTAATTTGATGACTAAAATGTGCCGATCAAATGTAGAAAAAGAGGACGTTTTTATATCGCAGAGTGCATCGGGGGGATCAAATTCGGCTTCTGCACAGGAATATCACCTATCAAACATTAGTATCGTAATGTTTATTATTTGCACCTTGCTCGGAGTCGCCGGACTTTATGCAGTGTATAAACTGTACCGAAATTGTCACCATTCGTGGATAAGGAATGAGGTTTTCGCACAAAACCTGTCACGTTCGTTCCGTCGACCGCACCCGGAGACTCGTGTTTGTTACGAGTGCCGCCAGCAGCGCCAGGAGACTCGCCAGGAAGCGGGTGTCAGAGGCCAGAAACCGCAGTAAGTGATTGAAAATAATAGTGAAAAGTGTAGTGAGTTGTAATCTATTCAAGTGAAACACAAAAAGTAACGTTACGGTTATGAGTGGAGTTTCTGGTTTATTTGGCTAATAGCTTATTATTATTATTTTATACGTGTATTGTAATGTAATCATAGAATAATCAGTTTCCATGTGGAAAATTCTTTATTAAATTTGGTAAAAAAAAACACAATGACCTTGGCCTATTATATGACCAATTAACAAATATTGAACATAGTTTGAAAAAACTAAGTTACCCTAGAAGGACGGAGACTGTTCTTAAACAAAAGTTAGAGGAAGCAACATTAATAAAATGTCAATTTGATGAATGTTTAAAATCCGTAGCAATACAAATAGAAAAGAAACAATTAAGTACAAGTGTATTACAGGAAATTCAGTCATACTGTGATTTATTTAAAAATACTTTTGCCCAAATAGAAAATTTTTGCTCCAAAATATATTCCCAACCAAGTGTCGAGTGTATAGTCGAAACTAGAACCGAAGTAGACAATATGGAGGCTTTTAATTATAGAACTGCCGTAGCATTACTACCGGTTATGAATGGTGATGAAAATGTCACGAAAAGTTTAATAGATACCATAGAGTTATACAGTTCTTCACTCACCGAAGAAGGCAACAAAATGCTAGTTAAGTTTATATTAAAAACCAGATTAAACGAGAATGCTAAATTAAGATTGTCTACCTCTTATGACAGTTGCGAGTCGCTTATTATCGAAATGCGTCAACACCTTCTTACAAAGAAGTCGAGTACAGCAATACACAAGGAGTTGACACAAATCAACCAAAACGGTTGTTCTATAGAAAAATATGGGTCCAAGGTCGAGCAGCTTTTTGTGGATTTGACGGTCGCGCAAGCAGGTGAGGACCAAACTGCATATAAAATATTACGGCCCCAAAATGAAAAAATTGCGATTAAAAGCTTTATTGATGGCTTGCGCAACCGCGAAATCCGCACTATTTTAGCAGCGCGTAATTATGAAACATTGAAAGATACTATAAGAGCAGCTAAGGATGAGGAATTATCATGCAGTCGGCAAAATTCAGACGCTTCTGTGTATGTCGGATACCAAGGCAACTCATTTAGAAATCGCGGATATAGTTACGGTAACAACAGCCGTCCTAATCGATCGAACAACAACCGATTTATGCAGAGAGGGAATAGTAGAGGATATTTTCATAATCCTAGGCAAAACCAAAGAATCCAGCAACAGTTCAGCAACAATCGTGGTCACATGCGGGGTTCATCTCGCGGTAGGCCTAGACGGATTTTCACGCGCAGTGGTAATGTGCATGCTATAGAAAATGGCATAAATAGAATCGATTTAACAGACCGAAATCAAACGCCCCAACACACAGAAAGACACATTCCTGAACCATTACAGTTTTTTCGATAACCATTTTATATTTACTTGTAACAATAACAGCTCTGTAGAATTCTTAGTACAAGATGCCAAATATGGGTTTCTTATAGATTCAGGGGCATCAATATCAGTATTGAAATACGAAACTGTAGCACGTTGGAATATTCCAATCCAAACGGAACGCATCTATATAAATGGCATTGGGGGCAAAGTACTAACATCAGGCCATGTTTATGTTACAATGATCGCAAATGGACAGGAATTTGTACACAAATTTTATTTTCGGATGTGTTTCATCTGCCAGATGATAAATTATCTACCACTAACCTTTATGAACAAGGTATACAGTTAAAATCAAACACTGATCCAGTTTATACTAGACAGTACAGGTTGCCCTTTTCACAGCGTAAGGAAATTGAAGCACAAGTTAAGAAAATGCTTTCTGAAAAGATCATTGAACCCGCAAAAAGTGAGTGGTCAAGCCCTATCTTGTTGGTACCCAAAAAATCTGATGACACTTCTAAGAAATGGAGGCTGGTTATAGATTTTCGTAAATTAAATACTAGAATTACAGACGATAAATTTCCACTTCCGAACATAACCGATATTTTAGATTCCTTATCCGGTTCGATGTATTTTTCACAATTAGATTTATCACAAGCTTATTATCAAGCAAAATTAAAACCAGAGAGCAGAAAGTATACAGCATTCACTACGCCTTCAGGTCAATATCAAATGACCCGGTTACCTATGGGATTAAAAATAAGCCCAAGTGCATTCTCTCGTCTAATGACAATTGCCATGTCTGGACTTGCATATGATAAATTATTTGTATATTTGGATAATTTGATCTGTTTTGGGCGTAATTTACAAATACATAATAAAAACCTAATAGATATTTTAACTAGATTGCGCAAAGTTAACTTGAAACTAAATCCAATAAAGTGCGATTTCTTAAGAAAAGAAATGCAGTTATTAGGACATGTCGTTACATCTGAAGGAATTAAACCAGATTTAGAGAAAGTAAACATAGTAAAAAATTATCCCGTGCCCAAAAATGCAGACGAAACAAAAAGGTTCATAGCGTTCGTCAACTTTTATCGAAAGTTTATACCTGACTTTGCCGCAAAATCTTTACCACTTAACAGACTATGTCGAAAAAACGTAAAATTTGAATGGACGCATGAGTGTCAGAAATCCTTCGAATCCCTAAAAGAGTCATTAATATCACCACCAATATTACAATATCCCAACTTCGATGAAAACAATACTTTTGTATTACAAACAGACGCGTCCGGCTATGCAATCGGGTCCGTGCTATGTAATGGTGATAACGGACCAATTGCTTATGCAAGTCGAAGTCTAAATAAAGCAGAATTAAGGTACCCCACGATAGAAAAAGAGTTACTCGCTATCGTATGGTCAGTAAAGTATTTCCGACCATATCTTTATGGTAGAAAATTTGTTATCAAAACCGATCATAAACCATTAGTTTATTTATTTAATCAAACAAATCCATCTAGTCGTTTGACTAAATTCCGTTTAATAATAGAAGAGTACGATTACATAATAGAATATGTTCGAGGTACTGACAATGCAGCTGCAGATGCCTTGTCACGTATCCGGATAACAAGCGATGAATTGAAGGAAATTAATCAACACGTTGTGTCTGTATTAACCAGAGGTCAGAAAAAGCGTATGTGTGAACGAAGTGCACAAGGTATAAGGGACAACCCTATGGTTGATAAGCAATCTACAAACGACTGGTCTGATCACCCAAGAGTTATGGAGTTGCTTAGAAAACCGAAGGATTGCATTGAATTAAGGTTTGTGAATGAACACGAATGGAATAACCAATCAAATACATTATTTAATTATGATGCATCAAATTGTATACTAAGAGTAAACCCATCTTGCCGATTACAATGCGCACGAGATGCCTTTGTACGGGAGTTGGCTAATTACTGTAAACAAATGAAACTTGATAATGTGTACATTGTACGATATAATGAAAACATTGCGTTAATAAAAGATTTAATTCAAAGTATAAATAGTACACCTAATTGGTCCGGACCACGTTTATGTATTATAAAAGGTGTAAAAGTTATAAATGATCGCGATACAATACGTATAATTTTAAATGACTATCACCTATTACCGAGTAGCGGCCACGCCGGTATACGGCGAATGATTAACAATATAAAACGCCATTATTTTTGGCCAAAATTAGAATATGACGTCACGGAGTTTGTAAACCGCTGCGATAAATGCCAGCGACAAAAACATTTTAGGCACATAAAACAGCCAATGGTCCTGACTGATACAGGTCATTCGGCATTCGATAGAGTATTTTTAGATTTATTTGGGCCCTTAAGTAAGGATAGTGATAATTTATAAGTATATACTCACACTACAGTGTGATCTTAGTAAGTATGTAGAAGCTTATCCACTTATAAATAAGGATACAATTTCAGTGGCGACGGCTTTCATTAATAATTTTGTACTACGCTATGGCATTCCGAGAAATATTATATCAGATCGCGGTACGGAGTTCGTTTCAAAAGTAATGAATGAAGTGTGTAAAATACTAAAAATAACACAAAAAACATCAACTGCATACCATCACCAAACAATAGGAGGCTTAGAAAATACACATAAAAATTTACTATCATTCCTTCGCATACAAACAGACAACCAACCCCAAAATTGGAGTTCATGGCTACCATACTGGTGCTTTGCTTTTAATACGACTATACATACAGAAACTAAATACACTCCATACGAACTCGTGTTTGGAAAACAGTGCAATTTACCAAGTAATTTAACAACAGATATAGAACCGCTATATAACGATTGTGACTATCCACAACAACTCAAATACAGACTTCAAAAATCACAGTATGACGCAAGACAAAATTTAATTATTAGTAAACATGTCAGAAAAAATAAATATGATTTGTACACCAACCCTGTTACGTACAGTACTGGTGACATGATACTACTTAAAAATGAACAAACTGTAAGTAAATTCGATCCGCTATATATAGGACCATACGAAGTAATAGAAGATTGTAATCCTAATTTAAAAATACTGTATAAAGGAAAAGAATTAATAGTACATAAAAATAGAACAAGACCATATATAAAATGATTCTCAATTTTTGATAAGCAGTTCATTGGGTGAAATATAAATTGATAGTAATTTTGTTATGATAATGAATTTGTGTGTAACCAAATACTATATTCTTTTGTTATTATTTTACTCATGTATATTTAATCTAAGAAAAATATTATACCTATAAACATATAACCGAAAAATAAAAATAAATGAAACCATTATTTTTATTTTATTAAGCCAGTGGGCGTGTAGTGTGTAAGACTTATGTGTGTGTATTCTATAATCTTGGCAGTAATAAACGAGATTCCAATGAAGGCACTTGTTTAAATCATCATCCTGGACCGACAACCTTACAGAATCCCGAGGCAACGATGCAGCGGACGAACTCGCCAGAAGGGGCTCGAGTATGCCAGCGATAGGTCCTGAACCCTTCGTGCCACTCCCTTTCGGTTACCTACGCAACCTGGTAAGGAAACGCACCAGAGACAAACATCACAAATTATGGGTGACCATGGTGAGTGTAGGCAGGCCAAGGAGGCACTTCCCTCAATTGATGGCCGTTTCACGAAAAAAGCCCTAAGACTGACTAAACAACAGTTGCGTACAGTCACAGCCGTCACAACTGGCCACGGGTCTTTTAATAAACACCTCTATGTCATAGGAGTCACTGACAGCCCACTCTGCAGAGCCTGCATGGAGGAGGATGAGACTGTAGCACATCTGCTTCTAAGCTGCCCGGTAGTCGCCGATTACAGGGCTAAGTACTTCGGAAACCCAGGTACCCTTTGTGAGATAGTTAGTAACACCAAGGCGTTGCTGGCCTTTCTTGGGGAGCTGGGGTGGATCGAATGAAACATTTGTCCCACCTGCACGCAAAATACGCGCTTAGTCGTGGAGTTGCGGAAACCGGCCCGATTTACATACATACATACATACATAAGGCATGCTATCCGGATATCTACCTAAACTATCCGGATGTCCGGATAACATAATACCTACTTCTACTCGGATAATGCGGATTACCTATAAAGATATTGTGTATTAGCTGAGACTTGCACAGAGAGCAATGGAGTGTTTCATGCTTGGCATACGGCTAATAGACCGAGTTCCAAACGTCAAGATCCGAAGACGTACAAAGGTTTTCGACATCGGAAAACGAATTACGGAACTGAAATGGGATGGAGCTGAAAAGCAAATGTCAAAAGTAGTGATTGTGACATAGTATTGAACAGGGAGAAACTAGAATTCGTCGATGAAACAGTTTTCCTGGGGATTACGCTTACTTGACTCAAGGCTACAATGGGTTCCGTCCTGGAGGGCATCGTCCAGCGTCCCCTGCTAGCGGCAGGCCAGAAGGCGGCGTCTTACGCGGCCGCCGTGGCTGCCAAACCGGTGTCGACCGGCCAGGCCAACCCAGGGGCTGGGCCGGCTCCCACAAAGGCACCGGCAAAGAAGAAAGGTGGGCGGCTGCATGGGCGGCGAAGGCCCCAGCGCCGGCAGTGCAGCCGCCTTCACAGTCCCCGCCTTCAAATTCTCCTGCGGCCGAAGCCGAATGGCAAGTGGCTAGAGAGACGAAAGCAAGGCAGCCAAGAAGCGAGAGAGGAAGCGGCGGCGCAAAGAGTGAAGCGTCGCGGCGGTGCTCCGCGCCCCGAAGACCGCGGCTGTAGTGCTTACACTACAGCCGGACGCGGTGAAGAGCGGCGTGACGTACGCTGACGTGCTCACCAAGGCGAAGGAGGGTGAGCTAGGCATCGTTGGGGGCCTCCGGCTAAGGGTCACCATGACTGGTGCCCGGATGCTGGAGATCCCCGGGGCAGCCAGCGGCCCGACCGCGGACGCTCTAGCCAAAAGGCTCAGGGAGTCTTTAAATGCGGACGATGCCCGAGTGTCCAGGCCCACCAAGTGCATTGGCATGCGCATTTTGGGCCTGGACGACTCCGTCACGGAGGAGGAGGTGTTGGCCGCCGTCGTCAGGACGGGGGGGGTGCTCTGCCGAGGTGGTGAAGGCGGGCACCATCCATCCTGACAACACGGGCATGCGAACCATTGTGGTGAGCTGCCCCATGTCGGCGGCCAAGAAAATCACACAGGGCCGAAGGCTCTTGGTGGGCTGGGTTTCCGCGCAGGTTAAACTGCTGGAGCCTAGACCTCTGAGGTGCTTCCGTTGCCACGTTGGCAACCATGTCGGAGCTCTTTGCTCCTCGGAGGTGGACCGAAGTGACAATTGCTTCCGCTGTGGTCAGACCGGTCACAGGGCCGGCTGCGCCGCACTGCTTCGGATGTGCGGCAGTTGGCAAGCCAGCCGATCACTGGGCTGGAGGCAAAGCCTGCGGTTCAGCCGCCAAGGCCGGGGCCAAGAGGAAACCCTCCTCTGCCGACGCCACCGCCGCCACCGTCGCCGCCGCTGCCACGGCTCGGGAGGGGGCTGAAATGGAGTGCCAATAACGGCCCCATTTCACCTCCTCCTGGCGAACATCAGCCACTGCGCCGCTCTGGAACTGATGCTCCTGAGCATGGCACAGTGATTGATGCCTGCGGACGGCGAGCAATGGGTAGCTCGCCGTCCGATCAGAACAGGCCCGAGTAGACGGCGCATTGTGTCTCACGCGCGCCGATAAGCGCAGTCAGCAAAAAAGGTGGGGCCCGCTAGGGCCAGAGCCTGCCAGGGTTGCGGAGTTTGTTCGAAAGAGTTACCGCGGCCCTGGAACGCAAAAGGCACTAGGAGGAACATGGATGGGTTTTATTTAGTAAGAGTCTGACACTCCCTCCCGCTCCACCCAGAGCAGAAGGGGTCATTTGATGATTTCACATCCTTAAAAAAAAAGGGCTACAATGGGGTCCACATTTAACATCTCTTGCAGGAAGGCTAAGTTCAGCAGCATATGCTATTAGGAAAATCCGCCAGTTTACAGATGTTGATACCGCGAGACTAGTCTATTTCAGTTACTTTCATAGTATCATGTCTTACGGTATCTTACTATGGGGACGGGCTGCTGATATCGAGTCTATTTTTATTCTACAGAAAAGAGCCATCAGAGCCATTTACATTCTCCGCCGGCGCGATTCTCTAAGGGAACTGTTTTAAAAAGTTAACATCATGACGGTCCATTGTCAATATATCTATGAAAATATCATGTACATTAGAAAGAATCTAAATCTTTCTAGTAAACGAGGCGACAGACATAACTATGTCACTAGAAATAAGAACCAATAAATTAGTTCAACCAGGTTTCAGACTGGCTCAAGTTAGTAACATCTTTCATGGGGTACTGTTTAAAATGTTATAAGTTATAAAATACCTCCCCATATATTAGAACTAAATGAGACAAAATTTAAATTTTGTATTTATTTAAATGCACACTATGCAGGCAAGCATATTATAAGTTAGGGGAGTATATCTATACTATATAATATATAATATAATAATAATATTATAAAGAGGAAAGATTTGTTTGTTTGTTTGTTTCTTTGTTTGAAATGAATAGGCTCCGAAACTACTCGACCGATTTGAAAAATTCTTTCACCAGTAGAATTGTAAATTATCGATGATGGACATACGCTATAAAATATTTTCAAAAAAGTTAGGAATCCGTATGAAAACTTCGATAATGTAACCCAACATAATAAAAAATACATAATTAAAGCATTTTGTTATTATCTATTTATTGTTGATATTTGAACGACACTTACCTATTTTCCCTCGGTCAATATCCATATTTCACTTTGAGTCACCTTTGTGATAACGTTTGAAATGCACGTAGGTACATAGTCTGATCGCAATATTTCTCAAACTACCCGAGCACGAAAATAACATTTTAATATTTAAAGAAGCTTGCAATCCGCCTATTTCGTTCGGTTGCTTATGGCATAGTGGGTGCGTAACGCGCGCAACTGTGCACTGCCCCGACCAGTGTGTCAGGGTTGGGAATAGCACGAAACCGGTTTTCTGTGTGCTGCCGAGCGCTTTTTGCGTGGATTTGGACTTAATTTTATGTCATTTGTGCTTTTTTGTTCAATTGTTTTTTTTTTTTTTTTTTTTTCCCCTTGTTATTTATCTACACATTATCTGTCACTACACACCAAATTATCATGTATCGTTTACTACACATTAACAATATATAATATATATTTACCTATATATTTAACACCTTACAAAACTGGTTTACATCCGTACACATCAACGTAAGGTTCAGTTGAAAACCAGCGTCAGGCAGCGCCTGAACTGGACCTATTTGGCGCAGCCGCGGGGCACACAATGTTACTTCATTTTTAAAATTCAAGTTTATTTTTTGTTTGTACCAACATGTGTGTATCTGTGTGTGCCAAATAAACTAATTTTCTTTCTTTCTTCTTTCTTTCGAACGATAATTGGTTAGACGCATAAGGGAATGATAATTATGATGATGCCTCTTGAACGTCAGCTGCGGTTCCGTGGAGGGGTTGAGCAGCGGTAGCCTCCCAAGCACGAAGAAAAATAAAATATATTCAGTCAATTCCTCTTGACTAAAAACTTGTTAAATTGTAGCTAACCCAAATATCTCGAAGAATAAAAAATAATCAGCTGACTGTATCATGGTGGATTATACGTCAGTTGATCGCTCGAACATGAAAAAAAATTATAGTTTCAGTGATTTCCTCTCAACTAAAATGTGAATGTTTTTAGGGTTCCATACCCAAATGGAAAAAACGGGACCCTATTATTAAGACTCCGCTGTCCGTCTGTCTATCTGTTCGTCTGTCTGTCTGTCAATCTGTTTGTCTGTCCATCCGTCTGTCTGTCCATCTGTCTGTCTGTCCGTCTGTTTGTCACCAGGCTGTATCTCATGAACCATGATAGCTAGACAGTTGAAATTTTCACAGTTGATGAATTTCTGTTGCCGCTATAAAACTACGCCGCTACAGAATAAAAGAAGTATTTAAGTGGGGCTCCCTTACAAAAAACGCGATATAATGGTACGGAACCCTTCGTGCGAAAGTTCGACTCGCACTCGGCCAGTTTTAACTAAATACTGACAATTTTTTTTTTATAAACTAACTTGTTTGCCAGAATCGAACGCAGTGACTCTCAACCCCTACTACTCGTATGTAGTATGATGAGTGCTTCGGATGCAACATGCAACATTACGAGGCTAGAAGTCAGACAATAATGTAATTAGATATCTGCTGTTTAACATTTTTATTTTACTGTCACTAGAACATGCGAATGATAATTTTAAACATTTCACGTTTCTATAAACGCTCGCTGACGTCGTGACTGACACACGGGGATGAGCGTCGCTCGTGGACTGCTCACCTTAGCGCGCAGACTGACGCTAGTCGTCGCTGACGCTAGTCGTCGTCGTCGTCGTCGCGCGGGTCCCACTGCGGCGTCGCGCGGCTGCGCCACACCTGCAACACGCTTCCGTCAGCGAGCACTCGCACCATATGTGTGTGATGGTGTGTAGGCGCGTGTCCGACACTCACGTATAGCTCGGCACCGGCCAGCACTAGCAGCTCGGGAGGCTCCGCGCGCGGCAGCACGCAGCACACCGCGGCGGCGCCGTGCCGCAGCGCCGCCTCCCCGCGCGCGCGCGTCGCCGCCGCCAGCCACCACACCAGCGCCGAGTAGCCGCCCGCCGGCCTGCGCACACGCGTCCCACACGTCACACGCGACTCACACGCCGCCGCACTGCCTCGCACACACACTCACCACGCCACTAGCGCGCCGGCGGCGGCGGGCTGCACATAGTGCACGCGGCCCGCGGGCGCCGCGCCCGGCGCGCTCACCCGCGCTAGCACCTGCAGCGCGCTCACCGAGACGCACGCTGCGCTGCCGTCGCTGCACACGGCCCACATGTAGCGCCCACTGCGGAACAGCACGCTGGGTAACGAGCACTGCGGCAGACCGCGCACTGCATAGTGCACACTACACTTACCACTCGTGTAGCACCAGGCCGACCAGCGGCGCGGCCAAGCAGGCTGCGTGCGCCGGCGCCGCACAGGCCGCGCGCACTGCGGCCTCGTCGGGCTCCGGTGCGGCCGGCTCAGGCGCGGCGCGGCGCTCGCGCTGGCGCCGCACGCGCTCCGCCAGCTCGCCCCCCGCGCGCGCGTGCAGCGCCGGCGGCCGCGGCGCCACCACGCGCCAGCAGCTCAGCGTGCAGCCCGCGCCCACCACAAGCACGCGCTCGGCGCCCGCGCCGCCAGCAGAGAGGCGCAGGTAGTCATCGGGCGGCTCTCGGGGCACCTCAGCGACCAGCGCGTGCCTGCGGGGAGGGGGCGGGTGAGCGGCCGTTTTGATGACGTAGGTACTCGTCTACGGCTGTCGGAAGCTCTCCTCACGTCAAGTGGGCGCCGTTCTCGTTATAAATTCTCAACAATGCCGATGTCACCCCTGCATATTCTGATTCCGTTTCCTGAAGACGTAAATTTCATGATTTACAATTAAGAACCTGTTTCACTCGAACGGTAGGAAATTCGAAAGCTACCTGCGTGGCGGCATTGAGCCACACGGTGGTGCAGTACAGGCCGGCACCGAGGCGGCGAAGCTCGAACGAAAGGAACGCTTCACCGGCCGCATCGGCCCAGCAGCCCGCGGCCCCCGCACTGCACCGCACTCGGCTCGCCACCGACCCGCAGCGCCCGTCCTCTGCGGTGTAATAGACACATTCACGGACTAGAAAGAAACAGGAAAACGAATGAAACGTTCTCCTCAGACCTTCAACACGCAGCACGAGTAGCTCCCAGTCGGCGGCGAGCGCGAGCGGGCCGGCCAGCAGCAGGCGCGCGCGGCCCGCCCAGCTCACGCGAGCCACCGCGCTCCAGCCGCGCGCGCGCACGCTGGCCCGCCCCACCTCGCGCCACGCCGCGCCGCGCCGCCACACGCCCACGCTGGCGTCGGCGCCGCCCAGCGCCAGCAGGTCGCCGGGCGGCGCCAGCGCGGCGTGCAGCAGCGTGTCGGCCGCGCAGTGGGTGGCGGCCAGGTGCCAGCCCGCGCGGCTCCACACGTACTCTTGGCGCCACGCCACGCGCGAACCGTCTACGACCGAAGGGTTACCATTACAGTTCACTCATAGAAGTAATTGAACCATTCATTGGAAGAAAGTATGTAAACATAAATGCACGTGAGAAACACCGCAAAAACTCGCATTGCAATCACGAAAAGAGACTTGTGGGGTATCTGCCACACTTATATTCGGTTGCTTGAGTCAGAATAAAACAAACAATGGAGATTCAAAATGGGAATGAATTTATTGTCAAAATCCTAACTTCTATATATACAAATGAATGGTGGACGTAGTGGTAGTTGGAATCATACTCAAGATTGCTCAGCCAATCAGATGTAGGGTTCCCGGTCCTCTGGAGTTCGGAGCATGTTCAGAGTGCGCCAACTATAAATACGCACAGCGCCGCCGAGCGGTGAACAGTCTCTCATTAGCTTTGAAAGCGAGCGGGCGGCGGTCTGCGCGCGCGCCTTCTATCCGGCCACATTCCAACGCCAGTGCGCGCCGCGCGCCCGTGCCGCGCGGTCGTTTGATGCTTGCAGGTTGGCGGTATCGAGTGCGTTGAGTTTACGCGTGTCCCACATCACTCTCCCCTAAGCGAAGCGAACAACGGGCTTCACGGTTCTTCCAGATCTTGTGATGTAAGGCTGGATTGCTTGATCAGGGGTGCGATGATCAGCATCTTCAGACTCGTTGAATATATAGGCTGGCTTGAGCCTATCCATTGATACCACTGATGTGCGTAGCGGTAACTTTATTTTGTAACACTTGTCATAGCGCTTGATAACTTCGTAGGGACCTTCATACGGCGGTGTTAATGGGGAACGAACAGTGTCGTTGCGGACGAAAACATGTGTGCACGTGACGAGGTCGTGATGTATGAATGGTTTTGTCCGACTGTTGTTTGATCGAGGCGCACTTTTTAACGATGCCATGGTTTCTGTAAGGCGGCGTACGTAGTCGTTCTCATCCATGTTTGACTTGGCTGGCACGATGAAATCCGATGGTAAACGAAGCGTAGTGCCAAACGTCATTATTGCTGGGCTCAAACCGTTGTTGATTCGCAACGCCGTACGTAAACCTAATAGTACAGTAGGAAGCTCTTCTGTCCACTGTGTAGTAGTGCCTCGCGCCATGAGTGCTGCCTTTAATGACCTGTGCCACCGCTCGATCATACCGTTGGACTGCGGATGATATGCCGTGGTCCGTATTCGTGATATCCCAAACTTTTTTATTAGTGATCGGAACAATGATGACTCAAATTGCCGTCCTTGATCTGTTGATATTCTTAGTGGGCAACCAAATCTAGCAATCCAATTCTCGTAAACGGCTTTTGCGACTCGCTCAGCGGTAATCTCGGGTACAGGAACGGCTTCTGGCCATTTGGTGCAACGATCGATGATAGTTACACAGTAGCGTTGGTCATTAGACAATCGCAGGGGTCCCAATATGTCCAGGTGAATATGTTCGAAGCGCGCCGACGGTGGGAACTCGTTCAGTGGGCTTACGACATGACGATGAATCTTCGCTCGCTGACAGCTGATACATGATCTGGTCCAGTTGCTAACTTCTTTGTTCATGCTGGGCCAGAAATATTTTGAGCACATTTGTTTTCTAGTGGATTTTACGCCGGAATGACACAAATCGTGTTGAGCTTTGAATGCCTCAAAACGATACGTAGTGGGTAGGTACGGTCGTGGTGTGCCGGTAGACGTCTCGCACGTGATTGGCTGGTTTATCCCGGGCAATGTGACGTCAGTAAACTTCAAGTTTGGTTGACTTCTGAGCTGTTTCAATACTGGATCTTTTCCTTGTTCGCTGGCTAATGTTGCGTAGTCGATCATGGATGGGCATTGTATGTCTTCTATGCGTGATAATGCGTCTGCCACCGAGTTATCTTCGCCTTGCACGTACTTGATGCTCGTACAAAATTGGCTGATAAAATGTAATTGCCGTTCTCGACGCGGGGTGTCGCTGCTACTCGGTGGGCGTGTTAGTGCATTCACTAGCGGCTTATGGTCTGTGTACACTGTGACATCGCCTCCTTCTATAAGATTTCTGAAATGCTTGACAGCCGTATAAACCGCTAATAACTCGCGGTCGTATACGCTGTAGCGTTGCTGAGTCATGCTCATCGCTTTTGAAAAATAAGCTAGAGGTTTCCATTTGCCTTCCATTCTCTGTTGTAAAACAGCGCCAAGGCTGTAATCTGACGCGTCTGTCATCAAGGCGAGGGGGTTTCCAGGTAATGGGTGGATCAGCTGTGTGGCTTCCAAAATGCTTTGACGGCACTTTTCAAAAGCCAACTCTGCCTGCGTCGTCCACTCGATGGGCGTTTTGTCGTTGCGTTTCTGGTTATGTAGATATTTATTCAGCTCGTTCTGTAGTTCAGCTTGACGGGGTAAGCAGCTACGATAAAAATTGATCATGCCCAGAAAACGTCGTAATTCTGCTATTGTCTTTGGTTTTGGGTAACTTGATATTGCTTTGGTTCTCTCTTCAGTGGGCTTGATCCCGTTGCCTGATACTTCGTAGCCGAGAAAATCAATCTTGTCCTTGCCGAATTCACATTTCTCAACCTTTAGCATGACGCCGTACTTCTTAAGGCGGTCTAGTACTTGCTGTAGAAGTTGTCTGTGGCTCTCTTCGTTTTTTGAGTACAGCAGTATGTCGTCGACGTAACAAAAGCAGCTGTCTATGCCCCGCAGTACTTGATGCATAAACCTTTGAAACGTTTGACTAGCGTTACGTAAGCCGAACGTCATGCATTTGAATTCAAACAGCCCGAATGGTGTGATAATTGCTGTTTTCTGGGCGTAATCCTCTGCAATTGGGATCCAATAATAGGCCATTTTGAGGTCAAGCTTCGAGAATATCTTCATATTGTGCAGCTGGTACGTGAAGTCTTGTATTCTTGGTATTGGGTAGCGGTCTGGTCGTGTGACTGAATTTAACCGTCGATAGTCGCCGCATACCCTTAGGCCTCCATCCTTCTTTCTCACAATATGCAGGGGGCTCGCCCACGGGCTCTTTGATGGCCTGCATATGCCAAGTTCCAGCATGTGGTCGAACTCCTCCTTTGCAGCCTTGTATTTGTCGGGGGGCAGGGGACGGGCTCGTGCGAAGACTGGAGCGCTTGTCGTCTCAATATGGTGCACGACGTCATGTTTTGCTGGCTCCTTCAAGGACATAGGTCGCAGCACCTCCGGGAATAATTTCAAGATGTCATAGTACGCCTGGTCGGAGCTAATGACATGTATGGTTTGTTCACTCGTTGCAACTTCAATGGCGTCGATTGACATGTCGGTAACATTGTCGACGAGCTTCTTTTTATGGAGGTCGACTAGCAGCTTGAAGTGACGTAGGAAGTCCGCCCCTATGATCGAGGTTTTCACGTCAGCTATGATGAACGTCCATAGAAAACTGCGTCGCAAGCCAAGATTTAACCTTAGCGTTTTTTCACCATAAGTTTCGATTGGTGTATTGTTTGCAGCGAATAATTTGTAGGCGCTTGTCTTCATCTTTCTTTTGTTTGTGGCGGCTAGCACGGAAATTTCGGCGCCGGTGTCTACGAGGAAACGCTGTCGAGTGTCGCGATCGAAGACACAAAGGCGGTTGGTGGTGCAGGGGACATCGACTTCCGCCACCGTCGATGTCGTAGCTAGTTTAACGTCGTGTGATTCTTGTTTCTCCTACAGCACGGTGACTCGCAACGTTTCGCCTTGTCACCAAAACGATAGTGGTATCTACACTCCCATGTAGGATCGCCGGGTTTGACTGACGTCTTGTTGCTATGCCGGCGAGACTGTGATCGTGACCGTGACTTGAACGATGTGAAACGGGGTCTATGATGGCGTTCCCTTGTTCGTCCGCGTAGCTCAGCCACTTCTAGGCATAATTTCTCCATTTGCTTCGATAGGACTTCTAGCTGTGTTGACGTCACGGTATCTTGCGAGGTCGTGGCCACTGCGGCAACCGTTGTTGGTTCGGTGTATTCTGCCATTTTATCCGCCATTGCAGCGAGGGTATCTAGCGATGATTCCGTGTTGACCGAAAGCACAACGCGCATCTGTGTGGGTAGATGGTTGAGCCACTCGATTTTTAATCCTTCGTCTGTGATCATGCCACTGCCTAGTTCTCTCATCCTGCGCAACAGTTGTGTGGGTTTTTGATCACCCAACTCTAGGCCACTGATTAGCTTTTGGAAGTTCTTGACGTCAGATTTGTCGTACACGGCGAGCAGACGAGTCTTCACAGCATTATATTTTTCCGTGGAGGGTGGACTGTATAAAATGTCAGTCAGATGTTGAAGGTCCGTTGTTTGCAGCTGTTGCAACACGTAGCGGAATTTCTGGTCGTCCGAGGTCTTCAGAGGGTCCACGACAGCTTCAAACTGGATAAACCAAGCTCGAGGAATCTCCCGCCAGAATGGTAACAATCTGGACTGAACCGATATGGCAGCTAGGTCGGAGTCCATCTTCATGGGATTGCTTTCTTCACTTGTGTTCTTCTGCTCTTGCAACATTTTTTCTCGGGGTCACCAGTTGTGGGGTATCTGCCACACTTATATTCGGTTGCTTGAGTCAGAATAAAACAAACAATGGAGATTCAAAATGGGAATGAATTTATTGTCAAAATCCTAACTTCTATATATACAAATGAATGGTGGACGTAGTGGTAGTTGGAATCATACTCAAGATTGCTCAGCCAATCAGATGTAGGGTTCCCGGTCCTCTGGAGTTCGGAGCATGTTCAGAGTGCGCCAACTATAAATACGCACAGCGCCGCCGAGCGGTGAACAGTCTCTCATTAGCTTTGAAACCGAGCGGGCGGCGGTCTGCGCGCGCGCCTTCTATCCGGCCACATTCCAACGCCAGTGCGCGCCGCGCGCCCGTGCCGCGCGGTCGTTTGATGCTTGCAGGTTGGCGGTATCGAGTGCGTTGAGTTTACGCGTGTCCCACATCCTTTTATTTAAATAAATGGTTAAATCAAGCCGATAACTAAGTATTATTCCACTAGCTGTTGCCCGCGGCTTCATTCGCGTGTATGTCGGAAAGTAAAATGATGTGGCTAGGTAAGATCAATAAGATACACGAACTGTCAATATCTAGTATTGCTTGACCTCTTTTTTATGGAAGGGAAAGTATCAAATGACTCCTTCCGATCGGGGCGGAGTGGAAGGGAGTGTTAGACTCTTACTGAATAAAAGCCCTCCGTGTTCCTCTTAATGCCCGTTACATTCCAGGGCCGCGGTGACTCTTTCGAACAATTCCGCAACCCTGGCAGGCATTGACCCGAGCGGGCCCCGTCTTTTGTGCTGACATCTATTTGTGGCACGCGTGGAACACAACGCGCCGCCGTCGACCCGGGTCTGGTTCTTATCGGATGGCGAGCCACCCAACGTTTGCCATCCACAAGCCCGCGTTGCTTGACCCCTCTTAGAATTAGGAATTTGGAAGAGTATTATGCCAGGCAATGGATGTATCCCCTCTTCTGTTCATGTAGTTTTTCGTGAGAAACGTTTTAATAATAACGCTTCTCTCATTTCATCGAAACTATTCACAGCAGTCCTAGAAGATATCGTGAAAAGTAGATATAGATTGGGACCTGTCTCATTTAAGATTTGCAGATGACTTTGTGGTTTTCACTGAAAACTTCCATGACCCCCAGAAAATGCTTCTCTTAAGTTGGGTCTTAGGATGAATATGGCCAAGACGAAGGTTATGGCAAACACCTTCAGCGATTCAAATCCTACTGTTTAAGTTGGAAATGAATCGTAGGAGATGATTAACCGATATGTTTATCTTGGCCTTTCAATTGGCAAAGAAAATCAACAAACGGAGGTATCGAGAGGAATACAGCTTGGATGGGCCGCTTTTATCAAAATGGAACACATTCTGAAGCCTGCCAAAATTCCGCAATGTCTGAATTTCCGCCTCTATAACCAGTGTCTTTTTCCCACCATGACTTACTTACATGGAAGCTCACGCAAGACGCTGTGTACAGACTGATAGTTGCACAGAGAGCCATAGAGCGTTCCATACTTGGCAGAAGTACATCATCGAGATCCGAAGACGTAAAAAGGTTTTCAACATCGGAAAACGAATTGTGGAACTAAAGTGGAGCTGGGCAGGACACTTGGCAAGGCGCGGTGATGATGGTGGAGTAAGGCAGTGACTGAATGGCATACGAGGACTGGAAGAAAAAGTATTGGTCGGCCGGCGCGGCGGCGGCGAGATGGGCGGACGATATTGTTGTCATCGTGCGTGCGTGAGAGCTGTCAGAGCCCTATATAATCTGCGTCGCCGTGATTCTCTAAGGGATTTTTTTAAAGAGATTAATATTATGACAGTCCCGTGCCAATTCATTTATGAAAATATTTTATGTATGTTCGGAAAAATCGAAATCTTTTTAATAAAATTAGTGATCGACATAATTCTAATACCAGAAATAAAGATAAATTAGATCAACCATTTTATAGGTTAGCTAAAGTACAAACATCTTTCATGAGGTACTGTGTTAAATGTTACAACAAAATACCTTGTGACATATTAGAATTAAATGAAAGAAAATTTAAAATGTATGTAAAAAGCACACTTTGTAAACAAGCATATTACAAGTTGGAGAATGACATTCAAGATAAGAATGCTTGGAAACATGCTGGTCCTGCTCCATAGGACAATCAAGGGTGTAGCCTAGGCAAAATCAAACTGGTCAATTTATGTATTAACTTTACAGATGTAAAAGAGTTTTTATTTTTCTGTTAACACACTCTGATTTATTAATGGTTCCAAGATTTGTAAATATGTGAGTACCATGTACTTATTAAGAAAATGCTATAAGTAGTATACTCTAGGTGCATCGACCTTACATATATTAAAATTAATTTTTGTACTCAAAATATTGATTTGAAAAGAGTAACTATGGAGTTTCTTGTCCGTTCTTCTCCATAAGAATCTACCCTTGCGAACGGACAGTAGTCACTTTATATTATTTTAAATGTAAATGATGACGTTCAAAAGTGCCGTTTAATGGCCTAATTGAAATAAACGTTTTGACTTTGACTGTGGTAGTATGTATTTCCCCAGAATATGATTGCATATCTGAGTCTAGAAGCGACATTACTGTGATAAGCTACGAGCAATGTGTTAATATTGACTTTTTTCGCTAGCATGTATAAACTATAAGATGACTGTGACACTTTTTTGCAAACAAACTCTACATGACTTTGCCATTTCAAATTGTCATCTATATGTTTAGACGATTGTCATCTATATGTTTAGACGACACGGTTGGCGCGGTGGTTGAGCGATCGGCTGCTGCGCTGCGTGTCGCGGGTTCGATTCCCGCACGGAACAAATATTTGTATGGCCTACAGATAGTTGTTCCGGGTCTGGCTGTTTGTGTATGTGACTTTGTATGTTTGTAAACGCACCCACGATACAGGAGAAATTCCTAGTGTGGGGCAACGTTTTTTTAAAAAAAAAAAAAAAAAATGTACGCCAAGAAATTTTTTTATGGATGTCAATTCTACTTTTTTACCGTTAAATTCTATAAGAGTATCTAAAGTATTTTTTGTTTTCTGTTTAAACTGCATTAATTTAGTTTTATCGATATTTATTAATAAATTATTATGATGTCACCATTGAATTATTGAATTTAAACTACTATTTACATTATTTTCATCATTGTATACAACAGTGCAGTCATCAGCAAATAAAACCATACGATCAGTAGTAGATTTTGGCAGATCATTGATATAAATAAGTAATAAAAAGTGGTGGTCCCAAAACACTACCTTGTGGAACTCCATACTTCATTTTTCTACTTTTGGACTTATAATTTATTTCATATTTCGTATTAGGACAAATTTTGACAATACTCGTGATCTGAGTTCTATTACTGATGTAAGATTTTAGTAAGTCTAAAGTATTGCCCCTAACACCGTACGTTTCCAGCTTATTTAGTAGTATATTATGATCCACATAGACGAAGGCCTTTGACCCATATACAAAGCATAGACAGGCTGTCTTCTATCAACTCTAGGATTTATTAAACTTAAGAAATCATAAATAGCCAAATTTATGGACATATTTTTACGAAAGCCTTTCTGATCCGGCGTCAAGATATATATATATTAGCTTCTGCCAGCGGCTTCGCCCGCGTGAATATCGGAATTAGAAATGTTTCCTGATGGATATGAATAAAAAAATACTTTGAAATGTTTGGTCTCTTGGTACTTTTGAATCGTAATCGCTCACAATTCCAGCCCCGGCAATATTCTAACATATTTCTGGTCTCCTGGTACTTGATGTTTCTGATCCCCTGGTACTTGTGAATCTGTAGTACTGAGGCAACAGCGGCTCTGAAGTTCCACTTCCTCCTCGGTCTCCATTAATCCATGCCACTTTCCGGGATAAAAGTAGCCTATTTTTTATTCCAGGATATGAGGTACATGTGTGCCAAATTTCATCCAAATCCCTTCAGCCGTTTTTGCCTGATTGTTACACAAACATACAAACTTTCACCTTTAAAATATTAGTAGGATTATTCCTTTCAAAGTAGTCATACAAGTTGTTGTAGATGGCTTTTTCAAATATTTTAGAAAATGTTGGAGTTTGGTGGTTGGTTGGCGGTGTAATAAAATGGTTTTGTATAATGGTTTTGTATAAAAGAAGCTGCGTGTTTTTGCAGCTCCGTAGTTCGATCCAACAAGCTCAGTGAGAGAAAGAAACCTCTGTCGGTCAAGTTAGCCAGCTTCTCATTAAGTCCTCGCCGCCGTTTGCCTCTAAACGAATATCTTTGTGTTTTATTTCAACGGAGTTCAGGCGATCCCGAACACCTACCCTATACCTATCCTACACCTAACCTACACCTACCCTAAACCTACCCTACATCTACCCTACACCTACCCTACATCTACCCTACACCTATCCTACACCTACCCTACACCTACCCTACACCTACCCTACACCCACCCTACACCTACCCTACACCCACCCTACACCTACCCTACACCTACCTTACACCTACCCTACACCTACCCTACACCTACCCTACACCTACCCTACACCTACCCTACATCTACCCTACACCTACCCTACACCTACCCTACACCTACCCTACACCCACCCTACACCTACCCTACACCCACCCTACACCTACGCTACACCTACCCTACACCTACCCTACACCTACCCTACACCCACCCTACACCTACCCTACACCCACCCTACACATACGCTACACCTACCCTACACCTACCCTACACCTACACCTACCCTACACCTACCCTACACCTACCCTACACCTACCCTACACCTATCCTCCACCTATCCTCCACCTACCCTGCACCTACCCTACACCTACCCTACACCTACCCTACACCTACCCTACACCTACCCTACACCTACCCTACACCTACCCTACACCTACCCTATACCTACCCTACACCTGCCCTACACCTATCCTACACCTACCCTACACTTACCCTAACCAGCCCAAAAAATACTATGACATGTTTCTGGTCTCCTGGTACTTGTGAATCTGAAGTACTAAGGCAGCAGCAGATCTGAATTTCCACTACCTCCTTAGTGTCCATTAATCCATGCTACTTACTGGGATAAAAGTAGCCTATTTTTTATTCCAGGTTATGGACTACATGTGTGCCAAATTTCATCCAAATCCCTTCAGCCGTTTTTGCCTGATTGTTACACAAACATACAAACTTTCACCTTTATAATATTAGTAGGATGTGAAAGTAATAAATATTTGTGATTATTGTGATATGAGAATTTTTTTTTTTGAGAAACGAAATTCTAACAAACATCCTTATATTATTTTATCTACACTCACAACGTAATGTTCCAAATATGAGTTCAAAAACGAATCCATAAATGCATACTTTTTTTTCGTGGTTAGGTAAAATTAAAAAAAAAGACCATTACAGTTCAGCATTTTCCTTCGATTTTTAAACAACTGCATCATAAAATAACTTTTTAATTTTTATAGCACACTTTTTCTTTTTAATTTTTGGCGCGGTTTCATTGACTTAAGTCAATGAGCCAGCTTTTATCTTTGTCTATGTTTGAGCGCGCTGCGCAGTCATTCAAATACGCAATGAGAATATCCGCCATATTGGAATTAACTATTTTTCCAATTATTTTATTTCAACTGTATGAGTGAAGATAAAATAGTGTATGCAACGGCATATAATTAGGTATTAAAACACTCGTGTGATGCTATTATCACACTCGGCTACGCCTCGTGTGATAAACCCACACTCGTGTTTTAATAACCCTTTTTATATGGTCGTTGCATAAACTACTATTATGTCACAGCCAACTAGCTAAATCCGCCGTTTCATTAAAAGTCTAGCCTTTTCACTGAACTGTGCCGTTTAATCTGCGACATTATAGACATGGGCAAGTTATTAAACGATGAACAAAAGCTGTCACTTAAGTCATGAAAAATCCCCACATTTAAATGAAAAGGCTAGGCAACCAATTAAGGACGCGTTTACAAATCAATTCGTTACTTTTTTACACAAAAGTATGACTATCAAATAAAATGCTTTGCATTCTTAAAATGTTTTTCCCAAGAATTGTTGATAGATGTGCATGGTACGATTCTGAACTATAAATATAATTTTAGATAGGTACAGTTTCTCAATTAATGTACCGAAGTGAATTTTTTTACTTCGGTACATTTATTGAGAGAATGTAAATGCGTCCATAAATGGCTGATTAAGCTAATTGGCTGCGACATATACACACTTTCACGTTTATAACATTAGAAAGGAAGTAAGGACAGATATGTCGACAGCGGAATTATCACATTAGCAAGTCAATATAGATTTTTTTATTGCAGAGCAAAGAGACACCTTATGGCTGTAATGAAAGGTTGGAGCTCCCTAGTTATTAATTTATGCTCTTGTAATGGGATGGCTGACACCAAGTTGTCTTTGTAACCATTGATTGTAGTACATTTGAAAGCCAATAAAATTGAAAGTGGGAGTAAACGCAACACACAACTAATAATATGTTTGTGCACATTTAAACTCACCTCATTGGCTTAATGTGTCTTCAGGACATGCAGTTAGACCGGGTTATGCACACAACACAGCAATGTTAGGTGTCGCCGCACGTGGTACCGTGCTTGACGTGGCTGGGGGGCCCGGCACGCAGCAGGCGGCGCCACAGTGCGGGCTCGGCGGCGGCGCGGCGCCATGCGCGGCACGCGGCCCCCGCGCGCGCCAGCTCCTGCGCCCCCAGCCAGCAGAACACCTCGCGCAGCACCACTGGGCAGCGCTGCTCTTCGCTCTGCCACACGCACATCCTGCTACCTTCAACCGAACAGCTTTTCTTTTCTAAAACAACTTTTTAAATTGGTTTCGTGATCCAGTCAGCTAAACTCGGACGACAGCTTTTTTCTGTTATCCCAGTTGATAATCCACTAAATTAAAAACAGAAAGTTATTTTTAACATTGCGACCAGACTTAACTTTCTTGTTGTTTGTTATTGATCTGACAGTCTCACAGACTGACATTAATTTGACACTCAAGTTCACTCATAGACCTATAAAAATAGAGTTCACTCAACTCAACTGACAGCAGACACACACAGGCAGTGTTGCCAGATGCCTTGAACCTTTTATCTGTTGTAGAAACTGCTAAAATATGTATGAAATCTCTAAGCTATTTCTGTATAATCAAAACCAAAATATAAAGTACTAGCTTCTACCAGCGGCTTCGCCCGCGTGAAAATCGGAAATAGGGAGGTTTCTTGATTTGTATTGTAACTACACCTACTCTACACCTACCTACACCTACTCTACACCTACCCTACACCTACCCTACACCTACCCTACACCTACCCTACACCTACCCTACACCTACGCTACACCTACACTACACCTACCCTACACCTACCCTGCACCTACCCTACACCTACCCTACACCTATCCTAACCAGCCCAAAAAATACTATGACATGTTTCTGGTTTCCTGGTACTTGATGTTTTTGGTCTCCTGGTACTTGTAAATCTGTAGTACTAAGGCAGCAGCGGCTCTGAATTTCCACTTCCTCCTCAGTCTTCATTGATCCATGCCACTTACCGGGATAAAAAGTAGCATATGTCTCATTCCAGGATATGAACTACATGTGTGCCAAATTTCATCCAAATCCCTTCAGCCGTTTTTGCCTGATTGAAACACAAACATACAAACATACAAACATACAAACATACAAACATACAAACATACAAACATACAAACATACAACCATACAAACATACAAACATACAAACATACAAACATACAAACATACAAACATTCACATTTATATTAGTAGGATAACTATGTAATATACTTACACTAATTTAAAAAAAACCGGCCAAGTGCGAGTCGGACTCGCACACGGAGGGTTCCGTAGCATTTTCTATAAAAAACGACAAAAAATCTGTTTATAATAATATTATGAATGTAACAAATACAAATATTGTTTAATGTATATTTTAAATTGTCGTTTGGCATTTCTTCACGCAGAAAGTGGCCGCTGAGCTGCTACTCACTGCTGCCTGCTGCTGAGGTGTACTTAGTCATAACTTTATTAATATTTGCATTAAGTATTTGAAAACTTAAAATTAATATTGCGAATGCATTACCTACACATTGATGTTACGTATGTTTGGAAATCCAAACAGAAACAAACGCAAAAGAAAAACAAAATTTACAAAAACACCTACAAACGGTGGGGTTCGTACTCACGCTCCACTATGTGATAGTCCAGTCATTTACCGCTTGGGCTAATTTCTGTTGTAAAAGTTTGTGTTCCCATCAGTATAGGTTACCGATGGGCACGATTTAAATAATGTCGTAAAATTATCTTTACCTAAATGCCCATAACTTTTTTTCCTGGCCACTAATTTAAATAAAACAAAAACTAAATGTTGCTCAGAACAAACCTGCATGTAACTGTATAATCTCCCCCGCCCGTGGCCCGGTGGCCCGCCATCAGATGCAGACTAGCTGAAACAAAATGCCCAAAAAACATCCGCAAAGTTCGGGACAGTTACCTGACAAGTCGAAGAGTCCGGGTAAGGTATGCGGGAGCAGAATCCATAAAGACGACCACTAAGGGATGTGTCCAGGGTTCCATAGGAGGACCCACCTTTTGGAACATGCTGTTGAACCCGCTGTTGAACGCGTTGGAAACGAGAGGCGACTACTGTCAGGCATTTGCGGACGACGTTGTTCTGGTTTTCTCCGGTGAGACAGCTCTTGAAGTCCAGAGACAGGCTAATGCCGCCCTAAGACATGTTCAGGAGTGGGGTGAAGTGAATAAGCTTAAATTCGCCCCTCAGAAAACAAAGGTAATGGTTATTACAAACAAGCTCAAGCACGACACACCACTTCTGAGCATGGGAGGGGTCGACATAGTCCTGTCGAAGGAAATTAAAATACTTGGGCTGACAATAGATAATAAGTTGACGTTCAATACACACGTTGCAAACGTCTGCCGCAAGGCACTGAACGTGTACAAGCAACTGGCGAAGGCAGCCAAAGTGGAGTGGGGGATCTCGCCGGAGATAACCAGAACAGTATACGTCGCAGTGGTGGAGCCTATCATTATGTATGCAGCAAGTGCTTGGGCCCCAGCAGCGGATAAAATAGGGACGAGGAAGCATCTGAACGAGGTTCAACGCGGCTTTGTGCAGAAGATGATTAAGGCTTACAGGACTACCTCATTAAACGCGGCATTGCTGCTCTCAGGGATGCTTCCATTAGATCTAAGGATCAAGGAAGCAGCCTCGCTTTATGAAATTAAGAAAGGTCACTCCCTGCGAGTAGTTGGCGACAGGAGGGTGGAGAATCCGACACCTTTTGCACACACACCGCACCCAGCGGCCCAAAAGGCCATCGAATTTAAATTGGTGGAGAACGATGCAGAGCTGGTCCAGCAAGAGGAAGCCAATTATAAAATTTACACAGATGGCAGTAAAATTGATAACAAAGTTGGCGCGGCGATATCCTTATGGGATGGCGCCGCAGAGACTAAGTTTCAAAAACTCAAACTGGAGCAGTTCTGCACCGTTTACCAAGCGGAGTTACTGGCGCTGGTGAAGGCTACTGAAATGGTGATAGGAAGATCCGGTGGAAGCTTCAATGTCTACAGTGACTCTAGGTCGGCTCTTGAGGCGGTAACTCGCGGTATTTCCCTCCATCCACTGGTTGTTGCTATAAAGCAAAATATCCTGAAAATTTCTGAACAGGACAAAATAATTAGATAATTTTGGATCAAGGCACACGTGGGACTGGAGGGAAATGAAAGAGCCGACGAATTGGCAAAAGAGGCAGCTGCGGGATTGAAGACAAAGCCGGATTATGATAGATGCCCAGTATCCTTCATCAAGCGACAGATCCGCGAGGACACGCTGGAGGAATGGCAGCATAGATATACCACCGGAACAACTGCGTCAACCACGAAAATGTTTTTTCCCAACTCCCTGTTAGCTTATAAATTAATAAAAAAGTTATCGCTCAATCCGCTGTTGGTACAAGTGTTAACGGGGCACGGCGGGTTCTCCGAGTACTTGAATCGATTCAAGCGCAAGGAGAGTCCGACGTGCCCTTGTGACACAGGTAAGGATGAGAATGTGGAGCATTTGTTAGTAGAGTGCCCAATCTACGCAAATCTGAGGCTAAATCTTGAAATGAAAATTGATACAAACTTAAAAACTGAAAACATAGCGGAAATTATATCTAACTAGCTGTTGCCCGCGACTTCGTTCTCGTGTATGTATTGAAAAATGATGTGGCTAGGTAAGATCAATGTGTTCGTATATCTAATACGGACAGTCAATATCTATCATTGCTTGCCTCCTTTTTTACGTATAGGAAAACATCAAATGACTCCTTTCGCTCTGAGCGGAATGGAAAGGACTGTCAGACTCTTACTGACTAAAACCCATCTGTGTTCCTCCTAATGCCCTTTGCGTTCCAGGGCCGCGGTGACTCTTTCGAACAAATTTCGCAATCCTGGCAGGCACTGACCCTAGCGGGCCTCGTCTTTATGCTGACATCTTTTTGTGACACGCGCCGTCGAGTATCACCTCTTCTGTCTTCTGTTCAAACAATTTTTCGTGAGAAACGTAATGATAATGCTTCTTTCATTTCATCGAAACTATTCACAGCAGTCCTAGAAGATGTCGTTAAAAATGTGGGTATAGATTGGGACTATAGCGGTATTAACGTCAATTTTCTGCCCAACTGTCTCACTTTAGATTTGCAGATGATTTTATGGTTTTCACTGAGAACCTCGATGACCCCCAGAAAATGCTTCAAAATCTTTAAGATGCTTCATTTAAGTTGGGTCTTGGGATGAATATGACCAAGACGAAGGTTATGGAAAAACCTTCAGCAATTCAAATCTGGAAATGAATTGTTGGAGCTGATTAACCGATATGTTCATCTTGGCCATATCCTTTCAATTGGCAAAGAAAATCAACAAACGGAGGTATCGAGAGGAACACACCTTGTATGGGCCGCTTTTATCAAAATGGACGACATTCTGAAGCCAGCCAAGATTCCGCAATGTCTGAATTCCCGCCTTTATAACCAGTGTGCTTTTCCCACCATGACTTACTTACTTACATGGACGCTCACGCAGGAGGCTGTGTACAGACTGATAGTTGCACAGAGAGCCATGGAGCGTTCCATGCTTGGTAGAGGTACGTCATCGAGATTCGAAGACGTACGAAGGTTTTCAACATCGGAAAACGAATTGTAGAACTAAAGTGGAGCTGAGCAGGAGACTTGGCAAGGCGCGGTGATGATAGGTGGGGTAAGGCAGTAACTGAGTGGCGTCCGAGGACTGGAAGAAAAAGTATTGGTCGACCGGCGGCGAGATGGGCGGACGATATTGTTGCCATCGTGGGTAGAACCTGGATGAGGCTGGCACAGGAACGTGGGGATTGGCACACGAAAAGAGAGGCCTATGCTCAGCAGTGAGTGAAGTTGGACTGTGGATAATGATGATGATACACGATGTTGATGAAACTTGCTAAGGTTGTTAACACACGATAGAGTTACATAAAGTTGTCCATGGGAAAACCAACCAGAAGAGAAGTCAACCCCCGAGGACACAGCGGATCGTACGGTGAAGGTCTGCCCTGCTTGGGCGGAGCACCGCCATGTCCTCGTCGAGGCCATAGCGACGGCGACCTCTCGCTACCGGCTCTGGTTCACTCCATGGTCCAGAGCGCGGAGGCGTGGGAAGCCGTCACCTCCTTTTGCGAAACAGTAATGCTAGTAAAGGAAGGGGCGGGCCGCGTGAAGGACAGGCAAACGTAACGCCTTAGCCGCCGAAACAGAAGAAGACGCCCCGGGCGTCAGGAGTCGCAGGGTGATTCTCGGCCACCGTAGGCACGGGCCTGCGGACGGCGAGCGTTGGGTGGCTCGCGGCCCGATAACAACCAGCGGCCCTACCATGACGTGTTAAAGCGTGAGTCGTTTGAGCGAGAAGGAGGGATGGAGCTTTACACCCTACATAGCGCCACTGGTCCGGGTCGACGAAGCGTTGTGTTCCATGCGCGCCTCCAAGAGATGTCAGCTAAGTAGACGGGGCCCGTTAGGGCCAGAGCCTGCTAGGGTTGTGGAATTTGTTTGAAAGAGTCACCGTGACCCTGGAACGCAAAGATCATAAGGAGAAACACAGATGGGTTTTAGTCAGTAAGAGTCTGACACTCCCTTCCAGTTTACCCAGAGCGGAAGAAGTCATTTTGATGATTTCCCATCCATAAAAAAAAACCCCACAACGGATAGAGTAGAGGAGGGACTCCGTTGTGCGTAGGTGTCCTGGCTAAGTTTGACGGCCTATCTCCGTCCAAGTGTACAAAAGCAACCAGGGTGTTTTACAGGTTGAGTGGAGAGACTTAACCGTTCAAAAAAAAATTAAAATAACGTCAGTGAAGCAATCAGACCAAATCTTTTTTTTATGTTATGCATCAAATGCATAACTGTAAGTTTTGTATCAAAAGAATCACTGTTTATGACGTTTTAAAAGTACCATTAATAACTAAAAAATATATTTTGGTGTAATTCTCATGCTTTTAATAGTTAGTACTTTTTCGGTCAACAGATGGCATTACGGGTATCTGAATTATGTAGATAATAAGTTGATTTCTTCTAGATTGCTACAATTCCTATCAGGTTTATGTGTAAAAAATATCTAAATGGTTTTGTAACTAACTAACATGTCATTTTGTGCATTCAATTATTTTGATCATTCAATTACGAACAAAAACCTTTTAAAATCAATATTGCTTACCTCCCATAACATACGGCGTGATAATATGTAGCCTAAAGTGTTCCTTGGTTTACTAAGAACATTTTTGCTGAATTTTATATATTTCAATTCAATATTATTTTTTTTTTATTTCAATTCAATCTATCCAGTAGTTTTGGCGTGAAGCCTTACCATACACACATACAAACAGACAAACAGGCAAACAGACAAAAAATCTAAAAAGTCACTTTTTGTCATCAGTTACGTTTTTCTAACAAAAGCCACTTATTTTTTCTCAAAAATTCTCAATGTACAGTTTTTCTTTAGTTACTGTTTTATTATATGTATAGATAAAGTTTTAAGGGATGATTTTATAGAATTTTGCGAAATAATGGCCAGAAAAGTAATAGATAAAAATAAAACGTAGCTCATATAGGTGTAACTATATTATATTATGTAACATATAATAATAGTTAACCAAAATAATGTAGTATATAAATATGGTATAAGAATAATTAAGCAAAAAAGCACAGTATATATAGAACAATGTAATTAAAATAAGGAATAGAAATAAGTGGTAGAGAAAAACAGTTGCAAAGAAAATGGAAAGTAAATAGATATAAGAAAAATGTTCAGGGCGATAAGGTTGATTATTGCTTGATAGGATTTTTGTATTAAAACTACGTGTGGACGGTTTGACGGTTTATTTTTAACTAAAATAGACTAAGGTAATGTGGACTGTAGATTTATGCATAGGTACATATTTATAGCTATCTATAGACTACTTAACGATTGTAAGTTGTGAGCGTGAACATTCCGCCCACCAAAGGATCTATCCTTTAAATAAAAAAGCAAAGCAATATAAAGTAAACATACAAGTTTGATTTAGGTGCACAAAGCACTTAACGCTAACGATACAAACAAAAACAGAAAGAGTAACCCTTTTTTTAAATAGGTAGGTATACAATTGCGAGTACCTAAGTATTTTTGAAAGGTAAGTAACTAAACGCAAGTAATCATTACTAAATCACATGATTAAACTCAACCAACTACAAGGTAAATTTTAACTAAACCTAACAACTAAATCTTAGGTCTAATACAACTAAATCTTAGGTCGGTATATGTGTACACACAGCGTACATAGATACCTGCATCGTTGGTAAGAAAGCGCTATGCTACGCAACTAGAAATAGGTGGTAGGTACACAGATTAATATCGGTCAACGGGATCTTAACAAATACACAATATGAGTGGCTTCGATACCACGGATAAATACCCCCATCGGGTCTTGAATCTTATAGCTAAAAGGTAGATAAGTTCATACATTATAGAAACGTAATCACTAAAGATAAACTAGCTAAGAACATTTCTTTAAACTTATAAGTAGGTAGGTACATAGTTTGGAGCATTCATAGCCTCAAACCGCCCACCGTTATATAGTAGTTTAATAATGCTTGTGACATATGGGTAGTGCACAGACAGGTAGGTTGTATGAAGTTAGGAATGCCCTATACTTATAGTAGATATATTTGTCACTGCATGAAGCAAAGTAAGCAGGTAAGTTTATAAAATGCATAATTATATTGGTATAAACATAACATGAACAGAACGTAAGTATGCAACGCTAATTACTTAACTCAGTAAGTACATTAATCGGGAAACCATAATAAAGTAAAGTTAATGAGTAGGTTTATTACAAAGTTACATTGAGTTTATACCGCCTTTTTTTTACTTTTTTAGCTTAATGAGACCTTTGTTTAGGTAGGATATATAATTTACTTGTAGGTCGTTTATAAACACCGTTTTTACATTTAACTGATACCACACGAGTAATACCATCAGGACCTACATGTTTTTCAATTATTTTACCTAATACCCACTTACTTGGAGGAATATTGTCTTCTTTTAAAATCACTACGTCATCGATTTCTGGATCAGTTTTTTTTGTATTCCACTTATGTCTTTGGTTCAAATTTATTAGGTACTCTTTGTGCCATCTGTTCCAGAAATCGTTGACCATTTTTTGAGTTAGCCTCCATCTATCTAAACTAGAAACATTATGATTGGTATAATTTTCGTCACTTAAATTTAACAAGGGTTCACCAATCAGAAAGTGGCCCGGTGTGAGTGGAAGAGGGTCATTAGGGTCATCACTGAGCACAGTTATGGGACGAGAATTTAAACAGGCCTCGATTTGTGCCAATACTGTGGCTAGCTCCTCGTAAGTGAGGGTAGCGTCACCAATCACTTTTTTAAGATGAGTTTTCGTGCTGCGCACCCCAGCCTCCCATAGACCCCCGAAATTGGGTGCATGAGGAGGTATGAAATGCCATGTAGTACGCGCAATGGCTAGCAACTCTGCTACTTCACCATGAATCGAAGATTTGGCACTGTTGAACATGTCCTTCAGCTGCCTGTCTGCTCCCACGAAGTTAGTGCCATTGTCACTATAAATATCATAACAATGACCTCGTCTCGATGTGAATCGCCGAAAGGCTGCGATGAATCCTTTTGCGGTCATGTCGGTAACAGCCTCCAGATGTATAGCACGCGTTATCATACAGATAAATAAACATATGTAGCCCTTATACGATTTAGCTCCTCTACCTGGTGAGAAACGAATATTGATGGGACCTGCGTAGTCCACACCAGCTGATTTAAAGGCTCTGTCAGGTTTTAATCGTACTTCTGGCAACTGACCCATAAGTTGCGTGGTATTCTTTTTTGAATACCTAATACAATTGACACATTCTCGGTAAGTTTTCTTTGTTAGATCTTTAGCTCTTAATATCCAGTATTTAGATCTCAAATAGTTAGACATTACTTGAGGACCACCATGTAATGTCCTATGATGAGCATCCTTAATTAAAAGCCAACTAAGATGGCTCTTAGCGGGTAAAATTATGGGGTGCTGAGTATCGTAGGCTGTTTGAGATCTTTGGATGCGCCCGCTAACTCTTAGAATCCCGTTATCATCAATAACAGGACAAAGATTGCGAAGCTTACTGCTTTTAGGTACATAACCATGAGATTTTAAATGTTTTATCTCCTCCTTGAAATCAATAGCTTGGACTTGTTTAATACAACTACGTAACGTTAACTCTAATTCTTTAGGTGTAATAATTTTAGAAAAACATTCACGTTTGTCTTGGGGTGATTTAAAATTGAGACATCGTCTGCAATATGAAATAATTCTCAACATTTTTGATAAAGTTGAATATTTAGTCCAAATAAATTCCTCTCTAATATCATTTATAGCAGTCAAAGACCTCACACGTTCCTCCTCTCGTGTATCTTCGATGTTAGGAACACTGTTACTTAGGTGTACGCTAGACAACCAAACCGGTCCATTCCACCATAGTGAATGATTCGACAACTCCGGACCTTGCAAGCCCCGTGACGCACAATCAGCTGGGTTCGTGTCTGTCGATACATGCCCCCACTGCTCGTAATCTATAATGTTTAGTATGTCTGAGACTCGGTTACTCACGAACGTGCTCCACCGACTTGGTCCACCTCTTAACCAAGCTAGAACAATAGTGGAATCGGTCCACGCAAATAAACTGTCTTTAGGCACTTCCAACACTTGAGATGTCTCTGAAATCAGCTTGGCTGCCAACACTGCACCGCACAGTTCCAGTCTAGGGATGGAAACTTGCTTCTCGATTGGAGCTACCTTTGTTTTGGAGGATATTAAGCTTACGTACACTCGCTCTTCAGTAATGACTCGTATGTACACGGCTGCTGCGTATGCGGCTTGCGAAGCGTCAGCAAAGGCGTGCAACTGAACTCTTGATACACGTGTGTAGTGTAACCATCGTGGTATGCTAAGGCCTTTGATGCACATCAAGTTTTCTCGATATCGTAACCACTCTGCCTGCAAAACACCGTCAATAGGCTCATCCCATTCTAGACCTGTCTTCCACAATTTTTGCATGATCATCTTGGCTATTACTACAATAGGAGCTATCCATCCCAAAGGATCATAAAGTTTAGCTATCTCTGAAAGGATATGTCGTTTGGTTATGGGATGCTTAGGTTCTGGCAAATTGACAGTATATTCGAAGGTATCGGCTTCCCTATTCCAGCTCAACCCTAGTACTTTAACAACACTATTAACCTTGAAAGGCAATTCATTATCATCCCGCTTATTTTTTCCAATGTAATGTAACAAATCCTCACAATTACTGCTCCATTTTTGGAGTTGAAATCCTCCTGAGTTCATAAGGTTGTTCATCTCATTATAAATATTCACAGCTTCTTCCACTGTCTCACATCCTGTGAGCAGATCATCAATATAATAATCAGTATTAGTTATTTTTGCAGCAATAGGGTACTTTAATTTCTCTTCGTTGGCAAGTGTCTGAAGTGATTTTACTGCAAGGTACGGTGCACATGCAGTACCGAAGGTCAGCCTCAGAAGTTTGAAGTGCTTAATTGGCTCATTAGGTGTAGATCTCCATATTAATCTCTGGTAGTCCGTATCTTCTTCCGCTACGCGCACCATTCTGTACATTTTAATGATGTCTGCTGTAATACAGATTTTGTGCGTCCTCCATCTCATTAATATATGACGTAATTCCTGCTGTAGCTGAGGACCAACACATAAGTTGTCATTTAACGAAACGTTATTTGAACCCTTGCACGAAGCGTCGAAGACCACGCGAAGCTTTGTGGTAATCTTGTCCTCTCGAACGACGGCGTGGTGAGGAAGATAGACAGCATTAGATTCAGCAGTCTCGGAAGGGTTAACTTGTACCATGTGATTTAAACTAATATACTCTTGCATAACTTTATGGTATTCTTCCCGAAGCTTAGGATCTTTTGACAACCTTTTCTCTAAGTAGTTAAACCTTTTAGTGGCTATCTCCCTCAACCCACCATATTGACATTCTGGATCTTCGTTTTGAAACGGTAACCTTACCACGAATCTTCCTTCTTCATCTCTGACTGTTGTGGCTTCATAAAATTCTTCACACCTTTCTTCTTCCTTTGAAAACTTCTTGCGTATGCTGTTAGGTTCTTTTTCTATTTCCCAAAATTGACGTAGTAGCTCATCTTCCCTTACTTGAACGTGTAGGGTTGTAATATGTGTCTTTGCTGAGGTAGATGCTTCTAACATCCTTCCAGACATCACCCACCCTAGGGTTGTATTTTGTGCCAATAGTTTTCCCTTGGGGTGCTTTATAACGCCGTCTAACAATACGTCGCTGTAGACCTCAGCTCCAAGCAGAATATCTATTCTACCTGGTGTTGTAAACTCTGGATCAGCCAATTCCAGTTCCTGAAGTTTGGACCAATCAGGCCATTCGAAATTATTGGTTGGTAGCAGTGTTGTTAGTGTGCGCAATACATACGCATTAACTCGAACTGACTCTCTGGGATTGTGGCGTGATTTCACGCAGAATGAAACCATGTGTTTGATTTTTGTTTGCCCCTCTCCCACACCGGACACCCAACCACTCACTGATTTACGTGTAAGATTTAATAACTGAACGGTTGCCTCAGTTATGAATGATGCTTGCGACCCTTGGTCTAACAAGGCCCTAATTATATGTTTGCGACCGTTCTTGCTATTTATAAACACCTTAGCAGTAGCTAATAACACAGAATTTGTTTGAATATGCTCACAATGACAAGAAACAATATGTGCGTCAGTTGAAGACGGAGTAGACTTACCTCTTAACTCCTCAGTAACGGTACCTGTAGTCGTGTTTGCTCCGTCCTTTGATTTCTCCGTGTTTTGGTCTCTCTCGAAGTGGAGAAGGGAGTGATGTCGCCGCCCACACCTTTTGCAACACGCTGATTGACGACATTTGTTCACCGAGTGTGATGACGCGAGGCAGTTGAAACACAACTTGTTCTTCTGAACATACTCCTGCCTTTCCTTGGTAGACATGTCTGCGAATGCTTTGCAGTGGTAGATGTAGTGCTCGCTGTTACATAACGCACATTTAATTTCGCGTTCTTTCCCATCCTTGTTGACATTCGAATGAAATGACTTCGGTTTAACTGCTGGTTTCGTTTGCGAAGATTTAATCTTGTTACTCTCGATCATTTCCAGCGATCTGAATCTTGACTCCAGAAAATCTCTCAAATCTTGCCAAGTGGGTAGGTCGCAGTTGGTTGTACTAAGTTGTTGTTCCCACTGCTTCATTGTTTCTGGATCCAGTTTGGACACAACTAGATAGTTGATAATCATGTCCCATTTGTCAGACTCAACCCCTAAATTTTTCAATGCCTTTAAACAAGTCGATGTCGTATCTACAAGGTGTTTAATCGAACTCGCAGACTCAGTATGTACATATTTTTGTGTAAAGAGAACTCTCAAAATTGCGTTACAATTGAACCTCTTGTTGTTATAACGCTTCACTAACTCGTTCCAGGCGTCATCGTAATTCGCATCTGTAGTAGTATAATTCCGTAATATTAAATCTGGTTCTCCTGATAAGTTGCTCTTTAAATAATGCAGCTTCTGTACTGGTGAAAGTTTTGTATTTCTATGAATTAATGACGAAAACAGGTCAAAAAATGTCTGCCATTCTTCATATTTGCCGCTGAATGTGGGTATCTTAATTTTTGGCAATTTAATTTCGTTGCTGTCTGACGACCTTTGACCTTCAGCAGTACCAAGCATTGAAACTTGAACCGTTGCATCGAGAAACGGCTGAAGAGCTTCCTTTATAGCTGCCTTATATTGCACATATAATTCTTGAAACATATCGTATGTCTTGTCTTTAAAGTACGGATCTTTTCTTTCTTCATCTTTTGTCAAACTGACAATAATACTTTTGTGTCCGTCTTTAAAGTTCTTCCAAAGCTCTTCTAGCAATTCTAACCTTGTTTCCAAGTATGGTCTTTTGATCCTATCTCTTGGCGACTTTTTGAAATTCTTTTCTGCATTCTTCAAGTTTTCTAGCAACTCATATTGATAAGGCAGAAGATCTTCCATCGTAACGTACGTAACGTTCACTTTCACACTTCAATAAACTTGAATAGTCAACGGATTAAGTCCACGGAAAAATATTGTTCACAATGTCCACAAGTAGAAGGTATGTTGCACTTTTTGTTAACTACGCACTTATTTGTTTAAAGGTTCGTATCGTATCCGATCACTCACAGAATAATATAAGTACTTAGTTATGTTTGTGTTTTCAATACTGTTCATAAAAATCACGAGTTCACAACAGTTTTGCATTCACTAATATAGCAATAAAAAACTTCCTAGAATCCTTATCGCTTTCTTTTGTTCTCGCGACGCGCTCGTCCACTACCGGTTAACGGTAAACATCGGCTCGAATTAGGACCAAATGTTCAGGGCGATAAGGTTGATTATTGCTTGATAGGATTTTTGTATTAAAACTACGTGTGGACGGTTTGACGGTTTATTTTTAACTAAAATAGACTAAGGTAATGTGGACTGTAGATTTATGCATAGGTACATATTTATAGCTATCTATAGACTACTTAACGATTGTAAGTTGTGAGCGTAAACAAAAAAGTAAATAAAAAAGCAAAATAAATGTAAAAGATAAGATCATTAGATGGTAAAAATAAAATATCGTACAAATAAGCAAAAAAGCACCGCATATATAAGAATAATGTAATTAAAATAAGTAATAGTAATAAGTAATAGAGCAACACAGTTGCAAAGAAACTGAAAAGTAAATAGATATAAGAAAAAGCTAGCCTACACCTACCTTACACCTACCCTACACCTTCCCTACACCTTCCCTACACCAACCCTACACCTACCCTACACCTACCTTACACCTACCCTACACCTACCCTATACCTACCCTACACCTGCCTTACACCTACCCTACACCTACCCTACACCTTCCCTACACCTACCCTACCTACATAATTATACCAGCCCAAAAATACTATGACATGTTTCTGGTCTCCTGGTACTTGATGTTTCTGGTCTCCTGGTACTTGTAAATCTGAAGTACTAAGGCAGCAGTGGCTCTGAGTTTCCACTTCCTCCTCAGTCTCCATCTCCATTAGTCCATGCCACTTACTGGGATAAAAAGTAGCCTATTTTTTATTCGAGGATATGAACTACATGTGTGCCAAATTTCATCCAAATCCCTTCAGCCGTTTTTGCCTGATTGTTACACAAACATACAAACATACAAACTTTCACCTTTATAATATTAGTAGGATTATTATTATTACTAGCTACTACCAGCGGCTTCGCCCGCATGAATATCGGAAATGGGAAGGTTTCCCGATTTGTATTGTAATTTTTTTACTCAGGAATCATCTACCCCACCCTACACCTACCCCACACCTACCCTACACCTACCTTCCACCTACCCTACACCTACCCTACACTTACCCTACGCCTACCCTACACCTACCTTACATCTACCCTACACCTACCTTACACCTACCCTACACCTACCTTACATCTACCTTACACCTACCCTACACCTACCTTACACCTACCTTACACCTACCCTACACCTTCCCTACACCTACCCTACCTACATTATTATACCAGCCCAAAAATACTATGACATGTTTCTGGTCTCCTGGTACTTGATGTTTCTGGTCTCCTGGTACTTGTGAATCTGAAGTACTAAGGCAGCAGCGGCTCTGAGTTTCCACTTCCTCCTCAGTCTCCATATACATGTGTGCCAAATTTCATCCAAATCCCTTCAGCCGTTTTTGCCTGATTGTTGCACAAACATACAAGCATACAAACTTTCACCTTTATAATATTAGTAGAATTATTATCTTCTTGACCGACCGATCTTGACAATTCAAAAGTACCTGTAAATGGTGTGATTAAAATAAATGCTTTGGACTTTGACTTTGATTAGCATAATATTATACAAAAACATTAGCATAATATTAGTTCGTCGGATTACTAGTACGTGAATCCATAGAATCCATAGAACTTCACGAAGAGTGATTGAGTGAATCCGCAGTGCGATTTTGTAAGATTGCATGTCGAAGTGAACACATGAGCGGGGCGCACGACGACGTGAGATGTCGACAGAATCGACCGGCTGATCCCATCGATTCGTGCCAAGTGAATGGATTCCCAGATTATGATAAAGACTAGCTTCTACCAGCTGCGGCTTCGCCCGCGTTAATATCGGAAATAGCAAGGTTTCCTGATTTGTATTGTACATTTTTTACTCAGGAAACACCCACCCTACACCTATCCAACACCTACCTTACACCTACTCTACACCTACCTTACACCTACCCAACACCTACCCAACACACTTAACACCTACCCAACACCTACCCAACACCTACCCTACACCTACCCTACACCTACCCTACACCTTCCCTACACCTACCCTACCTACATAATTATACCAGCCCAAAAATACTATGACATGTTTCTGGTCTCCTGGTACTTGATGTTTCTGGTCTCCTGGTACTTGTAAATCTGAAGTACTAAGGCAGCAGTGGCTCTGAGTTTCCACTTCCTCCTCAGTCTCCATCTCCATTAGTCCATGCCACTTACTGGGATAAAAAGTAGCCTATTTTTTATTCGAGGATATGAACTACATGTGTGCCAAATTTCATCCAAATCCCTTCAGCCGTTTTTGCCTGATTGTTACACAAACATACAAACATACAAACTTTCACCTTTATAATATTAGTAGGATTATTATTATTATTACTAGCTACTACCAGCGGCTTCGCCCGCATGAATATCGGAAATGGGAAGGTTTCCCGATTTGTATTGTAATTTTTTTACTCAGGAATCATCTACCCCACCCTACACCTACCCCACACCTACCCTACACCTACCTTCCACCTACCCTACACCTACCCTACACTTACCCTACGCCTACCCTACACCTACCCTACCCTACACCTACCTTACATCTACCCTACACCTACCTTACACCTACCCTACACCTACCTTACATCTACCTTACACCTACCCTACACCTACCTTACACCTACCTTACACCTACCCTACACCTTCCCTACACCTACCCTACCTACATTATTATACCAGCCCAAAAATACTATGACATGTTTCTGGTCTCCTGGTACTTGATGTTTCTGGTCTCCTGGTACTTGTGAATCTGAAGTACTAAGGCAGCAGCGGTTCTGAGTTTCCACTTCCTCCTCAGTCTCCATATACATGTGTGCCAAATTTCATCCAAATCCCTTCAGCCGTTTTTGCCTGATTGTTACACAAACATACAAGCATACAAACTTTCACCTTTATAATATTAGTAGGATTATTATCTTCTTGACCGACCGATCTTGACAATTCAAAAGTACCTGTACATGGTGTGATTAAAATAAATGCTTTGGACTTTGACTTTGATTAGCATAATATTATACAAAAACATTAGCATAATATTAGTTCGTCGGATTACTAGTACGTGAATCCATAGAATCCATAGAACTTCACGAAGAGTGATTGAGTGAATCCGCAGTGCGATTTTGTAAGATTGCATGTCGAAGTGAACACATGAGCGGGGCGCACGACGACGTGAGATGTCGACAGAATCGACCGGCTGATCCCATCGATTCGTGCCAAGTGAATGGATTCCCAGATTATGATAAAGACTAGCTTCTACCAGCTGCGGCTTCGCCCGCGTTAATATCGGAAATAGCAAGGTTTCCTGATTTGTATTGTACATTTTTTACTCAGGAAACACCCACCCTACACCTATCCAACACCTACCTTACACCTACCCTACACCTACCTTACACCTACCCAACACCTACCCAACACCTACCCAACACCTACCCAACACACTTAACACCTACCCAACACCTACCCAACACCTACCCTACACCTACCCTACACCTACCCTACACCTACCTTACACCTACCCTACACCTACCTTACACCTACCCTACACCTACCCTAAACCTACCTTACATCTACCTTACATCTACCTTACACCTACCCTACACCTACCTTACACCTACCCTACACCTACCCTACACCTTCCCTACACCTACCCTACCTACATAATTATACCAGCCCAAAAATACTATGACATGTTTCTGGTCTCCTGGTACTTGATGTTTCTGGTCTCCTGGTACTTGTGAATCTGAAGTACTAAGGCAGCAGCGGCTCTGAGTTTCCACTTCCTCCTCAGTCTCCATTAATCCATGCCACTTATCGGGATAAAAAGTAGCCTATTTTTTATTCCAGGATATGAACTACATGTGTGCCAAATTTCATCCAAATCCCTTCAGCCGTTTTTGCCTGATTGTTACACAAACATACAAACATACAAACATACAAACATACAAACATACAAACATACAAACATTCACCTTTATAATATTAGTAGGATTATGTACATGTTAGTATTCTGTGGATTATGTGAATCCTACTAATATTATAAAGGTGAATGTTTGTATGTTTGTCCATAGAATATTACTAATCTCTTAACTAATTAGTACCAATATTCGTCACACTCCTAGTTCAGTTCACATTCACACTGCACTCACTCTCTCGCGCCTTGTGTTTGTGTTTTCGTATGTTGTTCTGATTGGTTTTCCTGAATTTAACTACTTTACAACGGATTCTTTGATTTTGCACACGATTACATGTTTACGAAATCACACACAGGGTTATAATCGTAATTTCGTGAACATGTAATCGTGTGCAAAAACGGGATGGTCTCAGTCTTAGATCATCCCGTTTTGACTGACCGTCCTGATACCCAATCTAATCAAAGAATGAACATGCCAAATTACTTAGCTGACTATGTGATTGGGCATCAGCTTAATAGATGCCGAGCCAGTTTCGTTTCAATAATAATGGCCTAATACCAATGCTGAATATTGTCATAAATGTTTATCTATGTGTATATAGTATTGTTTATTAGACACTTATCATTTACTACCGCTAAGCAACCTCTGCGTTATAGGTATGTATGCTGAATTATGCACTTGTAACTTGGTTCTCGGTAAAATATTGCAACTTGCAGGTGAACATTCGCTTTCAGCTGTAAAAGGAATATTCTACCTACTTTTCTCTGACAATGTCGCATTTTATCTCATTATTTATTTTATGGCAAAATAAACTGCTTAGCTTTTGTTCACATTGTCATCCTCATAAATCAAAAATCGACTGACAGTGACTTGTCAAGTTTACTTTTTTTTCCGGTGTGTTCGCTTTATTACCCTTGATTTTTGGAAAGGTGTGTTCGTTTTATGTGTAAATTCACACATAAATAAAAAACGATTTCTTTCAAAATTGGAGTTCTTTAAAAATGTAGAACAGTTCGTTTTTGATATGTATAACCATTATATTTAAGTCTTCCTGGTTAGATTTTGTGATGATTAAAAAACCATGTCTAGACAAGTCCTTTTGCTCAAAACTAACCCGCATATGTACAATCTTCAAGTAAATCTGTGCAGTATTTTCGGAAAGTAGCGTTAACAGATAGACAGACAAGAAAATCAGAAAAAAACTTTTTTTTTGCAGTATGTTCCTTTTTATCACCCCCAATCCATTTTTGGTAAATTTGTTTAATGTGCAGACAAAACGGTTCCTACTGTTTTATTATATGAATAGATTTAAATTAACACAAAGTATAACTAAATCAATTACTGGAAACTTTCAACAATTTAAAATAAGAAGATAAAAAAATGATCAGCAACTACAATTATCACAAGACGTCCGTACACTCGGAGAACCAGCGAAGAAATGAACCGTTCCGTTTTTTTTTAGGCATGACCACTAGCACTAGACTAGGTATCCTGTGGTGGCCTCAAATGAATTTAAGGCCCCCAACAACTGAACCGTTCCTTCTTAGCGCGCTCCATATATAGACTGTCGCTGAGTAGTTGATGACGACGGACGTCCGGAAACTCCGTACAATATATATTTTGTTCGTCTAGCGCTGTCTGTCAATGAATAGTAGAAAGTTTTAGGCACTTTTTTATTAAAAATCACACACACACACGACTTTGGCTGGTTCAGATAACAGTGTTAGCTAAAAAAGCGGCAGTTGAGGAACATTTTTTAGTTTCAATCTTCGATTCAGTCGGACATGCAGCGCGTTGCCCCGGACCCGGCCTGCAGCGCGAAGGCACGGGCGGGCCGCATGGCGAGCACGTCCCGGAGCACCTGCCGCCTGCAGACTGCGCGCCGGTTTTGAGGTCATCCGAATTCGTATTTTTTTTCTGGATATCCTTAGTCGACAAGCATGGATTTCGCATTACGGACGTGGCGTCTGTGGAGTCCGGTGGCGCCTTGCCCGTCAGCGACACACGCACGGCCACGCACTGCGCCCCGGGCGGTACGCGAAGCTCCAGCTGCCCACCCGGGAGCTCGCTCGGGAGCACCTGGTCCGCTTTCGTATCGGTTACGACACGCCCAAGGCCAGCCTCCTTTAGCTGTTCCTTTGAGCGAAGTATACCTTCCAAACCTCCAGACGCCGGTTTTACAGACTTTCCAGCTTTCAAGAGTGCCACAGATGTGTGAATATATCTGTTGCTCAGACAAGCTAGAGGCCGGGAACGAAGTAGCTCAACAATAGAGTGTTGGCGACAGTGCAACCGCGCACCACAAACAGACGCGCAGCGCAAAATTCCACCGCCAGGTGCGCAGATCGATGGCGAGCCCCAAACATGCATCTCCGAGTTGCTGCCAGACTGGTAGGTGCCAGCGCAGCCAGCAGGTGTGCAGGTCCCAAGGTTGCCGCCAGATTGATTGATGCCAGCGCAGTCATCAGGTGTGCAGGTGCCAGCACAGCCACCAGGTGTGCTTGTTCCAGAGTTACTGCCAAGCGTGCAGGTCCCAGCGTTGCCGCCAGGGTAGTTGGAGCCAGCACAGCAACCAGGCGTGCAAGTTCCAACGTTGCTGCCAGGCTGGCAGGCGTCAGCGCAGCCGCCAGGCTGATAGGTGCCAGCGCAGCCACCTGACTGGTAGGTACCAGCACAACCACCCGGCGTGCAGGTCATAGCGTTGCCACCAGGCGTGCAAGTTCCAACGTTGCCGCCACTCATGCAGGTCACAGCGTTGCCGCTAGACGGGCAGGTCCCAACGATGCCGCCAGGTCTGCAGGTCTCTGTGTAGTCACCGGGTATGTAGGTCCCAACATTACTGCCAGGCGTACATGTCCCAGCGTTACCGCCAGGCGTCCAGGTCCCGGTGTTTCCGCCAGGGTAGTAAGTGCCAGCGCAACCACCAGGCGTGCAGGTCCCAACGTTGCCACCAGGCTGGTAGGCGCCAGCGCAGCCGCCAGGCTGATAAGTGCCAGCGCAGCCACCCGGCTGGTAGGTGCCAGCATTGCTGCCAGGTGGGCAGGTGCCAACGATGCCGCCTGGTGTGCAGCTCCCAGCGTTGTTGCCGGGCGTGCAAGTTCCAACGTTGCTGCCAGGTTGGTAGGTGCAAGCGCTGCCACCAGGCGTGCAGGTCACAGCGTTGCCACCAGGCGTGCAAGTTCCAACGTTGCCACCAGGCGTACATGTCCCAGCGTTACCGCCAGGCGTCCAGGTCCCGGTATTGCCGCCAGGGTAGTAAGTGCCAGCGCAACCACAAGGCGTGCAGGTCCCAACGTTGCCGCCAGGCTGGTAGGTGCCAGCGCAGCCACCCGGCTGGCAGGTACCAGCGCAACCACCCAGCGTGCAGGTCCTAGCGTTGCCGCCAGGTGGGCAGGTGCCAATCATGCCGCCTGGTGGGCAGGTGCCAGCATTGCCACCAGGTGGGCAGGTGCCAACGATGCCGCCTGGTGTGCAGATCCCTGCGCTGTCGCCGAAGTTTCCAGCGATGCCAACTGGCTGGTAGGTACCAGCGCAACCAACCGGCGTGCAGGTCATGGCGTTACCGCCAGGCGGGCAGGACCCGGTGTTGCCGCCAGGGTAGTAGGTGCCAGCGCAACCACCAGGCGTGCAGGTCCCAACGTTGCCGCCAGACTGATGGGCGCCAGCGCAGCCGCCAGGCTGATAGGTGCCAGCGCAGCCACCCGGCTGGCAGGTACCAGCGCAACCACCCAGCGTGCAGGTCCCAGCGTTGTTGCCAGGCGTGCAAGTTCCAACGTTGCTGCCAGGTTGGTAGGTGCAAGCGCTGCCACCAGGCGTGCAGGTCACAGCATTGCCACCAGGCGTGCAAGTTCCAACGTTGCCACCAGGCGTGCAGGTCACAGCGTTACCGCCAAGCGGGCAGGTCCCAACGTTGCTGCCAGGCGTACATGTCCCAGCGATACCGCCAGGCATCCAGGTCCCGGTGTTGCCACCAGGGTAGTAGGTGCCAGCGCAGCCACCAGGCGTGCAGGTCCCAATATTACCGCCAGGCTGGTAGGCGCCAGCGCAGCCACCTGGCTGGCAGGTACCAGTGAAACCGCCCAGTGTGCAGGTCCCAGCGTTGCCGTCAGGCGTGCAGATCCCTGCGCAGTCGCCGGGCTGGCAGGTCCCAGCTTTACCACCAGGCTGATAGGTGCCAGCGCAGCCACTAGGTATGCAGGTCATAGTGTTGTCGCCAGGCGTGCAAGTTCCAACGTTGCTGCCAGGTTGGTAGGTGCAAGCGCTGCCACCAGGCGTGCAGGTGACAGCGTTGCCACCAGGCGTGCAAGTTCCAACGTTGCCGCCAGGCGTGCAGGTAACAGCGTTGCCGCCAGGCTTGCAGGCGTCAACGATGCCGCCAGGTTGGTAGGTGCAAGCGCTGCCACTAGGTGTGCAGGTCACAGCGTTGCCGCCAGGCGTGCAGGTAACAGCGTTGCCGCCAGGCAGGCAGGTGTCAACGATGCCGCCAGGTTGGTAGGGGCAAGCGCTGCCAACAGGCGTGCAGGTCACAGCGTTGCCACCAGGCGTGCAGGTAACAGCGTTGCCGCCAGGCAGGCAGGTGTCAACGATGCCGCCAGGTTGGTAGGTGCAAGCGCTGCCAACAGGCGTGCAGGTCACAGCGTTTCCACCAGGCGAACAGGTTCCAGCATGGCCACCTGGCTGGTAGGTGCCAGCGCAGCCACCAGGTGTGCAGGTTACAGCGTTGCCACCAAGCGTGCAGGTAACAGCGTTGCCGCCAGGCAGGCAGGTGTCAACGATGCCGCCAGGTTGGTAGGTGCAAGCGCTGCCAACAGGCGTGCAGGTCACAGCGTTTCCACCAGGCGTACAGGTTCCAACATGGCCACCAGGCTGGCAGGTGCCTGTGCAGCCGCCAGGCTGGCAGGTACCAGTGAAACCGCCCAGTGTGCAGGTCCCAGCGTTGCCACCAGGCGTGCAGATCCCTGCGCAGTCGCTGGGCTGGCAGGTCCCAGCTTTACCACCAGGCTGATAGGTGCCAGCGCAGCCACTAGGTATGCAGGTCATTGTGTTGTCGCCAGGCGTGCAAGTTCCAACGTTGCTGCCAGGTTGGTAGGTGCAAGCGCTGCCACCAGGCGTGCAGGTGACAGCGTTGCAACCAGGCGTGCAAGTTCCAACGTTGCCGCCAGGCGTGCAAGTTCCAACGTTGCCGCCAGGCGTGCAGGTAACAGCGTTGCCGCCAGGCTTGCAGGCGTCAACGATGCCGCCAGGTTGGTAGGTACAAGCGCTGCCACTAGGTGTGCAGGTCACAGCGTTGCCGCCAGGCGTGCAGGTAACAGCGTTGCCGCCAGGCAGGCAGGTGTCAACGATGCCGCCAGGTTGGTAGGGGCAAGCGCTGCCAACAGGCGTGCAGGTCACAGCGTTGCCACCAGGCGTGCAGGTAACAGCGTTGCCGCCAGGCAGGCAGGTGTCTCCGATGCCGCCAGGTTGGTGGGTGCAAGCGCTGCCAACAGGCGTGCAGGTCACAGCGTTTCCACCAGGCGTACAGGTTCCAGCATGGCCACCTGGCTGGTAGGTGCCAGCGCAGCCACCAGGTGTGCAGGTTACAGCGTTGCCACCAGGCGTGTAGGTAACAGCGTTGCCGCCAGGCAGGCAGGTGTCAACGATGCCGCCAGGTTGGTAGGTGCAAGCGCTGCCAACAGGCGTGCAGGTCACAGCGTTTCCACCAGGCGTAAAGGTTCCAGCATGGCCACCTGGCTGGTAGGTGCCAGCGCAGCCACCAGGTGTGCAGGTTACAGCGTTGCCACCAGGCGTGCAGGTAACAGCGTTGCCGCCAGGCAGGCAGGTGTCAACGATGCCGCCAGGTTGGTAGGTGCAAGCGCTGCCAACAGGCGTGCAGGTCACAGCGTTTCCACCAGGCGTACAGGTTCCAGCATGGCCACCAGGCTGGTAGGTGCTTGTGCAGCTGCCAGGCTGGTAGGTGCAAGCGCATCCACCAGGTTTGCAGGTCCCAGCGTTGCCGCAAGGCTGGTAGGTGCCAGCGCAGCCACCAGGTGTACAGGCCCCAACGTTACCGCCAGGCGTGCAGTTCTCAACGTTGCCGCCAGGTATGCAGGTCCCAACGTTACCGCCAGGCGTGCACGTCCCAGCGTTTCCCTCAGGCTGATAGGTGCCTGCGCAGCCGCCAGGGGAGCAGGTTCCAACGCCGCAGTCAGGCGTACAGGGCGGCTGCGGGGCGCTACAGCTACGGTCGATCTCTATGATGACGCGCGGGCGATGCGCACACGGGTCGAGGTTCTCGTTGCTCTTGATGCGGCACGCGTCGTCAGGCGCCAGTTCCACGCAGCGTGGCGGCGGCGGCGTGCGGCCCGGCCCGCAACTCTCGGGCACAAGGCGCGCGGACGGCTCGCGCACCACGGCGTACGTGCAGCCGTCGGTGGCGCGCGCGCACTCGCGCTCGCCGCGCAGCGTGTAGGGCGCGCAGCAGCTGAGCAGCGCGGGGGCCAGCGCGGCGCGGCATGCCACCTCCCACTCGTAGTGCGCTCGGCGCACGCTCCGCGCCAGCTGCAGGCGCCGCGCGACAGGGTCCTGATCGCAGCTATATAGCTGCGCTCCGCTCGGTTGCGTACCAGGTAGGTGTACGTGGGCTTGACGCGTTTGGCTCGATGATACACAGTTCTGAAAGTTAAAAAGAAATTTTCTATCTCTGTATTAACTATAATATCTATTCTATGCTAGCTGTCCCCGCGACGTCGTCCGCGTGGGCTTAGATCTATACTAGCCTACTATTTTAGTTCTTGAAATTCGAAAGTTTGAATGGTTGGATGTTTGTTACTCAATCACGCTAGTACGGCTGAATGGATCGGTATGAAATTTCGCACAGAGATAGATTGTAGTCTGGGATAGCATAGCACACAGGCTGTTTCTTAATTCGGGCGTACCTAGGGAAAGATTCAAGATGAAAATCATTTTGTCCAAATAAACCGTTTACATACCTACACTTTTGAATTGTTAAGGTCAGTTAGTCAAAAATATGAAGCTACGTTCCAAAGCGTAGATCTCTATGGAAAAGAACGTGCAAGAAACTCCACGGCCATTCTTTTAAATTATGAGCCTTGACATGTGAAAATTCTCAATTAAAAAAAAATCTTACGTAATGTAAATAAACATTAAATTCGGGATAAATTCGCGGCACAGCGGAGTGCTCAAGCGGTTAGAAAAATACTGGTTACATTCTATTCTATTCTATTCTATTTTTGTTTATGGCAAAGTCGAACCGTCCAGTTCAGCACTGTTACGACGCAAGAACCAAAATTGTTCAAGACCGACCAAGTCCGACACAATTCGATTTGCGTCCGATACTTTACACGAATCACAATTGATCGCGGAGGCTTAGTAATAGGGGTAAGAACCAGAATTGTTCATGACCTACCAAGTCCGACGTCCAAGGCGACAACAACAATCCGAACAAATCAGAGATTTCTTTTTCGATTTTGGACTCGAAACCCTATCAAAGACTTGAAAGACCTTTTATGCGACCGAATACCCTAGCGAACGACAATGCTGCTAAAAATCGTGTGAGAGTCATACTCTGACGGAAAATCTTAATGCCATCTATCGACCATTTGGTAAACTGACAAAATATTTGGCCGAATGAAGACGGTAAATAAGGAGCCCATATATAACAATAAGTAACGTTATGGTATTAAAATGTTCACTTTTATTTTACTACTTATTAAAAGTTTTACAAATAACTCAACAATTTGTTTTGAACGCGTCATCAGTGCAACGCCATCTATCGACCATTTGGTAAACTGACAAAATAATTGGCCGAATGGAGACGGTAAATAAGGAGCCCATATATAACAATAAGTAACGTTATGGTATTAAAATGTTCACTTTTATTTTACTTCTTATTAAAAGTTTCACAAATAACTCAACAATTTGTTTTGATGTTATTTTCATGCTTACGTGCATTTTATCTTTCTAAATAGATGGCGCCTAATAGTCGGTCACCGCAACGCTTAGCGCTGTATGAAGTTCCTTACTAAAATTAAAAATTCAATATCTTTTGATTTTGTGGGTCGACTTTGATGAAATAAACGCTAAATGTTATTCGGGTTAACACTTAATATTTTTAATAACTTAACTTTCGAATCCAATCAGTGGTTTTTGCGTGATGCTGACACAAACAATTGGACAAACAGACAAAAATTTCAAAAATGGCATTTTTGCGTTTTATACCTTTTTCCTAACATTTCTCAGTTATTTTTATGCGAAAATATTCAATGTACAGACACGGCAAATCTATGATTTTATTATATGTATAGATATAGATGTCGGAGATGGTTTTCAAATTCAACTGTGGGTAGTTGCCAAAGGGTAGTATTTACACGAGTGACTGTAAAGTGACAAAAATAATTAATTTACGTTATAGTATTACTGAGTGAGCGACTGACTGCGAGTGACGAGAAATCAACACAACAGCAACTTACAAACATTAATTTGAGTTACTTAAAATACAAAATGAGAAGCTTCATAATATTTGAGCGACCTAATTATTTTTTTGAGTGTCAACGTCACGTCGTGCATTTTTTTCAATATTTGGCAAATGATATTTCTGGGTGGTTTAAAAAAAAATTCATCGATCCAAAATTTGTAAATATGTGAGTACCATGTACTTATTAAGAAAATGGAAATGTTTACCTCTGCTGGGAATACTTTAATCCTATAAGTAAGTAAGTAAGTAAGTATACTCTAGGTGCATCGACCTCACATATATTAATTTTTGTACTCAAAATATTGTAAAACATTGATTTGAAAAGAGTAACTATGGAGTTTCTTGTCCGTTCTTCTTCATAAGAATCTACCCTTGCGAACGGACAGTAGAGTCTTTTTATATTATTTGAAATGTAAATGATGACGTTCAAAAGTGCCGTTTAATGGCCTAATTGAAATAAACGTTTTGACTTTGACAAAAATCCATCCCGAGCTTGCATCACTCGCTCTTGCGCACCAAATAAAAACCAAAATGTTAAAACCTCAACTGAAAAAATCGTCTCTATCTTAATATTGAAGTTGCCCTCATTGTATTTCTAGTCGCTCACTTAGTAATTTAGTCGCACGGCTAGAATTTTAATATCTGAAATGGAATCACAACCCACGTTTTGTAAACTCGTTCTGGATTTTATTATTAATCAATATTCGACGTTAGTTTAGTTAATTTTTCGCTTACTCAAATTCATACCGCTCAAGGTATTAAAACAGTATCTCATCATCAGTCGCTAAGTTTTTTTTTATTCGATCGTTTTATAATTCCCCGTTGTCAAATCTTATCAAACACAATTGATGGTGGTTGTCGAAATGTGTTTTATGCAAACTGGATTGCTTTGTTTGTGTTATTGTTAAGTGATTTTACTATTAACTAGCTGTTGCCCGCGACTTCGTTCGCGTGTATGTATTGTAAAATGATGTGGCTAGGTAAGATCAATGTGTTCGTATATCTAATACGAACAGTCAATATCTATCATTGCTTGCCTCTTTTTTATGTATGGGAAAACACCAAATGACTCCTTTCGCTCTGGGCGGAACGGAAGGGAGTGTCAGACTCTTACTGACTAAAACCCATCTGTGTTCCAATGCCCTTTGCGTTCCAGGGCCGCGATGACTCTTTCGAACAAATTCCGCAACCCTGGCAGGCACTGGCCCTAGCGGGTCTCGTCTTTATGCTGACATCTTTTTGTGACGCGCGTGGAACACAACGCGCCGTCGAGTATCACCTCTCCTGTTCAAATAATTTTTCGTGAGAAACGTTGTAATGATAATGCTTCTTTCATTTCATCGAAACTATTCACAGCAGTCCTAGAAGATGTCGTAAAAAATGTGGGTATAGATTGGGACTATAGCGGTATTAACGTCAATTTTCTGCCCAACTGTCTCACTTAAGATTTGCAGATGACTTTGTAGTTTTCACTGAGAACTTCGATGACCCCCAGAAAATGCTTCAAAATCTTTAAGATGCTTCTTTTAAGTTGGGTCTTGAGATGAATATGACCAAGACGAAGGTTATGGTAAACATCTTCAGCGATTCAAATCTGGAAAAATGAATTGTTGGAGATGATTAACCGATATGTTCATCTTGGCCATATCCTTTCAATTGGCAAAGAAAATCAACAAACGGAGGTATCGAGAGAAACACACTTTGAATGGGCCGCTCTTATCAAAATGGACGACATTCTGAAGCCTGCCAAAATTCCGCAATGTCTGATTTCCCGCCTTTATAACCAGTGTGCTTTTCCCACCATGACTTACTTACTTACATGGACGCTCACGCAGGAGGCTGTTTACAGACTGATAGTTGCACAAAGAGCCATGGAGCGTTCCATGCTTGGTAGAGGTACGTCGTCGAGATCCGAAGACGTACGAAGGTTTTCAACATCGGAAAACGAATTGTAGAACTAAAGTGGAGCTGGGCAGGACACTTGGCAAGGCGCGGTGATGATAGGTGGAGTAAGGCAGTGACTGAGTGGCGTCCGAGGACTGGAAGAAAAAGTATTGGTCGACCGGCGGCAAGATGGGCGGACGATATTGTTGCTATCGTGGGTAGAACCTGGATGAGGCTGGCACAGGAACGTGGGGATTGGCACACGAAAAGAGAGGCCTATGCTCAGCAGTGAGCGAAGTTGGACTGTGGATAATGATGATGATACACGATGTTGATGAAACTTGCTAAGTTTATTAACACGCGATAGAGCTACATAAAGTTGTCCATGGGAAAACCAACCAGAAGAGAAGTCAACCCCCGCAGAGGACACGGCGGAGCATACGATGAAGGTCTGCCCTGCTTGGGCGGAGCACCGCCGTGTCCTCGTCGAGGCGAAGCCGTCACCTTCTTTTGCGAAACAGTAATGCTAGTAAAGGAAGGGGCGGGCCGCGTGGAGGAGAGGCAAACGTCACGCCTTAGCCGCCGACACAGAAGAAGACGCCCCGGGCGTTAGGAGTCGCAGGGTGATTCTCGGCCACCGTTGGCACGGGCCTGCGGACGTCGAGCGTTGGGTGGCTCGCGGCCCCATAACAACCAGCGGCCCTACCATGACGTGTTAAAGCGTGAGTCGTTCGAGTGAGACGGAGGGATGGAGCTATACACCCTATATAGCGCCACTGGTCCGGGTCGACGAAGCGTTGTGTTCCATGCGCGCCTCCAAGAGATGTCAGCTAAGTAGACGGGGCCCGTTAGGGCCAGAGCCTGCTAGGGTTGCGGAATTTGTTCGAAAGAGTCACCGTGACCCTGGAACGCAAAGATCATAAGGAGAAACACAGATGGGTTTTAGTCAATAAGAGTCTGACACTCCCTTCCAGTCTACCTAGAGCGGAAGAAGTCATTTTGATGATTTCCCATCCATAAAAAAAATCCCCGCAACGGATAGAGTAGAGTATGGACTCCGTTGTGCGTAGGTGTCCTGGCTAAGTTTGCCGGCCTAAGTGTACAGAAGCAACCAGGGTGCTTTACAGGTTGAGTGGAGAGAATTAACCGTTCAAAAAAATTAAAGTAACGTCAGTGGAGCAATCAGACCAAATCTTTTCAATACTCAATACTCAATACTCAATAATTTATTGCATTCCATAATGTGTACATGTAACAGTTGGTATGTTAAAACATCGAATCAATTATGGACCCTGTCGGGCACAGCAAAGTTAATTTTTCAATAGGAGAGAGGATGAAGGCGTTTTGTTAGGAAATCTATACATATAATAAAATCGTAGATTTGCCGTGTCTGTACATTGAATATTTTCGCATAAAAATAACTGAGAAATGTTAGGAAAAAGGAATAAAACGCAAAAATGACATTTTTAAATTTTTGTCTGTTTGTCTGTTTGTCCCGATGTTTGTGTCAGCATCACGCAAAAACCACTAATAATAATAATAATAATAATAATAATAACGGCCAATGGCTTGATAGCCAAAAGCTTCGACGACCACCTGTCGAAGCTGGCGTTACGCAGTTGGGTAAAGGGCCTGATACAGAAAGCAGTTCTCCTCGATACGGCTCGTATTGTGAGGAGGTTCCTTTCTCTGGAGCCCTAACCACCGGTAGCTTGGACCCAGCTCCCGACACCGGCGGACTACTATTTTTATATTTTTAAATGTTTTTTTTATTGTTTTTATAGAAATATTTAAAAATGTAAAATATATGTGTAAAAGTGAATAAAGGAAATAATAATAATTTATTTCTGATTGGATTCGAAAGCTAACTTCTTCAAAATATTAAGACGTGTTAACCCGAGTAACATTTTGCGTTTATTTCATCAAAATCAACCCACAAAATCAAAAGATATTGAATTTTAAATTTTAGTAAGGAACTTCATAAAGCGCTTAGCGTTGCGGTGACCGACTCTTAGGCGCCATCTATTGAGAAAGATAAAATACAGGTAAGCATGAAAATAACATCAAAACAAATTGTTGAGTTATTTGTGAAACTTTTTTTAAGTAGTAAAGTAATAGTGAACATTTTAGTACCATGACGTTACTTACTGTTACATATGGGCTCCTTATTTAACGTTTTCCTATGCTAATTTATATTTTGTCAGTTTACCAAATGGTCGATAGATGGCGTTGCACCGATGACGCGTTTTTCTCAGTCGCGGTGTTAAGATTTTCCGTCAGATTATGACTCTCACACGATTTTTAGCAACATTGTTGTTCGCTAGAATTTTAACGATCGGTCTCATAAAAACTTTGATAGGGTCTCGAGCGAGTCCAAATTCGTAAACTAAGAAAAAAGTACTTATTCTTATAAGACGTGTACAGTGTACTACGTTATCTAAGTTCATTCAATTTCGCTCATTCCTACATCAATCAACTATTTAACTTTTCTTTGGCTTAGGTAATGTGACTGAATCCTTCAACTGTGCACGATTATTTAACATCATCATGTGCCTAGCCTTTTCCCAAGTATATTGGGGTCGGTTTCCAGTCAAACTGGATTCAGCTGAATACCATTGTTTTAAGTACCTACGTAAAGCGCTGCCTGAGTTGCGGATTATGTTCGAAAGAGTTACCGCGGCCATGGCACGCAAAAGGCACGAGGGAGGAGCACGGATGGGTTTTAGTCAGTAAGAGGAGCGGGAGAAGTCATTTGATGATTTCTCATCAACATAAAAAAAAAAAAAGGTACGTAAAGCGACTGCCAATTACGCCGCGCCGCACTGCGCAGTCTGTGCGGCAGCTAGCAAGCCGGCCGACCACTGGGCTGGGGGCAGGGCCTGCGCCCCACCCACCAAAGCCGGAAACCGGAGAAAGCCCTCCGCCACCGCCGTCTCTGCCGCGACCGCCGCCACCGCCGCCGCTTCCTCCGCCGCCAAAGCCGGTTCCACTGCGGCTGCTGCTACTGCAACAGCCGCAGTAGAGCCCCTACAACGGGCTCCGGAGGGGGCTGAAATGGAGTGCCAGTAATGGCCCCATTTCACCCCCTCCTGTTGAACGTCAGCCACTGCGCCGCCCAGGAACTGATGCTCCTGAGCATGGCGCAGTGACTGATGCCTGTGGACGGCGAGCAATGGGTAGCTCGCCGTCCGATCAGAGCAGGCCCGGGTTGACGGCGCGCTGTGTTCTACGCGCGCCAAGCCAGCAGTCGTCAGCATGGGTCGGGGCCCGTTAAGGCCAGAGCCTACCAGGGTTGCGGATTTGTTCGAAAGAGTTACCGTGGCCCTGGAACGTAAAGGCACTGAGAGGAGCATGGGTGGGTTTTAGTCAGTAGAAGTCTGACACTCCCTGCCGCTCCACCCAGAGCGGGAGGGGTCATTTGATGATTTCCCATCCAATAAAAAAAAAAAAAAAAAAAAAAAAAAAAAAAAAAGCGACTGCCAATTTGACCTTCACAACCCTATAACTGGGAAACACGGTAGGTAGGTACCTCTTGGCAAGACTGGTGTTAGATTTTCTAGCTTCTGGCAATCCGTAACGTCTGCCAAAGACCTACAAATGGCCGGACAAACGACTTAACATGTTATCCGAGGCACGATGGAATCTCGGTATGTCAAAATGGTCAGCCATCTACAGGCCGACTTCGGCAAGCATTGCTTAACCTTAAGGCACTGTGAGCATTAAAAACTGAAATATTGCTGGTTTGCTAACATAACTTTAGCCAAATCTGTTTAGTTTCAAGTTGCAGAAAAAAATTATGTTAATTTTAACTATATTTCAAAGTACACTGTTGTTTCCGAAACATGTTTAAAAATAAAATCCTCGATAGAAATGATCGTCAAAGTTACCTCTAACTTTGACCGAAATATACTTAAAATTAACATACACTTCTGGACACATCTATTGGCCCACCTTAGAGTTTAGGTTTCGATGGCCCCTACCGAAATATGATTGCTAGATTGAACAAAAACTGTTGATGCAGTTTTAAACCTGATACATTTTACCATCTTTTTCGATCGTATTGTTTTAAATTTGAATTCAGAATACCATACGACATGGAGCTACGCCTAACAAGTCGTATATGCGCCTTGTTAAAGGCAATTGATTTTTGAATAAAAACCATGTTTTATCAAATAAAGGTTTCATTTAATAACGCGTGTTGCCTCCATGGACATCTACCACAGCTCTCATACGATTAGGCATAGAGTTTATCAACCGCTCTATGAAATTTTGAGGGATCATCTCCCATTCCTCTTCTATGGCAGTTTTCAACTCCTGCATCGTCTGGGCAACTGGCTGACGAGCCCTAACACGTCTTTTTAGCTCGTCCCACATGTGCTCAATGGGGTTCATGTCTGGGCTTCTGGCTGGCCAGTCCATAACTGTGATGTTCACATCCCGAAGATATTCCCTGACGATGCCGGCCGCATGGGCTCTTGTATTATCATGCATAAAAAGGAAATTTGGGCCCACATAGTCCGCGTATGGTATCACGTGAGGTTCAAAGCACTCACGAATGTACCTTTCAGCATTTAATGTTGGCAGCCGTGGTCCTGTAACAACCTCAAGTTGAGTTTTGCCGCTCGCGGATATACCGCCCCAGACAGTCCATGAGCCACCGCCATAAGCAACCCTCTCTTCAAAGCAGCATTGTGCGAAACGCTCTCCCTTACGTCGGTAGAACTTCTTCCTTCCATCATTTACCTACTAGCTGTGCCCGCGACTTCGTTCGCATAGATGTCAAAAAAAATTGTACGTACAGAGGAATGAGGAGACTGGTTGCTCATGACTTGGCGCTGTGAGCATTAAAAACTGAAAAATTGCTGGTTTGCTAACATAATTTTAGCCAAATCTGTTTAGTTTCAAGCTGCAGAAAAAATATTTATTTATTTATTTATTTATTTTATTTTAAAGAAAGCTTACAGACTAATAACACATTTAAATAGCATGCATAATTAGGGACATTTGCTAATAACAAGCTTCCACATGTATATATCTACTTATAGTTAACGCGTTATTTGCGTTGACCATTACAGCCAGACTATGGTTACAGCAATTTAGGTTTCAGCAGATTACAATGTTCACAAATTATACTGGGAATGTCAGTCTATGTCAAGTTGTGCAACATCAAAATTAAAGCTATTTTAGGTTATCACCAAAGTATTCCTTGTTCAAAATCATTTTAATTTTATGTGCGCTGGTACAAAATAAATCAATTTCCAGGTGTGACGGTAAACTATTGAAAGCTATAACACTACGTATGCAGAAGGCGTTGCGCCTGTACTTTGTCGATGCGAATGGTACAAGGAGTAGCGGCCGCTTCCTTAAGTTGTTTTGATTAGTGCGGAGAAGTATTTTGCTGAGTAGTTCGGGACAATCAACCGAGCCGTTTGCGATGTTCACTAAGAAACAGATATCACTGATATTACGTCTTACTTCCAACGGTAAGAAATGATATCGCTTACAACGGTGTTCATAGTCAACTGAGAATTGCCTAGCCTTGAAGTCCAAGTACCGCAAAAATTTCCTCTGAACGGACTCAATACGGGATTTGTAGATCTCGTATTGAGGGTTCCATACTTGAGAAACGTACTCAAGGTGGCTACGCACTAGAGAACAGTAGAGAACTTTTAGTGGTTTTAGGGAACGAAAACTAGAACAGGTTCTAATAATAAAGCCCAAGGCTTTGAACGCCTTGTTGACAACTGCTTCTATATGATCGTCAAAAAGTAGCTTGCTGTCGTGCACTACACCAAGATCCTTGATACTGGTTTCTTTACTAATGTGAGTACCATCTAGTGTATACCCTGGGCCGATAATAGATTTCTGGCGAGTGAATACTACATGGAAACATTTGGATACATTTAGTTGTAATTTGTTGGTTTTGCAATATTGTACAAATCTGTCAAGGTCTGACTGAAGTAACTCAGTATCAGATAATGTACGTACGGACTTTAGGACCTTCATGTCGTCTGCGTATAGTAGGATATGTGAGTTTCTAAAGCAGTTTTTTATATCCAAAATAAATATTGTAAACAATAACGGTCCTAATATGGATCCTTGGGGCACTCCTGATGGGACAATTTTCCATCCAGACATGTATCCACGTAAAACCACAGCTTGCGTTCGGTTATCTATGTATGACGAAAACCACCGGAATAGATCACCGTGAATCCCTGCGGAATATAGCTTCTGAAGAAGCACCCGATGATCTATACGGTCAAAACACTTGCTATAGTCCGTGTATATTGCATCGACCTGGCACCGTTCTTCCATCCCAGCGGTTATAATTTCATTGGATAGTATCAGGTTGGAGGCAGTTGACCGTTTTCTGAGGAAACCATGTTGTTCGTCGCCAAAATGGCGTTGCATAGCTGAGTAAACTTCCGTGTGTACTACTCGTTCAAGAACTTTAGAGAAAAGACATAATTTAGAAATGGGGCGATAGTTCTCTATTTTAGATTTATCCCCCTTTTTAAAAATCGGTGTAATAAATGCAGATTTCCACATTTTCGGGACGATACCCTCTCTCAACGACCGCTCAAACAGAACACAGACTGGCGCCACCAGGCTCTTTGTACAATTAATTATGAAAATAGGGGGTATCAAATCTGGCCCACCAGATTTAGACGGGTCCAAACTTTTAAGTAGCTTGAGTACCATCTCAGGACACACGCTGACCGTACTCAGGTTCACCGAGCTAGCAGAATTAACATCTGAATTAATATCTAGATCGTCAGGTTCTGAGTCAGATTGTTGGAAGGTAGACTGAAAGTAAGAAGAAAATAGCTCAGTGATACCCTCGCCGGTGTCTGCGGACGAGTCCATGTAATGTAGTACGTTAGGTAATGTGTTACCACTTCTTTTGCTTTTAATATACGACCAGAAACATTTAGGATTTTTAGCAATTGAAGATTCTATTTTATCCATATAAGCATCAAAACAAACCGCCTCTAATTCCTTAGCTCGGTTTCGCACTAGAGAAAAGGAGTGGTAATCGGATAAGTTGCCATAATTTTTGTATTTGTTATGGTATTTGTGTTTTTCTTTTAGCATTTTAATTAAAGCACTGCTATACCAAGGGGGGTGTGTTGATTTTTTAATGGTTTAACGGGAATGTACAAGTCCCTGAGCTCGTATAATTTGGTGTAGAAAAGGCTAAGGGCTTGGTCCAGGGATCCAGCCGACAACAACATATTCCAGTCCGTAAGATCTAGTGAAGACGCAATTGCAGTGTAATCGCCTCGATTAAATATGTACTTTGTGCCAGGTTTCTCAATAAGTTTATGAACTTCAACGAAATCAGCACTAATAATCAACGGTTTGTGGTGAACATCAACAGGTACCGCCAGGGGGTCACCACAAACATTCACTTTTATTGCGCCATTTGAGAAAACAAGATCTAATAATCTATCGTTGACGTTACGCTCACCATTAAACTGGGACAAGTTACACGCATTTATTGTGTCAAAGAAATCCAAGATACATCGAACGGACACATTTTCATGATATAATCCAGAGCCATCGTCAGACTGCTTCCATTCAACATCGCCGCCGAAGTTAAAATCTCCCGTTATTATAAATGTATCTAAAGGGTGGGCAGATACTAAGTGGTTAAGTTTGTGGTGGAAATTGTGTAATTGAGTTATATACGAGTTACCAACGTTTTCTTTGCACAAATACAGGCCGCAGATATTAATGTTGTAACTTACCGCTGGTCTAGATCGCTTTAGAACTATGGACAGCCACATATCCTCGGCGGAGGTACGCCAATCACATCTTTCCACAACGGTCAAGTCATTCCTCACCGCGATCAACACTCCACCTCCCCGTGTCTGTGCTGTTCGACAGTAATCCCGGTCCCGCCTCCACACAAGATATCGTCCATCAAACAACTCACTGTTACTAATACTATCCACTAACCATGTTTCCGTAAATATAATTACATCATATGAATTCATGCAAACGTTACGATATAAGCCGATAGTTTTCGAGCGCAGACCACGTACGTTCTGATAGTATATTTTAATCATTTTTAAGCTTAACAGCAACAATATTGTCAACTATACTAAGATAATTATTTTGTACTGAATTTAGATCATCAAAATATATAAACGAACACATAAAACACCAACAATAATAAAGTATGATGAAGATAGAAAACAAAAACTGGTAGGAATATTCAAGGCACAGCAATGCACAGTGAATAAAAACACGGAACTTTGAAACACTCGCAACTAAAGGAACAATAGAAACGACGCGGGCCCGTTTAGTCACAACTGAGTAGGCTAAGTAATTAGGAATGCACTGTAATTTAATGAAAACAAGGACTAATTTGGCACAACGACAACATAAAACATGATAATGACATTTAGAAATGAATTTACACAGTACTACTGAGCGACACAATAATTGATGGAATACGCTGGTAGCACTCACCTGCACACGGTTCTCAATCTTATTTTTAATGTTAAAATTTGTTCTTACACAACTAGAGTTAGACATTTTGCATATATTTATAGGTTTAGATCGATACTGAGATAGTTTTATTTTATTTTCATGAGGTCTTTTTCGGATTTCAACACAATTATAGGAAACGTGTCGGCCTTCCTCGCGTGTATTTTGGAGTGTTTGACCCAAACGTAGCGAAAATCCGTTTCTGCGGCAGCTTTTTTAGCTTTTGACAGCAATGCCTTGTTCTGTAGTGTCAAGTGGTCGTTGACGTAAATCCGTTGGTTTCCAGGAAGGTTTATTTGCCCTGTAGTTAAAGGAGCAGTCTTGAACAGTAGTCTCGCAGCGGCAATAAAGTCCTCCTTCACATAACGGTTGCAGAAACTCACTATGATAGGTTTCGTGTGATCTTTCTCACGGGTTGGTACCCTAGTTATAAAGTTTATCTGGGTCTTAGACACAGGATAATCAATCTTAGTGCCAATTTTGCTGATGATGTCAAACAGGTTCTCGTGATTGTTCTGGGGTAGACCTTTTATTTCGATGTTGTTCATTCGAGTCCATTGTTCCTTAGCATTACTATCTTCCTCTAGCATATCCAAGCGGACTTGAAGGATGTTCACCTGTTCCTGGACCTTCTCGACGTGTACCAGGCGCGCTTCCATATCTTTGATTTTCTTATTTAACTCCTTTAGCTCCTTATTTGTTTCACTTAATGAAGACTTTAGATCAGCAAACTCCGTTCGAAGCGCAGTCATCTCTTCTTTTAAAAAATCTAGAGGAGCTAGTTTCTCAGCGAGTGCTCTTATCTCATTTAGGACAACCGACTCCGATTCTAGCCTTGGTGACACCGGGGGCTGAGTAGCGGCAACCGACACTGGAGGTTGAGTAGTGGCAGCTATTTTACATTTACTGCAACGCCACGTTAGCTTTCTGTCACCCAGCTTCCGGTATCCGGCCTCTGTTATTCCAGCACAGTGGAAGTGTAGTTCTTGATTACAAATTGTGCAACGAGCTCCATCGGATAGTGGTTCTTCGCAGGCGCCGCATTTGTATGAGTTCATGACTAATACGGTTTTGTATACACAGATTGCAAAATGTTTGAGATACGCTGGAATAATAGTCGAACGCAATAGATGTGGGTAACGAAAGTGACCGTATGGCACTGCGCCTACGACGATACTGATATATGTTAATTTTAAGTATATTTCGGTCAAAGTTAGAGGTAACTTTGACGATCATTTATATCGAGGATTTTATTTTTAAACATGTTTCGGAAACAACAGTGTTCTTTGAAATATAGTTAAAATTAACATAAATTTTTTCTGCAACTTGAAACTAAACAGATTTGGCTAAAGTTATGTTAGCAAACCAGCAATATTTCAGTTTTTAATGCTCACAGTGCCTTAAGGTTAAGCAATGCTTGCCGAAGTCGGCCTGTAGATGGCTGACCATTTTGACATACCGAGATTCCATCGTGCCTCGGATAACATGTTAAGTCGTTTGTCCGGCCATTTGTAGGTCTTTGGCAGACGTTACGGATTGCCAGAAGCTAGAAAATCTAACACCAGTCTTGCCAAGAGGTACCTACCTACCGTGTTTCCCAGTTATAGGGTTGTGAAGGTCAAATTGGCAGTCGCTTTACGTACCTTTTTTTTATGTTGATGAGAAATCATCAAATGACTTCTCCCGCTCCTCTTACTGACTAAAACCCATCCGTGCTCCTCCCTCGTGCCTTTTGCGTGCCATGGCCGCGGTAACTCTTTCGAACATAATCCGCAACTCAGGCAGCGCTTTACGTAGGTACTTAAAACAATGGTATTCAGCTGAATCCAGTTTGACTGGAAACCGACCCCAATATACTTGGGAAAAGGCTAGGCACATGATGATGTTAAATAATCGTGCACAGTTGAAGGATTCAGTCACATTACCTAAGCCAAAGAAAAGTTAAATAGTTGATTGATGTAGGAATGAGCGAAATTGAATGAACTTAGATAACGTAGTACACTGTACACGTCTTATAAGAATAAGTACTTTTTTCTAAGTTTACGAATTTGGACTCGCTCGAGACCCTATCAAAGTTTTTATGAGACCGATCGTTAAAATTCTAGCGAACAACAATGTTGCTAAAAATCGTGTGAGAGTCATAATCTGACGGAAAATCTTAACACCGCGACTGAGAAAAACGCGTCATCGGTGCAACGCCATCTATCGACCATTTGGTAAACTGACAAAATATAAATTAGCATAGGAAAACGTTAAATAAGGAGCCCATATGTAACAGTAAGTAACGTCATGGTACTAAAATGTTCACTATTACTTTACTACTTAAAAAAAGTTTCACAAATAACTCAACAATTTGTTTTGATGTTATTTTCATGCTTACCTGTATTTTATCTTTCTCAATAGATGGCGCCTAAGAGTCGGTCACCGCAACGCTTAGCGCTGTATGAAGTTCCTTACTAAAATTTAAAATTCAATATCTTTTGATTTTGTGGGTCGATTTTGATGAAATAAACGCAAAATGTTACTCGGGTTAACACGTCTTAATATTTTGAAGAAGTTAGCTTTCGAATCCAATCAGTGGTTTTTGCGTGATGCTGACACAAACATCGGGACAAACAGACAAACAGACAAACAGACACAAATTTCAAAAATGTCATTTTTGCGTTTTATTCCTTTTTCCTAACATTTCTCAGTTATTTTTATGCGAAAATATTCAATGTACAGACACGGCAAATCTACGATTTTATTATATGTATAGATTATTTATGTAATACGTATTATGTAAAAAATTGTTTTTATTGTTGTTGAAATTTATCGTTAAAATATTCGTCAATAGTGTAGTAGCTTTTGGTTATTAGAAACTAGCTTCTACCAGCGGCTTCGCCCGCGTGAAAATCGGAAATAGGGAGGTTTCTTGATTTGTATTGTAACTACACCTACTCTACACCTACCTACACCTACTCTACACCTACCCGACACCTACCCTACACCTACCCTACACCTGCCCTACACCTATCCTAACCAGCCCAAAAAATACTATGACATGTTTCTTGTTTCCTGGTACTTGATGGTTTTGGTCTCCTGGTACTTGTAAATCTGTAGTACTAAGGCAGCAGCGGCTCTGAATTTCCACTTCCTCCTCAGTCTTCATTGAACCATGCCACTTACCGGGATAAAAAGTAGCATATGTCTCATTCCAGGATATGAACTACATGTGTGCCAAATTTCATCTAAATCCCTTCAGCCGTTTTTGACTGATTGAAACACAAACATACAAACATTCACATCCTACTAATACTATAAAGGTGAAAGTTTGTATGTTTGTATGTTTGTATGTTTGTATGTTTGTGTAACAATCCTACTAATACTATAAAGGTGAAAGTTTGTATGTTTGTATGTTTGTGTAACAATCAGGCAAAAACGGCTGAAGGGATTTGGATGAAATTTGGCACACATGTAGTTCATATCCTGGAATAAAAAATAGGCTACTTTTTATCCCGGTAAGTGGCATGGATTAATGGAGATTGAGGAGGAAGTGGAAACTCAGAGCCGCTGCTTCCTTAGTACTTCAGATTTTCACGTACCAGGAGACCAGAAACATCAAGTACCAGGAGACCAGAAACAATATGTCATTGTATTTTTGGGCTGGTAGATATAATTATTTTTGGTAGGGTAGGTGTAGGGTAGGTGTAAAGTAGGTGTAGGGTAGGTGTCAGGTAGATGTAGGGTAGGTGTAGGGTAGGTGTAAGGTAGGTGTAAGGTATATGTAAGGTAGATGTAAGGTAGGTGTAGGGTAGGTGTAGGGTGGGTGTTTCCTGAGTAAAAAATTTACAATGCAAATCAGGGCCTAAACCACCAACACTTAAAGCAGTATTACTTTCATATTACTTCCAGTGGAAAATAGACCATTGGAAGTAATATTGAAGTAATACTGCTTTAAGAGTTGGTAGTTAGGCCCCAGGAAACCTTGCTATATCCGATATTATTTCACGCGGGCGAAGCCACAGCTGGTAGAAGCTAGTTTATAATATTAGTAGGATTGTTTTAATTTATTGATAAAGATATTATTTTTATTTATATTTTTGATGCATTCCGGTAACTTATTGTAAATTTTAATGGACATAACAAATGTACTAGAAGAGTGCATTTTTAATCGTGAAGTTATGTTTAATCTGCTTTCATGTCTAAGTGCAATTTTTGTTTGGATATCTCCTCTTTTGGTATAGAATTGCAGATATTTTCGTACAAATTTACAAATTTAAAATATGTAGAGGCAGGGCAGGGTTAATATTTTTAGGTCTTTAAAGTGAGGTTTATAGGAGTCTGTATCTTTGATATTTATTAAAATTCTAAACATTTTTTTCTGTAGAGTGAATAATGAAGGCGCGTCTGTAGGTACTATTTCCCCATAAAATAATTCCATATTTTTTTATTTCCTTTTTTTGTTATGCATCAAATGCATAACGGTAAGTTTTGTATCAAAAGAATCACTGTTTATGACGTTTTAAAAGTACCATTAGTAACAAAAAAATATATTTTGGTGTAATTCTCATGCTTTTGATAGTTAGGTAGTACTTTTTTCGGTCAACAGATGCCATTACGGGTATCTGAATTATGTAGATAATAAGTTGATTTCTTCTAGATTGCTACAATTCCTATCAGGTTTATGTGTAAAAATTATGTAAATGGTTTTGCAACTAACAAACATGTCATTTTGAGCATTCAATTATTTTGTGCATTCAATTACGAACAAAAACCTTTTAAAATCAATATTGCTTACCTCCCATAACATACGGCGTGATAATATGTAGTCTAAAGTCTTCCTTGGTTTACAAAGAACATTTTTGCTGAATTTCAATTCAATCTATCCAGTAGTTTTGGCGTGAAGCCGTACCATACACACACACAAACAGACAATAATTCTAAAAAGTCACTTTTTGTCATCAGTTACGTTTTTCTAACAAAAGCCACTTATTTTTTCCCGAAAATTCTCAGTGTGCAGTTTTTCTTTCGTTATTGTTTTATTATATGTATAGATTATTGTCCAATAAATCAAAACATGATTTATTGAGTACTCGGTAAGTATACACACGACATTATTTTTGGGAACTTATTTCATTAATAGTATTCGTTTGTCTTTATCAATACAAACATTGAAATGTTATTTTGATTTTAAAAACTTTATCACAAAACGGTTTCTTTTTTTTGTGAAAAAGCAGTATACACGAGCCCGTGCCTAGCCGCGTAGTCCTCGCAAACTCTCAACATCTCTCCAATAGAACCTGTAGTCGGGCCCAGCAGCACCATGTCGTCCGCATAGCTGATGCTGTTAATATTAACACCACCCACCCGACAGCCGACACGCATACTGCTGAGCTCGACTATGAGATCATTCACTTATATGTTGAAGAGCCTGGGTGAGCTCAACCCTCCCTGCCTCACCCCGCACTCCAACCCATAAACCTCAGAAAGAATGTTGGACCACTTTACATGGTTCGTTTGGTTAGAATACCAAAATTGCAGAACCTTAAGAACTTCCGTACATTCCTGTCCCCCAACTTCCTCCAGAGCACATCATATGACACAAGGTCAAAAGCCCTGGAAAAATCCAGGAAACAGGCATACACCGGCGTTTTACGATCTGTACCTATAATGTTGGACAGTATTCTTGAGACTTAGGATTGCACTTTCAGTGGACAGCCCAGGTTGAAACCCCAACTGTGAGTCGTGCAGGTCCAGATATTTTTCCAAGCACGAATCAAGCATACTGTCCAATATTTTAGCAATGGTAGTTGCAAGTGAGATTGACCGGTAGTTTCCCCTGTCCGAGATATCCCCTGTCCTGTTTTTGACAATCGGTACCACAATCGTTCTCATTAGCTCTGCCGGTAGGTACGAGTGACTAATGCACATTGAATAAAATAGAGACAGGACCCTCGGCAGGTGAATACCAACATACTTAAAATGCTCGATGCTGAGTCCATCGTGTCCGGGTGATTTACCTCTACTCATGTTTTTAACTACCGCCCTGACCTGTTTCGTCGAGAAATACATTACCGGTTTCACTCCCTCACAGAAGGACTCAGCACCGGTTTTCGTACCTGAGGGGCAAAAGGGTAATCGCATTTTGAAATGTTCCATGAACATATTTGCAATATGCTTTGGATCATCCATTCCACCGAGGCTCACCGGCCGCTCAGGCTTGGTATCCAGCTTACCTGTGGCTTTCCAAAACTTATTAAAGTGGTTTGCAGCTCTTTGCTCGGTTAGAAAATCCATTTTTAGTTATTCACTATTTCTTTGGCACCATTTATAATAATAATAATAATAATAAATTATTTAATCAAGTAACCATGACTCATTTTGTTAGTAACAGAAACTTAAGCTATGTTAGAGAAACAATAAAAAAAAAAAAAAAAAAAAAAAGCGAAACACACAACATTAAAAGTACGGAAATCACCGCTGCACCATCCCATGAGAAATAGCACAGCAGTGATTCACATATCTGCAGTCCAGTCTGCCTCCTATCATCGTCAGTATGCTGTTGGAGCTCCCTCTCACTCTGCACACCAGGGATGCACACCTCTTACGCATAGTAGTATAAAAACAATCCACCCGCATTTCAGCGAACATCCCCGATGCGCTACAAAAGCGGGGAAGCCCCAACAGCACCCTGAACGCATTGTTATACTGGATACGGAGGGCATTGTAAGCTTTTTGAGTATATCCGGCCCACAGGCTGCAAGAATAAAAGGATGTACAGTATGCTCTGAAAAGAGTAACTTTCACATCACTAGTGCAACGAGCAAACCTGCGAGCCAGCATGTTCGCCCTCACTGACAAAGCCCTCCGCTCCCTTCGTCTTATGACGACCCTTAAATATTTTCCGGGTCTCACACATTTCTTCATAAATTACTCCAGAGGTCGGTCTATTATGTAGGTACTACCCATTCTCTGAATTTAAGCCTGGCCTCTCGGTAAGCGTCCCGAACATGCTTGTTCCAGCCACACAACACTCTGCCTCTCCTTGGCTTAGACCTAACCTTCTCACTCGTCATTACAGCTGCGTCACTTAAGATATCTACAATAGTTTTATATAAATTATCCAGGATACCTTCATGTTCGACCACATTGCAAGACCCATAACTACACTTTTGAAATTCATAATGGCCTGGCTATGAGAGATGGATCTGATGCGAATGATAGGATCGGGAATGATGCTGCGGTCGAAGACGTCACGCTATCAGGAACGGCCGTCTTAGATATTTCCCCTTCTAACCTGCCCGGTGGAAGTGGTCCGAGTGGAAGGGTATAAAAAGGCATGGCGCGCTGTGAACGAGCTGTTGCCTTGGCTGGGGGCCTTAAATTCATTTGAGGCCACCAAAGGTTAGTCCGGTTAAGCAGTTGATATCCCATGTGTGTTAACTTGCTAGTGGTCATACATAAAAAAAAAAAAAAGTGAACGGGCTCATTGTGTGCTTGGCTTTCGGAGGCAACGGACGCATCTTAGAGACGTTATAGTCACAGTATATATTGTGTTATAGTGTTGATTCGGGTCGTGTTATACAGGGTTACTGGTAATTCGACGTATATCCGTCAGGGGCTGATAAGGGGGCCAAAATGCAACAAATTGAAACCCCCATATGTATGTCCGAAATTCAATAGTTTTCGAGATATTTGAATTTTAAGGGTTTTTCGAAATTTACCCAAAATTTGACATGTAATTCCAAATAAAAAAACCGGGTCCCCTATGTTGTTTCGAACGTCACTGTTGCGACACACGCTGTTGCGAATTATTTTTCCACTGCCTCACAGGTTCGAAAGCTCATGGACTCGAATGAAGTAGTCGCGAAAGACGCTGTTTCGAAAAACATTTTCACTGCCTCATACGCTCGAATGCTTGTGATTTTGATTTATTTAGTCATAAAGTGTACCGAAAAATATTTTATGTATATCTACTTATGTGCTTGTTGTTGATTGTTGATTCAAAATAATTTGTAAGAAATATAACTTTCTAGGTTATTAAGTGACTTGTTTTGTTTTTTAACCGACTTCCCAAAAAGGAGGAGGTTCTCAATTCGACTGTATATATTGGTTATTAAATCCAAATAGCTGGAAAAAATATGTGGAAAAATCATACGAAATTGCATATATGTTTTTTAATATAGGTACTTCACTTCTGGTCTCTAAGAATACATAGGTATACACATACATACATCCATACATAGACAGCTAAAATCATAAGCCTTCTTTTTGGCTTTGCCGAAGTCGGGTAATTACCATTCCCCCTTCCCCTTATCTCCGAAACTAAAGAGCCTAAATTTAATGCAGATGCAGTGATAGTTATATCGTTATATAACTATACAGGGTGTTCCACAAGTGCGTGGTCATGTTTAACGTAGAAGTTGGGTTGAAGTAAAGCTGGCAGTTGGTTTGGGAGTTTGAAGTTCGTGAGGGTCAGAATGAAAAAAAAATCCACGCGGTCGTAGTCGCGGGCGAAGTGCTCTATCTAATTATATAAAAGCGCAAGGACACACTGATTAATCCCGAAATCTCAAAAACTATGACACAAAATTTGGCATGTAGATACTTATATAGATTATGAGGAGACGTCAGCTAAGTGGAAATTGTTTGTACTAAATCTGCGCAGACGCGCGGTCGTAGTGCTAGTTCAATATAAGGGAAAATAGTGGGATGTGGCGATACTCAAATAAACTTTACTCATTTGATAATTTTTCGAGTTGGCCACGACGTAGGTTTGTTTTCAAGCAAATAGGAAATGAAGATCAGCAGGCGTGGGGTGTTACTTGCCTCGTGTACGGCGTCCTGGCAGGTGAGCGGGCAGGAGGGCGGCGCGCGCGCGCAAGGCGGGGGCGCGCCCTGCGGCGGCGCGCAGCACACCACGCGGGAGCCGCGCCGCGTGCCTGGCGAGCGCGCGCGGCACTCCGGCGGCGGCGGGCACGACGGCGCCGCCTGCACGCGTGAGGACGCCGAGCGCGCCGCGCCCACACCCGCGCGCGACGCGCGGCTTAGGGAGACGTGGAGCGCCATGTCGTGTGTGTGGCGAGAGTGCGTGTGGTGGCGAGCGAGCGCGGCCTACCCGTTACCAACATCGACCAGTTGGTCAAGAACAATGGGATATGAGACTTGTTAAGGCCATACCACAGGGCCACGATTACCTACCTATTTCTAGACGTATGATAAAACCATAGCAAGGACAAAACTATACTTAGGGGAAACGACGCTAGTAGCGTTTAAAAAACAGTGTTCCGCTGCCGATGTCACGAGCAGGGGACAAGCTACCGGTGGTTAGTGCAGCATCAATGAAAGGCAAGAGCATCTGTTCACCCTTTTTTTTTTTTTTGGATGGGAAATCATCAAATGACCCCTCCCGCTCTGGCTGGAGCGGCAGGGAGTGTCAGACTTCTACTGACTAAAACCCACCCATGCTCTGTTTTGGAGATGAATGAAAATCTTCTTCGATAGCAATAAAGCGTATAATCAGTAATTAAGTACAGGTTTTAACAAAATTAATGCGTTTGTCGTGCGTGTTCGTCGACCGATTTTTTAATGAATGAGGCGCCGCGCGTGGAGGAATACGGAACTACACTCGTGACGTCTAATAGTGGTGGGCTCGTACGTGATGGATGACGACGCGTAGACATGCCGCCCGCCTTGGAGTAACAGCCTCCAACGATTAAGACGAAGTAGAAGAATGTAGAAGTTGACGGAAGTTAGGGTTCTTCCTCCTTTAGCAGCGGACATAATCTGGGGTATGATCTTCGTATCACTCCGGTAGCAGTTTTAATGTCAGCTACACGTGCTAGTCCATCCTTCCCAGGTGAAGTGCTTATGACTCGTCCAAGTCGCCATTTTAAAGGTGGCTGATTGTCTTCTTTAATGAGCACCAAGGTATTGGGTGCTATTGTGCCGGTGTTGGACTGCCATTTACTCCTTGTCTGCAGCTCCGAAACGTACTCCTGCGACCAGCGTTTCCAAAAATTCTGCCTCATCTGTTCAATGCGCTCGTAGCGGACCAAGCGTGACGTAGTTGCAGCTGTGAGGTCTTCGTAGGTAGGTGCAACGAGCGGTCGGCCAATCAGGAAATGGGCTGGTGTAAGAGGGAGAAGGTCGTTTGGGTCTGAAGACATGGGATACATAGGTCTGGAGTTAAGGAGGGCTTCTATTTGTGTCAATAACGTGGAAAATTCCTCATACGTGAGGTTTACGTTTCCTACACGACGGAGATGATATTTGAAGGATTTGACCCCTGCCTCCCACAGACCCCCAAAATGTGGTGAGTACGGAGGAATAAAGTTAAAATTAATATTTTCGCCTGCAGTGAAATTTAAAATGTCGTTTTCACTAGCATTTAAAAAATTAGAGAATTCATTTAGTGCGCCTACAAAGGTTTTTCCGTTATTGGAAAATATTGTGCGGGTTTTCCACGACGAGATAAAAACCTTCTCAAAGCCAATAAGTATGCCTCAGAACTTAAACTTGTGACTAATTCTAAGTGTATCGCACATGTAGTGAAACATATGAATAGGCAAACATAACATTTTTCAAGTTTTGAACCCCTTCCTCTACGATTCAATATGAACATAGGTCCCGCATAATCTACACCGCAGCGCAAGAAAGGATACCCCGGCTCCAATCTTTCAGGAGGCAAATTACCCATTTTTACTGACAGCGTTTTCCCTTTCTGGCGAGTACATGTAATGCACTTATGTACTGTTTGCTTGGCTAAGTCACGGCCCTTGAGAGGCCACCAACTTTCTCTGATAGTAGCCAAGAGCACTTGTGGACCAGCATGGAGTAGACGTTTATGTTAAAATTGAAAAAGAAGTCGCGTGAAAGAATGTTTTGAACATAATAATACAGGATGTTTCTTACTAAAGGAAAAGGTGTGTGAATTTACTAGTCTACCCCCTACCCTTATAATGCGATCAGAATCTAGGAACACATCAAGACTAGACATGTTTCTCATCGACTTTACAGGTGAGTTTTTTATTAATGCAGCAAAAATGTCTGGAAATGATGTTTGTTGTGCTAAGCGTACTAGAACTAATGTTGATTTATTTAACTCATCAGACGTAAGCGGACCAGTGCGACGTTCTGTTTTGACTTTGATTCGTGCATTATGAATGAATCGTAGCAAGAAAGCGGCTGCACGTCTCATGCGATTAAAATTTGAAAAACGTTCAAAGGCTAGTAAAAGTTGATTGTGTAAATAAAGAATTAACGTTTGATTTCATTTCTGGTAAATCGTGTGATTTTATCAATTCATCGTGCTTATTTTGTTTAAAATTTGTGTTAATTTCGTTTAAAAATGCTGGCCCGTGCCACCAAATATCTGAACTTTGAAGCGCGTCGAGCGTGACCCCGCGGGATAATAGATCAGCCGGGTTGTTTTTACCAGCAACATGTAACCACGGCAACTCACCAGTCAACTCATTGATTTGCACTACTCTGTTCTGTACAAATGATTTTAACAAGTTAGGTGAAATTTTAATCCAATTTATGACAATCGTGGAGTCAGACCAAAAATATATGTTATCAAAAGGTAATCTCCATGACTGAATTATTTTTTGATATAACTTGGCACCAACTAAAGCTCCGCACAGCTCAAGTCGCGGTATTGTAACTGGTTTAATTGGTGCGACTTTGGTCTTAGCACAAAGTAACCTAACAGTGACTGGTGAATTGTCGTTGTATGTACTTATGTATGCGCATGCACCATATGCATCCTGTGATGCGTCCGTGAAAATATGCAAATCTGTGTATTTTGTATTTACTTGTCTGACATGACGAGGAATTTTTATGTTTTGTAAGTGTTGAAGCGTGTCAATAAAATTTTTCCACATAAACAAAATATCTTCAGGTACTGGTTCGTCCCAACTTAACTTACAAAGCCATAGTTTTTGTAAAAGTATTTTTGCAATTATAATTGTGGGTGATAGCAAGCCTAATGGGTCGTACACCTGTGAGACAACAGACAAGATAACGCGCTTAGTCACATGAGTGAAGGTTGCATCAATCTTTGTAGTAAAATATAATAAATCCAAATAATTTAACCAACCTAGACCGAGAGTTTTAGTTAAACAGTTTTCGCCTAAAGCTAATTCTTTTGGTTGATCCGTTGTAGTAGAAGTCTCCGAATTAAACAACCATTTACGTAAATAGAAGCAACCAGATTTTAAAAACATCGTTCACTTTGGTAATGTAGTCATCTACAAACAGATCTTCGTCTATTACTTGCTTTATGACGTCATCCTTACACTCAGATGCCAGCTGTTTGATGCATCGAATACTTAGGAAAGGAGCGGACGCGGTACCATAAGTCACGGTATTAAGCTGGTACACACCGAGTTCGTCCGATTTATTTTCACGCCAAAGAATTAACTGAAGATTTCTTTGATCCGGTTAGATATTAATTTGTCGATACATTTTTTCGACGTCAGCGCATGCAACAAATCTAAATTGTCGAAAGCGTAACAAGATTGAAAAAACGTCATTATGTAAACTAGGGCCAATATACTGAATATCGTTAAGCGATTTGCCCGATGTTGATTTTGCACTTCCATCAAAAACCACCCTAAGTTTGGTCGTACTACTATGAACTCACACACTCAGAAAACACCATGATGCGGTAGAAAGTAATGTGACGATGGAAAGTGATTGACTCGACTCATGTGGCCTAAACTCAAATATTCATTCATAAAATCGCAATATAATTTTTTATATTCTGGTGTAGATTTCCCCAGTGAGTGGTCCCAGTCGCCGGAAGAAAAATATTTATTTTTTATGGATACGGCGACTGGGACCGCGGTTCTAGTTAATTGCGGTCCCAGTCGCCGGAAGCCTCGTATCTCCTAGTGTGTCGCTGGGCTCAGCTAATGGAATGCGCACAAAAAAACGACCCGTGTTATCGCGGTACGTAGTTTGCACAAACATGTTTTCACATAAAGACTCGTCATTAGTTAATTTATTTTGCGGAGCTATTTCTTCTAACTCCCAGAATTTCCTAAGTTGAGCGTCTAATGATTGTGAGTAATTGCATTGAACTCGATTGTTATTGCGTGAAGTTTTATTATTCAACAATGATCCAGATATTACCCATCCCAACTTAGTATTCTGAAGATACGGACCACTACTTAGTCGAATAAGTCCGTCATTTAAAAGTTCCCAGAATTTATCTGCCCCAATTAATAATTCGATTCCTGATGGCGAATAAAATTTGGGATCCGCTAACTGTACATGATCAGGGATATTTATGTGTGATGTTGTACCTAAAGATGGCAACTGAGCTGTTATTTGATTTAAAACTAAACATTTTAAGCTTGTACAATATTGTGTAGTTTTAGACCTCAAATTAATTTCGCATGATTGTGTGGAATTAGTCACCGAATTACCTACTCCGGACACTTGCACAGTGGACTGTATTAAATTAAGATTAAGTCGTTTGCATAAAGATTCTGCAATAAAGCAATGCTGACTACCGTTATCTAATAAAGCACGAGTAGTGTGATAATTATTGCTTTTATCTGCGACCTCAACTAAAGCTGTAGACAGCAGTACAGTCTCTAATGATGAATGAGTAGTACTTTGATGTATTGTGTGAGATGCAGAATGTAATGTAGTAGTGTTCGAAGACTTACCACTAGTTGTATCCTGCGACGATGCCTGTGAATTAAGCGCAACAGCTGACGATTTTTTTTTTTTTTTTTCGAGGATGGGAAATCATCAAATGACCCCTCCCGCTCTGGGTGGAGCGGCAGGGAGTGTCAGACTTTTACTGACTAAAACCCACCCTTTAGTCCTCCTAGTGCCTTTCTTCCCAGGGCCGCGGTAACTCTTTCGAACAAATCCGCAACCCTGGTAGGCTCTGGCCTTAACGGGCCCCGCCCCATGCTGACGACTGCTGGCTTGGCGCGCGTAGAACACAGCGCGCCGTCAACCCGGGCCTGTTCTGATCGGACGGCGAGCTACCCATTGCTCGCCGTCCACAGGCATCAGTCACTGCGCCATGCTCAGGAGCATCAGTTCCTGGGCGGCGCAGTGGCTGACGTTCAACAGGAGGGGGTGAAATGGGGCCATTACGAGCCTTCGCCGTCCGCGCAGCAACCCCACCCCTCCTCTTCCTTCCTGGGGCCGGGTCCGGTATTCCCGGCACCGGCTTCGCGGGTGCCGGCCCGGACCCTTTGTCCTGGCCGGACGACCCCGGTGTGGCAGCCACGGTGGCCGCGTACGACGCCGAGGTTAGGTTAGGTTAGGTTAGGTTAGGTTTTTTTTTTTTTTTTTTTTTTTTTTTTTTTTTTTTTTTTTTTTTTTTTTTTCCAGACTAGTTCCGCCAACAATATTGGCGCCTATTTTTTATCTAATCCTCATCCATACCAGTTCTCGCGTTTCATGCCTCTCGTACTTTCATGCCACATACTGTATCTTTCTTGTATCCGTCACCATTTATGCAGTGGGTGGGACTCCCACTTTAGCAATGTCCTACTCTTCTACTTTATATCTTATTTCTATAGGGTAAATAATTTCTTCAGGTTTTGATTTATTTATCAACTTCTTACAAAAACTTATACTTATCTTAATTTCTACTAGACTTACTTTCATGTACTTATCTAACAATACTTATAATTACATTTACTTTTTTAACATTGTTTACATCGTTGTTAACCTACTTCTTATTCTAGTTACAATTTTTATTGCGCTTGTTTCCTATGATTACATTATTTATATGTACAATATAATATGAAACATAGTATTCTTATCCAGTTTTGTTTTTATTTATTACTCTTTGAGCTATACTCTCACAGTAGGCTATTAATTCTATTCTGTTTTTGCTTGACATTACCTCCGCTATCATACCTTTTTGCAGTCTTTTTCCTACTTGCTGCTCGAAATTGTAGCGTTCTACTGCGTATATTGGACAATCTAATATAATGTGCGGGACTGATTCCGACACATCGGGGTCGCAGGTGCACGATGGGCTCTCCTTACACTTGAAGCGATTCAAGTATTCTGAGAACCCACCGTGCCCTGTTAAAACTTGCGTGAGTACTCCTGTCGGCCTCACCTGTTTCACAATACGGTACGCAGCTATGGCGTCCGGAAGAAACATCTTAGTCACAGAGGCCGTCTCGCCCGACACATATCTCCGATTCCACTCGTCAAGCGAATCCAAACGGATTAGACGTTTGACGAAAGAAATCGGACACTGGTCATAGTCCGGCTTCCTCCGCGACCTTAATGCTGCCTCCTTCGCCAGCTCGTCCGCGCGCTCATTCCCCGGCAATCCCACGTGGGCTTTGACCCAGAACAAGGACACAGCTTTGCTCTGGTTCAATGCTTGAGTCAAATTTGCTCGTGTGCGGACTGCCAGAGGATGGAGAGAGCCATGGCTTGTCAGCGCCTGCAATGCTGACATTGAGTCACTGTACAAGCCATAGCTCGTCTCTTTGCGCTTTAGGATTACGTCCGTTGCTTTGCAAATGGCCAGTAGTTCCGCCTGGTAGACAGTGCAGTACGCGGCAAGGCTCAGCTTGAAGTTCTGGACTTCGCCCTCATTATCCCACAGGGATAATGCGGCTCCGACCTTCCCCTCAATCTTGCTGCCGTCAGTGAAGATTCGCACTGCCTGCACATTATGACTGTCCACAAGTTGTTGGTCTGCCAAGCACACGAACTCCAAGGCCATTTGTTTGGCAGGGTGAGATGTCTCTGCAAATCCCACCATACCCTCGATCTCCCGATCTCCTGGCACAAACTGGGACGACCCTCTCCTTGCCTCATACAAGGCAGCTGCCTCTTGTATGCGGAGGTCTAGAGGTAGTATCCCAGCCAGCACCAGCGCCGAGTTCAGCGAGACTGTACGGTAGGACTTGCAGAGCTTCTGGACGAATCCTCTCTGAACAGAGCCTAGCTTCTTCCGTATACCCAGCTTTTTCGTAGCGGGAGCCCAGGCTCCAGCCGCGTACGTGACTATCGGTTCGATAGTGGCAGTGTAAATGGTGTGAATGATTTCCCTGTTCAGGCCCCAACTGACTTTTGCCGCTCGCGACAACTGCTTATAGATCTCCGCGGCTTTCTTGCAAATGTTCCTGGTGTGTTCGTTGAACGTAAGCCTATCGTCTATCGTTAGCCCCAACAGTTTCATGCTCCTAACCATACCAATGTCGACCCCGGCCATGCTCAGAATTGGAGTGTCGTACTTAAGCTTATTGGTTATTAACATCGCACAGGTTTTGTGCGGTGCAAACCTAAGCTTATTTCTGACGCCCCAACTCTGAACATGGGCGAGGGCTGCATTGGCAGCTCTAGATACTTCGAGCGCTGTGTCACCATCCACGACCAAAACGATGTCGTCCGCAAATGCTTGAATAAAGTACCCCTTCTTGTCCAGGTCTTGCAATAGCGGATCCAGTATTAAATTCCAAAAAATGGGACCACCGATTGACCCTTGAACACAGCCCTTGTTGGTCTCTCTTGTGCATTCTTCCCCAGCATACCTTACCCTTACCTTTCTACTGTCGAGGTAGCTATCAAGTAGCCTCCTAGTGTTCACCGGGCACTTTTCCTCAGCCAACCTGACTTTGATTGCCGGCCACCAGGCGCTGTCGAAGGCACCCTCTATATCCAATGACACCATGACAATTAGCTTTTTCAGCCTCAACTTGTCCAGCACGTGCTTTATTAGAGTACAGAGAGCGTCCTCGGTGCTCTTCTGGGGCATAAAGCCAAATTGGCGAGTACTAAACCGCGGCACAAGCTGCCATTTAACTCTCGCTACCACCATCCTCTCCAAGACCTTCCCCAAGACCGGCAGGAGACCTATCGGCCTATATGCCTTGGGGTTCGTGTAATTTTCCTTGCCCGGTTTTCTGAGGACTACCACCGTTGCCTCTTTCCAGACGTCCGGGAAATGTGCCAGTTCTAGGCATTTATTGTATAGGGCAAGGAAGGCGTCCGGGTCCTGGCAGATCGCTCGACAGCAGATGTCCGACGTGAATCCATCCTCTCCAGGGGCTTTCTTGGGGTTGAAACGTCCAACAGCTATCTTCAGCTCCAGCGGTGTAAATGGTGGGTCATGACACTCACCATGTCGCCATTCATTTACTCGTCTGGCTGCTTCTCTTGTTAGTCTGTGGTCTGCGTCATCCTCTTCCGCTGTGTCCTTAGGATAGAATGTGTCGGCGAGTAAGGCTGCCGATTCTTTCGGGTTAAGGAATACACCATCGCTTACTAGGGTCAGATCTTCTTGTCTCCTGGTGGTCCCTCTGATGACTCTATATATCCCTTCCCAAAGGCTTTCCCCGTCTTGCTTTTCGCAGAAGCTTTTCCAGCTGGCTACCCGGGCTTTCATGGCAAGGCACTCATATTCTTCTTTCGCTTTCAGGTACTCGTCGACGACCATTGCTCTCCGGACCGGTGCGGCGTTACGGATGCGGTTTTTCTTCCTTGTGACCTCCTTCTTCTTTGCAGCGAGGTTCTCAGACCACCACGGTATACTAATTTTAACTTTTTTGCGAAGTTTTGGGATTGCCGCATCACACGCTTTCTCAATTGCATTTTTATATTCAATTACTAATTTTTCAAGGTCTTGCTTATTAACTATATGATTTATATATTGTAGATTTATACCATTTTGAGCTTTTTGTTCCCCCAATTTAATTTTAAAAGTTTCCCAATTTGCCTTTTTCGTATTATATTTTCTAGTTGTCCTAATTATACTAATCCCTTTTTCCCTTTTCAGTTTTATACAAAATAAAATAGTGTTGTGGTCCGAGCTCGTTGCTCCTGTGTCGACCCGCCAGCCATCTACCAGGTCAAACAAGTCTAGAGAGCATGCCGTGACGTCCACGTGGCTCTTGTACACTACGCCGCCCCTTACTGTGTAAAAGTCGGCGTGTCTCCAGTATTCAGTACCTGAAGCTCCAACTCTTCCAGGGTCCCGGACATCTCTTCTCCCCTGAGGTCTTCTATGGTGCTTCCCCACCAGGTACTCTTTGCGTTCGCGTCTCCTCCTATAAGCAGTTTTCCGGTGCCCAGCTCCAACTTTATTTTGGTCAACTGATCCAGATAAGGCCCTATGGGTTGGTCTGGCTCGAAGTAATAGGAGACTACTGCGATTTCCCAGGCTTTGGTTCGGATCCCTACCACAACGATGTTGTTGGTGGTGAGTTTCGGGTAGGGAATGACATCCAGGTCATCGTCAAAGACGGCTATTGCCGCCTTTACCCTCCCACTTCCTTCAACCTCGCACTGGTAGACTCTCGCGCCACGGTAGCTCTTCATACTCCTGGCTCCTCCCACATACGGTTCCTGGATCAGTGCCCATGCGATTGCTCGCTCACTGGCCTCTAAAAAGAGTTCGGTGGTTGCCAGTTCCTTCCTCTGTAGGTTGGCTTGGGCTACTGCGTATCTTCTGATTGGGGTGCCTGCCCTGTCGCCAGTCTCAACTTTAGCAGTACGCTACCCTTGCTCTGGCCAGAACCTCACATCTCTTTCTGACTGGGCATTCATCGCTAAAGGCGTTATGCTCACAGTTCTCCTGCTTTGCGCGCACACAGTTACAGCATGATGGAGCTGTTCCGGCCATCCATTCGGCGCATTGCGACCTCATGTGAGGGCCTCCGCAGTGACTGCACTTTTCGACTGTCTCCTTGCAAAGCCGTCTTCCATGCCCAAATCCGAGGCATAAGGAGCACTGGATCAGTGGCGTCTGGTCAGTCACTCGGACTCTTTGCAGGTCAATGTGAACGGACTGTCGAACCTGAAGTCTGTTCCACAATTTAGGGGAGACCCTGAGGACCACGTGGTGCGTGTGGGGGTTTCTAGTTTTCTTTTTAAACAGTACCTCTACCCGGTCTTCTTCTTTCGTAAGCTCTTCGAACACATCCTTGTTTTGGTTTCGAAGAGCTTTGATGATGTCTTCGTCAGTGTTGTAGGTCAGGACGTCTTTCAGGACCACAAGAGGGTCCCTGTTTTTAATGTCCTCAACCCGCAACACCTCCCCCACACTTGCCAGTCTCTCCTTGATCCTCTCCCTTTCCTCTTCTGTTCTGCATCCCAATACTACCTTTCTGTCTCTTGCCTTCCTAATCCTGTCCACTTTGACCCATCCCTCTTTCGCGTCGACCGCTTTTCTGATATGGTCAATAATTTGCTCCCCAGTTTCCGTCTCCTTTGTGGAGGTGACCACAATCGAATGGAGCGCTGTCTGCTTTTGTGACTGCTTGACCGGCCGACTTGCCGCTACGCTAGCGTAGGAGAGCTTCTCCATATTGTCTTCGCTAGCTTTGAGTGCCTCTTTCAGCCTATCAAGCTTCTCGCTATTCTCCCTCAGGTTTCGACTGTGGTCTTCCAAGGCCTTTTTCAGAGGTTCAAAGTCTACCTCCGTACTGGAAACGACTCTTTCTTCTTCTTCCGTCTGCGCTTGTGTCCCCTTGGTTTTCATTATAATCTTAGGGGGTGGGGCTCGTCCTTTTTCTTGTTCGGACTCCTTTATCAGCAGGTAGAGCCGGTCTGCCTGGGCCTTGACTTCTTCCTTTATCTCCCTCTTTGTAGTTTTGGAGTTCGTCATGTGAGCCTTTATTTTGCTAAGGCATATTCTGGCCTCCATGACTCTGGTCCTTACTACGGGGGGGCTCAAACTTACGATTTCGACAGACGCTCGTCTCGGCGGTTCCGGTGTCGATTTAGGCGGGGTCTTTCTTTCTGCTTCTTTAACCGGGGGGGTGTTTTTCCCCACCAGCTTCCCAGCCTCCCATTCACCAACACTTTTCCGAACGCTCTGCGAGGAAGGTCCCGCTTCCTCTGCCGCGTTAAGCGGGCTCTTGCTTGGCTGACTTGCCTGTTTCTTAACGGGAGTGCGTATGCCGATCATGTTGGTCTGTATGGTTCGGATATGAACTAGTCCTACGTCAATGGGGTATTGTAAAGGGTACCCCAGTCGATTGTAAATAGTAAAAAGTAAATAAGATAAATAAAATAAGGATGTAAATAAACTTGTATAAACAGTCAATATCTGCAATAGTCAACAACAAACAATAAGGTAAGATTCCAATGGATCTTGTCAATTTAATAATTTCCCTCTGTTTCAGGTACCTACTGATGTACGTACGCGACTGGGAGGTCAACAGGCGCGCTTCCCCGCAATCTACTACTAACGAATAGACAGTCAGTAGAGTGAACTTACTTACTCCTTGCCAATGAATGACTGCACTGATGGTAAAGATTTGTGCTAAAAGCGGGGTAACGGCAGGTAGAGGGCAGTCAGTATTTACTCTTGTCAAGCAATATAGCCTCTGTGCGAATACAGTCTCGATTTAAGCAATTAAGCCTGTTTTGTTAACAAAATTAAAAAAAAAAAAAAAAAAAAAAAAAATACTTTATAAATTTAGTAGAGTCTGGCTCTATCACTTGTCTGTTAGTTGTCAGACCTTAGTCTGGCGTCAGAGGGCCTTCGTGAGCAAAAAGCCGGATTTTTTTTTTTAAATTTATAAAGTCAAAAATTTTCAAACTCTACGTAGAGCTGACCTTGACCCACGGCTGGATAGGCCTCCCCGAGCCCTTTCCAATGAACCCAAACACGGCTGCCCTAGCCCAAAGGGTTCCCGAGAAAACCCGGTCCAAAATTTTGGTTGCTGGAGTAAAATGGCAACCAGAATTCGGTTACGACTGGTTTTCTCCGGAACCGTTTGTCCGAATACCACCGTGCTTGGGCTTTCCTGGATGGGCTCGCCGAGACTGATCGAGTGCTGTGGGTTTCAGGCCTGAAAAATTTTGGCGTCTGAAAGCCCCTGAAACGTAGCTTGTCGGGTTGGGAGGGGCAAGCCGACCTCCCAGAAGAAAACCCGAACGTTCCACGACCTCCGGTTCGGGAGTTACCCTAGTTCGAAAAATGATTTGACAGTTCGAGAACTGTCAAAGTCGATTTTCAAACCAGTGTAACTTACTTTCCACCAGTCGCAGAACGGTCGAGTTTGGGCTTATTCGGCCTGTCTCGTCCCGCTCCGACGCGCAAGGTAGTTTTCAGGCGCCTGAAAATTTTCAGCGCAAAAACGCTCGAAACCCTATGGATCGGGTAGGTTTTGACTCCCCAAACACCACTGCGCAAACGGCAACTCGCTGCGACCACCAGATCCGGAGCTATAGTGGGCCAAACTTTTTCAAGATGGCCGCCCAACTGTCAAATACCGACTTAAAATGGGTATAGCTCCGCAACCGTTTGTCACAGAGAACTGCGGTTTCGAGTGCAGTGCTTGGCTCGACTTCCCCCACCCACCCAAAGTGGTTTCAGGGCTGAAAATTTTCAGGTCCTGAAAATACCTGAAAATAAACACAAAGTGTTCCCGCCCGAATCAACTCCAGACCTGTGGAAACCCGGAGTCTCTACGACCAATAGCTTCGGAGATAATTGGGGTTTTGTCCGGCAACCAGAAAAACCAAGATGGCCTCCAGAAGCTAATTCCGTCGTTTCCGAAGCTATTGGGGGCAAATTTGGACTTAAACTTAACACAATACACTATCTGAAGATGATCCCAGGGTCAATTTTATTTTATTTCTATTTATTCTAGATTTATATTAAAAAATAGCTAAAATTTCAATAACTTTGTAACGGTGCTAGATAAAAATATGGAAAAAACGGTATAATTTGTCTAAAATATAGGGCTTCTAATATGTAAGTTAAATTTTAAATTTTGAATAATCTATCACATAACAATTTTTGAAAATTTGAAAATTTTGAAAAATGTACAATATTTAAGCAATTAATAATGGGAAAAATCTTAACTTAGGTAGGCTTCTTCTCCAGATGAGCGCGCAGCAGAATCGACGATAAAAATATGGGGTCCTGCCTGAAGAATTTTCAGGACAGCGTGTTGAAGTTTCCACGTTCAAATGTGTTTTTCTTTTTATCCAGTGAAGATAAAAATCTGGTCTGTATGTTTTTCCCCCTATCTCAGTAGGGTCTGTCTGCTGGTAAAAGATGAACTCCCTGTGACGTCAGGATCAAAAACCACGTGTCTCAAATTGAGGTTATGTGAGGTGGTTTTCCTCAGTTTTCTCCTCGTCGCGCCGGTGGATTCTCGCAGAAGTGGTGTCAAAAGAAGCGCCCTTGCGCCCCTAATGCTGCTGTGCCAGAAAATCAGTAGAGTAGCACGAAACGCCGAAGTTATAACATTCCGAAGTTTGCCACACTCAGTAATTTGGAGGTTTTTCCGAAATAACTTTTTTCCACGTGTTTTCCGAGAAAAACGGCTTTCACTCAAAGATGCACTGCACCAAGACACAACTTTTGATATATCGCACGTCACTGTATCGCGTAAAAATACCGGTTAAATGATTTTTTAAATGCGGAGCAGCTCCAAAAACGATCCGATCGCCACGAGGGTCGGGGGGGAACTGGTTAGGTTAGGTTAGGTTAGGTTAGGTTAGGTCATTCCCCCAATGGGAGGGTATGCGTAATGCATTTTTTCCCAGCGCAAACAAAAAAAAAAAAAAAAAAAAAAAAAAAGGTTAGGTTAGGTTGGGGGACCCCCCACAGAGCTTGCGTCCACGTCGCGTCCCCTGGAAACGACCCAGTTCTGTCACCGTAACGGAGTGGCAGACTGGGATCGGCCAAAGTGCTCTGTGCTTCGTAGCTATCATTTTATTCTTGCGGTTTTAAGCTACGATCTTGCGGAATGTCAAAACCTTCGCGGGACGCCTTCGGGCGTTTCCTCCCAAAAGGCCCTTCTCAGGGCCAACCAAAAGGCCCTTCTCAGGGCCAACCAAAAGGCCCTTCTCAGGGCCAACCAAAAGGCCCTTCTCAGGGCCAACCCAAAGGCCCTTTTCAGGGCCAACCAAAAGGCCCTTCTCAGGGCCACTCCGACGCTTCGGCGTCAGAGGCTAGCCGTGCGCCGTCTGCGGCTATCTTCTCTGAAGAAGCGGTTGAGTTTTTGGACTCTGACGACGAGTCCGTCACAAGCGTCTCGGATGCGGGCGACTCCCGGTCGCGGAAGCGGGCCTTCCTCGGGTCCGAGGGCTCTTCGGGCTCGGCTAGGCAGTCGAGGGCCAAACGGCCAACGACAGTCGCGGACACCCATGTGGTGGGTCTCGCTGACGCCCAACGCCAGCTTGACCTGTCTCGGCGGGCGCTACACCAGCAGGAGCTAGAGGAGCGGGTCGTCGCGAAGGAGCAACGGGCGCGTGCTGCTCGGGCCAAGTCCGGGTACGGCGCGTCCCGCGTTCTGTACGCGGACCACTCCTTGGCCGAGCTGCAACGGATGGCGGAGGAGGACGAAGAGGAGATCGCGGAGGTCGCCTCCAAGTCCACCAATCTAAAGGGCACCTTCCAGAAGGCCCTTAAGTGCCGGGCTGCTAGCATGCGCGGCATCATAGAGGAGCTCGTTAAGAGGAAGACGAGCGAAGAAACGCGGCAGCTGCAGGCGAGGGTCGATCGCCTGCAGTCGGAGGTCAGCCAGCTTCATCAGAAGCTGGCCGATGTCACGGCTCGGCCAATTCAGGCCGAACCGACACCTGCGGCAGAGGCCCCCGCCTCCAACCTTGAGGAAGTCTTCCGCAAGGTGGTTATGGAGGAGAGGGCCTTCACTAGAGCCTGCTTAGCAGGCATTGAGGACCGGCTCTTACCGGAGAAGCGCCTCCGACCACCGCTTGCCGCGGACGAGAGGCGAGTCGAGCCGGGTCCGTCCTCGCAAGGGGAGGACGCCCTTCTCCCTTCGGCTACTCCGTCCGACCAGCAGGGTTGGACCGAAGTGGTCCGAAAGGGGAAGGGCAAAGGGAAGAAGACGGCGACGGCCGTACCTGCCGTCACCGCCACGCAGCCCAGCCAGTCGAAGGCGACTGGGAAGGGAAAGAGGAGGGGCAGGGGCAGGGGCAGAAAGGCGGCAATGGCCGTCCCTGCCGTCCCCGCGACCACGCCGCCCAGCCAGCCGCAGGCGACTGGCAAGGAGCAGAGCAGGAGGAAACTGGTTCCCCCAAAGACCGCGGCCGTCGTAGTGACGCTCACCGCGGAGGCCGCGGAGCGAGGGGAGACATACATGTCTATTTTGATGCGGGCGCGTGCCAACGCCGATCCCACCCAACTGGGGATCGGCAAAGTTTCTTGCCGGAGGACCCAAACCGGGGCTCGGCTTTTCGAGTTTCCTGGGGCGGAGGGCAGCGCCAACGCTGACCTCTTTGCAGCCAAGCTCCAAGAGGTCATCGCGGACGCTGCAAAGGTGGCCCGACCGGTCAAGTCGGCGGCCATCGAGGTGACCGACCTCGACGATTCGGTCACCAAGGAGGAGGTGGTAGCGGCGGTCGCAGCCATTGGGGGCTGCGATGTCACAGCGGTGCACGGCCGGGACATCAGGCCCGGCCGCGGTGGCATGGGCACTATTCGTCTCCAGTGCCCAGTCGCCGCTGCCAAAGCCGTCCTTGATAAAGGACGGCTTCTTGTGGGCTTCAGCTCGGGTGCGGTCCGGGCACTTGTAGACCAGCCTCTGCGCTGCTACAGGTGCTGCGGCATCGGACACACCCGAGCCCTTTGCCCGTCAGCGGTCGACAGGTCTCTGACCTGTTACCGCTGCGGCAAAGAGGGCCACAAAGCCGCCTCCTGCACGGCCGCCACTCCACACTGCGCAGTGTGTGCCGCCAGTGGCTGCCCGGCAGGCCACGTGACGAGGGGGAGGATGTGCAATCCTCCCCCCAAGAGGGGCAAAGCACAGGCGCCGGTCGTGCCTGCTGCTAGCACCGTCGTTCGCGAGGCTGGAACGGCGGTGGCAGCGGAGGAAGGGGATGCGATGTCGACTTAATTAGGTCGAACATCGCATCCTCCCAACAGTGTCGCGGTCTTCCACAGACTCCCCTCCCCTCTCGCTTAAGAGAAGGGACCGGGATACGTGGCCGCCGCGGCAGCATTCGCCCTCTTTTGCGAGGACGTCATCTCGCAAAAGGGGGCGGCGGAGCGCGTGTGAGAGGACGACCCTCTCGCTGCGCCGCTCCGAAGGCGGAGAAGAGGTCGGAGAAGACGCTGTCTTCTCCCTCCTCATGGTGGTGTAGGCGGGCGACAGGCGCGGGGGCGCCTTCGCCCGCATTGCACTCTACACCACCCTCGCCGGTCATTCCCGGCCCTCCCCCATCACGGGGAGGGCGTGTAGGGCCCGCCGTGAAGGCGGGCGAACGTCGGAGAGGGACTGGACGTAAAGGCTACGCCGATCTCCCAGTCCCCCTCCACTCAGACGATGCGGGAATGCCGCTGGGTTGTTTTAGTGGGTATACCGGGTCTTTTGGCCCGGGGAGTCCCACATACCCCTCCCATTCCCCCAATGGGAGGGTATGCGTAATGCATTTTTTCCCAGCGCAAACAAAAAAAAAAAAAAAAAAAAAAAGGTTAGGTTAGGTTGGGGGACCCCCCACAGAGCTTGCGTCCACGTCGCGTCCCCTGGAAACGACCCAGTTCTGTCACCGTAACGGAGTGGCAGACTGGGATCGGCCAAAGTGCTCTGTGCTTCGTAGCTATCATTTCATTCTTGCCTTGTTTTGAGCTGCGACCTTGCGGAATGTCTAAACCCTCGCGGGACGCCCTCGGGCGTTTCCTCAAAGGCCCTTCTAAGGGCCAACCAAAAGGCCCTTCTCAGGGCCAACCAAAAGGCCCTTCTCAGGGCCAACCCAAAGGCCCTTCTCAGGGCCAACCCAAAGGCCCTTTTCAGGGCCACTCCGACGCTTCGGCGTCAGAGGCAAGCCGCGCGCCGTCTGCGGCAAGCTTCCGTGGAAGAGCGGGCGAGTTGTCGGACTCCGACGACGAGTCCCTTATTAGCGTCTCGGACGCAGGCGACTCTCAGTCGCGAAAGCGGGCCTTCCTGAAGGATGGGTCCGAGGGTTCCTCGGGCTCAGCCAGGCGGTCAAAGGCCAAAAGGCCAACGGTAGCCGCGGATACCCACGTGGTGGGTCTCGCGGACGCCCAGCGCCAGCTCGACCTGGCTCGGCGTGTGCAGCACCAGCAAGAGCTGGAAGAGCGGGTGGCTGCGAAGGAGCAGCGGGCGCGTGCAGTTCGAGCCAAGTCTGGCTACGGCGCGTCCCGCGTGCTGTACGCGGACCATTCTTTGGCCGAGCTGCAGCAGATGGCGGAGGAGGACGAAGAGGAGATTGCGGAGGTCGCCTCCAAGTCCTCCAATCTAAAGGGCACTTTTCAAATTCAAATTCAAATTCAAATTCAAATTCAAATTATTTATTTCAAATAAACCATTCACAGGCACTTTTGAATTGTCAAGGTCGGTCAGTCAAAAAGATGAAGCTATTTGCACGTTCCAAAGCGTAGATCTCTATGGAGAAGAACGTGCAAGAAACTCCACGGACACTCTTTTAAATTATTTTTCTTTACAATTTTATGGTTACATCATTCCTGTTGAAATTATACAAACATATATGTGAGAACGATGTAAAAAGAAATGCACGTTAAAGTATCCGGAGTAAAAAAATAAAAATCAACAACAAATTAAAATAACAAATCATTAAAATAAACCGTGGCAGCCGAGAGATGACCAGTCCAAACTGACGGCGTCCGTTCACGAACATGACGCACGCGCTAGCACCATTCGGCTCAACCATATTTAAGGGAGCCAAATGACCCAACACATGCGCCACCATCAGGTAGACTTTTGAGTGAGCATGACACTCCCAACCGCCAGGGCAGTCAAGTCAATTAAAAAATAAATAAAAGTAGTATAAGGTTCACAGTACTCACACATGTGCCGTTAATTAATGAATTTATACACTGCTAATTACATTGAGTCTATACAATGAAAATATAATGTTTTACAGTCTTCAACGGGTCCAACAATATTTATAAATGCCAAAAGATTAGTTTGTGCGGCCTAGTAACTGTGGAGCTGGACCGGCATTGAGCCAAGCATTATTATCTTCAATATAATCCCCCAACTTATAATATGCTTTCTTGCATAGTGTGCGTTTGATACAAGATTTAAATTTTGTTTCATTCAGTTCTAATATATTAGGAGGTATTTTATTATAACATTTTAAACAGTACCCCATGAAAGATGAGGCTACTTTAGCTAGTCTGAAACTTGGTTGAACTAGTTGATCCCTATTTCTAGTAATATAATTATGTCTGTCGCCTCGTCTACTAAAAAGATGGAGATTCTTTCTAACGTACATAATGTTTTCATATATATATTGACAGGGTACCGTCATGATGTTAATATCCTTAAACAGTTCCCTTAGAGAATCACGTCGGCGGAGATTGTATATCGCTCTTATAGCTCTTTTCTGCAGAATAAAAATAGACTCGATGTCTGCAGCCCGTCCCCATAGTAAAATACCATAAGACATGATACTATGAAAGTAACTAAAATATACTAATCTCGCGGTATCAACATCCGTAAATTGGCGGATTTTTCTAACAGCATATGCCGCTGAACTTAGCCGTCCTGCAAGAGATGTTAAATGAGGACCCCATTGTAGCCTAGAGTCAACCGTAATCCCCAGGAAAACTGTTCTATCGACGAATTCCAGTTTCTCCTTGTTCAACACTATGTCACAATCACTACTTTTGACATTTGGTAAGGAAAATCTTATGCACTTAGTTTTTTTCCCATTTAAAACTAAATTATTAGCAGTGAACCAATTTTGGACCTGCAGAAGGGCGTTATTTACGTCCTCAAGATTATTACTACGTCTGTTTATCTTAAAAATCAAAGAAGTATCGTCGGCAAACAAGACCATGTTTAGTTGGTTTTGCAATAAATGGGGTAAATCATTGATATAAACTAGAAATAGGAAAGGACCTAAAATCGATCCCTGCGGGACGCCCATTTTCACGTTTAATCCCGACGAATTAACACCGTTTATTTGGACTAATTGCTGTCTATCATTCAAATAAGATTTTACTAAGTTTAACGCTGTTTTGCCTAGTCCGTAATGCTCGAGCTTCATGAGTAATGTTTCGTGATTTACACAATCAAACGCCTTAGATAGGTCGCAGAAGATGCCTATGGCGTCTTGCGCCTCTTCCCACGCATTAAAGATATGTTTTAGTAAGGTGACACCGGCGTCAGTTGTACAACGTCCTTTGGTAAAACCATACTGTTTATCGTGTAAGATGTTATTTGTGTTAAAATGATTAAGCATTTGATTAAGCATTACCTTTTCGAATACCTTGCTAAATACTGGCAATACGGACACCGGTCTATCTATCAGAAGGCCCTTAAGTGCCGGGCCGCGAGTATGCGCGGTATTGTTGAGGAGCTCGTCAAGCGCAAAACGAGCGAAGAGACGCGGCAATTGCAGGCGAGGGTCGATCGCCTGCAATCAGAGGTGAGCCAGCTGCACCAGAAGCTGGCCGACGTCACGGCTCGGCCGATCCAGACCGAACCGACACCTGCGGCGGAGGCCCCTACGTCCACCAACCTTGAGGATATACTCCGCAAGGTTGTAATGGAGGAGCGGGCCTTCACACGAGCCTGTCTTGCAGGCATTGAGGACCGGCTCTTGCCGGAAAAGCGCCTCCGACCGCCGCTTGCCGCTGACGAGAGGCGAGGAGAGCCGGGTCCGTCCTCGCAAGGAGCGGACGCCCTTCTCCCTTCCACTACCCCGTCCAACCAGCAGGGTTGGACCGAAGTGGTCAGGAAGGGGAAGGGCAAAGGAAAGAAGACGGCGACAGCCGCCCCTGCTGTCGCAGCCACCACGGCCACCACGACTCCCAGCCCGTCGCAGACGACTGGGAAGGGAAGGAGGAGGGGTAGAGGCAGAAAGGCTGCAACGGGCGTCCCTGCCGCCCCCGCCACCACGCCTCCCAGCCAGTCGCAGGCGACCGGCAGAGGAAAGAGGAAGGGGAAATTGGTTCTCCCAAAGACCGCGGCCGTCGTAGTGACGCTCACCGCGGAGGCCGCGGAGCGAGGGGAAACATACGCGTCCATATTGGTGCGGGCGCGTGCTAACGCCGATCCCACCCAACTGGGGATCGGCAAAGTCTCCTGCCGCAGGACCCAAACCGGGGCTCGAATCTTCGAGTTCCCTGGGGCGGAGGGCAGTGCCAACGCTGACCTCTTCGCAGCTAAGCTGCAGGAGGTCATCGCGGACGCAGCCAAGGTGGCCCGACCCGTCAAGTCGGTGGCCATCGAGGTGGCCGACCTTGACGACTCCGTCTCCAAAGAGGAGGTGGTGGCGGCGGTCGCAGCAATAGGGGGCTGCAGCGTCGCAGCGGTGCAGGGCCGGGACACTATCCGTCTCGAGTGCCCAGTCGCCGCGGCCAAAGCCGTCCTTGAAAAAGGACGGCTCTTAGTCGGATTCAGCTCGGGTGCAGTCCGAGCCCTTGAGGACCAGCCCCTGCGCTGCTTCAGGTGCTGCGGCATAGGGCACACCCGAGCCCTGTGCCCATCAGCGGTCGACAGGTCCCTGACCTGCTACCGCTGCGGCAAGGAGGGCCACAAAGCCGCCTCCTGCACGGCCGCCACGCCGCACTGCGCAGTGTGTGCCGCCAGTGGCTGCCCGGCAGGCCACGTGACGAGGGGGAGGATGTGCAATCCTCCCCCAAAGAGGGGCAAAGCGCAGGCGCCGATGGCGCCTGCTGTTAGCACTGTCGTTCCCGAGGCAGGAACGGCGGTGGCGGCGGAGGAGGAGGATGCGATGTCGATTGATGGATAGGGTCGATCATCGCATCCTCCAGGCGAACACCAACCACTGCAGAACAGCCCAAGACCTGCTGATGCAGACCATGTCTGAGTGGTTGGTGGACTTGGCGGTGGTCGCCGAGCCCTACTCGGTCCCTGGCAATTGGCTGGGCGATCGGGACGGCCTGGTGGCAATTGTGACGCGGTCTTCCACAGACTCCCCTCCCCTCTCGCTCTTAGAGAGAGGACCGGGATACGTGGCCGCCGCGTGGGGAGGTGTGGCCCTAGTTGGGGTCTATTTCTCCCCAAACCGCCCTCTCTCGGACTTTGAGGATTTTCTGGAAGTCCTCACTGCTGTCGTAGGGAGGGCGGCGCCGCGCCAGGTCGTGGTGTTGGGCGACCTGAACGCCAAGTCGGTGGCCTGGGGCAACCCGGCTGCCTCGTGCAACGTCCGGGGACGCGCCGTCGAGTTCTGGGCGGCGTCATGCGGTGTGTCCCTCCTCAACAGGGGGGCGGTCCACACATGTGTGCGGCAACAGGGAGGGTCGGTGGTGGACGTCTCGTTTGCCACCCCCGTGCTGGCCGCACGCATCGTGAACTGGCGGGTGGAGACGGTGGAGACCCTGTCGGACCACCGATATGTGCGGTTCGACATCTCCACCCAGGGCCCCCGGGGGGAGATGGCTCGCTCTGGCAGGTCTCCCTTCCCACGGTGGGCTCTAACTCGCCTGGACCGGGAGGCAGCCAAGGAGGCGGCCTTCCTCCAGGACTGGCTGTCACCCCCCCTTGTCGAGGACGTCCCGGACGTTGACGCCGCAGCGGTCCGGCTAAGGCGATCCCTGACCGAGGTCTGCAACTCCAGCATGCCTCGGTCCCGTCGCCCGCCTCCCCGTCGCGCCGTCTATTGGTGGTCGGAGGAACTGGCGGGGCTCCGGGCCACCTGCGTGGCGGCCAGGAGGGCCTACACACGGAGCCGACGGCGCAGCGTCCGTAGCCAAGCAGACGAGGACCGCCTTTACGCCTCTTACAGAGAGGCTCAGACGGTCCTCAAGTCGGCTATGGGCGCTGCCAAGGACTCGGCGAGGGCCGAGATGCTGGAGGGTCTCGACAGGGATCCATATGGGAGACCATACAGGGCGGCGCGGAACCAACTGCGGCCCCATGGTCCCCCACTGACGGAGACCCTCGAGCCGGCGTTGCTGGATGGGGTGGTCCGGTCCCTGTTTCCGCGCAGGACCGACTTCACCCCACCAACGATGGACCCCCCGCAGGGAGCGGCTTCACCGCCGGAGGAGGAGGTACCCCCGGTGACGGCGGATGAGTTTTACGCGGGGGTTCTCAGCCTCCGCGCCAAGAAGACGGCCCCTGGGCCGGACGGCGTCCCGGCACGAGTGGTGGCCATAGCTGCCGCTCAAATGGAGGACAGTTTTCGGGACCTCTTCAACGCATGCCTTACGGCTGGGAGGTTCCCGAAACTGTGGAAGGAGGGGCAGCTATGTCTCCTCCGAAAGGAGGGACGCCCGGCGGATTCCCCCTCGGCATACCGGCCCATCGTTCTGCTCGATGAGGTCGGTAAATTGTTCGAGGGGATCATTGCCTCCCGGCTGAATAGACACCTAAGGAGGGTAGGGCCGGACCTGTCGGACGCCCAGTTCGGTTTCCGACAGGGGCGTTCGACCATCGACGCGCTGGCCCTACTCAAGGGCCAGGTGAAGGGGGCGGTCGAGGCCGGGGACGGAGTGCTGGCGGTGTCATTCGACATAGCCAACGCCTTCAACTCCGTCCCCCACTCGACCATATTGGAGGCACTCCGATATCACGGAGTGCCCCAATACTTGCGGAGCCTTCTGGCCAGCTACCTGGAGGACCGAGAGGTCCTCCTTGTCGACAAAATGGCCAGGTTGCGCAGATACAGCGCGGAGTCTGGTGTTCCGCAGGGGTCAGTCTTAGGACCCCCCCTGTGGAACATCGGCTTCGACTGGCTGCTGCGGGGAGCCCTCCTCCAGGGCACGAGTGTCATCTGCTACGCGGATGACACTCTCCTCACTGCCCGGGGGAGGAACTTCGGGGAGGCGGCCTGTCTGGCATCGGCTGGCGGTTCCTTGGTGGCGGGGAGGATACGCAGCCTGGGATTGAGGGTGGCGCTGAATAAGTCCGAGGCCGTGTTCTTTCACGGGCCTCGGCAGCGCTGCCCTCCTGACGCCCACATTTTCGTGGAGGGCGCCAGGGTTGGTGTCCAGACCCAATTAAAATATCTGGGTCTGGTGTTGGACAGCAGGTGGCGCTTCGGCCCACATTTCAGCGGGCTGTCGACGCGCCTGCTGAGGGCTGCGGACGCCCTCTCCTGGCTCCTCCCGAACCTGGGAGGGCCCAGTGCGCGATGCCGGCGCCTTTATGCCGGCATCTTGCGAAGCATGGCCTTGTACGGGGCCCCCATCTGGGCAGACTCCCTGCATAGGAGGGAGAACGCGACGGCGATGCGCCGGCCCCAAAGGGCCATTGCACTGCGGGTGGCGAGGGCCTACCGCTCGGTAGGCTTTTCGGCGGCGTGCGCTCTGGCTGGCACCCCTCCCTGGGAGTTGGAGGCGTGGGTGCTCGCCAGAGTGTACGAATGGACGGCGCGGCGGAAAGCCCTCGGGGAGCGCCCCGTCGCGGAAGAGCGGGAGGCCGTGCGGCGGGAGGCGAGGGACGCCATCATCGTCCATTGGACGCAGGACCTCGCCTCCGCCACTTTTGGCCGCCGAACCCTGGACGCGCTCGGCCCAGTCCTGCGGGACTGGCTCGAGCGGCCCCACGGTTTCCTCTCATTCCGTCTGGTGCAGGTGCTGTCAGGCCACGGCTGTTTCGGCACGCACCTGCACCGGATCGGGAGGGAGGAGACTCCGGCGTGCCACGACTGCGGCGCGGCGGAGGACACGGCACAGCACACGCTCGAAGTGTGCCCGGCTTGGTCTGAGCCGCGCCGTAGTCTGACTGCGGAGATCGGACAGGACCTCTCACTTCCCAGCGTGGTCAACTCTATGCTGGAGAGTGAGGGGTCCTGGGCAGCGGTCGCCTCCTTTTGCGAGGACGTTATCTCGCAAAAGGAGGCGGCGGAGCGCGCGCGTGAGGACGACCCTCTCGCAGCGCCGCTCCGAAGGCGGAGAAGAGGTCGGAGAAGACGCCGTCTTCTCCCTCCTCATGGTGGTGATAGGCGGGCGACAGGCGCGGGGGCGCCTCCGCCCGCATTGCACTCTACACCACCTCCGCCGGTCATTCCCGGCCCTCGCCCCTCACGGGGTGGGCGCGTAGGGCCCGCCGTGTAGGCGGGCGTACGTCGGAGAGGGACTGGACGTAAAGGCTATGCCGATCTCCCAGTCCCCCTCCACTCAGACGATGCGGGAATGCCGCTGGGTTGTTTTAGTGGGTATACCGGGCCTTGGCCCGGGGAGTCCCACATACCCCTCAAATTCCCCCAATGGGAGGGTATGCGTAATGCATTTTTTCCCAGCGCAAACAAAAAAAAAAAAAAAAAAAAAAAAAGTTAGGTTAGGTTAGGTAGCGTGGCGGCCAGGAGGGCTTACACGCGGAGCCGACGGCGCAGCGTCCGTAGCCAAGCAGACGAGGACCGCCTCTACGCCTCTTACAGAGAGGCTCAGACGGTCCTCAAGTCGGCTATGGGCGCTGCCAAGGACTCGGCGAGGGCCGAGATGCTGGAGGGTCTCGACAGGGATCCATATGGGAGACCATACAGGGCGGCGCGGAACCAACTGCGGCCCCATGGTCCCCCACTGACGGAGACCCTCGAGCCGGCGTTGCTGGATGGGGTGGTCCGGTCCCTGTTTCCGCGCAGGACCGACTTCACCCCACCAACGATGGACCCCCCGCAGGAGGCGGCTTCACCGCCGGAGGAGGAGGTACCCCCGGTGACGGCGGATGAGTTTTACGCGGGGGTTCTCAGCCTCCGCGCCAAGAAAACGGCCCCTGGGCCGGACGGCGTCCCTGCGCGAGTGGTGGCCATAGCTGCTGCTCAAATGGAAGACAGACTTCGGGACCTCTTCAGCGCATGCCTTACGGCTGGGAGGTTCCCGAAACTGTGGAAGGAGGGGCAGCTATGCCTCCTCCGAAAGGAGGGACGCCCGGCGGATTCCCCCTCGGCATACCGGCCCATCGTTCTGCTCGATGAGGTCGGTAAATTGTTCGAGGGGATCATTGCCTCCCGGCTGAATAGCCACCTGCGGAGGGTAGGGCCGGACCTGTCGGACGCCCAGTTCGGTTTCCGACAGGGGCGTTCGACCATCGACGCGCTGGCCCTACTCAAGGGCCAGGTGAAGGGGGCGGTCGAGGCAGGGGACGGAGTGCTGGCGGTGTCATTCGACATAGCCAACGCCTTCAACTCCGTCCCCCACTCGACCATACTGGAGGCACTCCGATATCACGGAGTGCCCCTATACCTGCGGAGCCTCCTGGCCAGCTACCTGGAGGACCGAGAGGTCCTCCTTGTCGACAAACTGGCCAGGTTGCGGCGATATGGCGCGGAGTGTGGTGTTCCGCAGGGGTCTGTCTTAGGACCCCCCCTGTGGAACATCGGCTTCGACTGGCTGCTGCGGGGAGCCCTCCTCCAGGGCACGAGTGTCATATGTTACGCGGATGACACTCTGCTCACTGCCCGGGGGAGGAACTTCGGGGAGGCGGCCTGCCTGGCATCGGCTGGCGGGTCATTGGTGGCGGGGAGGATACGCAGCCTGGGATTGAGGGTGGCGCTAAATAAGACCGAGGCCGTGTTCTTTCACGGGCCTCGGCAGCGCTGCCCTCCTGACGCCCACATTGTCGTGGAGGGCGCCAGGGTAGGCGTCCAGACCCAGATCAAATATCTGGGTCTAGTGCTGGACAGCAGGTGGCGCTTCGGCCCGCACTTCAGCGGGCTGTCGACGCGCCTGTTGAGGGCTGCGGACGCCCTCTCCTGGCTCCTCCCGAACCTGGGAGGGCCCAGTGCGCGATGCCGGCGCCTATATGCCGGCATCCTGAGAAGCATGGCCCTGTACGGGGCCCCCATCTGGGCAGACTCCCTGCATAGGAGGGAGAACGCGACGGCGATGCGCCGGCCCCAAAGGGCGATTGCACTGCGGGTGGCGAGGGCCTACCGCTCGGTGGGCTTTTCGGCGGCGTGCGCTCTGGCTGGCACCCCTCCTTGGGAGCTGGAGGCGTGGGTGCTCGCCAGAGTGTACGAATGGACGGCGCGGCGAAAAGCCCTCGGGGAGCGCCCCGTCGCGGAAGAGCGGGAGGCCGTGCGGCGGGAGGCGAGGGACGCCATCATCGTCCATTGGACGCAGGACCTCGCCTCCGCCACTTTTGGCCGCCGAACCCTGGACGCGCTCGGCCCAGTCCTGCGGGAATGGCTCGAGCGGCCCCACGGTTTCCTCTCATTCCGTCTGGTGCAGGTGCTGTCAGGCCACGGCTGTTTCGGCACGCGCCTGCACCGGATCGGGAGGGAGGAGACTCCGGCGTGCCACGACTGCGGCGCGGCGGAGGACACGGCACAGCACACGCTCGAGGTGTGCCCGGCTTGGTCTGAGCCGCGCCGCATTCTGACTGCGGAGATCGGACAGGATCTCTCACTTCCCAGCGTGGTCAACTCTATGCTGGAGAGTGAGGGGTCCTGGGCAGCGGTCGCCTCCTTTTGCGAGGACGTTATCTCGCAAAAGGAGGCGGCGGAGCGCGCGCGTGAGGACGACCCTCTCGCTGCGCCGCTCCGAAGACGGAGAAGAGGTCGGAGAAGACGCCGTCTTCTCCCTCCTCATGTTGGTGATAGGCGGGCGACAGGCGCGGGGGCGCCTCCGCCCGCATTGCACTCTACACCACCTCCGCCGGTCATTCCCGGCCCTCCCTCCTCACGGGGAGGGCGTGTAGGGCCCGCCGTGTAGGCGGGCGTACGTCGGAGAGGGACTGGACGTAAAGGCTATGCCGATCTCCCAGTCCCCCTCCACTCAGACGATGCGGGAATGCCGCTGGGTTGTTTTAGTGGGTATACCGGGCCCCTTGGCCCGGGGAGTCCCACATACCCCTCCCATTCCTCCAATGGGAGGGTATGCGTAATGCATTTTTTTCCCAGCGCAAAAAAAAAAAAAAAAAAAAAAAAAAAAAAAAAAAAAAGGTTAGGTTAGGTAAGGAGCAGCGGGTGCGTGCAGCTTGGCTACGGTGCGTTCCGCATGCTGTACGCGGACCACTCTCTGGCCGAGCTGCAGCAGATTGCGGAGGAGGACAAAGAGGAGATCGCGGAGGTCACCTCTAAGTCCTCAAACCTTAAGGGTACCTTCCAGAAGGCCCTTAAGTGCCGAAGAGGTCGGAGAAGACGCCGTCTTCTCCCTCCTCATGGTGGTGTAGGCGGGCGACAGGCGTGGGGGCGCCTTCGCCCGCATTGCACTCTACACCACCTCCGCCGGTCGTTCCCGGTCCTCCCCTCACGGGGAGGGCGTGAAGGGCCCGCCGTGCAGGCGGGCGGACGTCGGAGAGGAACTGGACGCAAAGGCTATGCCGATCTCCCAGTCCCTCTCCACTCAGACGTTGCGGGAATGCCGCTGGGTTGTTTTAGTGGGTATACCGGCTCAGCCCGGGGAGTCCCACATACCCCTCCCATTCCCCCAATGGAGGGTATGCGTAATGCATTTTTTCCCAGCGCAAACAAAAAAAAAAAAAAAAAAAAAAAAAAAAAGGTTAGGTTAGGTTGGGGGACCCCCCACAGAGCTTGCGTCCACGTCGCGTCCCCTGGAAACGACCCAGTTCTGTCACCGTAACGGAGTGGCAGACTGGGGTTCGGCCAAAGTGCTCTGTGCTTCGTAGTTATCTTTTTTATCCTTGCCTTGTTTTTAACTGCGATCTTGCGGTGGCTATGCCTTCAACCCCGCGGGACGCCTTCGGGCGTTTTTTAAAACCCAAAGGCCCTTCTCAGGGCCAACCAAACGGCCCTTCTCAGGGCCAAACAAAAGGCCCTTCTCAGGGCCAACCAAAAGGCCCTTCTCAGGGCCAACAAAAAGGCCCTTCTCAGGGCCAACCCAAAGGCCCTTCTCAGGGCCAACCAAAAGGCCCTTTTCAGGGCCACTCTGACGCTTCGGCGTCAGAGGCTAGCCGCGCGCCGTCTGCGGCTAGCTTCTCTGAAGGTGCAGTCGAGTTTTTGGACTCTGACGACCAGTCCGTCACGAGTGTCTCGGATGCGGGCGACTCCCGGTCGCGGAAGCGTGCCTTCCGTAAGGATGGGTCAGAGGGCTCTTCGGGCTCGTCCAGGCGGTCGAAAGCCAAAAGGCCGACAATAGCTGCAGACACCCACGAGGTGGGTCTTGCGGACGCCCAACGTCAGCTCGACCTGGCTCGGCGGGAGCTGCACCAGCAGGAGCTGGAGGAGCGGGTCGTCGCGAAGGAGCAACGGGCGCGTGCTGCTCGGGCCAAGTCCGGGTACGGTGCGTCCCGCGTTCTGTACGCGGACCACTCCTTGGCCGAGCTGCAGCAGATGGCGGAGGAGGACGAGGAGGAGATCGTTGAGGTCGCCTCCAAGTCCTCAAATTTAAAAGGGACCTTCCAAAAGGCCCTTAAGTGTCGGGCCGCGAGCATGCGCGGTATCGTTATGGAGCTGGTCCAGCGCAAGGCGACTGACGAAACGCGGCAACTGCAGGCGACAGTCAATCGGCTGCAGTTGGAGGTCAGCCAGCTTCATACGAAGCTAGCTGAAGCCACGGCTCGGCCACATCAGACCGAACCAAGACCAGCGGCAGAGGCCCCCGCCTCCAACCTTGAGGATGTCATCCGCAAGGTGGTTATGGAGGAGAGGGCCTTCACGCGAGCCTGCTTAGCAGGAATAGAGGACCGGCTCTTGCCGGAGCAACGCCTCCGACCGCCGCTTGCCGCGGACAAGAGGCAAAGCGAGCCGGGGCCGTCCTCGCAAGGGGAGGACGCCCTTCTCCCTTCCACTACTCCGTCCAACCAGCAGGGTTGGACCGAAGTGGTCGGGAAGGGGAAGGGCAGAGGAAAGAAGACGGCGACAGCCGCCCCTGCTGTCGAAGCCACCACGGCCACCACGACTCCCAGCCAGTCGCAGACGACCGGGAAGGGAAGGAGGAGGGGCAAGGGCAGAAAGGCGGCAACGGCCGTCCCTGTCGCCCCCGTCACCACGCCTCCCAACCAGTCGCAGGCGACCGGCACAGGGAAGAGAAAGGGGAAATTGGTTCCCCCGAAGTCCGCGGCCGTCGTCGTGACGCTCACCGCGGAGGCCGCGGAAAGAGGGGAGACGTACGCGTCAATATTGGTGCGGGCGCGTGCTAACGCCGATCCCACCCAACTCGGGATCGGCAAAGTCTCCTGCCGCAGGACCCAAGCCGGGGCTCGAATTTTCGAGTTCCCTGGCACCGAGGGAAACGCAAACGCTGACCTCTTTGCAGCCAAGCTGCAGGAGGTCATTGCGGACGCGGCCAAGGTGGCCCGACCTGTCAAGTCGGCGACCATCGAGGTGACCGATCTTGACGACTCGGTCACCAAGGAGGAGGTGGTGGCGGCGGTCGCAGCCATTGGGGGCTGCAGCGTCACAGCGGTGCAGGGCCGGGACATCAGGCCCGGCCGCGGCGGCATGGGAACTATCCGTCTCGAGTGCCCGGTCGCCGCCGCCAAAGTCGTCCTTGGAAAGGGACGGCTCTTGGTCGGGTTCAGCTCGGGTGCAGTCCGAGCACTTGAAGACCAGCCCCTGCGCTGCTTCAGGTGCTGCGGCATAGGGCACACCCGAGCCCTGTGCCCTTCAGCGGTCGACAGATCTCTGACCTGCTACCGCTGTGGCAAGGAGGGCCACAAAGCCACCTCCTGCACGGCCGCCACGCCGCACTGCGCAGTGTGCGCCGCCAGTGGCTGCCCGGCAGGCCACGTGACGAGGGGGAGGATGTGCAATCCTCCCCCTAAGAGGGGCAAAGCGCAGGCGCCGATCGCGCCTGCTGCTAGCACCGTCGTTCCCGAGGCAGGAACGGCGGTGGCGGCGGAGGAGGAGGGTGCGATGTCGATTGATGGATAGGGTCGATCATCGCATCCTCCAGGCGAACACCAACCACTGCAGAACAGCCCAGGATCTGCTGATGCAGACCATGGCTGAGTGGTTGGTGGACTTGGCGGTGGTCGCCGAGCCCTACTCGGTCCCTGGCAATTGGCTGGGCGATCGGGACGGCCTGGTGGCAATGGTGACGCGGTCTTCCACAGACTCCCCTCCCCTCTCGCTTTTAGAGAGAGGACCGGGATACGTGGCCACCGCGTGGGGAGGTGTGGCCCTGGTAGGGGTCTATTTCTCCCCAAACCGCCCTCTCTCGGACTTTGAGGATTTCCTCGAAGTCCTCACTGCAGTCGTAGGGAGGGCGGCGCCGCGCCAGGTCGTGGTGTTGGGCGACCTGAACGCCAAGTCGGTGGCCTGGGGCAACCCGGCTGGCTCCTGCAACGTCCGGGGACGCGCCGTCGAGTTCTGGGCGGCGTCGTGCGGTGTGTCCCTCCTCAACAGGGGGGCGGTCCACACGTGTGTGCGGCAGCAGGGAGGGTCGGTGGTGGACGTCTCGTTTGCCACCCCCGTGCTGGCCGCACGCGTCGTGAACTGGCGGGCGGAGACGGTGGAGACCTTGTCGGACCACCGATATGTGCGGTTCGACATCTCCACCCAGGGCCCCCGGGGGGAGATGGCCCGCTCTAGCAGGTCTCCCTTCCCACGGTGGGCTCTCACTCGCCTGGACCGGGAGGCAGCCAAGGAGGCGGCCTTCCTCCAGGACTGGCTGTCGCCCCCCCCTGTTGAGGACGTCCCGGACGTTGACGCCGCAGCGGTCCGGCTCAAGAGATCCCTGACCGAGGTGTGCAACTCCAGCATGCCTCGGTCCCGTCGCCCGCCTCCCCGTCGCGCCGTCTATTGGTGGTCGGAGGAACTGGCGGGGCTCCGGGCCACCTGTGTGGCGGCTAGGAGGGCCTACACGCGGAGCCGACGGCGCAGCGTCCGTTGCCAAGCGGACGAGGACCGCCTCTACGCCTCTTACAGAGAGGCTCAGACGGTCCTCAAGTCGGCTATGGGCGCTGCCAAGGAGTCGGCGAGGGCCGAGATGCTGGAGGGTCTCGACAGGGATCCATTTGGGAGACCATACAGGGCGGCGCGGAACCAACTGCGGCCCCATGGTCCCCCACTGACGGAGACCCTCGAGCCGGCGTTGCTGGATGGGGTGGTCCGGTCCCTGTTTCCGCGCAGGACAGACTTCACCCCACCAACGATGGACCCCCCGCAGGAGGTGGCTTCACCGCCGGAGGAGGAGGTACCCCCGGTGACGGCGGATGAGTTTTACGCGGGGGTTCTCAGCCTCCGCGCCAAGAAGACGGCCCCTGGGCCGGACGGCGTCCCCGCACGGGTGGTGGCCATAGCCGCCGCTCAAATGGAGGACAGATTTCGGGAACTCTTCAGCGCGTGCCTTACGGCTGGGAGGTTCCCGAAACTGTGGAAGGAGGGGCGGCTATGCCTCCTCCGAAAAGAGGGACGCCCGGCGGATTCCCCCTCGGCATACCGGCCCATCGTTCTGCTCGATGAGGTCGGTAAATTGTTCGAGGGGATCATTGCCTCCCGGCTGAATGGCCATCTGCGGAGGGTAGGGCCGGACCTGTCGGACGCCCAGTTCGGTTTTCGACAAGGGCGTTCGACCATCGACGCGCTGGCCCTACTCAAGGGCCAGGTGAAGGGGGCGGTCGAGGCAGGGGACGGAGTGCTGGCGATGTCATTCGACATAGCCAACGCCTTCAACTCCGTGCCCCACTCGACCATACTGGAGGCACTCCGATATCACGGAGTGCCCCAATACTTGCGGAGCCTCCTGGCCAGCTACTTGGAGGACCGAGAGGTCCTCCTTGTCGACAAACTGGCCAGGTTGCGGCGATATGGCGCGGAGTCTGGTGTTCCGCAGGGGTCAGTCTTAGGACCCCCCCTGTGGAACATCGGCTTCGACTGTCTGCTGCGGGGAGCCCTCCTCCAGGGCACGAGTGTCATCTGCTACGCGGATGACACTCTCCTCACTGCCCGGGGGAGGAACTTCGGGGAGGCGGCCTGTCTGGCATCGGCCGGCGGGTCATTGGTGGCGGGGAGGATCCGCCGCCTGGGGTTGAAGGTGGCGCTGAATAAGACCGAGGCCGTGTTCTTTCACGGGCCTCGGCAGCGCTGCCCTCCTGACGCCCACATTATCGTGGAGGGCGCCAGGATAGGCGTCCAGACCCAGATCAAATATCTGGGTCTAGTGCTGGACAGCAGGTGGCGCTTCGGCCCGCATTTCAGCGGGCTGTCGACGCGCCTGTTGAGGGCTGCGGACGCCCTCTCCTGGCTCCTCCCGAACCTGGGAGGGCCCAGTGCGCGATGCCGGCGCCTATATGCCGGCATCTTGCGGAGCATGGCCCTTTACGGGGCCCCCATCTGGGCAGACTCCCTCCATAGGAGGGAGAATGCGACGGCGATGCGCCGGCCCCAAAGGGCCATTGCACTGCGGGTGGCGAGGGCCTACCGCTCGGTGGGCTTTTCGGCGGCGTGCGCTCTGGCTGGCACCCCTCCTTGGGAGCTGGAGGCGTGGGTGCTCGCCAGAGTGTACGAATGGACGGCGCGGCGAAAAGCCCTCGGGGAGCGCCCCGTCGCGGAAGAGCGGGAGGCCGTGCGACGGGAGGCGAGGGACGCCATCATCGTCCATTGGACGCAGGACCTCGCCTCCGCCACTTTTGGCCGCCGAACCCTGGACGCGCTCGGCCCAGTCCTGCGGGACTGGCTCGAGCGGCCCCACGGTTTCCTCTCATTCCGTCTGGTGCAGGTGCTGTCAGGCCACGGCTGTTTCGGCACGCACCTGCACCGGATCGGGAGGGAGGAGACTCCGGCGTGCCACGACTGCGGCGCGGCGGAGGACACGGCACAGCACACGCTCGAAGTGTGCCCGGCTTGGTCTGAGCCGCGCCGCATTCTGACTGCGGAGATCGGACAGGACCTCTCACTTCCCAGCGTGGTCAACTCTATGCTGGAGAGTGAGGGGTCCTGGGCAGCGGTCGCCTCCTTTTGCGAGGACGTCATCTCGCAAAAGGAGGCGGCGGAGCGCGCGCGTGAGGACGACCCTCTCGCAGCGCCGCTCCGAAGGCGGAGAAGAGGTCGGAGAAGACGCCGTCTTCTCCCTCCTCATGGTGGTGATAGGCGGGCGACAGGCGCGGGGGCGCCTCCGCCCGCATTGCACTCTACACCACCTCCGCCGGTCATTCCCGGCCCTCCCTCCTCACGGGGAGGGCGTGTAGGGCCCGCCGTGTAGGCGGGCGTACGTCGGAGAGGGACTGGACGTAAAGGCTATGCCGATCTCCCAGTCCCCCTCCACTCAGACGATGCGGGAATGCCGCTGGGTTGTTTTAGTGGGTATACCGGGCCCCTTGGCCCGGGGAGTCCCACATACCCCTCCCATTCCTCCAATGGGAGGGTATGCGTAATGCATTTTTTTCCCAGCGCAAAAAAAAAAAAAAAAAAAAAAAAAAAAAAAAAGGTTAGGTTAGGTTAGGTTAGGTTTTTTTTTTTTTTTTTTTGAGTCTACTACCGCGGACATGGTGGTCCGCGCCTTTTTTTAATTTGGATTATTGTTTGCTGTTTTTACTTCTTAAAATTACATCGTGCTCTGACATCAGACAGATTAAACTAAGAATTAATATAATTACTTAGAACTACGTGAGTCCATCACTTTAAACATTTTTTTTTTTTTTTTTTTTTTTTTTTTTTTTTTTTTTTTTTTTTTTTTAGTATTTATTTATTTATTAATTTTTTTAATTAATTAAGTTTTTAAGAATATAGGATTTACTACTATGGATTTTAATTTAACTACTAATATTACACTTTTTAGGGGACAGTTTAACGTTTAGGTATTTGTTAACTGCATGGCAATGTGAGCCGACCGGCACCGACCGACGGCATCCGTTCACAGACATGACCCGCACGCCCGCGCCGCTCAGCTCAACCATTTTTTAGGGAACTCAACGACCGGACGCGCAGCGCCACCATCGGCAGTGCTTTTACGTGAGTATGACAGACTCACTCTGCCATGCAGTTTTACATAATTTACTTTTTAGTTACAGGAAGAATTGATTTCGGTTTTGTATTTCTTTTTTGACGTTGGGTTTTGGGATGGGGACTATGTGGGTCGTCTGACCAGGGACTTCGCTAGCCTGAGCAAGGCTTCTACAACGACTGAGTCTCGATGCTGCATGGCCGTCTTTAAGTTGTACTCGACGACCGTTTTAGTAGGCGCATCCATCGCCCTCTTTGCAAAGCGGCCCGTGGCGTCATCGGCGTCATCGGTGTAGTAGGCGCAACTGACTGTATGTCTAGACACCGCCACTACCGCGTGGGAGATGCTGTCGTGGATCTGGAGTCTCCTAGACTTGGTGTTGATGATGATTACGCTGTCGTAGGTCAGGCCCTGGGCCTCGTGGATGGTTAGGGTGCGCGACCCTTCGCCGGACCCATATCCCTGGCTGAGGAGAGAAGCTTTCTCCTCTTGCGTATGAACCAGGAACAGGGTATTCTGGGCTGTGCTCGGTATTTGCGCTCCTGTGTACCCCCTTACGCTCAGCGAGTGAACCCGCGACAGCGACGATTTGGAGGAGTATATACCGGAGTATATCTCGCTCAGTGCATATGCTACATCCATTGGATTACGGTGCGTACAAAGCAGCTCCTGGGTGATACCAGCCACCAGGTTTGGACGGGTATACCTTAGCTCGAAAAGGTTCTCTCTGTCCAAAAATGGTAACTGGTTTATGTCTCCGATGAGGACAACCTCGCTTGCTCCTGACAACTTTACTGCCATGACTATGGCCCCAAAATGGTTCATAAGAGCCTCGTCTACCGTTAGGCGGTAGCATTTCTCTTCTTTCTTGAACCCGTTGACTAAGATTGAGGCCATAGTGCGCACCTTTGTCTTTACTCGGTCTCCTAAGCGGTGCGCAAGCTTTTCTCTGAGGTCTTTGGCAGCTTCGGTCGTCGTGGTGGCTACAACGTCTTTCTCCCCATCGAAGTGTTTTACCACCCAGGTTGTCTTGCCGCAACCTGGAACTCCGTTTACCCACCTGATGTTGGGTACCGTCCAAATTTCCTTCGATGCCATGGTATCCGGGGTCCCCAAAATGGACTGTGCCATTTCAAGGATCCTATCGTCCAGCATGATCTTGGTACACTTGGCGGTAACCACTATCGGGTCGTCATTTGGTGTGCTGAATTTTAGTTTTCCCACGCGCTCCGTTTCCTCCTCGTCCAGGGTCACAAAACCGTTCTTCGCGCTATAGGCTGCCATGTACAACCCCGTCATTTCCCCTTTGATGACTTGGGATGTGACGTTGTCGTACACTGCCGCCTCTGCCTCCTCGAGAAGTACCCCTAGCAGTCCTTCTGTATTCCTTTGGAAGGTCTGCAGGATCTTCCTGCATGTCGTGAGATTGACCTCTCTGGTCGCTCTTACGATCGCTACGTACTCGAGGAAAGCGCTCTTCACGTGGTCTGTGGTGCCCGAGTTCACTGCGAGGACAGGCGGGCTGACTTGCCCTTTGTCGGCTCTTGTTGGTGTAGGCTTAGTTTGTACCGGATTTGTGGGTGTTTTCCTAAAGAACCTCTCCACTGCTGCCTCCTGTTTCTGTGTTGGTGATGCGCGGCTGGTGCTTGGGAGCAGTGCGCTGAGAAAAGTGCCGACGGCCTCCAGGCGACTCCTCAACTGGGCCCGGGCGTCGGGACTGGTGGTATCACTCTGCTCCTCTGCAGCTTTTTCGGCGGCTGCTTTCTGCTGGGCCCTCTCTGATCCGCTTAGTTTGGTCGGGTTTGTTGTGGAGCTCGTCGCGCTGGCTGTTGGATCTTTGGGGGCTTTAAGGAAACTTAGAGTTTCCCCTCTGTCCTCATAAACGACTACCTCATGATGTTCTGAGGCTTTTAAGCAGCCGAAGCGGTCAGCGACGTCTCCTCTCTCTCCTCCGACCTCCATCGCGTCAACGCTTATGGTGCGGGCTGTAAGCGGCGTGTGTTCTCCGGCTTCCCTGATCCTTTGAAGCAACGAGCTTGCCTGAACGAATGGAGTCTCCTCTCGCCACTCGAGTAGTGCGATCATCTTACCTTTGAATCGCATTAAACGGCATCGGTGAGAGGCTACTTCTACCTGTGGAAGTGCAGCATACTTACTGCCTTTCATGCTCGTTTTAGTGGTGCTTCCGTTGATCAAGGCGGCAAGGCCTGGTGATATTGGAATTCGGGCTGCAGCTCGGCTTGAGCCTATACAGAAGCTTATGCCTAGCCTTTCTGTTCCTTTGTTCATGAACAAAGCGACGCCTCGCAGTCTGATGCCAGGGGCGCCGTCTCCTCCGCATGCCAGGAATTCCGTGATGGGCATGGCGCTGAGGGCTGTTTGTAGGCTGGCATCTGCTGCTACCGCTGGTGCTGGATGTTCATTGGTGTTTGAGTGTGTGCCTTGTGTTATGGTGAGTGGTGTGCGTGTTCTATTTTGTGTTGTTGTTGTCGTCTGTGTTGTGGTTGTCGTCTGTGTTGTGGTTGTCGTCTGTGTTGTGGTTGTCTGTGTTGTTGTTGTCTGTGTTATTGTTGTTGTGGTTATTGTTGTGGTCGGGACTGTTTGCCTAGGTGGTAGTCGGCTTCGACTTTGTGAGGTTGTGTCCGTTTTGTTAGCCTCCGCTGCGACTTTGGCGACTTTGCTCGCGAATGCCAAGAACGGTTTTCTGGTAGCCGGTCTCCCCATGATGGTGTGGAGTGTGGACTGGCTCAGCTGGGTTTCGATGTTGATTTCCAGCTCCATTCGGTCATGACAGAATCTAGGGCATTCAAAGAGTAGATGCCATACTGTTTCATCGCAGCTGGGGTCACAGACACACGAGGGACTGTCTTTGAGGTGAAAGCGGTGGAGATACGCTGAGAACCCCCCGTGTCCCGTTAGGACTTGTACATGGACCGGTGTGAGAACGGCGTCTCTGAGTGTCCTTTTCGCCGCTAAGACGTCTGGGAAGAACACTTTCGTGACCGATCCTGTACTCGAGGATTCGTAGCGCGTCTGCCACTTCCTTACAGTCTCCTCCCGTATTTTCCTTCTCACGAACGATACGGGGACCTTGTTGTAGTCTGCTGTCTCTTTTGTTAGGGCTGCCTCCTTGGCCAGCTCGTCCGCTCTCTCGTTTCCGGCGGTTCCCACGTGAGCCCTTAGCCAAAAGAACCTCACTTCTCGGCCCTCCTCTCTGATCTCGTGGACGCGTCTCTTGATTTGCAATGCCAGGTGGTGAGTGACAGACGGACTCCTCAGCAGGTCGAGTGACGATCTTGAGTCACTCAAGATGCTTACGGAGGCCGCGCTGGAATCTCTTGCCACACTGACCGCTCTGAAGAGAGCGTACATTTCAGATTGGAAGACCGTGTTGTGGGGCTCCAGGCCAAAAGTGCCGGACTTGGTCTCCTTTCCGTTTTCCCACCAAGTTAGGGCAGCTCCGACTTTCCCCTCTATCTTGCTGCCGTCGGTGTATATTTGGGGGCCGATTACTTGATGGGTTTCCAGAGTCTCGGGAGTCAAGTCCTCTAGGCGTGCAAACTCTGTTGTTATGAGTAGCGCTGGGTGGGGGTTTTGGGAGTGATGCACTAGGGCATGCAAAAACCGGGTTGATTATGAAAACCGACTTTTTCGGGTTTTCTTGTTTACAAAACCGGTGAAACCGGTTAAATCGGTTTTTTCGGTTTTTATTAAATTTTTACGAAGGGAATGAGAAATATGTGTGTAAAAAAGTGAAAATGTTGAAGTCTAATCAAAATATGTATTTTTTACATTAACCTGACTTATTTTTAAAATAATGTACCAGTTTACCACTTACACTAAAATATTTTTTGACATAGATTAAAGCTTATTACTAGGGAAATAATAAATATACCTAATAATAAAAATAGGAACATTTGGTAGGTATACAAAGATCTAAAATCACAGAATATTACAATGAACAATTTAACGGTCATATAATACTAACAGGCAAAATCAACAGGACGTATAATGAGATCAAAATAATTATAAAAATATTGCTTAGAATCCTCTTATTCCTAATTTACAAAATAAATCAGTCATTCTTAATCTTATAGATATGAATAAAAAATGTCCACTCAAGACAAATCTCACTCCATCGGACTTCAATTCCTCTAATTCTTTTATAATTGAATTCCTTAACTCATTATTTGCTTTTATGACCATATTTTTTATACTATTTGGTGAGCTTGGAAAGTATCCACTTTTGTTAAAAAGTTTTCTAAGCTAAGAAGAAGAACAAAATGTTTTGAAGGGCATTCAACAGAATGTAATTTTCTTTAAAAATGTGTAATTTTCTGTTTTTTTGGTTTTGAAGGGTCCATTTGTGTATCTTGAGTCTTGACTATCTTTGAAAACATATGGGTCGAATTACTGCACTTGTGCTTGGTGTTGGTTTTGCTGTAGGTTTGGCATTTTCTTCTTCGTAAGCTTGATGTAGAACTGCCTGCCGCTTTTAATATTCTATTGCATTCTTTGCATTTTGTAGTGCTTCCGTCCGCGGCACGTAAATAATAAAACCATACCGATGATTTATCACCAGCAGATTTTTTTATTTTCCACGTATTTTGTCTTCGCTGTATCGGCATCATCTACATCGTCATAAACACCTGCCTAAACAATACCTGAATAAACTTACTAACTACTACTAAACAAAAAAAAGTTTGAAAGTAGCAATGTGCTTATTGATCAGTTCAAACTACTACAAACAAAAATAGGCTCTTGTTTATAGGCACATTACATATTTACAAAAATAAAAACGTGCCGGCTGGCATAGCCTAATTAATGAAAGCTATTAAACATGCCAACTATCTCTGCTGACACAACAATTATCAGTATTTGGTCATCACTTCATGAAATATTAGCAATGCAAAATATATGACAAAGATTGTGATTAAACTTACTTTGATAAAAATAATATCTGCAATGAAACCACCGTTTAACTCAACACGTGCACTCGTGTCACTAGTCACTACTCACTATGCACATTCACTCACTAGCCACAGACTAATCGAAAAATAAAATTTTATTTTATTTTATTACTATGCCAATAGTAGTGCGACAAGTATAAAAATTAACGTGGCAAATAGGAACTAACGCCGCCTCGCCGTCCTGTTCACGTTTGTCAGTGATAAAATTTAATATTTTTTTGTATTATTAATCAAATAGGAGTAAAACCGAAATAACCGAAAAAACCGGTTTTGATAACCAAAAAAACCGGAGTTTCAAATTAGTCGGTTATCCGGTTTTTTCGGTTATCCGGGTATCCGGTTTGCATGCCCTATGATGCACGTTGCGCTCCAACTCGCGGCCCGGCGGTATATGTTCCTGTGAATGTCCTTTTTTGATCTGGAAAAGGGTTGCGGCCTCGATTACCCGGAGATCTAGTGGGAGTTGGCCTGACAGGATTAGTGCCGATGTCAGAGACACCGTTCGGTACGCTTTGCAGATCTTCTGCGCAAAGCCTCTCTGCAGCGAGTCAAACTGATTCCTTGTCATCAGTTTCTCGGCTGCGGGGGCCCACGCGCTTGCTGCGTACATCACGATAGGCTCTATCACCGACACGTATATCGTCCTTATTATGTCTCTGTTGAGACCCCATGTCACCTTTGCCGCGCATGCAAGCTGCTTGTAGATGTCTGTGGCCCTTTTACAGGTCGCAGACACGTGCGCGTTGAAGGTGAGTTTGGAGTCTATTGTGAGACCCAGCAGCTTGACCTCTTTGACTAGGTTCAGCTGGGTGCCCGACATGTGTAGTACCGGATCTTCGTACTTTAGCTTTCTCGTTAACACCATCGCATTGGTCTTGTGCGCGGCGAAACGTAGCTTATTTTGGACGCCCCATTCCGATACTTTTTCTAACGTGTCGTTTGCTGTTTGCTGCAGGGGACCGGTTGAAAAGTCCGAAAAGACAAGGACAACATCGTCCGCGAAGGCTTGGCAGTATACTCCCATACTAGCCATTTTGTGTAGGAGTGAGTCTAGGATAAGGTTCCAAAACGTCGGTCCGGCGATTGAGCCCTGGACGCATCCTTTCGTGGTACCCTTCTCACTAGTCGCTCTGGCGTAGTTGACCCTGATGTTCCGGTCTTCCAGGTACGAGGCGACGAGAGCATAGATGTTTTTGGGACAGTTCTTGACTACCATCTGTCTTTTGAGTGCCGGCCACCACGCGTTATCGAAGGCCCCCTCTATGTCCAATGATATCAAAAGCACGATCTTTTTGGCTTTGATTTCGGCACGCAAGTGTCCCATTAGAGCATAGAGGGCGTCCTCGGTGCCGCGCTGCGGCATGAAACCGTATTGGTTTGTGTTGAGTGTTGGAAGGAAGTGCCACTGGAGTCTGCCTACTAGGAGCTTCTCGACGATTTTTCCTAGGACCGAGAGCAGACCTATTGGTCTGTAGGACTTTGGGTTGGTATAGTCGTCCTTTCCTGGCTTGCGGAGTATGCACACGTGGGCGACCTTCCACTGCTTTGGGAAATGTGAAAGCGACAGGCACCTGTTGGCTATCGCTAGGAACACCTCCCTGTCGCAGTTTATTGCCGCTGTGCAAATGTCTGCTGTTAATCCATCGGGACCGGGAGCTTTTTTCGGGTTTTGGTTTTGGAGAACCATTTCCAGCTCCGCAGTTGTGAAGGGTGGATCGTCGGCAGATAGACCTTGGGGATTCTTTACCTCCGCTAGCCTCCTCAGTGCTGTGTGGTATGGCTGTTCGGCATCCGTTGAGTCATCAGGGTAGAAGGTTTTTGCCAGAAGATCCGCGGATTGCTCTGGACTGAGCGTCTCGCCTGCGGTGTTTCTCAGAAGCGCATCGTCCTGTCTTCTGGCTGTCTTCCTTAGTACCCTGTAGATGCCGTCCCACATACTCTCTCGATCCTGCTTCGAGCAGAACTCCTTCCAGTTTGTTGTGGCTGCTTCCGTCGCAGCTGTGGTATACGTATTCTTGGCCAGTACGTATTCTTGGATGGTGAATTGTCTCCGGCTTGCGGCTGCGTTCCGGATCCTTCTCTTCTTCGTCCTCGCGTCCTTTTGGAGACGGTCTAGAGAAGGGTTCCACCATGGGGGCTTTGCGTTGTGTTTAGGCAATCCCAGTTTTGGGATCGCTTCCTCACATGAGCGGTGGATGTTGTCTACATATGTTGTGATGAGTGACTCCAGATCCCCCGGGTTCGAGACGGCCGATACTCTGACTGGTGTTATGTCGTCGTCCGCCAGGCCGGTCTTGAAGTGCGTGCTGAAGTCGGACCACTTTGCCTTCTTGGTGTTATAGATGCGCGTCGAGATTGGCCTTAAGGGTTCCAGGGCCTTTTCTAAACGCATCGAGAAGGTTATTGCATTGTGGTCCGAAGTTATCAGACTCCTTTCAACCCGCCACTCTTCGACTTTGCCTAGCAGCGACAGGCTACATACCGTCACGTCGACGTGACTTGTGCACCATCTGTCGCCTCTATAGGTCTCGAACGTAGGTGTTTGGCCCGTGTTTAGGATCTGGAGATCCCGCTCATTGAGAAATGAGTTATACGCCGCCCCGCGATGGTTTTCGGAGACGCTTCCCCACCACTGGCTCCAGGCGTTTATGTCTCCTCCCACTATGATGTTGTTTGTGTGTAGTTTTTGTAGTGTGTTGTGTGTTTCCAAAAGGTAGGGTTCGATTTCTTGGTCACCTTCAAAATAGACCGATAGCACCCCAAAGGTGAGCTGGCCCGCCTTCAGCAAGACCGCGGAGATGTTCTCGGTAACAAGCTGGGGGTCGTGGATGACCTCCAGGTTGTTACCGAAGACAACGATCGCTGCCTTAACTGGTTTTTGACGGTTGAGGCTGCACTGGATGACTTGTGTGCCAGGGCTTTGTTTCATCACACCTGCTCTTCCTACATAGGGCTCTTGAACAAGTGCTACAGAAACTCCCTTTGTCTGAGCCGCCATGTTGAGTTCTTCCGTGGCCAGCTTGGAGCGCTGAAGATTAACTTGGATGAAACGTAATCTTGAGTTCGGTCTTATTGTGTTTTGAAGGGTGACTGGTTGACTTGTTGTGTTATCTTGGTCGCCCTTAGCAATAGGAAACGCGCGACCTCGCTATACCATCCCATTTTTGCCGTTCCGGGCAGTCTTCGCTGAACGCTGTATGTGCCAGGTCGGTGTCCACCCTGTGTGCCAACTTGCAGTTGATGCAAGTGGGCATCCCGCCGTCAGCTCGAGTGAGGCAGTCCCCACTGCCATGCGCACCGCTGCAGTAGCTGCATGCTTCTTTGCCGGCCTTGCATAAGGTTCTGTTATGACCGTATGCAAGGCATTTTGAGCACTGTACCAGCGGGGACTGGTCCTCGATCGAGCAGCGCCTGATGCCCACGTGCACCTTCTGCACCTGCGTATAGCACTTCCAGAGCTCCGGGGAGAGTTCCAGAACAGGGTGGCACTCATGGGGGTTTCTCGCACGCTTCCTGTAACGCACTCTTATGGTGTGTCCATCCACAGCGACGTCCTTCAGAAGGTGTTTGTTCTGAGCCTGCAGAAGTTCGACTATCTCCTCGTCGCTGTAGCTGGACAGCACTCCCTTGATGCACACTAAGGGATTTTGTGGTTTCGGCTCCTGGACCTTCAGCCCCGCGTTTGACTTGAACTGATCTCTGATCATGTTCAAATCTGACTTGCTGGCGCACCTCAGTACCACTTTCTGGTTCCGTGCCTTCCGGACTGTGTCAACGCGGGCTCCACTAGTCTTAAGGTCCAGGGCAGTTCTGATCCTCTCGATTACGTTGTCCCCAGTGTGCCGGGGGTCCGTTGACGAGACGATCAAAGTATGGTTGGGTTGGGTAGGTGGTTTCGGGGGCTTTGGAGTGCTGGCGACCTGGGCAAAGGTTTTCGGGCTCTGTTGTTGTTGTAAGAGCGGTTTGTCCGCTTTGCCCAATTCCGCTACCCCTTTTTCAATATTTAGGAGGGTCTTTTTTACCTCCGTGACTGCTAGTTCCGCTTCCAGATTCAGCGCCAGAGGCGCCTGGATCGTCGGTTCTTTCTCGCGCAGTTCGCGGAGATCTGCTGAGACCATCTCCAGCCTTTCGGTCAGTGGTTGCAGGTGTGGTGTGATGTTGAGTGGTGGTTGTGGTGGTGGGAGGGAGACCATAGGCCTGCTCTCGATGGCCTCCAATTGTGCACGCAGCTTCCCCATCTCCTCTTCGAAAAGTGCGGCAGTCAGTAAGCCCGTCTCTGTCTCTGGGCTACTAAAGTTCGGCTGCACGGTCCTAGGCTGGCTTAGGTCTTCCTTGAGCCTTTCCAGAGCCTTTCGGAGCACGTCCAGCTGGTTTGCAATGCTGGTCACGTTTGTTTCGAGACGTGAAAGGCCGGTCCCCGTTGAATCCGACTTAGGATCCCCCGGAGCTCTTGCACTTTCTTGTCTCGTCTTCTCGTGCTCCTTCTGGTTCTGGAGACTCGCAGATGTTAGTTCCTTCTTTACCTCCTTGATGCCGTTGAAAGCTTCAAGGGTCTCGTGACCCAGCCATTCCCGGATCCCTTTTGCCTCTTTTCTGGTTTCAGAGACGTCGGTCTTCAAGAGGGAGAGCTCGACCTTCATCGTCATTAATTCGCGAGTATGAGCTCTCTCGACCCGCACAAGCTCTTGTGCGTGTCGAGAGCGCTCCTTCTCGAGGTTTAATTTGTGACGTGCTCTCGAGTCAGCGAGTGACAGGGCTATCTCGTAGAGGCCCTGAAGGCATTCATGGGCTGTGGCCTTGCACTCCCTCTTCATATTGCCTGCTGCTTCCAAGGCGTCCTTCCCTTTTTGGAGGAGATCGTTGGCCTCACGCGTGGCGAGATCCATCTCCACCCCTGTACCTCTTCTCGGCGTTCGGTAGAGGAGGCTCGGTCGCCCACTGGTGGGGGCTTGGCTCACTGAGGAGGCCACCGAGCTTTCCTCGTCCGAGATGATCTGGCGGGGAGGGGAGATACCACACTGTTCCCAGTTTATGATTATTTCTGCGACCCTACGATCTTCGGAGTTTGTCTCGGACATTGCTGGTACTGGTGGTGTCCTGTTGGTTATGTCCGGTTCCGACGAAGCCTTTGACACCTGGGGCGTATGCGACGGACGCGCCGACTGTTCCGAGACAACTGACTTGGCCGTATTTTTGAGTACTTTCTCCCTAAGGGATTTAGGGGCTTTTGCGGCTTCCGTGGTCAGTTTTCGGGAGGTGGTGGACTGCTTGGAAGACATGTTGTTATACGAGTTATTTGGAAAAGGGGGTTATAAAGTTGGTTAGTACGGTTACAAAAATGGGTAAAAAGAAAAGCAAAATACAAAATAAAAACGGCTATGCTGTACTTAAGTTAGTTACAAAATACGAAAAATTCCTAAAGATGAATTCTTTGTTTTGGTAATCTATGGTTGTTGATATTATAATTATTTTTTTATTATTATTATTATTCTTTTTTTGTTTTTTTTTTAATTATTATTAATTTTTTTTTTTTTTTTTTTTTTTTTTTTTTTTTTTTTTATACAAATTTGATGGACTCACGGATACTTCCGCTGGTGTTCTGCGTCTGGTGTCCGATGAGGAGCCCGATGCTATCAGAGCTCGATGTTGTGAGCTCTGTGTGCGCTCTGATGGTGGTTCCCAGTGGAATCCTACGGTGCCACCGGATTGATGCTCGTGTGTGGTGCCGAATTTTTCGATTCGGGTGGGGCCAGATGAAAGAACTCTTCAAGCCCTTTCAAACGAGCCCAAACTCGGCCTTCTAGCTCCAACAGGAAAGAAGTTAGACCGCGGGGGGGTGAGGTAGCCCTGAGGGGGGAGGGGGGAGGGGGAGGGGGGGTTTCGTGGGGAGGCCGATGGGGGGGGGGGCTCGGGGGGGGGGGGAGTCGGGGGGGTCAAGGGTAGGTGGGGTCGAGGGGGAGGGGGGGTCGTGGGGGGTTAGTGTTTGAGGGGGGATTTATACACGGGTGGGGGGGATGGGGAGGATTTGAGGGGTGTGCGGGGGGTGTAGGGGTGATGGAACCCCTGTCGGTTGGGGTAAGATCTCGAAGTCCCAAGTAGGATGAGCCCAAGCTCGAGGGGGCTACGACAAGGGGTTCAGGAGTTCCCTCGGGGCTTACCTTGATGTGATTTGCGGAGTCGTCACGCTGATGGCTGGTCTGCAGAGAGATTCCTCGGCCGGCTTCGGAGTCTTCAGTACTGGCAGGTATGACTGGCTTTTACGTCGCGCCTCGTGTCGGAGACAACACGTGGTGAAAAGTGAGGTTGTTTTTAACACAAAACCACGTGTTTTTGGTGTTTTTTGCGCCTCAATAACTCCCAAGTCCCTGCTCCGATTTTGATGATCCTGATGTCGATGGATTTGCCCTTGCCGCGTCTTCCAGGAATATTGTTTGCAAAACGATTCCTATTACCTTTCCCGCGTTATTCCTCTCTGAAGTTCTGAAGGTCCTGCTCCGCAACCCAAGGTGGTAGACACTTGCCCACACGTTTCCCGGTGAATCAACACTGCACAATTCCACTGGTAAACTTTTGGCGCACTTAACTCAACGCGTGTAATTTTAGCGAATTTTTAACGCGGAGCTGATGGTGATGTGACGACTTTGGATCGGTTACTGGGTTAGGTTAGGTTAGGTTAGGTTTTTTTTTTTTTTTTTTTTTTTTTTTTTTTTTTTTTTTTTTTTTAAATGAGTCTACTACCGCGGACATGGTGGTCCGCGCCTTTTTTTAATTTGGTTTATTGTTTGCTGTTTTTACTTCTTAAAATTACATCGTGCTCTTACATCAGACAGATTAAACTAAGAATTAATATAATTACTTAGAACTACGTGAGTCCATCACTTTAAACATTTTTTTTTTTTTTTTTTTTTTTTTTTTTTTTTATATTTTTTTTTTTTTTTTTTTATTATTTATTTATTTTTTTTTTTTTTTTTAATTAATTAAGTTTTTAAGAATATAGGATTTACTACTATGGATTTTAATTTAACTACTAATTTTACACTTTTTAGGGGACAGTTTAACGTTTAGGTATTTGTTAACTGCATGGCAATGTGAGCCGACCGGCACCGACCGACGGCATCCGTTCACAGACATGACCCGCACGCCCGCGCCGCTCAGCTCAACCATTTTTTAGGGAACTCAACGACCGGACGCGCAGCGCCACCATCGGCAGTGCTTTTACGTGAGTATGACAGACTCACTCTGCCATGCAGTTTTACATAATTTACTTTTTAGTTACAGGAAGAATTGATTTCGGTTTTGTATTTCTTTTTTGACGTTGGGTTTTGGGATGGGGACTATGTGGGTCGTCTGACCAGGGACTTCGCTAGCCTGAGCAAGGCTTCTACAACGACTGAGTCTCGATGCTGCATGGCCGTCTTTAAGTTGTACTCGACGACCGTTTTAGTAGGCGCATCCATCGCCCTCTTTGCAAAGCGGCCCGTGGCGTCATCGGCGTCATCGGTGTAGTAGACGCAACTGACTGTATGTCTAGACACCGCCACTACCGCGTGGGAGATGCTGTCGTGGATCTGGAGTCTCCTAGACTTGGTGTTGATGATGATTACGCTGTCGTAGGTCAGGCCCTGGGCCTCGTGGATGGTTAGGGTGCGCGACCCTTCGCCGGACCCATATCCCTGGCTGAGGAGAGAAGCTTTCTCCTCTTGCGTATAAACCAGGAACAGGGTATTCTGGGCTGTGCTCGGTATTTGCGCTCCTGTGTACCCCCTTACGCTCAGCGAGTGAACCCGCGACAGCGACGATTTGGAGGAGTATATACCGGAGTATATCTCGCTCAGTGCATATGCCACATCCATTGGATTACGGTGAGTACAAAGCAGCTCCTGGGTGATACCAGCCACCAGGTTTGGACGGGTATACCTTAGCTCGAAAAGGTTCTCTCTGTCCAAAAATGGTAACTGGTTTATGTCTCCGATGAGGACAACCTCGTTTGCTCCTGACAACTTTACTGCCATGACTATGGCCCCAAAATGGTTCATAAGAGCCTCGTCTACCGTTAGGCGGTAGCATTTCTCTTCTTTCTTGAACCCGTTGACTAAGATTGAGGCCATAGTGCGCACCTTTGTCTTTACTCGGTCTCCTAAGCGGTGCGCAAGCTTTTCTCTGAGGTCTTTGGCAGCTTCGGTCGTCGTGGTGGCTACAACGTCTTTCTCCCCATCGAAGTGTTTTACCACCCAGGTTGTCTTGCCGCAACCTGGAACTCCGTTTACCCACCTGATGTTGGGTACCGTCCAAATTTCCTTCGATGCCATGGTATCCGGGGTCCCCAAAATGGACTGTGCCATTTCAAGGATCCTATCGTCCAGCATGATCTTGGTACACTTGGCGGTAACCACTATCGGGTCGTCATTTGGTGTGCTGAATTTTAGTTTTCCCACGCGCTCCGTTTCCTCCTCGTCCAGGGTCACAAAACCGTTCTTCGCGCTATAGGCTGCCATGTACAACCCCGTCATTTCCCCTTTGATGACTTGGGATGTGACGTTGTCGTACACTGCCGCCTCTGCCTCCTCGAGAAGTACCCCTAGCAGTCCTTCTGTATTCCTTTGGAAGGTCTGCAGGATCTTCCTGCATGTCGTGAGATTGACCTCTCTGGTCGCTCTTACGATCGCTACGTACTCGAGGAAAGCGCTCTTCACGTGGTCTGTGGTGCCCGAGTTCACTGCGAGGACAGGCGGGCTGACTTGCCCTTTGTCGGCTCTCGTTGGTGTAGGCTTAGTTTGTACCGGATTTGTGGGTGTTTTCCTAAAGAACCTCTCCACTGCTGCCTCCTGTTTCTGTGTTGGTGATGCGCGGCTGGTGCTTGGGAGCAGTGCGCTGAGAAAAGTGCCGACGGCCTCCAGGCGACTCCTCAACTGGGCCCGGGCGTCGGGACTGGTGGTATCACTCTGCTCCTCTGCAACTTTTTCGGCGGCTGCTTTCTGCTGGGCCCTCTCTGATCCGCTTAGTTTGGTCGGGTTTGTTGTGGAGCTCGTCGCGCTGGCTGTTGGATCTTTGGGGGCTTTAAGGAAACTTAGAGTTTCCCCTCTGTCCTCATAAACGACTACCTCATGATGTTCTGAGGCTTTTAAGCAGCCGAAGCGGTCAGCGACGTCTCCTCTCTCTCCTCCGACCTCCATCGCGTCAACGCTTATGGTGCGGGCTGTAAGCGGCGTGTGTTCTCCGGCTTCCCTGATCCTTTGAAGCAACGAGCTTGCCTGAACGAATGGAGTCTCCTCTCGCCACTCGAGTAGTGCGATCATCTTACCTTTGAATCGCATTAAACGGCATCGGTGAGAGGCTACTTCTACCTGTGGAAGTGCAGCATACTTACTGCCTTTCATGCTCGTTTTAGTGGTGCTTCCGTTGATCAAGGCGGCAAGGCCTGGTGATATTGGAATTCGGGCTGCAGCTCGGCTTGAGCCTATACAGAAGCTTATGCCTAGCCTTTCTGTTCCTTTGTTCATGAACAAAGCGACGCCTCGCAGTCTGATGCCAGGGGCGCCGTCTCCTCCGCATGCCAGGAATTCCGTGATGGGCATGGCGCTGAGGGCTGTTTGTAGGCTGGCATCTGCTGCTACCGCTGGTGCTGGATGTTCATTGGTGTTTGAGTGTGTGCCTTGTGTTATGGTGAGTGGTGTGCGTGTTCTATTTTGTGTTGTTGTTGTCGTCTGTGTTGTGGTTGTCGTCTGTGTTGTGGTTGTCGTCTGTGTTGTGGTTGTCTGTGTTGTTGTTGTCTGTGTTATTGTTGTTGTGGTTATTGTTGTGGTCGGGACTGTTTGCCTAGGTGGTAGTCGGCTTCGACTTTGTGAGGTTGTGTCCGTTTTGTTAGCCTCCGCTGCGACTTTGGCGACTTTGCTCGCGAATGCCAAGAACGGTTTTCTGGTAGCCGGTCTCCCCATGATGGTGTGGAGTGTGGACTGGCTCAGCTGGGTTTCGATGTTGATTTCCAGCTCCATTCGGTCATGACAGAATCTAGGGCATTCAAAGAGTAGATGCCATACTGTTTCATCGCAGCTGGGGTCACAGACACACGAGGGACTGTCTTTGAGGTGAAAGCGGTGGAGATACGCTGAGAACCCCCCGTGTCCCGTTAGGACTTGTACATGGACCGGTGTGAGAACGGCGTCTCTGAGTGTCCTTTTCGCCGCTAAGACGTCTGGGAAGAACACTTTCGTGACCGATCCTGTACTCGAGGATTCGTAGCGCGTCTGCCACTTCCTTACAGTCTCCTCCCGTATTTTCCTTCTCACGAACGATACGGGGACCTTGTTGTAGTCTGCTGTCTCTTTTGTTAGGGCTGCCTCCTTGGCCAGCTCGTCCGCTCTCTCGTTTCCGGCGGTTCCCACGTGAGCCCTTAGCCAAAAGAACCTCACTTCTCGGCCCTCCTCTCTGATCTCGTGGACGCGTCTCTTGATTTGCAATGCCAGGTGGTGAGTGACAGACGGACTCCTCAGCAGGTCGAGTGACGATCTTGAGTCACTCAAGATGCTTACGGAGGCCGCGCTGGAATCTCTTGCCACACTGACCGCTCTGAAGAGAGCGTACATTTCAGATTGGAAGACCGTGTTGTGGGGCTCCAGGCCAAAAGTGCCGGACTTGGTCTCCTTTCCGTTTTCCCACCAAGTTAGGGCAGCTCCGACTTTCCCCTCTATCTTGCTGCCGTCGGTGTATATTTGGGGGCCGATTACTTGATGGGTTTCCAGAGTCTCGGGAGTCAAGTCCTCTAGGCGTGCAAACTCTGTTGTTATGAGTAGCGCTGGGTGGGGGTTTTGGGAGTGATGCACTAGGGCATGCAAAAACCGGGTTGATTATGAAAACCGACTTTTTCGGGTTTTCTTGTTTACAAAACCGGTGAAACCGGTTAAATCGGTTTTTTCGGTTTTTATTAAATTTTTACGAAGGGAATGAGAAATATGTGTGTAAAAAAGTGAAAATGTTGAAGTCTAATCAAAATATGTATTTTTTACATTAACCTGACTTATTTTTAAAATAATGTACCAGTTTACCACTTACACTAAAATATTTTTTGACATAGATTAAAGCTTATTACTAGGGAAATAATAAATATACCTAATAATAAAAATAGGAACATTTGGTAGGTATACAAAGATCTAAAATCACAGAATATTACAATGAACAATTTAACGGTCATATAATACTAACAGGCAAAATCAACAGGACGTATAATGAGATCAAAATAATTATAAAAATATTGCTTAGAATCCTCTTATTCCTAATTTACAAAATAAATCAGTCATTCTTAATCTTATAGATATGAATAAAAAATGTCCACTCAAGACAAATCTCACTCCATCGGACTTCAATTCCTCTAATTCTTTTATAATTGAATTCCTTAACTCATTATTTGCTTTTATGACCATATTTTTTATACTATTTGGTGAGCTTGGAAAGTATCCACTTTTGTTAAAAAGTTTTCTAAGCTAAGAAGAAGAACAAAATGTTTTGAAGGGCATTCAACAGAATGTAATTTTCTTTAAAAATGTGTAATTTTCTGTTTTTTTGGTTTTGAAGGGTCCATTTGTGTATCTTGAGTCTTGACTATCTTTGAAAACATATGGGTCGAATTACTGCACTTGTGCTTGGTGTTGGTTTTGCTGTAGGTTTGGCATTTTCTTCTTCGTAAGCTTGATGTAGAACTGCCTGCCGCTTTTAATATTCTATTGCATTCTTTGCATTTTGTAGTGCTTCCGTCCGCGGCACGTAAATAATAAAACCATACCGATGATTTATCACCAGCAGATTTTTTTATTTTCCACGTATTTTGTCTTCGCTGTATCGGCATCATCTACATCGTCATAAACACCTGCCTAAACAATACCTGAATAAACTTACTAACTACTACTAAACAAAAAAAAGTTTGAAAGTAGCAATGTGCTTATTGATCAGTTCAAACTACTACAAACAAAAATAGGCTCTTGTTTATAGGCACATTACATATTTACAAAAATAAAAACGTGCCGGCTGGCATAGCCTAATTAATGAAAGCTATTAAACATGCCAACTATCTCTGCTGACACAACAATTATCAGTATTTGGTCATCACTTCATGAAATATTAGCAATGCAAAATATATGACAAAGATTGTGATTAAACTTACTTTGATAAAAATAATATCTGCAATGAAACCACCGTTTAACTCAACACGTGCACTCGTGTCACTAGTCACTACTCACTATGCACATTCACTCACTAGCCACAGACTAATCGAAAAATAAAATTTTATTTTATTTTATTACTATGCCAATAGTAGTGCGACAAGTATAAAAATTAACGTGGCAAATAGGAACTAACGCCGCCTCGCCGTCCTGTTCACGTTTGTCAGTGATAAAATTTAATATTTTTTTGTATTATTAATCAAATAGGAGTAAAACCGAAATAACCGAAAAAACCGGTTTTGATAACCAAAAAAACCGGAGTTTCAAATTAGTCGGTTATCCGGTTTTTTCGGTTATCCGGGTATCCGGTTTGCATGCCCTATGATGCACGTTGCGCTCCAACTCGCGGCCCGGCGGTATATGTTCCTGTGAATGTCCTTTTTTGATCTGGAAAAGGGTTGCGGCCTCGATTACCCGGAGATCTAGTGGGAGTTGGCCTGACAGGATTAGTGCCGATGTCAGAGACACCGTTCGGTACGCTTTGCAGATCTTCTGCGCAAAGCCTCTCTGCAGCGAGTCAAACTGATTCCTTGTCATCAGTTTCTCGGCTGCGGGGGCCCACGCGCTTGCTGCGTACATCACGATAGGCTCTATCACCGACACGTATATCGTCCTTATTATGTCTCTGTTGAGACCCCATGTCACCTTTGCCGCGCATGCAAGCTGCTTGTAGATGTCTGTGGCCCTTTTACAGGTCGCAGACACGTGCGCGTTGAAGGTGAGTTTGGAGTCTATTGTGAGACCCAGCAGCTTGACCTCTTTGACTAGGTTCAGCTGGGTGCCCGACATGTGTAGTACCGGATCTTCGTACTTTAGCTTTCTCGTTAACACCATCGCATTGGTCTTGTGCGCGGCGAAACGTAGCTTATTTTGGACGCCCCATTCCGATACTTTTTCTAACGTGTCGTTTGCTGTTTGCTGCAGGGGACCGGTTGAAAAGTCCGAAAAGACAAGGACAACATCGTCCGCGAAGGCTTGGCAGTATACTCCCATACTAGCCATTTTGTGTAGGAGTGAGTCTAGGATAAGGTTCCAAAACGTCGGTCCGGCGATTGAGCCCTGGACGCATCCTTTCGTGGTACCCTTCTCACTAGTCGCTCTGGCGTAGTTGACCCTGATGTTCCGGTCTTCCAGGTACGAGGCGACGAGAGCATAGATGTTTTTGGGACAGTTCTTGACTACCATCTGTCTTTTGAGTGCCGGCCACCACGCGTTATCGAAGGCCCCCTCTATGTCCAATGATATCAAAAGCACGATCTTTTTGGCTTTGATTTCGGCACGCAAGTGTCCCATTAGAGCATAGAGGGCGTCCTCGGTGCCGCGCTGCGGCATGAAACCGTATTGGTTTGTGTTGAGTGTTGGAAGGAAGTGCCACTGGAGTCTGCCTACTAGGAGCTTCTCGACGATTTTTCCTAGGACCGAGAGCAGACCTATTGGTCTGTAGGACTTTGGGTTGGTATAGTCGTCCTTTCCTGGCTTGCGGAGTATGCACACGTGGGCGACCTTCCACTGCTTTGGGAAATGTGAAAGCGACAGGCACCTGTTGGCTATCGCTAGGAACACCTCCCTGTCGCAGTTTATTGCCGCTGTGCAAATGTCTGCTGTTAATCCATCGGGACCGGGAGCTTTTTTCGGGTTTTGGTTTTGGAGAACCATTTCCAGCTCCGCAGTTGTGAAGGGTGGATCGTCGGCAGATAGACCTTGGGGATTCTTTACCTCCGCTAGCCTCCTCAGTGCTGTGTGGTATGGCTGTTCGGCATCCGTTGAGTCATCAGGGTAGAAGGTTTTTGCCAGAAGATCCGCGGATTGCTCTGGACTGAGCGTCTCGCCTGCGGTGTTTCTCAGAAGCGCATCGTCCTGTCTTCTGGCTGTCTTCCTTAGTACCCTGTAGATGCCGTCCCACATACTCTCTCGATCCTGCTTCGAGCAGAACTCCTTCCAGTTTGTTGTGGCTGCTTCCGTCGCAGCTGTGGTATACGTATTCTTGGCCAGTACGTATTCTTGGATGGTGAATTGTCTCCGGCTTGCGGCTGCGTTCCGGATCCTTCTCTTCTTCGTCCTCGCGTCCTTTTGGAGACGGTCTAGAGAAGGGTTCCACCATGGGGGCTTTGCGTTGTGTTTAGGCAATCCCAGTTTTGGGATCGCTTCCTCACATGAGCGGTGGATGTTGTCTACATATGTTGTGATGAGTGACTCCAGATCCCCCGGGTTCGAGACGGCCGATACTCTGACTGGTGTTATGTCGTCGTCCGCCAGGCCGGTCTTGAAGTGCGTGCTGAAGTCGGACCACTTTGCCTTCTTGGTGTTATAGATGCGCGTCGAGATTGGCCTTAAGGGTTCCAGGGCCTTTTCTAAACGCATCGAGAAGGTTATTGCATTGTGGTCCGAAGTTATCAGACTCCTTTCAACCCGCCACTCTTCGACTTTGCCTAGCAGCGACAGGCTACATACCGTCACGTCGACGTGACTTGTGCACCATCTGTCGCCTCTATAGGTCTCGAACGTAGGTGTTTGGCCCGTGTTTAGGATCTGGAGATCCCGCTCATTGAGAAATGAGTTATACGCCGCCCCGCGATGGTTTTCGGAGACGCTTCCCCACCACTGGCTCCAGGCGTTTATGTCTCCTCCCACTATGATGTTGTTTGTGTGTAGTTTTTGTAGTGTGTTGTGTGTTTCCAAAAGGTAGGGTTCGATTTCTTGGTCACCTTCAAAATAGACCGATAGCACCCCAAAGGTGAGCTGGCCCGCCTTCAGCAAGACCGCGGAGATGTTCTCGGTAACAAGCTGGGGGTCGTGGATGACCTCCAGGTTGTTACCGAAGACAACGATCGCTGCCTTAACTGGTTTTTGACGGTTGAGGCTGCACTGGATGACTTGTGTGCCAGGGCTTTGTTTCATCACACCTGCTCTTCCTACATAGGGCTCTTGAACAAGTGCTACAGAAACTCCCTTTGTCTGAGCCGCCATGTTGAGTTCTTCCGTGGCCAGCTTGGAGCGCTGAAGATTAACTTGGATGAAACGTAATCTTGAGTTCGGTCTTATTGTGTTTTGAAGGGTGACTGGTTGACTTGTTGTGTTATCTTGGTCGCCCTTAGCAATAGGAAACGCGCGACCTCGCTATACCATCCCATTTTTGCCGTTCCGGGCAGTCTTCGCTGAACGCTGTATGTGCCAGGTCGGTGTCCACCCTGTGTGCCAACTTGCAGTTGATGCAAGTGGGCATCCCGCCGTCAGCTCGAGTGAGGCAGTCCCCACTGCCATGCGCACCGCTGCAGTAGCTGCATGCTTCTTTGCCGGCCTTGCATAAGGTTCTGTTATGACCGTATGCAAGGCATTTTGAGCACTGTACCAGCGGGGACTGGTCCTCGATCGAGCAGCGCCTGATGCCCACGTGCACCTTCTGCACCTGCGTATAGCACTTCCAGAGCTCCGGGGAGAGTTCCAGAACAGGGTGGCACTCATGGGGGTTTCTCGCACGCTTCCTGTAACGCACTCTTATGGTGTGTCCATCCACAGCGACGTCCTTCAGAAGGTGTTTGTTCTGAGCCTGCAGAAGTTCGACTATCTCCTCGTCGCTGTAGCTGGACAGCACTCCCTTGATGCACACTAAGGGATTTTGTGGTTTCGGCTCCTGGACCTTCAGCCCCGCGTTTGACTTGAACTGATCTCTGATCATGTTCAAATCTGACTTGCTGGCGCACCTCAGTACCACTTTCTGGTTCCGTGCCTTCCGGACTGTGTCAACGCGGGCTCCACTAGTCTTAAGGTCCAGGGCAGTTCTGATCCTCTCGATTACGTTGTCCCCAGTGTGCCGGGGGTCCGTTGACGAGACGATCAAAGTATGGTTGGGTTGGGTAGGTGGTTTCGGGGGCTTTGGAGTGCTGGCGACCTGGGCAAAGGTTTTCGGGCTCTGTTGTTGTTGTAAGAGCGGTTTGTCCGCTTTGCCCAATTCCGCTACCCCTTTTTCAATATTTAGGAGGGTCTTTTTTACCTCCGTGACTGCTAGTTCCGCTTCCAGATTCAGCGCCAGAGGCGCCTGGATCGTCGGTTCTTTCTCGCGCAGTTCGCGGAGATCTGCTGAGACCATCTCCAGCCTTTCGGTCAGTGGTTGCAGGTGTGGTGTGATGTTGAGTGGTGGTTGTGGTGGTGGGAGGGAGACCATAGGCCTGCTCTCGATGGCCTCCAATTGTGCACGCAGCTTCCCCATCTCCTCTTCGAAAAGTGCGGCAGTCAGTAAGCCCGTCTCTGTCTCTGGGCTACTAAAGTTCGGCTGCACGGTCCTAGGCTGGCTTAGGTCTTCCTTGAGCCTTTCCAGAGCCTTTCGGAGCACGTCCAGCTGGTTTGCAATGCTGGTCACGTTTGTTTCGAGACGTGAAAGGCCGGTCCCCGTTGAATCCGACTTAGGATCCCCCGGAGCTCTTGCACTTTCTTGTCTCGTCTTCTCGTGCTCCTTCTGGTTCTGGAGACTCGCAGATGTTAGTTCCTTCTTTACCTCCTTGATGCCGTTGAAAGCTTCAAGGGTCTCGTGACCCAGCCATTCCCGGATCCCTTTTGCCTCTTTTCTGGTTTCAGAGACGTCGGTCTTCAAGAGGGAGAGCTCGACCTTCATCGTCATTAATTCGCGAGTATGAGCTCTCTCGACCCGCACAAGCTCTTGTGCGTGTCGAGAGCGCTCCTTCTCGAGGTTTAATTTGTGACGTGCTCTCGAGTCAGCGAGTGACAGGGCTATCTCGTAGAGGCCCTGAAGGCATTCATGGGCTGTGGCCTTGCACTCCCTCTTCATATTGCCTGCTGCTTCCAAGGCGTCCTTCCCTTTTTGGAGGAGATCGTTGGCCTCACGCGTGGCGAGATCCATCTCCACCCCTGTACCTCTTCTCGGCGTTCGGTAGAGGAGGCTCGGTCGCCCACTGGTGGGGGCTTGGCTCACTGAGGAGGCCACCGAGCTTTCCTCGTCCGAGATGATCTGGCGGGGAGGGGAGATACCACACTGTTCCCAGTTTATGATTATTTCTGCGACCCTACGATCTTCGGAGTTTGTCTCGGACATTGCTGGTACTGGTGGTGTCCTGTTGGTTATGTCCGGTTCCGACGAAGCCTTTGACACCTGGGGCGTATGCGACGGACGCGCCGACTGTTCCGAGACAACTGACTTGGCCGTATTTTTGAGTACTTTCTCCCTAAGGGATTTAGGGGCTTTTGCGGCTTCCGTGGTCAGTTTTCGGGAGGTGGTGGACTGCTTGGAAGACATGTTGTTATACGAGTTATTTGGAAAAGGGGGTTATAAAGTTGGTTAGTACGGTTACAAAAATGGGTAAAAAGAAAAGCAAAATACAAAATAAAAACGGCTATGCTGTACTTAAGTTAGTTACAAAATACGAAAAATTCCTAAAGATGAATTCTTTGTTTTGGTAATCTATGGTTGTTGATATTATAATTATTTTTTTATTATTATTATTATTCTTTTTTTGTTTTTTTTTTAATTATTATTAATTTTTTTTTTTTTTTTTTTTTTTTTTTTTTTTTTTTTTATACAAATTTGATGGACTCACGGATACTTCCGCTGGTGTTCTGCGTCTGGTGTCCGATGAGGAGCCCGATGCTATCAGAGCTCGATGTTGTGAGCTCTGTGTGCGCTCTGATGGTGGTTCCCAGTGGAATCCTACGGTGCCACCGGATTGATGCTCGTGTGTGGTGCCGAATTTTTCGATTCGGGTGGGGCCAGATGAAAGAACTCTTCAAGCCCTTTCAAACGAGCCCAAACTCGGCCTTCTAGCTCCAACAGGAAAGAAGTTAGACCGCGGGGGGGTGAGGTAGCCCTGAGGGGGGAGGGGGGAGGGGGAGGGGGGGTTTCGTGGGGAGGCCGATGGGGGGGGGGGCTCGGGGGGGGGGGGAGTCGGGGGGGTCAAGGGTAGGTGGGGTCGAGGGGGAGGGGGGGTCGTGGGGGGTTAGTGTTTGAGGGGGGATTTATACACGGGTGGGGGGGATGGGGAGGATTTGAGGGGTGTGCGGGGGGTGTAGGGGTGATGGAACCCCTGTCGGTTGGGGTAAGATCTCGAAGTCCCAAGTAGGATGAGCCCAAGCTCGAGGGGGCTACGACAAGGGGTTCAGGAGTTCCCTCGGGGCTTACCTTGATGTGATTTGCGGAGTCGTCACGCTGATGGCTGGTCTGCAGAGAGATTCCTCGGCCGGCTTCGGAGTCTTCAGTACTGGCAGGTATGACTGGCTTTTACGTCGCGCCTCGTGTCGGAGACAACACGTGGTGAAAAGTGAGGTTGTTTTTAACACAAAACCACGTGTTTTTGGTGTTTTTTGCGCCTCAATAACTCCCAAGTCCCTGCTCCGATTTTGATGATCCTGATGTCGATGGATTTGCCCTTGCCGCGTCTTCCAGGAATATTGTTTGCAAAACGATTCCTATTACCTTTCCCGCGTTATTCCTCTCTGAAGTTCTGAAGGTCCTGCTCCGCAACCCAAGGTGGTAGACACTTGCCCACACGTTTCCCGGTGAATCAACACTGCACAATTCCACTGGTAAACTTTTGGCGCACTTAACTCAACGCGTGTAATTTTAGCGAATTTTTAACGCGGAGCTGATGGTGATGTGACGACTTTGGATCGGTTACTGGGTTAGGTTAGGTTAGGTTAGGTTTTTTTTTTTTTTTTTTTTTTTTTTTTTTTTTTTTTTTTTTTTTAAATGAGTCTACTACCGCGGACATGGTGGTCCGCGCCTTTTTTTAATTTGGTTTATTGTTTGCTGTTTTTACTTCTTAAAATTACATCGTGCTCTTACATCAGACAGATTAAACTAAGAATTAATATAATTACTTAGAACTACGTGAGTCCATCACTTTAAACATTTTTTTTTTTTTTTTTTTTTTTTTTTTTTTTTATATTTTTTTTTTTTTTTTTTTATTATTTATTTATTTTTTTTTTTTTTTTTAATTAATTAAGTTTTTAAGAATATAGGATTTACTACTATGGATTTTAATTTAACTACTAATTTTACACTTTTTAGGGGACAGTTTAACGTTTAGGTATTTGTTAACTGCATGGCAATGTGAGCCGACCGGCACCGACCGACGGCATCCGTTCACAGACATGACCCGCACGCCCGCGCCGCTCAGCTCAACCATTTTTTAGGGAACTCAACGACCGGACGCGCAGCGCCACCATCGGCAGTGCTTTTACGTGAGTATGACAGACTCACTCTGCCATGCAGTTTTACATAATTTACTTTTTAGTTACAGGAAGAATTGATTTCGGTTTTGTATTTCTTTTTTGACGTTGGGTTTTGGGATGGGGACTATGTGGGTCGTCTGACCAGGGACTTCGCTAGCCTGAGCAAGGCTTCTACAACGACTGAGTCTCGATGCTGCATGGCCGTCTTTAAGTTGTACTCGACGACCGTTTTAGTAGGCGCATCCATCGCCCTCTTTGCAAAGCGGCCCGTGGCGTCATCGGCGTCATCGGTGTAGTAGACGCAACTGACTGTATGTCTAGACACCGCCACTACCGCGTGGGAGATGCTGTCGTGGATCTGGAGTCTCCTAGACTTGGTGTTGATGATGATTACGCTGTCGTAGGTCAGGCCCTGGGCCTCGTGGATGGTTAGGGTGCGCGACCCTTCGCCGGACCCATATCCCTGGCTGAGGAGAGAAGCTTTCTCCTCTTGCGTATAAACCAGGAACAGGGTATTCTGGGCTGTGCTCGGTATTTGCGCTCCTGTGTACCCCCTTACGCTCAGCGAGTGAACCCGCGACAGCGACGATTTGGAGGAGTATATACCGGAGTATATCTCGCTCAGTGCATATGCCACATCCATTGGATTACGGTGAGTACAAAGCAGCTCCTGGGTGATACCAGCCACCAGGTTTGGACGGGTATACCTTAGCTCGAAAAGGTTCTCTCTGTCCAAAAATGGTAACTGGTTTATGTCTCCGATGAGGACAACCTCGTTTGCTCCTGACAACTTTACTGCCATGACTATGGCCCCAAAATGGTTCATAAGAGCCTCGTCTACCGTTAGGCGGTAGCATTTCTCTTCTTTCTTGAACCCGTTGACTAAGATTGAGGCCATAGTGCGCACCTTTGTCTTTACTCGGTCTCCTAAGCGGTGCGCAAGCTTTTCTCTGAGGTCTTTGGCAGCTTCGGTCGTCGTGGTGGCTACAACGTCTTTCTCCCCATCGAAGTGTTTTACCACCCAGGTTGTCTTGCCGCAACCTGGAACTCCGTTTACCCACCTGATGTTGGGTACCGTCCAAATTTCCTTCGATGCCATGGTATCCGGGGTCCCCAAAATGGACTGTGCCATTTCAAGGATCCTATCGTCCAGCATGATCTTGGTACACTTGGCGGTAACCACTATCGGGTCGTCATTTGGTGTGCTGAATTTTAGTTTTCCCACGCGCTCCGTTTCCTCCTCGTCCAGGGTCACAAAACCGTTCTTCGCGCTATAGGCTGCCATGTACAACCCCGTCATTTCCCCTTTGATGACTTGGGATGTGACGTTGTCGTACACTGCCGCCTCTGCCTCCTCGAGAAGTACCCCTAGCAGTCCTTCTGTATTCCTTTGGAAGGTCTGCAGGATCTTCCTGCATGTCGTGAGATTGACCTCTCTGGTCGCTCTTACGATCGCTACGTACTCGAGGAAAGCGCTCTTCACGTGGTCTGTGGTGCCCGAGTTCACTGCGAGGACAGGCGGGCTGACTTGCCCTTTGTCGGCTCTCGTTGGTGTAGGCTTAGTTTGTACCGGATTTGTGGGTGTTTTCCTAAAGAACCTCTCCACTGCTGCCTCCTGTTTCTGTGTTGGTGATGCGCGGCTGGTGCTTGGGAGCAGTGCGCTGAGAAAAGTGCCGACGGCCTCCAGGCGACTCCTCAACTGGGCCCGGGCGTCGGGACTGGTGGTATCACTCTGCTCCTCTGCAACTTTTTCGGCGGCTGCTTTCTGCTGGGCCCTCTCTGATCCGCTTAGTTTGGTCGGGTTTGTTGTGGAGCTCGTCGCGCTGGCTGTTGGATCTTTGGGGGCTTTAAGGAAACTTAGAGTTTCCCCTCTGTCCTCATAAACGACTACCTCATGATGTTCTGAGGCTTTTAAGCAGCCGAAGCGGTCAGCGACGTCTCCTCTCTCTCCTCCGACCTCCATCGCGTCAACGCTTATGGTGCGGGCTGTAAGCGGCGTGTGTTCTCCGGCTTCCCTGATCCTTTGAAGCAACGAGCTTGCCTGAACGAATGGAGTCTCCTCTCGCCACTCGAGTAGTGCGATCATCTTACCTTTGAATCGCATTAAACGGCATCGGTGAGAGGCTACTTCTACCTGTGGAAGTGCAGCATACTTACTGCCTTTCATGCTCGTTTTAGTGGTGCTTCCGTTGATCAAGGCGGCAAGGCCTGGTGATATTGGAATTCGGGCTGCAGCTCGGCTTGAGCCTATACAGAAGCTTATGCCTAGCCTTTCTGTTCCTTTGTTCATGAACAAAGCGACGCCTCGCAGTCTGATGCCAGGGGCGCCGTCTCCTCCGCATGCCAGGAATTCCGTGATGGGCATGGCGCTGAGGGCTGTTTGTAGGCTGGCATCTGCTGCTACCGCTGGTGCTGGATGTTCATTGGTGTTTGAGTGTGTGCCTTGTGTTATGGTGAGTGGTGTGCGTGTTCTATTTTGTGTTGTTGTTGTCGTCTGTGTTGTGGTTGTCGTCTGTGTTGTGGTTGTCGTCTGTGTTGTGGTTGTCTGTGTTGTTGTTGTCTGTGTTATTGTTGTTGTGGTTATTGTTGTGGTCGGGACTGTTTGCCTAGGTGGTAGTCGGCTTCGACTTTGTGAGGTTGTGTCCGTTTTGTTAGCCTCCGCTGCGACTTTGGCGACTTTGCTCGCGAATGCCAAGAACGGTTTTCTGGTAGCCGGTCTCCCCATGATGGTGTGGAGTGTGGACTGGCTCAGCTGGGTTTCGATGTTGATTTCCAGCTCCATTCGGTCATGACAGAATCTAGGGCATTCAAAGAGTAGATGCCATACTGTTTCATCGCAGCTGGGGTCACAGACACACGAGGGACTGTCTTTGAGGTGAAAGCGGTGGAGATACGCTGAGAACCCCCCGTGTCCCGTTAGGACTTGTACATGGACCGGTGTGAGAACGGCGTCTCTGAGTGTCCTTTTCGCCGCTAAGACGTCTGGGAAGAACACTTTCGTGACCGATCCTGTACTCGAGGATTCGTAGCGCGTCTGCCACTTCCTTACAGTCTCCTCCCGTATTTTCCTTCTCACGAACGATACGGGGACCTTGTTGTAGTCTGCTGTCTCTTTTGTTAGGGCTGCCTCCTTGGCCAGCTCGTCCGCTCTCTCGTTTCCGGCGGTTCCCACGTGAGCCCTTAGCCAAAAGAACCTCACTTCTCGGCCCTCCTCTCTGATCTCGTGGACGCGTCTCTTGATTTGCAATGCCAGGTGGTGAGTGACAGACGGACTCCTCAGCAGGTCGAGTGACGATCTTGAGTCACTCAAGATGCTTACGGAGGCCGCGCTGGAATCTCTTGCCACACTGACCGCTCTGAAGAGAGCGTACATTTCAGATTGGAAGACCGTGTTGTGGGGCTCCAGGCCAAAAGTGCCGGACTTGGTCTCCTTTCCGTTTTCCCACCAAGTTAGGGCAGCTCCGACTTTCCCCTCTATCTTGCTGCCGTCGGTGTATATTTGGGGGCCGATTACTTGATGGGTTTCCAGAGTCTCGGGAGTCAAGTCCTCTAGGCGTGCAAACTCTGTTGTTATGAGTAGCGCTGGGTGGGGGTTTTGGGAGTGATGCACTAGGGCATGCAAAAACCGGGTTGATTATGAAAACCGACTTTTTCGGGTTTTCTTGTTTACAAAACCGGTGAAACCGGTTAAATCGGTTTTTTCGGTTTTTATTAAATTTTTACGAAGGGAATGAGAAATATGTGTGTAAAAAAGTGAAAATGTTGAAGTCTAATCAAAATATGTATTTTTTACATTAACCTGACTTATTTTTAAAATAATGTACCAGTTTACCACTTACACTAAAATATTTTTTGACATAGATTAAAGCTTATTACTAGGGAAATAATAAATATACCTAATAATAAAAATAGGAACATTTGGTAGGTATACAAAGATCTAAAATCACAGAATATTACAATGAACAATTTAACGGTCATATAATACTAACAGGCAAAATCAACAGGACGTATAATGAGATCAAAATAATTATAAAAATATTGCTTAGAATCCTCTTATTCCTAATTTACAAAATAAATCAGTCATTCTTAATCTTATAGATATGAATAAAAAATGTCCACTCAAGACAAATCTCACTCCATCGGACTTCAATTCCTCTAATTCTTTTATAATTGAATTCCTTAACTCATTATTTGCTTTTATGACCATATTTTTTATACTATTTGGTGAGCTTGGAAAGTATCCACTTTTGTTAAAAAGTTTTCTAAGCTAAGAAGAAGAACAAAATGTTTTGAAGGGCATTCAACAGAATGTAATTTTCTTTAAAAATGTGTAATTTTCTGTTTTTTTGGTTTTGAAGGGTCCATTTGTGTATCTTGAGTCTTGACTATCTTTGAAAACATATGGGTCGAATTACTGCACTTGTGCTTGGTGTTGGTTTTGCTGTAGGTTTGGCATTTTCTTCTTCGTAAGCTTGATGTAGAACTGCCTGCCGCTTTTAATATTCTATTGCATTCTTTGCATTTTGTAGTGCTTCCGTCCGCGGCACGTAAATAATAAAACCATACCGATGATTTATCACCAGCAGATTTTTTTATTTTCCACGTATTTTGTCTTCGCTGTATCGGCATCATCTACATCGTCATAAACACCTGCCTAAACAATACCTGAATAAACTTACTAACTACTACTAAACAAAAAAAAGTTTGAAAGTAGCAATGTGCTTATTGATCAGTTCAAACTACTACAAACAAAAATAGGCTCTTGTTTATAGGCACATTACATATTTACAAAAATAAAAACGTGCCGGCTGGCATAGCCTAATTAATGAAAGCTATTAAACATGCCAACTATCTCTGCTGACACAACAATTATCAGTATTTGGTCATCACTTCATGAAATATTAGCAATGCAAAATATATGACAAAGATTGTGATTAAACTTACTTTGATAAAAATAATATCTGCAATGAAACCACCGTTTAACTCAACACGTGCACTCGTGTCACTAGTCACTACTCACTATGCACATTCACTCACTAGCCACAGACTAATCGAAAAATAAAATTTTATTTTATTTTATTACTATGCCAATAGTAGTGCGACAAGTATAAAAATTAACGTGGCAAATAGGAACTAACGCCGCCTCGCCGTCCTGTTCACGTTTGTCAGTGATAAAATTTAATATTTTTTTGTATTATTAATCAAATAGGAGTAAAACCGAAATAACCGAAAAAACCGGTTTTGATAACCAAAAAAACCGGAGTTTCAAATTAGTCGGTTATCCGGTTTTTTCGGTTATCCGGGTATCCGGTTTGCATGCCCTATGATGCACGTTGCGCTCCAACTCGCGGCCCGGCGGTATATGTTCCTGTGAATGTCCTTTTTTGATCTGGAAAAGGGTTGCGGCCTCGATTACCCGGAGATCTAGTGGGAGTTGGCCTGACAGGATTAGTGCCGATGTCAGAGACACCGTTCGGTACGCTTTGCAGATCTTCTGCGCAAAGCCTCTCTGCAGCGAGTCAAACTGATTCCTTGTCATCAGTTTCTCGGCTGCGGGGGCCCACGCGCTTGCTGCGTACATCACGATAGGCTCTATCACCGACACGTATATCGTCCTTATTATGTCTCTGTTGAGACCCCATGTCACCTTTGCCGCGCATGCAAGCTGCTTGTAGATGTCTGTGGCCCTTTTACAGGTCGCAGACACGTGCGCGTTGAAGGTGAGTTTGGAGTCTATTGTGAGACCCAGCAGCTTGACCTCTTTGACTAGGTTCAGCTGGGTGCCCGACATGTGTAGTACCGGATCTTCGTACTTTAGCTTTCTCGTTAACACCATCGCATTGGTCTTGTGCGCGGCGAAACGTAGCTTATTTTGGACGCCCCATTCCGATACTTTTTCTAACGTGTCGTTTGCTGTTTGCTGCAGGGGACCGGTTGAAAAGTCCGAAAAGACAAGGACAACATCGTCCGCGAAGGCTTGGCAGTATACTCCCATACTAGCCATTTTGTGTAGGAGTGAGTCTAGGATAAGGTTCCAAAACGTCGGTCCGGCGATTGAGCCCTGGACGCATCCTTTCGTGGTACCCTTCTCACTAGTCGCTCTGGCGTAGTTGACCCTGATGTTCCGGTCTTCCAGGTACGAGGCGACGAGAGCGTAGATGTTTTTGGGACAGTTCTTGACTACCATCTGTCTTTTGAGTGCCGGCCACCACGCGTTATCGAAGGCCCCCTCTATGTCCAATGATATCAAAAGCACGATCTTTTTGGCTTTGATTTCGGCACGCAAGTGTCCCATTAGAGCATAGAGGGCGTCCTCGGTGCCGCGCTGCGGCATGAAACCGTATTGGTTTGTGTTGAGTGTTGGAAGGAAGTGCCACTGGAGTCTGCCTACTAGGAGCTTCTCGACGATTTTTCCTAGGACCGAGAGCAGACCTATTGGTCTGTAGGACTTTGGGTTGGTATAGTCGTCCTTTCCTGGCTTGCGGAGTATGCACACGTGGGCGACCTTCCACTGCTTTGGGAAATGTGAAAGCGACAGGCACCTGTTGGCTATCGCTAGGAACACCTCCCTGTCGCAGTTTATTGCCGCTGTGCAAATGTCTGCTGTTAATCCATCGGGACCGGGAGCTTTTTTCGGGTTTTGGTTTTGGAGAACCATTTCCAGCTCCGCAGTTGTGAAGGGTGGATCGTCGGCAGATAGACCTTGGGGATTCTTTACCTCCGCTAGCCTCCTCAGTGCTGTGTGGTATGGCTGTTCGGCATCCGTTGAGTCATCAGGGTAGAAGGTTTTTGCCAGAAGATCCGCGGATTGCTCTGGACTGAGCGTCTCGCCTGCGATGTTTCTCAGAAGCGCATCGTCCTGTCTTCTGGCTGTCTTCCTTAGTACCCTGTAGATGCCGTCCCACATACTCTCTCGATCCTGCTTCGAGCAGAACGCCTTCCAGTTTGTTGTGGCTGCTTCCGTCGCAGCTGTGGTATACGTATTCTTAGCCAGTACGTATTCTTGGATGGTGAATTGTCTCCGGCTTGCGGCTGCGTTCCGGATCCTTCTCTTCTTCGTCCTCGCGTCCTTTTGGAGACGATCTAGAGAAGGGTTCCACCATGGGGGCTTTGCGTTGTGTTTAGGCAACCCCAGTTTTGGGATCGCTTCCTCACATGAGCGGTGGATGTTGTCTACATATGTTGTGATGAGTGACTCCAGATCCCCCGGGTTCGAGACGGCCGATACTCTGACTGGTGTTATGTCGTCGTCCGCCAGGCCGGTCTTGAAGTGCGTGCTGAAGTCTGACCACTTTGCCTTCTTGGTGTTGTAGATGCGCGTCGAGATTGGCCTTAAGGGTTCCAGGGCCTTTTCTAAACGCATCGAGAAGGTTATTGCATTGTGGTCCGAAGTTATCAGACTCCTTTCAACCCGCCACTCTTCGACCTTGCCTAGCAGCGACAGGCTACATACCGTCACGTCGACGTGACTTGTGCACCATCTGTCGCCTCTATAGGTCTCGAACGTAGGTGTTTGGCCCGTGTTTAGGATCTGGAGATCCTGCTCATTGAGAAATGAGTTATACGCCGCCCCGCGATGGTTTTCGGAGACGCTTCCCCACCACTGGCTCCAGGCGTTTATGTCTCCTCCCACTATGATGTTGTTTGTGTGTAGTTTTTGTAGTGTGGTGTGTGTTTCCAAAAGGTAGGGTTCGATTTCTTGGTCACCTTCAAAATAGACCGATAGCACCCCAAAGGTGAGCTGTCCCGCCTTCAGCAAGACCGCGGAGATGTTCTCGGTAACAAGCTGGGGGTCGTGGATGACCTCCAGGTTGTTACCGAAGACAACGATCGCTGCCTTAACTGGTTTTTGGCGGTTGAGGCTGCACTGGATGACTTGTGTGCCAGGGCTTTGTTTCATCACACCTGTTCTTCCTACATAAGGCTCTTGAACAAGTGCTACAGAAACTCCCTTTGTCTGAGCCGCCATGTTGAGTTCTTCCGTGGCCAGCTTGGAGCGCTGAAGATTAACTTGGATGAAACGTAATCTTGAGTTCGGTCTTATTGTGTTTTGAAGGGTGACTGGTTGACTTGTGTTATCTTGGTCGCCCTTAGCAATAGGAAACGCGCGACCTCGCTATACCATCCCATTTTTGCCGTTCCGGGCAGTCTTCGCTGAACGCTGTATGTGCCAGGTCGGTGTCCATCCTGTGTGCCAACTTGCAGTTGATGCAAGTGGGCACCCCGCCGTCAGCTCGAGTGAGGCAGTCCCCACTGCCATGCGCACCGCTGCAGTAGCTGCATGCTTCTTTGCCGGCCTTGCATAAGGTTCTGTTATGACCGTATGCAAGGCATTTTGAGCACTGTACCAGCGGGGACTGGTCCTCGATCGAGCAGCGCCTGATGCCCACGTGCACCTTCTGCACCTGCGTATAGCACTTCCAGAGCTCCGGGGAGAGTTCCAGAACAGGGTGGCACTCATGGGGGTTTCTCGCACGCTTCCTGTAACGCACTCTTATGGTGTGTCCATCCACAGCGACGTCCTTCAGAAGGTGTTTGTTCTGAGCCTGCAGAAGTTCGACTATCTCCTCGTCGCTGTAGCTGGACAGCACTCCCTTGATGCACACTAAGGGATTTTGTGGTTTCGGCTCCTGGACCTTCAGCCCCGCGTTTGACTTGAACTGATCTCTGATCATGTTCAAATCTGACTTGCTGGCGCACCTCAGTACCACTTTCTGGTTCCGTGCCTTCCGGACTGTGTCAACGCGGGCTCCACTAGTCTTAAGGTCCAGGGCAGTTCTGATCCTCTCGATTACGTTGTCCCCAGTGTGCCGGGGGTCCGTTGACGAGACGATCAAAGTATGGTTGGGTTGGGTAGGTGGTTTCGGGGGCTTTGGAGTGCTGGCGACCTGGGCAAAGGTTTTCGGGCTCTGTTGTTGTTGTAAGAGCGGTTTGTCCGCTTTGCCCAATTCCGCTACCCCTTTTTCAATATTTAGGAGGGTCTTTTTTACCTCCGTGACTGCTAGTTCCGCTTCCAGATTCAGCGCCAGAGGCGCCTGGATCGTCGGTTCTTTCTCGCGCAGTTCGCGGAGATCTGCTGAGACCATCTCCAGCCTTTCGGTCAGTGGTTGCAGGTGTGGTGTGATGTTGAGTGGTGGTTGTGGTGGTGGGAGGGAGACCATAGGCCTGCTCTCGATGGCCTCCAATTGTGCACGCAGCTTCCCCATCTCCTCTTCGAAAAGTGCGGCAGTCAGTAAGCCCGTCTCTGTCTCTGGGCTACTAAAGTTCGGCTGCACGGTCCTAGGCTGGCTTAGGTCTTCCTTGAGCCTTTCCAGAGCCTTTCGGAGCACGTCCAGCTGGTTTGCAATGCTGGTCACGTTTGTTTCGAGACGTGAAAGGCCGGTCCCCGTTGAATCCGACTTAGGATCCCCCGGAGCTCTTGCACTTTCTTGTCTCGTCTTCTCGTGCTCCTTCTGGTTCTGGAGACTCGCAGATGTTAGTTCCTTCTTTACCTCCTTGATGCCGTTGAAAGCTTCAAGGGTCTCGTGACCCAGCCATTCCCGGATCCCTTTTGCCTCTTTTCTGGTTTCAGAGACGTCGGTCTTCAAGAGGGAGAGCTCGACCTTCATCGTCATTAATTCGCGAGTATGAGCTCTCTCGACCCGCACAAGCTCTTGTGCGTGTCGAGAGCGCTCCTTCTCGAGGTTGAATTTGTGACGTGCTCTCGAGTCAGCGAGTGACAGGGCTATCTCGTAGAGGCCCTGAAGGCATTCATGGGCTGTGGCCTTGCACTCCCTCTTCATATTGCCTGCTGCTTCCAAGGCGTCCTTCCCTTTTTGGAGGAGATCGTTGGCCTCACGCGTTGCGAGATCCATCTCCACCCCTGTACCTCTTCTCGGCGTTCGGTAGAGGAGGCTCGGTCGCCCACTGGTGGGGGCTTGGCTCACTGAGGAGGCCACCGAGCTTTCCTCGTCCGAGATGATCTGGCGGGGGGGGGAGATACCACACTGTTCCCAGTTTATGATTATTTCTGCGACCCTACGATCTTCGGAGTTTGTCTCGGACATTGCTGGTACTGGTGGTGTCCTGTTGGTTATGTCCGGTTCCGACGAAGCCTTTGACACCTGGGGCGTATGCGACGGACGCGCCGACTGTTCCGAGACAACTGACTTGGCCGTATTTTTGAGTACTTTCTCCCTAAGGGATTTAGGGGCTTTTGCGGCTTCCGTGGTCAGTTTTCGGGAGGTGGTGGACTGCTTGGAAGACATGTTGTTGTACGAGTTATTTGGAAAAGGGGGTTATAAAGTTGGTTAGTACGGTTCAAAAATGGGTAAAAAGAAAAGCAAAATACAAAATAAAAACGGCTGTGCTGTACTTAAGTTAGTTACAATATACGAAAAATTCCTAAAGATGACTTCTTTGTTTTGGTAATCTATGGTTGTTGATATTATAATTATTTTTTTTTTTTTTTTTTTTTTTTTTTTTTTTATACAAATTTGATGGACTCACGGATACTTCCGCTGGTGTTCTGCGTCTGGTGTCCGATGAGGAGCCCGATGTTATCAGAGCTCGATGTTGTGAGCTCTGTGTGCGCTCTGATGGTGGTTCCCAGTGGAATCCTACGGTGCCACCGGATTGATGCTCGTGTGTGGTGCCGAATTTTTCGATTCGGGTGGGGCCAGATGAAAGAACTCTTCAAGCCCTTTCAAACGAGCCCAAACTCGGCCCTCTAGCTCCAACAGGAAAGAAGTTAGACCGCGGGGGGGTGAGGTAGCCCTGAGGGGGGAGGGGGGGAGGGGGAGGGGGGGGTTTCGTGGGGAGGCCGATGGGGGGGGGTCTCGGAGGGGAGTCGGGGGGGGGGGGTTAAGGGTAGGTGGGGTCGAGGGGGAGGGGGGGTCGTGGGGGGGTTAGTGTTTGAGGGGGGATTTATACACGGGTGGGGGGGATGGGAGGGTTTGAGGGGAGTGCGGGGGGTGTAGGGGTGATGGAACCCCTGTCGGTTGGGGTAAGATCTCGAAGTCCCAAGTAGGATGAGCCCAAGCTCGAGGGGGCTACGACAAGGGGTTCAGGAGTTCCCTCGGGGCTTACCTTGATGTGATTTGCGGAGTCGTCACGCTGATGGCTGGTCTGCAGAGAGATTCCTCGGCCGGCTTCGGAGTCTTCAGTACTGGCAGGTATGACTGGCTTTTACGTCGCGCCTCGTGTCGGAAAAAACACGTGGTGAAAAGTGAGGTTGTTTTTAACACAAAACCACGTGTTTTTGGTGTTTTTTGCGCCTCAATAACTCCCAAGTCCCTGCTCCGATTTTGATGATCCTGATGTCGATGGATTTGCCCTTTTTTTTTTTTTTTTTTTTTTTTTTTTTTTTATTGGATGGGAAATCATCAAATGACCCCTCCCGCTCTGGGTGGAGCGGCAGGGAGTGTCAGACTTCTACTGACTAAAACCCACCCATGCTCCTCTCAGTGCCTTTACGTTCCAGGGCCCCGGTAACTCTTTCGAACAAATCCGCAACCCTGGTAGGCTCTGGCCTTAACGGGCCCCGACCCATGCTGACGACTGCTGGCTTGGCGCGCGTAGAACACAGCGCGCCGTCAACCCGGGCCTGCTCTGATCGGACGACGAGCTACCCATTGCTCGCCGTCCACAGGCATCAGTCACTGCGCCATGCTCAGGAGCATCAGTTCCTGGGCGGCGCAGTGGCTGACGTTCAACAGGAGGGGGTGAAATGGGGCCATTACTGGCACTCCATTTCAGCCCCCTCCGGAGCCCGTTGTAGGGGCTCTACTGCGGCTGTCGCAGTAGCAGCAGCCGCAGCGGAGCCGGCTTTGGCGGCGAAGGAAGCGGCGGCGGTGGCGGCGGTCGCGGCAGAGACGGCGGTGGCGGAGGGCTTTCTCCGGTTTCCGGCTTTGGTGGGTGGGGCGCAGGCCCTACCCCCAGCCCAGTGGTCGGCCGGCTTGCCAGCTGCCGCACAGACTGCGCAGTGCGGCGCGGCGTCGCAGGAGCCGGCCCTGTGACCGGGCTGACCGCAGCGGAAACATAGACCGCTGCGGTCCACCTCCGAGGTGCATTGTGCTCCCACATGGTGGCCCACTTGGCACCGGAAGCACCTCAGAGGTCGGGGTTCCAGCAGTTTGACCTGCGCGGAAACCCAACCCACCAAAAACCTTCGGCCCTCCGTGATGGTTTTGGCCGCCGACACGGGGCAGCTCACCACAATGGTGCGCGTGCCCGTGTTGTCAGGACGTAGGGTGCCCGCCTTCACCTCCTCTGCTGAGCACCCCCCCGTCCTAACGACGGCGGCCACCACCTCCGCCTCCGTGACGGAGTCGTCCAGGCCCAAGATGCGCATGTCGATGCGCTTGGTGGGCCTGGACACTCGGGCATCGTCCGCGCTTAGGGACGCCCTGAGCCTTTCGGCTAGAGCGTCCGCGGTTGGGCCGCTGGCTGCCCCGGGGATCTCCAGCATCCGGGCCCCAGTCATGGTGACCCGGAGCCGAAGGCCCCCCACGATGCCTAGCTCACCAAGGTTTATCGCCTCCTTCGCCTTGGTGAGCACGTCCGCGTACGTCACGCCCCTCTTCGCCGCGTCCGGCTGCAGTGTAACCACTACAGCCGCGGTATGGATTTGCCCTTGCCGCGTCTTCCAGGAATATTGTTTGCAAAACGATTCCTATTACCTTTCCCGCGTTATTCCTCTCTGAAGTTCTGAAGGTCCTGCTCCGCAACCCAAGGTGGTAGACACTTGCCCACACGTTTCCCG